>CM061552.1:270445854-271745854 GCA_030864225.1 Capsicum baccatum var. pendulum
AGGCAACCCATAATTTTTAATTGTTTTTGTTATTTTTTTTCCTAGGATTTTGTCGAGCCACGACCAAAACTAAGGCGCTTGGTGGGAGGCAACCCATCTTTCTAATCGTTTTTGTAGTTTTTAAGTAAGTGTAGGTGCAAGACGTATAACGGAAGAGATTGGTCTCAAATCTTGATTTGAAAGTGAGCAATGGTAAAGGTGGTAAGTGAGTAATGAAGGAACAAAAGGCTTTTGGTTAGGCATTGCCTATACAAATCTAGGTAACGGACAAGGCAAGGCCTATGTTATTGCCTTCTGCTCAACTAGGCAAAGCATTAAGCGCCGCCTATGCTATTGCCTTCTGCTCAACTAGGCAAAGCATTAGGCGTCACCTATGCTATTGCCTTCTACTCAACTAGGCAAAGCTAAAGGTGCCGCCTATGCCATTGCCTTTACTCTCTGAATCAACAATGCCATGGCATAGGCGTCGCCTATGCCCAACAAGGCAAAGCATTAGGCGTCGTCTTTTCCTCCCAAATCTCTCAAAACTTTTATTTTTGCTCATCTAACCTTGTAAGATCATCTTCCTAATTCAACACTAAGTAAGTTCTTCATTTATATTCCGAAGTTTTTACAATCTTACGCTTATAATGGTTTGTTATATCTTGAATTGGTGTTAGTTATTTACATGTGCTTGGTTTGTTATGATACATATAGTTGAGTGAAAGAATATGTGTGGGTGTTCTTGACTTGGTTCCAACTTGTATTTGATTGTGATACACTGTTATACATTTACGAAATTGACATGGTGAAGTAATTGCATTAACATCAAAATTGAATGCTCAAAACGCTTGAATGACTCATCCATCGAGATAAAAATCATGATTGAATACAAGCATGAGATGTTGTGATTATTTCTATGTCATAACTTGATATAATCTCTACGTAGTAGTCTTGTTCAAGAGGTGCATTAATCTAAACATGACAGTATAATCAAGATTACATAAACTAGGGTTGCATAGGATAGTTAAGATGACATGAAAGTATGATTGTGTTTAACATTTAGTTGGAACTTATAGCTTATACGTAAGTCGATGAAGTTTGAGTAATCGACATCAGTCACTTAATTAGTTTGTGTCAACAAATTAAGTGTGGCGTAGTGCCACTATTATTTTGTTTTTTCGATTGAATATTCTGAGATGAAGCTAACATGACTCTATCAAGATCTCAGGTAGAATGGAACAAAAAGGACGACAAGGGAAAGAAAAAATGCCCACCTCACAAAAAGGTAAGAAAAGAGCAAGCTGAATCGTTCGTGCTACAAATACCTCGATGCACTCTTGGAATCAAGTGGGGTACTTTTGAGGAACTTCTGAGGATGACTACTCTGATGATGATTCCGACCCAGGGGGTATGACCCCATACATAGAAGAGGAGTCCGACTATCCAGGTTCTTCTTATTTATTTTCCACTGAGGACAGTGTATCTCTTCTAAGTGTGGGGTGCTGGTATTTGTATGCTGTATTTCTTTGCCTACCTACATTTATTTATTTCATTTGTTTGGTTTTTTGTAGTAGTGAAATTTTCAAAAAAAATGTTTCTTTCCTTAATTTTTTTTAGATTTTAAATGTACATGAAATTGTTCTGATAGGCGGCATGGTATTATGACAAGAGTTGTGCTAAAATCATTACTATTGAGATGTTTAGACTCTAAGTACGACTCACTATGTGATAAGTGTGTGGTTTAATTCCTTCATTTGTTGGGTCAAGAGTCTATACTTCTCCCAATAAAGTTGACCATGTGCCTTGTGTGTGAGAGATGATAGTATATTCTGTGTTGGTGGCTGATGCTAGAACTTTCCTGGTGTTTATGTAAAGCAAAATAAAGAGTGTAAGTTTAGGAGATGATTTAGGCATTTCTTTGGCAACCTGTACTTGTTTACCTTCTTTTTACCTACCCGTGGACATTATCCTAGATAACCCCCCTTTGAGCCTTAAGCCATTTTCTTTGACAACCTCATATGTAAGCCTAATCCATTTTTTCAAGACCATAATTTGATCCAAATTCCTAAGTACTTTAAATTGTAAAGTCATGTGACAAAATAAGAGGAAATTGGGTGAGAGTGATGCCTTAGAAGGTATTGGTACTTGAATTTGTTATGAAAAAAGAGTTGTTATCATAGAGGTGTGTTATAAAAAAAAGAGAAGAAAAGAAAAAGAAATAGAAAAACAAAAAGTTTATGATTAAATAAAAATATAGTTATGTTTGAATGGCAAAATAGGTGTAAAGGGGTGATAGATGAAAGAAAGGTAGCAGGGTTGATTAAAAGAGAGTGTTAAGGGCATAATGTGATGTATTAAAGCACTTAGGAACATAGTCACTATTTCTGGCCAAAATAGTCCTACCCGTCCCTTAGCCTACATTTTGGCATGATGATAATATTTATTGCATTTCCCGTTGCACTCATTAGTAGCTAAATTTCTCTGTTAGGGTTATGGAAGCCTTATGAGATACAATCTATTGCTATGAATATGTGAATTCTTGATACGTATGTTGCTTATATCATTACTCTCTTCATCTTAAATTAAATTCTTGTGGTTGTAAACATATAGAATACGCCACTATAGCATTAAGTTGTTCGAAAGAAAAGTTATATGTGTAGAAAAGAGGGTGTGACAAGGAAATAAGGCTATTAAACCCTGTTTAAAAGTTAGTGCCGTAACTGGATTAACCTCTTGGAGAATTAGTACCATTAGATATGCTTTAAGCTCGAAAGAGTTAAAGTGAGATAATCTGTGATGGTCGAAAGACACTAGGATTTACCATAGAATACGAATCTCTATAAGCGCATGCATGTCTGAATTACGCATAACTCATAGTTAATAGATACGTAAAACTCATAAGGTGGACATAACCCTAACTTACAATTCTCATTGATTAAAATCTTACTAAACATTCCATTTTTACTTTGCTATTTTGATAATTTTACTTCACGCATAACATCCCCTTTTTTTTCCGCAGAACTTTCACCAAAAGTCTACTAATCGTTGCATACTTAGTGACCAAGTATTCCCTGTGGGATTTGACACCCAACCTAGTTGGGTTCTATATTTGACAGCGACTGCTTACACTCTTACGAGATCTGTAGTTTGGGCGTTATCAATATTGCCAAGTTTATAACTAAGTGATCTAACTACCAATAAGTTAACGTTGAGAATCAAAGGTCGAGTGGCATTATACAGTAGTTCAGCATCCCCACTTGGAAGTGGGAAGAGGTGAACATATATTTTGTGATAAGGTTGTCTTGTACACATCATCAATCCAATTTAATTTGGGTTATTATAGACAGAATGACTATGTCAGCTCATTTCATACAAGGTCATACTTCTTACTCAGCCGAGGACTATGCCGACCTATACCTTAGAGAGTTGCGTAGGTTGGACGGATTCCCATTGTCAATTATTTTAGATAGAGGAACTCAGTTTACCACTCATTTTTGGAAATCCTTTCAGAAGGGTCTTGGTACCCATGTTAATTTTTGTATAGCCTTTTACCCTCAGACAAATAGTGAGCTAGAGAGGACAATTCAGACCTTAGAGTACATGTTGAGAGCGTCTGTTATCGACTCTAAGCATCGTTGGGCTGATCATATGCCTTTGGTTGAGTTTCCTACAATAACATTTAATATTCTAGTATTTAGATAGATCCATTTGAGGCTCTCTATGGGAGGATATTTAGATCTCCCATTGGTTGGTTCGATGTTTGTGAGGCTATGTTGATATGGCCTGATTTAGTGTTTGATACGTTAGAAAAAGTTTTGTTAAGTTTGTTATTGGGGATATGGTTTATTAAAAAATCCCTCCCATTAAGGGAGTGAAGAGATTTAGAAAGAAGGGTAAACTCAATTTCCGTTATGCTGACCCTTATAGAATCTTAAGTAGTTATGGGAAGGTGGCGTATGAGCTTGAGTTGTCTTCCAATTTGCCATCAGTAAACCCAGTGTTCCATGTCTCCTTATTGATAAAGTGTATTGGTGACCCAGCTGTAGTTGTTCCTTTATAAAGCGTAGATGTTTAGGACAGTCTTTCTTACGAAGAAATTCCAGTCTTGATCCTTGATCGCCAGATTTATAGACTTAGGAAACAAGAAGATCCCTTGGTCAAAGTTTTTTGTCAAAATCAGTCAATAAAGGTATCCACATGGGAAGCAGAAGCATGCGAGCCAAGTACACTCATCTTATATCCGAAAACTCAAATTCAAATCAAGGTAACAGTTTTCCATAGACTATCTTTTTACCAGGATCAATTCCATCTATATGATTATCTTCATGTCATTGCTTGCATTAACGAATCTGTTCAGTCAGTCACCAAGTTTTTGAATCATTCATATAATCATTCTTTTTACTATGCATATACAACCTTTAATCTCAGTACCTCCATATTTCTCAGCTTAATCAGTCTCTTTCGAGGAAAAATATTCCCAAGGAGGAGATATTGTAAAACCCCATAAGACCCTAGCTCATTTTAGCTTACTATTTCATGTTAAAAGGGTTTAGACTTAGAAATATTTAACAAAGAGTTAAGACTTAGTCATTTTCAAAGACCCATAAACTACGACGATTTTATTTTTGACCTTCCTGGGCTTAGAATATCGATTTTAAAGTTGATTAATGAACGGGGATGTCAAGGGTACGTCACAGGTGAGTTATAAAATTTTTGAATGAGAGTAAAAGGATGTTTGGAGTTTCAAAAAAGTAGCAGCACCGATAAAAACCCGTGGCGAACCCTATAGTGCACATTAGTGGTGATCGTAGTGACCGCTCGAGTGCACCCCACTAGAGCATACTATGCCTTTTCCTTTTTTTTCTAGCTTCTAATTCCATCGCTCTACCTGATAGGTCCAATACATGGGATTGAAGGTCCCGAAAGCATATTTGGTCATCTTTTACTCAAATCCCCTCAAAAGAAAATCAATCTCTCTCAAGAACAAACCCTGACTTCTTTAAGATTCAAGCTCACGCTTTAAGCAAACCACCAAGAACTCTCACAAATTCACGAATTAAGGTATCTTAGATGTTTATCCATGGGTCCTTTTCACCGATGGAGTCCAGCAATCCATTTTCATGTTTAAATTTTTGATCGCTACATGTTATTATGAATTATATCCATGAACTTCCATGAATCTCAATTTTATATAATGCTTACAAATTGATTTCATTGGAATTTGCCTGTAACACGTTTGGATGGTGATTTTTGCATGTCATATCCTTAACCCAGGAATTTTGGTAGTGAAGTTACATTATTATCCCATGTTTAACTATTTCCATGCTTTAATTCATGATACTCATGTGTTTGATGAAATATCTAAGAGATGAGTTTTGAACAATGGTTCCTATCATGGTTTTAAAGTGTACGTGTGTTCTTGTTGTTATTGATATCGAGTCCTGGGGGTTATGAATACTTGAAAACTTAGTTGTTTACTTAATCGGTATTTTCATATTGCTTTTAGATATGTAAGAACATTATTAGTCTGTTAGCTATCATATTCAAATAATCTTAGATCAGTTTAAAATGAGTGTGTTTCGGGAGAAAAAATCAGCACCGAGTGAACGTAGGGATAGCTCTCCCTTGTCAGTAGGCATGTGGTATTTGTCTCTTCCATCAGTAGGCATGCGACATTAGTAATAGTCTTTAGGTTCCTGAACTACGACATCACCGTAGAGTTTTAGGGGTCCCCCATTAGTTAGTCATGGTACCCTCGTCCTTTGGGACGTTAGATTAGTTGATCCACACAGATAATGTTAGATATCAGTTATTCAGTTATTCGATTTTAGTATTTTAGATTTCAGACTATTTCAGAATCATGTTATATGCTTTATCATGATCTCACAGATTTCACAGTATTCACATTTTCCTATCAGTTATTAAGTTATCTTATGCTATTCAGTTAGTTATTATTAATGTACATGAGCCCATGCATATCAGCCTAACCCAATCTAGCATACCAGTACATTCAAAGTACTGACCGCATACTTGTTACTTATGCTATGATGTCTCACATCATAGGTTTGGACGATCAGGTTCCCAACAACACTTATACATTCTAGCCATTAGCAGCAACAACTGTGGTGAGTCCTCATATTTCGAGGACCGATTGTGTTTATTTTTGTGCTTTTAGTTCAGTAGTTAGTTCGAGATAGTAAGGGAATGTCCCATAAACTATTATTCATTCAATTTTAGAGTATTTTATATACTTAATATAGTTAATCATTTTACCATTATTTTATCAGTTACTATGTGGTTGTCTTTCCGACAGTTGTTTTAAGATTTATGATTCATAAATGTTGTAATATTTAAAACCTTATGGCATATTCTTTTATTCTGCTCATGTCATTTTGTTGTTATTATTTAGTGCTTACAACAGGTAGCAACTCATGGGTTAAGTTGTGTTCACTTGTGACCATAAGCACCGTGTGGCGTCCAGGGTGCACTCCCGGGTCGTTACATTTCTTACAACTCAAACTGTAGCAATAAAAATTGAGTATTAAATTTTAGGTACATATAATTCAAATAAGTAAAAGTTAAATAAAAAAATTTTAATGTACTTTTAAATGAAATATTAGAAAAATGATTGATTGGTTTTTTTTCTAGTCTCAAATATATTTTCAAAAGAAGAAAAATATTTCGTTAAAGCCCTTCGATTTTTTAGTATAATAAGATAAAGATTCTACCTATATCACCATATTATTACAATTATCATTATGACCTTTGTAACATTATTTTTTTATAAGAGAAAATATATAAACTCTATGAACTTGTTTGAGATTTACAAAAAGACACTTTATCTTTGCAGGCGTCCTATTACCTCACAAAACTTACAAAAACCGTTGTAAATTGACCATTTTAATAGAATTTCTCATTAATACTGACATTGAAAAAGGCGATGTTGGACAATCGCTCTTCAATCAAATAATTTGAATAAATATTGAATAAAAGGATGGGTTTTACACTTTAATCCAATACTAGTCCTTCAACTCCCCATGTATCAGATATTTCACACTTTTCTCTTATCAATTGCTCTCACTTCCCTCACTTTACTCTTTCTTTTTCTTTCTCGACTGGAATTGTACTTTGAAAAAGGGAAATTAGGCACATAGTATCACTAAATTATGTTCTTTGTTCATAAAATTTTCTAGAGAAATAACTGTTAAACAAAAAGTTGAAGATTTTATAGGTTAGGATATTTCACATTTTAGCAGTTTTGCACTTTTCTCACTTCTAATGGTTTTTCATATTTGTGAATCTTTTAGGAATATTTATAAGGATTATTTTAATGGAAATTGTGTTAGTATGAATTTAAAGAGTTATGTTGTACTATGTACTTGATACATGATACTTTTAGAATTTCACAGTGGTATGTTGTGCTCCCTATATGTGTGTATATGTTGTTGTTGTTACTACTAGTGTATTGTAGTAATCTCTCTCTCTCTTTCTCTCTCTCTCTCTCTATATATATATATATATATTGGGTGGGGTGGGGGGCAACTCTTGTACTATTTTTTTTTTGTAGAAAATATTTTAAAATAGTACTATAAAAGTTTTGTTTGACTTTGAGATTTAGAAATTTTTTTATTGATTTCAATGTGTTTGTGTAGTTGAAATGTTTCTTTTTCAGAAAATTTTCTATGTCTTTTGTTCTGATAACTTTAAGATAGTCTCATAGGAGTAAGATTGTATTTGGCCCCTCACCTGATTATATTGGTGGGACTGTAACAAAGTTTAAGGATATTCATGCTGATATGTTGTCCTATTTTGAGTTAAGAAAAAGCATAAAAGATCTAGAATATACAACAGAATATGACTTTTTTATTTATTGGGATGGTTTTTTGTTAGAAATTAACTGTGATACGGTTATTTGTGACATTGTCAGCAAGTTAAAAAATGGGAATGAACTTGACGTGTATGTTTCTCATGGGGTCAATGTCAGGCCTCCTATGATTGGAGTTTGTCCCCAATGTGAGTTACAGTGGGGTAAGTGAGGATCCTTTGAACCGTATTAATGATGGTGATTCTTCTAACTGTAATATTCATCCCTCTTCTCCTATTTTTCCCTCTAACCAGCCTTCTAAAACTTTCAACCTTCCCGATAATCCTCTTTCTTTTACTATACCTTTCAACCCTCTTGATCCTACATTAAATGAGGATCCAAGTAATGATGATTGAGAGGACGATTTAGAATCTGAAGGAGTTTCTACAAGAAAGTGATGTTGACAGTGATGTTCATCAAGCGTATATTGATATACAAGAAAGTAAGAGACATTTCAATAAGTTATAAAGGAAAAGTAGAGGTACTATAGACGAACAAATTAATATTCGTTAAAAAGGTTCATACATAGGCTATGATTAGATAAATGTTGTTATTATGGATAACCTAGTTATTATGTTAGGAGGTGATGAATCTGTAAGAAGGAAGTAAAAAAAAGATAGTTGTTTTTTATGGAACATGTGAATTTTTTTTGGGAATTAGGATTTGTAAGAATAAAGGAATTTAGTCTATCAGTAACTTGATATGCAACTCAATAAAATATTTGAATTGAAAAATACGGGAATGCGCCTACCAGATTTAAAGTTAGGTGTTGTAAAGATACTTGTCCTTGGTTATTGTGTGCTAATAATGATAAATTAGCAGAGATATTATTATTAAAAGATTCAATCCTATTTGTATTTGTTTGACATCAATTTTTAACTATCTTTGGAACCTAAACTTTCAAGAAAGTTTGTACAAAGATAGAATAAGTCATTAACCAAATATAAGAACTATCCAGTTATAAAAGATTATTAGAAAGGAGTTTGACTCCATGTCGGTAGGACAACTGTGTGAAGATCTTGGTCTAGAGTGCTAAAAGAGATTAAAGGTTATCATATTGAGGAGTATTATTGGATTTTTAATTGCAATGATTAGATTTTGAAGACTAATACAGGTAGCAGTTGTGTTACTAAGGTTGGAGAAGCTGAAGAGACTACACTATTAATTTTTGAAAGACTTTATGTGTGCTTTCAAGCTTTAAAGTATTCTTCAGAGGTGGTAGAAGGCTAATTGATTTTTCTGGGTATTTCCTCAAAGGTGTGTGCAATGATTAATTGGTGTTTGTTTGAATAGATGGAAACAACATAATGTTGTATGTTTCTTGGGGAGTTGTTGAGTTGAGAATTTGTTTGCATGGGAATGGTTTCTTGAATTTTTCATAACCCGAACCGATGCCCTGTCACGATAAGCATCCCGAACCATGAAGTCCCAGGCATCCTTTTCTATCTGGGAATCCTGCACTATGTCCATACAATGTGAAGAAATACAGAAAAATTATTATACGGAAACATGGTCAATATTGTAATTCAACTGAATAATTTGAAATGACATCCATAATCCTCTAAAATCATCTAACATGAGTCTGCAAAATCCGCAACACATCAAAGCCAACATCTTGTCTAAAACATGGACTAGACCCCAAAGTCTAAAAACCAATCCTTCCGAAATCGAGAAGACTCACCAATGCAAGTCCCACACACACCCCTCGACTGCTTAGCAGGACTCTGAGTCCATGCCTTAAATCCTGAAATATAAGGGGTCACTACAGATGTACTGCTACGTAGAGAATTCCATAAAAAATAAAATACTGGAATGTAAAGTTAATGAGAGAATTTCATGAAAACTATGTCATCATAAAACATTCAAAAGAGATTCATGATAACCTCTAATTCGTAAGCACGAAGCATGACACATTGAAACTTTACATAGGGATGATCTTAAACATGATTTCTATGAATCATAATCATCACAATATAAGTCATACATTAATTTTTGGTGATAATAGGCCTGATTTACCTCACTACAATCATGATATAGGAGTCTCGTGGTTGATAGGAATAGAAGTATTCCCGACATTACATGATACAACAAATAGACATAAACTTAAATACACTACACATCTACGCCCCAACAAATAAATCAGATACATTATTCTTTCAAACTTACAATTCCTTTGTTACACATCGAACAACAAGAGTTTGAGTCGCACTGTATAATACTCCTATGTTGAAGGTTAACTAAAAGAAAAGAGGTGCTAGTTTAATATATGGGACCCTGTACAGTACACCCTATAAAGATAATTGACTCCACCTTATCACTACTATCAAACAAAATTGAGTTTTAATTCAAAGAGTACTAATTATAAAACATATTCGTCAGTGTTTTCATGAATCTTTTAATTTAAGCCTACCATTAATACGCCTACTTCGAGGATCTCCCACTAAGACCAACAATTTCAATCACTCTCACATAAACTTTCTCCACATATCTCCTTACTATCTATTTTACATAATAAAAGTTCATCTCCTTCTTTGCCCCTTCTCCTATAATTTTAGCTAAAGAAATAACATCAAAACGTTCACATTCAAGAGCATCTACTCCCCTACCTAAACATCACCATGCTTCCACATCCACTATTATACTAACATATAGAGGGTCAATGATGGATCCATGCATAAAATAATCAATGGAAGTAACATTATCAAACCATTACTTATACTTATTACACTACTCAAGATGGGACATGAGGTAAAGATACAATAGAATAACCACGAAATACTTCTAATATCAAGTGTTTGGTTTATAAGTGGAGAGTTATTTTGGCATAAATACAACATAGCATGAGTTGTTAGGGCAAACCATAGTGAGCAAACATGGGTGCACATATCATATGCTATATAGCATAAAACCAGAATTTATGTAGTTACCAACTAAGACAAGGATTTCCACTTAAAGCAATTGATCGTTATTTAAAGAGATGAAATTTTCCATGAGTTAGAATAAGCTTTATCACATTGTCTAATCCGACATAAAATGAACTAGTAACATAAAGAAGCATATTTTCTTCGAACCACGCATTATGTGAGACGTGGATTTCTCTTATGAATCATGAGCAACATAACATCGAGATATGATACTTGGGATATTAGATCACTGAGGGACATTATTGCTTCTTGTTTTGAGAATGGAACATGACATGAGTTACATACAGAGCTCAAGACTTAGATATTGGTAAGACATGAATAATTAAGACAATGGTAGATGTCGGTTTAAATAGAAGTATAAGGACCTTGCTTGAATATAAATTGATTTATCATGATTCTTACTTAAAACTTGACACCACAAGAAATTTTGGGGTCTAATTTAATCCATCATCTCCCAATTATATCAAAGTCACACTCCTAGACTTTCTCACATAACCTCATATCAAAATCTATAGGCACAACACTCAACACAAAAGAGACATCACCACATACATAAATACTAAACTCTCCCTAATGAACAATACTCTGAAGGACTTACTTTTTTGTAAATTCTACTCTTTACTTTACTAGCCTCTATAGCCATCACCCTACAACTCACACTCATGTGGGTATACATATCTACACCCCATATCGCATAACCACTTATTCTCTACCATTTAAGATACTGGTATTAAACCTCTCATCGCAAAACTTACAACTTACTAAAATTTGTACAACTATACGAAAGACGCATATTGCCTACCTATATTTACTCAAGTTTAACATTAATGAACACTATACAAAAACTCCCCAGACTTCTCCATACTACCAAATTAAAAAACACAAACTAGGTACACATGACACTTATATTGTAGAACCTTATCTAAAAACATGTTATCCGGGGTTCAACTTATTCTTATATGACTATCACTCTAATCATCTTAATGACTAAACAAAAATTCATCATTTTTAAAACTAGTACTCATGTATATATATATATATATTATATATATATATATATATATATATACATATATTATATATATATATATATATCACCATTTATCCACTCCTTTTTTACACAAGTTTCCAACCTAGGCCATTTCACACATCACATCAAGTCTACTAATTAATTTCCATAAACACATGCTTTATTAATCTTAAGCTACTACTCTTACCACCATACTTTGCATCTAAAGTTTAAGCCTATAGTCTATCGCCAATAATGTACCACCAACGAAGCATGCCATATACAATACTAATCAATCGAATTAAAATATCAGCCTAAGTCTCATATTTCACTTAACTATGGCCCATAAATTCATCCTCGCCACAACATTACTACTAAACCTCAAAATCTACTACATACCTTCTCAGGTGTGCTACTAGTTTACAAATACTAGAGTAAAGACAAATCAAGGGGTTAAAGTCACATAATAGAGATAGTAGATCTTAATCTTATATTATAACCCATTACCATCTATTAACATATTCTTCTTCCTCAAGTAACATTTACTTACCCATGCATACTCACAATTAGCTTCAAAATTCAATAAACACCAATGAGTCACTACCCATAACATATTAACTAATCTACTTCTTTCTACTTACCACTTATAAATGATTTCTACAACCACAATAATTACCTGTATTTTGAATAAATAACATTCATAGCCAAACACTTTTCTCCACATATTTATCATACAATCTATAAATATTGTTACCATATTAGTCTATAACTATAAAATGGCTACTCATCTCTCAATAAAGGGTTATGAAACTAAACTAGATTCTTTATACAAAAGTCACCCTCATTCTGACTTTTAAGTTTGTAACATCATATCACTAACTTCTAGATCATCTTATAGCTCTTTAGTTTTGACACTTCATCACATACTACTACTCAGGTGGAAAATAGTTTCCCAACATTAAGCCACTCATCATTACCCTTAAGCATGAAATATGCAACAAGGGTTTTTGAAAAAAGGCATAAATAAACTCTATACCTCAAGCTCAAATGCACGATTGATATGGGTAGAGGTAGAAGATTAAATCAATAGAGTTTAAAGAACTCATGGACTCCTCTCGATTCCTTGTGCAATTTCATAATATTTTATGAATCAAATAGAAGGAGCCACATCATTTAGACTCTAAGCTTCTGCACTTTAATTCACTCGACAATAAGACATAGTCCATAAAATTAGAGCAAGGAAGGAATTTGGATAACTTTCATATGGATGACGATGTAGTATGAGCTCGAGTAGGAGGAGAATAAAAAACAAATCCTAAATACCCTGTACCCTCCTAATTATAAGTGTAGAACATAACACACCTATAAGGAAGACTCAACTAGACATGATGTCTTAACACCCTAGGACCATGAACCGTGCTGTGATACCAAGTTTATCACAACCCGAATTGAGGGTAAGGCTGTGATGAGCATCCCGAACTATGAAGTCCCAGGCCTCCTTTTTTATCTTGAATTCATGCGCTATGTCTATACAATGTAAAAAAATATGGAAAAATTATTATATAGAAATATGGTCAATATTTTAATTCAACCGAACAATTTGTAATGAAATACATATACCTTTAACATCATCTAACATTAGTCTGTGAAATATCAAATACATTAAAGCCAACATCTTGTCTAAAACAAGTGTAGGGCCCCAGTCCGACCATAAACCAAGCTGAAATGACAAAGTTTAATAACCAGTCCTTCCAAAATGGAGAAGCCTCACCAACTGTAAACCAATCTACTATTTAGTAGGACTGCAGAACTGTACCCTAGATCTCAAAATATAGGGTGTCAATATAGATATACTGATACGTAGAGAAATCTAAAAAAATACTTGTATGTAAAGTAAGTGAGAGCTTTTCATGAAAAGTATGTTATCATAAAACATTCAAAAATTCATGGCATAACCATTAGGTTTTTAAAGCATTTTTATAAAACTCAACTTAGCATCTTTGTCATACTTCTCAAATAGGTGGTACGCCATATAAGTATGATATTCCACGGCTATATGGAATCCGTGGTGGCCATACCCCCAACTAAAGTTTGCCGGAAAGGTTGGAGTTTCTGATTCTAATACCACAGGGTACTAGACCATCATATAATCCCTCTTGGGGACATAATAACCCGTATCATAGAAAAATGATTTTGAGCTATGATCTATCTAAACCTGTGCCTTCTTCGGGTAACCAAATAACATCTCTTAAGCCTATTTTTTAACATTTTAAAACAAGCATCTTTCTAAAATAAAATGCTGAAAAATCTAAATGATATCTGACTTCTGTTTTATTCTGTTCTGTTATGGCATTAGTAATTTTGGTATCGTCATACCAAGACTTGCAAGTAATATATTCTAAGCCATAAAATATCATGTACAATCCTTTCACTCAAAATAATGTTTAGACCACCAAAAAATTCAAACAATATAAGAGGATTAATATTTTAAAACATACGTCAAACCATGCAAAGATTCTCTCTTTTCAATATTTCAACAAATGGTGGTCAATTTCTTAAAACAATTTTACAATCAACAACATAAAAATGTGTCTAAGATCAAATAATCCATCTACAAAGCCATCAAAGGTTAAGAAGACTTCTGTAAACTTCAAGCATTGATAGAGGAAGACGAAAGGGCAGTGTTCTGAATGTCCTAAGTCAATCAGATGAAACTTTTGTAAAAATACATGTAATTTATGTAATTATTTGTAGAAAACATACACATAGTCATTTGAGTAAATTAACATACTTTTGTAAGTTGTAAAGAAAAATGAATATCTAGAGAAAGAGGTAGGGGAAGAGGAACAGGGATTCCTAAAGAAAAACATATGAAAGAAGGCATAGGTAGATGAAGAGGACTAACTCGAAAAAGTCAAATCTATTCTGACAGTGGAAGGGGCATAGGAAGGATAAATCCTCCTCTAAGACGTGAGCATAAGGACACTAGTAAAGGATATTCAAGACCTTTAAAAAGGCCAATCATGTTAGGAGTTGGAATATACCAAGATGCAGATGGTTTTATCACACTTAATGTAAGTAGTGTGTATAATGTTACTTTGACTTATTTATATTTATGTCTTTTAATTTTTGTGATTTGACTATGAAGCCAGTATTGCCAAGTAGGAGAGTCATTAAGATTGATACAAAAGTGACAAAGAGTTAGATATAGTAAATGGTAATATTGGCTACACACCAAGACAAGGGTCTAAATGTAATGGGAAGTTATGCATTACAAATAGAAAACTTGAAAGAATGACGACTGAAAAAGTTATTCAACTCAGAACTGCAACTTCTGCCAATACTCAAAGCAAAATTGGTTTGTTATTTTGTTGGGATAAAACCCCGTTTTTAAAAATCTACTTTGTTAGGTACCTTTACGTATTAAACTATGTATTATTAGGTACAAAACAAAATGAGATCAATCTTTGATTGTGGTGAAATTCAAAATAATAATTATGTTGGAATAAAGTCTTCATTTTGCTTCATTGTGGTTGCTTTGTTAATTCATTGATTGTCTATGAATAATAAGTTTTGAATGCTCAAAATTAGTATTCAATACCATAATATATTGATACAAAATAGATTGCATAAGCCTAATTCGAATTGATACAAAATAAGTTGCATAAGTCTTATACAACCAAATAAGATTAAATCATGTTATGCCACTATGATTCTATCAAGAGAAAAGACATAAAAGAGTTTTGATTTAATACCAAGAGAAAGAAACAAAAGTAAAACAAAACAAAAGATGTAAGGAAGAAGAGAAAAAATATAACAACTATGGCAATTTCAATTGCACTCAACTACATTTGTCATTCTTCTCATTCTTGGTAATGCTTAAAAATAAAATAAAAATACCATGCCAATCATGATGATGATCTCCCAATTACAATATTTGCACTTCTTCTTTTCCTTCACCACCTATTTTTTCTTATTTTCGTAAAATGTCAATAATTTTTCCAGCTATATGATTCTCTTCATCAATCTCGAAATAACTGACTTGAATCGTAAAACCATTTATTTTGGATCTCTCCATCGAAGGAATTTGAATGATTTCTTCTAAAATAGTTCATAAACAAAGTCAATTTTACATAAACAAGAAAAACATAAGAGACTATGTATAGGACATACACAATAGCGTGAACAAGATCAAAATCATTTAGTTGAGTTGTCCTCTAATCACGATGTTTGCATTGAAAGTAAGTTTCTATGGTTGCATCGCACTTTCACATGCAACATGGAATCATTCTCGTCATAACAAATATGATTCAAGATTGCAATTGACATTATTAGAATATTTTCCTCTCAAACTAATCACAAAAAGTAACTTCATTACAAAAAATTTAAGAAATTCAAGTCAAAATTAAAGTTTTTAAGGATGACTTTGTTTATAAATTACAATGAAAACATCTTACCTTTTAAGTCTGATTTTGTCTAAATGGAAAGAATAAGATTCACACCATCTACTTTCGACAAGTCGGTTTATAAAACCCCCTTCAATACATCTCTTTTAAACTCTTTCTGCACCAGATCTTTTACTCTTGATGAGGCCATTTTTCTCATTGGAAATACCCATTTTCCCAACTCCCTCTGTTTCCTTCCCCCTTCTCTTCCCTTTTAAATGATTTTCCCATATATTCTACTCTGTATATTGTCATCACATAACCAACATTTAGTTATTTTATCCCTTATCTCTAATAGGAAGAAATAAAAACATTAATATTTATATAAAACTCTTTCTGATTTTGTACAGAGTGAAAAGTAAAGGTGGTGCAAGGGCGATATGTCCAATGAAGAAGAGCTACATGGTATAACTGTGTTAAAGAGAGGAGATGATTACATGGAGTTTTTTTAGTTTCTCCACCAGTCCCGAACATGGTGATTTTGCTGCCAAAATTAGGGTTTTAACTTATGAGGAACTCGAAATCACATGTGAATGCCAACCTAGCTGCCTTGATGGTTGCATATATATATATATATATATATTTATTTATATTCTTCAATTCAATTTATTTTATTCTCTTTGTGCCATCGTTTATAATTTATTTTCTTTGAACATCGTTGTTTCTGTGCTATTAAATTTTAATGCATTGTTTACTTTTCTATTTCATCTTTTTATCATTTAATAATTGTGTTTTTTTGGTCATATTCTACGCACCTCAACTAATTCAAAGAGATACCTGTCCCACAACATATATTAAGATATCACTAATACGTTTTCTCTTGACCCACTAGCCATTAGGCCGCAATTTTAATGTATCTACTTGCTAGAGCACATTATATTTATTTGGATGATGGGTAGTATAAATCAACTATGCTGGTCCTGACTCCTCTATACTTTTATGATTCAGATAGTGGAATTTACGAGTTTTCATCAGTCAACCTGTAACAAGAATGCATCAGGAATATGCCTTTAATAGGTGTTTTAATCGTTTTAACTTAGGACTAGGTGGTGGTATTAATCTGTAGCTTGATTCAACCCATCGTTTCTTAAAAAAGCAGGAGATGATGCAGTTAAAGGAAGCTCAAATACTTATCTTAAATGAGGAGATTGTTGATTTGATGCTGTGAAATTTGTGGATCTGTTTCTTGCACCACAACAGAAACAATGCAAGTGACATACGCTATTTGAAGATGATAACATAAGCTATAGAAGGCCATCAACTGCATGAAGAAGGAAAGGTTAAGGTCTAAGCTAATTGAGAAGATGAGAAGTTTCGACAAATTACCTCTTTACTCTTTCAACTTACCTATTCTGTCTTTTGCTTTATGAGATTTGATTTAGAATTTTATCTTTTACTTGTTGTTGGACCGTTAGATTCTGATATTGGCCTGGTCACTTTTGGACCAGGCCATTGTCAATATTTGGCAGTTTATTTAATAAAGGTGTTTTGTCATCCGACTTTTATCTTTTTTTAAAGTACTCTTCTATAAATGAATTAATTGAAAAAAAAAAAGAGAGAGTTCTACTGATTGGATTGTAAGAGTTGATGTTTGCTTACCCAAGTACTCTTCATGGTTATAAATATTGTTAATATTGTACCCATGGGTGTGACAAAATGATTAATAAAGTGTCATAAGCACCATAAGTCTTCAATTTCAAATCCCAGAAATAACAAAAAATATTACGTAATTTATTCTTATTTGTCTTAACCTTATTGGCGGTGGAAGTTGGAAGGAATCTGGGAGGAATTAATTGAGGTGCACGCAAAAGCTAGTTCAATAGCATAATATTGTCATACGATAATTGTAATTACAAAGGACCTATTCTTTCTACCATATATTTGAACTTTTGTCCTAAGGAGTTTGGTTTCTTTCTCAAAGAACTTGCAGCATGTCCATTTGGAAAATCCTAGTTCAATTGAACCAGTGAACGGGACTACATTCACCTATTATTATATCCTCCCGAAACATGAATTCTGTTGTAATCACTTGATCATTACTTAGCTCTTACTAGAATAATTTAATATCGTACTACTTTTTTTCTCATTACTTACATGAATAATTTAATGTCCTACTACTTTTTCTCTCATCACTCAGTCAATTAGCATATTATTACTGTACATGTCCTTGTTGTTTTATAGAAAACAAAATGATATCCTTTCTTATTATCTTATTTGAAAGATGTTCCCATGTTTTGATACTAATAAATGTGGAATCTTTGGTATTAGTAAAGCTTCCTTCGATTGAATTTAAGAAACGTGTAGGAAATGGAAGAATAATATCTGGTTCCTTGTTGATGGTAATAAAGTTTCATTGGTAATTACTGCACTACTCAAATACCATAATTATCAAAGAATGCCTATGGGTCACATAAATTTTGTCATTGTGATAAAATCATCATATGTACCGAGTGCAAAAAAGAACGTAGTATTTGCTGCCACTCTATTGAGGAATGCTGGAGTTATCATGATGCTTCGATCAATATGAATTGGAAGTGCTCTGACATTCTATATGAAAATTATATTTTCTTGTCATGTTTAATTTCTTTAATGATGATTGTGTTTTAACATATACAGGCAATTGGTTTTAATTTGTTGTTCATATTCAAAAAGAGATCTCTTTTAATTGATCAACGTGACTCATAATGAAAATCTATATTAGGATTAGTTGCTAGTAGAACTAGATGAGAAATTTTGATATCCTGTCAGGTCTTACACAAATTTTTACCTATTCAAATTATTTGATTAGTATATGTGTTCAACATCGTCGAGACCATTCAGTAGTTAAAATATAGTACATGATAATATATCAATGTTTTGTGATTATTTTTTTTGAATCAAGATGGTATCCGTATTCAAAATAGGAACAAAACTATGAAAAAGGTCAAATGTTGGTATGTTGGCTCAGAGGTCATTTGAGCGCAGTGAAATAACACGCTATTGAAAAATGTGAAACTAAGAAATCTTTCAAAATCTTATATGCTTCCCTTAGTGTATTTTAAGCAGAAGCATTCAGAAAAATGATGGATCATTGTCCAAATGGATCATCATTGAGATCAACACTTAATGGACATGTGAGCACATTTAGCATACACCGTTGATGAAAGATGCCATGTATAAGAAATTGTCATAGTACTTCATTTTCTTGGAGTTATTAAGTAATATGTAGCATATATATTTTTTCCTTAAGTGATGTCTAGAACCTATCAAAATACTGTCATTGTTGTTGTGTTCATGACTTCATGATATCTTTGATGATCACAATTTTATGTGTAAAGTTTAGGAAACTCTGCTAATTATTTATTTATATTTGTTATAAGAAGCCTCTAGTAATGACAATGAATCAGAAGCAATATTGTTAATCTGAAAGAAAATAAATTAATGGATGAAGGATAGGCGCACAATACTGTAAAGGAGTTTAGGGAGCTCCTTATACTACCAAAAGTTTCAAGTTGGTGGACATGGTATATCATCTGAGTGAATGTGCCATGCCATACATATTTTTGTTCATTCATATGAATGAACTCCTCTACACTCTTTCTAAGAGGAGAAATAAGTGCTAACTGATACATAGAGCAGCTCACTGATGTTTTTATCTGCCAGTTGATTTGAGAATATTTTCCTGCCCTGCCAAATCTTCGTCCAGTCTGAGCCTTAGAGCGTATTTGATAAAGCAAAAATCTTAGTCAAAATGTTTTAGAAATATCCTCCCAAGTATGAAATACATTTAATCATATGAAAATCTATTTGAGAATGAATTAAGATCATAGAGGTCCCCTAACTCATGGTCGAATTGAAAGCCTTCCTATCGTTCAAGTTTTAGTGATTGTAAAAATTTGGGTCAACTTCAATTGACTATAGCTAGTTGTATATGAAGAACTAGGTGGCTTTATGTATAGTAAAAGAAATATCTTTGAATTAGCTTCCCAACAATACCAATTTCACCTAAATCCGATATCGGAACAAAGAGTTATCCCCATTTTATTACAGCATGTCAACCTGGAAAATTGTGACGATGTTTCTGATGGGCTTTCACGTTTTTGACGACGTCGCCACATTATGACGACATTTATGATGAGATCATCAACCCTGGACAGAAAATCAAGAATTTGGACCCCTTTTGTGACGACCAGTCGTGATGGCCTATCACGGACCTGACGGCCTGTCACTGATGGCGTCTAGTATATTTTTCCAGCAATTTAAGGGCATTTTTGGAAGGGTATTGTGGTCATTTATCACCTTTTTTGATCCTCTATAAATATGATGAATCCTCATTCAAACCCTAATTCAATCATTTCTTTTCCAATTCTCTTAAGAATATCTAGGGTTTCATTGAAGAACCCTAATCTTCAAAAATTCATCCATATATTCTTCAAGGTTTCTTTAAGAATCAAGTTCCTCATAGTGTGGGCTTCAAGAATATATTTATTTCAAGCGTGGATAAAGTTTCAAGAATTAAAGTTCATTCAATTTCAAAAGTTAAGGGATGTAGATGTTGATTCTTGGGTCCCTTTCATCCAAGAATCTCAAGAACCCTTTTTAAAACTAAAAGATTTTTATGTTTTTGAGTTCTTAATAATCTGTATGATTTGAAATGGATGTTTAATGTGTTGTTGAGTTTTGATTTATGATTGACTACAAAATTTATGAGCATTGACCCTAGTATGTGGAATTCATGTGAAGTTTGTGATAGACCCTCTTGAAGTTGTTTTGTCATGTGATTTGTTATTGACTTTTGGAAGTAGAAATGGTTGAATAAGTGAAGAACGTTCCCCATAGGTTTGATAAATAGATTAGGTGAAGCATAAGGGCCACTATAGTATGTTGAATAGGAAACCCCAAATTGTGTGATAGTCCATGTATGCCTAGTCTTTGATAAAATGCATTAGTGAGTGACATGTGCCAAGATAGCATGAAATTCACCAGTAGGTGTAAAATCGGTCATGTCTAGCAGTTGTTGAAAGACCGTAGTGAAGAAGTCGAGATATGATAGTTGTAAATTCCCCTAATTATGTGCTCTTGATATATGTTAAGCTTTTAATACATGCCAAGTGGTTAGCAAGTAGGTTATGACGTGATAGTATGAAGTCTCACCAAGCCATGGGATATCCGAACGCATATCAAGATCGATATAGGTATAAAATAGTTAAGGTAAAACATTGTTGAAGGGAGTACAATCTAGTAGCATGTCTACCCTACGTTATTATATGATTATGATTCTGAGATGCTTAAAGTGACTCCATGGCAACTGTGATAATGAATAGTCATTTGAGATCCTTAAATGCTTGAGGTGATGTTAAATGAATGTGGAAATGAACATATGGCATGATTATTGAATTACTTATGAAGATGCTTGAATGATTGTGATGATGCATAAATGCTTGTGCTAATGAATGAATGATGATGCTGAATTTTATGATATCGAGTCCTGGGGGTATTCATTTCTGAAAGTTAATCTATTTTCTAGAGCCCGTGTCCGTTTATCAATAATTCTAGTTGAGCCATTATTCTCAAAACTCAGTGAACTATAGAACTCTGTATCCTCGAAAAAGTGCGAAACTAAAGAAAGCTTAGATAACTCAGAAATCTTTGTATCATTAGTAATCTAGACTTATTCCTGTAATTAGCTTGGATCTAATAGTATTCATGTGATTCATTTCTAATTTCAGAAGTGATTTGAGTAATCTATTTAAGATCTGTATCGTCAATCAGATACTATAATTCTATGTCTTTTCCACCAGATGCAGAACTAAGTAATCTCAGCGTAACTCAGTTAGATCTTTTAAGAAACATTATTAGTATCTTATTTAGTTCAATTGTGGTCAGTTAAGAATTCAGTCAAAGTCTTTCAATTGGGAGTAGAAACTAGAGCCGAGCAAGCTCAAGGTTGGGAACTCACCTACTAGTAGAGGGTGTCATTATTAGATGCAATCTTTGTGATCTAGAACTACGTACGCAGCATAGGTTGCAATATCATACCGACTAGTTGAGGGTAGATGAGAGACATCATACCTGTTAGATGAGGGTAGATGAGTTGGCTTGACCGATTAGATGGGGTATCCACCAATCTCGTTTAAGCACTTGATAGATGAGGGTCACATAAAGATAATGTCTTTACCTGTGGCACAATATTGGCACCCTCTTAACTAGGGGTAGAGGTTGGACCCCACCTGTGATAGGATCAGAAATGTCGGTTAAGTGACTACTTCCCACAGTTTCAATTCAAGATTCAGTCTTAGTTTCATAATCAATCTTCAGAAATTAGGACTGTCAGATATAGTCATCTATATTTATAAAGAACTCAGATAGTTCCGTTTATTCATGGACCAACTCGATAGATAGGCTTGGTGACATATATAGTTGATTGATACCATATTCAATTATATATAGCCAGACAGGCTTGATCACAGTATCATATTTTTATTGAATATTCTTGTCTTCAGATTCAGATATAATCATACTTCTTATCATTGATAATCGCTTCCAGAATAATCTATTAGTAAAGTTCATCTCTAATTCTGTTAGTCGAAAGCAGTAAGCTCAGAGTACAGTCCTTGATGTAAGCATATACACATCCTCAGTTATCAGTATCAGAGGAGTCAGTGATTAAATATCACAGTGTCAATAGTGAGTTCAGTTCGCAGTCAAGTGGTATGCGAGTTTCAGTATGTAGAGTTTTGATGATTGTGTTCATTTTTTATGCATTCATATATGTGTTCTCATGCGGCATCTTTCATGATTATTTATTTTAGATATTGTGCATGCATAAGCCCTTGAATTAGCCTACGTCTACATACTCGCTACATTTCTATACTGACGCATTTGTGATATGGTTTTTTTACTTGACACCATAGGTTCAGAGGCACAGGATCCAGATTATCCTTAGTAGTTCATTCCCCATCAGCAGTAGTAGCAGTGAGTCCTCTTCTTTTGAATACGAATCTTTGTTTACTATTATTGTTTCAGATTTTTATCATTTTTAGTTGACAATGTTAGTTTGGGACCTATCCTATCAACTCCACAGTTCAGACAATTTAGAGGCTTTTTCAGACGAATCTATTAGTATTCAGTTTTTAGTTTTAAGTATGTATAGATATGTTGAACCTTATGGAAAGTTTCCACATTTATTTTAGATATTATGTAGTGTACAGGTATAGGTATCAGAAAAAGGTTATCTTGTGGTACTTCAAATCCATATGCACCGTGTGACGTCTCAGGATAGGATCTCTAGGCGTTACAAACTTGGTATCAGAGCCTAAGGTTCAACAGTATCCTAGGGAGTCTGAAAAGCCACATCTTGTAGAGTCTTGTACATGGGTGTGTAGCGCACCATATTTATGTACAAGAGGCTATAGGATGTTCTTCAGAGAAGTTCCTCTTCTTTCAGTGATCATTTCATGCAAGTGAGCATGAGCTTAAGTTAATGTTCAGTTTAGTCAACTCCATTCTTTAATTTACAGAGTATGCTTCCTCACAGAGACTTTGTCCATAGGGTTGATGATCATCCCCCTCAACCAGTAGATCCTGAAAATGTGAGTGTGTCACATGCAGAGTTTTGGGCAACTTCTAGGCGCTAGCCTAGGTGATGACTTATGTTTATGGAAATCGTTAGGCGGTATTCCCCCCTTAGTAAGATGGGAATTCTGCCGCAACCAGGATTAGAAGCTTTATAAAAATGAACCCGCTCGTGTTCTTTGGGTCAGTAGTAGGTGAGGATCCATAATTGTTTCTTAAGAAGGTGAAGAAGATCACCCCAAATTATGCATGTGTCAAAGGAGGAGAGTGTTAAGTTAGCATCTTATGGGAGAAAAGTAGAGGGAGAATGCAGCTCCCGTGACTTGGCTAGAGTTTCAATGTGCCTTTCTAGATAGGTTTTTCCCACTAGAAATGAGAGAAACTAAGGTAGAAGTGTTTATAAACCCAAGTCAAAGCTCTCTGACAGTGAAAGAGTATTATCTTAAGTTTAACCAATTAGCTAAGTATGCTCCTGACTTGATGGCTGACCCTAGAGCGAGTATGAGTAAGTTTTTGACTGGGGTGTCAAGTGATGTGTTGAAAGAGTGTAGAGCTTCCACGGTCAACAGAGATATGGACCTTTCTAGGATAATGATTCATGTGCAACACATTGATGAAAATAAGATAAAGCACCGCTCTAGTATTTTAGCGAAGTATATTTAGAGGGACATAGAGTCCCAAGGGAGAGATACACCATGGTATTATGATATTGCATGCGATTAGATTCATCTCAATGCATGTTAAGATTTTCCTTATAAAGTAAGCATCAATCATTGTTGCATTGTCAAGTCATGCTTTCAAAAGCCAGCTTAGCTGGACATTCATGCATTTGATATTCACATTTAGAAGAAAGAGTTCAGCTTGTCAGCGTGTGTTCAGTTATGTATTCATGAGATCATCCCAGTTATAAGTCCATGCATCAGATATGCATGTGTTTTATGAGAATTCAGCTATGAGTATTATGAGTCGAGTATTCCATGCATCATATATGCATGCCCAGTGTGAGAACTCTATATGTCAGTCATTCTAGTTGTGTAGTCCTGATCTGAGATGTTTCCATTTCTTGATTAAGTTCTTTTTATCTGTAATATCAGTCTATTAAGCGATATTCGAGGATAAATGTTCTCAAGGTGGAGCTAATTTAATGCCCCTCAAAATCTTCTTCATGTCTGAGCCTTAGAGCGTATTTGGTAAAGCAAAAATCTGAGTCAAAATGTTTTAGAAATATCCTCCCAAGTATGAAATATTTTGAATCACGTAGGAATCTATTTGAGCATGAATTAAGATCATAGAGGTCTCCTAACTCATTGTTGTGTTAAAAGATTTCCTATCGTTTAAGTTTTAGTGATTGTAAAAATTTGGGTCGACTTAAATCGACCATAACACTATGTGTATGAATAACAGGGTGGCTTTCTATATATAAAATGAAAGATCTTTGAATTAGATTTCCAACGATACCAATTTATCCTAAATATGAGATCGAAGAAAAGAGTTATTCCCATTTTATTCCATCATATCAAGATGGAAAATGGTGACGACATTTATGTAGGGCTATCACGTTTCTGATGACCTTTTTGATGACATCGTCACATTCTGGCAATATTTTTGATGATGTCGTCAGCCCTGGATAGAATATAAAGAATCTGGACCCCTTTTGTGATCACCATTCGTGATGGCCTATCACGGACCTGATGGCCTGTCACGGATGGTGTCAAGTATATTTTTTGAGCAATTCAAGGGCATTTTTGAAAGGGTATTTTTGTCATTTTCTACCTTTTTTGAGCCTCTATAAATATGAGGAACCCTAATTCAAACCCTAATTAAATTATTTTCTTTTCCAATTCTCTCAAGAACATCTAGGGTTTCATTCAAGAACACTAATCTACCAATATTTATCCATAAATTCTTCAAGGTTTCTTCAAGAATCAAGTTCCTCATAGTGTGGGCTTTAATAATTTATTTATTTCAAGTGTGGATAATGTTTAAAGAACTAAATTTCATCCAATTTCAAAGGTTAAGGTATGTCGATGTTGATTCTTGGGTCCCTTTCATCCAAGAAGCTCAAGAACCCTTTTTAAAACTAAAAGATTTTTATGTTTATGAGTTGTTAATGATCTGTATGAGTTGAAATGAATGTTTAAGGTGTTGTTGAGTTTTGATTTATGTTTCCCTACACATTTTATGAGCTTTGACCCTAGTATGTGGAATTCATGTAATGTTTATGATAGACCCTCTTGATGTTTTTTTTTCATGTGATGTGTTCATGACTTGTAGGGGTAGAATTGGTAGAATAAGTGAAGAACACTCTTCTTAGATTTGAGAAAGAGCTTAGGTGAAACATGAGGGCCACTATAGTGTGTTTAGTAGGAAACCCCAAATTGTGAGCTAGTCCATGCATGCCTAGTGTTTTATAATTAGTGAGTGAAATGTGCAAAGATAGCATGAAATTCCCAAGTAGGTGCAAAATCGGTCATGCCTAGTGGTTGTTGAAAGTCCCTAGCGAACAAGTCGAGATATGATGGTTGTGAATTCCACCAATTATGTCCTCTTAATATATGTTAAGCTCTTAACTCATGCCAAGCATTTAGCAAGTAAGTTATGACGTGATAATATAATGTCTCCTCAAGACTTGGGATATCCGAAAATATGTCAACATCGATATAGGTTTGAAATAGCTGAGGTAAAACCTTGCTGAAGGGAGTACAATCTAGTAGCATGGTTACCCTACGTTATTATATGATTATGATTTCACGATGCTTAAAGTGACTCCTTGGCAGTTGTGACGAAAAATATACATTAGAGATCCTTTAATGGTAGAGGTGATGTTTAATGACTTTGGAAATGAACATATGCATGATTACAGAATTACTTGTGAAGATGCTTGGATGATTGTGATGATGCATAAATGTTTGTGTTTATGAATGAATGATGATGCATACATTTATGCTATCGAGTCCTGGGGATATTTATACCCGAATATAGCTTTTTTTCTGGAGCCCGTGTTAGTTTGTTGATAATTCCTGTTGAGCCATGTTTCTCAAAACTCAGTGAACTATAGAACTCTGTATCCTCGAACAATTGCAGAACTAAAGAAAGCTCTGTAAACTCAGAAATCTCTGTAATCTCTGTATCACTAGTAATCAAGCCTTAGTCCTATAATAAGCTTAGATCTAATAGTATTCTAGTAATTCAATTCTAATCTCAAAAGTTATTTGAGTAATCTGTATTATCTGTGTATCATCAGCCAGATACTATGATTCGATGTCTTTTTTGTCAGATACAAAACTAAGTAATATCAACATAACTCAGTTAGATCTTTGAGAAACATGATCAGTATCAGATTCTATTTAGTTATGCTAAGTTAAGAATTCAGTTAGAGTCTTTCAGATGGGTGTAGAAACTAGCACCAAGTGATCTCAATAGTGGGAACTCACCTACTAGTAGAGGGTGTGATTCTTAGATGAAAGCTTTGTACTCCAGAACTACGTAGCAAGTGTAGGTTGAGACATCATACCTACTAGTTGAGGGTGTATGAGAGACATCATACCTGTTAGATGAGGTAGATGAGGTGGATTGACTTGTTAGATGAGGGATCCACCATTCTTATTTGAGCACCTGATCGATGAGTGTCACATAAAGATAATCACATAAAGATAATATCTTCACTTGTGGAACAGTATTGGCACCCTCCCTACCGGGGGTAGAGGTTGGACTCCACCTATGGTAGGTTGGGGCATGTTGGTTAAGTGACTACTTCCCACAGTTTTAGTTTCTGATTCAATCTTAGTTTCAGAATCAATCTTCAAAAATCAGGACTGTCAGATACAATTATCTATCTTTATGAGGAACTCTGTCACGACCCGAGCCTAGGCCCTATCCGTGACGAGTATCCCAAACCATGAAAGCCCGAAACACCCATTCTCTCTCTGGTTATCATGCACAACATTCGTAATCATAATTAAAATGCGGAATTGAAACTGAGTACGAAAAACATGGTCAAGTTCTGCAACAATTTATGAATAATACTATCTGACATCAGTCTGCAAAATCTCTACTAAGAACATAAACATCTGTCTGAAAAGAAACTGGGACAAGGCCCTAGTAAACCAAAAAAAAACATAATAAATAAGATAATATCTGACATAATTAGGCCTTCCGAATGATAGAAGGCTCACCACTGTGAGTTCAAGTCTGCAAATTCGAGAATGTCTATTGAGTAGATGGACCCCTAGACTGTGCCTCAGAACCTGGAAGGACGGGAGGGAGGGGTGGGGTCAGTACAAAAGTACTGGCACGCGAAGCAATCGAAATTTAGTATAATGAAACATACATATATATATATATATTAAGTGAAAGCATTTTTTCATCGAGACATCATGTATTAAACTGTTTTTGAAAAATACATGGGCACTTTCTGAAAACATGTAACCCGTCTGTTTATTTCAAATCATGATCTGTGTTTTACTTCTGAGTTAGGTAGTATTCCCCTACAAGTATGATATTCCACGGGCTGTATGGAATCCGCCATTGACTCGGCGGGGAAGCCCCAACCCAAGTGTGCCGCAAGGAATGGAGTGTCTGAGTCTGATACGCCACAAGACATTTAAGTCAGCGCATAATAGTATACCCGGGTCGGCAAACCACGAATTTAGGCAATAAGTCGCTTGAAGTCAAGCCCTCTTCGGGGAACCACCTAACATCTCTGTATGCCCAGTTTTAACCTTTTCTGTACATGCAACATTCTGAATGTCTAAAATCATGAAAGTCTGAAATGTGTGTTAGTCTGAGTCTGATATGGCATTAGTCTGAATTGGTATCGTCATACAAAGACATTGCAAGTCATGATCTTTCTGAGATATAATGAATTAAGCCAGAGCTTTCCTTCAAAACGTAGTTTAGACCACCAAAACATGTAACTGATGTAAAGGATTTCATATTCCGAAACTTAAAGTTCAATTCATGCAGAAATTCCATCAAACACCTGGTGGTCAAATGTCTTTAGCAAGTTCATGTATTTAAAATTGAAACATATTCATTCATATATGTATATAAACTGTCAAATCGTTTTAGAAATGGTCAAAATACCAAAACAATGATGTTAAAACATCTTATACATAAATATATATACATAATTTAACACCCCATTCTAAAACATGATTTTTCTATGCCCATGAGAATTTAGGAAAAACCCCGCGTACCTTGTTCTCCACGAATTTTAGGTGTCTATCGAAGCCTACATTGAGATGATTCCAAATCTATAATTTGTTTCGCGAACCCGCGGTTAAATCTTGAGTTGCTTGGGGTTTAATGTTGAAACGCTAGGGAGAGTTCTTGAGCAAATTTGAAGAATATAATGATATTTTGGCTCTTTAGGGATTTAATCTCGTGTTTAAGTTGATAGGAGAATGAGTATTTACGGAAATGCCATTAAAAATCCAGATGGGCTGAACATTTTGGCCGGGCACGATCCAGCAGGCAGCTTGAGATAATCGCGCGCTGCCACTGGATCAAAACCGAAACGAGGCCTTAGGCTCATCCAAAAATTCTAAATTTTTCTCTAAGACGTACTACAACCTTTCCCCATCGTAACGCAACAAAAAAATTCAAAAGTGATGGTCGGTAAGGTCGAGAAGTTGTATCTCGAAAGTTGGCAGCTAAGAATGAGTCTAAGTCATTTAAACACTTAGAAGAATTTAAAACATAAGTCTATAGCTCAGAAATTACAGTCTAATACATGCATGACTTTTACGGGGCGTTACATTACACCCCCTTGGGATCATTCATCCCTGAATTATGACGCGGGAGCAGTCACGCACGATTTTCAATCAGATTCACACATAGAAGGAAACATAAAGCAAGAAGTGTACCTTCCAATTCGTTATTTTCTGGTTCAAATAGGCTTGGGTATCTCACTTTCATGTCATGCTCCGACTCCTTAGTTGCTTCTTCAACCTTCTGATTTCTCCATAATACTTTAACTGAGACTATCTCTTTACTCCTCAATTTTCTCACTTGTCGATCTAGGATTTACATGGGCTCTTCCTCGTAAGACAAGGAATCGCCCATCTTGATCTCATCAATGGGCACCACCAAAGAGTGATCTCCGATGCACTTCTTCAACATGGATATGTGGAATACTGGACGAACCTAACCCAAACTTGCAGGCAATTCTAATTCATACCCAACTCTACCTATTCTTCTTACAATCTGATACGGGCCTATATAGCGAGGACTTAGCTTACCCCTCATCCCGAAATGCATAACTCCCTTAATGGGAGAAATTTTGAGGAAAACCCAATCTCCAATCTCAAACTCTAACTCTCTTCTTTTGACGTCGGCATAGGATTTCTGACGACTCTGAGCTGTCTTAAGTCGTTCCCTAATGAGTTTCACATCCTCTATTGCTTGATGAACAACATCAGGCCCATACATCTGCATCTAACCTACTTCATACTAGCCTATTGGAGACCTACATCTCCTACCATACAATGCCTCAAAAGGTGCCATCTTAATACTAGAGTGGAATCCGTTGTTATAGGAAAATTCTATCAGTGGAAAGTGATCAACCCAACAACCTTTAAAGTCAATCACAGAGGCCCTCAACATGTCCTACAGGGTCTGGATGGTGCGTTCAGCTTGCCCATCAGCCTGAGGGTGGAATGTTGTACTTAAGTTCACCTGGGTACCTAAACCTTTCTGAAACGATCTCCAAAACTGAGAAGAAAACTTTGTACCTCGGTCGGATATAATGGAGACAGGCTCTCCATGCAAACGGACAATTTCTGCAATGAACAACTTGGCATAATCATCCCCCAAATAGTTAGACCTGACAGGCAGAAAGTGAGCTGACTTGGTCAGCCTATCTACAATCACCTATATAGAGTCATACTGATTTCGGGACTTCGGAAATCCTGTAATAAAGTCCATATTGATCATTTCCCTCTTCCACAAGGGCAACGCTATTTCTTGGGAAGTACCTTCTGGCCTCAAATATTCTACTTTCACTCGTTGGCAATTCAAGCACTTAGAAACAAAGTTAGCCACATCTCGCCTCATATTATTCCACCAAAACATAAATTTCAAATCATGGTACATCTTAGTAGAATCAGGATGAACAACATACCTCGAGGAGTGAGCTTTATCAAGAATACTTTCTCGAAGCCCGTCGACATTCTGAACACATAATCTACCCTAAAACCTCAGAATGCCATCACCACAAATTTCAAAAGACATCACCTTCTGTTGACCCACATCTTTCTTGATTTGCATCAAGATGGAATCTACAACCTATTTCTCCTTCACTTCAGCACAAAGGGATGACTTAGCTAACTCATGAACAATCACCCCCCCCGTCTTCGGAATCTAACAGTTGCACTCCCATATTCGCAAGGCGGTGAATATCCTTCACCATCTCTTTCTTTTCTTCTTCTACAAGAGAAAGGTTGCCGATAGAAAACCTGCTGAGGGCGTCGGCTACAACATTTGCCTTGCCCGGATGGTAATGCAGGCTTATATCATAGTCTTTCAGAAGTTCCAACCACCGCCTCTACCTGAGATTTAATTCTTTTTGCGAGAAAACATACTGCAAACTCTTGTGATCAGTGAAGATATCAACATGAACACCGTACAAGTAGTGACGCCAAAGTAGTTCCGCTTGTGTACCTTCAACTGCCTAGATGCATAAGGTACAACCTTACCATGTTGCATTAAAACGCAACCAAGTCCCACATGAGACGCATCACAGTAAACCATAAAACCATTAACACCCTCGGGAAAAGTCAAAACAGGTGCAGTGGTCAGTCTGTCTTTCAACTTCTCAAAACTATTTTCACATAAATCAGATCACACAAACTTTACCTTTTTCTGAGTCAGTTTAGTGAGTGGGGCCGCTATGGATAAAAAACTCTCTACGTACCTTCTGTAATAACCTGCCAAACCCAAGAAACTTTGAATATCGATTGGAGTCGTGGGTTTGGGCCATTTTCTCACTGCCTCAACACTCTGGGGGTCCACTTTAATCCCGTAACTGGACATAATATGCCCTAAGAAGGCAATAGCATCTAACCAGAACTCACACTTGGAAAATTTGGCATATAATCGATGATCCTTAAGGGTCTGAAGAATGATTCGGAGGTGATCGGTATGATCCTCCTTACTCTTAGAATAAATCAGAATATCATCAATAAATTAAATGACAAACAAGTTAAGAAACTGACGTAAAACTCTGTTCATAAGATCCATGAAGGCTGCAGGGGCATTAGTTAACCCGAAGGACATGACAAGAAACTCATAGTGACCATATCGGGTTCGGAAAGCTGTTTTCAGAATGTCTGACTCCCAAACTTTCAACTGATGATAGCCCGAATGAAGGTATATTTTGAAAAACATCTAGCACCCTGAAGCTGGTCAAAGAGATCATCAATCCTAGGAAGAGGATATTTGTTTTTAATTGTGACCTTATTCAACTGACGGTAATCTATGCACATATGAAGGGAACCATCTTTCTTACACACGAAAAGTACAGGTGCACACCAAGGAGATATACTAGGGCGTATGAATCCCTTATCTAGGAGGTCTGGTAGCTACTCTTTCAACTCTTTTAGCTCTGCGGGAGACATTCTATATGGCAGAATAGAAATGGGACGGGTATCTGGCAACACATCAATACCAAACTGTATCTCCCTATCAGGGGGTATCCCTGGGAGATCTTTGGGAAAGGCTTCTGGAAATTCATTCACCACAGGGACAGACTGAGGAGAAGGATTTTCAACTTTAGAGTCCTTGACTCGAATAAGGTGATACAAAAAACCCTTAGAAATGAGTTTTCGGGATCTGAGGTAAGATATAAAGTGCCCTTTGGGTGATAAAGAATGTCCCTCCCATTCTATCATTGGTTCATTCGGGAAAGACAAGGTAACTCTACAGGTCCTACAATCTAATATTGCATAGCATGAATGGAGCTAATCTATCCCTAAGATAGCATCAAATGCAACCATGTCCAACTCTATAAGGTCTGTCATCGTATCCTGACTACCAACAGTCACCACATAACCCTTATTAACCCTTCTAGAAACAACAGAATCCCCCACTGGGGTAGAAATAGAAAAGGGTTCAGAAATCACACTGGACTCAAACCCGAAACCAACAGCCACATAAGGGGTCACATAGGATAAGGTAGATCCGGGATCAAGTAACACATAGACATCACGGGAAAAGATTTGTAACGTACCGGTAACAACATCTGGGGAAGCTTCCACCTCCTGGTGGTTGGTTAAGGAAAACAACTGATTACGACTGTTCTCGACAGCTGATGTGGTGCCTTTCTGAGACGGGGGTGGCGCTGTGGAATTAACCTAAAACTTTGCACCACCAACACTCCTCCTAGCAGATGGACAGTCCCTCTGAAAGTGGACTGACTGACCATATGAATAACATACAAGTGTGCCCAACTGACATTTCCCCAGATGATTCCTACCACACTTTTCACATCGCGGGTAAGTGCGATGTTGATGAGACACATTACCCTGCGACTGAGTATTTGGTGCTCTAGATCCATGAGGAGTCTGAAAGCTCTGAGTCTGTCTATTTATAGGGGGTCTGGGAGCTGGGGCGCTAGCTGCTGACTGTGTATTATTCCAAAACCTCATCTTCTTCGACCACGTATTTCCCCAATTACAACTCTGCGGCTGACTCTGGTGCTGGTCCGCAGATTTGTCTATCTTGGCCTGTCTATCCTTCTATCTAGATTCAGCGATCTTTCTCTTCTTCTCTTTCACCTACTGCATGTGGACTGTCAGTCTAGCAAAGTCTAACTCCCTATCCAACATTGCCCCCTGGCACTCAAGTACCAGGTTATCAGCAAAGCCGGATGAAAATTTCCTCATCCGGGCTCTCATATTGCTAGTCAATTCTGGTGCATAGCGGGCTAGTTGATTAAAATTCAAAGTGTACTCCTGTACACTCATACTACCCTGCTTCAGATTCATGAACTCTTCTGCTTTGGCCTGCCTCAACTCCAGAGGAATGAATTTGTCAAGTAAAGCTTCTACAAACTCACCCCAAACTGTAGGCTCAGCACTCTCACCTTTTGCATCTTCCCAGTCTGCATACCACTAATTTGCAACATCCTTTAGCTGATAAGTTGCCAATTACACTACTTCAATCTCATCTACATAAATTACCTTAAAGATCTTCTCCATCTCATCCATGAACTCCTGTTGATCTTCCTCCACCTTTTTACCAGTGAACTTAGGTGGATTCATCTTCATGAAATGCCTGACTCTTGTAGTTTCGGAAGTAACGGATGCAGACCTAACATTTTCCGATCGTTGAGCCTGGTTAGCTACCAGCTAGGTAAGCATATGGATAGACCGTCTAAACTCTGCATTTGAGATATCTCTTTGAGAAGTTGGTGGACGGTTGACATTAGTCCGCGGAGTCCGAGGTGGACTGGTTGGGACTTGAGGGACTCCCGGAGTAGGGACATGTTCTGGCGTGGAAGCTCTATTACGGGTATGCATCCCATGGGTGGGATGGACCACATATACCTGAGCACTCTAATCGATGTTGGGACGGGGAGGCATAGTCGTGTTTCTGAAATACAAGAGATCATTGATTAGGGGACAGTTTAGACTCTGAAGCACGAACTAAATCACAAAGATGGGAACATTCCTAAATGCCTAGTAGCCTCCTGTTTATAAGTGTGGCGCACTACACAACCATAAACAGAACTCTACTAGAAGCGATTTTGCAGACACCCTGGGACTATGAACCGTGTGTTGATACCAAGTTTGTCATGACCCAAGCCTAGGCCCTAGCCGTGACGAGTATCCCGAACCATGAAGGCCTGGAACACCCATTCTCTATCTGGTTATCCTGTACAACATTCGTAATCATAATTGAAATGCAGAATTAAAATTGAGTACGGAAAACATGGTCATGTTCTACAACAATTTTTGAATGATACTATCTGACATCAGTCTGCGAAATCTCTACTAAGAACACAAATATCTGTCTGAAAAAAAACTGGGACAAGGCCCCCAGTAAACCAAAGAAAAAAACATAATAAATAAGATAATGTCTTACATAATTAGGACTTCTGAATGATAGAAGGCTCACCACTGTGAGATCAAGTCTGCGAATCCGAGAATGTCTACTGAGTAGCTGGACCCCTAGACTGTGCCTCAGAACCTGGAAGGAGGGGGGTCAGTACAAAAGTACTAGCACGCGAAGCAATCCAAAAATAGTATAATGGAACATACATATATATATATATATTAAGTGAAAACAATTTTTCATCGAGACAACATGTATAAAACTGTTTCTAAAAAATACTTGGGCACTTTCTGAAAACATATAACCCGTCTGTTCATTTCAAATCATGATATGTGTTTTATTTCTGAGTTAGGTGGTATTCCCCTACAAGTCTGATATTCCACGGGCTGTATGGAATCCGCCATTGACTCGGTGGGTAAGCCCCCAACCCAAGTGTGCCGCAAGGGTTGGATTGTCTGAGTCTGATATGCCACAGGACATTTAAGTCAGCGCATAATAGTATACCTGGGTCGGCAAACCACGGTTTTAGGCAATGAATCGCTTAAACTCAAGCCCTGTTCGGGGAACCACCTAACATCTCTGTATGCCTATTTTTAACCTTTTCTGTACATGCAATATTCTGAATGTCTAAAATCATGAAAGTTTGAAATGTGTGTTAGTATGAGTCTGATATGGCATTAGTCTGAATTGGTATCGTCATACCAAGACATTGCAATTCATGAGTTTCTGAGCCATAATGTATTAAGCAAGAGCTTTCATTCAAAACATAGTTTAGACCACCAAAACATGTAACTGATGTAAAGGATTTCATATTCCAAAACTTAAAGTTCAATTATGCAGAAATTCCATCAAACACCTGGTGGTCAAATGTCTTTAGCAAGTTCATGAATTCAAAATTGAAACACATTCATTCATATATGTATATAAACTGTCAAATCGCTTTAGAAATGGTCAAAAGACAAAAATAATGATGTTAAAACATCTTATACATAAATATATATACATAATTTAAAACAACATTCTAAAATATGATTTTTCTAAGCCCATGAGAATTTAGAAAAAACCCCGTGTACCTTGTTATCTACGAATTTTGGGTGTCTATCAAAGCCTACGTCGAGAGGATTCCAAATATGTAATTTGTTTCATGAACCCGCGGTTAAATCATGAGTTGCTTGGGTTTTAATGTTGAAACCCTAGGGAGAGTTCTTGAGCAAATTTAAAAAATATAATGATATTTTGGCTCTTTAGGGATTTAATCCGGTGTTTAAGTTGATAGGATAATGAGCATTTACGGAAATGCCATTAAAAATACAGATGGGCTGAACATTTTGGCCGGGCGTGATCCAGCAGGCGGCTCGGGCTAATAGCGCGCTGCCACTAGATCGAAATCCAAACGAGGCCTTAGGCTCATCCAAAAATTCTGAATTTTTCTCCGAGAGATACTACAACCTTTCCCCATCGTAACGCAACAAAAAAATCCAAAAATGAAGGTCGGGAAGTTCGAGAAGTTGTATCCCGAAGGTTCCCAACTAAGAATGAGTCTAAGTCATTTCAACACTTAGAAGAATTTCAAACTTAAGTCTAAAGCTCAGAAATTACAGTCTAATACATGCATGACTTTTACGGGGCATTACAAACGTAGATAGTTTGGTTGATACATGGACCATCCCGACAGATAAACTTACTCATATATACAGTTGATTGATATCATATTAAGAGATATGCCGCCAAATAGGCTTGATCACAGTATCAGATTTCTATTGAATATTTTTGTCATCAGATTCAGATATAATCATACTTCTTATTATTGATAATCGCTTACAGAATAATTTGTTTGCAAATTTTATCTCTAATTCTATCAGTCGAAAGTAGTAAGCTGAAAATACAGTCCTTGATGTAAGCACATCCAGATCCTCAGTTATCAGTATTAGAGAGTCAGCGATTGAATATGTCAGTTCAGTAGTGAGTTTAGTCTATAGTAAAGTGGTATGCGGGTTTTAGTATCCAGAGTTGCGATGATTGTGTTCATGTTTTGTGCATTCATATATCTGTTCTCATGCAACATCTTTCATGATTATTCAGTTTATATATTGTAAATGAATGAGCCCTTACATTAGCCTACCTCAGCAACATACTCGGTACATTCCTATACTGAAGTATTTATGCTATGGTGTTATATTTGACACCATAGGTTCAGAGGCACAGTATCCAGATTATCCTCAGCAGTTCAGTCCCCGTCAGCAGAAGTATCAGTGACTCCTATTCTTTTGAGGAAGAATCTTAGTTTACTATTATTATTTCAGATTTTTTTTTATTTTTCAGTTGCCGAAGTTAGTTGGGCAACTGTCCCATCAACTCCACAGTTCAGACAGTTTAGAGGTTTTTCAGACCGATGTATTAGTATTCAGTTTTCAGTTTTGAGTATGTGTAGATGTGTTTAACCTTATGCAAAGTTTCTGCATTTATTTCAGATATTATGTAGTGTACAGGAATAGATATCAGAAAAGGGTTAGCTTGTGGTCCTTCTGGTCCATAAGCACCGTCTAACGTCTCAGAATGGGATCTCGGAACGTTACAGATGCTTTGTTCGATCCTAAACAGGCCATTTTTGTGACATGTTCTTTACGTAGTTTTTTATCATTGTGTATTCTCGGGAGCTAATCTGTCCGAGACTGATCATCAAAATTTGTGCCATTGTTCAAGTGATTGTCAAACTATTGTAATGTCGCTATGGTTACCATTGTATTTTTCATTTCTTTAGCAAAATATGTTTATGATCAACCTTTTTGTTGTATTTATGGTGAAGATGTTGTTTGTAAATATTTTTTTTGGGGGGGATGGGGTTGATTTTCATTGATTATAAAGAAGAACGAAAAAGTTAAAGGGTGTACAAAGGCTGTTTGCCTTTTCCAACATGTGAAGGTTGCCGTTCAAGCATATGTTTTGGATGTAAAATATGTTGTTATTAAAGCTGCAGTTGCCAGACATGCATTGATTTGACAAACACTACAAAAGCTTAAATCATACTTTACGTGAAATTTCATTATATTTGTATGAGCTTGTTTTTCTGATCGTTTAATTCAAGTGAGCCCATGCACTTCTTACATAAGAATATTTACCTGAAAAAATAAATGATTGAAAAAACATGCCCATATAAATAGAAAGAAATTCTAAGTAAAGGGTGACTTAAGCTTTTCTACTCTTTGTGGAATGAATGCATGTCTGGCAACTGCAACTTTATAAACAACATATTTCACATCCAAAACATACGCATGAACTGCAACATTCACACGTCAAAAAACGCAAACGTCCTTTGTAAACGCTATGTCCTTTTTGTTCTTCTTTACTATCACATGAAAATCTAAAAACCAAAAAAGCAACAAATAAGCATGTTTGCAATGAATACAAGAAAAAAACTGATCAGAAACATGGTTTGCTAAGGAAATGAGAAATATAATGCATTATTTATCGCCACATTACACTAACTTGACTGTTACTAGGACAAAGGCACACATTTTAATGAGTATTAGATAGAATTATTTCCCGAGAATTACTAACATAATTTTGCAATAACTATATAAATGTAACACCCCACATTTTTGGGTTAGACTTTGAACCATATTTCCAATGCGTACAAACTCTATTCACATGATTTATATTTGAATACACGTATCATGATCTTTATCCTAGTGTGTGAACTGCATATGAGGTGAAAAATATTCATAGGAATCACTTAGAACAAGGTTGAGCTAAGAGGCATTGGTTCAGCCAAATTTTTGTGTTCAATTCTACAAGCGTCAACTTTGAACTTTATAACATATATAGGATTTTGCATCTCAATACCCACCAATTTGTTGATAATTGAATTAGTTTTCCAACAATATCAATTTTTCTTTAATCCGATACCCGACTGAAACGTTATGACCATTTTCATCAAAAAAATACGTTGCCGTAATAGCTCCACGACGCGGGCATAAGTTACAGCGACACAGAGAATGGTTATCCTATATCTATAAATACAATCCCAAAGGGCGTTTTAGTCATTTTTCCTTGTCCCAAAGCACCCAAGTGATGGATTGAAACCTCAAAATGGCATTATAAGCCTACTTTTCATCTCTAGACCATTATGTAAACCATTCCCATCCCAGGAACAAAATCCAAACTCTTCTCCCAAAGAAATCACGAGTTTAAGATTTCAAGTTCAAGAATAGTCAAGAAAACATCAATATTAGGGTTCTATTCACAAGTTCATCAGTCAAGTCCCAGTGATTCAAGCTTTCTTCACAAGTAAAGATACTTAAGGTATGTGGGGCTATCATAATTTTATTGTGGTATGTTTTAAAGTTTTTTTTTATAAGTTTTAAAGTATATATTTATGGACATATTATGAGATTTGAGATTGTTTTGTGAGCCTGTTTTGGGAACCCTAATTTATGATGAAATCTTATTTAAACTGGGTTTTTTTCCTAAACTTGAATTTTGTTCATGTATGTAGATGTTATGAGTTTGAAAAGATATATGAAAGTATGATTTACGTAATTCCCTCTCCTGTTATGAAAATTATTTTATTAATGTGTTGTGGATTGTTCAAATACATGAATTACAATCTTTAGAGAAAATTCTAAATTAGCATTATCGGTTGATATTGTTTATGATATGATAAGAGAGTGTTTCTCTTGTTTGTAAATGTTTATTATGTTAATTTAAAGATTGCGTGAGTTTTAAGCAATGCATCCTTAAAATGGCGAACTTATGTTGAAATATTGAAAAAGAGTGGTTTTATGTAAATCCATATGAAATTCTAAGGAGAACTCTCTCACATGATGTTAAAATCTTTTGGATGGTCCTTAACAAGCATTGAAATAATAATGGCAATAGATATGATGTGGTTTGAAATGAAGGACTTGCAATTTTGGGTAAGAAGATACCTTGTTATTAATTGCTCTAAATAAAATAAGAAAAGAACTATTTATAAGAAGAAAGTTTGATTTAAATACACTAAAATAGGGCATAAAGAGAGCTAGGTTGTTACTCGAATAAGAAACGAGTTCAGATAATTCTTTTCCCAAGGCCATAATTTGCCGACATAGGTTTCATTTTGCCATGGAAAAGGGGATAGTACGCAGGCGATGACCTTATGACATAGTACAGATAAGAGACTCCATCGCTTATAAAAAACATAGATTGGGGGCTTGGCCGCCGAGTCAAGGGCGGATTTAATATAGCAAGTTGAATTACAGTATTATAAGGCGTACCTTCTAGCTTAGAAATAAACCAAAGAGGTGAGTCATGAATTACAATAGTAGTTGATGCTCTTGAATTATGCCCATGTTTTTATTTTATCTTCTACTAATTGCTTTTAAAATGCTCTCACTTATTTTGCATAAAAAATATTTTATTTTTGTATTGTTTTACATACCAGTACTTTCAAGTGTTGACCCCTATATTTTATGATTTGAGGCCCATTTTCGTGATCCTACAAATCGGTAGATTTTTCCTTTGACGTTTAGAGTTTGTGAGCCTCCCTTTCTCTGGAAGGCAATTTATCGAGATTATAGTTTCAGTTACTTTATGGTATCGCTGGGGACCTTATCCCGGATTATTCAAACTTGTGTTTTCAGTTCATTAGAGGGTCCGTGGACTAGGGTAGATGAAATTTGTGGTATTTTATTGTCATATATTTTTGATACAGTTTGTATCTATAATTTTATTATTTCATTTCTTCTTATGATTACATGTTAAGGGGTCTCTCGTGCCTTGATGGTTTGGGATGCCTGTTGCAAACAGCGCCTCAGCTCGACTCATGAAAAGCTTGGTATCAGAGCATGGTTCCTGGTCCTAGGGTGTCTGTGAAGCTGAATATAGTTGAGTCTTTCTTATGTGTGGGTTGTGCAACACACTTATAATAAAGAGGCTACTATGAATTTAGTAGTTGTTTCTTATCATTCAGACTCTACTTCATTCTATAGCATCATCAATAAAAAAGTTATCCAAATTCCTTCCTTGCTTTAAATTTATAGGCCATGCGTTATTATCGAGCCGATACAAGTTTAAGTGTTTAGATTTCATAATGAAATGGTCCTTTTTGATTGAGTTATCCAATATGTTATGAGATAGCACAAGGAATTGAGAGGAGTCTATTAGTGATTCAAAGTTATTAACTCAAGTGTATACCTCTAACTTAATTAAATTTATCTCTTCAACCTGAGGTACGAAGTGTATCAAATTCCTTTGAAAAAATTCCTTGTTGCAGATGTCATTCTTAAGGGAAGAGATATGTGAAAAAATGTTGGAGTAGAATTTCCACCTTAGTAGGAGTATATGATAATGTTTCATAATATATTGGTAATAAGATGGTACAAATGTCTAAGATACAAAGTCACAAGTCTAGAAGTCAGAGTGAAGGGAGATAGTTTTAGCTGTATAACCTTTGATATAGGGATGGATTGCCATTTTATAGTAATAGACTAATGTTGTATCAAGATTTATTGATTGTAGAGTAGTTTGTGAAGGAATTTATTGGCTATGATTGTTATTTATTCAAAATACGATAGGAGCGTAGATTGGATTATTTTGGCGGTTCTAGAAATCATTTAATAGATGGTAAACAAAAAGGAGTAGGTTAGCCGATAAATTATAAGTATAGACTAACTTGGGGAAAATTTAACACCTCGTATCATTCTAGACTTAGTACCACCCTTATTAGAATGCTCAAAGAGCTAACAACCTAAAAATTTTCTAAGTGATAAAAAGGAATTAGTTATATTTTAAACACTAAAAACTTTGATAATTTTTAAATCAATCTTTCCGACCCAATGATATAAATTTTTGAGTTGATTCTCTTTCATGGGGGTAAAGGGGTGTTTCTAAGAAGTTTCAATTTTTTTGTATGACATTTTTGACATGTTCGGATGAGTAAAATAGAAGCCTAAAGTGATATCATCGCGTGGCACCAGGAATCACGTTGGCAGGACCAATGCGTCGTGTTGTGTAACACGTCAGATGTCCTATTTTTTATAATATTTTTCTCGGGTACAAGATTGTATTTTAGTCTTTTTCCCTCTTCATAAATCAGCCATAGCATGAAATTTAGTCGTGATTGGTCATCATAAGACAAAAGTTACTCAAATTCCCTCAAACGTAAACCCTAACTTCCCTCCTGAAGATCAAGAGTCCATCCTTAAGTTCATGATTTCCAAGAAATGAATCAAGATTCTGGTTTCATCTTTCAAAACAAGTAATCTATGTTACGTGGGGTTTTTCTAAACTACAGGGGCATGGTGAAATAGTCTTTAACAATGTTTTTAGTGTTGAAAGATCAGATGTTCATGAAAAGTCTTGAAATACAATAACTAATATGCATTATGAACCCTTTTGATGATAATGTTTTGGTATTGAGGCTTCCCCAAAATTTGATTTTCATTCATATGTATGTATGTGTTTGAATTTTGAAAGTTGAATTGAGAGAATTAATATTTGTACTCCATTTCAAGTTATGACCCTTTTGATTTTTTCAGTTGTAATGAATTGATAAATTTCACCTTTTGAAGCATGGTATAAATGTTTCTTATCTATTGTCAAATGATTTGAGATCGATTCTGAATTGAAGAGAGGGTGTTTTATTTGTTGATAAATTTGAAAATATTAATTGAAAGAATTGCCTTGTTTACTACAAAGTAAGTGACCACCCCATGTTTAAGAATTGAAAGATGAGAATATTTGCATAAGTTATGTATTTTAATTTACAAGTTCGTTTATACGGTTGAAATGATTTGGGTGGACCAAATAACATGTTTTGAATGAAAAAAGTGTAACATGATACTATTTGTCTTATACAACTTGCAAGTGTTGGTATGACGATACCAAACTTGGAAAACAACATGATAGACTAAGACTAGACCTTACTACAGAAAATTTTCAGACATTGGACCACTTTTTAGAAAGATGCATAATTTAAAATATTAAAAATGGGCTTAAATAGAGAAATATGGTTATCGAAAAAAAGTGTTTGAATGGAAGGTCCAGCGCTAGAAACAGAGATTTTCCAATTCGGGTGATATGATTGGCTAAGGACGATGTATACTTATCCTTGTGACACTAGTATACTTGTCTACTATGTAGAAACCCTATCCTAGCGGCAAACTTGGATGTGGAGTCTTAGCCGATGAGTTAATGGAGGACCCACATAGCCCGTGTGTAATATACTTGTAGGGTGTACCATCTAGCTCAGAAGTAAGAAAAAAAGAGTGAGTTATGATTTCGAGGATGTGTTCCAAGTCTTTACAGTGGGCCCATGTGTTTTCCTATATTATATGTAAAATGATTTACGGATTTCTCTCTTATGTTGTATTAAAGTATGTTATTTTGGATTGATCTTCGTGCTAGTACATTTGTACGGACCCCCTATCTTTAGGATTTGAGGCACAGTTCTATGGTTCAGCAAAGTAGAAGATTGTCTGTCCGGAGTATGCAGTTGGTATGCCCTCCTTAGTTCAGAAGGACTTGGTTGTTGGACATTTTCTATTTTATTTTGTTTCGTGGTCCTACTGTGGGCATATTCTCAGCTTTTAGACAAATGTGGCTTTAATGTTACTAGAGATTTCATAGACTGGTGTCATTTGTTTTGAATGTTCAGCATTTGCTTTCAAACTGTTCAATTTACTTATGAGATTGATAAAGTTTTTGTAAGATAATTTTTGGCATATCTTGATATTGTATGATCACTGTGAAAGACTTCCAGATAGAGATGGTCACTGGTCCTTTATAGTTCTGGATCATCGTCGCAGCCAGGGACTCAGGTCAGGTCCTGACAAATTTAGTATTAGAGCAAGGTTCATGGTCCCACAGTGTCTGCAAAATCCCCTCGGGTAGAGTCCTTTTTATGGGTGTTTCGCACACCACACTTATAAGGAGGAAGATTCTAGGCATTTAGGAATGTCTCGTTTTGTTTCATGGTTTAGTCTATGCTATAGAATCTCAATGTCCTCTAACCTATGATTCCCTATATTTCAGAAATTGATCATGCCACATCATAGAACAAATGAACTAAAAAACAAAGGTGAGGATGTCTATCCTACACATAGGATGCGGACCTATAATAGAGCTCATACCCAAAGTTTATGGCTACTTCGGGAGTTACTCCAGTTCCTACAAGTCCACCCCAAGCTCCGTGGACTGGTGTTAACCATCGCTAACAACCTCAGAGGGTAGGTTTGAATGCTGAGTTCTAATAGTCTATCCATAAGATTTCTCTGTTTATGGCCTCTCAGACCCGTCGATTTAAAGATGTGGGTTCTGTGTCTGTTTCATTCGAGGTTACACAGGTTGGTCAATTCATGAGACTTAACCTATCTCTTTCCACTAGTATGATGGTTGAGGAGGACCCCCAAGGGTTTATTGATGAACTGGAGAGGATTTTTTGAGTTTTACATGTGAAGAGGTTGAAAGGGTCGAGTAGGCAGCCTATCAGTTGATGGATATGGCTAATCAGGGGTATAATGAATGGAAGTATTTGAATGGTAGTGATTCTAAACCTTTTGTACTGGGTAAATTTGTGTAAACTTTCTTGGACCGTTTATTTCCCCAGGACTTGAGTATCCACAAGTCGAAGAGTGTATGAATTTGAAGCAAGGAAAAATGAGTGTTAAGGAGTATACATTGAAGTTCACCTATCTATCCAGGCATGCTCCTGAGTTGGAGGGTAACATGAGATCTCATATGAGAAAGCTTGCATACGGTATTTCGGATGATATGGTGTTGTAATGTAAGGGAACAATGCTGAATAGAGAAATGGATTTCTACTGGTTGTCCATTCACATACAGCAGGTCGAAGATCAGAAGAGAAGGCTAGCTGAGGTAAGGGAGAAGGAGAGGCAAGCTAAGAGCGCTAGCTTCAAACATATATTCTATTCTGTTCTGAATTACCATGGCATTATCTAGATTGGTATTGTCACACCATGGCTTGCAAGTCCTATTTCAGAGCCTTAATACATCATTCATGATTCTTTCATTAATACATAATTCAGACGACCCAAACATGCAATTTAAGAAAAGGAATTCATGTTCAGAAAACATAAGTCAAATCTAAGCAAAATTCCCATCCTTTCATTAAACAAGTGGTGGTCATGTAATTTTTAACAAACCATGCTGAATAGAGAAATGGATTTCTACTGGTTGTCCATTCACATGCAGCAGGTCGAAGAGCAGAAGAGAAGGCTAGCTGAGGTAAGGGAGAAGGAGAGGCAAGCTAAGAGCGCTAGCTTCAAACATACATTCTATTCTGTTCTGAATTACCATGGCATTATCTAGATTGGTATTGTCACACCATGGCTTGCAAGTCCTATTTCAGAGCCTTAATACATCATTCATGATTCTTTCATTAATACATAATTCAGACCACCCAAACATGCAATTTAAGAAAAGGAATTCATGTTCAGAAAACATAAGTCAAAACTAAGTAAAATTCCCATCCTTTCATTAAACAAGTGGTGGTCATGTAATCTTTAACAAACCATGCAACCCTTCTCATTACATAAATATGTTCAACATTCATCAACATAAGAAACCCTCTCTATTTTGAAATCAAAATCATAATCCAAATATAACATTAATCAAGGCATTTCATAATATACTTTTCAAGATGCATTCAAATGATTTCATTGTATATCATAAGTAAATGAAAATCATCACAAGAGAGGGATTTTTCATGAATCATGCTCTCAATTCAATAATCAACCTTAAAACACATGCTTACAATATATATATATATATATATATATATATATATATATATAATTTCTAATAAATTTAGAGGAAAGCCTAAAGGCCAAAACAATATCATTAATGCTTCTAAGGCTTGAATATATTCATAAATCTGAAAAAACCTTTCTTAAAATCAAGATTTCCATACACATGAGATTGTAGGAAAACCCTGTGTACCATAAATTAAAATCTATTGAATGAACTCTAGCTTTTGTGATGCTATACGTATGATTGATGGGTGCCTCTGGTAGCCCTTGCAATGGGAATCCGAATCTTGAGGAGTTAAGGAAAATCCACGGTTAAATCTTGAGATATTTGGGATTTTAGTTTGAAACCCTAGGGTGAGTTCTTGATGAATTTGAGAGAAAAGAATCATATTTTGGTTTTTGGGAGTTTAATCCCGTGTTATAGCTGGATAAGGGATGGAAGATACCTATTTTTCCCTTAAAAATATGGTAACAGAACCTGAACTTTTGGTGCGTGTGATAGAGCGTGTGTTGCACGCTCATCACGTGATGCTACAGTCTCAATCACTAAAATTCCCATAAGTATTCCTTCGTTCGAAAGGTAATTCAAAGACATTTCATTTGATATATAGTAGGACCTCTAATTCATTATATACAAAGATGTATGGCTGATTGATGTTGACCCAAGTTTCGATGCTCACTCAAACTCGAATGATAGGAAAGCTTTCAACTTTTCCTTGAGTTAGGGGACCTCTATGATCTCAAATAATTCTTAAATAGGTTCACACACTACATAATTGATTAACATGCCAAATTTGCATATGATTTATGGCTTTTGGATCATCTATACATAGAAACGATGGTTTTTATTTTAGCTCGAAATACGGGGTGTTACATTATCTCCCCCTTATGATTATTCGTCCCTGAATGATGGGTAGGAATGTTGAAGTCTTAAAGGAATGGAATAACATGGACATAATACGTCTTCTAAGAAAGAATATACTGATCTGAAACATTCAAATTTCCATCATTAAACAGAATTCTGAGATGACTTGTTCTTACTTACTTTAAGTAGCTGATTCATGTAGAGAATTTGGGATTTACTTAAGGTGTTCATGATCCAATCTTATGCATCAAATAGGTAAATTCTAGCTTATGTAAGTATGAATCCTGAGAAAACAAGATTTAGATCGTACAAAGATATTAGTGTCTGAGCTAAAATGCCTAGAGAGATTTGAGACTATGCGTTGAACTCTTATGAACTGAGTCAATACTAAATAGCTGAATTTGAAACATAATGTTCAGACTAAACTGAATTCACAGTTTACATGGATGGAATAAATTATCTCTTGGGATTATCATACACATGGGACTTTGGATAGCAGGACTAGGTGTAAAGGTGGAAAACCACAATAACTTTTTTGTCTGACTGTTAAACTGAACTGCTGGTTATACTGGCTGAATCATACTTGAAACTTATACTTAACTAGAGAATCTCTTAAACACTATTTCTAAAGAAGTTCTAGTAGAATTTGAGAGCAGAGAACCTTGGAAATGAGTAACACAAGATACCCAACTAAGGAATCACAACAGTGACACTACTCTATAGCATAGAATATAGACATATAACTCATAAACTAGGATAGAATTACCAGCCCTTAGGAAATGCAACTTCTTCCTTTCAATCTAAGCGCACTCCTCGAATACTCCCTTAACTATTTTATTCCCTTTAAATACCATGCTCATTTGATTCAACTTAAAATTTTTATATTGGTATTGATAAATCTTTCTACTAATGCCTAAAGTAACATACGTCATCTCACCATGATCAAGCCTAACTTCAATTCACAAAATACAGCATGCCACACCACAATACTAGTCTAAAACATATTATTCAATATTCTATATATATATGTATATATTTTTTTTCGAGATTACGCCCTAAGCATATCGTGCCTTACCACTTCAATGACTAACTCTGATATCTTACTATGGATTTAGATGTGCATATTGCGTTCCTCCACTTAAATCCCAACATGTCATTCAAGCCTATCTTTATAACCACATATGAACTCCACAGAAAACACCCATACGGACATACTTTACATATTCCCACTATCAATATAACTCCCACGCTCTACCCCAAGTACATACACACATAAATTTTCACTAACCATCACATAAGGAGGAGTCACTAAAAGGTTACAACATATGACCTTGAAGCACGAGAGGATATTAAACAAGACTTTACACTTAACTAAGTACGAAGGAATAGCAAATCAATATTAGGGAATCATCAAACGAATTGAATTGGGGCATACATGACTATAAGTTGAATTTCATGAATCATAAAGAGTATAGCATGAATTATGGGAACTGATCACACAATAAAGTGTGAGCATATGAGTCATGAGCTGCATGACCTCAATTTGAAGTTCATAACATATGGAATGTGATTCAGACTACTGAATGAACTGGAACTCCTTATTTTAGAACTGGAAAAGCACGTGTTCTCTATCATATACATGAACATGAACTATGATCATGGACTGAAACGTAAGGCATGAATAGGTATTTGGATCACTGAAAAATACTGAGATCAGAATGGGTTGAGTCTCACCCTCACTTTCTGATGTTCTATATCATACTGACATCAACACTAGAATATGAGAGCTTGACTTGGTTACTTTTTCTATCATCTCTCCCTTAGCTTTCAGTCATTATCATAAGTTCGAGAGACACCTTACTAGACTCTAAAATGAACTACACTCACTGCACTTTGTGTTCTGGAATATGATAATACATATAATTAATAGAACTTAACCCGAATGGCTACACCTAGAAGGGGAAAACCCACTTCTAATCCTTCTTTCTGAGACACACTCTATCTTTCTATATCCCCAATAGTCAATAACATAATATTTGAAAACTTACTAACTTTGAATCCTTGTGAGTATTACCATAGTCGGAGTACGGACCCTATAACACTTCAATTCTTATTTCTGTCGGTTCAACCTTCAAAAATTCAAACTTAGATTATAAAACTTAATCATGGATATCACCAAGCTTTTGATAAATCATACTACTAGTCTCTCTCCACCTAGAAACTAAAGGGTACTACTATGTCCACTAGCCACACGGAACATGTAATAGTCTTAGAAAATGCCGCAACTAGATCACCTTGGGCATACTTCTACCTCATACATACAACATCATACTTTGTTACTAATCAAATTAACTTAATCTATTGCATACACAATTCAAGCCTTTTAGATTATTTCCATAGAAATAGTATCATTAATCGAGAAATCATCACATCTACCTTTATAGACATCAACTGTTCAAACTTAATGTCTAGTGCACACCATGATTTACAACCCAACCCGACACATAATTCTCACAAAACATTCATCATTAATCTTAAGCCACTATTCTTATATTCTAATTGAACAAGAAAAAGACAAGAACAACGAGTTGCTAGTGAATCGAAATAGGCCTCACACGGCTTCACTAGACTTTGATTTTTGTGTTTTGAACAAGAAAATGATATGAATAACAAAGAAACTACGCTAGTGAATCGTAAGATCCCCACACGGCTTCACTAGAATTTGATTTTTTTTTCAAAAACACTATGGTAACAAGATTACATATTACAAGAGATATAAAGTTGACACACAATATTCAATGATCCAAGGATACACATCTTACTCAGTATAAATAAAAATATGATTCAAACACTTCCCTCACAGACTACCATATAATGCACACATGCTACTAGCTACAACATTAATCTATCACTATAAAGTGGTAAATCATCCTCAAACATCGGTTATTGAACTAAAATATTTATTTACTCAAAAGTCAGCATCACTCTGACTTCTAATGTTATGACTTCATATGACCAACCTCTTGGTCTAATCTCACTACCAATAGATCATGACACAGACACTTTAACTTATACTACTAATCGGGTGGAAATACAATTCCCACATTTTGCTACACATCATTCCCCCTGAAGCATGACATCTGCAATATATATTATTTAAAAGACATGGAATACTCTTAATACCGCAGGTCGAAAAGCATGATTTCATCAAAATCAAAGTTCACACAAAAATTAATACACTATGAAGCATTAACAGACTCTTCTCAAGTCCTTATTAATATTTTAAACACTTATATGGCTCAATAAGAAAGGAACATACCAATTAGACTCTAAACTTTTGCACTTGAATCACCCCAATAACGATAAATATCTGGACACATCAAAGTAATGCAAGAATTGGGATAACTTTACTTTCATATGAGTGACATCATAATAAGAATTAGAGTATAGAAGAGGAATATCCTGGATCAATAACCCGAACTAGAACATTAATAAAAAGAAATATTCCTATATGCCTAGTAGTTTCCTGCTTATAAGTGTGGCGTGCTACATACCCATAAATAAGAGTCTACCCAACGTGATTTTGCAGACATCCTGGGGCCATGAACCATGCTCTGATACCATATTTTTCACTACCCAAACAAGGGCCCTGGCCGTACGGACATCCCAAACCATGAAGGCCCGAGAGCCCTTCTAACTTATAATCATATACACCATTCACATATAAATAGGAAATGCAGAATTAAAATCTGCTACAAAAACATTGTCATAATCTAAATTTAGTTTAACAATGAGGAATAAAATCCAATATTAATTAGAAACCATCTAAAACCTGTCTGCAAAATCTCTACTACATGATCAAATAACAACTGTCTGAATTCTTGGACAAGGCCCCCAGTACACTAAAACTTTAATAAATAATAACCGTCTGAAAGAAACTAGGCCTTCTAAAATATAGAAGGTTCACCAGCTGGTACTCTTCACTCCTATTTGATGAAATCTACTACTTATCAGGACCCCTAGACTATGTCGCGGGATCTGAAGGGAGGGGTGTCAATATAGATGTACTGGTATGCAGAGCAATCCAAAATAAAGCTTTTATATAAATAAAATAGTTGAGATCTAGTCCTAAAAATAATGAAAGATATAATTTCCAAAACATATGGGAATTCTTTAAAAAACATAAAAAACCTTTCTGTTAAAAGCAGTTTCTGATCTTTGTATTACTTCTGAGTTAGGTGGCACTCCCCTACCAATCTGATACTCCACGGGCTATATGGAATCTGCCATTAACTCGGCAGGGAAGACCCCAACGCAAGTTTTCCGCAAGGATTGGAGTTTCTGAGTCTCATACACCACAGGGCACTAGGAAAGAATATAATAATATACCCAGATTGGCAAATCATGATTTTGGACAATGAGTTTTCTAAACTCATTCCTTCTTCTGGGAACCAACTAAGCTCTCTTTATGCCTAAATTTTTTCCTATTCTGGATCATGAATAATTATATTTTCAATATCTAAAAAATCTGACTTCAAACATGCAGTCTATTCTGTTCTGAATTACCATGGCATTGTCTGGATTGGTGTCGTCACACCAAGACTTGCAAGTCCTATTTCTGAGCCATAATGTATCATGCATGATTCTTTCATTAGCACATAGTTCAGACCACTCAAATATGTAATTTAGCAAAGGAAATTCATGTTTCAAAAATATAAGTCAAAACTATGCCCATCTTTTCAATAAACAAGTGGTGGTTACGTAATCATTGACAAACCATGCAACCCATCTTATTATATAATTATGTTTAACATTCATCAGCATAAACAACCCTCTATCTTTTTAATTCAAAATCATAATTCAAATATAGCATTATTTAAGATATTTTATAACATGCTTTTCAAGATGCATTCAAATGATTTCATAGCATATCATAAGTAAGTGAAAATCATCGCTAGAGAGGGATTTTTCATGAATCACACTCTCAATTCAATCATCAACCTTAAAACTCATGCTTACAATATATATATAATTTCAAATCAATTTGGGGGAAATCATAAAGGCCAAAATAATATCATCAATACTTATAAAGGATGAATATATTTCCTTATAGATGAGATTTTAGGAAAACCCTGCGTACCTTAAATTAGAAGCTTTTGAATGAACTCTACCTTTTGGGATGCTATACATATGGGTAATGGGTGCCTTTTGTATCCCACACAATGGGGATTCCGAATTTTGAAGAATTAAGGAAAACCCACGATTAAATCATGAGATATTTGTATTTTTTGTTTGAAAACCTATGGTGTGTTCTTGATAAATTTTATAGAAAAAAAATCATATTTTTCTGTTTTGGGAGTTTAATCCCATGTTATATCTAGATAAAGGATGGAAGATAGCAATTTTACCCGTAAAAATATGGAAACAAAACCAGAAATTTTGTTGCATGCAATAGGGCGGGCGTCGCACGCCTATCACTTGATGCTACTGTATCAGTCACTAAAATGGCCATAACTTTTTGCTCAAGTATCGGATTTAGGAAAAATTATTATCATTGAAAGATAATTTGAAGATCTTTCATTTGATATATAGTAATCCCTCTAATTAATTTTATACAAAGAGTTATGGTCGATTGAATTTAACCTAAGTTTTGACGCTCACTCAAACTCGAATGATAGGAAATCTTTCAACTCTTGCTTGATTTAGGGGTCCTCTATGATCTCAATTCATGATTAAATAGGTTCATACACTACATAATTGATTTACATGTAAAATTTTTATAAGATTTATGGCTTTTGGATCATCTATGCATAGAAAGGATGTGTTTTATTCTAGCCCGAAATGCGGGGTGTTACATGCGGTTTCAAAATATTTAGTCTAACAATGGATCATGAGTGCAGGGTACTCAGACCCAGTGATGTATGTCCTGACCATTCAGGGAATACCCTCTATGTATTTCATGTGGGAAGAACCAATCATGAAGATGGTAGTATGATACTCTTGTGTTTTATACTTATGGCCAGATAGGTCATTTTTAGAGGGACTGCCCCTCTGTTAGAGGAATTAATGGGGGTGCTAAGTATTAAATGAATTCCAATTCTCCACCACCACCCAAGAGTACTACTTCATCTACCAGGGCTAGTCACAATAGGTTGTATCTCTATATAATTGACAGGATACATAATCTTCCCCAGATGTAGTCATGGGTATGTTACAAATTTTCTCCCGTGATGTGTTTGTGTTACCTGATCCCAAGTCTACCTTATCTTATGTGACCCCTTATGTAGCCGTTTGTTTTGGGTTCAAATGTGAAAATATTCTTCAACATCTTTCTATTTTATGTTGGCGAATTTATTGTGGCTAGGAGGGTGTATAAAAATTGTTTTGTGTCTGTCTATAGTTGTGATACTATTGAATATCTTGTAGATTCTTCTATGGTTGACTTTGATGTTATTTCCGTATTGTATTGGCTTCATTCATGTGATGCCACATTTGATTATTGAACCCAAAAAGTTACTTTTACTTTCTAACTGAGCTAGTCATTGAATGAAAGGGTTATTCTTTAGCACCCAGGGAAAAGGCCATATCTTATCTTAGCACCCAAAATCTTATATGAAAGGGTTTTCTGTATCATCTCATTCTGGTAAATGATTCCAATACTAAAAGTCCTTCTCTCGAATCTTTTTCTATAGTAAATAAATTCTTGAAAGTTTTTCCTGACGATTTCCTGGGAATACCACCTGATAGAGTTATAGACTTTTGCATTGAATTGTTCTTAGACACTCATCCTCTTTCTATTCCACCATACAGATTGGATCTTGCAGAACTAAAAGAGTTGAAAGAGTAGTTAGAAGACCTTCTTAACATGGGAATTATCCACCCTAGTATTTCTCCCTAAGGTGCAACTGTACTTTTTGTGTGTAGTAAAGGCGACTCCCTCCGTATATATATATATATACTTCCGTCAACTCAACATGGTCATTATTAAGAATAAATATCCTCTTCCTAGAATTGATGATCTTTTTGACCAACTTTTGGGTGACAAATATTTCTAAAAAATAGACCTTAGTTTGGGGTATCATCAGTTAAAGGTTAGGGAGGCCAAGATTCCCAAAATAGCTTTGTGAACTTGATATTGCCATTATGAATTCTTATTTATGTCTGTCGGACAAACTAATGCCCCTGCAACTTTTATGGATCTAATTAATAGGGCATTCCATTAGTTTCAAGATCTATTCATGCAAGTTTTCATTGATGATATTATGGTCTAGTTTAAGAGTGAAGAGGATCATACCAATCACTTCGGAATCATCCTTCAGACTTTTATAGATCATAAATTATATGCAAATTTTTCCAATTGTGAAATCTATCTTAGTGCTATTGCTTTCCTAGGGAATATTATTTCAAGGGAAGGGATTAAGATTGACCCCCGAAAAGATTGTGGCGGTGAGAAAATGGCCCAGACCCATAACTCCAACCAATATCCAGAGCTTCTTGGGATTGGTTGGCTGTTAAAGATGGTTTGTAGAGAGTTTTTCCTTTATAGCTACTCCACTTAGAAAACTAACTAAGAAAAAGGCAAAGTTTTTGTGGTATGACTAATGTTCAAGTAGTTTTGAGAGACTAAAAGATAAATTTACTACCGCGCTAGTTTTGACTATTCCTAATGGAACATAAGGGTTTGTTGTGTACTGTGATGCATCCAAGGTGGGAATTGGGTGTCTGATTATGCAGCACAATAAGGTAGTGTCTTATGTATCTAGGCAGTTAAAGGTGGATGAAAAAAATTATCCCACCCATGACTTGGAGTTAGAGGTTGTGGTGTTTGCACTTAAAATTTAGCTATATTATCTTTATGGGGTGGATATAGATATAATCACTGATAACAAAGTTCGCAATATGTTTTCATATAGAAAGAACTGAATCTCAGGAAGAGGCGTTAGTTTGAAATATTTAAGGATTATGACATAACACTACATTATCATCCGATCAAGGTAAATATGGTGGCAGATTCCCTTAACTGGTTGTCAATCGGCAATATTTCTCATGTTGAGAAAGGAATGACAAAAATGGTATGAGATATTCATCGGATTACAAATTTGGGTGGTTGACTTCTAGATTCTGAAGATAGGTGAGTAATTGTTCATGATATAGCAAATTCCTCTTTATTTGTTAAAGTTATGGAAGAGTAAGCCGAAAACCCTATCATAATGCATATTTAGAAAGATGTTGGTAAATAGAAATTAATGTCATTGGAAATTAGAGATGATGGAATTTTGAGGTATAAGGGTAGGTTATGTATCCCGAACGTGGATGGTATACGAGATAGAATTATTATTCAAGCTCACACCTCGAGGTATGTTGTTGACCCAGGCTCACGAAAATGTATCATGATCTTAAGACTATTTATTGGTAGAATAATATGAAATGTGATGACCAGTAGTACTCTCAGTCAATTAGATAACTCAATCAGTTTTAGAACTCACGAAAAACTCAGTAAACTAAGTATCAGTCCAGTTCAGTATTATCAGTTCAATGTCTTTCAGTTGGGAGTAGGATCCATCATTGAGTAAGTCTAGGGTTGGGGGCTTACTCATTAGGTAAGACTCATTCCGTAGAAGCAATCCCTACATTGTAGAGCTACATAGCCAGCGTAGGTTATGAGATGTCACCCGTTAGATAGGGCTAACGTACTAAGGGAACACCCGCTAGTTTAGGACTAATCTTAGGGGTCACCCATTAGTTAGGACTGACTCCACAACAGTTGTTAGCACCCATGGCACAGTGCTAACAACCCTCTAATTGGGGTTTTATATATGAACCCAACTAAGTTATCTTATTTTATTTAGGGTATGTCGGTTAGATGATTACCTCCCACAGTCTCAATTTCAATCTCAGTATAGAATTCTATCTAATTTTACAGAATTAGGACAGTCAGACACAGTCACTCAGTATCTATAATTCAGTTATTAGTAACTTTAGATATCAGTTACTCTGTTATCATAACTCATTACTTAGCTTAAAAAAAGATCAGTTATAGTATACGTATATGCACAATATTACATACTCAGTATTTTACCGTGGTTTCAGTTATCTATGTATTCTAATAGTCACTTGCTCTATATCATTTATTCAGTTACTATTCATGCATATAACCTATCGCATTTAAACCGTACATCATATAGCATACCAGTAAATTTCTACTACTGACGCATACTTTTTCACACTATGATGTTTCATATCATAGATTTGGAGGCTCAGGTCCCCGACCGCGCATAGACAGATTTAGATTAAACCAGTAGTGTCAGAGTTAGCAGGGAGTCCTCATCTATCGAGGATATGTTTTTATTTAGTATTTCAGTAGTTGGATTTAGTTAGGATCTTTTCCCATCAATTACACTTTTAGACAATTCAGATTAGAGGCTTTGAGACTATATTTTTAGATAGTATTCAGTTTTATTGATTTTTATTTTAGTTGTTATTTTTTATTAGTATTTTAGATTTTTAAACTTATGGCAGTTCTGCCTAATTTCGCATTTATTTTAGTATTATTATCTAATGCTCACAGCAGATATCAATCATATGTTAGCTTATGGTCCTTTAGAATCGTAAGCACCGTGTGATGACTATGGGGTAGTCGCATGTACTTACATACCTTGTATCAGAGCCTAAGGTTCAATAGAGTCCTAGGGAGTCTGAAAGTCAGACTAAGTAGAGTCTTGTGCATGGCTGTGTCGCAAACCACATTTATCAACAAGAGGCTCTAAGATGTTTTTTGGAAAAGTTTCCCTCCTTTCAATTATCATGTCATGTGAGTGTCCATGAGCTCAAGATAAATTATCAGTATAATACTTTTATTCCTTTAGATTATAGAAATTCCTTTCAAAGAGACTAAACAAAGAAAAACTGGAAATCAGTCAGCACCTCAGCCCATTCAGGCAGATCCCTTGGACGAGTATGTCTCCTATGCCGAATTTAGAGTTGCTTTCACTACTTTTGCCAATTCAGTAGTTTCTCAAAACAACCTATAAGTTGTTTTCCTATATAGTTTTGGGGTTTATACTCTGAAAAGAAAGGGGAGAACCATAGAAAGAGAGATAGAAAGAATAAGAAAGTCAGAACAAGTGGTTTTAGGCTATTGTCAGAGAGTGGTATCTGTTTCCAGTTCTATCAAAAATTCATAGCCCTAGGTTCACTCTCAGTTAGAGTACTAGTGACTATGTCTAAGAATGATAGTCGGTGTGTAGCACTAGGCTCTAACTCATAAGGTAATGGGAAGGGAGTTCGTACTAATCTATTTTACGAAGAATGTGGTAAAAACCATAAGGGTTTATGTAGGGCTTGAAGTGATGTATGTTTTGGATGTGGAGAACAGGACATAGAGTACGACAATGTCCTAAGGTTGTTCCACAAAGTCAGCACAGTCTCCCTTTATCTCAGTCCGGTCGCCCGAATCAGTTGGGTGCCACTTTTAGTATTGCCAGTGGGCAACGCCCAAATAGGCTTTATGCACTTCAGTCCTTATAAGATCAGGAAAGTTCTCCTGATGTGGTCACTATTATTGTAGATATTCCATTTACATATTCATGCCTTATTAGATCCAGGAGCTTCGCTGTCTTTTGTGACTCCTCACATAGCAATCAACTTTTAGTAAGAATAGAAATCTTTATAGAACCTTCCTTAGTGCTTACCTCAGTAGGTAAATCTATTACAGTGGGATGAGTATACATGAATTTCTCTGTTATAGTATTTCAAAAAGATCTTTTCAATTAATTTAAGTAATAGTGTGGTTCCCTTTTAGTTTCTGGATTAACCAGTCCTTGAATGAAGGGGTAGTACCCCAGTATTTGTTGATTTATGTTTGAATCTCTAGATTGAACTAGTAGAAAGAGAAGTTGAGAATTCTAAGTTAGTCAGTGTTAAGGTTGCTATATGATGATTGTTGGGGCAATAGAAAACTAAGAATTATGTATCAGAAGGAAGTACTAGTAGTGGACCTTACATTATTAGGAGTAGCCCTACAGAATGAGTTTAGTCTTTATGAGCATTGTCATATCTCTGACTCAAAAGTACAGTGGTCTCAACCTAACCTAGTGTTTATTAAGGGTTCACAAACTTCGAATAACGAGTTTAAGATAAGGGGGAGATGGTAGAACAAGTAACAAAGTTCAACTTTCATATTTTAGTAGTACTGTTAGTATGTGTAAAGAAGGAGTGGGAGAGGTTGATTCCCAACCCTTCATGATATAAACCTATGCCATACATGTCAGCTCTATGGTAATAGTCCCTATTCATGGACATCATCAAAAATTTTGAGAATTTATAGTTTCTAGTATAAGGAGTTCAAGTTTCCTCAGTATTACCAATCATGTTCCATGAATACAGAAACTCTAAACTCAGGTCACAGAGCTCATGACTCATGTAGTCACGCCTTACAGTGTGCTTAGTTTCTATGACTTATGTTATACTCCTAATGATCCTTTAAATTCAGATTTATGTCATGTATATCCTCAGTCTAGATCTCTTGATAAATCCAGGATATTGATATTTTATTCCTCGGACCTGAGTTAAGTGTCATGTTTAGTATAGTATCCATTAATATTTTAGGTCCTCGTGTTTTAAAGATTAGTAAACTCTTCTTATTAGATGGTGTGGTGAGGAGCACTTGCCTAGATGAGAGAGAGAAAATGTTTTATTATAAGGAAAGATTATTGCATTCTTGTTTCAAATAAGGCTGAAGTTATGAAGATAGGATTGAATGTCATGTTGATGTGTAGGGGACTAAATGCATTTCTGTGATTTGAATAGGCTTGAGCATACTGGGAGAATTTAGTAAAATTCAGACCTCAATAGGTAGAGTTATTAGTGCCCTTATTATAGAATTTTAGGCATGTGGTGAATTCTCATTCAGACTCCCAATTCAGACCATGTGAAGATCTCTTTTCTCCCAAAATTCAATAAAATTTTACATAAAAAGTGTCAAGAAATCCTCCAGTTGAGTATAACTTTTTAGTATGAGTTAGTCTGTAAAGCTAGGAATCTATCTTAGCAGTCAGGCAGATAAGTTTGTATGGTCATTTCAAAATCAGGCCTCGATCAACAAATTTCAGCATTTTCAAAAAAGGGTATTTTGGTCATTTCCTCACCATGTGGTCTTATATATATCAAAGTGGAGAAGAGACACTCATTTCCTTATTATTTCTCTTCCAATCTTCCAAGAATCTCCTAGAAACTAGGGTTTCTACAAGATCCAAAATCCAAATCCTCTTCAAAGAAATTCAGTGAATCTTCCATGAATTTCTCCATGTCTCCCAAGTCAAAGGCATCAAGAATCTTGCCCTAAAAGTGTGATAAGAGTTCCAAACAAGTTGACACATATTAAAATAAAAATCCAAGGTATGTGGGATTTGAGCAAGAACACTCCTTTCGTTCTTGTGGCTAAAGATTTACTTTCTAATATTGATTAACATAATTTTGCAAGTGGGTTTACACCCAAATTTCCTTATGTACCATTTATGAGACTTGAGTTGAATAAGCTTGATAATTATGGTTATTTCACCATCATGGTTCTTAAATTGAGTATTTATTCTATGAGATGTATATTATCATTATATATTGATGATTTCTAAGTGATTTATGATAAGTGTCAAGATTTGTGGGTTTCTTTGAGAAATTTGACTATTGAATATATATATCGATATTTGAATTGAAAGTCAAGACTGAGTTTGATGATATTTCCATGAATCTTTGGCATTTGAAACGATTTGATAAGCAAATGAACTTGATATTGAGAAACATTGTTTGAATTTGAGTCGAGTTAGGAATACATAGTCATACATTATTTAACGATGAGATATACTGTTGTTTTGATCATCATAATAGACCCATGAGTTGATATTGATTGAAGTGTATTTCCTAACGCATTCTGAGCTGAGTCTGGGAGGAGTATTTAGCACTGAGCAGGAAATTTAGTATTTCCCCAGAACTACGTGCCACCGTAGGATTGATATTGATAGTTGTGGGCCAAAAGGCTGAGTTTCAGATTGTGATGATGAGATTGAGGTTGTACTCCATGGGAAGAGTATGAAACTCCTGCCAATGTAGGGTTCTCTCCTTAGGAGGGCAAAACGTTGGACTCCATATGGATTACATTGTTTAGTTATGTAGGTTTTAAGAAACTCCCATGTCCATAATGATCTAAGTACCATGAGTTACCAAGTCACTCTTTGTCATGAGTCAAAGAGTTTGAGTTAAGTTAAATGATTTACGAGATTTATGAAGCATATGTTATTATGATGACTTCCGGAAATGATGTTTTATATAATGCAAGTGAAGGGAGTTCTTATTGTTAACATGCACATTTTTCTTTTACAAGAAAGTGTTTGCACTCTTTTTTTGTGGCGTTACACACCTTTTTAAAAGTGTTTTCTATTTTTTCTTTAATTCTACAAATTAATATGTTTTTTTGCGTTGTTAGGGACTAGAATATGAGCCCATTAATTTTGTGGATAATTGTTTTCAGAAGGATACCTAACTTCGTACCTATACCCTCTTTATTCAACAAATCAACAGCATGAAAATGTGGCTAACATCAAATAATTCAACTATGAAGCCACCAAAGGTGAAAGAAGATTCCTGAAAGACCAAGTAAAGTTAGAAGAAAGGAGGAGGATGAAAGTAGATAAATTGGAAAACGTATCAAATCTGATGTTGTTATGACTTGTAGAAAATGTGGTATAAAAGGACACAGTAAAAGAGGATATCCTACAAGAGATCAATGTGGTCCAAATGAATTGGTTGAATCATCTTCTTAGGAACAAGTATTTTTAGTCATTATCTAATTTACATTTTGTAAAGTATAAAGAATAATATTTTAAAACTCATGTTGGAGTTTCTACTGGTAGAGGAAGAGGCAGAGCAAGGGGTAGTAGTTCTAGTCAGTCATCTGGAACATCTTCTTAGGCAGAGGTATATTTATTTATTTGTCAGTGTAAGAATCTTTCAGGTATATATACTAATATGTTAATAATCAGGACACCACCAACATTGTAAGTGGTAGAGGAAAGGGCAGTGTTCTAAATGTCCCAAGTCAATCAGATGGAACTTTTAAAAAAATACAGGTAATTTATGTAATTATTTGTAAAAAACGTACATATACTCATTATGAGTCTCAATAAACAGACTTTTATATGTCATAGAGAGGCAGAGGCAGAGACAGAGGAAAAGGGATACCTAAACAAAAACATACTAATGAAGGCATAGGTAGAAAAAGAGGACTAACTCAAAAAAGCTAAATAAGTTCTAACAGTGACATTGTCATAGAAAAGAACATGCCTCCACAAAAACAATAGAATAAGGACACTACTAAAGGGGATACAATACCTTTAAAAACGCCAATGATAGTAGGACTTGGAATACACCAAGTTGAAGCTTATTTTACCACTTTTATGGTATGTAATGTGTATAATTTTTATTTACTTATTTATATTTAATGTCTTTAAATTTCTGTGATTTGTCTATGCAACCTTGATTGCAAATTGGAAGAGTCATTAACACTGATACAAAGGTGACAAGAAGGTTGAATGTATTAACTGGTAATATTTTCTACACACTAAGGATCTAGATAGTTAGGGAAGTCAACCATTACCAATAGAAAACTTGAAAGAATAAGGGATGAAAAAATTAGTCACATCAAAACTACAGTTGTTGTCAATACTCAAAGAAAAATCAGTTGAAGCAGGAAGACTCATGTGCCATAGAAGTAGGGCATCTTGCTGATGTGATGTGGTTAGCAGTTTTTATAGTGATGTTGATATCGTCTCAAAAAAATATTTTCGATATATTTTGGTATTGTTTTTGGTACCATTTTGATCTTTCTATTTTATAGGAATAAAATGTTGTTTTGAAAATTCTATTTTTCTTGGTAACTTTAGCTATTAAATTATCTATTGTTAGGTACTAAAATAAACAAGATCAAGCTTTAATTGATACAATAATTATGTTGGAATGAAGTCCTTGCTTTGTTTTATTGAGATTGCCTTATTACTTCATTGATTGTGTATGAATAATAAGTTTTGAATGCTCACAAATGGTATTCAATACCACAATATGTTGATACAAAATAGAATGCGTAAGCCTAGATTGAATTGATACAAAACATGTTGGAACATTTTCACAACCAGATAAAATTAAATTCTTCTAAGCCACAATGGTTCGAACAACAGAAAAGACATAAACATATTTTGGATTCATACCAAGATAAAGAAACAAAATAAAAAACTAAATTACCTCTGTAAAGGAGAAGAGAAACAAGAAAACAACTATGGTAGTTTCAATTGCACTCAACTATATTTGCCATCCTCTGCATTCTTGGTAATTCGTGAAAATAGAAATATACATGCCAATTACGACAATGATCTTTTTATTATAATATTTTCTCTCCTTCTCCTTCACCACCCATTTTACTATCATGAAATGTTAATAATTCTTCCAACTCCTTGAGTCTCTTTGTCAATCTAGAAATGAATGACTTGGATCATAAATCAATTTCTTATGAATCCCTCCATCTAATCAAGTTGAATGATTTCTATTAAAATAGGTCACAAACAAATCAATACAACAGAAACAAAAAAAAACATAAGAGACTACGTAGAGGACATACACAATACATAGAAAGGACCAAAATCTTTTAGTTGGGTTGTCCTCCGACCATGAAGTTTGCATTGAAAGGAATTTTCTATGCTTGTATTGCATTTTCATACCCAAAACGGGATCATGTTCGTCATTACAAATATGATTCAAAATTTTATTAGACATTATAAGAATATTTTCCTTTACACCTAATCATAAATTCAACTGTATTTCAAAATTTTTATGCAAGTTAAGATGAAACTAACGCTTTTAAGGCTAATGCTTTTTAGAAATTATGAAATGAATGGAAATATATGACATTTTAAGGCTGATTTCACTAAGAAGAGTTTGAGAAAAGAGTGAATTTTTTTCTTCCATTATCATAATACTGAAATATATATGATACATTCCATGATCTTAGGGATCTAAGCGTCCAAACCTATGATATGAGACATCATAACATAAAAAAGATAATATGTGTCAGTATGTGGAATGCACTGGTATGCTAAGTGAGATAAGGATGATATACATTTGTTCAGATTCTTATTGAGGTAAGGCTGATATATGTTAGTTCATATGCATGAGATGCAAGAGTGTAACTACTGAACATACTGAACATGCCCAACTGAGCATATAGGTATACATCATTTAAATGAAATTGTACTGAAACTGATTACTAAATTCTGATGGTTTAGTAACTGATAACAGAAAGCCATGGTTCTATAGAATTGACTAAGTTCTTTACTAAATATAAAGACTGAAACTGTAACTGTGGGGGTGTTTATCTAACCAATATACCACGATATAGGATGATTAGAAGTACAACCTGTGACCGTAGTCGGTATGGTGTTAGAACCTTGCCACACAATACTAATAATGCTGGGTCAATCCTAATTTGGCAAGAAGACTCATGCAATATATTTGTGTTTATGTCAACTTTTGTTTGGCAGGAAGACAACTTATAATACGCTGGCTACGTAGTTCTATAACGTAAGGACTAAGGTTCAAATCCTCTACTGGCAGGAATACCCCCATCCCTGGGTTTGCTTGGTCTTAAATTATACTTTCAACTAAAACATTATTGAACTGATCACTAGATTGTACTAGGCTTGACTGAACTTACACTGATAGTGTTAACTGACAGAACTAGATCGAGTTCACTAAGCTCTGTTACTACCTAAGTATTTCTATTCTTGACCTTTACTAGGTCTAATCTATAATAACTACAATAAAGTAAACAACTAGATTTTAGGTAATAAATACCCCCAGGACTCGATAGCAACAATAATAAAAATAGTACAAATCTTGAAAGCATAACAATAGTCAATGGTTCACAAATCATTCATGGATATATTTTGTCAAACACTTATAGGTTATGTGCTTAGAGACCACATGATAACATATCATGTTTACACTATTCAATTAAAATAGACATTCTATCAAACACTTGGGAAGCATGATTAATGCAGATGATAAGAAACAACACATAAGCATCATGACTACAACTTAAACTTTCTATTTCAAGGGTTTTCATGTGGAAATTACATCAATCAACATAAATTCTATCTTATAGTCATGAAACTTATAAATAAATCTTAAATTGAAACCCAGACAATAATTCAAACATGAATACAACCCAATTTGTGCATGTAAACCATGAATCTGAAAACATGTAGTTTTAAAAAAAGGTTCTTGAACACCAAGTGTGGAAGGAAACTCATGGATGAATATCTAATATACTTTGATTGTTTATTTTGTGGTAGTTTTTGGTGAGTTCTTAAAAATTGGACTTGTATTTGATATAACTAGGTTTTGTTCTTGAGAGTATTTTGTGAAACAATGAGTATATTCGCCCCTTTGGATCCTTAATTTTGTGATATAGGTGGGTCAAGATGGGTGGAAGATGAGCTTTTTTCCCTCACAAACCCGTAAATTAATACACAAATTATGCCCAGTGATGAGATTGGTGATGCACCGCATCGATCCCATTGATGTGATCACCGATGTGTCGCATCGATGATGTCGATGCAGTTGCCAATACGACACATCAAGATCACGTTAACTTGCTATTTTGAGCATCCAAACACAACACAAATGTGTTCCAAAAATTCTGAAACGTACCCAATATAACCTATTAACACCCTGATCATGAATTAATTTAAAAATTCACAATCTATGGCCAAAAAGATCATAAATAATGCCACTGAAATATTGAGGTAAAAAAATGAGACTAAGAGTCAACACTTCGCTGAAATTTTCAAAGTATGGGACCATTTTTGGCATTATATATATAGGACTAAAATGACTAGGACTTTGCGAGGTCTTACAATATCACCCCACTAGGAACATTCATCCTCGAATGAGACTGATTGAACTGAGAGGAACTGAGGAACTATACTTACACTGACATGCATAACTGAAGCATTACTTAACTCTATCGACCTGACACGTGATTGAACTATTTTATGCATGCATAAACGATATGAGAATATTATATAACTATAATTGAGCATGGAATATAGTAATACAGGGGTTAGTGCAATAACAAAAACTAATTTCATACTTAATCTTAAAAAATGCATGCTATGTGAAAGTAGTCTCACTATTACACTGGAATAAACTGAAAACTTAAATATCCTAAAGCATGAATGACAAACATACTTGATAAGATGATTAATCTATACACTTATTTTCTAGAAAATTATACTTTAAGGATATAAGTAGAACTGAAGCTGGGAAATGATAAAAAATGGCTACTGTATGAATACTGAGTATGGAACTACGTGATGTAGACTTACATAACTCGAGGATCTAAGTGTATAATCATACTAAGCACGTATGCATAAACATAACATACCAAACATAGTCAACTACTAAACATATCTGATTAACTGAATGGAAATTAGTTAAATACTGGTCATATGAGACAAAACTATACTTAATCAGAATAACTGAACTGAAACTATGGACTACTATGCATATGAATTGAGGACGATCTAAACAAAATGAGATAACTGATCATTAATATATTGAAACTAGAATATACGATAATGTAAGACCAAGCATATAGACAGATTTCAAAATAGTTTGTAATATGAAATACTATAATACGAATAACTTATAATATTATGCTATGGTCAAGCAAACCTGAAACTGAACTAATTTTCATGAATACATGCACTAACATAAGAAAGGTTGCATGGATGAGATATAAAGAAGATAGTCAACGTATGAGTAACTATAAATTCTAGATAGATCTTATTTGGTAAAGAAAATATAAGATACTTAGTACATGAAAAGCTCAGGAGTATTACATTTTTCCCTTAGTATAGTTCGTCCCACGAATGATATTGTAATACCCTGAGAAGTCTAACCAATAGTAGAACCATGATTCAAGATCATGAGAAATAAATTATAGTGAATTGGGAGTTTTAAGGTCAAGGTTAGTGTGTATTAAGACCTCAAATATATCCTAGCTATTAGGAAAATCAAAACATCTCTTACCGATTAAATTCTTGAGAAGGATTTTAGTATTGTCAAATTCAAACAAGAATATCTTTTGTTATACTATGAATTTTTTATCTCATGACCTACCAAAATATGTATAATTGAATTATCTTTCGAACGATACTAATTCTAACAAAAAACGGTATCGGAGTAAAAAGTTATGACCATTTTACTAGAGTTGTCAAAAATGCCCAGGAGTGACGGGCAAGCAGACTGTCAAGTCAGCGATAGACCATCATTCTGGAGGTCACAAATGAGGCTGTAAGGCTGTTTTATGGACCAAAAATAATGGTTGGAGTGATGGACAATCACCAGAGTGACGATCCATCACCCGGACCGTCAACTTTGTCTGAAACAATGTTAGAGTTTGAACCCCGAAATACATAAAATCAAAGAATATAATCTCATTTTAATCTATAGAATCAAAATTAGAGTTTCTCTCAAGACTATCCCCCAAGAACAATATTCAAGAACTTCTTCAAGAGTACTCAAGAATCAGAATATCACCAATCAAGAACCCTCAATAAAAGCCTCCAAGAACTTTCTCATGGCTTCAAAAGACAAATTTTTCCATTGTATCAAGCCAAATAAGGTATGTGGGGTTTCAAAAAGGACACTCCTTTCCTTCTTGTTCCCAAAAGTTGTTTTAATCACAAAGATAAATGGTTTTACATGTTTTCTTAGTAAATTGAAGTATGGGTTTTTACCCTAAGTTACTATTCTTTAGATTATTATATTTCCCATGTTCTAGAAATTTAATTATATGAGTATGTTGATGTTATATTGCATATTGCTGAAATTTTCCGGATTTATGAATATTTGTTGTATCAAGTATGAATTTTGAGATGTTTTAACATAAGATTGATATATGGGACATTAAGCTTTATTTGAGACTGTGATTTAGAAAATATTTGTGCTATAATAACCCATGATTTGATTATTTTGAGATTATTGAGAAAGTGTTAACCTTGATGGTCATAGTTTCTTTGAAATCCACTTTTCCAAAGGAGACTATAGATTTTATAGTTGCGTTCTTTATGAACCATGAAATTATTTCAAAAGTGGATTTCCTATGAGATGAGTGTAACTAACTAAAGGGAGTAGTATTTAGTACCGAGTTTGGTAAGTTACTATGTTTTCATACCACAAAACTGTGTGCCATCATAGGATTGAGATTTATAGGCCTGAGGCCGAGATAGTGATCACTGAGCTGAGGTTATACTCCCTGAAGATAGTATGATGCCTCTCCCTAACATGAGGTTTCTTCTCTAGGAGGATACAATATTGGGCTTGATGTATCTTGCATGGTGTTTATCGGTTAAAAGAACCTCACTAATAGTAAGATTTTTAGAGTAGTTTCTTAAAGTATAATTTTCCATTGAAGAAAGAATTTTTACCTGCTAGTAAAAGTAAATAACTGCTTTTGAGTATATTTCTTAAGGTAAGTATTTTCCCTAATGATTTTAGTAAACTAAGTGTAAAGGCTCACAAAACATGTTCTGATATTGAATTACTTGAGATTTTCAGTTACAGAGTCACAACTTTAGTTTTCAGACACAAAGGTGAGTTCCTTTTGCACTTAGCCTATATGAATTGAGATAAAGTATTTCTTATACAAAAATAAATTTTATATTTTATTTAGATTAGAAGATTATGTGAACAAGAAGAGAATACAGATTTTAGAATTAAATTTTATGGCTCATGAGATTTGTAAAACATGTTTTGCTTCTTATTGCTACTTATTTCAGTATTTCAGATATTCCATCTTATCTGAGTCACTTACATTTAGCTTGCATTGTTTATAAATGATGACTATGAGATATGCTTTTACTTGTGAACTTACCCCCATAAATTTAATACATCCTCAAAGTACTGATCCACATATATGTCTATGTTCTTTATTGTGTCATAATGTAGGTACATGTTTTAGTATACGCATCCACACTTAGAAAATTGCAGATTACAACCTTTGAGATCATGATTCCTCCTACTTCAGGGACTTTAGTTACACTTATTTATATTCTTTACTTTCTTATTCATACGTATTGATTAGAGATAGTTGAAATAGCTTCCCATCTATCTATAGTTAGTATTAGTAAAGGGTTCATAGACAGACAATAGAGTAAACATATTCAATTTAGTTTTCTTTGTTACAGAAGAGTTGTAATAATGTGAATTCAATTTTGTATTTAATAAACTTCAGAAAAAAGAGTTATGTTCCACTGATTTTTTCCAGATTTAGCTATTTTATTAAGTTTCTTATGAGTTATACCACTAGAAAGGTTAGCTTGGGTCACTTATGATCCTAAGCACCGTGTGATGTCTCGGAATCCATTTTTGGGGCGTTACAAACATGTTATCAAAGCATAAGGTTCAAGTGTCCTTGGGTTTCTGTGAATGTAATGCCCCGAAATCAGATCTTGAGACGTCACACGGTGCTTAAGGTCACAAGTGACCCCAAGCTAACCCTTCATCTGTCATAACCCAAAGCAACTGAATAAAATACATAAAAAAAAGGAATAATGTGGAAACAACCCATAACTTAGTCTGACCAACATGAAAGTAAATTTACACGGTCATAATTTTGCTCATATATATACAAATCTGAAACTGAATACACTGACTACAAGTGACTGTCTATGAAACCTCTACTAGCATTGACCAAAGATAACCGAGTCATGACTCCCAACTATCCCTACTTAATACGAATGAATACAGAAAATAGAGTACACCTCAAATCTGAACAACTCAAGTCCCTGAATCAAAAGGACTAATCACCGGCTGATTGAGAGCTGCGACCCAGCTGAACATAATATGTGTGCTATAGCTTGTACCTACATTTTGGTAATAATATAGCCCATGGAAATATGTGGGTCAGCACTTTGAAATGTACTGAGTATGTGGGGGTGCATGCAACAATGTAAATAGTATAATCAATGAAAACTGCATACAGACAATGATGACTCACTTGGCTTGAGTTATATCAAATAATACTTTTCGTAATTTCATAATAAACAGTTCATATGATAAAATCTCATAATCCATGTAAATATTTATAAAACATAAAGTATGATAAATCATCCTAAATTATCATATCATCAAAAATCATCATAGGTAATTATAAATCATCATAAATGACCATAAAACACCAAAAACTTCTCAATTCTTTGACTCAAATGTCGGAGTGACTGGGTAATTCAAGAAACTTAATCTTATGGACACAGGAGTTTGCCATAAACGACAACCCCAATGTGGAATACCAATGTTTGAAACCCTCATTGGTGGGAGCGTCATACTCTTTGCGAGGGAGTACGACCTTAAAACTGCAATAATCACAATCGGGCTCTCTGGACAATAATATCATCATAAAACAACCCTACTGTGGCACATAGGTTTGGGGAAATACCAAATTTCCCTCTCGGTACTAAGTACTACTCCCCGACAAGCTCAGAATATGTTAGAAAATCCACCACAACATCACAGGGTCTATCATAAAGACCAAATCAAATCTCTTTCTCATTTATCAAATCATATCAATTTGTGGATTCCTAAATCAAAACATTTTAGCTCAAAAAATTTTAATCTTCCTCAACATCAACAAGGTATCAATGCATTGAACCATAACCGACTCGACATTTGGACAAGGATATGAAGACTCAATACATAATATTTTAAATAATTTAACTAATCAAAACCATCTGTAAAATATCAAGACTCATTGAAACTTCGATATCAATATACCCAATAACTCAAATCGTCATAAGGAAGCTCAAAATTTGACACATGGTTCGAAAATACTTGGAAATATCAATAATATATTCTTGAACTTAAAAAGTGGATACATGTTCAAAATATATCAATTCTTTCTAGAAACACCAAAAATCCTAATATTAAATCTCAATTCATAGAACAAAAATAGTCATATACTTATGTGATTCAAAACTTACAATTCAAATCTTTATGAGTTCATAATTGAATTATTTAGGCATAATTCAACTTACAGAACCATATGAATCCATTAAATAATCATAATTGACAAGCTTGAACAATTTAAATATACACATAATCAAAATCTCAGGGTAGGATATCTTGAAAATAAATTCATTTGCCAAACTCATATTAATCCATAGTAAATATTAAAGATACTGGCACAAGAACGGAAGAATTATTCTTGTTCAAAGCCCCACATACCTAAAAATGAAAGATTAATATGAACTTCCGACTTCAGAACTTTATTCATGAAAATAAAGGGTGCTTCTCGATGCCCTTAACATGATCAAATCAAATCTCAAATCAATTTGAAATTTCAACGGTTTAATCAAGAGACATAGAAGGATGAAATTTGGAGTAGTAGGGTTGAGGTTTGAGCCTTAGGAAATTTTGGAGAAATATGAGCTATTGAATGCTCTTAATGGACTTAAATCCATGGTTTACCATGATGGATTGTAGTGGAAATGACTGAAATACCCTTAAATCTATCATTCCATGGACTGTTTTGATAGGCTAAAGTAGATCAATCATAACATTTTGCTTCGTTGGACAAATTTGATGAAACAAATTTCATTAGAAAGAGGACTCTCAGAGATTTCTGTTGATATATAGTAGCTCACCCAAATCATTATGTACAAGGATTTTTGATCATTTGAAGTTGACCCTAAAATTCACCTGGCCTCAGTATTTTTTTCCTGCACATTTACTGTTCACCACTATTCACGGTTAGATCATAATGATCATAACTCATCGCTCAAGTGGCCATTTTTTATGATCCATATCTCGTTGGAAAGCTTAATCGATGCTATATGCGATGATGGGTCGCCTATCCAGAAATTCCGCACAAAAAAAAATTGTTAATCACGATAAAGAACAAAATTCAACACATTTTCATCCGAGATCTTAATGGACTCTTGGAATGATAAAAAGGCTTTAACGAATCCACACATTTGGGAGAGAAATATTTAATGGAAAAACAAAGGGTATCACAGTGAAGCCGTGTCTAGTAGACTCTTGTAGAATGGTACAGAGACATCTGTACTTTTATTCGAGAGGCTACAAGGCATTTAGGAAATGTTTCTCTCTTTTTTCAAGTCTCAGATTGTGCGATAGAAAGGTTCTCTAAGAAACATATATTCCTATATAGATTCTCATCTTGCTCTATTTTGACCATCTCTGCCTTATTTTCAAGGTAACAAAATAGTCAAGCTTAAATCTTTATAGATAGTCCTTTGTCAGATACTCCCCATAGATAGTTATGGGATTATACACAGTCTCAAAAGTATCTCATCAATGATTTTAAGTTCTGAGTTTTGAAGAACTTTATTCATGTTCATGGAAATAGTGCGCTAAACCCAAGTCAAATATGCTTTCAAATCCCTCCTCAAAATCCATAATGTTAATCTATACTTCTCAATATATGTAATGTTCTGGATATAACATTATCGGCAAGTTCCAAATTCCTTCCCTGATAATGCTCTCAGATTTGCTTGCAAGAAGTTTTAGAATGCACCCAAAGGGTTTGGGAGGAGCTCTTTAGTGTGTTATAAGACCCACATGTTGAAAGTTATGTCCTCATTGTTATGAGTTGTTCTGTTGATGCAGAATTGGATATATATTCAGATTTCCTGTTAACCCTTTAAATACTGATAATTCTTATGAGAAAAGATAGTATGAACCTAGACTGGTAAGTGTAGTGTGTATTCGAGGGATATTATGAACTTCAGTGTTATGATTTATGAATAGTAGAACCTTATTTTAGTTGAAAGTATGGGCATAGAAGAGTAGTGTCAAGAAGATATAGGAATGACGATTGGTAGAAAGTATAGATGTAAACTTATGTATGTTATCGAGATACGTTAAGGTGATTTGTCCCTGTGTTTTAGGTTAGTGGAAGGTAGAGACGGATTTATAAGATAGGTGAATTGTTGTTGCTTAAAGAATGGGAAAAATTATTGATAGTATTTATTATGTTTGAAAAGTATAGGATATTAATGAAGAATCTGGTAGTCTAGTTGCATTAACTTAGGTTTCCCTTGATGCAGCAAAGAAGGTATTTAGTTGTGACATACAGAGCTATGATAGTGATTCAGATGTTTACAAGCATAACTAGTAATGAGGTGTAGAAGGAGGATATGTTAATAGATTATCATAAGATAGGCCTTATGATTTTGATTTATTATTGTTTCTCGAAAGTTGAAATGGAATCGTGTTTCTTGATGTTATATTTTATAGTTTTCGATGGACAATTGTATGTAAGGTAAGTTGTCAAATCATGCTTGACACTAGACATTAAGTTTGAATAGTGGATGGTTACCAAGGTAGGTATGATGATTCCCTGGTTAGTGCGACTAATTGTATGGGAGTGATATTGTATTCATGAACCATGTATGAAAGATTTTGAGTTTAGTTATTCATCTATAAGTATGGTGTTGCATGTATAATGTGCAACTGTATGCTCAAGGTAATATTGTGTTGCTTTGTCTTTCCAAGATTATTACGTGTTGTGTATGGTTGGTAATACCCTTTACTTTATAAGTATGAATGATGTTGTGTAGTATATGGTGTTCTTTTCAGTTAACTTATGGGTTACAGGTTGGTGATATGGTAAGTTGGGGAAGTGATATTAGCAGAGTATAAGGGAAGTTCAAAAAAGGTTGAGAGATATCCATGGTAAGTGTTCGAATCTAAGTTGGCAAGTGTTTAAGTTGTTATATGATGACTTATGGGGATATAGAAATCTAAGAGTTGAATCTTAGAAGGAGGTTTGAGCAGTAGGTATTATATGTGAAGATATAGTCCTTCAGGGTAAGTTTAGTTTTATGTGTATAGAGTTTATCCCAGATTCTATAATAAAGTGATTGCTTTTAGATTAAATTTTATACTGTGGTTCACAGACTGAGAGTGATTGCTTAAGTCTAAGGGGGAGATGTTAGAAGGACTAACCAAGTTCGATTTCCAGATTCTTGTTGAAATGCCTATGTAATGTAGAAAACCTGTAAGAGAGGATGATTCCTAACCCATTCATATTTCAGTATTTCCAGTTATCCCAATACCTACTCATGCCTTTTGTTTCAATTCCATGATCATTGTTTATGTTCATGCATATGATAGAGAATCATGTACCCTCTTAGTTCCCCAAATGAGGAGTTGTTGTTCTTTCAGAGGTTGGAATCACAATCCATAAGTGATGAACTCCAAATTTTTGTCATGCAGCTCATGACTCATGTACTCAAGCTTTACAGTATGTTTAGTTCAAACACTCAAGAAATACTCTTAAGGATCAGCGAAATTCAGATTTATATCATGCATGTCCTCATATCAGACCTCTTTGATGAGTTCATGATATTAAATATTCCATTCCCCAAGCCTTAGTTGAGTGTCAAGTTATACACATTATCCCTTTATGTTTTAGGTCCTTATGTTCTAACCTTTATTACCTTTTCTTAGGTCAGGATAGTGATTACAAACAGTTGTCAAAATGGGAGGGAGTACACATTTCTTGTTAGTAAAAGATTGTCGTATGCTTATTTTAGCTAAGGCTACAAGTGTTAAGTAAGATTGAGGCCAAGTCGTTGATACATGTCATAGTTAGATAAAATTTTATATGCTATGTGTTAAAAGATAGAATTTTATGTATGTTTTCTTAAGAATAGTGCATGGAAGTTGTTCTTGATAGAGTTTTGTAGGATACGGAGAAGATGCTTTATGACTGTTTGTTTAGAAGTGCATATGGGGTTATTAAGATAGGCTTGAATGACATGTTTGTATACATGCGGAGGGATGGATTAAAGTTAGTAAATTTCTAGTACTAGGTGGATTGCAGTTGTTACAGTGGTAATAAGGATTATCTTGCAGATAAAAAGTTGTGAAAAATGCAGATGTATATGAATTCATGATTCTGACTGGTGTTATATTTTGGTGTTATGTGTGATACCTTGTGATTTTGAGCTAGTATTGACCATAATGAGAGAGTTAGGTTCAGTTAGACTTTCGTAGATAGATTTTTCAATGGCCATGTGAGAATTATAAGTTGAGTTAAGGAGTATGGGTTTAAGGGGAAAGTTTAGTTGAGAGAGTATTTTAGAAGTGTGGCTAAGCTTTAAAGTTTGAAGTTGCATTGCTTGAGGACTAGCACTTTTATGCTGACTTATGATTCACAAGTCTATGTTCCATGCTATATTTTGAGAAATATTGTTATTCCTTATTGTGAGGTCTTGTTCCGATCATGCCCAGGGTTTCTTACTCCCCAATGGCCTTAGAAATTTCTTAAAAAGGTGTTGAAGAAATACCCTATTTGGGGGAGAGCATTAAACAAAATTCATTACGTGCAGCCAGAAATCCAGTTTACATCTTATGATTTAGTATAGTCTCACTTCCATTTTAAGAGATAGTTTATTTGCATCCAAGTAGATTAGGAAACTCAGTTCAGTACATGCATCACGCATCAGTTCCAGATTCAGATATCATGTAATGGTTCAGTCCGTATGTATCCTGTATATCATTTTAGTCTTTTCTAGTATTTCAACCAAATTAGTTTCATTTGGTTACAAATAATATCAAGGCGGGGGGTGTTGTAATACCACAAGTTTTAATGCCATAATCCTCTCATCTCTTCTCCGCAAACTTGGATCCAGCCGATGGTGATAGACTTCCTTAATTCAGTTCTTTTCTAGTCAAATATTAAGCTATATAGCTATTCTTATTATAAGTTCATGCATTCCCAAAAGTACTGAAAGGTTTAGAATGATGTAGAATTAGTTTAGTAATTTATTTCTGCTGTGCATCCACAGTTTTCTCAGCTAGTCAACCACAGTCGAGGACGACTGTTCTCAAGGCGGAGATATTATAATACCTCGAGAATTCCAACCGATAGTAGAATAATGCTTTAAGCTCATGAGAAATAAATTATAGTTCATTGGTAGATTTATGTTCAAGTTTGGTGAGTATTAAGACCTCAAATTTGTCCTAGCTATTAGGTGAATAAAAACATCCTTTACCGATTTAATTCTTGAGAAGGATTTTGGTATAGTAAACTTCAAAAGATCATATATCCTGTTGTACTATGAATTATTGATCCTATGACCCACTAAAAGATAGATAATTGAATTATCTTTCCAACGATACAAATTTTGTGAAAATCTGGTATCGGAGTAAAAGGTTATGGCAGATTTACTGAGAGTTATCCAAACTGTCCAAGGGCGACAAGCAAGCTGACGGACCGTCAAGTCAGTGACGGAATGTCACTTTGGCCATGCCAACTGAGGCATTAAGTCTGTTTTTGGGCCCAAAAATAACGGTTGGAGTGATGGTCAGTCACCAGAGTGATTGTCCGTTACCCAGACCGTCAACTTAGTCTGAAACGACGTTTTAAAAGGCTTTTTGGGTCTTTTTCCACTCTTTTTAACCCCTAATCACAAAAAATCAGAGCACATAACTTCATATTCATCCATAGCATCAAAATTAGGGTATCTCTTAAGACTATCTCCCAAGAACAATATTGAAGAACTTCTTCAAGAGTACTCAAGAATCAAAACGTTACCATTCAAGAACCTTCCAGAAAAGCCTCCAAGAACATTCTCAAGGCTTCAAATGTCAACTTGTTCCATTGAATGAAGCCAAATAAGGTTTTTGGGGTTTGAACATGGTCACTCCTTTCATCCTTGCGCCCAAGAGTTATTTTAATTACAAAGATATATGGTTTTACATGTTTTCTTATGAAATTAAAGTATGGATTTATAGCCTATGTTATTTTATCTTGAGATTTTGATATTTACCATGTTCTAGAAATTGAATTATATGAGTATATTGATTTTATAATGCATATTGCTATAATTTTCCAGATGTTGAGATGATTTATGAATATTTATGATATCACGTATGAATTTTTAGATGTTTTAACATGAGATTGATATATTGGTCATGAAGCCTTATTTGAGATTGTGATTTTGAAAACTTTTAAGCTATAAGCACCCATGATTTGAGTATTTTGAGATTATTGAGAAGCTTTGAGCTTGATGGTCGTAGTAGCTTTGCAATTTACTTTACTAAATGAGATTACAGATTTTATAGTCGGGTACTTTATGAACCATGAGGTTATTTTAAAAGTGGATTTCCTATGAGATAAGTGTAACTAACTAAAGAGGGTAGTATTTAGCACCGAGTTGGGTAAGTTACTAAAGTTTCATACCCATATACTCCCTGGCAAGAGTATGAAACCTCTCCCCAACATGAGGTTTCTTCCTTAGGAGGATAGAACGTTGGACTACATATAGCTCTCATGATGTATGTCGGTTAACAGAACCTCCCTAATAGTAAGATTTTCAAAGTAGTTTCTTAAAGTATAATTTTCCCTTGAAGAAAGAATTTTTCCCTACTAGTAAAAGTAAATAATAGTTTTTGAGTATATTTCTTAAGGTATGTTTTTTCCCTAATGATTTTAGGAAACTAAGTGTAAAGGCTCACAAAATTTGTTCAAATATTTAATTACTTGAGATTTTCAGTAACAGAGTTACAACTTTACTTTTCGGACAGAAAGGTGATCTCGTTTTTCACGTAGCCTATATGAATTGAGATAAATTATTTTTTATGCATAAAAAAATTTCACATTTCATTTAGTTTACAAGATTACATGAATAAGAAGAGAATACAGATTTTAGAATTAAATATTGTGTCTCATGACATTTGTAAAGCATGTTTTTCTTGTTATTGCTACTTATTTCAGTATTTAAGATATTCCAGCTTATGTGAGTCAGTTACATTTAGCATGCATTGTTTTATAAATGATGACTATGAGATATATTTTTACTTGTGCATTCATCCCCATATACTTAGTACATCCTCAAAGTACTGATCCACATATATGTCTATGTGCTACATTGTCTCATAATGTAGGTTCAAGTTTCAGTATGCACATTCAGACTCATACAGTTGCAGATTCCAACCTGTGAGTGATGAGTCCTACTACTTCGGGGACTTCAGTTGCACTTATTTATATTCTTTACTTTCTCATTCATATGTATTGATAGGTGATAGTTGGAGTACCTTCCCATGTTGTTATAGTCAGTATTAGTAGAGGATTCACAGAGAGATAATAGAGTTAATGTATTCAATTTCTATTTTCTTTGTAAAAACAGAGTTGTAATCATGCGAATTCAATTTTGTATTTAACAGGTTTCATAAAAAAGTTATCTTCCACTGATTTTGTACAAATTTAGCTATTTTATTCTGTTGCTTATGAGTTATCATAGTAGAAGGGTTAGCTTAGGGTCACTTATGATCCTAAGAACTGTGTGACGTCTCGGGAACCAATTTTGATGTGTTATAGATACTAATATGACTTAAATGCTTGGAAAAGATAGATGATGCTCGGGATGCTTATGGACTAAATAATGACTGACTATTTACGATCTGATATATGACGCATGAAATGAACTTGATTCAAAATTTACATAGACTCTAACAAACTATTTCTTGGAAGGGATATATTTATTAAACTTCAGATAAATAGTAATACTAGATTGGACAATGAAAATACTAGAGGATCTAGTCTTTCTGATAGCTAATTTGAATTACTAGCTATACAGACTAAATCCTACTTAAAGCTTATACTTAACTGAAGTATTTCTCCGACACTCTTTCTAAGGAGTTTTACTGGATTTTAGGGAGTAAGGGATCTTGGGCATGGCCTGAAAAGACACCTGAATAAGAAGTCAATACAAGGCTAAAATTATATAATATGAAATAGGGGCCTACAAAACATCAGCTATGATAGAGAAACTAGACCTTATGCACTACAACTACTAACTTTCAATCATAGACATACTCCTCGAATACTCTCTCAACTACACCTTCAACCTTAATATTGTACGTCTATAACACCCTAAAAATGTGTCCCGAGATGTCACACGGTGCTTAGGATCATAAGTGACCCCAAGATAACCCTTGTACTGGCATAACTCATAAGCAACTGAATAAAATGCATATATTTGTACAAAATTTGTGGAAGATGATACTTTTCTAAATCTGATCAATACAAAACCGAATTCACTTGATTACGACTCTACTTTTAAAAAGAAAAACTACAACTGAATACATTAACTTTACTGATTGTCTATGAAGTCTCTACTAATATAGACTATAGATAGTTATGATTCGATCCTAGCTACCACTAATCAGTACATTGGAATAAGAAAGTAAAGGAAATAAATAAATCTAACTAAAGTCCCCGAGGAAGGAGGGCTCATCGTCTTGCTAGCTAGAATCTGCAACTGTCTGAGTCTTAAATGTGCATACTAGAACTTGTACCTACATTATGAGACAATATAGCATATAGATATATATGTGGATCGGTACTTTGAGGATGTACTAAGAATATATGGATGAATACATAAGTAAAATAATATCTCAGTATTATCAAAATTGATAAAATCATGCATACTAGGTTTATACGATTAACATAGCTAAGTAAATCTAAAATATTGAGAATATAAATCACAAATAGTAAAGTATATAGTATAAATTTCGTGAGTCATTACATTTATTTCTAAAATCTGTATTCTTTAATTATTCTCAAAACCTATAGGCTAAGTGGAAAAGGCTTACCTTTATTTTTGAAAGATGTAACTGTAATTTTGTTACTGAAATCTTAAGTAAAATAATATTTGAATAATTTGTGAGCTTTTACACTTAGTTTCTGAAATATGGAAAGTACTCTCGCTTAGGCTTTAGAAATATTAAAGCTTATTATCTGTGGAAAATATTTTATCTCAAGACTTTAAGTATCAAAAACAAGTTTAAGAGTGGTGACATCTTTTGGGAGGTTCTTCTAACAGACATGTACACCATGTGAGCATCCATAGTGTCCAACTACTAGCCCCCGTGAGGTTAGGGTTGTCCTACCCTTGCCATCAGAATAGAACAATCTTTCTCAGTGATAACTATCTTAGTCATCCTCATATGGTGGAAATAAGTATCTCAACCTATGGTGGCACATAGTTTTAACACCCCAAAAACGGGTTCTCAAGCGTCACACGCTGTTTGAGGCTACGAGTAGCCCCAAGCTAACCCTTTGAGCCATTTTCATTTAGTTCAACATGAATCAATGGGGTTTCCATAAATAACCCTCAAATATCAATAGAGTAATCATCATCCAATAATAAAAGAATTTTAGAGAGATGACAAAATATGACTTATTAGTCAACTTCCAACATCTATACTAGTCTTACATTCCTCTAAGAGAATCAATAAAACCAACGAGCCATTAAGACATGCACCAACTGATTTATACTCAGTTATCAAATGTAAAAAATTCTGTGAAATCAAAATCAGACATCACATTCTCAGAATATGTGGACTGACCACAATAGAGGATGTAGAATAGCATGCCCGAAGAATCACTGTCGAACCTAGAACTGAGCTCCTGAACCTACATTCCAAGAAAATGCAGCCCACATTCGAAAATGTGGGTCAGTACTATGGAAAGGAACCGATTATATGGGGTATATGTATTTCTATAAACATCATCATCATAAATGTTTATAAGAAATATGCTGGATGTATGAAAGACTAACATAGCATGAAGAAAATCATCATAATCATGAGAGGATGAAATAAGTCCAATAACACATGTAAGTCACCATATAATTTGTCAATCACTTTCAGTTCATCAAGAATTTCAATTGTCATAATGTAAATATTATTTAAATCTTTAGAAAGAATAACTTTCACAATTCCCCTTTCAAATCACTCAACCATTTACCATAGACACAAGGAAACACACACACACTGGGAGATCCTATAACAAACATAAACCATGTGAGCTACATGGAGTCCAACGTACAACCTATGTTGGGGAGAGCCGTCCTATCGTTGCCATCGGAGTAGGACTATCGATATCAAATCCACACAAACTAGTGATCACTCTATAAATTAGCCTCAGGCTCACTCCTACGGGGGCATGTAGTTCTAGTGAAGTAATTCCGCTTTATACCTCCCACTCGATTCTAAAGATTTTTCCAGGACATAGCTCAGATCACTTGAAAGACAATCCACAAATAAAAACAATTTTAGTAATATATAAATAAACATTGGGAGCCATCATGCTTTTCATCTATCAAAATCAACCACGTTGTGGATTTCTTTCACACTCGAGTTCAAAAAAACTCCATTAAGACCAAAAGGTACAATCATTCAAAATATTTCAAATATTCAACATCAACGTGCTTGTAACACATACTTTCGCTAAAAAAAACACAATTTCCAATTGGGATTCATGACCCAAATATCAAAATCATGATAAATATCATTCAAGATTCATGCTTTATATGTACAGACATGTAAATTCATCTTTCAAAATCATAAACATCAAGATTTCATAATAATCATCATAAGATATGGGTTCATTCCTCAAATTCATAAAAATCATGCCTTTGTAATGAAAATTAATTTTAGGCACAAGAACGATAGAGAGTTCTTGTTGAAAAATCCCACATACCTTGAATGGTAAACTTTAGACCGATACTCATTTTTGAGACGTTAATCGTGCCTTTGAATGATGGTTTTTGGTGTTATTGAACTAGGAACTTGGAATCTTGAATAAATTTGAAGAATTAATGGTAAACTTTGGAGGTTCTTGAAGTTGGATGTAGGAGCTTAGGGTTTTTGTTTTTAGGGAATTGATGAAATACGACATATAATGTTTCTAATAGGCTTTGGATGGATTTTGGATGAGGGGGACTAACCAAAATGCCCCTAAAAAATTAAATAATTCTCAAATTTGTCCTTTGGTGGACTATTTTGATAGTCTGAAGTAGATCAACCATAACGTTTTACTCCGGTATACAAATTGGATGAAACAATTTTCATTAGAAAGAGGACTCTCATATCTTTACGTTGATATATATTATCTCACCCAGATCATTGTGTATGAGGAATTATGATCGTTTGAAGTTGACCCAAAAATTTTCTTTAGATAGGCTGAAGTAGATCGAACATGCCATTTTACTCCAATAGACAAATTGGATGAAAGCAATTTCATTGGAAAGAGGACTCGTAGAGCTTTATTTTGATATATATTATATCACCCAGATCATTATGTACAAGGATTTATGATCATTTAAGTTGGAGAAAATATTCGTCAGGCCTCAGTACTTTTTCCTACACGTTTTACTGTTCACTACTATTCACGATTCGATCGGAATGTTCATAACTAGTCGTTGGAAAGGTTATTTGTTACTATAAACAAAGGTAGGTCATAATCTAAGACATTACACACGAAAAATATATAATTCATTCTAGAAAATATAACCCAACACGTTTACGAATATAATTTTCCAGGGTATTACATCATCCCCCCTTGGAAACATTCATCCTCGAATGATGCTAGACATGCAAATATTAGATAGGAAATAGAGCATACATCTGAAACCATTTGTTAGACTCATCACTACATCGTTTCTCAATCCGAATGCAACATAGAATGCATAAATTCAAGAAACTACAGCCGAAATACTGCAACTTTTATCAAAAGTGCATGATTTAGGAAAGAACGGTACCATCGGCTTGATCGAAGTTCGTAAAAAATAGGTACGAGTACTTTGATGACATATCCGCCTCTGCTTCCCAAGTTTCACCCTCAACAGATTGGTTTCGGCACAACACCTTGACCAAGGGAACTTTTTTGTTCCTTAGTCTTCGAATATTGAAATCAAGAATCTCAAGAGGAATCTCATCAAAAGAAAGATTTTCTTGAATGTCAGCACTCACGGAGGAATTCACTACTACAACATCGCTAATATGCTTTCTAATAATGGAGACATGGAATATTGGATGAATAGAGGATAACTCAGAAGGAAACTCGACCTCATGAGCTACCGTACGAACATGGCTAAGAATTTTGTAAGGACCAACATAACGTGGACTAAGCTTCCCCTTCTTTCCGAATCTCTTCACCCCACTCATGGGTGAAATTTTTAGATACACTAGGTCACCAACTTTAAACTCAAGGTCTCTCTCTCTAACATCCGCATATGACTTCTAACGACTCTGTGCAGTTTTTAACTTTTTCCTAATCAAGTTAACTTTTTCCATAGCCTCAAAACCTGAATCAGGACCACTCACAGCTGCTTCACCCATCTATAACCAACCTATGGGTGATCTACACTCCCTCCCATAAAAGACTTCAAACGGAGCCATGCCAATACTAGAGTGGAAACTGTTATTGTAAGCAAACTCTATCAACGGTAAGTGATCATCCTAACTTCCCTTAAAGTCAAGTGCATAAGGTCTCAACATATCCTCTAAGGTCTGGATGGTCCGCTCATCCTGACCATCATTTTGCAGATGAAAGAAAAACTGAAAAGAACTTGGGTACCAAGACCCTTCTGAAAAGATTTCCAAAATTATGAAGTGAACTGAGTACCCCTATCCAAAATAATAGACAAGAGAAATCCATGCAGTCTGACTATCTTTCGTATATACAATCTAGCTTAATCCTCAGTAGTATATGAAGTATGAACAGGAAAGAAATAAGCAGACTTATTCAACTTATCAACCACAACCCAAATGGAATCATGATGGCATCGGGAAAGAGGTAAGCCAATCACGAAGTCCATATTTATCTCATCCCACTACCAGGTGGTAATACTAAACTCTTGCATCATACCACCAGATCTTTGGTGTTCAACCTTAACCTGTTGGCATCTTGCACACTTAGCTACAAATGCTGCTATATCTTTTTTTATTCCACTCCACCAATAGATTTCCCGCAAGTCTTGGTATATCTTGGTGGCACCAGGATGAATAGAATATCATGCCCCGTGCACTTCATCCATAATCCTCTGTCTTAGATCATCAATATTCAGGACATACAATCTACCCTACAATCTCAACACACAATCTCCCCCTTGGGAGAAAACCTCTACTTTTTGATCCTTGACTGACTCGTTCCTGGTGCTCTATCCCTATTGTCATTCCTGAATTTAGGTACAAGAGTACTAGATAAAGAGGGTACTGGGGCTAAAGATATCTAATGAAACTGAGGACGATTACCACCCTCTGAATTTCGTAGACTAAAGTTAAAACTACCTATCCTAGATTTTTTTTCCTCTCTCCTTCTCAATAATCTTTTGCTCCTCTGTTTGTTGAGCATGGTCAATTAGCCTAGAAAAGTCCTTCTCACTAATCAGCATTATGGTCCTGCCTCCTAAACCACACTATTAGATACGCCTTACCCAAACTTATTCATCTTGGACCTGCTATCAGCTACCACATGAGAAGCATATTAAGCAAACTTAGTAAAATTGAGGGAATACTCCCTCACCCTCATACTACCCTACCTTAAGTTAATAAATTCTAACATCTTGGCCTTCCTTAACTCTAATAGGAAGAATTTATCTATGAAATCAATGGCAAAGTCTTCCCATTCTACCGGTCCTGCATCTATACCTCTATAAACTTTCTACTGCTTAAACTAAGTATGGGATACATATTGTAAATGGAATACAACCAACTCAGCACTCTGACTAGATGTCACTCCCTTACTATCTGTGACCTTCTAAACCATATCTAAGAATTCCTATGTATCTTTTTTAGACTTTGATCACATGAAAGAAGGAGGATTCATCCAGGTGAAATCTCAAATTTTTGTTGCAGCAGTATTAGGCATTAGGTTGGCCTAAATAAAACTTGGACATTCATTCTATGCTTCTACAGAGTTCGCTAGAGTAGTGAATGCAACTCTAAATTCTGGGTGAGAGACATGTTCGTTAAGAGGAACTCCCTAGATGGGCTAAGGGGCTGGCTGTTTTCCTGTTCTTCTTTCATTCTTCTTGGGAGACTTGTTTGAAAGTGGAAGGAAGAAATGGATTAGACATGGAGTTTAAATTAAGATCATGCTCACTCAAACGACATGATTACTGAAAGAAAAAAAAACTTTTTCCTAAATTCCTTGTTGTCTCTTATCTATAAGTGTGGCCCTCTACACACCCATGCACAAGACTCTACTTGACATGGCTTTCAGACTTTATAGGATACTTTAAAACCTTGGGCTTTGATACCAAGTTTCTAAATCCCCAAAAGCACACCCTTGACGTCACATGGTGCTTACTATCCCGAGGGACCACAAGCTAACCCATGAGCTGGTACATGCAGTGAGAACTGGATAACATGATCATAAATGGAAAGAACACTAATATTCCATATGGTTTTAATAACTGAATTTAAAATTGAAATATGAATCTATAGAAATAAATGACTGAATTTGATAAAATACTGATAAACTAGATAACTAACAAAAATGTATGAATACTGAATATCTAATTTTAATCTGTGATAAGCATCTAAAACCGAATGACTGTGATTTTATGGGATAGGCCCCAACTAACTCCAACTAACTACTAAACTGAGATACAAATAAAGTAAGTATGTCCTCAAAGTATGAGAACTTACCACTGCCAATACTAAGGATCTTATAAGTCTAATTATGAGCAAGGAACTCAGTGTCATAACCTATGATATAATACATCATTGCACAAAAGAAAAGGTATACGATCAGTACTTTAAATGTACTAGAATGCTAAATGAGGTAGGATGATATGAAAGGTTTCAAGAATAGGATTAATAATTAACTGAATATGTATGCAAAGTATGGAGTGCTGAATTAAGGGCATCAAAGGTACTGGAAATATGGGGAAATCGGTCAATATTGAGTATGCATAAAAATCCATAAATAATAAAGATAAGTGAAAATGTATAGATACTTAGGATGCATGACCAAGTATATAACATGAACTGAAATACTGAAATTACTAAAATCTGTATGCTTTGGTCAAACAACACGAAGAATGGAAAACTAAACTGGGACTATAACTGAGACTGTATTTGAGACTATGGGAGGTATCATCTAACCGGCATTCCCCAATTTAAGGTAATTGGGGTCCGACCTTTAACCTAGTTGGAAGGTTGATAATACCATTCCATGGGTACTAACACTGGCTGTGTGGATCCACTAAACCGATGTAATGTCCAAAGGACTAAGGGTGTTAAACCTAAACTGATGGGTGACCCCTGCGAGATAGTCAAGCCTAATCTGATGGGTGACTTCTATTATCCTATTTTGGCTACGTAGTTCTGAAGTATAGGGACTGCTACTAATGACTCTGCCTATTTGACGGGGAAGTCTCCATCCCTACACTCGGTCAATACTAAATCCTACTTCTAACTGAAAGTCATTCAAATACTAGTCTGTTCTAAGTTTAACTGACTGATATTTGACTATTCAGATAATACTCATAGTATGTTGTGAAGAATATTTTGTAATGTAATGATACTGGACTACATTAATAACTATGTTTTTGAGAATTTCATACCCCCCGGACTCAAAAACAACAATAGTAAAACAACACTAAAGCTTGGGGGACAAAGCACGAAGTCTTTTATTAAATTAATCACTCTTTCGGCATTTTATCAAAGACTTGTACTTCATAGTTTAGTCAATTCATGGGAATAGTATAAAAATTAAATAATAGATTGACTTCAACCTTTATAACACTAAATCATGATCTAATTTAAAGAATGACAATAATAAAACATGGGGGATTTGATAACAACAATAATTCCATTAAAGTAAGGTATAAAATCAATATTAAAAGAGTTCATAGAAATTTATAGTTTAAATCACAATTTAATATTATAAATACTGAAAATATTATAGATTTTCAATTAAAATGAATACTTGCACTCCATGGATGAAAGTAATCCATGGAGGAATATCTAACATACCTTAGATAATGAATTTGGAAGGATTGATGGTGAGTTCTTGAGACTTTCCCTTGATTATTAAGAGCTAGGTTTTCTTGTTCTTTAGAAGAGTTGATTTTAATTTGAGGGAATAATGACAAAGCAAGAAAATACAACTCTCATAATCCCGTGTTTAGGCAGATTTTAGGTCATGGAAAAATATCAAACAGTCCTGGGAATTTCAAATGGTAGAACTGGAAAAATTCTTGATTTTTTGCTTTGGCACGACGCGGTGCTATCACGTTGTGTCACTGGAATTGGAAAACTCGGAACTATGGGCTTGTAATGATGAGGAGGAATCAAGGTTCCTTTATGATTCTGAAATTCACCCTTGGCATGACACACCATTATCGCGATAGGACACTGGAAAAAGACAATTGGGATTTTGGATGACGGTGTAATGTGGTGGTTTTGTGGAGCTTCACTGTAAATTGACAATCATCATTTATGCTGGCTCCATGACACGCTAAGGGTTAAAATGATAGTGTTTAACGACTAAAACTTAAAATCACCATAACTTCTCATCCGGTTATCGAATTTGGGGTAATTTTATATCTTTGGAAAACTAATTAAATTTCGTACGCGGTGGAAGGCTCTAAACTGATAAATAATGAGTTTTTTGAAAAATTTTATGTATGGATAATCATTTATTTGGACTTAGATTACACTAAGGAAAAGCTGCGTATTACATGTGCAAATTACATCGTGTATCTGACATTATACTGAAATTGAGTGCTGAATTTTTATATATGAGTAACTACTAAATGATAGATATGGTTCTATAGAACTAACATAGTTCCTTACTAAATATTGAGACTAAAAATTTAACTGTGAGAGTGTTTATCTAACTGACATACCCCGATATAGACTGATTAAGGGTCCAACCTGTAACCCTAGTTGAAAGTGTTCTAGTACCTTGCCATAGGATACTAACAATGCTGGGTCAACCCTAATCTGGCAGAGAGACTCATAAAATATATATGTGATTGCATCAACCCTATTATTGAAGAATGATAACTTACCCTACACTGGCTACGTAGTTCATAACGCAGGGACTTCTACATAAGGTCAAACCTTCTGCTGGCATAAATGCCACTATCACTGGTTTTGCTCGTTGTTGAATGCTACTCCAAACTAAAATGAAACCGAGTGGATCAGAAGATTGTTATAGACTTGGCTGAACTGACATAAATAGTGTTTATTGACTAAATTGGACAGAGTTTATGGAGTTTTATTACTGACTGAGTACTATTATTCTAGATATTTACTAGGACTATTCTATAACTACTACAACTAACTAAACAGTCGTATTTCAAGTAATAAATACCCCCAAGAGTTGATAGCATAAATAATAAAATATGAAAAACTTTGAAAGCATGGCAACAGTCAATTGTTCACAATTCATTAAATGAGACATTTTGTAAAACACTTGGACGTCATGCACTTGTACATGAACGAAACCGCATGATAACATGTCACATTTACACATGGAAATTACATCAATCAACATACATACCATTGTATATTCGTGAAACATGTAATTAAATCTTTAATTGAAACCAATACAACAACAAAAACATGAATACAACAAATTTGCGAATGTAAATCATGAATCTGAAAACTTATAGTTTTAACAAAAGGTTCTTGAACTCCAAGGGTAGAAGAAAAATCAAGGATGGAAACCTAACATACCTTGATTTTTGATTTTATGGGAGTTTTTTGTGAATACCTTAAACTTAGACATGAATTTGAAGAAACTAGGCCTTGTTCTTGAGAGAGTTTTGTGAAAAGATGAGTATATTTGCCCCTTTAGATCCTTAATTTCATGATATAGATGGGTCAAGACGGGTATAAAATGACCCCTTTACCGTAAAAAACATGTAACTTAATACAAATATTATTCCCAATGATACAATTTGCATCGCATCACGTCGATGGAATAAACGCAATCAATGATACATCACATTGATGGTGTTGAAATGATAGCCAACGTGATGTGTCAAGATTGCATGGGCTTGCTATTTTGGCCTTCCACAACATAAATGAGGTTCAAAAAATTGAAAACTCACCCAATATAACCTATTGACATCTCTGATCATAAATCAATTTAAAAATTCACAATATAAGGCCAGAATGATCATAGATGAGGCCACTAAAATACCTAGACCAAAAATGAGACTAATAAATGAGGCCACTGAAATATCTAGACCAAAAATGAGACTAAGCGTCAACACATAGAACAAATTTTCTATGTATGGGGACCTCTCTTGGCATGTTATATTCGACTAAAATGACTATTACTTTGCAGGGTCTTCCATAAATATCGAAAGAAAGAGAAACTTACACATGTTGTTCATTGACCTTGAGAAGGCATACAACAATGTCCCTAGGGAGTTTCTTTGGAGATGCTTAGAGGAAAAATGGGTTCCAATGGCATACATCATATTTATTAAGGACATGTCTGATGGAGTGAAGACTTAGGTAAGGACCGTAGGAGGAGATTCAGATAATTTCCTTTTCTTAATAGAGTTGTATCAATAATAAACTCACAGACCATTTTATTTGTGTTGGTGATGGATGTGTTGATGCGACATATTGAAGGAGATGTGCCTTGGTTTATTCTTTTTGTCCATCATATTATTTTGATAGATGAGACATAGTGAAGGGACAGAGGGTATGAATTATATATCAGAGGTTTGGAGATAAATCCTTGAGTCTAAATATTTTAGGTTGAGTAGACATTGACAATGTATAGGAAATGCTAGTTTAACGACTTGAGGTAGAAGGACGAGGTTGTAGTGAGGTTGGATTCCCATATTTTTTGTAAGAGGGATAGTTTTAAGTATCTTGGCTTTATGATTTAGGGAATGGAGAGATTGATGAGGATGTCTCCACTATATTGAGGCAGTATAAATAAAGTGGAAACTCTCACCAGGAGTGTTGTTTGATAAGAAGGTGCCATCTAAGCACAAAGGGAAATTCTACAGTATGGTAGTTCATCTGACCATGCCATATCGAGAGAAGTGTTGTCCGATCAAGAACTCCAACATTTTTAAAGTGAAGGTGGTGGAAATGTAAATGTTGCATTAGATGTATTGACTTACTAGGAGTGAGAAAGAAGGTCTAAGATTATCAGGGAGAAGGTTGGAGTGGCTCTGAAGGAGGGAAAGATGCGGGAAGTGAGGCTTAGATTGTTTTGGTATGTGATGAAGAGGGTCATGAATCCCCCAATTCATTAGTATGAGAGGACATCTTTGGACAGTTTTAGGTGGGATAGAGATAGGATGAAGAAATACTAGATAGAGGTGATATAACGCCCTACTTTTCTTGAACTGGAATGCCACACGGTGCTCATGATCCCAAAGAACCACAAGCTAACCTTCTTCTAATATCTATACCTGTGAACTACATAATACAATAAAATAAATACAGTAATTGGCAAAATCATGCCATAAGGTTCAATCATCTAAAATACTCAAAATTAAAAAATGAATACTAATACATCTATCTAAAAACGGCTCTAATAGTATAAACTGTGGATTTGATAGGACATGTCCCCCAACTAAATCCATTTACTAAAAATAAACTGAATCTAATGAAGTACTAAAATAAGAAACATCCTAGGATAATGAGGACTCATGTCTACGTCTACTGTTACTAACTGAGTCTGGACTACTAAGGGTACTATGGATCTCGTGCTTCTGAATCTATAGTGTCAAATAAAACACCATAGTGCAAATGCGTCAGTACATTTGAATGTACTGAGTATGCAAATGGGGTAAAGCTGAATCAATGGGCTTATGGATGAACACAACTTAACTGAATGATATGCAAGAGATGGATTAGCATAGATAGATAATCTATAACTACTTAACATACTGTGACTGAGAATACTGGGACTAATTCTTATAACTGATACTAAATATGAAGCTGATACCCATACTTATTAATACTGATAAATTGGATGACTAAGTCTATTGATAATGGATATCAACTGGCTAAATCTGAGATCAAACCTATCAAGCTGGATGACCTCTAGATCTCTTTAAAATGATTAAGATTTAGTAATCTTGAGATTAGGCCTAACTGACTGGTGATCTATGAAACTGATAATGAGAATACTCAACTAAATCTGAGACTGAGATCAAACCTAACTGACAGGTTATCTCAGTAAGTATTAATATTGAATAACTTTGTGTGATACCAGTCCTATCTAACGGGCGGTCCATGAATCAATGGAACTATTTGAGTTCCTTACTGAGATATATGAAAATATCTGACAGTCCTAATTTTTGAGTTCAACTTTGATGACTGATACTAAAACTACAATTGTAGGAGATCTCATTTAACCCGCATACCCCTAGTCTAAACTAGTAGGGACTAATCTGTAACCCCACCTAGAAGGGGGTTAATACCGTGGCAAGGGAAAAGACTTCTCTGGTCAAGCATCGTAAATGGGTGACCCCAAGAGGAAGTTAGCCTAAGGCTATGTGGACTCCTACAGGTAGTCAATCCTTTAAATGACGGGTGACTCCTCATCCTGTACTGGCTATGTAATTTTGGAGTATAGGTATTGCTATTAATGACTCCGTCTCTCTATCAGGGAAACAACCATCCTGTACTCGCTCGGTGCTAGTTCTTACTCCCAACTGAATATTGTTACTAATTATGTTACTTGACTGATCTGACTTATATCACTTGGTTTTGTTATCTGATGGAATACGTCTGAATTCTACTTTTTGTTTGAATACTACGAAGTTTTGTAGCACATTGATCTTTACTCGAATATGATACAACTACTGAATACTACTGAGATCTGAACTGAGTGATGAGCTTGAATAGACTGAATACGGAGGTTTATAGAATTTTCTTAACGTCTGTACTAATTAAATACTACTAATCATAGAACGACTGAAATTCTCTTTAACTAACTCGGCTCTAGGCACACATTTATATTTTTTAGGTACAAGTACCCCCAGGACTCGATGGAAGAAAACTAAAAAACATGACTTCTTGAATATAAAACCAACATCCACATCACAACAATAATCTTTCAGATCAATAACATAACAGTAATATATCATTCACAACATCATCTAGGAAGTATCACATCACATACTTGGGAACATTCAAAATATAAATTGTATATGGAGGCATTCTATAGTCTCAGGAATTATTTAACAATGAAAATCAACATGAATAGGAAGCACGTGCAACATACTATTCTTTATTCATCTTGGTGTTTTAACAAACACTAGACATGAATTACTTGTCACAAAGTTGAGGGTTTATACCTAATATGCAACAATGGTACTATTTTCTTTATATAAGCATTCTACCAAAAATATGGAAGCCACACTTTGAACATACAACAATTCATTACCCCTAATTAACATGATTAAATAAATTAATAGGCTTTTTGAAGAGGGTTTTTCATGAATATCACATAATCAACACATACTAGGGTCAAAGTTTGCATCTTTTCAATCAAGACATGAATTAAAACCCAATATCAATAAGAACTTCATCGTCTATTCACATGTATCATAAAATCTCATGAAAATATAAAATTAAGAATTTTATAAAGGGTTCTTGAACTTTTTGGGTGGAAGGAACCCAAGAATCAACACTTGTATACCTTAGCTTCATGATTTGTAGAGTCTTGATAGAGGAATTCTTGTATTTTTGAACCTTTGGGTTGAATCCCCAGGTTGTTCCTGATAGATAATTGAGATAAAACCTTATAATTTAGGTTGAATGAGTCTGAATCATGAAATATATCTAATGTTTCTTTAATGTTCTTGAAGAAATCCTTAGGCTTGTTCTTCACTTTTCTTGACTAGGGTTTAACCCCTTTGAGAGAGAATGTTCTTGTTCTTGAGGAAATGATCTTGAAAGAAAACCCTAATCTTGTGGTTATGAGTGTATGAGAGAATTTTTGAGATGTTTAACTGAAGAAAAATAGGATAAATTTAGGTCTCTTGAGGTTTATAAGTCGTGCGAGGTGAATGAAATAACCAAAATACCCTTACGAAACCACTTCCCAATTGCTGAAAATCTTAGCTGACAACCAAGGATGAAATGTCGGCAAATTTGGGATAAGTCATCAGAAATGTCATCACTTGGGAGTTGGTTTCTGCCTATGGATGACGACATTTGTGATAAGTCGCCACACTTGTGATAAGTTATCAGCAATTTCATCACTCAGTTTTCTAGGCTAACTTGTTCGAGTAAAATGGGCATAACTCTTTGCTATGATATACGATTTGGGCGAAATTTGTATAGATGGAAATATAATTCAAAGATATTTCATTTTACATATAGTATGTCCTCTAATTCGATATATACAAGGAGTTATGGTTGATTAAATTTGACCAAGTTTTAATGCTCTCTAAAATTTGAATGATAGGAAAGCTTTCAACTTTTCTTTGAGTTGGGGAACCTCTATGATCTTAATTGTAGCTCAAATATATTCCCACACTACTTACTTGATTAACAAACTATATTTACCCAGGATTTGAGTCTTTTGGAACATCTACGCATATCAATGATGAATTTTCATTCTAGTAAAAAATGTGGGGTGTTACGGGTGATTAGACTTGACATGGAGTAGTTAAAGCTTGCTGAGGACATTAACCTAGCTAAGAAGGTATAAAGGACACAAATTAGGATAGAAGGATAGTACATGTGGGTGAGCCATAGCCAGTAGTTAGGAGAGCTTGTGTGTAGCTGGGTTGGTAGTCTTAAGGATGTGTCCATAGGTTGGAGATGCTAGTTAGGAGAATTTAGGTATGATGGTTGTCTTTGGTTAGTTGGTATTGGTATTACATTGGTAGTGTCTTATTTCTGTTATTTTATCTTATTTCATATTTTATTACTACTTTGTCTATTGTCCTTTGTCTTGACCCGGGGATCTATCGGAAATAATATCTCTATTTCCTCGAAGGTAGTGGTATGGACTGCGGAACGACCCAAGAGTAAACTCTAAATACGATACGACACTACAATAAAAAGAGACCACAAGTTAACCTATGAGCTGGTACCTTCTTTGAGCATTGAATAATAATAATAACAAAATAACATGTGCGAAATAACAGAATAGGCCATAACAGTTTAAATACTAAAACATTTCTAAATCAAAAATTTAAAAATAACTGCCAAAAAATAACTGTCTAGGAATTGATAAAAATAATGGTAAACTAACTGTCTATCTAAAGGGTCCGAAAACCTATAAAATTGAATAAATAGGAGTTGATGGTACAAGCTCTAACTAACTCAACCTAACTACTAAACAGAAAGCACGAAAAAAACATAATCGATCCTCCTAATTGGAAGAGTCACCACAACTTCTGATGATGATGCGTGTGAATGTCTAAGGGCAGTTTGGAACCTGAGCATAACCTATGATATAAGAAATCATAGCATAAGAAATGAGTATTCAGTCAATACATTAAATATAGTGGTGTGCTAGATGGGGTAAGGCTGAAATACATAGGCTCATGTACATAATAACTGACTGAAGAATATGAGATAACCGGTTAACTTAGAAGAAAACATGAATACTATGAAATATTAGAGTGCATGAAGAAATATATAACATCATTCAGAAATAGTCTTTAAATTTCAATATTAAAAAATGATAACTAAATAGCTGATATTTGTATACTATAGTCAATGTAACCCCGAACAGAATTTTACGGAATACTAAACTGAGACTGTGGGAGCTAGTTATAACCAACATGCACTAATGTACTATCAGGTCCAACCTATTAAACCAGTTCGAAGAGCATCAATACTATGCAACAAGTACTAACATTTTCTTGTTGATCAACGAATCTAACATCTCGAAGAGGAGGTTCTCATCCATACCAAATGAGGGGCCTCTCAAAGTCTATGCTTGCATCGTAGGTATGGAACGTAGAGACCATGAATAACATCTCATGTCTTCTGATGGGGAGACAGATAACCCATTCCAACTAATGGGGAAGACACCATCCCTATGTTTACTAGGTCGTAAGTTTTACTCAAAACTAAAATACACTGATTTTTGAACTAATCTACGGTTAACTGAATATGATAGTTAACTGATTGATAATGATCTTACATCTCTAACACCATTCTGAAAATATTGAGACTAAGTAAACAACTAAGTTTTTTGGTATTCATAACCTCAAATATCGATAGCGTTAACAATAGGAACACATATATAGTTTAAAACTATGATAGGAACCATAGTTCAAAACTCATCTCTTAGACAATTTATCAAACACATGAGGGTCCTGAATTAATGCGTGGAAATAATTACACATGAGTTAATAACATATTTTCACTACAAAAACTCACAGGTCAAGGATATGACACGCAAAAATCACCATTCAAACATGTTATGGACAAATTTCAACAAAAATTATTTGTATGCATGATATAAAATCGAGATTCATTGAAGTTCATGGATATAATTAATAATAACATGTAAATATCAAAACATTAAACTTGAAAGTAGCTTCTTGGAATCTGAAGGTTAAAAGGACCCATGGATGAACATCTAACATACCATTATCAATGAATTTGTGAGAGTTCTTGGTGGTTTTCTTGAATCATGAGCTTGAATCTTGAAGATGCTAGGGCTTTTTCTACAGAAAGAATAATTTTATTTTGAGAGTATTTGAGTAAAATATGACCAATTACGTTTTTGAGACCTTTATTCCTATGTTATGGACCTAATGATTGGAGAAAAATGACCCTTTTCCCTTGAAAAATTAGTATAAGAACCTTGAAAAATAAGAAGCGGGCGATGGAATAGGCGTCGTGGGCTTAGGTGTGGTGTACTGAAGCGGGCATCGTTGCCTTCACTCCGATGCACTATAGGGTGAGCTGCGGGCTTTTCCCGGTGCTGCTAAAGTTTTGTAAATACAAACATGCCCTTACACTCATTTGAAAATTCCAAAACGCATCTAAGATGTACCCTTGACATCCCAGATCTTGAATCAACTTTAAAGTCAACATTTTATAGCCGGGATGGTAAAAAATAACAACATCAAAGTTTTAACGGTGTTTAAAATGACTAAGTATTAACTCTTGGTGAAATTTTTCTAAGTCTTACACCTCTTTAACATGCAATAGTAAGCTAAAACAAGCTAGGATCTTATGGGGTATTACAATATCTCCCCATTGGGAATATTTATCCTCAAATGAGACTAATTAAGCTGAGAAACACTGAGGTACTGAGATTAAACACTTAATATGCATAATTGAAAGACTGATTATATTACTGATTTTGAAACATGCTGACTAAACTGATTCGCGAATACATGCGATTGCATGAAGAAAATCATATGGCTGGAACTGAGACTGGAATAGAGATAATTTAAGGAAAAATATTACCTTAAGTTGAATTTGAGTTTTCGAAGAAAATATGAGGGTAGTTGGCTTGTATGTATACTTCTTCTTGCCATGTAGCTCACACTAAGGACTGATTCTGCCAAAGAAGTTTCACCAAGGGAACTTCTTTGTTTCGTAGTCTACGAATCTAGCGATTAAGGATCTAGATTGAATTTCTTTGTAAGAAAGACTATCCTGAATATTTACTCTTTCCAAAAGGAATAGATACAAATGGGTCACTAATACTCCTTTTCAACAAGAAGACGAGGAGCACTGGTATACTAACGATGAATCGACGCGAAACTCAAATTCATATGTTACCTTTTCATAACGACTAGAGAATATGTAAGGGCCAACATTTCAGGGACTGAGTTTCCCCTTATTTCCAAATCTCTTTACTCCTATAAGTGGACATATTTTAAAATAAAACATATCCCCAACTGTAAATCTCTTCTACGCTCATCTGCATAAGATTTTTGAGGGCTTTGGGCTGTCTTAAGCCTCTACTTGACCAAATAAACTTTCTTTAACACATTAAACATTAAATTAGGTGCTATAAATGCGGCCTCACCCACATCAAACAAACCAATGGGAGATCTACATCTTTTCTAATAGAGAGCCTAAAATAGAGCCATTTGAATACTAGAATGATAACTGTTATTATAGGTAAAATCGATCAAAGGCAAGTGATCATTCCAAATACCCTTTAAGTTGATCACAAACCCTCCTAATATATCCTCTGGGGTCTGAATTGTCCTCTCTGCCTAACCATCAGTCTAAGGGTTAAAGGTTGTACTAAGATGAACTTAGGTACCAAGACCCTTCTGAAAGGATTTTCTAAAGTGAGAGGTAAATTGAGTACCTCTATCTGAAATGATGGATAGTGTGACTCGATAAAACCTTACAAACTCTATAAGGTAGAGCTAGGCATACTGCTCGGCTTTAAAATAAGTATGAATGGGCAAAAAATGATCTGACTTGGTCATTTTGTATGTAATAACCCAAATTGAACCATTTTGACGACGCGTTTGGGGCAACCATACCATAAAATCTATGTTTACCTCTTCCCACTACTAAGTGGGGATGCTAAACTCCTATATAGTGCTACAAGGAGTTTGGTGCTCAACCTTAACCCTCTGATAGTAAGAGCAATTAGTTACAAACTTGGCAATATCTATCTTCATACCACTGCACCAATATATCTCCCACAAATCACGATATATCTTACTATTTCTGGGGTAATTAGAATAATGAGCACCATGCTCTTCTACTACAATTAGTTATCTCAACCCATCATCACCCGACACACTGAGCCTACCCTGAAAAAGCAATACGTTATCTCCCCTTAGGAGAAAGCCACTACTTTTTTATATCTCACGGACTCCTTCAACTTAACTAGATTGGGATCCCTGTATTACTTTTCGTTCACTTTGACAACAAAAGAAGACTCTGAACAATTCTAAACCCATACACTACCCTTAGTTGAATCAAGCAAATGAACACCTAGTCTAGCAAGCTAATGAATCTCCCTAAAAACTTCTTATTATTATCCTCAACATGTGAAACACTACCCATAGACAATCTACTCAGGGCACCTGCTACTACATTGGCCTAGGTCGGGTGATACGGAACACTCATATCATAATATTTCAGCAATGCTAACCACCTTTTTATGATAAAAGTTAAAATATTTATGCGAATACACATACTGAAGACTTTTATAATCCGTGACCACATCAAAATGCGACCTATAGAGAGAGTGCCTCCAAATTTTCAAGGCAAACACCACAGCATCTAACTCTAGATCATGGGTAGGATAATTCTTTTTATGTAGTTTAAGTTGTGTAGAGGCATAGTCTATGACCTTAACTCTCTGCATCAAAACACTTCCCAGACAAACTCTGGAAGTGTCGCAGTAAACAACAAACCCATCTGAACCATCTGGCATGGTCAAAATTGGGGCTGAGGTGATTCAAGTTTTCGACTCCTGAAAATTATTCTCATAAGAATCTGACCATTGAAAATTTACTTTCTTCTTTGTCATTATTGATATGGTAAATACAATAAACAAAAACCATTCAATAAACCGTCGGTAATAGCCAACCAAACACAAAACACTCCTGATATCTAATGGACAGATTGGTCTGTGAAAAAATTCTCCCTACTTTGGTCTTTTGAGGGTCAACTCTAATTCCATCACCGAAAATAATATGACCAAGGAAAGCTACTGAACTTAGCTAGAACTCACACTTACTAAATTTGGTGAACAAATAATGGGCTCTAAGATTCTGCAATACTATTTTAAGGTGATCTACATGATAATTTTCATTAGGGAATAGACATGGATGTTATCTATGAAGACTGTGATGAACATGTCCAAGTACTGCTTGAACACTCTGTTGATCAAGTTTGTGAAAGTTGCGGCATTTTTTAGACCAAATAAAATGACTAGAAATTTAAAGTGACCATACCGAGTTCTAAATTCTATTTTTGAAATGTCATATTCTCTAACTCTGAGCTGATGATAGCCAAAACTGATGTTTATCTTAGAGAAACAACTGACACCCTAAAGTTGATCGAACAAAATATCAATTTTGTGTAGTGGATACTTATTATTGATTGTGACTTTGTTCAACTAATGGTAATCAATGTACATTATAAGGGAAAAGTATTTCTGACGCATGAAAAAGACTACAACACCCAACAGTGAAATATAGGGCCTGATGAACCCCTTATCGAAGAGATCTTTCAACTATTCTTTCAACTCCTTAAGCAGGCAAAAGGTCTATTCAAAAGTCAATTTTCCTTTTGGGATAAACTCCGAGAAGGTCATCAGAAAACACATCTGGAAATTCCTTTACTACAAAAGTTGACTCAAGATTAGGAGTCTCAGAATTAGAGTCTTTGACTTGAACTAGATGGTAGAAACACTATTTGGATATTATTTTTCTCTCTCTAAGGAACGAAATAAGTCGAACCCTAAGCACTAAAATACTACCCTCTATCAAATAACTGGTTCATCTTGAAACTAAAACTGAACGACTCAATTTCTATAGTCAACTAAACCTTAGCATGTGAAGAGCCCAGCCATACTGAGAATGCCATCAAAATCCATCATCTCTAACTTCACAAGATCAACTAAAGTGACTTTCTAGGATATTATGACCGGAGAGTTCTTATATACCTCCTCGGCAATAATAGAGACACCTACCGGAGTGGACACTGAGAAGGGTTTTTCTAATGTTTCAGGACTAACTTTGAAGTTGACCGCTAAATAATGGCTACAAAAGAGAGAGAAGCCCTGTGATCTAATAAGAAATAAAATTTTAAATGAGTGACCTATAACATACCTATAACTAAGTCAATAAAAATTTCATGATCTTATCGGGACTGAAGTGCATATAATCCATTATGGCGTTGTACGCTGGTGGCACGGGAAGTGGCACCTTGCTGAGTTGGGATACCTAAGGGTGTTGTTGAAGATTTAGTCCGCCACTCTTGGCGATCATTCCTACCTATCAACATACCTGTCGGACATTCCCTCAAATTGTTGCCTGGCTTGAAATATACAGAACAAACATTGCTGCTAGCCCTGCATACACCTTTGTGATTCTACAACACTTCTAGCAAAGGGGATTAGTCTGACCACTTTTCATACTACCCTGAGTATTAGAGCCTAGAGCCCTGTCCTAATAACCATTTATGAACCTTGGCACTAGAGCACTAGCTAAAGATGGGGCTGGGATTAAAGATTTCTAACTAAAGTAGAAATGGTTACCACCCTCTGACCTCGACTAAGAATAAATAAGGCTACCTATTCTTGATATCTTATTCACTTTCTCTCGCTCTCTTTCCTTAAACTTTTGGTCATCAATCTATTTAGCATGGACCATAAGCCTAGATATGTCCGTATCATAAATGAACATCACAGTCCTACACTTCTTGGCCATACAACCTTCTATACCATAGACAAATTTACTCATCCTAGACCCGTTATTAGACACCACATGAGTAGCATACCTTTCCAGTTGAGTAAACTTAAGAGAATACTCTTTCACACCCATATTTCACTGCATTAAGTTAATAAAATCCATTATTTTCTCTTCCCTTAACTCTAATGGAAAGAACCTATCCAAAATGGTTGTAGAAAACTACTCTTGTTCAATAGGCCTATATCTAGGCCTTTATCTCCCTTCCACTTCATATACTAGGTATGAGCTACATCCTACCACTATTAATTACCAAACTTTGTACTCTCACTAGAAGTCTCACCGATAATTTCAGTTACCTTTTAAATCATGTCAAGGAACTCCTGTTTCACTAGATATGGATCCCATAATCAAAGAAAGATTCATTCGGGTTATTTCCCAAATCGTAGCTGTGGTGGTGTTAGCCATAGGAACGGCTGGTGCAGCTAACTACTTATTATTCTGAGCTCCTAGTAACGGAGATAAGGTAGGGAATGCATCTCTGCAATTATCATAAGAAATATGCTCGTTTAGTATATCTTCCTGAACAAGCGGAGGTGCGAGATGATTTCCATTTCTCCTTTCGTTATTCTTTATGAGAGACACATTCCATAAATAAAAAGGAGATTGAATTGGAAAGAGAGTTTAAATTGAGCTCATACTCATTCGCAAGATATGAATACTTAAAGTAGGGACACTTTTCAAAAAATATCTGGTAGCCTATTGCCTATAATTGTGGCGTGCTTCACACCCATGAACAAGAATCTACTCAACGCGTCTTCCAGATTCCCTAGGACACTATAAAATCTTAGGATATGTTGCCAAGGTTTTAACAACCTTAGAGTACACTCTGGATGCCACATAGTGCTTACGGTCACAAGTTACCATAAGCTAAACCATGAGCTGGTACCTGCTGTGAGCACTAATTAATAATAACAAAATAATATGTGCGGAATAACTGAATACTCCACAAGGTTTTAAATACTAAAACATTTTTGAAACATAAATCTGAAAAAAACTATCCAAAAATAACTAACTGAAAACAAATAAAAATAATGGTAAACTAATCGACTGCCTAAAGTGTTCGAAAGACTTTAAAACTGACTTATATGAGTTGATAGGACAATCCCCAACTGAATCCAACTATCTACTAAACTAAAATCATGGAAATTAACATAATATATCCTCAAAATATGAGGACACGCTACGACTGTTGCGGCTGAAGTACTGCAATATCTTAGTGTGTTCGGGAACCTGAGCATCCTAACCTATGATATGAGACATCATTGTTGAAGAAAAGCGTATGAAGTCAGTACTTTAAATGTACTAGTATGCTATATGGATTTAGACTAATATGCATGGACTAATGCCCTTACACACATTAAAAAATATTTGAACTCACCCGAGACGTACACTTGACATCCTCAATCATGTACCAACTTTAAAATTGACATTCTGAGGTCGAGATGGTTAAAAATAAAATCTTCATAGTTTAAGGCGATTTGAAAATGACTAAGTCTTAACCATTAGTTAAATCTTTCAATGTCTTAAACCCTTTTAACATGCAATAGTATGCTGATATGAGCTAGGGTGTTAGAGTGTCATAAAATATCTCACCCTTGGGGACATTCATCGTTGAATAAGACTAATTAAGATGAAAAATACTTAGGTACTGAGATAAAAGGATGGACATTCATAATTGATAGAATGATCACATGACTGAGTCTGGAATATGTTGACAGACTAAACTGATTCCTGAATGCATGAAATGACCTGAAGATAATCATATGGTTGCACTTGAGACTGTAGAAAAGACAGTCTTATGAAAACTGCTACCTTAAAGTGAATCTAAGTTTTCCGAGAAGAGATAAGGGTACTTGGCTTGCATATCTGCTTCTACTTCCAAAATGGGTCCCTCTACGGAATGATTCTGCCAAAGAAGTTTGACCAAGGTAACTTCTTTGTTCCTTAGTCTACAAATCTGGTGATAAAGGATCTTAACTAGAATTTCTCCTTAAAAAAGACTGTCCTAAAGATCTATGCTTATTAAAGGAACAACTACAGCTGGGTTACCAATATACTTCTTTAACAAGGAGACATGGAACACTGGGTGTGCTGATTCTAAATCAGCAGGCAACTCAAGATCATACACTATGTTCCCATAATGACTCGACGTTCGGTAAGGGCCAACATATTGGGGACCAACTTTCTCCTTCTTTCCAATTCTCTTTACTCCTTCATGTGAGATATTTTCTAATACACCATATCCCTAACTAAAAACTCAATATCTCACCTACGCACCCTTACATAGGATTTCTAACTGCTTCAGTCTATCTTAAGCTTCTCCCTGACCAACTATACTTTCTCTAATGCATCAAACACTGAATAAGTCCCTATGAATGCATTCTCACCCACATCAAAAAACCTAATGAGAGATCAATATCTCCTCTTATCGAGAGACTTAAACGGAACTATCTAAATATAGGAATGATAACTGTTATTATAGGCAAACTCGATAAAAGGTAAGAGATCATCCCAAATACCAATAAATTTTATAACACATGCTCTCAACATGTCATCTAAGGCATGAATGTTCCTCTCTGCCTAACCATCTGTCTGATGGTAAAAGGTTGTACTAAGATAAACATGGGACCCAATACCTTTCTGATAGGTTTTTAAAAAATGAGAGGCAAAATGAGTACCTCTTTCTGAAATGATGGAATATAGGACTCCGTGTAACCTAACCAACTCTCTAATTTATACCTCAGCATATTCCTTAGATGAATAAAAGGTATGAAATGGCATGAAATGAGCTAACTTGTTCATGTTTTCTATCATAACCCAAATTAAATCTTGGGGATGATGCGTACGGGGCAACTTTATAATAAAATCTATGTTCACCTCTTCCCACTTCCGAGTGGAGATGCTGAACTCTTCCATAGTACCGCTAGGCCTTTGGCGCTCAACCATGACCTACTGATAGTGATAGAACTTAGTTAGAAACTCGGCAATATCCCTCTGCATACAAATCTACTAATAGATTTCTCATAAATTATGGTATATTTTAGTGGTGCCTGGGTGAATATACTAACACGCACCATGCGCTTACTTTAAAATCCATTTTCTTAACCCATCAACACCCAGCACACATAGCCTACCCAGAAACCACAATACGCCATCTCCCACTTGGGAGAGAACCTCTACTTTCTGATCTCTTACTGACTTTTTCAATATAACTACACTAGGATCCCTATCTTTCTTTTGTTTCAATTGAGCAACTAAAGAAGACTCAAAACTATTTTGACCCCAAACACTACCCTTAGAAAAATCAACCAAACGAACACCTAGTCTAGAAAGATGATGAACCTCCCTAACTAACTTTTTCTTATATTCCTGAACATGAGCGACACTAACCATACACAGTCTACTAAGGGCATCTGCTGCTACACTTGACCGAGTGATACAAAACACCTATATCATAATCTTTCAACAATTCTAACAGTCTTTTCTAATGAAGATTAAAATCTTTCATTGAAAATACATACTATGGACTTTTGTGATTCGTGAACATATCAACATGTACTCCATAGAGATAGTGCCTCTATATTTTCAAGGCAAACACCACAACTGCTAACTCAATATCATGGGTAGGATAATTCTTTTCATGGATTTTAAGTTGTATACAGGCATAGGCTATGACATTACCTCTATACATCAAAAAAATGCCCAGGCCAACTGTAACGCCCTAGAAAATGGGTCCCGTAGCGTCACACGGTGTTTAAGGCTACGAGTAGCCCCAAGTTAACCCTTTTTGCCATTTTCATTCATTTCATAAATCAACGGGATTTCCATAAATAACCCTTAAATATCAATAGAGTAATCATCATCCAAAAATAAACGAATTTTTAAAAGATAACAAAAAATGACTTATTAGTCAACTCCTAACATCTACACTAGTATGAAAAGCCTCTAAGAGAATCAATAAAACCAGCGAGCCATTGAGACATACCCCAACTAACTGATACTCGGTTATCAAATGTAAACAATTCGGTGAAACCAATATCAGACATCACGTCTTTGGAACATGAGGACTCACCACAACAAACGATGTACAACAGCGTGCCTGAAGAATCAATATCGAACCTGGAATTGAGAACCTGAACCTACATTCCAAGAAAATGCAGCCCATATCTGATGATGTGGGTCAGTACCATGGAAAGGAATAGAGTATATGAGGGTGTATGCAGTTGTATAAACATCATCATCATAAATATTTATAAGAAATATGCAGAATGTATTAAAGACTCACATAGCCCGAAGACAATCATCATAATTATGAGAGGATGAAATAAGTACAATAACACATGTGAGTCATCATATAATTTGCCAATCATTTTCAGTTCATCAAGAATATCAATTCTCATAATGTACATATTATTTAAATCTTTCAAAAGAATAACTTTCATAATTCCAGTTTCAATTCACTTCACCATTCACCATAGACACAAGGAAACACACACACATTGGGAGATCCTATAACCGAAATAAACTATGTTAGCCACATGGAGTCCAACGTACAACCCACATTGGGGAGAGCCGTACTAACATTCCCATCTGAGTAGGACTATCGATAGCAAATCCACACAAACTAGTGATCACTATATAAATTATCCTCAAGCTCACTCCTATTGGAGCACGTAGTACTAGTGAAGTAAGGTCGCTTTATACCTCCCACTCGGTGCTAAAGATTTCTCCCGGACTTAGATTAGATCATTTCAAAGACAATCAACAACAAAACAATTTTAGTAATTTATAAATATACATCTGGAGTCGTCATGCTTCCTGTCTATCAAAATCAACCCCATTGTGGATTTCTTTCACACTCGAGTTCAAAACAACTCCATTAAGTCCAAAAGCTCAAATCATTCAAAATATCTAAAATATTCAACATCAATGTACTTATAACACACATTTTTTCCAAAAAAAAAACATAATTTTCAATAGGGATTCATGATGCAAATATCAAAATCACGATAAATATTGTTCAAGATTCATACTTTATATATCCAAACATGTAAATTCATCTTCTGAAATCATAAACATTAAGATTTCATAATAATCATCATAGGATATGGGTTCATACTTCAAATTCATAAAAATCAAATAAAAATCATGTCTTTGTAAAGAAAATTACTTTTGTGCACAAGAACGAAAGAGACTTCTTGTGGAAAAATCCCACATACCTTGGATGATGAACTTTAGATCAATACTCATTTTTGAGATGCTAATCGTGCCTTTGAACGATGATTCTTGGAGTTCTTAAACTAGGAACTTGGAATCTTGAATAAATTTGAAGAATTAATGGAAAATTTTAGAGTTTCTTAAAGTTGGATGTAGGAGCTTAGGGTTATATTTTTGAGGTAATTTGATGAAATATAACATGTAATGCTTCTAATAGGCTTTCATATAGGGTTTGGATGTATTTTTTGTGATGGGGAATGACCAAAACGACCCTAAAAATCAAATAATTCTTGAATACATCCTTTGGTGGACAGTTTTGATAGTCTGAAGTAGATCAACCATAACGTTTTACTTCGATATCTAAATTGGATGAAATAAATTTCATTAGAAAGAGGACTCTCATATCTTTCCTTTGATATGAAGTATATCACCCAGATAATTGTTTACGAGGAGTTATGATCATTTGAAGTTTACCCAAAAATTTTCTTTTGATATGCTGAAGTAGATCGACTATACCTTTTTGCTTCGATAGAAAAATTGGATTAAACCAATTTCATTGGAAAGAGGACTCGCAGAGCATTTTGTTGATATATAGCAGATCATATATATTATTATGTACAAGGAGTTATGATCTCTTAAAGTTTGAGAAAAATACGCCAGGCCTCAGTACTTTTTCCTACAAGTTTTACTTTTCACTACTATTCACGGTTCGATCGGAATGTTCATAACTCATCGCTCGGGTGTCCGTGTTGGATGATCCATATATCATTGGAAAGATTATTCGATACACTATGCAATGGTGCATCATAATCTAAGGCATTACGCAAGAAAATTTTATAATTCATTCTAGAAGATGGAACCCAACATGTTTATGCACAAAATTTCAATGAAAAACTTTTGGGGTATTACCTTATCCCCCCTTGGAAACATTAGTCCTCGAATGATGCTTGACATGCCAAGATTAGATAGGTAATAGAGAATACAGCTGAAACCATTCTTTAGACTCATCACCACATCGTTTGTCACACCGAATGCAACATAGAATGCATAAATTCAAGAAACTACAGCTAAACACATAATAAATGATAACAGGACTACTGCAACTTTTATCAAAAGTGAATGATTTAGGAAATAATGGTACCTTTGGCTTGATCGGAGTTCACGAAAAATAGGTGCGGGTACTTGGATAGCATATCCGCCTCAGCTTTCAAAGTTGCACCATCAACGGATTGGTTTCGCCATAACACCTTGACCAAGGAAACTTCTTTGTTCCTTAGTCTTCGAACACTAAAATCAAGAATTTCAACAGGAATCTCATCAAAAAAATGATTTTCTTGAATGTCAAAACTCATAGAGGAATCCACTACGACAACATAGCTAATATGCTTTCTAAGCGTGGAGACATGGAATATTGGAAAAACAGAGGACAACTCGGAAGGCAACTCGACCTCATAAGCTACCTTACTAACATGGCTAAGAATTTTGTAAGGACCAACATAATGGGGACTAAGCTTGCCCTTCTTTGAAAATCTTTTCACCCCCCTCATGGGTAAAATTTTTAGATACACTAGGTCACTAACTTCAAACTCAAGGTCTGTCCTTCTAACATCCGTATATGACTTCTGACGACTCTGCATAGTTTTCAACCTTTCCCTAATCAACTTCAATTTTTCCATAGCCTCAAATACCGAATCAGGACCACTCACAGCCGCTTCAACCATCTCGAACAAACCTATGGCTGATCTACATTTCCTTCCATAAAAGGCTTCAAACGGAGCCATGCCAATACTAGAGTGGAAACTGTTATTGTAAGCAAACTCTATCAATGGTAAATGATTATCCCAACTTACCTTAAAGTCAAGTGCACAAGCTTTCAACATATTCTCTAAGGTCTTGATGGTTCGCTCAGCCTGACCATCGGTCTGCGAATGGAAAGAAGAACTCAAAAGCACTTGGGTACCAAGACCCTTCCAAAAAACTTTCTAAAATTGCCAATTGAACTGAGTACCCCTATCCGAAATGATAGACAAGGGAACTCCATGCAGTCTGACTAGGTCTCGGATATACAATCTAGCGTAATCCTCAGCAGTATATGAAGTATGAACAGGCAAGAAATGAGAAGACTTAGTCACCTACCAACCACAACCCAAATGAAATCATGATGGCATCGGGAAGGAGGGAAACCAATCACAAAGTCCATATTTATCTCTTCCCACTTCCAGGTAGGAATACTAAACTCTTGCATCATACTACCAGGCCTTTGGTGTTCAACCTTAACCTGGTGGCATGTTGCACACTTAGATACAAATTTTGCTATATCTTTCTTCAAGACACTCCACGAATAGATTTCCTGCAAGTCTCGGTACATCTTAGTGGCACCAAGATGAATAGAATATTGCGCCCCATGCGCTTCAGCCATAATCCTCTGTCTCAGATCATCAACATTCGGGACACACAATCTACCCTGCATTCTCAACACATATCTCCCCTTTAGGAGAAAACCTCTACTTTTTGGTCCTTGACTGACTCATTTAGTCCGATAAAACTAGCATCTAAGTATTTCTTTTCCTTCACTTCCGAAACCAAGAAGGATTCGAAACTACTCTGAACCCCTATACTACCTTCATCAGAGTTAATCAACCTAACCCCCAATCTAGTCAAATGATGTACATCATAAGCCAACTCTTTCTTACCTTCTACCACATGCGAAACACTACCCATGGACACTCTACATAGGGCATCCGCCACAATATTGGCCTTACCTTGATGTTACAACACACTCATATCATAGTCCTTTAACAATTCTAACCATCGTATCTTCCTAAGATTCAATTCTCTCTGGGTAAACACATACTGCAGACTCTTATGATTAGTGAAAACATCAACATGGACACCATACAAATAGTGTCTCCAGATTTTCAAAGCAAACACAACAGCAGCCAACTCAAGGTCATGGCTGAGGTAATTTTTCTCATGGGGTTTCAACTGTCTAGAAGCATAAGTTGTCATCTTACCTTTCTGCATCAATATGCAACTAAACCCAACTCTCCAAGAATCACAGTACACCATAAAACCATCAACATTATCAGGCAAAGTCAAAATAGAGGATGAAGTGAGCCGAGTCTTCAACTCCTGAAAAATCTTCTCACAAGATTTGGACCACAAGAACTTTACTTTCTTTTGGGTCAACCGAGTCATAGGACACGCTATAGAGGAGAAACTCTCAACAAAATAGTGGTAATAGAAAGATAAACCCAAGAAACTTTGGATATCCGTCGGAGAAATAGGTATAGGCCAATTTCTAACAGCTTCTATCTTTTGTGGATCAACTCTAATACACTAGCGAAGAAGGATAATACTAGTCTCCACACTAACACGTGGCATAAAAACATACCTTATAAAGTATCCTTACTTCTTTGGAGAGCGCTGCGAGGAAAACTCCCAACTAATGAAAGGATCACTCAGTTCGGAAGTGCACAAGTGGAATGTTTTTGCTGTAACCGACCAGGTCTTGACACCATAGACCACATCTTTGTTGCCGGCCATTTTGCGCGGCTTATTTTGAAGTTTTTCTCCGGAAATCTGGGCAGCAGTTATGCAGCAGCCCCGTTGCCTAATTTTCTTATTAAATGGTGGGCTATGGAGTATAGAAATGCTGCCCACAAGCTGCTGATCCATGTTACTCCAATATTCATTTACTGGAACCTTTGGAAGAACCGATGTTCTATAAAATATGGGGGAAAGAAATCCAATATTGCAAGATTTAAATTCCTAGTTTTTAAGGACATTTACTTTCTTCTTGCTGCTTCTTTCCCTTATATAAGGTGGCCGACCAGCTGGAACGACTTGGTTTCCATTGTTGAAAGCTGCAGACATGATGTTAAAGTCACCATCATTTCTTGGAAGAAACCCACTACTGATTCTTATAAGTTAAACACTGATGGGAGCGCATTACAGAACCAGAGCAGCACTGGTAGAGGGGGTATTCTCTGCGATCATCATGGAAACGTAATCTATGTTTTCTCTACTCCTTTCGGCATTGGCACGAATAACCAGGCTGAGGTAAAGGCGTCTATATTCGGCGTCTCTTGGTGCATCCAACATGGCTATAATAAGCTTACCTTAGAAGTGGATTCCGAGCTTCTTATCAAATGGCTCAATCACAATATCCAACCACCTTGGAGACTTGATACTGACCTTCAGGAACTTCAAAATCTCGTCAGTCAGCTTGAGTCATTTCAGTGTCATCATGTATACAGGGAAGCTAACTACACGACGGATGCTCTGTCTAAGTACAGCCACCGCCATGACATTCCTCAGCACTACTACACTCACCATCAGCTGCCTAGAGAAGCAAAAGGGTACTTTATTCTAGACAAGCTCGGCACGATGAGCTTTCGACGGAGAAAGCTGAAGAGAATAAAGAAACCACCTTGATCCACTAGCTTGTATCCTCCATGGCAGGTATTGAAGTTATTTCTTTGGTTCGGTATTTCTGCGTTTTACAGACTTTATGTAGTCGTCATGTTTCTTTTGATTTTTCTCCTACTTGTAAGGGGAGAGTCTCCCTTATTTCTTTATACCTAGTTTACTTTGTACTGCGAGGAGTCCTCGCGTTTAGGTGCATAGCACTAGGTTTCTATTTTAGTATTGGCGAAGGGTCGACTAACCCTCTTTGTTCAGTTGACTTGAAACCACCATAGGTTTGGAGGTCAGGTTTATGCCCCCCTCCGTGTACTTTCAGTTTCTGTTTCTCGTTTATTAATAATAAGGCTTGGGGGTGCATGGCTCAACCCCTGATCGTCTCGGGTGGGAGAGCCCAAAAACTCTCAATCCTTGGATGATACTTTATATAAAAAAAAAAAAAATCACACTTAAAAGTAATGATAAGACCCAGAAAAACAACTGACCTTAGCCAAAACTCACACTTACTGAACTTGGCAAACCACTGGTGATCTCTAAGGGTTTGGAAGATAGTTTTGAGATGATCATAATGTTCATCCTCACGATGGGAGTACACCAGTATATCATCGATGAACACTATGGAAAACATATCCAGATATGGTCTGAAAACTCAATTCATGAGGTCCATGAAACCTACAACAACATTAGTTAACCCAAAAGACATAACAAGAAACTCAAAATGGCTATAATGAGTTTGGAAAGCGTTTTTCGGGATGGAACACTCCCTACCTTTGAGTTGATGATAGTCGAAACGAAGGTATATGTTTGAGAAATAACTTGCACCTTGCAATTGGTCAAACAAATAATCTATTCTAGAAAGGGGGCACTTATTCTTTATGGTTACTTTATTCAGTTGGTGGTAATCAATGCATATATGCAAAGATCCATTTTTGTTTCTTACAAACAACACAGGAGCACCCCAAGTAGAAACACTGGGCCTTATGAAACCCTTATCTGTAGATCTTTCAGTTGCTCTTACAATTGTTTAAGTTCTGCAGGGGCCATACAGTATGAAGGAATAGAAATGGGCGAAGTATCAGGAAGAAGATCAGTCCCAAACTCTATCTCTCTATCAGGAGGTATTCGTGGGAGATTATCCAGAAAGACATCTGATAAATCATTCACGACGTTAATAGACTGGAGAGCTGGAGTATCAGACTTGGTTTCTTTGACTGTAACCAAATGGTAAATACACCACTTGGAAATAAGTTTTCTAGCTTTGAGGTAAGAGATAAAATAAATCTTGGGTGACACAATTCCCAGACCACTCAAACACGGATACACCCAAAAACTGAAACTTGACCACTCGGTTCCGAAAATCAATAGAGTCATAAGAAGAATATAGCCAGTCCATACCCACAATCACATTAAAATCTACCATGTCTAACTCAATCAGATCAGCCAACAAGACTCTATGAAGAATGGTAACAGGACACTTTTTATACACTTTCAGGGCAACAATTGAATAACCTATTGAGGTAGAAACTAGGATAGGCTCACGAATAATCTTAGGACTCATTTCAAAATTCACAACAATCAAAGGTATAACATATGAGAAACTTGATCCATGATCCAACAAAGCATACATATCAAACTGAACTTTACAAAGCATACCAGTAACAACATCGGGAGAGTCCTCTTGTTACTGATGGGATGCTAATGCATAGAATCTATTCTGGCTTTTCCCGCCAGCATTACTAGAAGAGGCACCCTAAGCTGGGGCTAGGTGAGTCACTGGAACAGGAGAACTAACAGTTTGAGTCTGGGTTTGAGGGCAATAGTCATGACACCCTTGTCCATTCTATGGACAATCTCTAACTCTATGACCTATGGTACCACACCGAAAACAATCCCTCTTCTCGCCCTGACACTCACCCGAATAAGCCCTACCACACTTTGGACACAGGGGACAATTTGGCTTGCTGCTAGTACTATACTGGGACGTGGATGCATATGATCTGATACCTTGCTCTAGCCTACCTCTAGGCACAGAAGCACTAACAGATGATGGTGCTGGCATAGAAGAATAATCCTGATACTGAGGGCGACTCCCTCCCTGCGATCTTGTCTGACCCTATCCATGCTGCTCAGACCTAGCTCTCTTATTCCCTCTTAATCTATCTCTCTCATTAATCTTTTCTGCCTAAATCTATTGGGAATGAGTAATCAACCTAGAAAGATTCATCTCACTATTCATCATAGTAGACCTATACTCCTTAACAATGTAACTAGACACTCCAGTCATAAACATACTTATACTACCCCAATTATCAGCCACTAAGTCAGTAGCATACTTGGCCAACTGATTCAACTTTAGACAGTACTCCCTAACAGACATAGAGCCCTATCAGAGGTTCATAAAATCTTCCACAATCACATCCCTCATTTCCTAAGGGAAAAACATATCTAGGAATGCATCTTAGAACTCGTGCCAAGTTATAGCGACAACACCCTCAAATCTACCTTTGCTCCAAGCAAGAACCCAGTCATAAGCAAGGTTTTTCAACCTATATGTAGCTAACTCCACATTATGTTCCTTAGATACATGCATCACCTTAGTAATCTTCCAATTCTCCTCTAAAAATAATCGTGGATTCTCATCAGACTTGGACCTATAAAATTCCAGCTGATTCATCCGTATGAAGTCACAGATCCTTCCAGCAGCTGAATCACCTCCCTGCTACTATAGAGCCGAGGCGAGGTTGGACTGAACATTGCATTAACAACTTAGTCCAGTGCCTACAAGACTGCCCAAAATTCAGCATGAGACACATTTTCATTCAATGGGTCAGCGGGTTGAGGTTGCTAACCATCATTATTTCTTCTAGCTCGACGTGGAGGCATATTTCTAAAAGAAGAGAGATTGAATCAATAGCAGAGAGTGACTCTTTAAGCATGATAGACTGCTGAAAGAAAGAATCACACTTTTTCCTAAAACGTCTTGTACCCTCTTGCTAATAGATGTGGCGTGCTACACACCGATGATCAAGACTCTACTCAACACGGCTTCTCAGACACTTTTAAATCTTAGGCTCTGATATAAAGTTTTTAATGCCTCAGAAACCCTCTCCCGGAGCATCCCACAGTGCTTGAGGATACGAGTAGCCCCAAGCTAACCCTTTGAGCCATGTTCATTCACTTCAACACAAATCAATGGGGTTTTCAAAAATAACCCTCAAATATCAATAGAGTAAACATCATCCAAGAATAAAAGAATTTCAGAAAGATAACAAAATACAACTTATTAATACAACTTATTAGTAAACTCCCAACATCTATGCCAGGCTAACATGCCTCTAAGATAATTAATAAAACTAGCGAGCCATTCACACATGCCCCAACTGACTCATACTCGGTTATCAAATATAAACAATTTCATGAAACCAACATCAGACATCACATCCTCAACACATGGACTTATAACAATAGAGGATGCAGAATAGAGATAACGCTCAATCTACAGCTCTTGTAGGAGTGTAAAGCGGTCGTTAGCAATATAGAACCCAACCTGGGTTGGGTATCGATCCCTCAGGGAATAGATTGGTCAACAAGTAAGCAAAAGTTTCCAGACTTTTTATGCAAGTCTCGAAAAAGGGGGGATTCTTGTCGTGCAAGTAATGTAAACAAAGTAATAAGGAAAAACTGAAAATAGCAAAGTAAAAAGAAGGAATGTTTAGTAAGTTGTAAACAATGAGAATTGAAGCGTTGAGGTTATATCCACCTTCTGAGTTATACGTCTTTATTAGCTATGAGTGTGTTGAATTTCGACATGCATGTGCTTATAGAGAATTGTATTCGATGGTAGATCCAGACATCTTTCGACCTATTCGAGGATTATTTCACTTTAACTCTTTCGATCATAAAGCGTGTCTAACGGTACGAATTCTCCAAGAGGTTAATCCAATTATGGCACTAACTTTTTAATAGGGGATGGGACCCTACTACCTTGACATTATCTCTTTTCCAGATAAATAACCTTTCTTTCAAACAAGTTAAATGTTATACTGGCGTATTCTTGCGTTTGCAACCACAAAGAATGTAAATTAAGATGAAGAGAATAATGATATAAGCAGCATACGTGTCACGAACTCAAAAACTCATAGCAATAGATAGTATCTCATTCAGCTTCCATAACCCCAACAGAGAAGTTTAGTTACCCATGAGTGCAAAGGAAATCACAAGCAACATTGTTATTATACCACAATATTGATTAATTTCGTGTAGCTCAAGTAGTAGGCGTTTAGGCGTGAATTCCTAGGCAAAGTAACGATTCTCTTGTTGTGGAAATTAAGAATAGATGAATAGAAGAAGAAAAATAGAATTAATGGAAAGATTAGAAGAGTTGTAGAATTGTTTGTAGAATAGAATGTTGAATAAGAGAGGAATGTATGAAGATTATTATAAATCCCTAGCATGATAGGGTATTTATAATACCCATATCTTAATCCTACTAGGCTAATGAAATATCTAACCAAATCCTACAAAGCTAATGAAATGCTTAACCCAATTGTACTAGGTTAATGTATCATTATCCTAATCCAAACAAACTAATGAAATGCTTAACCCAATTGTACTAGGTTAATGTATCTTTGTCCAAATCCAACTAAGTTATTGCTAGTCCCCAAAGTCTTCAGAAAGGTTGTTTCAGCCCGGGACAGATTTTCCATGTATCACTTTTGGTCCTTTAGGCGTCCAAGCTCCCTTTCCTTCCTTCGTGAGCTTTCTTTGGCGTCATGTAAGCCATAAAATTCTGAATTCTGCATCATTTATACCTGAAACTTTGCTAATCATGTTTGTTAGCTCACTTACAGGAAAAAGGACTAAAAGTATATGAAATATATAATTTGTTCACAAAACATGGCACAAATATGGGCAAAATATAGTGATATAGGCGTGTAAATTCGCCTATCATCAAAACCCCACACTTGCAGCTTTGTTCGTCCTCGAACAAAATATCATGTCCCTCTAAACATCACTTAGGGTTTCAAAGCAACAACACAAAACATTCGTCAAGACAAGCACAACAATTATTAACAAAGAGTAGCTTTCCGATGATTAGTAGAACAATTCAACCTCTAGCATAGACTCGTGATGGTGGTCAACTCATATTCAAAAGTTAAGGCACAAAGAATCAAACACAACTACCTAAAACTCATCAACCATGTGTGTCTCACAATATATTACCCATAATCACTCATAAGTATATCATTTTTTTCAAACATGGGTATCAAAATATCCTTGCTCTCACTCTCACAAAGCATTCATATTGCAACTGATGACCATAGGCTTACCCTTAGTGTAATGCTCCACTAAATGTCAAAATGCTAAGCTTAGGATCAAATAGGTCTTTTGATGGTTGTAATGTAGGCTAAGGGACGGGGAGGACTATTTTGGCCAGAAATAATGACTAAGTTCCTAAGCACTTTAGTACATCACATTAAGTCATTAACACTTTTTCTTTCAAACAACCTTTCTACGTTTTTTTTTTCTACCACCCTTATTCTCCTCTTTTGTTTTTCAATTTTTAAGCATAACTCACTTTTCAGTTTTCTTTTTCTTTTTCTTTTCATAACATACCTCTTATGATAGCACTTCTTTTTCATAGCAATTTCAAGCACCAATGACTTCTAAAGAATCATACTCACCCAATTTCCTCTTATTTTGTCATATGACTTTACACTTTAAAGTACTTAGAAATTTGGATCAAATTATGGTCTTGAAAAAATGGGTTAGGCTTAAATACGAGGTTCGTCAAAGAAAATAGGCTAAAGGCTCAAAAGGGGTTAACTAGGATGATGTCCCTGGGTAGGTAAAACGAAGGTAAACATGTTAGGTTGCCAAAGAAATGCCTAAATTATCTCCTAAACTTACACTCCTTATTTTTGCTTTGCATACATACCAGGTAAGTTCTAGTATCAGCCACAAACATAGAATATACTATTAATCTCGCACACACAACGCACATGGTCGACTTTATTGGAAGTAATATAGACTCTCGACCCAACAAGTGAAGGAATTGAACCACACAATATCACATAATAAGTCATAACTAGAGCCTAAACGTCTCAATAGTCACAATTGTAGCACATACCCTTGTTATAATCTCATGCTGCCTATTAGAATGATTTCATGCGACGCAAATTTTACGACTAAAAAAACTTAACCTAAACTAAAAAATGAAAAAATAAAAAAAAGCCGACACAAATAAAACAAAGTAAACAAACATAGATGCAAATAGAGAAGTATAGCATAGATGCAATACTACCACCCCACACTTATACGGGACACTGCCCTCAGTGGAAAATAAATACGAAGAACCTGGTCAGTCGGACTCTTCCTCAATGTCGGGGGTCATACCCCCTTCGTCGAAATCATCATAAGAGTCGTCGTCAGAGTTCTCCTCCTCGTTGGAGTCTGGCAAGCATCAATCCTCATCTGTCGGCACATCATCGTCTAGAGGTTCCTCAAAGTATATGCCTACTCCACACATCTCCCGTGCATGCATGTTCATTGGATAGTCATGGTCCAGCTGTTGGAGCTCTGCAGCAGTTGGAACACGTCCGCCACTCGTCATTGTAAATCGTGTCAAGCCATAAAGATGACGGAAGAAACTCTCATCACGAGCATGTCTCTCCACAGTAGTAAGGTTGATGCCATGTGTTATTTCAGCATCTTTGACCTTTGTGAGGTCAACCTTCTTCGGGTTATATGGGAGTTTGTGATCAGCTGGTTCCTTTTTGATATCCTCTTTCCACAAGATTGCTGTCAACAGATTACCAAAAGTGAAGTGGGACCTTTTGTGGAGTCTGGCCTTCCGCATTGTAGAGCGAATGATTGCCCCAATGTTGATAGGGACATTCATCATCAAAGCATAGACCAAACACACTATATCTCTTGATATTTTGGTGTACTGAGTCCCAGGAATAAGGCATGAGTTGACAATACACAACCAGATTCTTTCTTCCCTATTCAATGGAGCATAGGGGAAGGTGTTGTGTCATCCGGTGTATTTTTGTCTGCTCCTCCTTGCCATGGATCTACTTCCACACACTGTGTATCGTATTGCTCTATAAGGAGGTCTGCTGTACAGCTCTTTGAATGGTTCTGGATCGACTGAAGGTAAGCCAAGAAAGGAGTTGATCCATTCTGCGTTGAGCTGTAAAACTTGGCCCCGAATCTTGACTTAGTTGCCCGTGGTTTTCGGAGACCAGTTGGTGTAAAATTCTTTTGTCAAATCAATATTAAATTCTCCCATGTCGTTAAAGATAAAATCCAGATTCAATACCATGATTTTCGCCAACATACGCGGCTCCTTCATCGGTAGGGTGTCCTTGTTGATCAAGTCGACATGAACATATTTTCTTTCCTTGTTGTTCCTATACCATTCTTTGGCCTCCTCCTCAAGAACCCATTTTATTCCAAACATTCGGCGGGGTAATTGCATTGAGGATGATTCTCCTTGGTCCTTGCGACCTCTCTTCTTGCCCTTTTGGGATGTGGTAGCCTTATCTTGACTCTCTTTAGGTGCCATTGTTCCTGTGATTTAAACGATATTTCATGTTAGCATCAACTCAATGGAAACAATATATAAACAAGCCATCGGGGTACCACCCCACACTTAGGTTTGTTGATACAAATCAGTGAAGTGAAGTTGGTCGACTACTTAGACTTTGTCGACATACGTTTTAGGAGCCATATTCCGACAAGAAAATTTGCGATGTATCACGTCTTGCAACCATTTTACTACTTTCATGTTAGGTATAACAATACTACTACATAGGGGTTACATCCTGGTATAGTTTGTTTCAACAAGAACAACCTCCTATGTTGGTAGGCAACTATAAGTCTTATCCCGATGAACGGGATAGTCTAACATGTAAGTATCCAAGTAACAAGCTTAAGCAATTTTCATAACCACAACAATTCCGCAAATAGTATAACAATGCTATTGAAACGAAATTAAAGTTGGAAACAAGTCAAGATTATCGTATATCTTCACTCACATGGTTTTGTATCAACAATCCAAACACATTAACATCACCAATAATCTTTCAAGATGTAGAAATTCATAATATACATAGCAACGTAGTACTTACGAGAAATAGATGAAGAATAAAAGAGTACTTACGTGATTGAAGCCTTTGGAGATGTTCTTGTGAATTGGAAGAGCAAAAAAGAAAAATTTTGAGATGATTTGGGTTGATGTGCGGCGCCTTTAGGTCAAGTTTCAATGTGGTTATGTTTCAAGACCAAGGCCCCTTTATATAGGAAAAGAATGGGTCGGGTTTTGACCCATTTAAAAATGGTTTTGGAGACAAAAAGGGTTCATATGCGGCTCATAGTGCTTTGCATAATCATGGTATATGCGGCGCCTAATGCAAAGCATAAGTTAGCATAGGCGGCGCATACCGTAATGGATTTAGGGGACTTATACGGCGCATAGTGTATAGCATATGAGATACTGAGACCAAATGCTATAGCATAGGCGGCTCCTATGCTATAGCATACTTAAGCATGGGCGGCGCCTATGTCTTTGCACACTAGATTCCGAGACCTTGGGCTATTGGATAGGTTTTACATTGTTCGTGGCCTAGTTTTACCTAGGCCTAGCCTTCCTCGATACCTATTTTGGCACAATAAATGCTCAATACATAGCCTTATGCATCACTATTCCTAACTTACCACCTTTACCATACAATACGTCCAAATCGTTGTTTGAAACCAATCTCCTCATTGAATACCTCTTGAACCTATATTTGCTCAAAACCAATGAAAACGATTAGTACGATGGGTTTCCTCCCACCAAGCGCCTTAGTTTTGGTCGTGGCACGGCTCGTATTTTTGGATATTCAATTATTAAAAGCAAAACAAGTACTTGAATGAAAGAAAGACAAAACGATAAATGATAAACGATAAACAATACAACGATGGGTTGCCTCCCATCTAGCGCTTTTTTTATTGTCGTGGCTCGACATAGTTACCTCAAGTATTTAGAATTCGTCGAGATAAGTGATGGCCATATAATTCATCGAATCAAGAGGACCGATATAAGGTTTAACACGTTGTCCATTCATTTTGAAGACAACACCATTATTGTCTTCCAATTCGACTACTCCAGACGAGTAGACTTGGATAACTTTGTATGGACCAGACCACTTGGACTTTAACTTACCTAGGAAGAGCTTCAATCTGGAGTTGAAGAGAAGTACCATATCATCCTTTTGGAAGTTTTGTCGAACAATCCGCTGATCATGATACTTTTTCATCTGCTCCTTGTATAGGTATGACCTTTCATATGCATGGAGACGGAATTCATCTAATTTGTTCAGCTGCTCCAACCTCAGATTCATTGCATCATCCCAATTCAGATTCAATTGCTTCAACGCCTACAATGCCTTATGTTCGATCTCGATGGGTAAGTGACAAGCCTTCCCATAAACTAGTTGATAAGGAGACATGCCAATGGGTGTTTTGAATGAGGTCCTATACGCCCATAGTGCATCATCTAGCTTCTGAGACCAATCCTTCCTATTCGCATTAACCGTCTTTGCAAGGATTTGCTTGATTTCGCAATTGGAAACCTCCACTTGTCCACTAGTGTAGGCTACCTTATGTTGCTTGACACCATACTTGGCCAACACGGATTTGAATAGCTTGTTGCAAAAGTGAGATCCTCCATCACTTATGACAGTACGTGGTACTCTAAAGCGAGAGAAGATATTCTTCTTTAAGAACGCTACAACACGCTTTTCTTCATTGTCGGCTAATGCTACAGCTTCAACCCATTTCAAAACATAATCTACAGCAACTAAGATGTACTTCATTCCAAACTAATTCATGAATGGACCCATGAAATCAATACCCCACACATCAAAAAGTTCTACCTCAAGAATTTTGGACATGGGCATCTTATGGTGTTTCGATATAGCACCTTGGCGCTGGCATTGGTCGCACCTTCTAATATAGTCGTAAGCAAATCTAAATATCGAAGGACAATAATAACCACTTTGCAACACCTTTCTTGCTGTCCGATTACCTGCATGATGTTCTCCAACTTGGGAAGTGTGGCATGCTTCCAAAATATTAGGCACCTCTACATGGGATATATATCGTCGAATAATACCATCTGCGCATTGTCGAAACAAATATGGATCATCCCAATAGTAGTGTTGTACATCATGCATAAACTTCCTCCTTTGGTGGTAAGATAAATTGGCAGGTATCACATTACTCACCACGAAATTTGCAAAGTCAGCATACCATGGGAATTTTTCCATTGTTGTCGCTAATATCTCCTCATCAGGGAATGCATCATCAATCTGAATTTTAGGTTGCGCCATATGCTCATTCTCGAGTATAGATAGGTGATCAGCCACTTGGTTCTCGCAACCTCTTCTATCTTTGACTTTGAAATCAAACTCTTGTAGCAGCAATACCCATCAAATCCACCTTGGTTTTTCATCCTTCTTTGTCATTAGATACCTAAGAGCTTCATGGTTTGCATAGTAGACATGATGAAATAATTTCTCCTTTCTCTGACCAAGAACAGCTTCAACGGCTACACCACTAGCATCACACATGACTTCGAATGGGAGAGACCAATCTGGTGCCACCATGATAGGGGCTTCAATGAGTTTTCCTTTGAGGCATTCGAATGCCTTTAAGCAATCGTCATTGAAGTCAAACTTCGCATCTTTCTCCAAGAGTTTACACAATGGACTAACAATTTTGGAGACGTCTTTGATGAACCGACGATAGAATCTTGCATGGCCGAGAAAACTACGAACTCCCTTCACAAAAATTAGAGGTGGTAGCTTCTCAATAACTTCAATTTTTGATCGATCAACCTCAATCCATCTTTCAGAGATTTTGTGCCCAAGAACGATTCGTTCTTTTACCATGAAGTGGCACTTCTCCCAATTCAGCATAAGGTTGAATTCTACACATCTTTGCAATGCCATGCTTAAGTTTGCCAAGCATGCTTCAAAAGACTCGTCAACAACTGAAAAGTCGTCCATAAATACCTCCAAAGTGTCTTCAACCATATCAGAAAAAATAGACATCATACAACGTTGAAAGGTGGTTGGTGCATTACATAACCCGAATGGAATGCATTTGAAAGCAAACATACCGTATGGGCATGTAAACGTCGTCTTCTCTTGGTCTTCGGGGTCACTACAAATCTGATTGTATCCTGAATAACCGTCCAAGAAACAAAACCATCCTTTCCCCGCTAATCGATCTAGCATTTGGTCCATGAATGGCATTAGGAAGTGATCTTTAAGTGTCCAAGAATTCAGCTTTCGATAGTCCATGCATACTCTTCATCCAGTGACGGGTCTGAGTAGAATAAGCTCATTCTTAGCATTCGCAACCACCATCATGCCTCCTTTCTTGGGAACACATTGTACCGGGCTTACCCATGTACTATCAGAGATTGGATATACAACTCCTGCGTCTAACCACTTGATAATTTCTTTCTTCACCACATCTTGCATAGGTGGGTTTAGACGTCTTTCATGCTCAATGGTGGGTGTGCAATTTTCTTGAAGCTGAATTTTATGTGTACAAATCCCTGTTGGAATACCAATAATATCCAGAATGGTCCATCCAATGGCTCGTATATACTTGCGTAGAATAGCAATAAGAGCTGCAACTTGTTGCTCACCCAAATCGGCTGCCACAATAACTGGAAGTGTGTTTCCACTTCCTAAGAATGCGTACTTTAAATGATTTGGCAGCTCCTTCAATTCTAACGTGGGTGGCTCTTCAACAGATGGTTTAGCTGGTGGTGTGGGTCGATTTTTGAGATCAAGGTCCAGCTTTTTGGGACCATAGCGATATGTCCCTAATCCCGATAGAGCACAAATAGCTTCTTCACAATTTTTAGTATCCTCATACTCTCCATTCATGAGCACAACCTCCAAAGGTTCATCAATAATTTGCTCTTCTTCAAGTAATTCTTTCTCATCATCAAAGAAAAAATCATCCACCGAAAATACACTCAGATCTTTGGGTTTCTTCATTGATTTGCAAACATCAAAGCGAACGACTTCGTCATTTATTCGGAATGAAAGCTAATTAGCTCTCAAATCAATGAGCACACTTCTTGTAGCAAGGAAAGAGTGCCCCAAGATTATTGGAACTTCTGAGTCTGCCTCACAATCCAAAATAACAAAGTCTGCCAGAAAGATGAATGAAGAAACCTTTACCAATACATCACATAGAATACCAACAGGTCATTTTACCGACCTATCTGCCATGACGAGCCTCATATTAGTTGGAGTAGGATCACCTAACCCCAACTTCTTGTAGATCGATAATGGCACCAAATTGATGCTGGCTCCCAAGTCACATAATGCTTTGGCAAAATTCAAAGATCCAACGGTGTAAGGAATAGTGAAATCTTCGGGGTCGGCCTTCTTCTGAACTATCGATTGGGTAGCGATTGTGCTGCAATGATGAACATCGTCTTTCAACTCATAACTTGCTGCCCGCTTCTTTGTCAAAAGACCCTTCATAAACTTCGCATACCCAGGCATTTGTTCAAGTGTCTCCACCAATGGAATATTAATGGTTAGCTGTTTTAGCATAGTCATAAATTTGCTGAACTTTGTGTCATCCTCCACCTTCTTCGAACTTTGGGGAAAAGGTATTGGGGGGTATGGAAGTGTTCTCTCCAAGGCTTTCTTCTCCTCTTGCTTCCATTTCTCCACTTTTTCACGCCGCACGTCACTGGGTGTGACGTCCTTGACGTTAGGAGTAGTTGCTGCAGCATCTTGTCCTTTTGCGTTGTCATCCATGTCCACAACTTCGTCAACCACTTGCTTGCCTTTTTCTGAAGTTTCCAGCACTTTACCACTTCTGGTAGTGATATCCATGCATGACCCATCATTCCTTGGGTTTTGCACAATATCGCTAGGTAAAGTGCCGGCCTTTCTTTGATTGAGTGCTGCTGAAAGTTAGCTCAATTACTGCTCTATTTGCTTGATTGAAGTGGAATGATAATCAACTAATTGTTTCATGGAGGACAAATCATTAATTACCTCCGTAACTCCCGCGCTCGTTGCTTCCACTCCTTTCAATAGTTTAGCCATCATGTCTTCCATACTTCCAGAGTTAGATGTGGTGGTGTCACGTCTACCAGGGGGAACGTACAAACCACTCTTTTCATTCTTATTCTTACAACTACCTTGGTCTTTGTTTCCAGATTTATCATAATAGTTCCGACCTTGGTTTCCTTGGGCATTCCCACGGAAACCCCCCTGATTGTTCAAGTAGTTGGCCTCCTCTTCCGAATCAGATTCGTCTCTTTCTTTTGACGCAATAGCTTTCACTTTTTCAGTCTTCCCTAATAATAAATGCTTTGGAGGAAGATCCATTTGTGTTTTCAAATGCGCCATATCTTGATCACGTTCTTCTTCTCTTCTTCTTTGGTCTGCAGTCATGCCAATAGATAAAGTGGGGATTACTACCTCAGAATCCCGGGTATGCCAAGCTCTACTTTGTTTCATCATACGATCTAGCATATTGCTTGCTTGACCAAAGGTGAGGTCCATAAAAGATCCTCCAGCTGCATTATCCACCACTGGTTTAGTTATTGAATTCAAGGCTCTGTATAATATCTCCATTAGGTGAACATTAGTCATGTGATGGTTTGGCCATCTCGCTAGCTTTGTCTTGAACCTCACCCATGTTTCGTGAAGAGCTTCGGTGGGAAGCTAACAAAAGTTGTTGATTTCATCTCTCAATTGTGCTTTTTTGGATGGCGGAAAGAATCTTTCTAGGAAAGCGTCTCTCAATTGCCTCCAATTTGTAATTGAATCAGGAGTCAGCCCATTCAACCATACTGTTGCCTCCCCAGACAGAGACAATGGAAATAGACGTAATCGAATTGCATTCTGACCAACACCAGGATTGTCAAACGACTTTCATGTAGAAATAAAGTTGATGAGATGCATATTCGGATTATCGTCTGCTAGTCCACCAAATAATCCCTTGTGTTGCAATAACTGAATCATGGTGCTTGTGATGTTGAACTAGGCTCTGGGCGCTAATGGTGGAGCAATTACGGCTCCAGTGGGTCTGGCTCCATCAAGATCATCATCATCATCGTCGAAAGTTGGCTGCATAGGTTGGCAGATCATACCTAAATCGAGCTTGTAGACATCTTTGGTTGGCAAGTGTTATGATTTCAGCATCACGCCTAGGGTTTAGTAACTCGTCATCACCAAAATCCTCATCGTCGGGATTTATTGCTCGCCCAGGGTTATCAATGTTTTGTTGTTGCACTTGAGCGGCGGCAAGAGCAACTAATCTCGCCTGTTCCTGTTGATCAGCCATCCTTTCGATTTTAGCTTGTGCTTCCATTCTACCAATGCGTTGTGGTTCAGGATTGATAGGTAATAACGGTTGACCAGAACTTCTAGTATGGGGCATGCACTGAATAAAAACCTACAGTAAACAAAAACAAAAACTGAAAGTAAAAGTACGAGAATCTTTGACCAAAGGGTCTAGTAATTATCACGAACTTGATTGACACTCGTATTCCCCGGCAACGGCGTTAATTTTTGATAACGCTCAATCTACAGCTCTCGTAGGAGTGTAAAGCGGTTATTAGCAAATATAGAACCCAACCTGGGTTGGGTATCGATCCCTCAGGGAGTAGCTTGGTCAACAAGTAAGCAAAAGTTACTAGACTTTTTATGCAAGTCTCGAAAAAGGGGGGATTCTTGTCGTGCAAGTAATGCAAACAAAGTAATAAGGAAAAACTGAAAAAAAGAAAGTAAAAAGAAGGAATGTTTAGTAAGTTGTAAACAATGAGAATTGAAGCGTTGGGGTTATGTCCACCTTCTGAGTTATACGTCTCTATTGGCTATGAGTGTGTTGAATTCCGACATGCATGTGCTTATAGAGAATTGTATTCGATGGTAAATCCAGGCGTCTTTCGACCTATTCGAGGATTATTTCACTTTAACTCTTTTGAGCTTAAAGCGTGTCTAACGGTACGAATTCTCCAAGAGGTTAATCCAGTTATGGCACTAACTTTTAATCGGGGATGGGACCCTACTACCTTGACATATCTCTTTTCCATACAAATAACCTTTCTTTCGAACAAGTTAAATGTTATACTGGCGTATTCTTGCGTTTGCAACCACAAAGAATGTAAATTAAGATGAAGAGAATAATGATATAAGCAGCATACGTGTCACGAACTCACAAACTCATAGAAATAGATAGTATCTCATTCGGCTTCCATAACCCCAACAGAGAAGTTTAGTTACCCATGAGTGCAAAGGAAATCACAAGCGACATTGTTATTATACCACAATAGTGATTAATTTCGTGTAGCTCAAGTGGTAGGCGTTTAGGCATGAATTCCTAGTCAAAGTAACGATTCTCTTGCTGCGGAAATTAAGAATCAATGAATAGAAGAAGAAAAATAGAATTAATGGAAAGATTAGAAGAGTTGTAGAATTGTTTGTAGAATAGAATGTTAAATAAGAGAGGAATGGATGAAGATTATTATAAATCTCTAGCATGATAGGGTATTTATAATACCCATATCTTAATCCTACTAGGCTAATGAAATATCTAACCAAATCCTACTAAGCTAATGAAATACTTAACCCAATTGTCCTAGGTTAATGTATCTTTGTCCAAATCCAACTAAGTTACTGCTAGTCCCCAGAGTCTTCAGAAATGTTGTTTTAGCCCGGGAGAGATTTTTCATGTATCACTTTTGGTCCTTTAGGCGTCCAAGCTCCCTTTCCTTCCTTCGTGAGCTTTCTTTGGCGTCAAGTAAGCCATAAAATGCTGAATTCTGCATCATTTATACCTGAAACTTTGCTAATCATGTTCGTTAGCACACTTACAGGAAAAAGGACTAAAAGTGCATAAAATATATAATTTGTTCTCAAAACATGGCACAAATATGGGCAAAATATAGTGATATAGGCGTGTAAATTCTCCTATCATCAAATAGCATGCCCAAAGAATAATTATCAAACCTAGAACTAAGCACCTGAACCAACATTCTGAGAAAATGCAGCTCACATCCAAAGATGTGGGTCAGTACCATAAAAAGGAACCGAGCATATGGGGGTGTATACAGTTGTATAAATATCATCATCATAAATATTTATAAAAAATATGCAGGAAGTATGAAAGACTCACATAGCCCAAAGAAAATCATCATAATCAAGAAAGGATGAAATAAGTACAATAACATATGTGAGTCATCATATAATTTGTCAATCACATTCAGTTCATCAAGAATATCAATTCTCATAATGTAAATATCATTTAAATCATTCGAAAAAATAGTTTTCACAACTCCATTTTCAAATCACTTCACCATTCACCATAGACACAAGGAAACACACACACTGGGAGATCCTATAACCTACATAAACCATGTGAGCCACATAGAGTCCAACATAAAGCCCACACTGGGGAGAGTCGTCCTATCCTTTCCACTGAAATAGGACGATCAATATCAAATCCACACAAACTAGTGATCACTATATAAATCAGCCTCAGGCTCACTCCTATGGGGGCACGTAGTTTTAGGAAAGTATGGTCGCTTTATAGCTCACACTCAGTGCTAAAGATTTCTCCTGGAGTTAGCTCAGATAATTTCAAAGACAATCCACAACAAAATAATTTCAGTAATATCTAAATATACATCGGGATCCATCATGCTTCCCATCTATCAAAATCAACCACATTGTGGATTTCTTTCACACTCGAGTTAAAAACAACTCCATTAAGACCAAAAGATCAAATCATTCAAAATATCTCAAATATTCAACATCAACATGATTATAACACACACTTTCTAAAAAAAACATAATTTCAAATGGGGATTCACGACCCAAATATTATAATCATGATAAATATCGTTCAAGATTAATGCTTTATATCTCCACACATGTAAATTCATCTTTCAAAATCATAAAATTCAAGATTTCATAATAACCATCATAAGATATGGGTTCATGCTTAAAATTCATAAAAATCAAATATAAATCACGCCTTTGTAAAGAAAATCACTTTTGGGCACAAGAACGAAAGAGAGTTCTTGTTGAAAAATATGACATACCTTGAATGATGAACTTTAGATCGATACTCATTTTTGAGATGCTAATTATTCCATTGAATAATGGTTCTTGGAGTTCTTGAACTAGGAACTTGGAATCTTGAATAAATTTGCAGAATTAATGGTGAACTTTGGAGGTTCTTGAAGTTGTATGTAGGAGCTTAGGATTTTCTTTTTGGGGGAATTTGATGAAATATAACGTATAATGCTTCTATGGACAGATTTTGGGTAAGGGGGAACGACCAAAACGCCGCTAAAAAATCAAATAATTCTCGAATCTGTCCTTTGGTTGACTATTTTGATAGTCTGAAGTAGATTTACCATAATATTTTACTCCGATATCCAAATTGGATGAAACTAATTTCACTAGAAAGAGAAATCTCATATATTTTGTTTGATATATAGTATCTTACCCATATCATTGAGTCCGAGGAATTATGATCGTTTGAAGTTGTCCCAAAAACTTACTTTTGATAGGCTGAAGTATATCGATCATAACTTTTTACTTCGATAGAAAAATTGGATGAAAATAATTTCATTGGAAATAGGACTCGCAGAACTTTCCGTTGATATATAGTAGATCACCCAGATCATTATGTACAAGGAGTTATGATTGTTTAAAGTTGGTGAAGAATACGCCAGGCGTCGGTACTTTTTCCTGCAGGTTATACTATTCACAACTATTCATGGTTCGATTGAAATGTTCATAACTCGTCGCTCGGGTGTCCGTTTAGGATAAAGAACATATCGTTGGAAAGCTTATTCGATACTCTACGTAATAGTGGGTCAAAATCTAAGACATTCCTCATGGAAAATTTATAATTCATTGTAAAAGATAGAACCCAACACGTTTACGTAGAAAATTTCAATGAAAAATATCCTAGGGTATTACACCAACCTTAGAATCATCACAGTAAAGAACAAGCCTATCTAAACCATCTGGGCAGGTTAAAACTGTGGTTAAGGTAATTCAAATCTTTATTTCCTAAAAAATCTTCTCACAAGAATCTAACTATTGAAACTTTACTTTCTTCTGGGTCAATTTGGACATAGGGGAAGCTGTAGATGAACCCTCTTAAACAAATCATCTGTAATAGCCAAAAAAACCTAAGAAACTCTTGATATCTAATGGACAGACAGGACTAATCTAGTTTCTCGCTACTTTAGTCTTTTGAGGGTCAACTATAATGCCATCACCAGAAATAATATGGCCAATAAAAGCTAATGACCTTAAGCAGAACTCGCTCTTACTGAATTTAGGGAATTACTAATGGGATCAAAGGTCTGCAATACTATTCTGAGGTGTTCTGGATGATTATTTCACTATGGGATAGGACAAGGATGTCATCTATTAAGGCTATGATGAACATATACAAGTACTGCTTTGACACTCTATTTATCAAGTTCATAAAAACTCTTACGGCATTTGTTAGACCAATGGACATGACTAGAAATTTGATGTAACCATATCGAGTTTTAAAAGATGTTTTTGGAATGTTACATTCTCTAACTTTAACCTGAGGATAGCCAAATTTGAGGTCTATATTACAGAAATAGCTAACACGCTAAACCATGCAAGCTACAAGTTGTCCAATGTTTTGTCCTCCTAAGGAAGAGACCTCACGTTGGGGAGAGGCATCATACTCTTGCCAAGGTGTACAACCTAGGTCTAGTGATCAATAAACAAAATTGACCTCGGTCCCAATATCAAAGAGGCCTTAGGCAGAATGATAATCATAAACTCAGCCACAAGCCCAACCTATGCTGGCACGTAGTTTTATGGTACGAAACTGTAGTAATTTACCCTCTCGGTGCTAAATACTAATCCCTTTAGTTTATCTCACTCATCTCATAAAAATCCACTTTATAAATAATCTTACAGTTCACCACAAACCCAATTATCAAATCGGTAATCACATGTAGTAGAGTGAATATCAAAACTCAATGACCATTAGGTCAAAACATTTCTCTATAAACTCAGAATACTCAAATCAAAGGTGCTTATAGCACACGAGTTCATAAAATCTCAACTCTCAAGTACGGCTTAATAACCCATAATTCAATCTCAAGTTAAAACTCATCAAAAGCGTAATAGATGGCATATAGATTCATAACTGTAGTAGAAATTTGGAAATTTCAGCAATTTGTCTCAAAATCTCAACATACTCATACACTTTAATATCGCAAACATTTCAACGATTAACTTCTCAAGGATTGAATCATGGGATATAGACCCAGCTGCTATTTTTTAAGAAAACATGTGAAAATCATGCCATTAGACTATCAATTCATGGGAAACATCAAAAAATATGCAATCAACAATAATGGGTGAAAAACCCTAATTTAAATTCATGTAAAATCTCATAGATTGGATAAAATTATAGTTTAAATAAGTTTTTGGGCACAAGGGTGAAAGGATTACCCTTCTTAAAAGCCCCACATACCTTAGATTATGAAATTTGGTGAACAACCTTGCTCTAAACTCTTCTTCTTACTCTTGAGAGAGTGTTATTGCAACCTTTGAACTTCGGGAACTCAAATCTCAACTCAATTTATAAAATCCATTGTGAGTTCTGAGATTTCCTAGAGAAGGTTTTTAGATTTTCTCTTTTGGAAGAAACCCTAGCCTTTGGATGTTTTGGGAGATAATGTGGCTATCAAGTTTTGAAATATATATGAGGGTGAAAATGGAAAAAACCCAAAAGCCTCTTTTAAAAAGGACTTAAAAATACCAAACGGTGTCTGCGATGGTCGTAGCGACGATCCATATCCGACGGTCCATGGGATCATCCATCACACAAAGAGATATACAGACTTGATATGACGGCCGAATCAATGGTTCGTCCCGGGTACGACGGTCTGTAGGATCATCTGCCACTTGATGGCAAGGGTATGGCCATACTGCCTTATGCTACGGTCCCAGCAACGGTCCGTCGCATCCTTTATGGTCTGTCATTTTGTTAATCGCACCTGGGCCAGGAAAGGGAGTTTCTTCCTTGGTTGCGATGGTTCACCATAGACTCGAAGATCCATCGGGTCGTCTGTCGTACCTGGGCGGTCCCAAAAACTCTTAATAAAATGGACATAACATCTCACCATGATGCCGGATTTGGACAAAATCTGTATCGTTGAAAAGATAATTCAATTCCCTAAATGATAAACAGACAAATTTAAGAAAATTCTATATGGTTTAAACACAATAACTTAGGAAGTTACTTCTCAATCATTTAGGGCTGGAATTACACTTCGCTTGACACACACTAAGGCTCGGACTACGATGGAACTTTCTGGGGTCTTAAAATATATCCCGCTTGGAAAAATTCATCCTTGAATGTCGCTAGTTAGACTAGGAACATAGGAAAAATAGAGTACACATAGTTGAAGCAATTTGCTAAACGACTCAAAATCTCTCTAAACTCTTGAATACCTCAGAAATTGCAAGAACTCATGCAAGAATAGAAAAATAGCTAAACTTTAGATTAGAAGGGATGAATTAAGGAAGAACAATACCTTTGGATCAATCTGAACACGCGAAAAAAAGGTGCAGGAACTTGGCTGGCATGTCTGCTTCTGCATCCCAAGTATCGCCCTAAACTAACTGGTTCTTCCACAACACTTTGACCAAGGTAACCTCTTTTCTCCTCAGTCTACAGATCTCAAAATCTAGGATCTCAACAGGAATTTCATCTGTGGAAAGGCCGTTCAGAATATCAACACTCTCTGAGAGATATAATACAATGGAATCACCAATATGCTTTTTATGAATGGAGACATGAAAAATAGGATGAATAGTTGTCATCTCTGCGGGCAACTAAACCTCATAAGCCACCTTACCATCACGGCTTAAGACTCTATATGGGCCAAGATAACGGGGACTAAGCTTCCCTTTTTTATCAAACCTTTTCACCCTTTTCATAGGTGAGTTCTTCAAGTACACAAAATCGCCCACTTTAAACTCAAGATCTGTTCTCCTCACATCAGCATATGACTTTTGATGACTCTAATTTGTCTTCAACCTTTCTCTAATCAACTTAACTTTCTTTGTAGCTTTAAAAACTATATCAGGTCCAATCGCGATAGCTTTACCTACTTCAAACCAGCCTATGGGTGACCTATTTCTTCTACCATACAAGGCCTCAAATTGTTCTATCCCAATGCTAGCATGGTAACTATTATTGTAGGAAAACTCTATCAATGAAAATGTTCATCCCAACTACCTTTGAAATCAAGAACACATGCCATCACTATATCTTCTGGGGTCTGAATGGTACTCTCAGCCTGACCATCTGTCTGCGGATGAAAAGCAGAACTCAAAAGAACTTGGGTACCAAGACACTACTGGAACACCCTCCAAAACTGAGAAGTAAATTGAGTTCCCCTATTAAAAATAATATACAAGGGAACTCCATGAAGCCTGACTAACTCCCGGATACAAAATCAAGCATAATCCTCAGCTGAATAAGATGTATGCATGGGCAAGAAATGTATAGGCTTAGTCATCTTATCCACAATAACCTAAATCGAATCATGATGATGATGTGAAAGAGGAAACCCAATCACGAAGTCCATATTCACCACCTCTCACTTTTAAATGGGTATACCAAACTCTTATATCACACCACCATGTCTTTGGTGCTCTAAATTAACCTGTTGACACGTTGCACACTTTGCTACAAACTCGGCTATATCCTTCTTCATACTATTCCATCAATTGGTTTCGTGCAAGTCATAGTACATCTTGGTAGTGCCGGGATGAATAGAATATCACGCACCATACGCTTTAGCCATAATCCTCTGCCTCAAATCATCAATAACGGAACATACAATCTACCTTGCACTCTCAACAAACAATCTCCCCCTTAAAAGAAAACCTCTACCTTTTGGCCCTTTAACTACCTCCTTCAGTCTGACCAAACTAGGTTCCTTATCTTTCTTCTCCTTCACTATCGAAACTAAAGAAGATTTGGAACTACTATGCACCAAAGTACTTCCCTCACCTGAATCAAGTAACCTAATATCCAATCAAGTCAGACAATGCACATCACGAGCTAACTCTTTCTTACCTTCCTCTACATGAGCAATACTACCCATAGACAATTTCCTAAGGGCATCTGCCACTATGTTGGCCTAGCCTGGGTGATACAACATAATTATATCATAGTGTTTCAACAACTCCAACCACCTCCTCGGCTTATGATTCAACTCTCTCTGAGTAAACACATACTGCAGGATCTTATGATCCGTAAACACATCAACATGAACACCATAAATATAGTGTCTTTAGATTTTCAAAGCAAAGACCGCAGTAGCTAACTCAAGATCATGTGTTCGGTAATTCTTTTTATGCAGCTTCAATGGTCTAGAGGCATAGGCTATAACATTACCTTTTTGCATCAACACACAACCAAAACCAAATCTATAGGCATCATAATACACCATAAAACCATCTGTACCTTAAGCCAAAGTCAACACAGAGGGTTGAAGTAAGTAGATTCTTCAACTTCTAAAAACTCTTTTCACAGGAATCTGACCACTAAAACTTGAGTTTCTTTTGGCTCAATTGGGTTATAGGAGACGCGATAGAAGAGAAACCTTCAATAAAATAGCGTTAGTAGCCTGCCAGAACCAAGTATCTTCTAATATCAGATGGAGAGATAGGTCTAGGCCAATTTCTTACAGGTTCCATTTGTTGGGGATTAACTCTAATGCCTTTGGCTGAAATAATTTGACCTAGAAAGGCTACAGACCTTATCAAAAATTTACACTTACTAAATTTGGCAAAAAACTGGTGGTCTCTAAGAGTTTGCAAGACAATTCCAAGGTCATTCGCATTGTCACTCTCATTACGGGAGTATACGAGGACGACATCTATGAACACTTTGAAAAATATATCAAGATATTGCTTGAACACTCAATTCATAAAGTCCATATAAGTTGTTGGTACATTGGTTATACCAAGAGATATGACTAGAAATTCAACCTGACCATAGCTGGTTTGAAAAGCTGTCTTTGGAATATCACATTCCCCCACTTTAAGTTAATAATAGTTGGATCTATGGTCTGTCTTGGAGATATAACTTGCACCTTGTAACTGATCAAATAGGTCATCAATTCTCGCAAAAGGATACTTATTTTTTATTGTGACCTTGTTAAGCTGACGATAGTCAATGCATATACACCAAGAACCGTCTTACTTTCCCACGAATAACACAGGTGCGACCCAATGAGAAATACTGGGGCTAATAAAACTTTTGTCTAAAAGATCTTTGAGTTGCTCTTTCAACTTATTAAGCTCTGCAGGTGCCATACGGTATGGTAGAATAAAAAAGGGAAGACTGTCGGGAAAATGGCTAATCTCGAATTCTATCTCTCAATCAAGAGGTACCCCTGTGAGATCTTATGAAAAAATATCTGAAAACTCATTAACAATATCGACTGACAAATTAGTTGAAGCCTCAGACTTAGTGTTTTTGACTCTAACTAGGTGATAGATGAAACCCTTGAATAATTACTTTCAAGCTTTAAGATAGGAGATAAACTGACTCTTGGGAGATACTAAACTCCCAGACTACTCAGAAGTTGGTTCAACAAGAAGCTGAAACTTAACCACATGGGTACGACAATCTACAGATGCATAACTAGAATGAAGCCAATCCATGCCCATAATAAGGTAGAAATCCACCATTTCTAACTCTATCAAATCAGCAAGTATAACTCTATAAACAATAGTAATAAGATAATCTCTATACACTTATTTAGCAACAACTGACTCCCCTACTGGTGTAGAAATTAGGAAAGGCTCAGAAATCTTTTCAGGACTCATTTTGAAATTCACGGCTACAAGTGGGGTCACAAAAGAGATAATTGACCAGGGGTCCAACAACATATAGGCATCAAATAAAAAGACACATACCATATAAGTAATAAAATTGGGAGAGTTCTCTTGCTCCTGATGGAATTGTAAGGCATAGAATTTGTTCTGACACTAACCGCCAGCAGTGCTAGATGAAGTGCCCTAAGCAGGGGCAGGACAGGGTACAGGCGTTGGTGCACCAGCAGCCTATTCCTGAGGTAGAGCATCTCTGTTCCCCTTCTAGCATAAGAAAAATCTCTAAGTCTGTGGCCCTGTTTGCCATAACCAAAACAAAACCTCAGATCTATGAAACACATACCGAGATAATCCCTACCACACTTAGCACAAGGAGGATAACGGGTCCTATTACTAATATTGTTCACCTAGACATAAAAGACCTACCCCCTTTCTCCTACCTTCCTCTATGCATGGGACCACTAGCTGATTAGGGCGCTAGTATAGGCAGATGCCACCAAAACTGAGGGTGGATTCCTCTATGGAACCTAGGATTTCTAAATGCATGCTGCTCTGATCTAGCCATCTTGTTACCCCTCAGTCTATCACTATCTCTAATCTTATCCATCTCTATTTGATGAGAATGTGTCATTAACCTAGCCAGATCCATATCCCTATGCAACATCGCAGTCCTACACTCCTTTAGTATCAACCTAGAAACACCGGTCATAAACTTAGTCATACTAGCCCGAGTGTTAGAAATCAAATCATGAGCATACTTGGCCAACTAGTTGAACTTCAAGCAATACTCCTTAACAGTCATACAGCCATGGCTAAAGTTCATAAGCTCCTCTAGCTTTAACTCCCTAACCTCAAACGTAAATAACTTGTCAAAAATTGCATCTTGGAATACTTGCCAAGTCATAAGAGCAGCATTATCACCTCTACCCTTCCTCCATAATACAACCCAGTCATAAGTAATGACCTTCAGCCTGTTGGATGCTAACTTAAAACTTTCTTAATCAAAAACATGCATCATTTGTGTGATCTTTCTCACCTCTTAAAGGTACAATTGTAGGTCCTCATCTGCCTTAGACCTATAAAACTCTAACGGATTTATCTCCATAAAATCAAGAATCCTAGTCGCAACTATATCACCTCCCTGCTGATTAGCAACTGTAGCCTAGTTATTGGCCCAAACATTGACATTGATTGATTTGGATAATGCTTGAAACGTCGCTCGAAACTCAGCATAAGATACCATCCCATTCAAAGAATCAATGGATAGGGGTTGCTAATCATTGTTCCTACAGGAATTTGCTCTTTGGAGAGGCATTTTCCAAATTAGAAGAGAGCAAATTATTAGATGAGTGGAACAACTGTAGGCATAATAAAATATAAAAGAAGAAACAACTTTTTTTCTAAAATATCCTATAGCCTCTTGCTCATAGATGTAGCGTGCCACACACCGATGATCAAGACTCTACTTAACACGGCTTGTAAGAATCAAGACTCTACTTAATGCGGATTGTCAGAAACCCTAAGACTCCTTAAAACCATTGGCTTGGATACAAAGTTTGTAACAACCCAAAATCGCCTCCGATACGTCACACAGTGCCTATGGATAGAAGTATCCCCAAGTTAAACCTTTAAGCCTGTTTCTACTAATAATACTCATGTCAGATAAAATAATTCAAATACTAGCATAGTCATATCATATAAAAGCAAATACGGAAAAAATGCTCGATCAAAATGACCACCATACTGGACACCTCAACAAAACTACAATTAGATAACTAGTCTGAAAATGCCACTACTAATCCATGAACTAGTGAGACATTGGGATAGGTCCCAAACAAACTCTAAATGAACTAGAAATAACAACATAGTCTCTCAAAATTTGGAGATATCTGAAAATAAGTCCTCGTATAATGAGGACTCACCACTGTAGAAATATAGATAGAGGTATGCGAAAGTCACTGATGAGGCTAGGACAGAGCACCCGAACCTACATTAGAAGACAATATAGCACGTAGACGTATATATGGATCAACACTTGGGAATGTACTGAGTATGTGGGGGTGCATGCATTTATATAAAACAACATCAATACTCTTTAATCAAATCATGCAGGCACTAAGTATTGACTCACATGGCTTGAATAAGTATAAAATCTAAAGCTCATGAATCATGTAAAATGGAACATGTAACACAATCTCATAAGTCATTATACTTTAAGCTTTGAACTTTGTACTCTTCTATTATTCTCATAACTCAAGGATAAAGGAAACTTTACGCAATACTTTCAACTCATGCAGATGTCTCATGAAGAGTAAAACTTCTTCAATTCTCAATAAGTCAAAACTATTTTGAACTCAAATAGTTGGAATTTGAAATCATATAACTTTGGAACATACTTGAAGACATTTCATTCACGTTAGGAAAATAGCTCAGTTCAATATTTAGGAAAAATACTCATATCACGGGAAAGTATATTACTTGTAAAGGAAAATATCTTATAGCAATGGAAAATAATTTAGTTTAGGGAGTTTCTCGTAACAGACATAAATTATGCGAGCTATATGGGGTCTAATGTTTTGTCCTCCTATGGAAGATACCTCACATTGGGAAAAGGCATCATACTCTTTCCAGGGAGTACAACGCAGGTCCAATTATCATTAAAAAAACTCGTCCTCAGGCCCAATATCAACTCGGTCTTCCGAAAAATGATAATCATAAACTTGACCTCAGGCCTAACCTACGATGGCACGTAGTTTTGGGGTAAAAAACCATTGTAACTTACCCCCTTGGTGATAAATACTACTCCCTTTAGTTTACCTTGCTAATCTCATGAAAATCCACTTTAGAAATCATCTCATGGCTCACCACAAAGCAAATAATCAAATCGGTTATCTCATGTAGTAGAGTGTATTTCAAAAATCAATGACCATTATGTATAAAAATTTCTCAATAATCTCAAAATACTCAAATCATAGATACTTATAGCACAAGAGTTAGTAAAATCTCTAGCCTCAAGTAGGGATTTATACCCCATAATTCAATCTCAAGTTAAAACTCATCAAAAGCATAATAGAGAGCATATAGATTCATAACTCATGTAGAAATCTGGAAATTTCAGCAATTTGTCTCAAAATCTCAACATACTCATATAATTTAACATCTCAAACATTTCAAATATTAACTTCTCAAGGATTAAATCATAGGATATAGACCCAGCTGCAATTTCTCTAGAAAACATGAAAATATCATGTCGTTAGACTCACAATTCATGGGAAACATAAAAATATTGCAATAAATAATAATGGGTGAAAAACCCTAATTCAAATTCATGTAAAATATCATAGATTAAAGAAAATTATAGTTTAAATAAGTCTTTCGGCACAAGGGTGAAAGGATTACCCTTGTTTGAAATCCCGCATGACTTAGATTATGAAACTGGATGAACATGTTTGCTCTAAACTCTTCTTCTTACTCTTGAGAGAGGTTTCTTGCAACCTTTGGACTTAAGAAACTCAAATCTCAACTCAATTTGTAGAATCCATGGTGAGTTCTTGGAGAAGGGTTTTAGATTTGCTCTTGAGGGAGAAACCCTAGCCTTTGGATGTTTTGGGAGATAAAGAGACTATCAAGTTCATTGGAATAAATATGAGAGTTAAAAGGGAAAATCCCCAAAATCCTATTTTAAATAGGACTTAAAAATACTGAACGGGGTCTGCGATAGTCAGAGCGATGGTCCATCCATCTCACCCAGTCCCGATAACTCTCAGTAAAATGGTCATAACTTCTCACCCCAATGCTAGATTTGGAAAAAAAATTGATATCATTGGAAAGATAATTAAATTTTCTACATGACCAAAAGTCAAATGTAAGAAAATTCTATATCATTTATATACCGATCAATTGGTAAATATCTTCTCTATCAGTTAGGGTTTGAATGAAACTTCGCTTGACATGTTTTATGGCCCAGACTACGAGGAAGCTTTTTAGGGTCTTACATAATCGTTCCTAGTTCTATCCAAAATCTTCAATTGCAGGTCTGTCCTCAGCTAGTTCTCCATTTTCTATGTTTAGAAATGGTAACAATGATAGGGCACCAAGCCTTAAATCTATGGGTAGTATTAGAAGTGCTCGAACAAGTAATCTTTGTCAGACATGTGGCAGAAACCACTAAGATGTTTACAAAGATGGACATGATATTTGTTTTGGGTGTGGAACGACAGGCCACACAGTTAGAGATTGTTCTCAGTAAGGTTCTCAAGCTCAGCACACTCATTCTTCAGCTTAGTCAGGTCACTCGAATCAGCTGGGTGCCAATTCCTGTGGCACCGTTAGACAACACAGAAATAGGCTTTATGCACTTCAGTCCAGAATAGATCAGGAAAACTCTCTTGATGTGGTCAATGGTACATTACAAATCATTCATTTACATGTTTAAGCATTGCTAGATCCAGGAGTTTCTATATCTTTCGTAACTCCTTATATAGCAGTTAACTTTTGAATCAGTCCAGAAATACTTGTAGAACCTTTCTCAGTTTCTACCCCAGTAGGAGAATCTACCATAGCCAGACGAGTATAAAGGAATTTTATGGTAATGATATCTCAGAAAGTTACTTCAGCAGACCTTGTAGAGCTATATATGGTAGATTGTGATGTCATTCTCGGCATAGATTGGATCCATTCATGCTATACCTCAATTGATTGTACAAATAGAATAGTTATTTTTTTTCAAATAAACCAGTCCTTAAATGGAGGGGTAGTACCTCAGCGCTTAAGGGTCAGTTGATTTCATACCTTAGAGCGAGAAAAATGTTATTCAAGGGATGTATCTACCATATTATGTGAGTCTCAGACTCTAACTCAGAAACTCCCAGTCTTGAGTCAGTTCCAGGAGTAAAGGAATTCGCAGATATGTTTCCCAAAGATCATCCTTGAGTTACTCCCGCTAAGTAAATTGACATCATAATAGACCTTCTTCCAGAAACTCACACCATATCTATTCAACCATAATGAATGGCTCTAGTACAACTCAAGAGTTAAAAGACCAGTTGAAAGATCTTCTAGATAAGGGACTCAACAGACTCAGCGTTTCCCCGTGGGGTATACCAGTTCTATTCGTGCATAAGAATGATGTCTCTCTCAGAATATTTATTAACTACTGTCAGTTGAACAAAGTTAAAGTTAAGAATAAATATCCACTTCTAAAAATCAATGACCTTTTTAACCAACTTCAAGGCGCCAGTTATTTTTTTAAGATAGACCTCAGATTAGGCTATCATCAACTCAGAGTCAGAGAATGTGAAATTTCAAAAATATTATTCAAAACATGGTATGGTTACTGTGAGTTTCTAGTCATGTCCTTTGGTCTGACCAATGCCCTAACATATTTCATGGACTTAATGAATCGAGCGTTCAAATAGTACTTGGACATGTTTGTTATAGTCTTCAGCTATGACATTCTTGTATATTCCCTTAGCAGGAATGATAATGAAAATCACCTTAGAATTTTACTTTAGACTCAGTTTTTCGCCAAATTTAGTAAGTCTAAATTTTTGCTAAGGTCAGCAGCATTTCCTGGTCATATTATTTTTGTTATAACATTAGATTTGATCCTTAAAAGACCGGAGTGGTAAGAAACTATCCTAGAACCATCTCAACATCAGATATCAAGATTTTCTTAGGTTTAGCTAGCTATTACAGTTGGTTTGTTGATGGGTTTTTATCTAGTGTATCCTCCATATCCAGATTAACTTAGAAAAACGTCCAGTTTCAGTGGTTAGATTCTTGTGAGAAGAATTTTCAGGAGCTGAAGACTAGACTCACCTCAGTCCCAGTTATAACTCTACCAGATGGTTCAAATAGTTTTATTGGGTACTTTAATGCATCTTGAGTATGTTTTGGTTCTTTCCTAATGCTGAGAGGTAAGGTCATAGCCTACGCCTCTAGACAACTTAAGCCTCGTAAAAAGAATTATTTGACTTATGATCTCTACTTAGTAGTTGTAGTATTTGCCTTAAAGATTTGGAGGCACAATTTGTATGGGGTACATGTAGATGTGCTCACAGATCACAAGAGCTTGCAGTATGTATTTTTTTTGAATGATTGAAATTTTCATTAGAGAAGGTGTTTAGAATTATCGATATATTATGGAATGAATGTTTTTTATCATTCGAGCAAAGACAATGTAGTGTTTGATGCTCTCGGTAGACTGTGTATGGCTAGTGCTTCTCATGTTGAGAATAGTAAGAAGAAATTGTTCAGGAAGTTCATCAGCTACCCCAACTAGGTGTCTGCTTAGATGATTAAGCAGAAGATAGTATGTGGGTTCAAAATAGTTGTAAATCCTATCTAGTTTCCATGGTGAAGGAAAAACAGGATAGAGATCCCTATCTTGTTAAGTTGAAAGTGTCAGTCATAGATCAGAAAGTAGAGGTTTTCTCCCAAGGAGGAGATAGTGTGTTGCATTGTTAGGGTAGTTTATATGTGCCAGATGTAGATGACTTAAGGAAATAAATTATTGCAAAAGTGCATGGTGTGCAATTACTCTATTCATCCAGGGACCACTAAGATGTACCGCGATATGCAAGCTATCTATTGGTGGAGTGGGATAAAGAGGGATATTGTAGAGTTTATAGGTAATTCCTCTACATGCCATTAGGTTAAGATTGAGCACTAGAAGCCTAGTGGGTCCATGCAGGAGTTCAGTATTCCCACATAGAAGTGGGAGGAAGTAAGCATTGATTTTATAATGGGTTTGCCTTGTACCTATCATCACAATAATTCTATTTGGGTTATCGTAGATAGGATGGTAAAATAAGATGATTTCTTTCCAGTCCATACCTCTTATTTAGTCGAGGAATATGTCAAACTCTATCTCAGAGAGTTAGTTAGGTTTCATGGTGTTAACTTATCTATCATCTTTGATATATATACCTAATTTACCTCTCACTTCTGGAAAGAATTCCAAAAGTGTCTTGGTATCCAAGTATACCTCAGTATAGCCTTACACCCTCAGACAAATGGTCAAGTATAAAGGATCATTCAGACTCTAGAGGATATGCTAAGAGCATGTGTTGTCGATTTTAAAGGTTGTTAGGATAACCACATACCGTTGATTAAGTTCGCATATAATAACAGTTATCATTCCTGTATCCAGATGGCTCTATTTTAAGATCTCTGTAGTAGGAGAAATAGATCTTGAATTTATTGGTTCGATGTATGTGAGGCCGCAAAAATAGGGCCTGACCCAGTGTGTGATGCCTTAGATAAGGTTCAGTTAATTAGAGAGAGAATTAGGGCTGCCCAGTGCCGACAGAAATTGTACGTAGATGAGCGGAGAAAGGATCTCGAGTTTAAGATCAGTGATTTTGTGTTCTTAAAAATCTTTCCCATGAAGAGGGTAAAGAGGTTCAGCAAGAAGGGAAAGCCCAGTCACCGATATATCGGTCCTTAAAGAATTTTCAGCCATTTTGGAAAGTTAGCATATGTCTTAAGTTTATTTCAGATCAAGATGAAGTGCCTCTAATATTTCATGTTTCTTTGCTAAAGAATACATTGGTAACCCAGTAGTCATAGTTTCCTCAGAGGATGTAAATATTTAGAAGTATATCTCTTTTAAAGAGGTTTTGGTCCAGATCCTCGACCATCATATTTTCATACTGAGGAACAAAGAAGTTCCCGTAGTCAAAGCTCTTTAGCAGAATCAGTTCGATGAAGGAGCTACATGGGAAGCAGAAGTAGATATGCGGACAAAGTATCCTCAACTTTTCTTCTCAACCTCAAATCTAGCTTAAGGTAACAGTCTTCCTTAGCTTTACTTAGTTCCATGTTTAGCTATAATTATAACTTGGTATCCATTACTGTTGTGTATTCATTCATGCATTTAAAAATCAGTTAAGCCACACACTCATGCATCAAATATGCATGTTCAGTATGAAAACCCAGCTTGTTAGTAGTTGTAGTCATAAAATCCATGCATCAGATATTCATGTTCAGTGTTAGAGCTCAGTTTATTAGTAGTTCAGTCTTGTATCCATATATCAGATATGCATGTTCAGTGTGTAAACTCAGTTTATCAACGTGTCAGCTTAATCAGTCTCAATTGAGGACGAATGTTCCCAAAGGGGAGATATTGTAATACCCTGTATTTCTAAAGTTTAACTTAACTCTCAGATCATGAGTTATCCAATATGAAATTTTTGAAACGCTAATTATATTTCAGTTTAGATCCTTCCATTGCGAAGGGAATTGAATTAACTTTCCAATGATATAAAATTCACCAAAATCCGATAACTGAGTAAAAAGTTATGGCTATTTTAAGTTCTAGTCATTAAACACTGTCATTCAGGCCTATAGCGCATCGCGGAGTATGTCAAAATGGCAATTGTCAGTTTTTAATGAGGTACTATGATACTGGCGTGTCGCGCCACAACTTATTTTCATAATTGTCTATTTCCAGCTTACCAACGCGATCCCACTATGTAGTGGTGAACTTTCAGGTCCCAACCTTAGTGTTAACGCGATACGACAGCGTCGCACCACCATGTAATTTTCCAGTTGGAAATTTCCAGAGAGACAGGGTGATAGAGCCACATCGTGCCAGATGCTTATTTCCCAAAATAAGCACTTATTTTAAGAAAAAAACAGTTTCTTTTTAAATGAAGGGTGTTTGGTAAACTTGCATGCAAAATTGCTTTTAAAAATAAGAAGTAGAAGAAAAAAATTATTTTTTATGACAAAAATATCCCTATCACACACAAATATACATATACATACATATATATATATATACTAGTTTTTCGATACGTGCGTTGCACGTGTATGATGACTCATGAAGTATATGATTTTATAAAATATGTTAAAATATAATGATTGAAGAAATAATTATATGTGAAAAATAAATTACATGTTTATGTGATATTTCATTGTGGATCATAAGATGTTTGGATATCATCCAAATTACTCGGATGATACAAAAAGTTTAATTGATTAATTATCTTCATGACAAATTCGTAAAAACTTATTATTTAATTTTTTTTGCCCTTTTCCATGGTTTTACTCAAAAGGGAGAAATAGTTTGTAGCTCGTTTTCAAAAATAAAAATAAAAATTCATGTCCTTTACGTATAAGAGATCTTTATTTGTACACATGATGATTGAAAATGTCATTTTCTTATATTCAATTTGTATTCGTGACAGAAAATAAACAATCGAGAACATAAAGTACTAACTCTATTCCAATTTGTGTGATACATTTTCCTTTTAACTCATTTCCAAAAAACAATGACACACTTTTATATTAATAACAATTTAACTTTAAAATACCCGTTTTCTCTTAATAAGATGGTTTATAACCTCCACAAATATCTATAAATTGTTATAGAGAAGAACGTTTAAATTTTTTCTTAAGAAGCGTATCAAGTAAAACAACAATACATAAATCAAAAAGAAAGCATGTAACAACAAATTAATCGTCCACTCTTAGCAGAAACATAAAAAGTAATCTCACAACTCACGTCCCTCCTCATTTTACTGTCATAATAAATTTTCTAAGTCATTCTATCAAACAGCTTCTACCCTTTGAGAAACCCATTCATTATGAAATTTTGATATCTATAACTCCTTTACAATCAATTTAAATAGTTGACATCAAATATACACCTTTATCGAAAATTTTATTAGCATCTATAAATACTTAGTTATTATGAATTATGAATATAAAGTAGTTCAAAACTGGCCGATGAGCATCAAATTTTTTTGTTCATATTGTAGCTTTTGCTCAAGTAAAAGTTTGAATAATTGTTATACAATACCTGCACCTTCACACAAATCGTGAAAACTGAAATTTTCAATTTCCTTATCTTCAAACATCATATACAATTTCCCTTCCCTGTCCTCTCCCAAGCACTGATATGGTTTCTATAAGTGTACTGCCGGTAGCAACAACCTATAAACATAGTTGTTAGACAACTTTTCCTAGTCTTTATGGTTGGCAAATATAGTATGCAAGACACAACGTCAAATATTTGATTCTGCCGACAATTCACTTTTACAACCGTGCAACATCTCTAATAGACACATGGTTGAAATTAGTACTGTTTTACAATCAATTCAGAAACTTTTATAACATATTATGCTAAACTTGTATAACACTTTTATATATTTTGATCGTTAAAAATGATGTTGCATAATGTATTAGAAAGTGTAGTTTCTTATTTTGTTACTGATTTTTTTTTTAATAAAGGTTAGCCTAAGGACATTTATAAAGAATATTACATGTTAGAAAAGACAACTATAGAAATGAATAAAAGTGATAAATTATATCAATAATAAAATCACAATTCTTCTTCTTTCATATATCAATATTATTACGTCATTTGCAGAAATCTTAATGTGAAAGCATTGCACTAAAACCACATCTACAAACCACACTTGGGAAAGATACATATCATACACAAATATTTTAATAAAAATCATACGACAACTCTATCAACTCACGCACATATAGTCATTCAAAGCAAAGATTACCATCCAATACATAACAATTTTAGGGGTCATATGGTTGGGAAACAATTTTTTTCAGGATTATCTATCCCTGGATTAGTTATCCCACCTTCCAGAATGGATAAAAATAACTCTACATTTCCAGGATAACTATTCAGAAATGAATTATCGCATAAGTTTTAGCCCATCCAAACATAGGATAAGCCCATCTTAAAATTAATCCTAGGATTAGTTATCCATTATTCCTCCTACAAAACGACCACTTATAGTTCACAACTATAGAATAAATATCAAGCAGAATATCACTGTATGAGAACAACAATTGTTGCTTTTTGGTAATTTACGTTACAGCATTTATAATTTTCACTATAGCTGAATCAATTTCCAATAGAAGAAATTGTACAAAAAAAAAAAGGAAAACTTTCATAAATGTACAATTTTTAAAAATATTTACATCACTTAGTGAAATATATATATGCAATGTCGTACAACATTATTCATGAGGGAAAACCACTACATATAAAGTATATAGCTCTTATGAAGTGATTAATAATGAATAAAAGGTGTTTACACATAAATATGAGTTAAATCGTGCACATTATATGCAGAATATATATTACGTTGCATAAATATTTTGAAAAATAGACAAAATAATTCTTCATAAATGATAATATCAAAAGCATGCACTTAATTCATAATGCCGCGAACTATTCATCCTTTTAATCCAAGAAGAATAATTAGATCATATTATGTGTTTTATAATTTTTAATTCGTGGCCCATAAATTGGTATTTGTGATTAGTATTGAATATTTATAGAAGCAGGTACAGAAGTGATTCACTGGAATAAATTCCCTTCAATTTTAGAAATCATTTCAAAAAAGTTAAAAAACCTTGAGAGATCATACGGCAGATGGCTAAAGACATGAGAGAATTGAAGAATAGGTGTCTTTTAAGTCTTGAATGAAGGATTGGTGATATTGACCAATAGATGGGGTTAAACATTATTAGAAAACTTGATCAAGCTAATTGTGGACTTGATTAATATTTTCAAAACTTTCTAATCTTTTCAAAAATATAAATCAACCCAACCCACACCCTCTACAATCTAAATCAACCACTGTCTTCTCTCTCCAAACAGCTTCTCTCAACTCTCTCCCAATTAATAGTTCTGCAAAATTTCTTTCTTCAACCTCCGATGACAAATAGTTGGGCTTCAAGTTCCCCTCTTCAATTCAATCAACCTGTCTATCATCCTTCTCTCAACTCTCTCCCAACCAACTATTCTGTAAATTTCTTAATTCAATCATCAGCGATTTCTACATCCGGCTATAAATAGTTGGGATTCCAGTTCCTTTTATACTTCAATCAACGTGATAGCCTTGCTCTACGGCCACAACACTTTCGAATTCTTCATCGGTCCTTTTCTTCAGGAAAAAATTTATGGCCTTTTTAGTTTTGAAGAAAACGAGGAACTTGAGCCAAATTCTCTTATAGTATTGGTTAACCATTTCAATATTTGTTGCGCTAATTTGAAATACGGTCTGAATAAAACCCTAATTTCTAGAATTTCTTCTCTTCTCTTCTCTTCTCGAAGTGAATTATGATATTTTATTATTTGTTGCATTTTTTAGAAGTTTTATTTTTATTTTTAGTGTTTATCAAAACAAAAGGACAATTTGATTTGATTTGTTCTATTCTTGTTCGTGGTAAAAATTGTGAAATTGTTATTTTTTGTTTAACAAAATTGTGTTACTATTTTCTCCGACAGATTACCTATCTAGTGTAACATATTAACCATTTGATGCAACATATTCATCATATGATGCTACAGATCAGCAAACTGAGGCACCAGAGGAACCATCAGATTATAATTTTGATGCAACAGATTAATAATTTGATGCAACAGGTTTACCATATGTTACAACAGATTAAGCATCTGATAAAAAATTAGATGCAACTAATTAACCATTTGATGCAATGGAAGAACCATCAGATTAATGATCTAATGCAACAGATGAACCTCATGTTGGATAAAATTCCACTAACGCTTCCTACAAAAAAATTCCAAGACTTGATTTTTTCAACTGATCATTCATCTCCCATGATAGACGACCTAATGTTGGAAGAAATCTAAATAATATTAATCGTTGATAATAGTTCTAATAGATCAGTTAGGTGTTGCAACAGATGTGTGACTTATTGTATAGACATTCATCTTTCTCAATAGATAAGTGATGTTTTGTATTGTCACAACAGATTACTTAGCCATTGCTACGAATTATTTAACTATTCCAACAGATCACTCATATGCTGCAATAGATGATGTCACTACAGTTGTGTGATTCGTTAAAAAGACCATTCATTTTCCTTAAAAGATGAGTGGTATGTTTTGTATTATTGCAATAGATTACTCATACGCTGCAACAGGTTTGTTATATGCTGCAACATATATACTACCTAGTGCAACAGATCTGTGATCTGTTACAACTATAATTTTATTGTTTTGCTTGTTTGATTTACTGTTATCCCTTTTTAACAATGCATTAATCAACAATAATATATTATTTTATGTTTCTATTAATTTTATATAATATGGTTCCCAAAAGAACAGAAACCAAATCAAGTCTAAGTAAAGGAACAAGTGAAGTAGCTAGGCTACATCTACCACTCTATGAGCTTACTTTACAAGCGTTATCTCAATCTAGGACAGAATATGATGAACACATGGAGGAGAAATATTTCAAAAGAGATGATGCAGATACTAATAGACCTTCCACTAAAGAGATGGTCAAAGCCTTAAGCATTGATCATTATCCTGTAAGAATATAGTACGATAGCGCCACAGATTTCATAAGTAATTTCATGGTGAAGTCATCCATGGGAAAATATTTTGACTCCTTTAGAAAAATACATCGATATCAAAAATTAGATGCTTATTTCAGGGATAGCTGCTTTGGGAAATATCTTTATTTGCCGGAGGACAACAATGCCCTTTTCAAATTATAATGGTATATCAACTTCTCAAGCGTAGGTTTATGTATGAAAACAAAGATAAGATGGATGATGCATGGATAAATTACTATGGCATGCCTGTTTGTTTTGGTTGGAAGGAGTTTGCCATAGTTACTGGACTAAAATGTTATCCTTCTTCTGAAGTTATACCTATTCTAACCCAAACAAAGCACCCTGCAAACCAAAAAAAGGCAAAGGCAAGTTGTGTGATCGTGATGACCTAGTGTCCATTGTTGGTCCAAGCTTCAAAAACAAAAATTTGATAGAAGCGTTAAAAGTAAAAGGACTTTCAAAGAAGCACGCACAGTCCTTGTTCTTGGTTTGGTTTGTACATAATATTCTTTGGGCGAGACAAGTTAACAACAACATAAGCCTCAAATTAATAAAGCTCTGAGGTGTTTAAAAGCTATCCATGGAGGTATGAAAGCTTTAAAATAACTTTCAAATATTTGTTGACTCCGTTAGCGCCAAAGATAGTCAACTTATATGGCTTCCCATGGGTTTTCATGGTAAATATTTCTTTCTTCTATTATGGTATCATTCATTTTTTCGCTCAATTATCATTTTGATTTATTGGCGTTATTTTATAGTATTGGGCATTTGAAGCCATTCCTTATTTGAGACAACAAGTAAACTACTAGGAAGGAGTTTCCTGTCGAAGAATCTTGAGGTGGTTGTCAGCCAAAACTCATAAAAATGCAAAATTTCTTGATCACTTCAACTCTTCGAAGGATGCAGTAAGTATAATTATAATTAATTTTTTTAATTAATGTTTTTCTTGAATGATCGAAACATCATTCTAATATATGTAATGATTTATGTTAGAATGTGAATCGGTCGCTAGTTCCGACCAATCGAGAGTTGAAGATCCCATTTTTCTTACTTTACGGTCTATTAAAACTTTAACGGACCCTAAAGTCATTGATAAAATAAAAATGGAATTGTTTGAAGCAACAACAATTACAAGAAAAATAATTTTTGATGGTGGGCTTTATTTTGGTTATGGAGCTGTTGGTGGTGGTAGTGGTGCTGCTGTTGGTGTTAATGATGCTCCTCTTAGAGTATTTAAAGCAAACCATTATGTGTATAATCATACTGGTTATACAGATATTACCTCTCCAAGTGAATTTTCTGCATGAAAATGTCAAGACTACAGGACGAAACATGATGAAGTAATTAATGCTATTAATACATTAACTGCTTTTGTAAAGGAATTCAGATCAAAAAGGGGTCTCATTCCATCAAAAAGGACTTTATTTTCATCTGCTCTATTATATATTAGGGATAAAAGGAGAAAGAGAGTGATTTTCAGGGCATTATCAGGCATCCAAAAAAGTGAAATCGAAAGTCTACTATCTCGGTATTTGTAATACCCCACACGTTTCTAAGCTACGAAGTGATTAATTATTCCTACATATGAAATCTCCTATCCTATGATTCATACTTGAGTACATGACTTAAAATTAATATCCTAGTGATAGTATAGATTATGGTGCATTAAACATGTTCATATGAGTCACTTAAGGTAATACAAGCTAAGAGTTTTTGAATCTATCAAGTTTTAGTGTTTGATTTTGCAAGGGTCATTTTTGAACGAGTATAACTCAATTTTAATGTAGTATTTTCTCCTTTTTTGACCCACCAAATTATAGAGAACCAAATTAGCTTTTCAACGATACCAATTTTTCCTTAATCCATTACCCGGATGAAAAGTTATTCCTATTTTCGTGAGAGACAGTAAGGATGGACGATCGGTTAGGAGCCGCCCAACCAAACATAGGCGATTGGTTAGGATCCGCCCAATATAGCTTAGGAAATCACTTGGGCACCATCTAAGTCATTTCTAGGTGCCAAAAATACTCTGTTTTGAGTTATTTTAAGGGTAATTAAGTCTTTTAAAACTCCTTACACGTCCCTAAACTTAACCCTGCGAAATATATAGCTTCTAAACATATTACAACCCTATTATCATAAAAAATCTCATCATCCAAGAGCACTAAAAGATAAAAAGAACTAGGGCTACATAACTAAGCTTGAAGATCCCATTTCAAGGAAATTCCTCGGTCAATCATCAAGAATTTTCCTTCTAAGGTATGCGTAAGTTGATTCGTGGGCTCCTTTCATCCATGAAGCATAAGAACCATCTTCTAAATTTTGTATGATGATGTTTGTATTGTTGGTGGTTGATTTTCATGTTGTTGATGTTTAATGATGCCTAAGATGGGATCTTTGTATGTTTATTGTGAGGATATGGTGGTATTTAATGTATAAATCTGTGAAATTGATTGTTTAGTATTTGTAATCTTTATGAATCCACCTATGCCTAAGATATGCATGTAAGGTGTTTGTGAAAATACCTAAGGAAATAGAAATCATGATTTCATGACATAATAAGCCCTAAATGACTATTTCATGTTCTAAGTATATGTTCAACGTGATCCCCATGCTATTGTCTTAAAATGAAGAAGTTTTATGAGATGCTCATGATATTATTATGATATGGAATGACCATGTTATTAAAGCCATGAATGTATATACATGTTGTGTGCATTCCCGATCATGTGATAGTTTTTTAAGAATCATTCTTATTATGAAAGCCTTACTTATGATATTGTGAATTGTGGACTCAAATCTTCTGATCAAGTCTTGTCATGTGTGTCAGTTTCCTTCTATCGAGTCTTGGAGGAACTTGTACCCAAAAACCATAGCTGTGTGCCTAGAGCCATGTCATGTTTCACGATATCTGACCTCAATCTATGATTCAATAGACTTTAGTCAGTCATGTGACTCAGGAAAAACTCATGATCTTAGTCAGTTGTCAGATATCAGTAATATTCCGCCTGTCAACGGAATTCAGTAAGATTAAGTCATACACAATTAGTTATTCATGTCCAGTCCCTCCAGATGAGAGTAGAGGTTAGCACCAATTGAACTCAAGGTTGGGAACTCACCCGCCAGTTTAAGGTGTGATTTTTATTAGTCATCCTTGTGTTTCAGAACTACATAGCAAGCGTAGGTTGAGACATCTTAACCCGTTAGATTAGGGCTGATAAGGTGGCTTAACCAGTCAGTTTAGGGTTCCCACCGTTCTCATTGAGTACCCACCAGATAAGGGTCACTCACAGGCTGTCCTTAACGGTGGCACGATATTGACACCCCTCTAGTAGGGGCAGAGATTGGACCCCAGCTTAGCCATAAAGGCATACATGGGGCATGTTAGTTAAACACTACTTCCTACAGTTTTAGTATCAGTCTCAATAAAAGAACAGAGAGAATTCTTCAAATTTTTGTATATATAGGACTGTCAGATATAGTTGTCCATATTATCAGTTTTAGTATCAGTCATAACAGTTATCAGTAAACCATGTATTAGCTTACATGTCATGCTATCACGTATTTATGGTCTGAGTTTCTATATATATGTGTTTGCACTCCCACGTTCATATTAGTCAGTCAATGTTGTTCATACATGAATCCCTTTATGTTCAGCCTACCTTCCTCGTATTCTCAGTACTCCAGTTGTATTGAAGCATTTACGCTATGGTGCTTTCTTTTCATGTTACACCATAGGTTCTGAGACACGAGCTCCAGCCCAGCAGTAGCAGTAGTAGTCCATTCGCAGAGACATAGTGAGTCCTTATTGATTCAAGGACAATATGATTTGATATATTTATTTATTTCTTCATTTACTTTTACAGAGTTAGTTGGAGACATTTCCTTCAACTCCTTATTCAGATAGTTTAGAGGCTTTCAGATTTACGTTAAGACTTAGCCTTTAGATTGAGTTATTTTGGGTATTTTCACCCACATGATTTTATTCAGTTGAACCTTATGGCCTTACAGTTCTATGTATTTTGCATTATTATATCATGATTTACTGTATAAAGTTATAGATATCAGTCATGGGTTAGCTTGTGGTCCTTTGGGGTCATGAGCACCGTGTAGCATTTCGGTTAAGCGAATCGAGGTGTTAAAAACTTGGTATTAGAGCTAAAGGTTCAATAGAGTCCTAGGAAGTCGGAAAGCCGCATCTAGTAGAGTCTTGTACATGGGTGTGTTACGCACCACATTTATATGTGGGAGGCCATAAGATGTTTTAGGAACAATCCTCTTTCTTCATTATTCATGTCATGCTAGTAAGTATATTGAGAAGTTAAACTCTCAGTCTACTACATTCTTCTCTTATTCCAGACCATGGCCCCAAAAAGAAGAATCCATCTAGCTCCTCAGCCCAAAGATCATTTGGGAGAACATGTTTCCCATGTGGAGTTTAGAGCCAAATTTACCACACTTTCTCAGTCCATAGCTGCACAGAATGAACGGCCACCAATCATTTCGGCCGATCCAGTGGCCAATACCAAAGCAACTAGGGTTCGGTACTTCACCCGAATGAACCCTCCAACTTTCCATGGGTCTAAGTATGATGAGGATCCTCAGGAGTTCATTGACAAAGTCCAGAAGGTCATTGACATCATGGGTGTTACTTCTATTGAGAATGTTGAGTTAGCCGCCTACCACTTATAGGATGTTGCTTATGATTGGTACAAATAGTGGAAGTTTGAGAGTTTAGATGATACAAGACCTATCGAGTAGGAGGAATTTGTCATGTCCTTCTTAGACGGATTCTTTCCCAAAGAGCTGAGGAAAGCCAAAGTTCTTGAGTTCATCAACCTCAAGCAGGGGAATATGAAGTTTAAGGAGTATTCTCTCAAATTTACTCAGCTAGCCATGTATGCTCCTCATGTGGTTGCAGACAATAGAGATAAGATGAGAAAATTTATGTCTACGATGATGATCGGTGATAGGAACTCAGCCAAACTTTTGACCCATGCCCAACAAGTAGAAGAGTAGAAGTTTAAGACAAGGGAGAGGCAGAATAAGAGAGAGAGGTCAGGTAACTTCAACTTTTCTCACCCTAAGTCAAATCGAGGAAACCATTCATAGTTTCGCTCCATGTCAGCCGTTCTAGCTTCTTTCTCTTCCAGCGCTCCAGTGCCAAAGTTTAAAGATGGCAATAGAGATAAAGCTCCAGGCTCTAAATCTTAGGGTAGTGTTAGCAGTGCCCGAACGAATCCCCTTTGTCAAACTTATGGTAAGAACCCCAAGAGCATTTGCATAGTCGGTAGTGATGTCTGTTTTGTTGGTGGGAAGCCTAGCTAGAGGATTAGGGAGTGTCTGCATTCAAGTATTCAGGATCAGCAAAATCATTCTATAGCTCAGTCCAGTCGCCCGAACCAGCAGGGTGCCATTTCCAGTGCTACCAGTGGGAAACGTCCAAACAGACTCTATGCTCTTCAGGTCCGGCAGGATCAAAAAAATTCTCCTTATGTCGTTACTGGTACGTTATAGATTTTCTATGTTTACGTTTATGCTTTGCTAGACCAAAGTGCATATTAGTATTTTGTTACTCCACATATAGCAGGTGATTTCAGAATCAGTTCTGAAGTCCTAGTAGAACCCTTCTTAGTCTCTACCCCAGTGGGTAAAACCATTATAGCCTAGTGGGTGTACAGGAACTGCCCGGTTATGATATCTTAGAAATCTACGTCCGCAAATTTAGAGGAGTTAGAGATGATTGATTTTGATGTCATTCTCAGAATGGATTGGCTTCATTCCTGCTATGCCATAGTCGACTGCAGAAACTGGATAGTTCAGTTTCAGTTCCCAAAAGAGCCCATCCTAGAGTGGAAAAGCAGTATTTCAATGTTCAGGCGTTAACTTATTTCCTACCTTTGGGAAAGTAAAATGATTTCTAAGAGGTGTATGTATCATCTCGTGCATGTTAAAGATTCTAGTTCTGAATCTACCAACCTCGAAATAGTCTTGTTGTTAATGAATACTTAGATATCTTTCCCGAAGATCTTCTATGCATTCCTCATAAAAGGGAAATAGACTTCGGCATAGACCATTCTTCGGTTACTCAACCTATTTCTATTCCGCCATATCGAATGGCACCAGCAGAACTCAAGGAACTGACAGATCAGTTAAAGGATCTCTTAGATAAGGGATTCATCAGACCCAGCTTTTGCCCATAGTGTGTGCCAGTATTATTCGTGTGCAAGAAAGACGGTTCTCTCAGGATGTGTATTGATTATGGTCAACTCATCAAGGTCACGGTCAAGAACAGATATCCTCTTCATAGGATTGATTATCTATTCGACCAACTTTAGGGTGCCAATTACTTCTCCAAGATAGACCTTAGATCAGGATATCATCAACTCAGAGTTAGAGAATGTGAATTTCGAAGAGCTTTCCATACTATGGTCACTTCGAATTTTTAGTCATGTCTTTTGGTCTTACCAATGCCCCTACAGCTTTTATGGATTTGATGAACCGTGTGTTCAATCAGTACTTAGGCATGTTATTCATAGTATTTATAGATGATAATCTGGTCTATTCTCGCACAAAGCGTGATCATGCAGACCATCTCAGACCATCTAAGGATTGTTCTTCAGACACTCAAGGATCACCAGTTATTTGCTAAGTTCAGCAAGTGCAAATTTTGGCTAATATCTATAACAATTCTTGGCCATATAGTTTCCAATGATGGCATTAGAGTAGATCCTAAGAAAGCTGAGGCAATAAGAAACTTGCCCAGACCCGTATCTCCATCAGATATTAGGAGTTTCTTGGGTTTGGCTAGCTATTACAGAAGGTTTATCGAGGGATTTTCTTCTATTGCATCTCCCATGTCCATATTGACTCAGAAGAAGATTAAGTATCAGTGGTCAGATTCATGCGAGAAGAGCTTTCAAGAGTTGAAGACTCAACTCACCTCAGCTCGATTTCTAGCTATTACAGATGGTTTAGACGGTTTTGTAGTCTATTGTAATGCATCTAGAATGGTTTTAAGTTGTGTCCTCATGCAGCATGGTAAGGTCATAGCCTATGCCCCCAGACAGTTAAAGCCACATGAGAAGAATTATCCTACTCATGATCTTGAGTTAGAAGCAGTAGTTTTTGCCTTAAAGATTTGTAGGTATTATCTCTATGGAGTTCATGTAGATGTCTTCACAGACCATAAAATCCTCCAGTATGTCTTTTCCCAAAAATATCTCAATATTCGCCAGAGAAGGTGGTTAGATCTCTTAAAGGATTACAACATGAGTGTTCGTTATCATCCAGGCAAGGTCAATGTTGTGGCCGACTCTCTCAATCGACTCTCCATGGGTAGTATTACTCACATTGAGGATAGTAAGAAAAAGATGACTCCGGAGATCCATCATCTTGCCAGACTAGGCATTTGCTTAGTCGATTCTTCAAAGGGTGGTGTACGTGTTCATAGTAGTTTAGAGTCATCTCTAGTTTTTGAGGTGAAATAGAAACAAGACAGGGATACTATCCTTGTCAAGCTCAAAGAGTCAGTTCAAAATTAGAAAGTTGAGGTTTTCTCCCAAAGTGAAGATGGTGTTCTTTGTTGTCAGGGTAATCTATGTGTTCTAGGTGTAGATGAATTGAGGCAGTGAATTCTTCCAGAAGCTCATGGTGTGCGATACTCGATTCATCCAGGGGCCATTAAGATGTACCACGACATGCGAGAGATCTATTGCTAGAGTGCGATGAAGAGAGATACTGTAGAGTTCTTGGCTAAATGCTCTATATGTCAGCAGGTTAAGATAGAGCATCAAAAACCTAGTGGTTCCATGCAAGAGTTCACCATTCCTACTTGGGAGTGGAAAGAAGTTAACATGGACTTCGTGATGGATTTGCCTAGAACTCATCATCAACATGATTCAGTCTGGGTAATTATAGATAGAATGACCAAGTTAGCTCATTTCCTTCCTATTCATACTTCTTATTCCGCCGAGAATTATGCTAAACTCTATATTAGGAAGTTAGTTCGGTTACATGGTGTTCCGCTATCTATCATCTCTGACGAAGGTACCCAGTTCACTTCTCACTTTTGGAAAGCATTCCAAAAGGGTCTTGGTACCCAAGTCCATCTCAGCACAACATTTTATCCTCAAACAGTTGGTCAAGCAGAGAGGACCATTCAGACTCTTGAAGATATGCTAAGGGCTTGTGTAATTGACTTAAAGGGAAGTTGGGACGACCACTTGCCCTTGATTGAGTTTTCATACAACAATAGCTATCATTCTAGTATTCAGATAACTCCATTCGAAGATCTCTATGGTAGGAGATGTAGATCTCTGATTGGTTGGTTCGAAGTTAGTGAGTCATCAATCATAGGTCCTAAATTAGTATTCAACGCCTTAGAGAAAGTTCAGTTGATCAGAGAGAGACTCTGGGCTGCTCAGAGCCGAAAAAAGTCCTATGCAGATGTTCGTAGAAAGGATCTCGAGTTAGAGTTTAATGACTATGTCTATATTAAGATCTCTCCCATGAAGGGAGTGAAGAGGTTCGGTAATAAATGGAAACTCAGTCCCCAATATCTCGGTACCTTCAAAATTCTTTGTTTCTTTGGCATGGTAGCTTATGAGCTTGAGTTGCCTTCAGATCTAGCCTCAGTCCATCTAGTCTTCCATGTCTCTTTGCCAAAGAAGTGCATAGGTGACCCAGTAGTTGTTGTCCCTATTCAGAGCATTGACATTCATAACAGTCTCTCTTATGAAGAGATTTCATTCAAAATCTTAGATTATCAGACTCGTAGATTGAGGAACAAAGTAGTCCCTCTAGTCAAGGTTCTTTGGCAAAATCAATCTCATGAGGGAGCTACTCGGGAAGTAGAAGCAGATATGTGTACCAATTATCCTCACCTCTTCCCCACCAATTCCGATCAAGCTCAAGGAAACAGTTTTCCTTAAGTTTATTCAGTTTCACGTTCATGTTTCTAGTATAAACTTAGTACCTATTAACCAATTCATACTCAGTCATACATTCATGTGTCAGTTGTTCGTGCATCAAATATGCACGAGTACAGTATGTTTAGCATGTCAGTCATGAGATCAAGTTTCAATTCTTCATATTCAGTTCAGGTGATACTGTCTTGTATCCCTTCTCAGTAAATTCTCATTTGAGGATGAATGTTCCTAAGTAGGAGATATTGTAATACCCCACATGTTTCTAAGCTAGGAAGTGAATAAGTATTCCTATGTATGAAATATCCTATCCTATGATGCATACTTTAGTACATGACTTACAATGAATATCCCAGTGATATTATAGCTTATGATGCATTAAGCATGTTCATATGAGTAACTTAAGGTAATACAACTAAGAGTTTTTGAATCCATCAAGTTTTAGTGTTCGATTTTGCAAGGGTCATCTTGGAATGAGTATAACTCGATGTTAATGTGGTATTTTAGCTGATTTAGACCCACCAAATTGTACAGAATCGAATAAGGTTTCGAACGATACCAATTTCTCCTTAATCCAAAACCCAAGCAAAAAGATATACCTATTTTCGTGAGAGATGGTAAGGATAGGCGATTGGTGAGGTGCCGCCAAACCAAACATAGGTGATTGGTTAGGCGCCGCACAACCTAGCTTTGGCAATCACTTGGGCACCACCTAAGTCAGTTCTAGGTGCCAAAACACTCTGTATTGAGTTATTTTAAGGGTAATTAAGTCTTTTAACTCTCCTTACACGTCCCTTAACTTAACCCTATGAAACATATAGCTTCTAAACATATTACAACCCTATTATAATCTCAAAGCTCATCATCCAAGAGTACTAAAAGATAAAAACAACTAGGGTTGTGTAACTATGCTTGAAGATCCATTTTCAAGGAAATTCCTCCGTCAATCATCAAGAAACTTCCTTCCAAGGTATGCATGAGTTAATTCATGGACTCCTTTCGTCGATGAAGTAAAAAAACCATCTTATAAATTTTGTATTATGATGTTTATGTTGTTGGTGGTTGATATTCATTTTGTTGGAGTTTGATGATGCCTAAGATGGGATCTTTGTATGTTTATTGTGAGGATATGGTGGTATTTAACGTATAAATATGTGAAATTGGTGGTTGTATATTTGTAATCTTGATGAATCCACCTATGCCTAAGATATGCATGTAAGGTGTTTGTGAAAATACCTAAGGGAACAGAAATTATGATTTTATGATATAAAAAGTCCTAAATGACTATTTCATGTTCTAAGTTTATGTTAAATGTGATCCCCATGCTATTATATTGAACTGAAGAAGTTGTATGAGATGCTCATGATATTGTTACAATATGGAATGACCATGTTATTAAAGCCATGAAAGTATATACATGTTGTGTGCATTCCCGATCATGTGGTAGTTTGTTGAGAATCATTCTTATTATGAAAGCCTTACTTATGATATTGTGAATTGTGGACTCAAATCTTATGATCAAGTTCTGTTATGTGAGTCATTTTCCTCTTATTGAGTCCTCGGGGTGCTTGTACCCAAAAACTATAGTTCTGTGCTTAGACCTATGTCATGTTTCACGAAATCCGAACTCAAGTTATGATTCCATAGACTTTAGTTAGTCATGTGACTCAGGAAAACCTCATGATCTTAGTCGGTTGTCATATATCAGTAACATTCCACCATTCAACGGTATTTAGTAAGATTAAGTAATACACAGTTAGTTATTCATGTCCAGTCCCTCCAGATGGGAGTAGAGGTTAGTACCGAGTGAACCCAAGGACTGGAACTCCCCCACCAGTTCAGGGTGTGATTCTTAGTAGTCATCTTTGTATTCCATAACTACGTAGCCAGCATATGTTGGGGCATCTTAACCCATCAGATTAGGGTTGATGAGATGGATTAACTAGTTAATTCAAGTTTCCCACCATTCTCATTGAGTACCCGCCAGATAAGGGTCACTCACAGGCTATCCTTACCTGTGGCATGGTATTGACACCCCTCCAGTCAGGACTAATATTGGACCCCATCTTACCCACAATGGCATACATAGGGCATGTCGGTTAAACACTACTTCCCACAGTTTCAGTATCAATATCAATAAAATAACTAAGGGCATTCTTTATATTTTAGTATATACAGGACTATCAGATACAGTCTTCCTTGTTATCAGTTTCAGTATCAGTCATGACAGTTATCAGTAAACTATGTATTAGCTGAAAGGTCATGCTATCGCATATTCACGGTCCCAGGTTCTTTATATGTGTGTTTGAACTCCCATGTTCATAGTAGTCAGCTAGTGTTGTTCATGCATGAAACCCTTATGGTTCATCCCACCTTCCTTGTATACTCAGTACTCCGGTTTTACTGACGTATTTGTGCTATGGTACTTTGTTTTCATGCTACACCATAGGTCCTGAGACACGAGCTCCAGCCGAGCAGTAGAGGTAGCATTCCAGTCGCAGAGACACAGTGAGTCCTCATTGATTCGAGGACAATATGATTTGATACATTTATTTATTTCCTTAGTTCAATTTTACGGAGTTAGTTGGAGACATGTTGCTTCAACTCCTTATTCAGATAGTGTAGAGGCTTTCAGATTTACTTTCAGACTTTGCTTTCAGATTGAGTTGTTTTGGGTATTTTCACCCACATGATTTTATTCAGTTGAAACTTATGGCAATACAGTTCTATGTATTCCACATTATTATATCATGCTTTGCAGTATACAGGTACAGATATCAGTCATGGGTTAGCTTGTGAACCCTCGGGGTCATCAGCACCGTGTAGCATTCTGATTCAGTGAATCGGGGTGTTACAGTACTGCATCGAGCAACGTACAATGTCCAAAGGAACGCAGCACGAGCTGAAGAAGATGAATATATTATATTTCTTCCAACGGACAAATAAATAGCCACATATATGTTTCAATAGAAGACACATCTACTTAAAATTATCAAACAGATATATATATTTGTTCCAATAATTGACTAACATGTCGAACCAGATACTTGATCTTGTGCAACATATGTCTTGTCTATTTTAGAAAATCAAACAGCTCTTCGTACAACTTTTATTTGTACCAATAGACGAACTGTCTACTACAACTGATGATTCATATATTGCAACGGATGGTTCATCCATTGGAAATTATCACACAGGGTCTTCCACATATTGAAATTTGTCCCAACAATTGATTCATTATTTCAATAGAAATATAATATGTTTCGGATAATTTAAAATAGGAGGAAGACATATTTGATTTTCTAGAAGAGATGATTTATCCTTTTCCATTTTATTGTATCTCCGTGATTAGCATTGACCAATTCTTGATTTCCAGGTGGATGTAGAAGATTCTATTGCTGAATAACATTGACAATATGCTACTCTTTTTATGATAATACGGCTAACAGAAAGCGTAAAAACCATATGCAAGCGACAATGAAGATCCACGACGAGCAAAGCCGAATTCCATAGCACCGGATGAAGAACAACTTGTCCATACTGAGTACATCCTTATAGCTTGAGCCTATTAAAGCAATCCTTGGCAGTATACTTAAATTGTTATTGATGTATTTGTTGAGATATGTACCCATAACAATTTTTTTACATTCCATTTATTCGTTGACTTATTTCAGCTAATTCATGAAGGCTTCAATTTATTTTATTTTGTCAACAAATTTTATTTATTCCTTAGATTTAAACTTATTAATTGAAAAGGAATACTAGATTCAAATATTCTAACATATAATGTATCTATTGCAAAAGACGACAATCTATTGGATAATTCGAACAGATTTAGACATATGTAGCAACAGGTAGGTGATTTGTTGGAATTTATCAAATAGGTCTTCCAACTGTTACAATGGATGGACTTTAGATAAAAACATCAAGATTATACAACAGATGACGCATCTATTGAAAAAAAAAACAGATTTAGACATATGTTTCAACATATGGACTTTATCTGTTGCAACCGAAGACACATCTATTAGAATAATCGACCAGATTTATATATGTCGCAATAGGTATTTTATATTTTGGAATTTGTCAAACATGTCTTTCCACTATTGTAACAGATAGACTTTAGATGAAAACATCAAGATAATGCAATAGATGAATACCCTATTGCAACCGATAAAATATATGCCAGAAAAGGTAGGATAACTATTACAACGGATGGAGAATCTGTTCCATTATAAAAATTCAACTTTTGGTGGACATAAAAAATAGCCACTATGTTTAAGAAGGTTAAAGTGAATTGAAATAAAAAAGTCACAACCCATCGACGGTGTTCGGTTCAAACACCTAAAATAAAATAGGCATCAAGTAAACATGTTCATTATAAAGATGTAAAATAAAATAGGCATCAAATGTTTTAGTGTTGGTCCTGGCACATTTCAGTGACTTGCCGTCACTTAGCCCCCAAGTGTCATTTTCCCCCCATTGTCTTATATATTCATCTTCCTCCCAAAATTTAACCCTAAATTTCTAAATCTTCTTCTTTATCATCATATTCTTTTATCAATCCAAATTCTTCAAATTATTACTTTCATTTTTTCCAACTGACCTTGACAATGTCGAGTGCATCTTTCACTATTTTTGTGATAAATATTTTCGATATTCTAAGTGCGGTCATGAAGCTCTATTAAAGACTTTTTCGACTCAATGAAATTCGGGTCATATGTTTTTTACTTGTATTATTTCATTTCTAATATTTTTTTATTTAATTAATTATTGACTTGTAATTGTTTTGTAATTGTGTTCTCTGTTTTATAGAAATTAGGTGGATGCGATTAATTTGATTGTTATGAAGAATGACATCCTTCACAAGAAAGTCATGTAATCTGAAGTTTGTTGAACAAAGTCAAGGCTTCTGAAGTGAAAAAAAATCGAGCAAGAAGATACTACATTGTTGCCGTTATTACTACTACTTTGGTGTTGTTGGGCACATGAATATTGAAGCCTAATTGCTGAAATTTTCATGGTGGTGTGTGTATTTTCTACTAATTCGTTGTCGACTAGCACATGGATTTTCAAGCGTAACTGTTGGAAATTATCAAAAAGATTTAGGCATATGTTGTAAAATTTAGGTCATCTATGGAAATTATCAAGCATGTCTTCCAACTGTTGCAACAAATTAGACTTAGATTATTAGATTATTCATAGAAATTATCAAATAGGTATTCCCACTGTTGCAATAAATTAGACTTATATTATTAAAACAGGCCTTTCCACTGTTGCAACAGACTGACAATCTAATCTACTGTATTATGAAAAACTCAACTTACATCAGAAAAAAATTATTGCCACTACATGTACATATAATTAAGTGAAGGATGAATTGAAATTAAAAATTTCTATTTCATAGCTCTTCTGTATACACAGGCTTCAAGCGTCTAGTTAGTACCCCATAATCCCAGACTTCTTGCAGGTTTGTCATAGTGTTAGCGCACAGAAAAGTCATTGTCTCGATCATTTCTATGCCGGTCAACAAACATTTGATGTGTGCAAGAGCATATGAGCCGCTCGCTTTAGAGGCATCATATTTTGGAAGGATCATTCCCTTCTTTTGACCTTCAAAATCTCATGACTTCTTCATTAACACTTTCTTTGGCAAATGATTCATCAGTTTACCCTCCCTCAATAAGATAGGCAATAGAACCATCAGTGGCTCCATGAGGAGAAAAAGATCAAAATCATCGATGAGAGGTACGTTTTAGTCATAAATATTAATCTTTCCCTCCTCGAGTAGTATCTCAACAGCCTGATAATGAATGTCATTCATGCTAATGACTGCAAGAATCCTTTTTGCTTCGGTCCAGCTCTTGCCGTGTGGATTTGGCATGTTCCCACTAACATATCTTAACGTTTCTTCTTCATCCAAAACCAACATAGGAACTAGAAAATCAAGTCCCACGCCAAGGGCTAATGGCTCTACATTGAGTTGATAGTACCTATCCTTCGGCTTCTTACAGAAATTGAGGTCCATTATCCTATCGGCAGCGTCATAAGCTTCTCGATACGTTAATTGCCTTTTCCTTAAGAGGTCAAGAATTATGTCAATATGCTGTGAGATAAGAAGTCAATTTTTAAATAGGTTAGTAATTATAAAGATGCAACGTATGGTCTATCTATTGCATAGGGTTCTCTGAATCAATAATCCAACATAACTTATGCAACAGATGGATAATAAGTTGCAACAAAACTACAACCAGTTACACCAGTATACCCAGCTGTTGAATAGATGTGAAATCTACTACGTAGATTCTTCTTCTTCAAGGGGTAGATTAGAAGGTATAGGTTAGGAAAAGTAAACTTGGCTTGTCCTCGTACAGAATACACATATCAGTCATAGTCTGGAAGTCTTGGGGGGAAAAGAGAGGCCAGGGGTAATCTGGTGCGTCTAGCTTGGCATTCTTGTCCTGTCGTAGATCCCTCTTCTCTTCGGTGCCAAGTTCTGCATATATTTCCACCTTCTTGATTGGACCCTAAACTTTAAAATCTATTGTAGATGGAGGAATAACAATTTCTTTTGATTTCCGAGTGGAGAGTACGTCTCTAATTGCTCTTTTCTTTCTCCTAACCAACATTGTAGGAGCGTGTGACTCCCTCACCTTCTTGGATAGTATGACACACCTCTTGGATTTGAATTTCTCAATAACTTTAGAGATAGCCTCTACTTTTTTAAAGTGTTTATCCTATCTGTCATTGCAATCATCGCATTCGTAAAAAGAACACGAGGGTGAAGAGGGCTGAAAGGGACCTGTGTAAGGGAAAAAGAGGTGTTTTCAAACATATTTATTCTTTGGTAGCATCATCAGCATGCCTGCCACAAACACCAACAACTCCATAAGAAGAAGCACACGGATTTTGCCTTAGTAAAAGGTTGGTATTAAAGAATCTCAATAATAGGCTGAACTTGCCTAACTGCCCTTCTTATGGTTGTTTCACCAACCAATTACTTCTTTATTAATTCCTCCATTGGTCTGCATTAGTATCAACATGAACAAGAGTAACATAGGAAGTCATCACCGGCTCCTCCTCAGTAGGCCCGATCCGTAGATGCACAACCTATAAAAAAGCAAAAAAAGACAGATGCATTTAAATTATTTAATATAATAATTTTCACAGTTTGCCGTATATGGTTAAAATCCATTTGATTCTGGTTCAGAGAAATAGGGCAACACATGGATTATCTGATGCAAAATATCAATCATCTGTTGCAAAAGCTTTACAAGATGGGTAATTTGTTATGCAACGAATGATTTGTATGTCGCAACTGATAAACGATATGTTATCAGATTAAACATCTGTTGTATAATTTGTAGTAGATGGTTAATATTTATGGAGTCGAGTTCAGAGAACCAAAGCCACAGATGGGAACTCTGATGAAAGATATACCCCGTCACAATAGATGTCCAATCTAGTGCATTAGATATAGCATCTCATGCACCACCTATAATATCTATTCAGCATCTTTCTTATCTTTGAGTAGAATTATTTTACTTGAAGAAGACGTACTGCATCATCTGGATGGTTAAAGAGATCAGCCTCTTTAATATTGGTGTTGCTCATTGCATCCAACCACCTAAACATCCTAGGATGAGAGGCCTCATTCGGGTAATCAATTAACTGTTTTCGGAGGGGAGGAATGCCTTCAAATGCCGAAGCCTAAATATTGTAAACAGGAAGAAAGCAAAAAATATTAATAATAATAACTATATGAAATATTAATTAATGGATAAGTAAAATTAGTGATTATTTTTACCATGAAAGCCCAAGGAAAGCCGTATAATGTGGTCCTCTTTCTCTTTCTGACTCACCAATTCCTCCTCTTTCTCACTTTCATTTTCTTCATCACCATCTACGGACCCTTGTCCATCTCCCTCAATATTGTTTTAATATCTCTCCTCAGCTTCACTTTTCCCTACTAAGATTGTTCAGGAAGATCCTCCGAATCCCTCTGTTCTGTAGCCTTTTTTTTAGTGGTCAGACGTTCATCCATTTTTACTTTCTTTTCTTTTGGGAGACATGTTTTACCTACAGACAAAGAAAAATAAAAATTACATTACAGTTGATGTATGAATAAACTTTGAAAAATAGAATACAAACACCACGAATACGCACACACCAACACCCACCACCCCAAACACCACCAACCAATGCCAACAAACAAACAAACACAAGGAATACTGACAATACCACAAACACCACCAAACAATGCCACCACTGGTGCTACCATGACAACCACAAACACCACCACCAGCACCATCAACACCATCCAACTATACCATGACAGTCAATGGAACACTGGGATAGAAACTAGGGATTTCTTAAGTTCTTGCTATGATTTTACCATCAAAACTCAAAATTGTAAACCCAGTATCAAAGATAATACAACTAAAAGTTTTATTTTTCATCATTAACTTAAAATCCCTTATATTTTAGAAAAAAATTAAATATAGAGATTTTCTCGATATATATATATATATATATATTCTCACTCAATAGTACAGTATATATATATATATATATACTGCACTATTGAGTGAGAATAAGAGTGAAAGAGTCAGACCTCAAGATTTGAAATGATGAAATCTTTTGTATGGGTTGATTTGTATTTTGGAAAAGAATGACAAGTAGCTTTGAAAATATTAATTTGGTACGCAATGATCTTAATTATTTTTAAAATAATAAAATATACGAGTAATTTTTAAAATTGTATAAAAACAATTAAAGTAGTAGTTGACCGAGTACTCTAGAAGGTGACCCTGTGAAAACTCACCCCTAGTCCTAGATAAAACAATTTAGGAGTCTAACATATGAACTCAATTGAAATTGTAAAAAATTAATGTTCAACATGTTGCATCAGATTTCTCATCTATTGTAAATTATCAATCAGATTAGGTAACAACAGAATATGAATCTGATGTAAATTATCAAATAGATTAACTCATTTGCTACGACAGATTAGCCAACTATTGTAAATTATCAAACGGATTTTCATATGTCGCAACATATTACCCATATACTGTAAACTATCAAATAGGTGCTGCCATCTGTTGTTGCTAACCCTATGAGAATTCACCCCTAGTCCTAGATTAATCGATAGTTTACCATATTAGAACTTACCCCTAGTCCTAGATTATTCAATCAAGGTATTAGTACCCTAGTCCTAGATTAATCAATTAAGTTATTATCTAACATATGAGGTAGTAGGAATCGATTTGGCTTAGAGTGATTGATCGTCAACTCTGGTTGGGAGGAACTCAGTACCGTTTCATCATGCAATTCACAAAAAACTCAATTAAAGTTATAGATGACCATATGAGTACTCACATTCAATTAAGGTATTATTCTAACATATGAACTCAATTGAGTTATGTATAATCAAATGCTCAACCTGTTGCAACAGATGTCTTTTCTGTTGGATCAAATCAAACAGATTATGTAATCTGTTGCAACATATTGCACATCTATTATAAACTATCAAACTATTTAAGTCATCTATTTCCACATATTACCTATCTATTGTAATTTATCAAATGGATTGAGTCATATGTTGTAATAGATTACCCATTTGTTGTAAATTATCAAATGGGCGCTGTCATATATTATAATTGACATTATTAGAACTCACCCCTAGTCCTAGATTAATCAATTAAGGTATTAGTTGGACACATAAGATAGTAAAAATTGGTTTAGCTTAGAGTGATCGATCGACGACTCTTGTTGGGAGGAACGCAGTCCCGTCTCATCATGCATTTGCCAAAAAACTCAATTGAAGTTGTATTTGACCCTATGATAACTCACCCCTAGTCCCAAATTATTCAATTAAGGTATTAGTTGAACATACGAGGTAGTAAGAATCGGTTTGTCTCAGCGTGATCGATCGATGACTCTTGCTGGGAGGAATGCAGTACCATCTCATCATCCAATTGCCAAAAAACTCAATTGAAGTTGTAGTGGACCCTTTGTTCTCATTCATCCATCCCTATTTTAACCTATATCAATCTATATACTATTACCAATCTTAACATTAAGTTAATGAGAACACATTTCAACTCAGAGTGATCGATCGACGACTCGAGTCGGGATGAATGCAATACTAACACCATCCAAATGCAACGACTCAATTGGATTTGTAATTGACCCTGTGATAACATTCATTCATCCCTAATTCCACCTATATCAAGGTAAGTACTATTATTAATCTTAACGTTAAGTTAATGCGGACCTCATTCTTTCATCCCTAGTTCATCCTAAATTAATTGCAATGAAATCCCTTGCAACAAACAACTGAGCTATTGTACAATTTCAAATAGATAACAATATCTGTTGCAACATATGACATTTCTTATTTAATTATCAAATATATTTACATCTGTTATGACGGATAACTGAGGTGTTGGAAATTTTCAAACAGATATTGATATCTATTGTAACAGATGACGTTTCTAATTTAGTTATCAAATGACATTTCCATATGTTGTCAAAGTTGACAGAGCTATTGTGATTTCTCAAACAGACATCTAAATCTATTGCAACAAACGACATCTGTTTGAAAATCTTTTTGTTTTCTTTTAATTTTAAAGCAAGCTACTGTCCAAGTAGATAATGTAGTAGTACTACTAAAGGTGGTAAAAATGTTTCTTGGATAACTCAAAAATCACATTGAGTAGTCTTGTCCTGTCTTTTCAAAGTCACCCATTTTCTTCCTTGTGCTCCACAAATTATCAGTGAATATTAATTAATGAATATTGAAACCCTTAATACTTCTTCCTATTCGTATTGACTTGGCTCTTCCATCTAGAAAATATTAATTAGGGTTTTATTTTACTACCAAATTAGCCTTATTAATTATTCTTTTTAAATATAAATTTGAATAAATACACTTTGTTTAGTCATTTAATATTAAGGGTAGTATATCTAGAAATTAGAATTATCTCATCTCTCCCCTCCTCTCCTTCAGCCCTAAATCTCTCATCTTTTTTCTTTTTATCCTCTTTGTGGTTATCACAGCCTTTTTTGTCTCTCATTTTTCTCAAAAAAATTCATTCGAATCTAAACTGATCAATATCCATATCTTATATTCCTCAACTGAAATTGCTGTTTTGACCCCCTTTTGACATTGTATGATATGATTCTCTATTGCTCTTTCATTCTCGTCTTCTTCTTCCAACTTTATTTACATCTTTTTGTTTATATAATTACCATTTTCTTATATCATATTTATTTATAAAATTTGAATGAACATTTAATTTTTGAATAAACATATCGGGAATTTTAATTATAAGATGTAAGAAAAGTTATCTGTTTGGAGAAGTTTAAAAGCCTTGTTGTAGTATCATATTTTTATGAATTTTTTTGTTTCGTTGTTTTTGATGTTGTTATTGAAGTTTTTGGTGGGTATGGCATTGTTGGAACTTGTGGTGTGGTGTTGCTGGTGGGTTTCGCATTGTTGGAACTTGTGGTGTGGTGTGGTTTAGACGATTGGTGCTTTGTAGTGTGGTGTGGTTTAGATAATGGGTGTTTTTTAGCTTAAAAATAGTGGAGTCCAAACAATCAATACAAGGAGTATGGGAGAAAAAAATAAAAAGTTTAAAGTGAATAAGAAGAGAAGAGTTGGTTACCAAAATCTAAAAAATAGTGCTGAGTAGAAATTGAACTCAAGACCAACACAAATAAATATACTTAAACACCCATAAACAACAACTAGGATAACTAAAAAACACTTACTATGGGTGCTCATTGACTAGATTATATACATTTTTTTCTTTATTTCAACATACATATATAAAATTTGATATGAGTTCAGTCTGTATTCGCGCACTCGAAGGATTCCATGTGGGTCAGTCCCTTGTTTTTTATGGTGTTGGAACATAGGATGTATGCTTCTTTGTAGTTGATAATGTTGTTGGAACAAATGTTGTTGTTTTATTTGATGCTGATATTTTTTATTTATTGCTTGTATTTTATGCGGTTTTAGATGTTCCAATAGACAGAGAAACTGATGGAACAAATCAAACCACTAGCAAGGCTGCTACGTATTCCAACAGACTCCATATCTGTTGCATCAGACTCCATATCTGATGCAATAGACTCCACATCTAACTCGACTATCCGCAATTTATGTGGTGTGTGTGGTGTTATTTAAATAAAACTGATGACTTTATTAATATGTAAATTAAAAAAAATGGATATAATTACAAAATTTTATCTTTTTGTTGTATTTTCAAAAGAATCAGATTGGTAATCTGTTGCAAAATATATTCCATCTGTCATATAACTTACAACATATTGACAATCTATTGCAATAGATGTATATATTAGTTTGCTTTTCCATCAGTTGTGGTGTCTGTTGCAACTTGCTAGTCATCTGTTTATTCAATTTCATCGAGAGCAATAGATTTTTCAAAAGACTTCTTGGCCAAACTCAATTTTTACTCTTGGACTGCTGCTCTTTTGTTTCTTTGCATCATTCAAGCTAGCCTCCAAATTCAATTTCTGCCCTCAATCCAATAGCAAAAATTTAGTTTGGTTGAAGGACGCAAAGAAAAAGAGAGAAGCAATCCAAGAGCAAAAATTGAATTTTGCCAAGAAGTGTTTAGAAAAATTGATTGCTCTAAATGAAATTGAATGAATAGATGACGAGCAAGTTGCAACAGAAACCACGGGTAAAGGACATGCAAACTGATATATCCATCTATTGCAAGAGATTGTCCATATATTGTATGTTATCTGCTAGGAGGAATATATTTTGCAAAAGATTACCAATCTTTATCTTTCTGAAATACAACAAAACGATAAAATGTTGTATTTAGATCCATTTTTTTTCAATTTACTTATTAATAAAGTCACCAGTATTATTTAAGGAACATACAAAACACATAAATCATGGATAGTTTCAGCAATATTGCATTAAATCCCGGATAGATTGCTAATTACATTTTATCTCGGAATTCCTAGTAAATATGAATTTGGGATTTCTTGTAATTTTTTAAAACATTAAGGGATATTGTGTAATATGGTGTCTTAAATATGGGGTTTGTGTAATTTTTCCTTTTAAGGGATATGAACAGTCGTGGTTTTTTGTTTAACTAAGTCCAGTCCCTTCCAATTCTCAATCATTTTATAAATAGGTTCCTCCGGCCTCCTCACTCACTCTCACTCACTCTCGTTCATTCTACTATACTTACAATACTAATATGTAAGATCCAAATTCGTACAAGAAGGTTCATATCGAGTGCTTGAAGGAATTTCAAAGGCAGTTTGATGAACTCCAGAGGGATTTGGCCGACTTCCGAGCAACGCTGAGGAAGGCCCTGCTACTGCCGGATGAAAATTGTAAGGTTGACAATAATAAAAGTAATAATAATAATAATAATAATTAGGTTATGTTTTTTTATTTCTTTTAGCGTATGTATTTCTCTTTTTTATATTCGATCTACCTATAAGGGATTCAAAAAAATCCATGTATATGTTTGGGTTGATCGATTTTGAATTTTTAATTCTTATTCAATATTTAATTATCATTCTATTTATTCCCTATTCAAAACATATCGGCGGTTGGACTTAGGGATGCGGTTATGATGAGAAATTCTCCCAAAAACGGTTTGTTAATAAATAATAAGTATGTAATTATATTATAATCATAAAAGAAAGTTTATTTAATTTAAAAAAAGTCAGAACATTGGATTAATTTAATTAATATATATATATGATGATATGATTTTTAAGAAAAAAGTTAATGAATAGTCGGGACAGTAACTTTTGTCTAAACACATTCAACAACCAAACAAAAACAAAAAAATCTTCTAATGCATCAAATTCCTCATCTGTTGCAACTTATTAATCAGTTAGAAGATAATGGTATATCTATTGAAACAGATGGGTTATCTAATGCAAAAGATATACAATATGTTGCCATAACTCAATTAATAAAAATGTTTATTAAAGAAACAGAAAGATTAAGTCACCGCCAACTTGATTTAATTAAGTCATTTCTTTTCACAGAAAAGAATAAGGAAATAAATGATAAATACAATTTGAACCGTAAAAAACTCGCCAGAAGTATTCTTGTTTTTAAATCTTCTTTATTAATTTATATAATTAAAAAGTCATAAAATTTGGATGTCATGAAGATAATATTTTTTTAAAAGATATATATATTATATGTTGCAACAGATATATTATCTGATGCAATAGTTGAACTATTTGTTGCAACGGATGATATATCTATTGTAATAGATGATTTATCTGATGCAACAGATATTTAATCTGTTGTGCAACTCAGTGTAAAAAATTAATGGTTGCTGGAAAGAACTAATTATTTTATATATTATAAAGCTAAGCTTCAAGCTAAAATGTCATAACCTATCATAATATTGATTAATTTAATTAAGTAATAACTTTTTACAATAATCAAGAATGTCATTAATAAATGGAGGTGAACAGTTGTGCCTTTAAATCTGCTTTATTAATTTATATAATTAAAAAGTCAAAAAAATTGGATGTCATGAAGATAAGATATTTTTTTAAAAAAATATATATATTATATGTTGCAACTGATATATTATTTGATGCAACAGGTTATCCATTTGTTTCAAATCATGATATATCTGTTGTAACAGATGATTTATCTTATGCAACAGATATATTATCTGTTGGCCAAGTCGGTGTAAAAAAATGGTTCCTGGAAAGAACTAATTATTCATAATAATAAAGTTGAAAAGTCATGACCTATCATAATATTGATTAATTTAATCAAGTCATAACTTTCTACAGTAATCAAGAATGTCATTAACAAACGGAGGTGAACAGTTGTGATTTTTTGCCTAACTCATTCATGTTCAATCCTCTATAAATAGGTTCCTCCTTACTTAATCGTTTGTTGTACTACACACTATTTATTCCTCGCTCTTGTTACACTTTTAGCGACTTTCTCTTCATGGACTTGATAGCTTTTTCTTGTACCAGGTAAGTCTTTTTCTTGTTTTTTGTGTAAATATATGTTGTATTACATTACATTACATTTGAATTTTTTCTTTTCTTTACTTTTGTGTTTACGTGTGTGTTTTGTCAACTTATGTATTTTTTAGATATGGCTGATCCTGTGTGGGATGTCGCTATCTTATGAGATTCCATGAGAGAACTGCAGAAGGAGGTTCATGACCTACATTGGGAGTTGGTCGCCGTTAGAGTAAGGATGCAGCGGGAGATCCGCAGGATGCGGAGGGTGCTGCTGCTGCCCTTTGAAGATAGGACGGCTGGCCATACAAATAATTATGATGTTAATAATGATGATAGTAATAATTAAGCTTTTTTCTGTTATCTATGTATTTTTTTTGTTTGTTTTATAAAAAAAATTATGTTTGGTGCACTTGATTTTTTATTTATTATTTAATTTTTGTACTGTCTATTTCTATTTCTTAATGAATGTCATGTCTACAATTAAGGAATAATTTGATTTCAATATCAATACCAAGAACATATGAGTTATCTGTTAGGTTTTTTGTGTGACAGGAGTTGTATTTTGTTGTTCGAAATATATTAGTAATCTGATGTAACATATTATTTATCTGTTGAAATAGGTTACTAATCTGCTATAACAGAATATCCATCTATCCGATTCATAATTATATTACAGGCACCTAGAATCCTTAAAAATTAATCCGACATGAGTCTACTGTTACAACAAAACATTTATCTGGTGTCACACATAATGGATCTGTTTAAACAGATTGCTCTTGTATTGCATTCATGTTCGCGTACAAACTATTGTTGAAAAAACAACACACTAGAAGTTACCCAGATTCAACTAAAAAGCATAATTTGACTTACCAAAGTCTTTCTCTCAAGTAAATTCTAAAGTTAAAAGTAATTTATGAAACAAAATTTGACATAAGAATTTGGTCAAAGAGCAGCAGGTGGGGTAACAACAACAACAACAACAATGTCAGCAAGAAGAATATGAAGTTGATAATGAAGTATAAGATGATGATAATGAATCAGAAGATCATAAATAAAGCAGCAGCAACAATGAACAACAAATATCGCAAAGAGAGATGCCTTTTTACCCTTCGTTCCCCGTTGTATATTAACTAACATTTGAATCAAAGTGTAAATTTAAAAACTTGTGGGTTCTTTTGAAATTTTCTTAACTTTCTTAATCCATAATGAAGTAATTGTCACCTCTGCTTAATTATTAAGACTTGTGTCACCTATACCTTATTTTAAAACGCTTTTGTCACTTCTGGCCCAAACCCCCTAAAGACATGACTATTGAACTTTATGTTTTTGTTGTTTTTTTTGCGGCATTTTTTTTAGTAAGTAATATATAGATTTTTGGAGGAGTATTTTTGTAATTTTACTTTAAAATTTAGGGAGTTCATGCTTTTAAGGTAGTAAATATATACATATATATAAAATATATATGTATATATATCATATTTACGTCATAATTCTTTATAATGTCGATATTATTATTTATTTTCACTCGTTTTCTTTAAATAAATTTTAAAATATCATTGATGATGGATAAAAAATATATAAATTATTTTATTATTACTAATGATAACAATTGACACATGAATCACGTTACAAGATTGTATTTTCACATCACATATAAATTTTTTCTCGAATATTTAATTTTAAATAAGTAATTAATGTAAAGTGAGATATTTGTTGAAATAGCGAGTATATATATGAATATGATGGCTGTTTCTTCATAGTAAATTTTGGCACCGTAAAAATATATTAAAAATGATAAAAAATAACCGATAGAATTTTATTTTAAATATTTGTCATCAAGTAGTATAATTCTTGTAATTTGGTTACTTAGTTTTGGAATTGAAATGGTCAAAACATATCCAAAAGAAAAGGTAACAAATAATAAATATTATCTCATTTAGATATTTGTAAGAATGAATATAGAGTTTGCTAACTTTTAGTAAATTTGACACACTAAAATATATTCAAAAAATATGGTAAAAAAATAAATATCGATTCTAATTAATTTTTTTTGACCTTTTCTTCAAACCTTCTATTCATTCAACGAGTTTATCATATTGCACACCTTCTCCTTCTTCTACAAACACAAATAACATTTCACATATATACATATACTTTATGAAATAACTTCTGTGTTTATTTTTGTTTGATGTTTTAAGTAATATTTAAATTATTTAATTAATATATCACTATTTAATTTTTTTTAATGTGTTTATGTATATCAATATTGATTGAAAATTTTAGAGTACGTAATTTTTAATTAAATAAAAAAAATAATTAAAAATATTATAACAGATATTTAAAATATTTTTTCTCAATAAATTGATTTTAGTAATAAAAGTTTATTGACAAATGTCCTTTTTGGTCATTTGATTAAAAAAAATCACTTCATGTATAAGATTATCCAAAAACATTTTGATTATCAAAAGCACTGTTCAAATAAATTTATCAAACACAAACTACTTTTTTTTTTTAAAGTAATTATCTGAAAAGACATTTTATAAAAGTATTTATCAAAGAAGCAATTTTTAAATAGAAAATCCAAACGGGCTCTAAATTATATGCTTTTATGAAATTAATCATTATATGTGCTGAATTACATGATATTCATGATAAACCCTTCAATTTTCAAGTTGATTGTTGAAACCATGTCAATCCTAAGTGTTTATGATTTAATAATTTAGTTATGACTTCCCATATGTTTGATAAAATTCCTATGTGAATGAAATAATGCCATTATAAGATGATATCATGCATTCCCTATTCATGTACAAGTTAATGCGTTACAAGTGTTTGATAAAATATTTTTATGAATGAATTATTGATAAGTGGATAGTAATATGTATTTCAAGATTATGCTATGTATTTCTTTTATGCTATCAAGTCCTTGGGGTATTTAATACCCGATAATTTAGTTGTTTACCTAGAGCCAGTCTGAGTTATAGAATCTCAGTCATGTCATGATCATTAGAACTCTCAGTTAGTTAAAGAACTTAGTAGAACTCAGTCAGTTACAAAACTCTGGAAAACGTAGTAAATTCAGTATGCAGTCTAGTTCAGTTCAGTATACACAGTTCAGTGTCTTTCAGTTACGAGTAGGATTCATTGCCGAGTGAACCCAAGGATGGGGGCTCACTTGCTGGTAGAGGGTATGATCTTTAGAAGCAATCCTTGCATTCTAGAACTCCGTAGCCAATATAGGTTGAGACATCAAACCTGCTAGTTGAGGGTTGATGAGGTGTTTTAACCTGCCAGATGAGGGTTCAACCATTCTCATTTAAGTAACTACCAGATGAGGGTAACTCTTCAGTGTCTTTACCAGTAGCACGGTACTGTCACCCTTCCAACTGTGGTCACAAGTTGGACCCCAATACAATTATCTTATTTGGGGCATGTCAGTTATATAATTACCTCCCACAATCTCGATCTCATTCATCAGAATAGAATTTAGTTTAGTTCTATGGAATTTGGATGATTAGATACAGTCAATCAGTATCAGTAACTCAGTTATCTGTAACTTTAGATATTAGTTACTCAGTATTAGAATGCAAGAATTAGCTTTAGAAAAGCTTAGTCACAATATATACTTATAGGGACATTAGTGCATACTCAGTATTTACAGCAGTATCAGTTATCCATGTACTCTCATATTTACCTACTCTATATCATGCAATCAGTTATTGGTCATGCATATGAATCCTTTCATGCAGCCTTACCTAATCTAGCATACCATTACATTCCACATACTAACACATACTTATACTTTGTGCTATGATGTCTCATATCATATGTTCGGACGCTCAGGTTCCTGACCACGCATAGATAGAGTCAGATTCAACCAGCAACAACAGATTAGTAGCGAGTCCGCATCATTCGAGGATATTATTTTATATAATTATTTCAGTAGACTCGTTATTTCAGTAGATGGAGTTTAGTTGGGGGATTATCCCATCAACTCAACTTTCAGACAGTTTCAGTTAGAGACTTTTCAGACTAGTTACCAGACAGTGTTCAGTCTTACATATTGTTATTTCAGTTGATACACTTTAACAGTATTTAGAAATTTTGAACATTATGGAATTTCAGTCTATTTTTTGCATTTATTACAGTATCATGCTTCAGTGATCACAACAGATATTAGTCATAGGTTAGCTTATGGTCGATCATGATCGTAAGCACCATGTAGCGTACAGGGTACAGACTCTAGGCATTACAGAAAATGACTGTCTTAACTCTTAGTGAATGTTTTCCAAGTTTTGGATCCTTTTAATATGTAAAAGTAAGCTTAAACGAGCTAGGGTCTTACAGGGTCTTACAACTGCATACATTTTACCCTATTTTGTCCCCACTATGTGGGAATACACTTGCTTACTACTTGTTGTTTTTTTTAATTGGTTGTTTCAGATAGGTTTATTGTATTCACGTGCATCATATACTTTCCAACACACATAGGATGAAATTAGATCAAAATAGTCTATTTATAAAGGTATACATATGTTTTGTGGGGTAATAGGTTGAGTACAACGTTAAATTATCTTTTTACGACTCTTTGACCAGTTCAGTGGTGACTTTTGGTCTTTTCTCTTTTTAAATCCATGAAATAAAATTTAAACATCAAATGCTATTATAGGTATATATTACATTTGTTTCATTTTACTTGATCTTTGTGTACATGACACACTCCTTAAGAAAATATTAATTGTGGGTATGTTTTACTATAACAAATTTTCTTGATTTTAGAAACTCAACCAATAAATTGAAAAAACTATTTTTAGTATGACTAGGAAGTCACGGGTTCAAGCCTTGGAAAGAACTTCTCACAGAAATGCAAGGTAAGGTTGCATAAAGTATACCCTTGTGGTGGGTCCCTCCTTGGACCCTACGCATAGCGGGAGCATTAATGCAACGGGCAAACTTTTTTTTTTTTTTTGAGTATAGAGATCAAGAAAAGTAAAGCGGAGCCACTAATAACAAGCATTCCCTTTCTTCTACTTTATGTATTCACGTTATTATTTGGAGAGTTAAATGATATTCTTTGATCATAATTTTTTAAAATTACTTGTAATTAGTATTTATAGTAATTTTTAATACTTCTTATTTAATTTCAAACTTAAAAATTTATTTCAAAAATACTAATTCAAATTTGTGTAAAAATTAATTAATTCATCTATTGTACAACTGTGAAGCTAATCACATACTAAATTGAAAGAAAAAGTTTCACTGCCTCCACCCGCCCCCTACCTCCTACAAGTACGTTTATAAAACCCATTAAAGATGTCACTTTTCAACTCTTTGTACACCAGATCTTTCATGCTTTCTAAGGCAATTTTTATCATGGAAAATACCCATTTTCCCAACTCTCTCTGTTTTCTTCCCCCTTTCTTCTATTTCTAATGCTTTTTCTATATAGTCTACTCTATATATTGTCATCACATAACCAACATTTTTTTATCCCTTCTCGCTTTACGTTTTCTCTTATAGGAGAAATAAAATAGATATATCATTATACAAAACACATTCGGTTTTTGTACAGAGCGAAAAGTAAAGGCGGTGCAAGGGAGATATATTCAACGAAGAAGAGCTACATGGTATAAGTGTGTTAAAGAGAGAAGATGATTACATCTGGTTCTTTTGTTGCGACACCAGGGCCTACCAAGGTGATTTTTCTGCAAAAATTAGGGTCTTAACTTCTAGTGAATTTGAAATTACATGCTAATGCTAACCTGGCTTCCTTGAAGATTATATATATATATATATATATATATATATATATATATATATATATATATATATATATATATATATATAATGGCCGGAGATCTATCAGAAACAACCTCTCTACCTCTTTAGAGGCAGTGGTATGGACTGCCTACACTCTGTTCTCCCCAGACCCCAAGATGTGGAAATATACTAGGTTTGTTGTTGTTGTATATATATATAAAAAATTTCTACTCTTTGTGACTTCATATGTAATTTATTATCTTTAAACATCCTTGTTTCTGTTCAATTAAATTTTGATGCATTGTTTACTTTTAAGTTTTAATCTTCGGATCATTTTATAATAGTATTATTTGGGCAAGCTTCTTCGCACCTCAACTAATTCTATGAGATATTTGTACCACGACAGATATAAAGATATAACCAATATTTTTGTGCTTGACCCACATCATTACCCACTAGCCATTAGGCCGCACCCTTAGGTGAAATTTAATGTATTTACCTGCTAGAGTACATTATATTAATTTGGATGATGAGTAGTATAAATAAACTATGCTGGTCTTGACTCCTCTATTTGGAAAAAAATAGAGAGCTTTGATGATAAGTTGAGTTCTACTTATTGGCTTTTAAGAGATTGATGTTTGCTCACCCAAGTACTCTTCATGGTTATAACTAATGTTTATATTGTACCCAAGGGTTTGACCAAATAATTAGTAAAGTTTCATAAGAACCATGAGGCTTCAGTTTCAAATTGAAGCAAAGATTAAAAATATTAGGTAATTTCCAAGGCACCATGGCGCCATGGCACCGCGGCACCATGGCGCCATGGTGCCGCTTCTCATTTGTCCTAACCTTGTTGGTGGAGGAAGGTTGAAGAAATCCAATGGAATTAGTTGAGGTGCTCACAAATGCAGGTTCAATATCATCAAATTATCATACTATAATGGTAATTCCTAAAGGACCTACTCTTTCTACCATATATGTGAACATATGTCCTTCGGACTTTGGTTGTTTTCTCAAAGAACCTGCAGCATGTCCATTTGGAAAATCCTAGTTCAATTGAAATAGTGAACTGAACTACATTTACCTAATATTATATCCTCTTGAAACATGAATTTTTCCGTAATCACTTCATCATTAGTAAGCTCTCACCTACAAGAATAATTTAGTATCTGACTACTTTTTTTCCTTTCTCTTACAAGATCAATGTAATCTCCTACCAATTTTTCTCTTGTCACTGAGCCAATTAGAAATTAATTATTGTACATGTCCTTGATGATTTTTTAACAGACAAAATCATATCCTTTCGTATTATCTTATTTGATAGATGTTCCCATGTTTTGATACTTATAAATTTTGAGTTTTTTGTATTAGTTAATCTTCCTCCGATTGAATTTGAGAAACATATGGAAGAGAAACTTGTTGGAAATGGAAGAATAATATCTGGATATTTATTGATGGTAATAAAGTTCCATTGGTAAGTACTGCACTACTCCAAAGCCACAACAAATCATCAAAGCATGCTTATGGGTAACTTAAATTTTGTCATTGTGATGAATTCATTATATGTACAGAGTGGAAAAAAGAACATAGCTTTTTTTGCCGCTCTATTGAGGAATGCAGGAGATATCATGATGCTTTGATCAATGTGCATTGGAAGTGCTCTGATATTCTTTATGGAATTTATGTTTTCTTTGTTTAGATTATTTAATGATTAGTATGTTTTACGTATATAGACCATTAGTTTTAATTTGTTGTTCATATTCAAAAGGAGATGTCTTCTAATTGATCGACATTACTCATAATGTAAACCTTTAGTATGATCAGTTACTAGTGGAACTAGACGAGAAATATCGATGTCCTGTTCAGGTCTTACACAAATTCTGACCTATTCAAATTATCTAATTACTATATGTTTTCCGCTTCGTCGAGACCATTTAATAGTTAAAAATAGTACATGAAAAGATAATCACTAATGTGAGATTGTTTTTTTGATCATCATGGAATCCGACTACAAAATAGGAATAAAACTAAGCAATAGGTCAGATGTTGATATGTTCACTCATAGGTCATTTGAGTTTTGTTAAATAACAAGCTCTTGAAAAATATGAAACCAAGAAATCTTTCTGAAACCTTTCGTTTTTCTCTTATCACATTTTGAGCAGAAGCATTCACAAAAAAGATGGGTTTTTGTCAAAATGTATGATCATTCAGATCAATACTTAATAGACATGTGATAAGATTCAGGGAATGGAAAGATTGACAAAGATGTATTCCACTGTATTATGGTAGAATGGATAAAAGTGGAGGCTCTCCTTGAGAGTGTTGTATGATAAGAAGGTATCACCCAAGCTTAAAGAAAATTTTTACAGAGTGGCAGTTCGTCTGGCCATTCTATACGGAGTGGGGTGTTTTCCAGTTAAGAACTCCCATATTCAAAAAGTGAAGGTGGTGGAAATATGATTATTGAATTGGATGTGTGGACATACTAGGGGAGATAAGGTCATGATTATCTGAGAAAAGGTAAGAGTGTCTTCGGTGGAGGACAAGATGCGGGAAGTGACGCTGCGATTGTTTGGGCATATGATACAGAGGGGTATGGATTCCCCAATTTGTTCGTGTGAGTGACTAACTTTTATTAGTTTTAGGTTGGGTAGAGGTAGAATGAAGATATACTAGGGTGAGGTTAATAGACGTTATATGGAGCAGTTAAAGCTTACCGAGGACATAACCTAGATAAGAAGGTATGAAGGACGCGAATAAAGGTGGAAGGCTAGTGCCTGTGGTTTAGTCATAGCGAGAAGTTAGGAAATCTTTGGTATAGTTGGGCTGGTAGTGTTAAGGCTATGTCCATTGGTTGGAGCTACTGGTTTGGAGATTTTAGATGTAGTGAGTGCCTTTGGTTTATTGATATTTTGTATTACTTTGAGGGTGTGTTACTTCTGTTATTCCATCTAGTTTCATGTTTTATTATAACTTTGTTTACTATTCTTTGTCTTGAGCAGGTGGTGCATGGGAAAAAACCTCTCTACTTTCTCAGAAGTAGTAGTATAGATTGTTGTAATGACCTAGGAGTACACTTTGGACCCAATACAGTGCTTACGACCATAAGTGACCCAAAGCTAACCCACGAGCTATTACCTGTTCTGAGCACTAAATAATAGTAACAAAATAACATTTACGGAATAACTGAATACTCCATAAGATTTTAAATACTAAAATTTTATTGAATCATAAATCATCAAACAACTACCGAAAAATAACTGTCTGAAAACTTATAAAAATAATAGTAAATTGTCTGACTATCTGTCTGAAAGCCTCTAAAACAGACTAAAAAAGATTTGATGTGACAGTCCCCAACTAACTCCAACTAAATATTGAGCTGAAACGACAAAAATAAACATAATATATCCTCAAAATATAAGCACTCACCATGGCTATTGCTGCTAAAGTATTTAAATGTCTAAGTGTTGTCAGGAACTAGAGCATCTGAACATATGATATGAGACAATATAATGAAAGAAATACCTGTGCAGTTAATACTTTGAATGTACTGGTATGCTAGATGGGTTATGCTGATATGCATGGGCTCATGTATATGAATAATAACTGACTGAATAACATGAGATAACTAAACAACTAATATTAAAGTTTAACTACTGTGAAATCTAAGAGTGCATGACAAAATATATAACATGATTGTAAAGTAGTCTGTAAACTAAAATACTAAAATCTGATAATTGGATAAGTGATATCTTTATGCTATGGTTAATGCAACCCTGAAATGAATTATGCTGAATACCAAAAGGAGACTTTGGGAGCTAGCTATAACCAATATGCCATAATAGACTATCATGGTCCAACCTTTAACCCCAATTGAAAGTGAATTAGTATCATTCGACAGGTACTAATATTGGATATTTGGATCCACAAATCTAAAATCGCGAAAGACAAGGGCTTCATTCCTAACTGACATAGGACCCCTCCATGTCTTCGGTGGTGTCATAGGTCTTGAACTGGTATGTCTACTAACATCCCATGATTATTGACGGTGGAGACAAATGCCTCATGCCTACTGACAGGTGAGATGCCATCCCTACGTTCACTTGGTGCTATTTTTATTCCCAACTGAAAGACACTGATTTTTGAACTAATCAGAGTTTAACTGAATATGATAACTAGATAATTGATAATGTTCTTACATATCTTAAACCATTCTAAAAATAACAAAACTATGTAAGAATAAAGTTTTCGAGTATTTATAACTCCCACCACTTGATATCAATAACAATAGGAACACATGTACACTTTAAAACCATGATAGAAACCATTGTTCAAAACTCGTCTCTTAGACATTTCATCAAACACATGAGGGTAATGAATTAAAGCATTAAAATAGTTAAACATGAGATAATAACATAATTTCACTACCAAAATTCATTGGTTAATGATATGACATGCAAAAATCACCATTCAAAACGTGTTATGGACAAATTCCAATGAAAACAATTTGTAAGCATGATATAATTTTGAGATTCATGGATGTTCATGGATATTATTCATAATAACATGTAAGGATCAAAAATTTAAACTTCAAAATGGATTCCTGGACTCCATGGGTGAAAAGGACCATGGATGAACATCTAACATAACTTAATTATTTAATTTGTGAGTGTTCTTTATGATATTCTTAAAGCTTGAGCTTTAATATTGAAGATGCTAGGGTTTGTACTTGAGAGAGAATGATATTCTTTTGAGATGATTTGAGTGAAAGATCAGCAATTATGCTTTTCGGACATTCAATTCCATGTTATGAACCTTTTGGGATGAGGAAAATGACCTATTTGACCTTGGAAAATCGGAATCCGAAGATGGAAAAACAAGGAGTGGACGATGGACTGGGCAACATGGGATCTAGTGAAGTTTATTGGAGCAGGCACAACGGGTCCCATTGAAATGCACTACAAGGTGCACCGCGGGCTTATTCCGGTGCGGCTACTATATAGGAAAAATAAACATGCCCTTACTCTTGTTCCAAAATTCCGAAACTCTCCCGAGATGTACAACTGACATCCCCGATCATGAATCAACTTTAAAATCAACATTGTAAGGCCGGGAAAGTTTGAAATAAAATCATCAAATTTTAATAGTCTTTGAAAATGACTGTCTTAACTCTTAGTGTAATTATTTCAAGTCTTGGACCCCTCTAACATGAAATAGTAAGCTGAAATGAGCTACGGTATTACAGGGTCTTACAACTGCATACATTTTACACTCTCTTGTCCCCACTATGTGGTAATACATTGGGTTTGTTGTTGTTGTATTTTATAATTGGTTGTTTCAGACAAGTTTATTGTATTCACGTGCATCATATGCTTTCCTTCACACATAGGATGAAATTAGATCAAAATAGTATATTTATAAGGGTCTACGTATGCTTTGTGGGGTAATAGGTTGAGTATAAAGTTAAAGTTTCTTTTTACAAATCTTTGACCATTTCAGTGGTGACATTTTGTCTTTTCTCTTTCTATATCCATGAAATAAGTTTTAAACATCAAATGCTATTCTAGGTATACATTACATTCTTTTCATTTTACTTGATCTTTGTTTACTTGACACACTCCTTAAGATAACATTAATTGTGGGTATGTTTTACTAAATTAATCTTAGTAATGATGCTTTAGAACTCTCATTTCACTATTATTAATCATTATAGTTATCAATACTAAGGGTAAAAATGAATAAAATATAGTAAAATTTTTTTGATTTCATAAATTTAACCAATAAATTGAAACAACTAATTTTAGTATGACTGGGAGGTGAGGGGTTCAAGCGAAAGAACCTCTGATAGAAATATAAGGTAAGACTGCATAAAGTATACCCTTGTGGTAGGGCCCTCCTTGGACCCTATACGCAGCAGGAACTTTAATGCACCAGGCTAACTTTTTTCCAATTCATAGTATAGAGATCAAGGAAAATAAAGCGGAGGTAGTGATAACTAGAATTCCTTTTTTTCTACTTTATGTATTCACGTTATTATTTGGAGATTCAAATGATATTCTTTGATCATAATTTTTTAAAATTTCTTGTAATTATTAGTTGTATTAATTTTTAGTACTTCTTATTGAATTTCAAACTTGCAAATTTATTTTAAAAACACTAATTCAAATTTGTGTAAAACATAATTAAATCAGCTCTTGTACAATTATGAAGCTAATCACATATTAAATTGAAAGAAAAAGTTGCATAGCATCCTCCCCCCTCCTACCCACTACAAGTCAGTTTAAAAAACCCAATAATGATGTCTCTTTTCAACTCTTTCTGCATCTGATCTTTAATGTTTGCTGAGGCAATTTTTCTCAAAGAAAATACCCATTTTTCCAACTCTCTCTGTTTACTTCCCCTTTTCTTCCATTTCTAATGCTTTTTCTATATGGTATACTCTATATATCATCATCACATAATGAACATTTTTTTACCCCTTCTCGCTTTACGTGTTCTCTTATAGGAGAAACAATATAGATAGATCTTTATATAAAACACTTTCTGATTTTGTACAGAGTGAAAACTAATGGCGGTGAAAGTGAGATATGTTCAACGAAGAAGAGCTACATGGTATAAGTGTGTTAAAGAGAGGAGATGGTTGCATCATATTTTTTTGTTGCTAAACCAGTCCCTAACAAGGTGATTTTTCTACAAAAATTAGGGTGTTAACTTCTAGTGAATTCGAAATCACATGCTATTGCCAACCTGGCTTCCTTGAAGATTATAATTGTATATATATATATAAAATGTCTTCACTTTGTGCCTTCGTATATAATTTATTTTCTTTAAACTTCCTTGTTTTTGTGCTATTAAATTTTAATGCATTTTTTTCTTTCACTTTTTCATCTTTGGATCATTTTATAATAGTATTTTTTGGTCCAACTTCAGTGCACCTAGACTAATTCTATGAGATACCTATCCCACGACAGATAGAAAGTTATCACCAATATGTTTTTCTCTTGACCCACTTCATTACTCACTAGCCCTTAGGGCACAACCTTAGGGGCAATTTAATGTTTTTACTGGAAGAGTACATTATATTAATTTTGCTGATGAGTAGTATAAGTCAACTTTGAAGGTCCTGACTCATATATTGATGATTTAACTGGTAAAAAGAGAGAGCTTTGATAATGAGTTGAGTTCTACTTATTGGCTTTTAAGAGGTTTATGTTTGCACACCCAAGTACTCTTCATGATTTTAAATAATTTTAATATTGTACCCAATGGTGTGACCAAATGATTAATAAAGTTTCATAAGAACCATAAGGCTTCTGTTTCAAATTCTAGCAAAGACTAAAAATATTAGGTAACTTCTTGTCGTTTGTCCTTACCTTGTTGGCAGGGGAAGGTTGAAGGAATCTAGTGGAATTTGTTGAGATGCGTGTAAAGGTAGGTTCAATATCATAAAATTATCATACTGTAAGGGTAATTGCTAAAGGACCAATTATTTTCTACCATATAGGTGAACATATGTCCTTAGGACTTTGGTTGCTTTCTCAATGAACCCGCAACCTGTCCATTTAGAAATTCCTAGTTCAATTCAACTAGTGAACTGGACTACATTTACCAATTATTATATTCTCTTGAAACATGAATTTTCTTGTAATAATTTGATCATTATTAAGTTCTTATCTTTAGGAATAATTTAGTATCTGAGTACTTTTATCCTTATTATATTTTTTGGGCATATGATGCGGAAGGGAATGGATGCCCCAATTTTTTTGTGTGACAGGCTAGTATTCAATAGTTTTAGGTGGGGTATAGGCAGGCCAAAGAAATATTGGAGGGATATGATTAGACGTGACATAGAGCAGTTAAAACGTACTGAGGACATGAACCGATATATGAAGGTATGAAGGACGCAAATTAGGGTACGAAGCCTAGTGCATATGAGTAAGTCCTAACAAGTAGTTAGGAGAGCTTTGGTGTAGTTGGGCTAGTTGTCTTAGGGCTGTGTCCATTGGATGGATCTACTAGTTAGGAGAGTTTTGGTGTGGTGGGTGCCTTTGGTTTGTTGGTCTTTGGTATTTCTTTGAGGTTATAGTTAACTACTGTTATTACATCTTATTTCATGTTTTATTACGACTTTGTGCACTGTCCTCTATATTTATATAGTGGTCTATCAGAAATGACATCTCTACTTCCTCAGAGGTAGTGGTATAGACTGCAGTAATGGACCGAGAGTACACGCTGGAAATCACACGATGCTTACGGTCACAAGTGACCACAAGCAAAGCCATGGTTGGTACCTGCTGTAGGCCTGAATAATAATAACAAAATAACATATGCGGAATAACTTAATATTCCATAACTTTTAAATACTAAAAATTTTCTGAAACATGAATCTGAAAATAACTGTTAGAAAACAACTGTCGAAAAACTGATAAAATTAAAGGTAATCTGATTTACTATCTGAAGTGTTTGGAAGCCTGTAAAACTGATTGAATAAGAGTTGATAGGACAAGCCCAAACTAACCACAGCCAATTATTGAACCGAAAGTAGAGAAATAAGCATTATCATTCCTTAAAATATGAAGACTCACTATGGCTTTTGCTGCTGATGCGCTGGAATATCTAATTGTGGATAGGAACTTGACCATTCGAACATGAGATATGAGACATCTTAAATCAAGTAATGATTATGCGGTTAGTATTTTAAATGTACTGGTATGCTAGATGGGGTTAGGCTTATATGCATGGGCATATGTACATGAATAATAACTGACTAAATACCATGAGATAACTGAAAAACTAATATGAAAACGTGAATACTGTGAAATATAAGAGTGCATGACAAAACATATTACATGATTCTTAAATAGTTTGTAAACTGAAATTCTAAAATCTGAAAACTGAATAACTGATATCTGTATGCCATGGTCTATGCAACCCTGAACTGAATTATACTGAATACTAAACTGAGACTGTGAGAGCTAACTATAACCGACATGCCCTAATTAACTATCACGATCCAACCGGTAACCCCAATTGGAAAGGCATCTGTACTATTCCACGAGTACAAATATTGGCTGTGTGGATCCACTAATCTAATGTCCCAAAGAACAAGGGTGTCATAACTAACTGATGGGAGATCCCTCAAAGTCAAAGGTGGCACCGTAGGTCTGAAACCTAGGAACTACAACCAATGTCTCATAACTACTGAAGGGGGAGAAAAATGCCTCATTACTTATAATGGGGGATATGCCATACCTACGTTCACTCGGTGCTAAGTTTTACTCTAAACTAAGAGACACGGATTTCTGAAATGATCTAAGTTTAATTGAATATGATAGTTAACTGACTGCCAATATTCTTACATATATAAAACCATTCTGAAAATACCAAGACTAGGTAAACAACTTAATTTTTGGGTATTCACAATACCCATAACTCGATAGAAATAAAAATATGAAGACATGTACACTTTAAAACCATGATAGAAACTATTGTTCTAAAATCATCTCATAGATATTTCATCAAACAAATGAAAGTAATGAATTAAAGTATTGAAAGAGATTAACATGAGATAATAACGTAATTTCACTACAAAAATTCATGGGTTAAGGATATGAAATGCAAAAATCACCATTCAAACGTGCTATGGAAAAATTCCAATGTAAACAATTTGTTTGCATGATAAAAAAATTGAGAGTCATGGAAGTTCATGGATATAATTAATAATAACATGTGAAGATCAAAACTTTAAACTTGAAAATGGATTCTTGGACTACATGGGTGAAAAGGAACCATGTATGAACATCTAACATACCTTAATTGATGAATTTGCAAGAGTTCTTGGTTGTTTTCTTAAAGATTGAGCTTTAATCTCTAAGAGGCTAGAGTTTCTTCTTGGGAGAGAATAATTTCCTTTTAAGGGGATTTGAGTAAAAGATTACCAATTGTGCATTTGGGACCTTCAATCCCTTATTATGGACCTATTGGGTGAAGGAAAATGATCCATTTTCCCTTGGAATATTTAAATTAAAAGCTGGAAAAATAAGGAGTAGACGATGGAGTAGACACCGCCAACTCTCATGTGGTCCACTGGAGAGGGAGCCGCGAGCTCCACTGCAGTGCACTGCAAGGTGCGCTGCGGGCTTATTCCAATGCAACTGTTATTTTGGAAATCGAAACATACCCTTACACTCATCCGAATATTCCAAAACTCATCCGAGATGTACCCTTGACATCCCCGATCATTAATCAAATTTAATATAAATATTCTGAGGTTAGGATGTAGAAAATAAATAGTCAAAGTTTAAGGGGCTTTCAAAATGACTAAGTCATAACTCTTAGTGAAATTTTTCTAAGTCTTGGTCTCGTTTAACAAGCAATAGTAAGCTGAAATGAGCTTGGGTCTTATAGGGTCTTAATATACCTCCTCTTAGGAATATTCGCCCTCAAATGAGACTGATTAAGCTGAAAAATACTATGGTACTGAGATTAAATGCTAAATATTCATAACTGAAAGCATGATTACATAACTGAGTCTGAAATATGGTGACTGACTAAATAGATTCCTGAATAGATGCAATGATATGAAGATAATCATATGGTTGGAACTAAGGCCGGAAAAGAGATAGTCTAATGTAAACTATTACCTTAATCTGAATTTGTGTTTCCAGAGAAAATATGAGGGTACTTCGCTCACATGTCCACTTCTGCATTCCAAGTGGCTCCCCCTATGGACTGATTCAGCAAAAGAACTTTGAACAAGGGTACTTCTTTGTTCCTTAGTCTACGAATCTGGTGATCAAGGATCTCGACTAGAATTTCTTCGTAAGAAAGACTGTCCTAAACATCTACACTATCTAAAGGAACAAATACAATGGGGTCACCAATACACTTGTTCAACAAGGATACATAGAATATTGGGAATGATAACTGTTATTGTAGCCAAACTTGATCAAAGGCAAGTGATCTTCCCTAATACCTTTAAAGTCGATAACACACTCTCTCAACATATGTTCTAAGGTTTGAAAGGTCCTCTCATCCTGACCATCTATCTTAGGGTGAAAGGTTGTAATAAAATGAATTTGGGTGCTAGACCCTTCTAAAAGGCTTTCTAAAGTGGGAGGTAAATTGAGTACCTCTATCTAAACTGATGGACTATCGGACTACGTGCAACCTAACTAACTATCTAAGGTAGATGTTTCCATAGTCCTCAGCTTAATAAAAAGTATGTACTAGCAAGAAATGAGATTAATTAGTTATTCTGTTTAAAATAACCCGACTCAAATCAGGTTGACAACTCATACAGGGAAACCCTATCAGAAAATTCTATCGTTAAAAATAGTTCAATTTCTATCATTTTTTGGGTATGGAGCTGAAAATTCTTAGTAGAGAAAAATATATGATCATTTAAAGTTGACTAAAGCAACATTCTTCCGGAAAACTTAATCAGTAAGGAATATTTTGTTTAATCTAATAGATAGGAGTTATTTGAGGTCATAATCTACATCAAAATCACTCATAAACTACAAAAGAATTATAATGCTCTTTGCATGAGCTTGAAACATGGCTCTAACATTGGATTGTATTTTCGGGGTATTACAATATCTCCCCCTTGGAAACATTCATCTTCGAATGAGATTGATTAAACTAAAAACACTGAGAACTTGAGATTACATGCTTAATATACGTGGTGGAAATGTGATTACATAACTGAGTCTGAAACATGACACATGAATGAACTGATTATGTCAAAGCATGACTGATATGTGAATGATTTGCAGCTGAAAATAAGCATAGAAAGAGAAATTAAAAGAGGATTATTACCTTACGCCGAGTATGAGTTTGCGAAGAAAAGATAAGGGTACTTGCTCTGCATATCTGTTTTTGCTTCCCAGGTGGCTCCCTCAATGGACTGATTTTGCCAAAGAGCCATAACTAGGGGAACTTCTTTATTCCTTAGTCAATAAATTTGCCGATCAAGGATCTAGACTGTAATTTATACATAATAAATGTTGTTCTGAACATCTACGCTTTCTAATAGAAAAACTACAGCTGGGTCACTAATAAACTTCTTCAAAAAAAGATATATGGAATATTAGATGCACTGATGCTAAGTCCACAGGCAACTAAAGCTCATAAGCGACCTTTCCAAAACATCTCAATATTCTATGAGGGCCAACAAATCGGGTAGTAACTTTTCCCTTCTTAACAAACCTCATTACTCCTTTCATGGGAGATATCTTTAGATTAACAAAATCTCTAATCTCAAACTCAAGATCCTTTTTCCTAACATCTGCGTAATATTTTAGTCATTATTGGGCTGCCTTAAGCTTCTCCCGAATTAGCTGAACTTTCTCCAAAGCATCAAATATTACATAGAGCCTTATCAAAGAAGTTTCACCTATCTCAAACCAACCATTGAGATATCTACATCTCCGTTTATATAGAGCCTCAGACGGATCCATCTGAATACTAGAATGATAGTTGTTATTATACAAGAACTCTATTAAAGAAAAATGGTCATCCCAACTACCCTTAAAGTCAACCACACACACTTTAAACCTTTCCTAAAGGGTTTTAATGGTCTTCTCTATTATACCATCTATCTGAGTGTAAAAGACTGTACTGAGGTGAAATTAGGTACCAAGGCCATTCTGAAAAGCTTTCAAAAAGTGAGAGGTAAACTGAGTACCTCTATCCAAATTGATTAATATAGGAACACCATGAAACCCAACCAACTCTATATATACTACTTAGTATAGTGCTTGGTTGAATAAGAAGTATGGACTGGTGTAACACCCCGTGCTTTTTCATAGCTTAAAATTCATCCCTAGAATGTTAAAGACTTGCTTTAAAGATGAATACACATTATACATGTGGAATGTTACAGAATTACTTTAAACATGAATGCACTTTTACACATGTGCTTTAAGCTTTCCATTAATACAAAATTCTCCCAAATCCGTCACTCGGGAGAAGGAGTTAAAGCAATTTTAGTAAGACAGTGTACCACGTAGAACACCAGTGCTTCATGGAGGCAATCCAAATGGCATTTGTCATTTTCTAGAGAGACAACACATCACCATCGCATTGTACCACTAACCTTTTTCCCAATTATCACTTTCCAATATGAATTCGTGATTATGGCGCATCGCGCCAAAGGGAAAATTTACAACCAGTGAGGCACCGCAATGGCACCGCATCGCACTATTAGCCCAGTTCCCAATTGTCATTTCTAGTGATATGATGTGAAAGCGACGCATCATGCTAACGTACAAAATAGGGATTTTCAGTCAGTTCTAACTTTTAATTTTAAGGGCACTAAGGTCTTTTTACCTTACCCAAAGTCCACCTAAACACACAATAAAACCCTAAAAGAGCATAAATTACTTATTAATCCACCATTTTCTCAAGAAATAAGCCATTCTCTCTCAAAAGGCAAAACCTTAGTTCATGAAATCAAGGTCAAGCTTAAGACATCCTTCAAGAACTTCATGAATCTCCCAAATTAAGGTACGTTAGATGTTGATTCAATGGTCCCTTTCACCCAAGAAGTCCAAGAATCCTTTTTTAAAGTACAAAGATAATGTATTTATCATTCCCGTGATTGCATTAGATTGAATTCATTTTTATAACATTAGTTGGATTCCAATCCATGATTTAAATACATGTTTCATGAAATTAAATAGCATGTATAACAAATATGTGATTATCTTTATAGAACCTTAAATTTATAAAGTGATTAATGCATCTATGTTGTTGATTTGGTTTTAAATCCATGATTATAATAAGATTAATAAAAAATAGAATAGTATTTTAGCGGAATTATATAAATTACAGTCTAAACCCTTGAATTTGCAATTAAGTATTGGATTCATGATGTTTATGTGATGACCATTATCATGTGAAATACTCATGCTCCCCAAGTATTTGCTAAAATTCCTATATGAATTAGATAGAGAAATCATGGGATCTTAATCATGGACAAGCTTATGCCCTACAAGTATTTGATAAAAGGCTTATGCGAATTGACTAGTGAAGGCATGACATGTTATTATGTGATCCCATTCATGTACAAGTTGATGCATTACATGTGCTTTATGAAAACTCTCTATAAATGAATTATGACCAAGTGAACATTGTTATATTATTCTAGATTATGCTTTGCTTTACTTTTCATGCTATCGAGTCCAGGAGTATTTAATACCCGACAATTTAGCTGTTTACCTAGAGCCAGTGTCAGTTACAGAATAGTATCAGTCATGTCAAGATCAGTACTCTCAGTCCATTACATAACTTAGTAGAACTCAGTCAATTATAGAACTTAAGACAACTCAGTAATCTCAGTCTCTATCCAGTCCAGTCTAGTATACTTAGTTCATTGTCTTTCAGTTGGGAGTAGATTCAGTACCGAGTGAGAGCTGGGATGATGGATTCCCCGTAAGATAGGTAGAGTTATTAGTAGAAATCCATGTACTCTAGAAATAGGTAGCCAAATAAGGATGAGGAGTCACCCATATGAATAGGCTTGACTATCTCCTAGGGGTCGCCCATAAGATTAGGCTTCGCTTTTCCCAGGTGTCACCCGTCAGTAAGGTTGGGCATCCTTGATTTCTAGTATTAGTACATATGACATGGTATTAGCACCTTTCCAACTGGGGTTACAGGTTGGACCCCTATCAGTTTAAATTTGGGGTATGTCTGTTAGATGATTACCTACCACAGTTTTAGTCTTAGTTTTAGTCTTCAGTTCAGAACCTAGCTTAGTTTTATAGAATCAGGACTGTAAAAAAGAGTCAATCAATATTAGTTAATTAGGTATAAGAATTAAATATGTAGCATAATAAAACCTCAATCACAATTTACATATAGATGTATATGCACAGAATACATTCTCAATATTTACAATATTCTCAAATTCTCCATGTATCTCATGTTCAGTTATTATCATTCAGTTAGTAATATCCTCATGCATATGAAACCTTGCAATCAATCTTACATCATTTAGAATAACATTTCATTACCACATACTAATGCATAATTTTCTGCACTATGATGTTTCATATCATAGGTTCGGACGCTCAGGTTCTCGATCCCCGATCACGCTGATTTGGTTATGCAGAATGCAATGACCTAAATCAAATTATGTTGCTGATGAGTACGCGGCAAATCTATCTCAAAATCCATGTTTACTTACTCCCATTTCCTAGTAAGAATACTGAAATCCCCCATAGACCCACTAGGTTTCTGATGTTTGATCTTAACATGCTGATATGTTGATCACTTAGCTACAAACTCTGTAATATCTCTCTTCAGCCCGCTAATAGATTTCCCATAGATCATGGAACATCTTCTTTGCTCCCAGATGAACTTAATAATATGCACTATGCGCTCCTAAGAGAATGAACTATCTCAACCCATCAATACCCCCACACATATAGTCTACCCTGGAAATACAACACACCATCTCCCCTTTGGGAGAAAACCTCTATTTTATTATCTCTAACAGAATCATTAAACTTTACTAGAGTAGGATCCCTATCCTACTTTTATTTCACTTCAGCAACCAAAGAAGATTCCAAACTACTCTAAACCAAAATGCTACCCTAAGTTGAATTAATAAAATGAACACCTAACCTTGCAAGATAATGAACATCCTAAACTAACTTCTTATAGTAATCTTCAACATTAGTAACAGTACCCATAAACAATCTGCTTAGGGAATTCGCCACTACATTAGCCTTTCCCGGGTGATACAAAACACTCATATCATAAACTTTCAAAAATTCTCTGGCCGAGGTTCAAATCCTTCTGTGAGAATACAGGCTACAAGATTTTCTGATTTATGAACATATAACCATACACCCAGTACAAATATTGCCTCAAAATATATCAGGCGAACACAACAACTGCTAGCTTAAGATCATACGTAGGGTAATTCTTTTCTTGGGGCTTAAGCTGTCTAGAAGCATAGGCCACAACCTTACCCATCTGCATTAAAACAGACCCCAAATAAACACTAGAAACATCACAGTACAGAACCAACCCATATGAACCATCTAGCAATGTCAAAACTGGGGATGTGGTGAGTCGACTCGTCAACTCTTGAAAAATCTTCTCATATGAATTGACCACTGAAACATGACTTACTTCTTAGTCAATCTTGAAAAGGGTGACTTAATATATGAAAATCCTTCAACAAACCGTTGATAATAACAAGACAAACCCCAAAAACTCCTGATATCGTATGAAGAGTTGGTTCTATTATAGTTTCTCACCACTTTGATATTTGGAGGATAAACTCTAATGCCATCACCAAAAATAATCTTGCCAAGGTGAGCTACTGATCTTAGCCAAAATTTGCACTTGTTGAATTTAGGGAACAAGTAACGGGCTCTAAAAGTCTGCAATACTATTTTGTGGTGGTCTGCTTGATCATTTTTATTCTGGGAATTGACAACAATGTCATCAATAAAGAATATGATGAACATGTCTAAGTATTACTTGAACACTTGATTCAACAAGTCCATAAAGGCTGCTGGGGCATTTGTGATACGAAAGAACATACCTAACAACTCAAAGTGACCGTACCATATTTTGTAACTTAATTTAGGAAAGTTGAATTCTCTGACTCTTAGTTAATGATGGCCAAATATGAGGTCAATCTTTGAAAAGTAGCTAAACCCTGAAGTTGGTCAAACAAGTCATCAATTTTTTAAAGTGGGCATTTGTTCTTGATTGTGATGTAGTTTAACTGATGGTAGTCAGTTGGTCAAACAAGTAATCAATTTTTTAAAATGGGCATTTGTTCTTGATTGTGATGTAGTTTAACTGATGGTAGTCCATACATATTCTAAGAGAACCATTCTTCTTAAGAAAGAACAGGACTGGCGTTCCCCATGAGGAAACACTGGGCCTGATTAAGCCCTTATCTGCGCGAACTTTCAGCTACTTTTTCAACTCTTTGTGTTCGGCTAGAGCCATTCTATATGGTGGAATAGAGATAGGGTGGTTATCTAGAAGAAAGTCTATCCCAAAGTCGATTTAACTTTCGATAGAAGCTCCGGGAAGATTTTAGGGAACATATCTATAAATTCCCTCACTACTATAACTGACTCAAGATTAGATGTCTCAGAATTTTAGTGTCTGACTCAAAAAAGATAATAAATACACCCCTAGGATATCATTTTCCTTACTTTAAGGTACGAAATAAGCTAAGCCCGAAGCGCTGTAGTACTACCCTTCCATTATAGGACTAGATCAGTTAGGAACAGAAAATGAACTACTTTGTTTCTATAATCAGTTGAAGCATAACATGTGTGTAGCCAATCCATGTTGAGAAGGACATCAAAATCCATTATCTCTAACTCTATGAGATCAACTAGAGTAACGTTCTGAGACACTGTAACCGAGAAGTTCTTATATACCCGTAGAGATACAATATAGACACCTACTGTGGTAGACACTGAAAAGGGTTCGACTAAAATCTAATGACTGACACAAAAGTCAATATTTATATTATGGCTTAAAAAAGAAAGATATACTCCAGGATCTAGTAAAGTATAAACATGTAAATAAAAGGTGTGCAACATACTAGTAACCACATCAGGAGCAATTTATTGATCCTTTCGGGACTGAAGTGCATACAATATATTTGGGCATTGATCACTGATGGCACTGGATGTGGCACCCTACTGAGTTGGGCATCCGACTAGAACTGAGGGACGACTGGACTAACTATACTGAACACTCTTTGGGCAATCCTTGACTCTATTACCTAGCTTACCAAACCTAAAATAGGTATCACTACTGACTTTACAAACACCTTGATGGTTTCTACCACATGTCTGGCAGAGCGAATTTGTACGACCACTATTTACACTGCCTTTGGATTTAGAGTTTATCGCTCGATCCTTATTATCATTTTTGAATTATGGTACTAGGGAACTAGCAGAAGATCAAGCTCGGACTAAAGATTTCTGATGGAACTGAGTAATATTACCACCTTGTTACTTTGGTTAAGTAAAATTAAAGCTACTTATTCTAGACCACTTATTCTCTCGCTCCTTCTCTTTATGCTTGTACTTCTTAATCTATTGAGCATGGACCATAATCCTATATATGTCCATCTCTTTTATTATCATTGTAGTTCTATACTCCTTGACCATATTTTCAGATACCCCAAATATAAACTTGCTCATCCTAGACCTGTTATTAGCAACCACATACAGATAATACCTAGCCAGCTGAGTAAACTTAAGGGAATACTACTTCACACACATATTTCCCGGCCTCAAATGTTTAAATTGTAATATATTGGCTTTCCTAATCACCAATGGGCAAAATTTATCTAAGAAGGTTATAACAAACAACTCTCATTCAATAAGCCCAGTGTTTGTGCCTCTATCCCCTTTCCATTACTTAAACTAAGTATGGGCTACATCCTGCAGCTGGTAAGCAGCCAATTTATAACTCACATTAGAATTATCCCCCATAATTTTTGGTACCTTCTACACCATATCTAAGAATTCTTATGTATTCTCTTCATATTTGGATCACAAAAATATAGGAAGAGTCATTAGATAAAGTCCTGAATCCTTGTTTCAGTAGCATTGGCCATTAGGTTGGCTAGAGCAGCAGCTGGCTGAATATTCTAAGCCACTACAGAGTGAGTTAGAATAGTGAATTCAACTCTGAACTCTGCATAAGGAAAATGATCGTACAGAGGGTCTTCCAGAATGGGCAGAGGTGTTGGATGGTTCACATATCTTTTTCCATTTGCCATTTTGGGAGGCATGCTCTATAAATGGAAGGGAGAATAGATTAGACAGAGTGTTTAAAGAAAGCTCATTCCCAGTCGAATGATATGAACACTGAAACAAGGGAAACTCTTCATAAAATGCTTCATATCCTCTTATCCATAAGTGTGGCGTGATTCACACCCATGCACAAGACTCTACTTGACTCGTATTTCAGACTTCCTAGGACACTTTAAAACCTTAGGCTCTGATACAAATTTTGCAATTCCCTAGAAGTACACCATGCGCACCACATGGTGCTTACAGTCCTAAGAGACTGTAAGCTAACCATGAGTTAGTACCTGCTTTGAGCACTAAATAAAACTATTAACAAGAGATCATGTGCTGAAAACTATGGATATAATGCCATAAGGTTTTTAAGTCATAGTTCTAGTGATGTCTGCAAATCTATACTGATAATACTTTTAAAATGTCTGACAATGACAACTAAAAACAGAAGACTAAATAACTGTCTGTACTAGTCTTAAAAGCCTTTACTGACTTACTATGGAGCTGATGGTACAAACCCCCAACTAACTCCGACTAAATGGAAAAATCTTGAAAATGAAAGAATAATTTAAACTGTGCAAACCATGTCCTCAAAATATAAGGACTCAACACTGCTACTGCTAATAATCTGATATGTGTATGCGTGATCTGATAACTATGCATCCAAATATATGATATTAGACATCATAGCCCAATAAATGAGTATGCGATAAGTACTTTGAATATACTGGTATGCTAAATGAGGTAGTCTAATATGCATGGTTTTAGTCTAAATGGGCTACTGAATCGAATGCATGAAATCTGCAAATACTAAGAATGCATGACCTAGCATAAAACATTTTCTGAATATAATGTATAAATTGAAATACTATTTATTTAGAAATAAATAACTTATATCTGTATGCTATGGTCAAGCAAAACTGAATGTAAATTACTGGACTGGGATAGTATGATCTATCATCTAGCCGACATGCCCTAATGAACAATTTGGGGTTCAACCTATAAACCTAATTAGAAAGTTTAAGTACCATGGCACAGGTATTAACACTAGCTGTATTGATTTACTAAAGTGTAGTGCCGAAGGATTAAGGGTTACCTTCAACTGGAAGGTACCCATATGATATCAACTCTCAACTGGCAAGTTAACATATAAATCTACGCTAGTGTAATTCCTGAAGAGTACACCCTGGGCATCACATAGTGCTTACGACCCCGAAGGACCACAAGATAATCCATGACTGACACCTGCAATGAGTACTAAATATAATACTACAGTATATATGAAGAAGAAATGTAAAAATGGCATAAGGTTCCCTAATGTCTAAAATAATAACTATGTATAACTTATAATAACATCTGAAAACTACATAACTAACTAGGCTAGTTTGAAAGCCTCTAACTATCTTGATATAGAATTCATGGGACAAACCCCTAACTAACTACGACTAATATAACTACTAAATAGCTGAAATATTATAGTAGGTAAACTCTATCCTCAATATATGAGGACTCAAAACTATAACTGTTATTTATAGTCTGCAAAGTATATCAAGGAGCTGAGCGTCTGAATCTATGATATAAAATATTATAGAACAAAGAAAGAGTATACATCAGTACTTAAAAAATATACTGGTATGCTAGTTATAGTAAGGCTGATTTACATGGGTTCATATGCATGAAATGATAACTGACTGAATGAACATCATGAAGTAACTAGATTAGAGTACATGCAAAACTATATGTACTAAAAAAGCTATACAGTGAATATAGGTATACATCGTGTATCTAAGATTATACTAAAACTGAGTACTAAATTGTGATGGCTGAGTAACTGATAACTGATAACTGATAGCCATGGTTTGGTTGAACATGACTGAGTTCTTTACTGAATACTTAGACTGGAACTATAACTGTTGAAGTGTTCATCTAACTGACATACCCCAATATAGAATGATTTAGGGACCAACCTTTGACCCCTATTTGAAGGGTCTTAGCACCTTGCTATGGGATTATAATAATGCTATCTCAACCCTAGTCTAGCAGGAAGACACATGAAATTTATATATGATTGTGCAAACCCTAGTCTGACAAGACAACGACTTACCCTATGCTGGCTACGTAGTTCTTTAACTCAGGGATTGCTACTAAGGGTCAAACACTAATTGGCAGGAAATCCCCCATCCCTATGTTTGCTCGATGTTAAATCGTACTCCCAACGGAAATACACTAATCACTAGACTATACTAGGTTGATTGGAGTAACACTTATCATATAGTCTGAATGAGCTGGACTGAGTTCATTGAGTTTTGTTAAATGACTTAGTACTACTATTCTTGACCTTTACTGAAATGATTCTATAACTACTGCAACTAAATAAATAGCTAGATTTTGAGTAATAAATACCCCAAGAAATTGATAGCATAATAGATAAACTCATATCACAACTTTAGCAACACAACAACAGGTTACTATGAATAATTTACTCATATGGACATTATATCAAACACCTAGGGAGCATGATTGTTACACATAAGAAATAATCACATAGGGAATTATAACTATAACATTCAACTTGCAAACGCAAGGGTTTTTACAGGAGAGATTTATAACGCAACCCACATGCTAACTTAATTTGATGGAACTGAAAAATGATCTTAACATGAAACCCTTAAAACAACAAAAACATGAGCATAATTCAATTAATAATATGGGAATCATAATTCATGCTTTGAAAAGGGTTCTTAAACTTAAAGGTGTAAGGAGACCCAAGGAAGAACACCTAACGTACCTTGATTGTTGATTTCATGAGAATTGTCGATGAATTCTTTGGTCTTGTACTTGAACTTGATGAAGCTAGGGCTTTATTCTTGAGAGTATTTATGAGATAATGAGAGAATTTTTCCCCTTGGGAGGTTTAATTTCATGTTATGTCTTATTATTGTAAGGGGAAAATGATCGAATTACCCCCACAATACCATAACTTAATACACAAATTCTTCCTATTGAAGCGATAGGAGATGCCCCGCATTGATAGGGTCGACGCAATCACGGATGTGTTGCATCAATGGTGCCGACGCGATAGGCAATGTGATACACCATGATCACATTTGCTTTCTATTTTAGTCACCTAAAAATGGATAAAATAATTTTTGAAAATTAAAAAACTCACCTGAGATTACCAACAAATAACCCTGATCATGAATCAATTTAAAAATCTACAATCTAAGGTGGGAAACTCATGAATGATACCATTAAAATATCGAGGTGAAAAATGAGACAGTGTCAACACTTGGCTGAAATTTTTTTGTCTGGGACCACTTTTGGCATGCTATAAAGGACTAAAATGGGCTAGGACTTTATGGTGTCTTAAAATATGTCCTCTTTGGGAATATTTGTCCTCGAATTAGAAAGAATGAACTGAGAGGAACAGAGAAATGATACTAACACTGACATGTATAACTAAAGCATGACTGAATTTAAGAGATATGATAGATGACAGAACTATTTCATGAATGAATAAATGGTATGATAATGTTATACAGCTGTAACTGAGATTAGAATATAGTAAATCTAATAAGCACTATTATGTTAGGATGAGTCTGAGTTTGAGGAGAAGATCAGGGTATATTTGGTTAACATGTCAGCCTCTTGTTACTAATTAGCTCCCACAATGGACTGATTCTAGCAATGAACTTTTACAAAAGGATCTTCTTTGTTACTTAGTGTGTGAATCTGAATATAAAGGATTTTGATTGGGACATCCTTTTATTAGAGACTATTTTAAACATATACACTCTCTATAGGGACTAGAACTTCTGGGTCACCTATGCACTTTATTAGCATGGTGACATAAAACTTTGGATGCACTGATGCTAAGTCTGTAGGCAACTCAAGCTCATAAGCTACCTTACCGAAATGACTTTGAATCCTACAAGGACCAACATATCGGAGACTAAGCTTCACCATCACACCAAACATCTTCACCCCCTTCATGGGAGATATTTTCACATACACATAAACACCAATCTCAAATTCAAGATCTTTTCTTCCCACATCTGCATAAGGTTTCTGTCGTCTCTGGCCTATCTTAAGTCTCTCCTTGATCAACTGTACTTTCTCTAAGGCATCAAACACAAAGTAAGTCCCCACTACTACGACATCACCTACCTCAAACCAACCAATGAAAGATATACGTCTTCTTGTATAAAGTGTCTCTGTTGGAGCTATCTAGATACTGGAATGATAGTTGTTATTATACGCGAATTCAATAAAAGGTAAGCGGTCATCCCAACTACCCTTAAAGTCAACAACACATTCTATAAGCATATCTTCTACATTCTGAATGGTCCTTTCTGCTCTCTTGTTATTAGTATTAGTAAGTGCTCATAGCAGGTACTAGCATACCTAACATACCTTGATTGTTGATTTAATGAGAATTTTCGGTGAATTCTTGGGACTTGTACTTGAACTTGATGAAACTAGGACTTTGTTCTTGATAGTATTATTGAGATAATGAGTGCATTTTTCCCTTTTGGAGGTTTAATTTCATGTTATGACTTAGTACTGTGAGGGGACAATGATCCAATTACCCCTGTAAAACCCATAACTTAAAACATAAAACATGCCCAGTGCCGTGATAGGCGACGCCCCGCGTTTGTGCGGTTGACGAGATCACTGATGTATTGTATCGATGGTGCCGATGCGATAGGCAATGTGATGCACCATGATTACATTGGCTTGCTATTTTGGTCACCAAAACATATTTCAAACGATGTTCGAATATTCTGAAACTCACCCAAGATTACCTACAGATAACCCTGATCACGAATTAATTTAAAAATCTATATTCTAAGGTCGGGGAAATCATGAATGATACAACTGAAATATCAAGGCCAAAAATTAGACAAAGTGTAAAATCCTAGCTAAAATTTTCAATGTCTGGGACATCTTTTAGCATTCTATAAATGACTAAAATGAGCTACGACTTTATAGGGTCTTAAAATATCTCCTTCTTCGGAGAATTTGACATTGAATGAGACTGACTGAACTGAGAGAGTCTAAGGAATGGTTCTAAACACTGAAACATATAACTAAAGTATGACTGAATTCAAGAGACATGATAGATGACTGAACTATTTCATGATTGTATGAATGCTATTAGAATGTTATGCAACTATAGCTCAGAATGGAATAAAATAAATATAAAGAGGACTGATATCTTAGGCTAAATTGAGTTTGAGGAGAAGAGGTAAGGATAATTGTTTTGCATATCTACCTCTACTTCCCAATTATCTCCCTCAACGGATTGATTCTGCCAAAGAACTTTGAACAAAAGATATTCTTTGTTCGTTAGTTTGTGAATATAACGATCAATCATTTTGATTACGAATTCCTTATACGAAAGACTATTTTGAATATCTACACTCTCTATAAGGACTATAACTGTAGGGTCAACTATGCACTTCTTTAGTATGGAGGCATAACACACTGGATGCACTGAGGCTAAGTCTACAGGCAACTCAAGCTCATATGTTAACTTACTTAAATGACTCTGACTCTTATAAGGACCAACATATCGTGGACTAGGCTTCCCTTCTTACCAAACCTCTTTAAACCATATATGGGAAAGACTTTCAAATACATATAATCACCAATCTCAAATCCATGATCTTTCCTTCTCACATCTGCATAAGGATTTTGTCGGATTTGGGTGCTTTGAAGCCTCTTCCTGATCAACTGTACTTTTGCTAAGCCATCAAACACCAAGTAAGGCCCCACTACTACAACCTCACCTACCTTAAACCAACCAATGGAAGATCTATATCTTTTCACAAAAAAGTTCCTTAAATGGAGCCATCTAGATACTGGAATGATAGCTAATATTATATGAAAACTCAATAAAAGGCAAGTGTTCTTCCCAACTGCCTTTAAAGTCAATAACACATGCTCTCAACATATCCTATAGAGTGTGAATGATCTTTTTTGCTTGACCATCTATTTGAGGGTTAAAAGAAGTACTGATTTGGACTTAGGTACAAGACCCTTATAAAAAGCTTTCCAAAAGTGAGAGGTAAATTGAGTAACCATATCTAAAATGATGAACAATGGGACATCGTCTAACCTAACCATGTCACTGATATAGAGCCTGGCATAGTCCTCGGCTTAATATATACTATGAACTTGCAAAAAATAGGGTGGTTTTATCATTTGTCCATAATGACCCAAATCAAATAATGTTGTCCACTAGTACAAGGCAGACCTATCACAAAATTCATGTTCACCTCCACTTATTTCCCTGTTGGAATACCGAACTCTTACATAGACCCACTAGGATTCAATTGTTCAATATTAACCTGCTGACATGTTGAGTACTTATCTACAAACTTTGAAATATCCCTACTTGTCCCACTCCACCAATATATCTCCCACAAATTATGGTACATATTAGTGGTCCCTAGATGAAAGTAGTAATGCGCACTATGTGCTTTTGGAATAATTTGCTGCCTCAAGCTATCTACACATTGCACACAATGTTGACCCCGGTAGTGCAACAAACTATCTCACCCTTATAAGAAAACCTCTACCTTCTGGTCTCTGACTGACTTTTACAGATTAACTAAATTAGAATCCCTGTCCTACTTCTCTTTATCCTCGGAAACTAAAGAAGACTCTAAACTATTCTTCACCCCAACACTTCCCTCAGCTAAATGAACAAGACGGGCACCTAGTGTGGCAAGCTAATAAACTTCATAAACTAAATTCATCTTACCATCCTCAACATGAGAAACACTACCCATGGAAAACCTATTGTGTGCATCTGCCACTATATTGTCCTTGCTCGGATGATACAGAATACTCAAAGCATAGACTTTCAACAACTCTAACCCCTTCTCTGATGCAAGTTTAGGTCTTTATGTGAAAACACATACTGCAGGCTTTTGTGGACTGTGAACATATCAACGTGTACCATATAGAAATAGTGCCTCAAAATCATTAATGCAAACACAACAACTACTAACTCTAGATAATGGGTTGGGTAGTTCTTTTCATGGTGCATAAGTTGTATTGAGGCATGTGCCACAACCTTACCCCTCTTCATGAAACACACTCCAAGAAATCCCTGGAAGTATTACAATACACAACAAACCCATCTGAACTATCAGGCAAAGTCAAAACTAGGGTTGTAGTAAGTCGAGTCTTCAACTCCTGTAAACCTTCTCATGCGAATCTGACCACTGGATCTTGACTTTCTTCCGAGTCAATCTGGACATAGGGAAAGCAATTGGAGAAAATCCTTTAACAAACCATTGGTAACAGCAATCCAAGCACAATAAACTCCTAATATCAAACAGAGAGATGGGTCTGGGATATTTACTCATGCCTCATTTTTTTGAGTATCAAATCTAATGCTATCACTGAAAACTATATGACAAAGGAAAGAAACTGAGCTTAGCCAAAATTTGCATTTGTCAAATTCGGTGAAAAACTGATGGGCTCTAAGAGTCTGTAATACATTCTTAGATGGTTTGTATGATAATTTTCACTACAGGATTAGAAAAGGATGTCATCTATGAAGACTATGATAAACATATCTAAGTACTTCTTGAACGCGTGGTTTATCAAATTCATGAAAGCTTTTGGGGTATTGGTAAGACCAAATGACATGAATAGGAATTTAAAGTGATCATATCAAGTTCAAAAAATTATTTTTGGAATGTCATATTATCTTACTCTAAGATGATGATAGCCTGATCGGAGGTATATCTTAGAAAAGTAACTGGCACCCTAAAGTTAGTCGAACAAGTCATCAATTCTAGGAAGTTGGTACTTATTCTTGATCATAATTTTGTTCAAATAATGGTAGTTTATACATATTCTAAGAGAACCATCTTTCTTTTGCACGAATAGAATTGGTGTACCCCAAGTAGATATGTTGGGCCTGATGAACCCATTGTCTAAAAGGTCCTCCAACTGTTCTTTCAACTCTTTGAGTTCAGTTGGAGACATTATGTATGGTAGAATTAAGATGGACTAATAATCAGGAAGAAGGTATATTCCAAAATTGATTTCCCTTTTTGCAGGAACTCTCGGGAGATCTTCGGGAAACACATCTATAAATTCACTTGCGACTGGAATTGACTCTAGGTTAGGAGTCTCCAAACTAGAGTCTTTAAATTGCACAAAATGATAGATGTACCCCTCAAATATCATTTTTCTTGCTCTAAGGAATGAAACCATTTCACCCTTAAGTTCGGATGTAGTACCCCTCTATTCTAGGACAGATTTATTAGGAAATTGAAAATAAATAACTTTGTTTCTACAATCAACTAAGTAATAGCATGAATTAAGCCAATCCATGATAAGAATGATGTCAAACTCTCTCATTTATAATTTTAATAAGTTTTCTGAGGTAACTTTCTGAGACACCATTACCGTACGGTTCCTATATACCCATCGATCTATAATAGACTTACCCACCAGGGTAGAGGGTCAGAAAGGCTTTGTTAGGATTTTGGGACTGACTTTGAAGTTGAGTACTATATAAGGAGTGACAAAATACAAAGAAGCTCCACGATCTAGGCAGGCATAAACATGTAAATGATAAACTTGTAACGTACCAGTGACCATATCAAAAGAACTTCCCTAACCCAATTGGGACTAAAGTGCATAGATCATATTTGGGAATTGCCCACTGGTAGCACTGAAAGCTTCACCATACTTAGATGGGTTACAAGACTGAGCTGGGGGACGATTCTGCTATGTCTGTAAACCCACCTGAGGACACTCTCTGATTTTATGACCTTGTTTGCCACACCTAAAATATACATAGGTGCTAGCCCTGCAGACATCCTGATAATTTCTTTCATATTTCCGAAAGAGAGGATTTGTTCGAGCACTACTAATACTACCCAGATATTTAGAGCCTGGAGCCCTATCATTATTACCATTTTTGAGTTTAGGCACTAGAGCATTGGCTGAGGACGGAGCTAGGAATAAAGATTTTGGGCTAAACTGAGGACTATTGCCACCCTCCAACTTAGTCTAACTAAAGTTGAATCTATATGTTCTATCCCTATTATTATCCCTCTCTTTCTCCATAGCCTTTTGTTCCTCAATTTGTGGTCCATGGACCATCAGCCGAGCTATTTCTATCTCCTAAATCAGCATTACACTCCTACATTTTTTAACCACAGTGTTAGACACAGCAGACATGAACTTGCTCATCTTAGACCTGCTATCAGCTACCACATGAGGAGCATACCTAGTCAACTGAGTAAACTTGAGGGAATACTCTTTCACACTTAAATTTCCCTGCTTTATATTGTTGAACTCTAAATCATTAGCCTCCCCCAACTCCAACAGAAAGAACCTATATAAAAAGAAAATAAAAAACTTCTCCAATTCTATAGGCCATATATTTGTGCCCCTATCTACCTTTCACTTATTAAACCATGTATAACCCATAACCTGCAACTGATTGGTAGCTAGATCAACACTTTCAGACTTAGATCCTAAAAATAAAGGAGGGTTCGGCTGAAGTCCCAAATTCTAGCTACAGTAGCATTGGCCACTAGGTTGGCCTGGACAATAGCTAGTCGATCATTCAGAGTTACCATAGAATGGTCTAGAGTGGTGAAAGTTACTCTGAATTCTATGTGAGAAACATGCACATTTTGGCGATCTTCCTAAATGGGTGGAGGTACTGGTTGGTTCCTAGTTCTTCTTTTGTTGGTCTTTCTCGGAGGCATATTCTGTAAACGAAAGGGAAATTTGGATTGGACAAAGTGTTTAACTTGAGCTCATACTCTACTCACTCACACGATATAAACACTGAAAGAAAAGAATTTTTTCCTTAAATACCTCATATCCTCTTGTCTATAAGTGTGGCGTTCAACACACCATGCATAAGACTCTACTTGATGTAATTTTCAGGCTCCCTCGGACTCTTTAAAACCTTGATCTGATACCAAATTTGTAACACCCCGATAGTGCACCCTGGGCATCACATGCTACTTACGACCTTGAATAACCACAATCTAACTCGTAACTGGTACCTCCTATGAGCACTGAATATATACTGGAATATATATATGGAAGAAATCTAAAAAAGACATAAGGTTCTATAAATACTGAAATAATAACTGACTATAACTTATAATAAAATTTGAAAGATGAATAACTGACTATGCTAGTCTGAAAGATTCTAACAGTCCGAATATGGAGTTGATGGGACAAACCCTAAACTAACTTTGACTTAAATAACTACCGAACTACTAAAATAATAAAATAAGTAAACTCTATCCTCGAAATATAAGGACTCACCACTATAACTGTTGCTGATAGCCTGAGCTGCTAAGTACAGTCAAGAACCTAAGTATCCAAACCTATTATATACGACATAATAGAGCAAAGAAAGAGTATGTGTCACTACTTTAAATGTAATGTATGATAAGTGAGGTAAGGATGATATACATGCGTTCATATGCATGAAATAATAACTGACTGAGTGAACATCATGAAGTAACTAGATTAGAGTAACTATAACTACTAAACATACTAAACATGCTATACTATGCATATAGGTATACATCATGTATCTGGGATTATACTGAAACTGAGTACTATATTCTAACGGCTGAGTAACTAATAATTGATAACTATAGTTCTATAGAACTTGATTGAGTTATTTTCAAATACAAAGACTGGAACTATAATTGTGGGAGTTTTCCTCTAACCAACATACCCCAATATAGACTGATTTGGGGTCCAACCTGTGGACCTAGTTTGAAGGGTGTTAGTATTTTTCCACGGGATACTAACAATGTTGTGCCAATCCTAATATGGCAGGAAGACTCTTGAAATACATATATAATTACTTCAACTCTAGTCTGACAGTAGGATGACATACCCTATGCTGGCCACGTAGTTATGTAACTCTGGGATTGCTACTAAGGGTCAAGCCCTTAGCCCCATCCCTAAGTTAACTTAATGTTGAATCATACTCCGAACTAAAAGACACTGATAACTAGATTATACTGATCATGATTGGACAGACTGGACTGAGTTTTTTAAGTTCTATTAACTAACTGAGGACTACTTTTCTTGACCTTTACAAGAATGATTCTATAACTACTGACACTAAGTTAACAACTAGATTTTGGGTAATAAATAACCCCAGAACTTGATAGCATAATAGATAAACTCATATCACAACTTTAGCAACACAACAATAGGTTACCATGCATAATGAGCCATGGACATTTTATCAAACACTTGGGGAGCACGATTGTTACACATGAGAAATAAACACATAGGGAATAGTAACTACAACATACAATTTTTAAGCTTGAGGGTTTTGACATGAGATACTCTTAATTCAACACACCTTTTAACTTTATTTCATGAAACTCATAATGAATCATAACCTAAAACCCATACAACAACAAAAACATGAGCATAATTCAATTAATAATATAGGAATCATAATTCAAGTTTTGAAAAGGGTTCTTGAACTCAAAAGTTGGAAGAAGTCGCCCAACATACCTTGATTGTTGAATTCGTCAGAATTATCGAACTTGAACTTGACCTTGATGAAACTAGGGCTTTGTTCTTGAGAGTATTTGTGAGAAAATGAGTGATGTTTCCGTATGAGAGGTTTAATTTCTTTTACGGATGAGTATTTTAAGGGGTAAATGACCTAATTACCTCTATAAACTCATAACTTAATACAAAAAATTTATCTAGTGACACAATAGGCGACACATCGCATCAATACGATCACTAATGCATCGCGTAGATAGTGCCAATGCAATAGCCAATGCGATACATCATGATCACATTATCCTGATGTTTTGGTCACCCAAACATAACTCAAATGACGTTTGAAAATTCAAAAACTCACTCGAGATGACCTATAGATAACCCTGATCATGAATTAATTTAAAAATTGGCAAAGATCGTGACTGATGCTATTGAAATTTCGAGGACATAAATGAGACTAAATGTCAACACTTAGCTGAAATTTTTTAAATCTGGAACCACTTTTTGCATGCTATAAAGGACAAAAATAGACTAGGACTTTACGGGGTCATACATCTGACTACGTAGTTATGGAATGCGGGGAGTGCTACTAAAGTACTATTCTGAAGATACTGAGACAAAGTAAACAACTTTGTTTTCTGGGTATTCATAAACCCCAGGACTCAATAGTAATAATAGCAAAATAGTACTGAAATTTAATCACATAATGAGAAAACATTTATTAAAAATTCACTCTTGTAGGCATTTCATCAAACACTTGATATTCATAGTTTAAGCTAAGCATGGAAATAGTTTAAAGCTTGTAGTAATAGCATGATCTCAACATCAACATCACTAATTATAGTTTAAATCAACAAATAACATTATTCAAACATGTGGGGTTTAATACCAACAACAATTTCATGTAAACATGATATAGAATCAAGATTCATGGAAATTCATGGTTAAAAATCATAATAACTTGTAAAAGATCATAGCGTTTAATTTAAAACATAGATTCTTGGACTCCATGGGTGAAAGGGGCCCATGGATGAACACCTAACATACCTGGGATGATGAATTCATAATAGTTCATGGGGTTTTTCTTAAGAATTTATTTTGAATTTTGAAGAATAAGGTTTGTTATTGAAAGAAGATTAGTTTCTTGGAGAGGAATTATGAGTAATGGAGAACATAATTCCCCTTTAGGGTTGTAATCACGTGTTTTGGATGGATTTGGGGAAATGAAAAAAAACCAAATGGTCCCTAGTAATTTAATTGTGAAACTAGAAAATCTCGATTTTTTGCTTTGGCATGACCGGTTCTTATTGCGTTGCGCCACAGGAAAAGGATAATCCCTGTTTTGACCAATACTGTGATATAGTGCTATTGTGTTGCACCACTTGAAATGGACAATTCAGAGCTGCCACCTTGGCAAGATGTGGTGCCATTGCAGTGCCCTACTGACGCGAAATTGTCCCTTGGCATGATGCAGCGTTATCATGGTCGTCTATTGTAAAAAGTATAAACATGATTTTTGCCACCACTAAGACACGACCTAATTATGTTGGGCTACTAATTTTCACTAAAAGTGCCATAAAATCTCACCCATGTATTGGATTAGGGCAAAATTTATATCGTTGGAAAGATAATTAAATTTCCTATTATTTGATGGGTATGGAGATGGAAAATTATTAGCAGAGAAAAATATATGATCGCTTGAAGTTGAATACAATAACATTCTTCCCAAAAACAGAATGGTTAAGGAATATTTTGATTTATCTAACTGCTAGGAGTTATTTGAGGCCTTAGTGTACATCAAACTCACTCGTACACTATAATAGAATTACAATGTACTTTGCATGAGCTTGAAACACGTATCTAAAATTTATTTAAATTTTCTGGGTATTACACATTCCACATACGAAACACACATCATTTCCAGCCCTACATATACCTTGATGATTCCTACCACTCTTCTTGCAAAGGGATTAGTCCGACCACTATTCATACTACTTTGAGTCTTAGATCCTGGAGCCCTATCCTGATTACCACTATGAACCATAGAACTGGAGCACTTTCTTAAGATAGGGATGAGACTGTTGTTTTCTGAAGGAATTAGGGATGGTTACCACCCTCTGACCTCAGCTGATAAAAATTGTAGCTATCTATTTTGGATCAATTATTCTCCCTTTATCTTTCCTTAAACTTCTGCTCCATAATCTATTGAGCATGGAGAATGGAACTAGATATGTCCATCTACTTAATTAGAATTGTGGTCCTACCCTCCTTGACTAGACTATCTGCTATACCATAGACAAACTTGCTCATCATAGACTAGTTATCAGACAACACACTAGGAGCATAGCTTGCAAACTGAGTAAACTTAAGAAAATATTCTTTCGCGCTCATATTTCACTACTTCAAGTTATTAAACTCTAGGACCTTAGCTTCCCTTAACTCTAAAGGAAAGAACCTATCTAAAAAGGCTGTAGCAAACTTCTCCCATTCAACAGGCCCTGTATATGTACCTCTATTGCCCTTCCACTGTTTATACCAGGTGTGAGCTACATACTACAACTGTTAAAAAACAAACTCTGCATTGTCACTAGAATTCACACCTATAATTTACCTTACCTTATGAACCATATACAAGCACTCTTATGTAATCAGACTTAAAAAGTAAAGGAGGGTTCATTCGGTCGAAGTCCCGAATCCTAGCTGTGGCAACATTAGCCAGAGGAACATTTGGGGCAGCAACCTACTTATTATTTTGAGCTCCTACTAATTCAGCTATGGTAGTAAATATAGCTCTAAATTTGGCATGAGAGACATGCTCGTCCAGGGGATCATTCTGAACAAGTGGAGTTATGGGTTGAATTCCATTTATCCATCCATTATGTAAGTTCTTTAAATGAAAAAATTAGCTAAAATGATAAATTAAATTGATCTCATGCTCATTCACACGAAACGAATACTGAAAGTAGGAAAAAAATTACTAAAACGTCTTGTAGCCTCTTTCCCATAATTGTGGCCCGCTTCACACCCATGCACAAGACTCTACTCAATGTGAATTTCAAACTCCCTAGGACACTTTAAATCCTTAGGCTCCAATACCAAGTTTGTAATAACCTGGGAGTACACTCTGGACACCACACACTGCTTACAGTCATAAGTGACAATAAGATAACCCATGAGTTGGTACCTTTTGTGAGCACTAAATAATAATAAGTAAATAACAAGTGTGGAATAAATTAATAATGCATAAGTTTTTAAATAGTAAAATATTTATGAATCATAAATTTGAAAACAACTGTAGAAAAACAACTGTCTGAAAACTAATAAAAATAACGGTTAACTGACTGACTATTTGAAGTGTCTGATAGCCTCTAAAACTGACTGAATAAGATTTAATGGGACAGCCCCAACTAAGTCCAACTAATTACTGAACTGAAAGCATAGAAATAAACATAATCGGTCCTTGAATGATGAGGACTCACTCTTGTTGCTGATGCAATGGAATGTCTAAGTATGTTCGGGAACTTGAGCGTTCGAACTTATAATATGAGATATGATAGTGAAAGAAATAGGTATGAAGTTAGTACTTTTAATGTACTAGTATGCTAGATGGGGTTAGGCTATTATGCATGGGCTCATGTACATGAATAATAACTGACTAAATAACATGAGATAACTGAATAATTGATATAAAAAATTGAATAATGTGAAATCTGAGAGTTCATGAACAATCATATAAGGAATGCTACTACCATCTCATGCCTACTGACGGGGGAAACAAATTCTTCATGCCTACTGATGGGGAGACTCCATCCCTACATTAACCCGATGCTAAATTTTACTCCCAACTGAAAGACACTGATTTCTGAACTAACCTAATTTAACTGAATATGATAGCTAACTAACTGATAAGGTTGTTACATATCTGGAACCAGTCTAAAAATACCAAGACTACGTAAACAACTAAGTTTTTGGGTATTCTTAATCCCCAGGACTCTATAGAAATAACAATGGGAACCCATGGAAATTCTAAAACCATGATAGGAACCATTGTTCAAAACTCTTCTCATAGACATTTCATCAAGCACATGTAGGTCATGAATTATAGCATGGAAATAGTTAAACATGAGATAAAAACACAATTTCACTCCCAAAATTCATGGGTTATGGATATGGCATGCAAAAATCAACATTCAAACGCGTTATGGATAAAATTTAACAAAAATAATTGTATGCATGATAAAAAATCGAGATTCATGAAAGTTCATGGTTATATAATCATAATAACATGTAAAGATCAAAACTTTAGACTTGAAAATGGATTCTTGGACTCCATGGGTTAAAAGGACCCATGGATGAACAAGTAACATACCTTAATTGATGAATTTATGAGAGTTCTTGAAGGTATTTTTTAAGCTTTGGCATGAATCTTTAAGAGGCTAGCGTTCGTTCTTAAGAGAGTATGATTTTATTTTGAGTGTATTTGAGTAAAAAATGACCAATTAGGATTTTGGGACCTATAATCCCAAGTTATGGTCCTATTGGGTGGAGGGAAATGAACCATTTTCCCTAGGAAAAATGGAAGCATCAACTGAAAAAATAATGAGCAGGAGATGGAGCAGGCGTCAAAGGCTATAGTTCAGTGCACTAGAGCAGGCATTGCAGTCTCCATTTTGGTGCACTACAGGGTGCCCCGCGGGCTTATCCCAGTGCTACTAATTTTTATGAAATTGAAACATAACATTACGCTCTTCCAAATATTCAAAAACTCACCCGATGTTCCCTTGACATCCCCGATCATAAGTCAACTTTAAAATCGATAATCTAAGGATGGGAAGGTCGAAACTAAAATCATCATATTTAAAGGGCCTTTGAAAATGACTAATTCTTAACTATTAGTGAAATTTTTCTAAGTCTTTCACCCATTCAACATGCAATAGTAATCCAAAACAAGCTAGGGTCATATGTGGTCTTACAACAGTGTACATATTACCCTCTCTTGCATCCACTATGGGAGAATACACTTGGTTTGTTGTTATTGTATTTTATAATTGGTTGTTTCAGACAAGTTTATAGTATTCACATGAATTATATGCTTTCCTACATACATAGGATGAAATTCGATTAAAATAGTCAATTTAGAAGGGTCTATGTATGTTTTGTGGGGTAATAGGTTGACTGCAAAGTTAAAGTATCCTTTTACAAATCTCGGACAAGTTCAACGATGACTCCGTGTCTTTTGACTTGCAATAACAATGAAATAACATTAAAACAACAAATGCTATTATAGGTATGCATTACACCAGTTTAATTTTACTTGATCTTTGTTGAGTTGACACACTACTTAAGAAAAATTTAATTGTGAGTATATTTTACAAAATTAAGCTTTTTAATGGTTATTTAAAACTCTCATTTGACTATTATTATTACTTATGGATATCAATACTAAGGGTAAAAATGAAAAAAATATAATAAAATTTTCTTTATTTTAGAAATTGAACAAATAAATTGAAATAACCATTTTTAGTATGACCGGGAGGTTATGGGTTCATTGCTTTGAAATATCCTCTAGCAGAAATGAAAGGTAAGACTGCATAAAGTATATCCCTGTGGTGGGTCCCTTCCTTGAACCCTGAACATAGCAAGAGCTTTAATGCAACGGGCTGCCTTTTTTTTAATTTTTTGTATAGAGATCAAGGAAAATAAAGTGGAGGTGGTAATAACTAGCATGCCCTATCTTTTACTTTATGTATTCACGTTATTATTTGGAGAGTCAAATTATGTTTGATCATAACTTTTTAAAATTGCTTTTAATTATTAGTAATTGAAAATGCTTCTTATATAATTTCAAAACATGCAAATTTATTTTAAAAATAGTAGTTCAAATTTGTGTAAAACATAATTAATTCAACTCTTGTACAACTGTGAATCTAATCACATGCTAAATTGATAGAAAAAGTTCCGTCCCCGACCTCTAACACTTTGGCGTGTAAACCCCTAAAAGATGAGTCTTTTCAACTCTTTCTAAACCAGATCTTTCATGCTTCCTGAAGCAATTTTTTTCCTTGAAAATACCCATTTTCTCAACTCTCTGTTTCCTTCCCTTTTTTTTCCCTTTCCAATGTTTTTTATATATAGTGTACTCTATATATCGTCATCACATATCAAATATTTTTTTATCCCTTCTCGCTGTTAGTTGTCTCTTAAAGGTGAAACAACATAGATTGATCTTTATATAAAAATCTTTTTGATTTTGTATAGAGTGAAAACAAAATATGATTACATGGAGTTTTTTTGTTGCAGCACCAGACCCAAATATGGTGATTGTGCTGCAATAATTAGGGATTTAATTTCTGGTGAAAATGAAATCACATGTTAATGCCAGCCTGCCTTGATGATTAAATCTATATCTATATCTATCTATCTATATATAAAATTCTTCTCATTATGCCTTCATATATGATTTATTTTCTTTCAACATCCTTGTTTCTGTGCTATTAAATTTTGATGCATTGTTTAGTTTTCAGTTTTCATCTTTGGATCATTATATAATAGTAGTTTTTGGGTTAGTTTCTGCACACCTCAACCAATCCTATGAGATACCTGTCCCATGACAGATAGAAAGAGATCACTAATATGTTTTGCTCTTGACCCACTTCATTACCCACTAGCCATTAGGCCACATGGTTGGGTGCAATTTAATTTATCTACTTGCTAGAGTACATTATATTAATTTAGCTGAGGAGTAGTTTAAACAACTACGCTGGTCCTGACTCCTATAAAGATGATTTAATTGGTAAAAAAGACAGTACTTTGATGATGAGTTTAGTTCTACTTATTGGCTTTTAAGGGGTTGTTGTTTTCTTACCCAATTACTCTTCATGGTTATAAATAATGTTAATATTGTACCCAAGGGTGTGACTAAATGATTAATAAAGTGTCATAAGAACCATGAGGCTTTATTTTCAAATTCTATCAAAGGCTAAAAATATTAGGTAATTTCTTCCAATTTGTCCTGGGTTTTGAGAATTGACCAAACGGCTCCTAAAATTAATTAACGGAAGATGAAAATCTCAATTTTTTACCCATCGCGATGCGGTACAATTGCACTGGCTCATTGGAAAGTGGATAACTAGGAAATGGGCTGATGGAGTGATGCGATGCCATCGTGGTGTCTCACTGGATAGGAAATCGGGTCTTGGTGTGACAAGCCATTATCGCATAGCAACACAGGAAAAGTGACAATTGGTAAAGTGGCTAGTGGCGCATCACGGTGATATTGCGTTAGCTCACTGAAAAATGACAATTTCCATTTAGATATTCTCTGCGACGTGCTACTGTCCTGAATGAAGGTGTTTAAAGACTGAAACATAAAATAGGGATAAATTCTTACCCGGTTATCGAATTTAGGTAAATTTTATAATCTTGGAAAGCTAATTCAATTTCATACGCAATGGCATGCTCTAAAATGAAAACTACTGAGTATTTAGAAAAACATTTATCGGATCAATCATGTAGTGAGAGTTAATCTAGTCTAGGGAAATACAGGGTATTACAGGTGTTGACTCACCAACGTATTGTTGCTGATATGGTGGGGTTCATACTATGCTTGGTCTAGATGCTGAGTGTACTTTTAATTAACTGAGTGTGTGAGATAGATACTACACTATGTAAGCTAACAATGCTAAAAATAACATGAAAAGCTTAACATTAACTAAAACAAGTAGACTGATGCAATAATTTGGTAATAATCATGAGATAAATAACTAAATATAAGGTCATGTGAGGTTTGAGATTGAACTGTAGAAGCTACTATTAACTGACATGTCACATCTTAGCTAACAATTACTCAAATGGAAGCCCCAGTTGGATAGGTGTTCAATACCTTTCTACAGGTAAGACACTAGCTTATATGGATCCACTAATCTAATATTTGAAGAAGTATAATATCAACTTATGATGGAAACATAGTTTTGGAACTTCGGTTATCTGTGCCCATATCCTCTCGGTACTAAGTACTACTCCCAAATAAAAGTAAACTGATAAACTAAAATGCTCAATAATATTGATATTTTGAAATTGAAAAGAACATGTTTTATGTAAAAGAATTCTAAATCCTGAAGACCGAAAGAATAATTATTCAATAGATAATGTATGATTTCATATGTGATCCAGTGTTCATTGAACTCCATCTAAAAATAATGCAACTGTTATGAAATTTTCATAAACAGGGTGAATTTAAAGGATTTAATAACTCATGTCCAAAATCATGATTTTGACAATATAATTAGGGTTTATATCATGAACATGTAATGGTACAAACATTCATGGTAAAACACGCATTAAAATTCAATAATACTAGGGAACTGAGATATCAAGGAATATAGAACTTCCATCAACCCTAAGTTTTGCAAAATGATTCGATTGAAGTATTAGAATAACTTTGGGATTCAATTGGTTAAAAGAAACCCTTTTCTGAAATCCCGCATACCTAAAAATGATAACCCTAATTATAATTGGAATCTTGAAGAAGATGAACCCTAGCTCTACCTTGGGGAAAGAAGTTGCCATTTTTCTCTGTGTTAAAACTAAGTGTCGAATGTTTTAATGTTTATAAGGGCTTAGTATAATATTAACCTTAATATTTAGCCTTAAAATGAATTAATCGATGTAATTTTTATCTTAAAAGAGTGAGAAAAGACTGATGCGACCTTTTAATTTTGTAACTAAAAAAGATGTAAAGTGAGTCGTACAGACCATCCCACGGTGGTGGTATCAAACCAATGATTGTGGGCGGTCCTTGTAGTTGGAAGGATGAAATTAAGGTTCTTTGAACAAGATTAGATAATCCATGATACTTGTAATGCCCTGGAAAATGGGTCCCGGAGTGTCACACGGTGCTTGAGGCTACGAGTAGCCCCAAGCTAACCCTTTGAGCTATTTTCATTCAGTTTAACACAAATCAACGGGGTTTCGATAAATAACCCTCAAATATCAACAGAGTAATCATCATCCAAGAATAAAGAATTTTAGAAAGATAACAAAATATGACTTATTAGTCAACTCCCAACATCTATACTAGTCTGACAAGCCTTTGAGAAAATCAATAAAACTAGCGAGCCATTGAGACATGCCCCAACTCACTCATACTCAATGTAAACAAATATAAATAATTTCGTGAAACCAACATTAGACATCACGTCCTCGGAACATGAGGACTCACCACAATAGAGAATGTAGAATAGCGTGCCCAAAGAATCATGTCGAACCTTGAACTAAGCACCTAAACCTACATTACGAGAAAATGCAGCGCACATCCGAATATGTAGGTCAGTACCATGGAAAGGGACCGAGTATATGGGGGTGTATGAAGTTGTATAAATATCATCATCATAAACATTTATAAGAAATATGCAAGATGTATGAAAGACTCACATAGCCCGAAGAAAATCGTCATAATCATGAGAGGATGAAATAAGTATAATAACACATGTGAGTCATCATATAATTTGTCAATCACTTTCAGTTCATCAAAAATATCAATTCTCACAATGTTAATATCATTTAAATATTTAGAAAGAATAACTTTCACAATTCCACTTTCAAAATCACTTCACCATTCACCATAGACACAAGGAAACACACACACTGGGAGATCCTATAACTAACCTAAACCATGTGAGCTATATGGAGTCCAACGTACAACCCATGTTGGGTGAGCCGTCCTATCCTTGCCATAGGAGTAGGACTATCGATATAAAATCCACACAAACTAGTGATCACTATAATAATCAGCCTCATGCGTACTCCTATGGGGGCACGTTGTTCTAGGGAAGTAAGGTGACTTTATACCTCCTACTCGGTGCTACAGATTTCTCCCGGCCGTATCTCAGATCATTTCAAAGACAATTAACAACTAAACAATTTCAGTAATATATAAATATACATCAGGACCCATTATTCTTCCCATCTATCAAAATCAACAACGTTGTGGATTTCTTTCACAATCGAGTTCAAAGCAACTCCATTGAGACCAAAAGGTAAAATCATTCAAAATATCTCAAATATTCAACATCAACGTGCTTATAACACACACTTTCTAAAAAGCACAATTTCCAAGGGGGATTCACGACCCAAATACCAAAATCATGATAAATATTATTCAAGATTCATGCTTTATATCTCTACACATATAAATTCATCTTTCAAAATCATAAACATCAAGATTTCATAATAATCATCATAAGATACGGGTTCATTCTTCAAATTCATAAAAATCATGTCTTTGTAAAGAAAATTATTTTTGGGCACAAGAACAAAAAAGAGTTCTTATTGAAAAAACCCACATATCTTTAATGATGAACTTTAGATCGATACTAGTTTTTGAGATGTTAATAGTGACTTTAAATGATGGTTCTTGGAGTTCTTGAACTAAGAACATGGAATCTTGAATTAATTTGCCGAATTAATGGTGGACTTTGGAGGTTCTTGAAGTTGGATGCAGGAACCTAGGGTTTTTTTTAAAGGAATTTGATGAAATATAACATATAATACTTATAATTGGCTTTAATATAGGGTTTGGAAGGATTTTGGGTGAGGGAGAATGAACAAAATGCCCCTAAAAAATAAATAATTCTCGAATCTATCCTGTGGTGGACTGTTTTGATAGTGTGAAGTAGATCAAGTATAACATTTTACTCTGATATCCAAATTGGATGAAACAAATTTCATTAGAAAGAGGAATCTCATATCTTTCCGTTGATATACAGTATCACACCCAGATCATTGTGTACGAGGAGTTATGATCATTTGAAGTTCACCCAAAAATAGGTTGAAGTAGATCGACCATAACTTTTTTCTCCGATAGAAAAATTTGATGAAGCCAATTTCATTGGAAAGAGAACTCACAGATCTTTACTTTTAAATATAGTAGATCACACAGATAATTATGTACAAGGAGTTATGATCGTTTAAGGTTAGAGAAAAAATACACCAGGCCTCAGTAATTTTTTTCTTGCACGTTTTACAGTTCACTACTATTCACAGTTCAATGTTCATAATTTGTTGCTTGGATGTCTATTTTGGATGATACCCATATCGTTGGAAAGGTTATTTGATACTCTACACAATCGTGGGTCATAATCTAAGACATTCGGCACGAAAAAATTTATAATTTATTCTAGAAGATAGAACCCAACACGTTTACGCACAAAATTTCAACAAAATATTTCCCGAGGTATTACATCATCCCCCCTTGGAAACATTCGGCCTCGAATGATGCTAGATATGCCAAGATTAGATAGGGAATAAAGCATACAGCTGAAACCATTCGTTAGACTCATCAACATATTGTTTCTCACTCCGAATGCAACATAGAATGCATATATTCAAGAGACTACAGCTGAACACATAATAAATAACAGTAGAACTGCTGCAACTTTTATCAAAAGTGCATGACTTTGGAAAAAATGGTACCTTCGGCTTGATCGGAGTTCACGGAAAATAGGTGCGGTTACTTGGATCACATATCCGCCTTAGATTCCTAAGTTGCACCATCAACAAATCGTTTTCTCCACAACACCTTGACCAAGGGAACTTCTTTGTTCCTTAGTCTTCGGATACTGAAATCAAGAATCTCAATAGGAATCTCATCAAAAGAAAGATTTTCTTGAATGTCAGCACTCACAGAGGAATCCAATACCACAACATCGCTAATATGCTTTCTATGCTTGGATACATGGAATATTGGATGAATAGAGGACAACTTGGAAGGAACTCGACCTCATAAGATACCTTACCAGCACAGCTATGAATTTTGTAAGGACTAACATAACGGGGACTAAGCTTCCCCTTCTTTCCGAATCTCTTCACCAATCTCATGGGTGAAATTTTCAGATACACTAGGTCACCAACTCCAAACTCAATGTCTCTCCTTCTAGCCTCAAATACCGAATCAGGACCACTCATAGCCGCTTCACCCATCTCGAACCAACCTATGGGTGATCTACACTTCCTCTCATATAAGGCTTCAAATGGAGCCATGCCAATACTAGAGTGGAAACTGTTATTGTAAGCAAACTCTATCAACGGCAAGTGATCATCCCAACTTCCCTTAAAGTCAAGTGTACAAGCTCTCAACATATCCTCTAAGGTCTAGATGGTCCGCTCAGCCTGACCATTGGTCTGCAGAACACAAAAGCACTTGGGTACCAAGGCCCTTCTAAAAAGCTTTCCAAAATTGTGAAGTGAACTAAATACCCCTATCCAAAATGATACACAAGGGAATGCTTCTATATCTTTCTTCATGCAACTCTACCAATAGATTTCCTGTAAGTCTCGATACATCTTGGTGGCACCTAGATGAATAGAATATCGCACCCCGTGCACTTCAGCGATAATTCTCTATCTCAGATCATCAACATTCGGGACACAATCTACCCTGCAATCTCAACACACCATCTCCCCCTTTGGAGAAAACCTCTACTTTTTGGTCCTTGGCTGACTCATTCAGTCTGACCAAACTAGCATCTAAGTATTTTTTTTCCTTCACTTCCGAAACCAAGGAGGATTCGTAACTAATATGAATCCCTATACTACCTTCAGCAAAGTCAAACAACCTAACCCCAAATCTAGCCAAATGGTGTACATCACAAGCTAACTCTTTCTTACTTTCTACCATATGCAAAACACTACCCATGGACAATCTACTTAGAGCATCTGCCATAACATTGGCCTTTCCTGGATGGTACAACCCACTCATATCATACTCCTTTAACAATTCTAACCATCGTCTCTGCCTAAGATTCAATTCTCTCTGGGTAAGCAAATACTACATACTCTTATGATCAGTGAAAACATAAGCATGGACACCATACAAATAGTGTCTCCAGAATTTCAAACCAAACACAACAACAACTAACTCAAGGTCATGGGTGGGATAATTTTTCTCATGAGGTTTCAACTATCTAGAAGCATAAGCTATCACCTTACCCTTCTGCATCAATACACAACCCAACCAAACTCTAGAAGCATCACAGTACACTACAAAACCATCAACACCATCAGACAAAGTCAAAACAGGGGCTGAAAAGAGTCGAGTCTTCAACTCTTGAAAACTCTTCTCACAAGATTCGGACCATAAGAACTTCACTTTTTTTTGGGTCAACCGAGTCATAGGAGAGGATATAGAGGAGAAACCCTCAATAAAACAGCGGTAATATCCAGTTAAACCCAAGAAACTTTGAATATCATTCTGAGAAATAGGTCTAGGCCAATTTCTAACAGGTTTGGTGTTTTGGGGATCAACTCTAATACCCTCGAAAGAAATAATATGACCTAGAAAAGCAACTGACCTTAGCCAAAACTCATACTTACTAAACTTGGCAAATAATTTGTGATCTCGAATGGTTTGCAAGACAGTTCGGAGTTGGTCAGAATGTTTATCCTCACTACGGGTGTACACAAGTATATCATCGATGAACGCTATGACAAACATATCCTGATATGGTTTGAACACTCGATTCATAAGGTCCACGAAAGTTGCTGGGGCATTAGTTAACCCAAAAAACATAACAAGAAACTCAAAATGGCTATACCGAGTTTGGAAAGAGTTTTCGGGATGTCGAACTCCCTAACTTTTAGTTGATGATAGCCAGAACGAAGGTGTATCTTTCAGAAATAACTTGCACCTTGCAATTGGTCAAACAAATCATCTATTCTTGGAAGGGGGTACTTATTATTTACGTTGACATAATTCAGGTGGGGGTAATCAATGAACATATGCAAAGAGCCATCTTTCTTTGTCACAAACAACACAGGAGCACCCCAAGGAGAAACACTAGGCCTTATGAAACCCTTATCTAGTAGACCTTTGAGTTTCTCTTTCAACTCCTTATGTTCTGCAGGGGCCATACGGTATGGAGGAATAGAAATGGGCTGCGTATTGAGAAGCAGATAAATCCCAAACTCTATCCCTCTATAAGGAGGTATCCCTGGGAGATCATCCAGAAAGACATCAAAAAAATCATTGACGGCGTTAACAGACTGGAGAATTGGAGTCTCAGACTTAGTGTCTCTGACTCTAACCAAATGGTAAATACACCCCTTGGAAATAAGCTTTCTACCTTTAAGGTAAGAGATAAAATGATTCTTTGGTGACCCAGAATTCCCAGACCACTCAAACATGGATGCACCCGGAAACTAAAACTAGACCATTCGGGTCCGACAATCAATAGAGGTATAAGAAGAATATAGCCAGTCCATACCCAGAATCACATCAAAATCTACCATTTTTAACTCAATCAGATCAGCCAACAAGACTCTATGAAGAACGTTAATAGGACACTTTTTATAAACTTTTTGGGCAACAATCCAATCACCCACTGGGGTAGAAACTAGGATAGGCACAAGAGTAATCACAGGACTCATTTCAAAATTCACAGCAATCAAAGGTGTAACATATGAGAAACTGGATCCAGGATCCAACAAAGCATACACATCAAACTAAAATATACGAAGCATACCAGTAATAATATCAGGAGAGTCCTCCTATTCCTGGTGGGATGGTAAAGCATAGAATCTATTCTGGCGCTGCCCACCAGTATTGCTAGAAGAGGCACCCTGAGCTGGGGCTGGGCGAGTCACTGAAACTGAAGCCCTAGCAGTCTGAGTCTGGGTGTAAGGGCGATAGTCACGAAGCCCTTGTCAATCCTTTGGACAATCTCTAACTCTATGATCCATGTCACCTTATCGAAAACAACCTCTCTTCTTACCCCAAAACTCACCCGAATGAGCCCTAACACACTTAGAACACATGGGACGATTCGTCTTACTGCTTGTAATAGGACCTGGAGGCATATGACCTACTACCTTGCTCCTGCCTACCTCTAGGCACGGGAGCACTAGGAGAGGAAGGTGCTAGCAAAGATGAACAACTCTGATACTAATGGCGACTCTCTCTCTACGATCTAATCTGACCCTGTCCATGCTACTCGAACCTAGCTCTCATATTCTCTCCCATTCTCTCTCTCCTTAATCCTGTCTGCCTCAATCTGTTGGGCATAAGTCATCATTCCAGAAAGATTTATCTCACAATTCAGCATAGTAGACCTACACTCCTTAACCACATAAGTAGACACTCCAATCACAAACTTACTCATACTAGCCCAATTATCAGCCACTAAGTCAGGAGCATACTTGGCTAACTTATTGAACTTTAGACAGTACTCCCTAGCAGTCATAGAGCCCTGTCGCAGGTTTATAAAATCTTCCACCTTTGCCTCCCTTATCTCCAAAGGGAAAAACTTATCTAGGAATGCATCCTGGAACTCTTGCCAAGTTGTAGGGACAACTCCCTTACCTATACCTTTACTCGAAGCAACAACCCAGTCATAAGCAAGGTCTTTCAACCTATACGTAGCCAAATCCACACTATGTTCCTCAGATACATGCATCACCTGAGTAATTTTCCGCACCTCTTCTAAAAATAACCGTGGACCCTCATCAGACTTGGACCCATAGAAGTCTGGAGAATTCATCCACATGAAGTCACGGATCCTGGTAGAAGCTGAATTACCTCCCTGCTGCTGTGGAGCTGAGGTCAGGTTGGCTTGAACATTTTCAGCAACAGCTTGGGCCATCGCCTAAAAGGCTGCCCAATATTCATCATGAGAAACGTTTTCATTCAATGGATCAGCGGGTTGAGGTTGTTGACCATCATTATTTCTTATCGCTCGACGTGGAGGCATATTTCTGAAAGAGGAGAGCACAAACTAATAGCAGAGATAGACACTTTAAGTATGATAGATTTTTGAAAGAAAGAATCATACTTTTTCCCAAAACTTGTTGTAGCCTCTTGGACATAGATGTGGCACGCTACACACTAATTATCAAGACTCTACTTAACGTGGCTTGTCAGATTGCCTAGGACACCTATAAACCTTAGGCTCTGATACCAAGTTTGTAACGCCCCAGAAAATGTATCCCAGATCATTACACGGTGCTTGAGGCTATGAGTAGCCCCAAGATAACCCTTTGAGCCATTTTCAATTAGTTCAACATAAATCAATAGGGTTTCCATATATAACCCTCAAATATCAACAGAGTAATCATCATACAAGAATAAAAGAATTTCAGAAAGATAAGAAAATACAACTTATGAGTCAACTCCCAATATCTATACTAGTCTGATAAGCCTCTAAAAAATCAATAAAACCAGCGAGCTATTGAGACATGCCCCAATTGGCTCATACTCAATGTAAACAATTCTGTGAAACCAATATTAGATATCACTTCCTCGGAACATGAGGACTCACCACAATAGAGGATGTGGAACAGAGTGCCCAAATAATCACTGTCGAACCTAGAAGTGAGCACCTAAACCTACATTCTGAGAAAATGTAGGCCACATCCAAAGATGTGGGTCAGTACCATGGAAAGGGACTGACTATATGGGGGTGTATGTAGTTGTATAAACATCATCATCATAAATATTTATAAGCAATATGCAGGATGTATGAAAGACTCAATAGCCCGAAGAAAATCATGATAATCATGAGAGGATGAAATAAGCACAATAACACATATGAGTCATCATATAATTTGTCAATCACTTTCAGTTAATCAAGAATATCAATTGTAATAATGTAAATATCATTTAAATCTTTTGAAAGAATAACTTTCACAATTCCACTCTCAAATGACTTCACCATTCACCATAGACACAAGGAAACACACATACGCTAGGAGATCCTATAACTGACATAAACCATGTGAGCTACACGGAGTCCAACGTATTACCCACATTAGGGAGAGGCATCCTATCCTTGCCATCGGAGTAGGACTATCGATATCAAATCCACACAAACTTGTGCTTACTATATAAATCAACCTCAGGCTCACTCTTACGGGGGCACATAGTTCTAGGGAAGTAAGGTCGCTTTATACCTCCCACTCGGTGCTAAAGATTTCTCCCGGACTTAGCTCAGATTATTTCAAAGAAAATCCACAACAAAACATTTTTAGTAATACATAAATATACATCGGGAGCCATCATGCTTCACATCTATCAAAATCAACCATGTTGTGGATTTCTTTCACACTCGAGTTCAAAATAACTCTATTAAGATCAAACGGTCAAATCATTCAAAATATCTCAACTATTCAACATCAACGAACTTATAACACACACTTTGTCAAAAAAACACAATTTTCAATGGGGATTCATGACCCAAATATCAAAATCATGATAATTATCATTCAAGATTCATACTTTATATCTCTACACATGTAAATTCATCTTTCAAAATCATAAACACCAAGATTTCATAATAATCATCATAAGCTATGGGTTCATGCTTCAAATTCATAAAAATCAAATAAAAATCATGCGTTTGTAAAGGAAATTACTTTTGGGTACAAGAACGAAACAGACTTCTTGTTGAAAAATCCCACATACCTTGAATGGTGAACTTTAGATCGATACTCATTTTTGAGATGTTAATTGTGCCTTTTAATGATGGTTCTTGGAGTTCTTGAACTAGAAACTTGGAATCTTGAATAAATTTGCAGAATTAATGATGAACTTTGGAGGTTCTTGAAGTTGGATGTCGGAGCTTAGGGTTTTCTTGTTGAGGGAATTTGATGAACTATAACATATAATGCTTCTAATTGTCTTTAATATAGGATTTGTAAGGATTTTGGGTTAGGGGGGATAACCAAAATTCCCTTAATAATCAAATAATTCTCGAATCTGTCTTTGGTGGACTGTTTTGATAGTCTAAAGTATATCAACCATAATGTTTTACCCCGATATCCAAATTAGATGAAACCAATTTCATTAGAAAGAGGACTCTCATAACTTTCCATTGATATATAGTATCTCACTCAGATCAATATGTACGAGGAGTTATGGTGATTTGAATTTTACCTAAAAATTCACTTTTGATAGGCAGAAGTAGATCGACCATAACTTTTTGTTCCAATAGACAAATTTGATTAAACCAATTTCATTGGAAAGACAACTCGCCGAGATTTCCATTGATATACAGTAGATCACCCTTATCATTATGTACAAGGAGTTATGATTGTTTAAATTTGAAGCAAAAATACGCCAGGCCTCAGTAGTTTTTCCTGCAGGTTTTACTGTTCATCACTATTCACGGTTCTATCGGAATGTTCATAACTCATCGCTCGGGTGTCCGTTTTGGATGATACACATATCGTTGCAAATCTTATTAGATACTCCGTGTAATGGTGGTTCTTAATCTAAGACATTCCGCATGAAAAAATTTATAATTCATTATAGAAGATAGAACCCAACACGTTTACGCACAAAATTTCAACAAAAAATTTCCCGGGGTATTACAATACTATCATGGGATCAAATCAGGATCATGCCTTGAATTTAAGATTGAAAGTTCAAACCATATCATATTGAGGACTCACTATCATACATTACATTGTGGTTTCAAAGCATAGTTGGGATTTTTTCTCATTCTTGGAAGGTATACTTATAAATTTTAATGTTTTTAGGTTTAAACCTGATGTGATCATTGTACGATCGTACAATGAAATCATGGTTGTGTTTGGCTCCTGACATCTCATTACTAGAGAGTGCTTCAATAAAATGGCCATAACATTTTACTATAACGTCAAATTAAGGTAAAAATAGATGCATTGGAAAGATCATTCAAATATCTATAATTTTGTGTGTTTTTTTATATTAATACCATACTTCTATAATTATTAGGAGATACGGTATGAGCTACCATTTGGGAACTTTTATGTATGGAGGTGGAAACGTGCTAATAGTATTCTTTAGAGAAAAGACATAAAGTACCCCCTGATCTTGTCCGACTTTTTCAAAAAGACACCTAAACTTTACTTTTGACTTATTACCCCATTATTCTTACTAAAACCCTTGGTAATAAACCATTTTGACTTAAATTTTGCCTCTGCGTGTAGACACGCACACCAAGCGCAGGAATATTTTAAATTTGACTTAAAATTCAAATTGAAAGCTGCCACGTGTAAATTATTTGTCCAAAAACTAAAAAATCCCTTCTTCTCCATTGATGTCTTCCTCATATTTCCAATAGTCCATCCACACACTCTCACAGCATCACACAATACTCCATTCACACACACATAATACACTGAGTCAAAAACACACTCTCACACATCGACACGGCACACCCAGTGAGGATTGATAAAGAGATTAAAAAATAGGTAAAAAAGAATTTGGAGTGCTGCACCTAAAAAAATACCATGTTGACTTGTAGGAGCCAATTTTGCAGCCACGTATAAAATGTTCTTATTATTTGAGCTTTTGTTGGATGTAATTATATCTTAGTGTGATCCTATGTTGTAGATTAGTTTGTAGATATTTTCTTGGCGGTGAATGACAACAATGTGAATGATACTCTGACTTTCCAGATGAGATATGGATAAGACTGAATAAGCTCTACTATCAACTCAAAAATTTCCAATTCTGCTGCAACAAACAATGGTCGAGAAGGATTTCTTAGTAAGTTCCTAATAAATGGTATGTTGCCACCATTTTTTTCATCGAGAAGTTATTTTCTGACGTTAAACCCAATATGAAAAATTAATTTTTTTGTTGAAAAATATGCTAATGTAGGAACAAGGATCAGTAAAATTGTTTTCAATTCCACTGTTGAAATAGTAATCCGAGATACCATCTTGTTATCGGTGAAATCACATCCTTTCTATCTTTAAAAACTTGTTCTCCGCATTACTCAATTGAATGAAATATTTCTTTTTTTTTAATTCAATTTAATAGTAAGAACAATTGAGGCATATTTTAGCTGATAATTCAATTTAAGATCAACAACAATGGAAGAAGTAACGAAGGAGCAGAAGGGAAGACAGGTGAACATGACGTAGAAGGGGAGAGTGCCAAACACGCACTTTTTAGAATTGAGGAATGCTGATAATTTTGATCAAAATGGTGTATTTACAACGGTTTTAGTAAGAATACTGGGGTAATCGGTCGAAAATAAAGTTTAGATATCTTTTTAAAAAAGTGCGACAAGATCAGAGGGTACTTTATATATTTTCTCTATTCTTTATTGTTTAAGTTCTCTACTTTCCTCAATCGGCCTACGATACCTATTAAGTACAACTGGATGCAACTTACTCCTACTATTATGTCCTTCTGTTGTAGATTTTAGTACTAATGTGACCCACGATGGTTGATTTTATATTGTGAGGGACTGATTTTGACGTACTACTGTGCTTTAGAGTTTGGGGCAGTTTTTTGACAACTTATTTTTTTTTTCTTTATTTATTCTCTGAGGTAGATTCATGTATTTTTTTTTAGGAAGTAGGTGTTAGATTCTCTTCTTTCTCATGACACCAGGTTTTCAGGATTGATAGTATTTTTATAAGAATATATGTTTAATAAGTATTATGGTATGACTTTGTTCAATAAGTCTTTTATTTATATTTTCTCTTTTCTATTTTGATCTTCTATTTTAGTGCAACTTTTTTACTTACCAGTAAAGGTTGGATCGTGGTAGGGGCCATGACCTCAACTTTTGGGTTATGACAATTTTCTTATCTAACAATTTCTGTCGAAATGGGCTCTAAAAAGGTTGTGCTCGATCTAGTCGATGGGAAGGTTGACAGTACGATGCATCTGTCATAGGCCAACAAAAATCTCCATCGGATCAAAGATAAGTTTCCTCTAACGAAGAAGTTACGGTGACTTCAAATATAGCAGGTTAGAGATAATTTAGTGTAAAATTGCGATTCTTTCAAAGTCTATAAAACAATCCTCTAATGTTGCTCGTGCCTCTTTCCACTTATACTATATATGAAAATATAATCAATGAACATTATGAAAAATGGATCCAATCAATAGGCTTGATGCCCCAATATAAGTCTCCAACTCCATGGGCATTGTCGGAGTATTACTAAATCAAATGACATGACAAGGAACTTCTAGTGTCCACAACCTGAAAGCAATCTTAGAAATATCTGAAGCCTTGATCGTCAAATGATGGTAGCCCGATCTCAAGTCAATTTTCAATAAAACTGAAGCATCCTGAAACTTATAGAACAAATCATCAATACGGGATATAGGATACTTATTCTTGATAGTCACCTTGTTCAACCACCCATAAACAATATGATCACACAAAGTATCATCCTTCTTCTTCTTCTTGAAGAAATTATCTAGGAGCACCCCCAGAGAAAACTCGAAGTTCGATGAACGTCTTACTCAACCTATGGCACAGTAGATTCTTTAAATCTTTCAACTCTACTAATTCCATCCTCCATGGTCGAATGAAAATGAGATAAATGCCCGACTCTAGGTGAATACCAAAATTGGTATTGGATGTTTGAATGAATGCCAGATAAGTTTTAGTTGTCCATGTTTAAAAACTTGTTGTAGAAAGTATACACCAACGTCAGGGATAGTTTTATCATATGTTTTACTTGTTATGAAAAGTTCAAATGCACGGAAAAATATCATTGAAGGATTTAAGTTATAATCCTTTATTTTTAATATTTATCTTTGCCACATATCGACCTAGTATTATTCTAAATTAGACATAAAAAAATTATAAAGTAAATGAAAAATAAATTTACACAGAAGTCGCATTAGTGCATTGAGATTTCATATCCAGTACTACATATTATGTGTAAATTTGAAGAATATATTCTTCAGAAGTATCTATGAAAATGATTCTTTTGTAATATATATGAGGATTAAAATATCGAATATTTTTACACACTTTTATCATGAATTTTCAAGGTTATGTGAAATTACATAAAAGATACATAGTAGAATCATAAATGTAAGGTAATGCCATGCGTTTATTTAGAACTCTGATTATTAACTTTTAGGTACATATAATTCAAATAAGGAAAAGTTGAATAACAAAATTTTAATGGAATATCAAATGAAATGTTAGAAAAATGATTGATTGGCATTTTTCTAGTGTGAAATATATTTTCAAAAGCAGAAAAATATTTATTTAAAGCCCATCGAGATTTTAGTATAATAAGATAAAGATTCTACCTATATCACCTTATTATTACAATTATCATTATTACCTTTGTAACATTATTTTTCTATAGGAGAAAAGAAATAAAGTCACTATGAACTTGTTTGAGATTTACAAAAAGACACTTTATCTTTGCGGGTGACCTATTACCCCACAAAACATACATAAACCCTTGTAAATTGACCATTTTTATCAAATTTCTCATCAATCTTGAACTTAAAAAATGCTCTTATAACGCCCCAATTTTGTATAACCAGTATGCCACATGGTGCCGCTGATTGCGAAGGACTACAAGCTAACCCTCTAATGATATCTGTACCTGAGCACTGCATAATATAATATAATAAGTGTGGAAAACTGGCTGAAAATTGCCATAAGGTTCAAAACATCTAAAATACTCAAAATCGAATACTGAATATTGATACATGTGTCTGAAAAGCCTCTAACTATCTAATCTATGGAGTTGATGGACACGCTCCTAAATAACTCTGTCTACTTAAAATAAACTGAGTCTAATGCGATAATAAGATAAGGATCATTCTCGAATAAAGAGGACTCACTTCTACATGTACTTCTACTGACTGAAACTGAGCTTCTAAGGGTGCTCTAGATCTCATGCTTCTGAACCTATGGTGTAAAGTAAAACACCATAGCGGAAATGTGTCAGTACGTGGGAATGTACTGATTATGCAAGATGAAGTAAGGATAAATGAAAGGTCTTATACATGAGCAATTACTTAACTGAATAGCATGAGAGTACTGAATGAGGACATATGCATGAATGCATAAACCATTACTGAAATCATCGTTACACTGAATACTGAGAATCGGATACTGATCTACTAATGTCATAACTTACTAATAATACTAAAATACAGAATTACTAAATCTGTTGATATTGACAAAAGGGTATTGAGGCTGAGATTAGTCCTATCTAGCTGGTCACCTCTTAATCTAATAATAATGAGAGTACTTATGTAAATCTAAGATCAGTCCTACCGAGTGATTAATCTCTAAACTTAATGATAATGAAATGATTTTTGAATTAGTTTGAGATCAATCCTATCTAATGGGTGATCTCTGAAACATTCTAATAAAAATATTGATTGACTAACTCTGAGATCAGTCATGTCTAGTGGGTGAACTTTGAATATGCTTATATGCCTTCGGTTGAATGTATCTAATAGTCCTAAATCTATATTACTGAGCTGAGTTCTTTCACTAAGACTGAGATTGTGGGTAGAATTCATTGAACCGACATTCCCCTTCTAGCTAAGTTGGGGTCCAACCTATAACCCTAGTTGGAAGGGTGCCAGTACCGTTCTTGGGTAAATACAAGTTTGTGGAATCATTCCTATCTAACGGGTGACCCGTGGGATCAGTCCTACCTCTCATACCTATGCTAGGTATGTAGCTCTGGAACATAGGGCTTTCTCCTAGGGATCTCAATCCTATCTAATGGGTGAGCCCCCATCCCATGGTTCGCTCAGTGCTAACTCCTAATCCCAACTGAAAAACTCCAAACAAATTTTTTTCTAAAACTCTACTAAACCCTGTTGGATATATTACTGTTCACACTGATTAACATAACTAAGCAGAGTTCACTTGATTTCAAAGACTGATGGAATATTACTGGAATTCGAGGTTTGATGAATGCGACTAAGTTCTATCTTGAACAATTGATTTCTACTGAGGTCTGAATGGGATACTTTAATTCTACCAAGATCTAGGCTGAGTACTGAGCTGAAGCTAGAGTGCTAATGATATTGAAATTATCTTGTATTTTTCCTAAGATCTGTGACTAACTGAATTCTACTGATCATACCAAGACTGAGATAACCTGGACACTGACTTTGCTCTAGTCAAGTAGCTATTTTTTCGGTATAAATACCCCCAGGACTCGATGACATGAATGTAAAACATATTCCTATTTGAATAATCATGACTATGATCTTTCATTCGCCATTACAAACATTAAAATATCTCTTAAGGCACTTGGGAATCAAAAATATATAATAGTATAGGTAGACATGCTACTGGTTCATACATGATTCAACAAAGTCTTCCATCAAACACTTATCATGCATTAAAGAGCACACAATTAGTGGATTTTATGCTAACATATCAAATTCATTCACTAAGGCTTTTCAATAAACACTTATCATGCATGGGCTTATACATAATTGGGATTTCTTGTAAACATATAATAATGGCCCTTATTCCTTCACATAAAGATTTTGTCAAACATAGGGGGAGCATGTGTTGGTTATACAACACATAATAAATAACTTCAAGTCATATAAATCATGAAATTTCATAAAAACATAAACTAAAAAAATCTTGAAAAGGATTCTTGAACTTCTTGGGTGGAAGGAACCTAAGAATAAACATCCGTATATCTTACTATATGATTGTTGAAAAGTTAAATGTGGAATATTGATGTTTGGTGTCTTGTTTTAGGAACTCTAGCTCTTGTTCTTGAATAATTTTTAGAGAAAACTAGTGTTTTTGGGTTAAATGAGGCAAAATCCTGTGTTAATTGAGTTAGATAGGGGTGAAAATTGACCAAATTACCCTTGAGAGAATGGAGGTGGAATATTAAAAAATGGGCACAAAGGCTCTAGGAAGGGTTGCGCCTTGCTATAGCCTATCCCACAAAGGCTACATCCAGGGCCGAGCCTTGGTTAGAGCCTTTTACACAAAGGCTACCGCCAAGGTTGCGCCTTCTTATCGCCTTTAACTACTGGTTTGAAATCGAAACATGCGTTGAACGGATTTAAAAAATATCAAAACTCACTTGGAATGTACCATGATCGTGCCTCATTGCAACACAACTTGAAAAAAAAAAACAGAGGTCGGGAAGGTTGCGAAATAATTCATCAAAGTTTGAAGGCTTATGGAATGAAGAAGGTTCCAACACTTAGTCAACTTTTCTAAGAGTTAATCCTTTCTTCGCATGCTTTAGAAGCTCTAACGATTAGGAAATTTTATGGTTACTTACATTATCTCTCCCTTTGGGACATTCTTCCTCGAATATGACTGACTAAGCTGAGATTCCTGATAGACTAAACTTACTTAAGGAACGAGAATATCTGAAACATATCTATATGACAGGAACTATTGATATTCTGAGTTCTTATACAGAACAGGCATATCTGATGCATGGATACATGACTGAGGTACTGATAATCTGAATGGACATGCATATTTGATACATGAATAGCCAGCTTATAAATGCACAACTAAACTTAATGATAATCAGAGCTTCGTTTACTGAACATGCATTTCTAATGCATGAATACATGACTAAATTGAATTTTTAATGCTTGACAGATTATGCAATAATCACGGATACTAAGTTTATGAGAAAAAATCTGAACATGTAACTTAATGGGTTAAATACATGAAAGCATCGGGGAGTTATGGGGTATCTACCCCTTGGGATACTATCTCCCTCGTAGAGCACGTACTTCACTGATATATCGGGGTGATGCACAGGGCATCTACACACTGGATTATAACTAAACCTCCGGAGTTTGAAACTAATGCATGATGCGTGAACTGATTTATCCTCTCAACTACAAGGAGTTTATGCCTCGGAATAGTTACGTGTCTAAGATTTCTCATAGCATGATTAGATAAGAAGTTGAAAAAACAATTATACGAATCTGACTACTTGACTACTAAACTAACTCACTGGCTTTACTAACTGGATCATGCTGAAACATAAACTCAAATAAGTTCAAGGGATCTAACAATGCATATCATGAATATAAAAGACTTATAACATACTCGAATCTATGTCAGGGAAACTTTCCGAATCATAATGGATCGAGAGTGTATAAAGTCTATTCTAACGCTGATCACTATTGGTACCCTGCTGAAGCAAATCTTTACCCCTCTGTGCTATCACTCTACACTCTCGTGTCCTGTGACCTGTCTTGACACACCCAAAGCATACATAACTACAAGATTTACAAGCACCTAGGTTATTCTTGCCATACTCTTCACAAAGTGGATAGGTATGAACACCACTAGCATACTCTGGGATTTGGAGACTAGAGCTCTACCATTACTTCCATCCCTAAAGTTTGGTGCAGGTACACTATTTTACGATGGACCTGGGACTAAAAACTTTTGACTATGTTTACAAAGGTTGCCACCGTAAGGCCCTGGATGAGAAAAACTATAACTACCCTTTCTGGCCTTCTTACTCACTCTCTCCCTTTCTTTTATCTTGTTTGAGTCAATCTGCTAAACATGCATCTTAAGTCTAGAAAGATCCATATCCCTGATGAGCATAGTAGTTCTACACTCTTTCAATACTAACATATACACTCCATTAACGAACTTACTCATACTAGATCGACCGTCAGCAACTAGATTAGGATTATACTTAGCTAACTACTTAAACTTAAGGTAATACTCCTTTACCATAATGGAGCCCTGTCTTAAGTACATAAATTCCTCTAATTTTGCTTCCCTCATCTCTAATATTAATAACATATCTAGAAATGCATCCTAAAACACCTGCCAAGTAATAGAAGGTGCATCCTATCCTCTACCCTTCCTCCATGCTGCAATCCAGTCATAAGAAATGTATTTTAGCCAATAAAAAACCAGTTCTACGCTATCCTACAAAGATACATGAATAACCTGGGTGATTTTCTACACCTCCTCAAGATACAATTGTGGGTCCTCACCTAAATTAGACCCAAAGAACTCAAAAGGATTCATCCCAATAAAGTCATGAAGTCTGGCTAAGGCTGCATCACCACCTTTATGATGTAAATTAGCAGCATGATTATTGGTTTGTACACTAGCCGTCACAGCCTAGACTAAGGTCTAGAAAGCAACCCAAAATTCAGCATTAGGCACATTTTCCTTCAGGGGATCTAAGGGCTGAGGTGGTTATTCCTATGGGCATTGCCTCTATGGGGAGGCATATTTTATAAATGAAAGGGAGAAATGGATTAGACTAAGGATTAAATAAAACTCATACTTTCTTGCAAGACATGAATATTTAAAGAAAGGGAGGCTGTTCCTAAAACCACTTATAGCCTCCTGCACGTAAGTGTGGTGAACAACACACCCATGAACAGAACTCCACTAGATGTGGCTTTTGGACTTTCTAGGACACTGTTGAATCTTATTCTCTATTACCAAGTTTGTAACACCTTGATTTTTTATAACAGGTACGCCATATGGTGCCCATGATCCCAAAGGACCACAAGCTAACCCTCTAATGATATCTATACCTGAGCACTGCATAACATAATATACTAAGTGCAAAAAACTGGTGGAAACTTTCCATAAGGTTCAAAACATCTAAAATACATAAAACCATAGCCTGATTACTGATACATCTGTCTGAAAAGCCTTTAACTATCTGATCTATGGAGTTGATGGGACATACCCCCAACAAACTCCATCAACTAATAATATAATATGTCTAATGCAATAATAAGATAAGGATCATCCTCAAATTAAGAAAACTCACTGCTATATCCACTGCTACTGACAGGAACTGACCTACTAAGGGTGCTCTAGATCTCGTTCTTCTGAACCAATGGTTTAAAGTAAAACACCATAGTGCAAGTGCGTCTGTACGTGGGAATGTACTGAGTATGCAAGATGAGGTAAGGCTAAATGCAAGGGCTAATGCATGAAGAATTACTTAACTGAATAACATAAGTGTACTAAATGAGGACATATGCATAAATGCACATACTATAACTAAAATCATTGTGACACTGAATACTAAGAATTGGATACTGCTTTATTGATGTCCGACCTTACTACTAATATCAAAATACTGAATAACTGAATAAATAGGTACTAAGGCTGAGATCAGTACTATCTAGCAGATGACCTCTGGATCTAATGATAATGAGAGTACTTACGTAAATCTCAGATCAGTCCTACCTAAGAGTGATATCTAATCTTAATGATAATGAAATAATCTTTGACTTAGTCCGAGATCAGTACTATCTACTGGGTGGTCTTTGAAACATACTAATAATAAGATTGATAGACTAACTCTGAGATCAGTATTGTCTATCGGGTGATCTCTGAATCTAATGATATGCTAAGTGTTAACTGTATCTAACAGTCCTAAATCTGTACTACTGAGCTGAGTTCCTTCAGTAAGACTAATTATGAAACTAAGACTGTAGGAAGTATTCATCTAACCAAAATTCCCCTTTTAGCTAAGTTGGGGTCAAACTTGTAACCCAGTTGGAAGGGTGTCCGCACTATGCCACTTGTAAAGATAACTTTGTGGAGTCAGTCCTATCCAATGGGTGAATCCTGGGATCATTCCTATCTAATGGGTAAAACATGAGTATGCCAGTCCTATCTAACGAGTTACATCTCATACCTATGCTGACTACGTAGTTCTTGAACTTAGGGATTGCTCCTAGGGATCTCAATCTTATCTAATGGGTGAGCCCCCATCCCAAGGTTCGCTTGATGCTAACTCCTGCTACTAACTGAAAGACTATGAACTAATTTTTTTTCTTAAACATAACCAGAATGAGCTGAATCTGTTACAAATTGCACTGATTAACTTAGCTAAGTTGAGTTTACATAATTTTGAAGACTGACGGAATATTGCTAGAATTTAAGGTCTGATTAATGCTACTGAGTTCTGACTTGAATACTTGACTTGTAATGAGGTCTAAATGGGATACTTGAATACTACCAACATCTGAGGTGAGTACTGAGCTAAAGCTTGAGTGGTAATAATATTGAAAATATCTTGAATTTTTCCTAAGTTCTATGGCAAAACAAAATTCTACTAATCATAGCACTACTGAGAAAACCTTGAGACTGACTCGAATCTAGTCAAGAAACTAAATTAAAACATAACCATATTTGAAAACATCATGAACATGGATTTCCATTTGCCATTACAATCATTAAAACATCTCTTCAAGCACTTGGGAATCAGAAACATGTAATAGTATAGGGAGACAGGCTATTTGCTAATACTTTATTCAACAAGGTCTTGCATCAAACATTTATCATGATTGAAGAGTACATTATTTTGGGATTTCATGCTAACATGTCACACTTCGTTAACTAAGGCTTTTCAACAAACACTTAGCATGCATGGGCATATACATAATTGGGATTTCTTGTAAACATGTTATAATGGCTCTAATTCCTTCACATAGACATTTTATCAAACATAGAGGGAGCATGATTTGGTTATCCAACAATTTCTAAATCTAATTATCATATAAACATTATTCGGCATTCAACTTGAATGGGATTTTTCATGAACATCATATAATTATCACATATTAGGATCAAAGGTTAGAACTTTTTATCTAAATCATGAATTAAAACTGAACAACACATAAGCATAAACTTCAATACACATAAATCATGAAATCTCATAAAAAACATAAACTTTAAACTCTTGAAAAAGATTGTTGAATTTCGTGTGTGGAAGGAACCTAGTAATCACCATCTACATACCTTACTATATGATTCTCGAAAACTTAATGGAGGAATCATGATGATTGGGGTCTTGATTTAGGAACCATAGATTTTGTTATTGAACAATTTTGAGAGAAAACTAGTATTTTTGGGTTAAATAAGGAAAAATCCCACTTTAATGGACTTATATAGGGGTAGAAAATTAACCAAATTACCCTTGAGAGCATGGAGGTGGAATGCTGAAAACTGGGCACAAAGGCTCTAGGAAGGGCGGCGCCTTGCTATAGTCTTTCCCATAAAGGCTACAGCCAGGGCGGAGCCTTAGTTGGAGCTTTTTACACAAAACATATAGCCAAGGTTGTGCCTTCTTACAACGTTTAGCTACTTGTACGAAATCCAATCGTGCCCTAAATGGATTCTGAAAATTCTGAAACTCACTCAAAATGTACAATGACTTTGCCCCATCACAACATAACTTGAAATAAAAAATTAGAGGTAGGGAAGTTTGCAAAATAATTCATCAAATTTTGATGGCTTATGGAATGAAGAAGGTTTCAACACTTTGTCAAATTTTCTAACAGTTAAGCCTTTCTTTGCATGCTTTAGAAGCTCTAATGGCTAGGAAATTTTACGGGGTCTTGTATCTCTATTGGACAATCTCTTCTTAATCAAATAATTTGAATAATTATAGAATAAAATGAAGGGTTTAACCTTTAACCCGATACAAGTCCTTCAACTCCCCACTTGTCAATTATTTCACACTTATCTCTTATCAATTTTCTCACTTCTCTCAGTCCACTCTTTCTTCATCTAACTAGATTGAAATTGTACTTTGAAAGAGGGATATCGAGATGATGTATGAGTAATTTCTAACACATTTAAAACCTTTAACCAAGAATAATTGAAAATTATCAAGCAACTTTTGTCGTTTTTGATTTGCATATGTCTGATTTTACAACTTAAGCTGATGGGATAGAGAACCAATAAGAATGGAAACAAAGAAATTAAAATCTTAATGAATCTTAATAGAAGTATGGGCGACAACATCTGTGATAAGTCGCCAGTCTTGGGATAGGCTATCATAGTTATCGTCAGAGTTCACCAAATATTTCACATAAGTTGTAGTTATGACGATACTTTGTGATAATTCTTTAGGATGGTGATAAGGCATCAGGAGCATCGCCATCCTTAAATAGAATATGGAAGTTGAAGACAATTTTATGATTACATCCATGACACGTTGTCAGGCTGGTGATAAGGCATTAGGAGAGTCATTATACTTAAACAGAAGATTGAAGTTAAAGAAAGTTTTTTGATGTCGTCAGGCTAGTGATAAGGCATCATCATCGTTATCAACCTTAGAAAGCAAAAGGTAAAAATGTAAAGGAGCTAACAACATCTGTGATAAGCCATCATACTCATGATAAGCCATCGCGAATGTCGTCATCTATTCCGAGGAAAAGCTGTAACTTTGATTTTATTTCCTTATTTAGGTTAAAGTATTTAAAGCCTTGTTTTAGGGTTTTCTAGAGGAAAATTTTTTGACTTATCTTTATTCAAAAATAAAAACATATGATATTTCTCTCTCATTAGTTAAAATATTTAGGGATTTTTGTACTGCGGTTCAATTCAAGTTATTCTTCTTGATTTTCATCATCATTATAAGGTAATCTTCTCACTTAGGAATTCTATTTGTGTACTTTTTCCTTCAATAATGAGTAGCTAAACTCCATTAACCTAAATTATGGGATCTAGGGTTAGGTCATGACAATGTGGTAAACACTCAAGATTTAATAGGTGTTAAAATTTCTTGATAATTTAGATATTTTAATTAACGGCTGTTGGTTGCAAGCAGTAGACACACCTACTTTGATTTGCTTGAGAAAGAAATCATATACAGTAGAAAGTGAATTATCTATAGGGTCTCAGAAATATTTCGTTTAATAATCAGTGTTGTAACAAGGTTTGTTAACCTGAGGTAAAATCTAGACAGTGAATAGAAATTTCCTAAGTTTGAGAGGATTAGGAAGTTAGACGCTTAAATAGGTGGAGAGACATTTGAACATATCATCGATAAAGATAGATTGTTATCCTAACCACCGTGAGAATCTTGAGTCACCTCTAGTATCTGTCATGTACCGTAAGCCCTACTTAACATAATTATGGTTATTTCTTGAAATCATAATTACAAACATTAAAATTAAAGTGACAAACAATCATTTGTGAGATATAAACCACCATTATAGGAAACATCAAACTATTAGTGAATTAAATCGCAAACCACTTGAGTTCGAACCATAATATATGTGGGATTCGATCCCAACCTAGTTGGATTTTATATATACGACGATGGCTTACACCTATTCAAGAATGTAGTTTGAGCATTATCAAAAATGGCAATGTTGCTGTTGAATACGGTTAAAAACTTAAAGTTGTGTGCGCTACATAACTGTTAGTTAGGTTTCCTAAATTTATTTTTATTTTCTGTTTTTGTTTATTGTAGGTTCCTTGTTGTTTATGCCAAAAACAAAAATTTTTAAAGAACCGTTACTACAAATTAATTTGGAACCTCAGTTGATCGGGAGAATGGCAGAACAGCAAGAGGCTGATAGACTGGAAGCCTTGGCCAGGGCATAGGTGAATGTACGAAACTAGGGTCAACAAGTGAATCACCCGAACTATGATGATAAAGACTTGGGTGATGAGATATTGTTGAATCCTCAAAACCCAAGGTGAGCTGAGAAAATTGTTGCACCATTGCAGCATAATTTTGACAGAAACTGTGCAGTCATAGAAAGGTATGGTCAACAACCGGTCCATTATAAGGTTGACGATGATGACGAAGGAATGGATAGATTAGGTGAAACGGGTGCTGTCATTCCTTCACTGTTGGCACCTGGTGCAAAATTCGGTATAACAAGTACTATGATTCAACTCCAAAATTAGAGAGCGTTATTTGTAGGCTTTCCTGGTGATGATCCGAACATGCACTTGGTAAAATTTATCACTATTTTAAAATCTTTTGATAATTCAGTAGTGAGAAAGAATGTGATCCGGTTGAGAGTGTTTCCATTTTCTCTATCTGCGGAGGCAATAATATGGTTAAATAAGTTGGAGCCTAATTCTATAACCAACTAGAGACAGTTGAAAGAGGCGTTCATAGAATGGTTCTTTCCACCATCTAGAAGGGTACGATTGAGGGATGAAATCAATTACTTCAGGCATCTTCCAACTGAAGCATTGCATGAAACTTGGGAAAGATTCAATAAGAAGATGGAACAATGTCCAAGCCACAACATGACGGACTTGTACTTGATGGAGATTTTGTATAGAGCTTTTAACTCTGTGATAAAGAAAATTCTAGATAATGTTACAGGTTGTTCCTTCATTGACTTTTCTTCTTAAGATGCTTCAGACATGCATAATAGAATGACCAAACATAGTTAGTCTTGGCATACCAAGGATTCATTGGTAGGTAGCCTGATTGTTTCTTGTGGTATGATTGTGGAGCAGTGCAGAAGGGATGAGGAGCGAGACTAATCATAGCCTACTTAAAGACTCAGATAGACTTGCTAACCAAGCACTTGCTGTCAGCCAAGATAGAAAAGATTAAGGCTATGGAATCTCAATTCACTCTTGCTGTTAATGTAGATGAGGAGGCAAATTATTTTAATAATCAGTGGGGTTTTCGAGGAAATAGCCAAGGGAATCAAGGTTGAAACTTTTATGAAATGCCTGATTATAAAGATAGGGAGCAAGGAAACTGGAGAAACAATAATTATAAGAATGGTTTGTATGTTCCTCTTGGAAGTTGGGATGTTGCACCAACTAGATCTGGCAAGATGTCCATGGAAGACATGATGGAAAAATGTTGAAGGGAGTTGAGGCTCCCAGCTTAGGGGTAACCACTATGAAGAATGAATTCTCTACCTTGAGTCAGTTGGTTAGTTCACACTCTACTTCGATCAAGAAGTTGGAGCGGCAGATGAGCCAAATTTCCACAACACTGAACCAAAGAAAAGTGGTACTTTACCTAGTGATATGGTTCAGAATCTGCATAATGATGGCTCATGAATGGCGATTATAACTAGTAGTAGTGAGATCTTACCTAGCCCTTCTGTGTGAAAATCTACAGATGGTGAGGTGGTTGTTGATGAATCCAAAGAAAGAAAACCAGTGGTGTCTGAGAAGCTGGATAGTTCTACTGATGCTTTGAAAAATGAAAATAAGAAGGAAGAGGAAGTGGTATTGAAATCTATCCCTATACCACTCCTTCCCTTTCCTCAACAATTGAAGAAGAAGGCTGATGATACCAAATTTAGCAAATTCATGCCAATGCTCAAGAAATTGACAATAAATGTGCCTATGGTTGAAGAACTTGAGCATATACCTACGAAAGTCATGAAGGATACCTTGTGACTAATATGCGAGGGGTGGGCTGCAAATTTGAGGCAGATCTTCTCCTTTGTAGCAATATTTTTATAAGGACACTAGTACAAAAGAAGCTAGACCCAGGTGCAGTCACTATTCCCTTCACAATTGGGAAAATGGAATTCACCAGAGCATTATGTGATCTAGGAGAAAGAGTTAATTTGATGCCACTGACTATTTATAGAAAGTTGGGTCATGGAAATCCCACACCCACCAACATGAGACTAATGACGGTGGATAGGGTAATAAAGCAATATGTTGGAATTCTGTATGATGTGTTGGTACAGGCATCTAACTTTATATTCCTAGTAGACTTCGTTATTCTGGATTGCGAGGTGGAGTTCGAGGTGCCCATAATCTTGGGTCGACCATTCCTCGCAACAGGAAGTGTGTTGATTAGTTTGAGAGCGAATGAGCTCTTACTCTAGATAAATGATAAAGTGATATGATTTGATGTGGGTAAATAAATGAAGCATCATAAAGAGATGAGTGTGTTCTCAGTATTTGATGTGTATTATGAGGGTGAACAGGAGGTGCCCATAGCTGAGCAACTTGTTATCAAACCTTTAGCCACGGTCATGATAAATTATTATAGTGAAGGCATTGGGGCGTATGAAGATACCATTTGTGACTTGACAGGAATGGGTTCATATCCTTATGCTCCAAAAGAGATAGACCTTTAACTGGCCAATCGACCAATGCCAACAGCAAAGCAATCTATTGAGGAACCTTCGGTGTTGGAATTGAATAAATTGCTAGGGCACCTACGGTACGCGTTTCTGGGAAATGGGAACACGCTACCTATTATTATTGCCGCTGATTTGAGGGAATAACAGGTCAAATCACTTATCTCAGTACCTCAGAGTCACAAGAGAGCTATAAGATGGACCATTGCAGATATTATTGGCATTCCCCTAGGAATCTGCATGTATAAAATTCATCTTGAGAAAGGTTGTATTCCAACCATAGAGCATCAGCCCTATCTTAATCCACCAATGCAAGAGGTGGTTGGATGTAGGATTAGTTTACCCTATTTCTGACAGTAAATAGGTGACCCCAATTTAATTTGTACCCAAAAAAGAGGGTATGGCGGTGGTTCTTGTAACTGGTTAAAGAGTTAACATGGCCTACCATAAGCTAAATTCTTCGACTCTGAAAGACCATTTTTTGATGACCTTTACGGACCAAATGCTTGATTGATTAGCTGGCAGGATGTGGTATTGCTTCTTGGATGGTTATTCTTGATACAACCAAATATGTATTGCTCCTGAAGATCAGGAAAAGATGACATTCATATGCCCATATGGAACCTTTGAATTAAAAAGGATGTCATTTGGGCAATGTAATGTACCCACCGCTTTTCAACTATGTATGATGTCTATCTTCTCTAACATGGTGGAGGACACCGTAGTGGTATTGATAGTTGATTTCTCTATGGTGGGTGATTCATTTGAGATATGTTTGGCAAATCTGAATGTAGCATTGCAAAGATCTGCTGAATTTAATTTGGTGCTTAACTGAGAAAAATGTCCTTTCATGATCTAGGAGGGCATAATTCTCACCCATAAAATTTTGGCAAAGGGGATAGAAGTCAATAGAGAAAATGGGGAAGTTATTGAGAAACTAGCACCTCCCATTTCAGTGAAAGAAGTGCATAGTTTTCTTGGACATGCTGGCTTTTATTGGAGATTTATAAAAGACTTAATAAATATTTCAAATCTACTTTGCAAACTTTTAGAGAAGGAGGTGAAATTTTTCTTCGATGATAAGTGCTTGAAGGCATTTGCATGCCTTAAAAAGAAGCTGATTGAGGCCCCTGTTGTTATTTCACCTGGCTTGGCAAAACCATTTGATATCATGTGTTATGCAAGTTGTGTGGCCCTTGGAGATGTATTTAGGGTAAAAGAGGGACAAATTGTTCCATTCGATATACTATGCCAGCAAATCACTGAATGGAGTGCAAAAGAATTACATCATCACTGAACAAGCACTTCTTGCTGTAATGTATGCTTTTGATAAGTTTAGAGCTTATCTGCTTGGGATAAAAGTTGTGGTCCACACGGACCATCCTTCCTTGAGGTATTTAATTGCTAAGAAGGATGCTAAAATAAGGCTAATCAGATGGGTATTGCTGTTGCAAGAATTTAACTTTGAGGTCAAGAATAGGAAAGGTTGTGAAAACCAGGTTGCAAATCATTTATCTAAAATGGAAGGTGAACAAGAAAGTAGAGATGAAATGATGATAAATGATGCATTCCCTAGCAAGGAGATTTTGGCTACCGCTATGGGAAAATTTCCTTGGTATGCGAATGATGTAAATTATGTTGTGAGTGAGGTCTTCCCTAAAAACATTCTTTCCATTAAAGGAAGAAGTTCCTGCATGATATGACACATTACTTGTTAGATGAGCCATATCTTTTTCGGCGATATACAGAAAATATTGTAAGGGGATGCATGCCGAAAGTGGATGTATTGTGCGTACTGGAAGCATGTCATGCTTCCCCAGTCAGGGGTCATCAGATAGTTGACCGAACAATTAGGAAGGTATTGCAGAGTGGTTATTATTGGACAACATTGTTCAAGGATACCCACGAGATTGTGCTGAAATATGAACAAAGCCAGAGGAACGAGTCAATCTTTAAAAGATATGAGATGCACTTGATAATATGCTTGAAGTGAAATTATTTAATGTCTGGGGCATTGATTTTATGGGTCCTTTTGTGAGCTCATACGGGATGAATTATATTTTATTTATTGTTGACTACGTCTCAAAATGGGTCGAAGCTGTATCCTTTTCTTATAATAAAGGGAAGATGGTTTTTGCTTTTCTCAAGAAGAACATCTTCGCTCGTTTGGAGTACCACATACTTTCATAAGCGATGGAGGATCTCATTTTTACAACAAAATATTTTGAGTATCTTTTTCAAAATATGGGGTGAAACAACATAGAGTGGCTACTTCATACCACCCATAAACCTGTGGGGAAGTAGAGGTATCAAATTATGAGATTAAAGCAATCCTAGCCAAAACTATGAATGCTAGCCAGAATAATTGGTCTTGAAAGCACAATAATTCCTTGTGGGTATATCGGACTGCTTTGAAGACACCCATTGGCATGTCACCGTTTCAGCAGGTCTATGGAAAAGTTTGCCACCTACCAATAAATAAGGAGCAGAAGGCCTTATGGGCACTCAAAAGGTTAAATCTGACTTGGAAATAAGCAGTAGAGCTGAGACTGGGGCAATTGAATGAGATGGATGAATTCTATCTCACGTCCTACGAACAAGCAGATCTGTATAAAGAAAAGATGAAAAAGTACCATGATTGGAGAATAGAGAAATGAGAATTCCAAAATGGTGACTTGGTGCTTCTGTTTAATTAAAGACTCAAATTGTTCCCATGTAAGATGAAATCTAAGTGGTCAGGGCCTTTTAAAGTTAGTCAAGTACACTCATCTGGAGTTGTGGAACTCAAAAATAAAGATGGCAGTACCTTTAAGGTAAATAGACAATGTGTCAAGCTGTACATTAGCCCGAAAAAATAAATGAAAAGTATCACCATTATCTGTCTCGATGAAGTATGAAGTAATCGAGATTCCTGAGTCATGCCGCGATGCTAAATCAGGCCCTACATGGGAGGCAACCCATGACACCCGAGATTGATCCATTCCAGGTATACTCTAACCCTTAGTTTAATTTTTCTTTAATTTTGAGTTTACGGTGTATGGTAGTCTATTGTTGTAACATATTTTGTGGTAACTAGGAGAAATACATGTACAGAATGCAGTTGACATATTTTTGATTGATTTTTAAACACCTCTCCAATGTTTTGTTTGCGAAGATTATGTGAATTTATTTACTTGAGACCATTGTGAATCTTATTGTGGCATTAGTTCTAGCTGCTTGATGATCATTGCTGATCAATTGCATGATCTAGATAAGTGATGGCCTGCGATATACTTGCGTGCCTTGTGTGTGTGAGCAACTACTTAATTCCCTCTATATTCTAAAGCCAGAACTTGCCTGGTTTGTCTTACTGTGGTTAAAGGATAGGGGTTATGAAAGGATCACAGGGTTTTTGGTTGATTAACCAACTTTTAACCTAAATACCCTACCCTATGTGCATTATATCACTTGATCCCTGTTTTGAGCCTAGTTAGCCTATTTCTTTATTATGATACCTTTTACCTTCCCATTTATACCATAATGAACCTGTTTGGCCCTGTTCCTCCTTGGATACTATGCACCTTGACCTAGGCAAACAACCTAAGTTGAGGGTGGCTATCATAAGGGTACATGGTGTAAGATTAGTATGAAGAAGGGTAGAATAAAGATAAAAATGAATAAAAATTGGGTGCTACCCTAAATAGAAAAAAAAAGAGAGAGGCACCCAACTTGAACATGTGTGATCAATGGAAAAGAAAATGAAAAAGAGGTGAATAAGTGAGCCACAAGAGAGTAGTGTAGTGTCAAGGAGATATAGTAACTTTAAATGAATCCTACTCTCAACTAAAAGACACTGAACTGATTATTCTGAACTGGAATTGACTGAGTACTGAGTTTGCTAAGTTTTCTTGAGTTCTGTAATTGACTAAGTTCTACTGAGTTCTTTGACTGACGAAATTCTATTGATCGTAACATGACTGATACTATTCTATAACCGGCACTGGGTCTAGGTGCAAAACTAAATTGTCGGGTAATAATACCCCAAGACTCAATAGTATCAAAGTAAATCATAACAATAATCACTTGTTCATAATTCCTCTATAGAGACATATTAGAAAACACTTGTAATGAATTTACTTATACATGAATGGGGAACACATGCTATCATGTTATAATGGCACTATTTCATTCACACAGGCATGTTATCAAACACTAGGGGAGCATTCTTAGGTTATACAACAATAAACATATATAACAATCATGGCTATATTAATAAACTTGAAAATTAAAAGTTTTTTTATGAAGTTCATGTAATGCAACACATATATTGATTAATTTCATGAAAGCTTGTAATTTAATCATGGACAAAGACCCAACAATAACATGAACTTGAATTCAATTCAATTCAAACATGGAAATTCATAATTCAACAATCTTGTAGTTTTAAAATGGATTCGTGGGATCTATGTGTAAAAGTAACCCATAGATGAACACCTAACATACCTTAGTTTGTGAATTCACAAATATTGGGGTAAGTTCATGAGACTTGATTCTTGAGCTTGATGAAAATTGGGCTTGGTTCTTGAGAGGTTTATGTGAAAAATGATGCATCATGCTATTTGGGACTGAAATCAAGTGTTTAGGACATTGTTTATGTGATCCGAAAGACCCTATTTCCCTCTAATACGTGATGTGTAAAGCTAAAAATTCCAGCATCATGATATCAAGCATGCACCGCATACTTCAACGTATGCTCCCTGGGGTGGACTGGAGTATGCATCGTGCGCTAATCACATGCAACTACTATTTTTGGACTTCCAAACATGCCCCAAACGGATTCCAAAATTTCAATAACTCACCCCATAGGACCTATTAACATCCCTGATCATGAATCAACATAAAATTCGACTTTCTAAGGTCGTAAGGTCGAAAATAAAGTCATGGAAATTTTGAGGTCGAAACTTAGACTAAGTATCAATACTTAGCTTAAAAATTCTCCTAAGTCTGGAACCTCTTTTATATTATGTAGACTGCATTAGACTAAGACTTTTAAGGGTTCTTACAATATCTCCCCCTTAGGAACATTCATACTCGAGTGAGACTAACTAAACTGACTACTGGGAAACTATACTGACATTGATATGCACAACCGAGACATGATTGAACTTTAGGGCATGACACATAACTTAAACTGCTGATACACTAAATTTTCATATAGAAAATGGGTAAATAAAGCATTATTGAATTCTGAGGACATGACACTAGACTGATCTATTTCATGAAGGTATGGATGATATGAGAGTGCTATGAAATTGAGCTAATATCAAACTCATATAGTAAATCTTAATATGGAAATGAGTAGATTCAAGGAAAAACTATTACCTTGAGTTGAATCTAAGTTTACGGAGAAGAGATGAGGATACTTAGTGCATATATTTTCTTCTCCTTACGAAGTAGCTCCCACAACGGACTAATTCCCTTAGAGAACTTTGACAAGATGGTCCTTTTTGCTCCTCAGTCTACAAAGCTAATGGTCAAGGATTTCAACTAGGATCACTACAAAATAGAGGTTGTTCTGAACATCTATGCCCTTAAAAGGAACTACGACTACTGGGTTACATATACATTTATTTAGCAAGGATACATGAAACACTGGGTGCACTGAAGCTATGTCTGAAGGAAACTCAATCTCGTAAGCTACCTTTTCAAAATGACTAAGAATTTGGTAAGGACCATCATACCAAGGACTGAGCTTCCCCTTCTTGAAAAACCTCGTTACTCCTTTCATAGGAGAGATTTTGAAATATACCAAGTCACTACTCACAAACTCGAGATCCTTTCTTCGCACATCTACGTATGATATCTTCTAGCTTTGAACTATCTTAAGACTTTCCCTAATCAGCTGAATTTTTTTCCATGGTATCAAATAACAAATTAGGCCCTACCATAGCAGCCTCATCTACATCAAAACAACCAATAGGAGATTTATATCTCCTCCCATAAAGCACCTTAAAGGAAGCCATCTGAATGCTAAAATGGTAACTATTATTATAACAAAACTCTATCAAGGGCAGGTGGTCATCCCAAATACTCTTTAAGTCAATGGCACACACTCTTGGCCGATCTTTCAAAGTTTGAATAGTCCTTTCTGCTTGACCATCTATCTGTGGGTGGAAGGTTGTACTGAGGTGAACTTGGGTACCAATACTCTTTTGGAAGGATTTCCATAAATGAGAGGTTAACTGCGTGACGCTCTCTAAAATAATGGATAATGGGACACCATGCAATTATACCAACTCTATATCATAGAGAAAGGAATAATCCTTGACTAAATAAGAGGTATGAACTAGTAAAAAATGAGCTGATTTGGTTATCCTATCCACAATGACCCAAATCGAATCATGTCAGTGATGAGTACAGGGCAAACCCATCACAAAATCAATGTTCACGTACTCCTACTTCCAATTGGGAATACTGAACTCCTACATAGCTCCACTAGGAGTTTGATGATCAATCTTAATCAGCTGACACGTCGAGAACTTGGCTACAAACTCTGCAATGTCTCTCTTCATCCCACTCTACTAATATACTCCTCGTAAGTCACGGTACATCTTGGTGTCCCCTAGATGAATCAAGTAGCGTACACCATGTTCTTTTGCAAGAATCCACAGCCTCAAGTCATCTACTCCAGGAATATATAGCCGACTTTGCCAATGTAACACACCATCTCCCTTATTGGAGAAAACCCTTACTTTCTAATATCTGACTGACTTCTTTAACTTAAATAGACTGGGATCCCTATCCTGCTTTTACTTAACCTTAGAAACCAGTGATGATTTTGAGCTACTCTGAACCCATATAGTACCCTCTGCTGAATTGACTAAGCGGACACCTAGACAGGCAAGCTGATGATCTTCCTGAACTAACTTCTTCCAATCATCTTCCACGAGAGAAACACTACCCATAGATATCTTGTTTAGACCACCATGTCATAATCTTTTAACAACTCTAACCACCTTCTCTAATTCAGGTTTAGGTCTTTCATAGAAAATAGATAATGTAGGATTTTATTGTCTATGAATCCATCAACATACACCCCATTCAAATAGTGCCTCCAAATCATTAAGACAAATACTACAGCTGGTAACTCAAGTTCATGAGTGGGGTAATTCTTTTCTTTGGAATTAAGCTGGCTGGGCTAGTTTCTTACTACTTTAATCTTCTGGGGATAACCTTTAATGCTATGACCGGAAATGATATGGTCGAGGAAAGCTACTGACCTTAGCCAACATTCGCACTTACTAAATTTGGTGAATAACTATTGATTTCTTAGAGTATGTAATACTATTCTGAGATGGTCTGCATTATCATGCTCACTGTGGGAGTATACAAGAATATCACCCATGAAGATTATAATGACGATGTCAAAGTACTTGATGAACACACGGTTCATCAAGTCCATGAAATCTACTGGGGCATTGGTAAGACCAAATTACATGACTAAGAATTGGAAGTGACCATACTATGTTTTTAAGGTTGTCTTCGAAATGTCACAATCTTTGACTCTTAGCTGATGATAGCCTTATCTATGGTCTATCTTAGATAACTAATTGCGACCCTAAAGTTGTTCAAATAAGTCATTGATTATAGGAATTGTATACTTGTTCTTGACCATGACTTTATTTATCTGATGGTAGTGAATACACATTCTGAGAGAACTATCTTTCTTACATATAATAGAACTCGTGCACTCTACAGGGATACACTAGGTCTGATGAATCCCCTATCTAGGAGATCTTTAAACTATTCTTTAAAACTCCTTGAGTTCTGATAGAGCTATTCTGTATGGAGGGATAGAGATGGAATCAGTATCTAGAAGAAGATTAATTATGAAGTCCATTTCCCTTTCAAGAGAAACTCTGAGAAGATCTTCAAGAAACATATTCGGGAATTCACATACTATTGGCACTGATTCAAGATTAGGGGTATCTAAACTAGAGTCTTTAACATGAAAAAAAGGTAGACACATCCCTCAGATAGCATTTTTCTCACCCTAAGGTAAGAAACAAGCTGAACCCTAAGTGCTGAAGTACTACCCCACCACTCAAGGATAGGTTTATTCAAAAACTAAATATTCACAATTATGTTTCTGCAGTCAACTGAAGCATAGCATGAATAAGTCCAATACATTTTGAGAATGACATCAAAATCTGTTATCTCTAATTCTATTAAGTCTGCTAATGTGACTTTCTGAGATACCATAACCGAACAGTTCCTGTATACCTTCCAGGCTATGATAGATTCATCCACTAGGTTAGAGACTGAGAAAGGCATTGCTAAGATTTCCTGACTGACTATGAAGTCAACAGCTATAGAAGGAGTTATAAAATAAAAAGGAAGCTCCTGGATCTTGCAAAGAATAAACAAGTAAATGGAAGATCTATAATGTACTAGTGACCACATTGTCACACCCCTTTTTTAACCGAAAAGATTATTGATTTAAAGGTTTGAAATGTTTTTATTATCAAAGTGGAAAAAATGTAGATTTTTTTTGAGTTTCCACTTGGCATAAATCGGTGGTGCGAAGTCACCCTTGGATATCCTTTTTCAAAATTGTTTGACTCTTTAAAACTAATTCGCAAATAGATATTTTAACCACGGAATTCTATTGACCGGGGGAAGGTGTTAGGAACCCCTCAATCCCGTGGTTTTACCACGGTCGTTCGGTGGAGTATATCGACTAATTTGACATTATGAATGTCTAAACCACACAAAAAAAACAGAAAACAATCAATCAAATACTCAAAAATAGAACAAATCCAAAACATAGTGTCCATTTCAATTATATAATCCAAAAATAGAAAACATACGAATATATAAATCCTATTCTAAGCTAATCCTAATACTAAGCTCCATTTCCTTACCCGATGCCTCCGGCCTTGACTATGAGCCTCGTTTACGTACATGATACTTTAAGGCATTCTCCGATGAATAAGTACAATGTATTCTCGAGCCATTCCCCAGTGAATGAATACATCTTCAAATCTTTTGTGATAATGTACAAAGAACTATTCACACGCACATTCAAACATTCAACAAAACATTTTCCCTAAAATTCACCTACTTGACATAACATTTGCGTACTAGATTTGTTTTATCACAATCCCAACCAATTCAATATAATCAAACATCCAAAAATTAACATGAATTCAATTCATCATGTTTAACCCCTCCTAAAATTCCTTTTAACAATGAACTTTAACATGAAAATAGTTATCAAGCCATATAAACATCGATTTCATACCAATAACTAGCTATTCAAATAAATAACACCAAGCATCAACAAAATTCCCGATCAGATATCGTCAAACACATAATGATAATAAGAGAGTAGAGTTGAGAATTGGACCTCAAAATCTTTTGATTAACTTGAAAAGAAATATGAGAGACGCTCCGAGAACCTCAACAAACATCGAAATCTTAACAATTAACCAATTCGAGCAAAAAATCCCTTGAAATCCAATGAGAAAAGGGAACCCATGAAGGAACTATAACTTGGTATAGAGAAAAGGAGACCTGAAATAGAACACAATGAATCCACCAAGATAAACGATGTACCCAACACTCTGATAAGCTCGGAAAGCAATGGATATCGATGAATAAGGCTGATTCTGATGATTTTAAAATTTTCAGGCCGGATTCATCTACAAAGCCAAAAAGAAATTAAGGAGATTTTGTGGAATTTTCAAAATTATGGTAATTTTAAAACCTGTGGACATTGACAATGACCAGCACAACCCGCTCCGACGAACTTCAATCAATTTTGACATTTTCTGGCAACTATGTCAACAGAATAGTAAATAGATGCGACCTCTACCCTACATTTTGATTCTTACCTCTATCTCTCACTTAATTTCACTCTCTCTTCCCCTCTGATTCTTGTATCTATTTTAGATCTGTGTGTTTTGGGTATGTTTATAAGTGTCCTTTGAAAAAAGAAAAATGGCGTCTCTGGTAGCATGTGCACCTATAAAGATGATGGTGAGCATGAAAATGGAGGGTGTCTATGTGATGTGTGTGATTTGGTTGTGTGAAATGAATGGTGAAGAATCCACTCGATAGTGTATGCTGAATATGATTTCATGATGAAGATAGAACAAAACAAATAGTGTCCCTCTGTATCAATGTGTTTATATGCTGAGTTACATCTTTTGTGAGGGAGTATATTGTGAGTGGAATATTTATGTAATGGAAATTTGTGAAGGTGCATATTAATGGTGGAGAGATGGCTTTTGTGATGGTGAGTTTGTACTTGTATTCTGTTTTGAAAAGGAAATAAAAATGTGAGTGGGTTAGGGTGGGGTATGTGGGTAGAGAGGTGTGGGGTAGGGTAGTGTATGGATAAAGTTCGTTAGGATTAGGGAATATTAGGGTTTTGTTTTATTAGGGATTTACTGAAATTTTGTTATTTTTTTATATTTTTGTGGGGTATAATCATATGGGTGAGGGTGTATGATAATGCAAGGTAAAAATAAATAAATTAGGTTTTTCAGAGGGATAAAATTAGGTGTCTACATCATGCCCTTTTTTAGGTGTTAGCACAAAGTGTTTTCAGACAATAAAAGCAGACAACGAGGCCAAATTTTGACCTGACCATTATTCAAGGAAATACATAAAAAGAAGAAAGGGGACAATGTCTTGACTCGGGATGTGCTATCAACCTAGGTTACGATGGAATCAAATCTCATGTTTCTCAAAGGGTTGGAAGGAGCGGGGCTATACCAAGTTTGAGAGTCAAGTGAGTCCCTGACGAGGTTCCAGTTTGTTGATCTGTCATTACATTAAAATAAAAATTACAAGTTAAAGCATAAATGAAATTACAAAAATACTACCTATGTAGCTTCTTTTGGACTCTAGACGTGAGTTTTATAACCCTATTCTTCAGGTTGGCTCCTAACCTGCAATTTCTTCAACTTGTTACTTGGCTTTAAATTTCTTCACCCGGTTCTCTAGGTGGGCTCCTAACTTGCTATTTTTCAATTTTATGCCTTTTAATTTCTTCACCTTTTTGTTTGACTTTTTATTTATCTTCCCTGTGCTTCGGAAGGGCTCCAATGTTGCTTGAATTATAAAAACAAGGAAGTGCAACTCCTTACAAATGTCTCTTGAATTACCCAAATGAGGAAGTGCATCTTCTTAAAGATGTTCCTTGAATTACCAAAACAAGAAAGATCATCTCCTTACAAATGCCGGTTGAATTACCCAAACAAGAAAGTACATCTCCTTACAAATGCTGCTCGAATTACCTAAACAATACAGTGTGTATCCTTACTAATGTTACCTGATTTACTTAAAGTAGGAAGTGTGTCTCCTGTCAAATGTTTCTTGAATTACCCAAAAAAGGAAGTGTATCTCCTTACAAATTCCGCTTGAATTACCAAATAAGGAAGTACGTCTCCATAAAAATGTCGTTTGACAAACTCAAACATGGAAGTGCATCTCCTTACAAATTTCTGTTGAATTACCCAAAAATGAAAGACCGCCTCCTTACATATGCTGCTTGAATTACCAAAATAAGGAAGTACATCTTGTTACCAATATTTCTTGAATTTCACAATCAAGGGAGTGTAACTCCTTACAAATGTTGCTTGAATTAACCAAAGAAGGAAGTGCGTCTCCTCACAAATACTGCTTGAATTGCTAAAATAAGAAAATATGTCTCCTTACCAATATCACTTGAATTGCCAAAATAAGGAACTGCGTCTCCTTACCAATTCTACTTGAATTACCCAAACAACAAAGTGCATCTCCTAACAAATGTCTCTTGAATTACCTAAACATGGAAGTGCGTCTCCTTATAAATGCCACTTTAATTACCAAAATAAGAAAGTACGTCTCCTTACAAATATTGCTTGAATTAACATAATAAGGAAGTGTGTTTCCTCACAAAAGCTTCTTGAATTGTCTAAACAAGAAAGTGTGTCTCCTTACCAATGCCACTTGAATTATCAAAATAAGGAAGCGCGTCTCCTAACAAATATTTGTTGAATTACCTAAAGAAGGAAGTGCGTCTCCTTATATATACCACTTGAATTACCAAAATACGGAATTGCATCTCCTTACCAATACCGCTTGAATTACCAAAACAAGGAAGTGCATCTCCTAACAAATGTCTCTTAAATTACCCAAATAAGGAAGTGTGTGTCCTTACCAATGTCGCTTGAATTACTAAAACAAGGAAGTGTGTCTCCTTATAAATGTTTCTTGAATTACCCAAACAAGAAAGTGCATCTCCTTACCAATATTGCGTGAATTGGCCAAACAAGGAAGTGCGTCTCTTTACTAATATTGCTTAAATTTCATAAATAAGGAAGTGTGTCTCCTTACAAATGTTGCTTGAATTATCCATACAAGGAAGTGCGTCTCCTCACAAATGTCACTTGAATTTCCCAAACAAGGAAGTGCGACTCCTTACAAACGCTTCTTGAATTACCCAAACAAGCAATTACATCTCCTTAAGATATTGGATTATTAGTTTTAACATGGTTTTGATTATCAAATCTGCGCCGCAACATTTCCTATTGAATTTGCCAAAGTGATGTATTTTATCCTTTGATATTTAGACCCTAAATTCCTTGATTTAAAGATAATATGTATTCCTATTTCATACAAAGAAAACTTGTGAGTTTTAAAAACATGGTGGATGGTTTGTGGCTTTGGATTTTGGGGCAATTTTTCTTGCATGTGTAACATTTAATCATGGTTTCAACCATTAGCAAATATCATTGACTTGGTGCATGATTGGCCCAAACTAAGATTATTAAGAGTAACTCTGAAACTAACACAGTATTTCTGTTTTCCCATGCTTTCAAGATAAACCCTTCAAACCTTGATATTTCCATAAGTTTCCAGACTTTTCTATTGACAAAACTTTTTGCATGCCTTATTTTGGCTAATAATCATGACTCTTTCATGTGTTGGCCTTCTGTCATTCTTTGTGCAATTGAAGAAGATGATAGCCAGTTTTGAAATCTTTTCTTACTTGTTATGATATGGACTTGACGCAAAGATAAGAGAAAAATGACAATAACTTTTATTTGAACAACTTACTCAAGAAAACAAAATAAAAATAAAGAGAACAAAAAAAAGACAATGAATGTGCCCATTTGAAACAAAGAAATGAAAAATTTATCAAGAAATGACAGCCAACTTAAATGATTAAGCCATGCATTTTAGATTAAGCTATCTGATCTTTCCATCAAAACTTTCTACCAATTGTTGTCGAGTTAATGACTTCAAAATTGAGTTTCATTCTTAGGTTAATTGCATTTAAGACCTCATTTGGGTAGTGGCATCTTGAAGAGTTTTTTCAAACAATCCTCTCTCATTTTTTTTTACCCAACTCAGCATTTCCTTATGGTTTCTGTGAGGGTTTTTGACCAATGAGACTCTCTTATTTTTATTTTTCTTAACTAACCCTAGTTTTAATGTGCCCATAATGGTTTTCACCGGTAAGACTCTCTCATTGTTATCTCTCTCAGCTTACCATCGTCTTATGGTGTCCATGAGAGTTTTCACTAATAAGACTCATTTTTATTTTGCTCCAGATTCCTTTGCCTAAGGAAGACAAGTAGTTCCTAAAATGCACCATTACATCCATTGCATGCTTAGCCTTAATATTCTCAAAAATTAATCTGAAGGTCTTTCTTTTATTGTAACTTTGATTTTGGATAGGGTTAGAAAGAAATGATAGCATGAGGTCCAAATAACACCTAAATAAGGGTGGATCTTATAAATTTTTGAATCGACTCAAACAATGAGGATTACCTCATGCCATAGTTTCTTTTGACTGGGTGACTCTAAATTATTTATTTCGTTGGATTGAGCCCCGGGTAGGACAACCTACGTATCTCACCCCCCAAAAAGGAGAATCAGGTCACGTATAGTTCTGGTGACTTATTATTTAGGTTGATTATGATTTTTTTTGTGTGTGACTCACTTTTTTCTCTTTAAAACTTTTCTTTCTTCATTTTTCTTAACAATCTTCTTTTTTTTTCTTTTGGCATATTTTTCTGACTCTGTTCTTTTACTTGACAATTTTCTTTTGAGCTTTGTTGACTATATCTTGATTCTAAACGAGCATTATGATAGAAAATAACACTAAGGCTCAAATGGGGTGAACAAAGGATGACCCAATGTTTGGATAGCAGAATAAAATGTCTTCATCATATCAATCCTTAATAATTCAAGTACACCCATGCAATATGAAGTGAAATATAAAGATCATTTGTCACACTTTAACAACACTAACTTTAACTTAGCTTGTGCATCACTTCTTCTTCTACACTTGTCGAACATACAACTCCACTTTTGTTTTACATTACTCTCATTAGAATGAATCATGCTTTCATGTAATTGATTTTTTTTCTACTCACGCAACAACTATTTGACCTAATTGAGACATGTCTTTCAATAGATGACCAAGTTATGCTTGTGATTCTCAAAATTATTATCTTAATTTTGAAGAAGGTTTCAACTTGTAACCAAATGTCTCAGCACAATACCTATTATCTCAGATGTTTTTCTAACTTGGTCCCTCTGATTCAATGTTTCATGGATAAATTGAATTTTAAGATGTGGGTGAAAATTCCATAGGCATGTCATAACACTAGAATCAACCTAAAATGTATTGTGTTAAAAAAAAAAGACAAACAACTAATTTGAAGTAAGACACAACCACAAGGGACGCCATATTTCATTGAAAGAAAAGATAAAGGGTTTAAACAAAAATGATAGAGAAACAAAACAAGATAGATTTTGAACTGCAACCCTAAAATAATTCAGAAAAATTAAAAGGAAAAAAAAACAAACTACAAATAATCCTTCTAGGTATGGGGAGGAGAGACTTCCCAATTGCTAAGCTTGACATCTTATCCACTGAGTTGCACATCATCATGACTAGAGATTTTACCATTGTCAGACATATTTCATGTAAAATTATCCTTTCACTTCCTCCTTTTTGCAACCTCCAACCACAATTGAAACTTGGACTCAGAAGTTCCTTAGTAAATGTAAGGGATTTGAGGACGATGTTATGGTAATGGTGCACACCATTGTGGATATAAATGTGAATGAGTATACCACTGTGCATTGTTCAAATGATACTGAGGAACTGGAATGGAATATCTTGGATTTTGAGAAGAGGAACCTTGTTGAAGGTGTGCATATGGACTTGACGTGTAACCTCAGAATTGAGAGTAACAATATTACTGAGTTGGACCTCTCGAGCTCTACTTTTACCCTGATACAACAATAGGTATGTTTTCCTTCTTCCCTCCAACCCCCTCTCAACTTATGACAATATCATCCCAAGTGTTTTTTAAAATTCTCGTACCCAATATATACCTCAAATTTTGATACATCAAACTTAGGATGGATATTAACACTTGAAAATATGTCTTAGTCCTTATATGCAACATCTTCATAATTTGCAAGTCCTAGAGAATTTCTTATAGCCCTTTCTACACCATTCATTTTCCTGGCCATTTTTTCTCGCTCTATAGAAGATTGGGGAAGCAGAATCGATGGATTGATAGCCAAAGTGGAAATCTTAGTAGAAGGTTGACAAACAAAAACATAGACAATATAGTGCTATCAATATGGTAGATTTATACTAAAGAGTTAGAGAATTAGTGATTCAAGCATTGGGTTGCTTTTGGCTTGGAATGAATTCTAAGGCATGTTGTGGTGGATCAGCAACACTACCGAATGGAGTTTGCAATTATGATGGAAAACTCAAGGTATTTGCAGGGCCAACAATGGGGAATGGAGGAGGAAACCCACTGGAACAAGATCGATACATTTCTATCATTTATTGTCTTTGTCTAGATGTATGTTGCTTTAAACTCTCATTTTCCTTACACTTTGTTTGATCGATGATGTAACAGTTGATATCATTGGAAGACACAACTAAATCTTCCTTATATTAGGTGTGATATGGAGAATCCACTACAATGCCACAAATCAACCACCTGAAACTGACTCAACAAGAGACAACAAACGTGTTAGAGTGCAACACTTTTTCAAAATTCTTTTTCTATTTTTCTTTTGAAAAGATTACCGAACCCAAGAATGGCACCGACGTATCTCACTCCTGAAATAGAAGAATTAGGTGTACGTATTTCATGAAGTCTAACAAAAATGATCAATTATACTTTTTTCTAGAAACTTTAAGAAAAATGAAATAAGAAATTGTCAAACTAATTGAAGAAAATCTTTTTGAATCTTTTTGGTTTAACATCCCTATACAAAATGAAACTTATGATCAAAGAAAAATCTTTTGCGGTTTTCGAATCTAAATTTTGTGTGAAAATGAAACTTGAAACTATTAAGGAAAAATCTTTTTGCAGTTATCTTTTAGAGATTATAGGAAACACCTACTCTTAATGAAGAGTGAGGATTTTTTTTTTTCGATTTTTTAAAGAAGACCCCCGAATATACAATAGGCTGCCTACGTATCTAAATCTCGAGAGAGGAGAGCTAGGGGTGTGTAGTTCATCTAGATTCGACAATTAAGGATTAAAGTACTGATTGAACCCTAACTTAAAACACACGAAAAAGACAAACGCGGAAGAATATCAATAAAAATCTTCTTTGGGTTTTGAATTTGATACTTCACATAAAAATTACACCAACAACTATGAAAGAAAAAAACTTTTTGGTTTTTCCGTAACATGAAATGTACAAGACTTCTGCCATCCTTTTTTTAAATTCTCCTTTTATCAAATGATCCTAAAAAGTATTTTTTGAAAATTTTGAATTGTGAATTCATGCTAAAGGAGATAAAGGGAAAATCTTTTTTTGAGGTTTTATTTTTTCAGTAAATGCGTGAAAAAAATGTAGGCAAATCTTTTTGTATTTTTGGATTATGAAAGAAGAAAAAAAAATATATATATATATATATAAATAAAAAAGGATAAAGAATTCTAAAAAAACTACGAAACTCTTTCTTTCTTTTTTTTTTTGCTCACTTTTGTTTTTTTTTTCATGCCTACACACCTTCATTTAATTCTAGCACATGCTTTCCCCAAAATCAGTTTATTAAATGACCACGTTACCCTTAGAGATGAAACATTTAGTACATAGGGATGATTATAGGTGTTTTTCCTACACAGGACCAAATGGATCCTGCTAGGTCTCAATATGACGTAGATAAGTATGACCTAAAGGCTTACCTATGCTGGGGCTCACTAATAAGGTTGTTCGAGAGAGCGTATGATCGATTGTGGCTACATTGGCTATCCATCTTCTCCTTATCAATCGATGGCTCCTCCTCCTAAAATAAGGGTAACTCAACTATAGGTCATGTACACAGCGTGTACTACAGAACTTGTTGCAGAAATAATTGACTCAAGTTATTCAAATGATGCCAGATATAAAGTAGTAACACACAACATAAAATTGTAAACAAAGACCACATAAACATGATACAATGATAAAACAATATAAACAATAACACAAACACGTTTATACACCTATAATGCCAAACTAAGCCGATATAACTCCAAAAAATAAGCTCAAATTCTGAAAAAACCCCAGCAGTGTCGCCAAAGCTATCACATCCCTTTTTTTACCGAAAATATTATCGATTTTATGGTTTGAAAGAGTTTTATCATCAATGTGACAAAAATAAAGATTTGTTTCGAAAAAGAACTTTTGTATTCAAAACTCAGAGTTGCCACTCGGCACAAATCGGGTGTGCCAAGTCACCCTTGTATATCCTTTTTCAAAATGGTTAGACTCTTTAAAATTGATCCTCGAATAGATATTCTGGCTTATGGAATTCTGTTGATCAGGGGAAGGTGTTAGGTACCCCTCGATCCCTTTGTTCGACAACGGTCGCTTGCTAGAGCATATTGACTAATTTGATATTATGAATGTATAAAACACAAAAAACACACAAAAAATAATCAATCAAACACACCAAAACAAAACAACTCCAAAATATAGTGCCCAATCCAATTATACAATCCAAAAATAGAAAACATGAGAAATTATAAATCCTATTCTAAGCTAATCCTAATATTATGCTCTAATACCTTACTCGATGCCTCGGGCCTTGATCACGAGCCTCTTTTGGGGCATTCTCTCATGAATAAGTACAATATAGTCTTAGGGAATTCCCCGAAGAATGAATACAACTTCAAATCTTGCACGATACATTATAAAGAACTATGCATACGCACATTCAAACATTCAACAAAACACTATTCTTAAAATTTACCTACCCGACTTAGCATTTGCCTGCTAGATTCAGTTTATCACAATCCCAACAAATTCAATACAATCGAAGATCCAAAAATTAACATGAATTCAATTCATCATGTTTAACTGCACCCAAAATTCCTATTAATATATGAACTTTAACACGAAAATAGTTATCAAGCCTTATCAACATCGATTTCATACTAACAACTAGCTATTCAAATAAACAACATTAGGTATCAACAAAATTCCCAATCAGTCATCGTAAAAAACATAATGATAATAATAAAGTAGAGTCGAGAATTGAACCTCAAAAGTTTTTGATTAACTTGAAAATAAAGATAACAGCCACTTCCAGAACCTCAATGAACACCGAAATCTCAACTATGAACAAATTTTAGCTCGCGAATCTCTCAAAATCTAATTCGAAAAGAGAACCCATGAAGGAACTCTAACTTGGTATTGATAAACGGAGACCCAAAACAGATCACAATGAACCCACCAAGTTAAACGATATACCCAAAACTCTGGTAAGCTTGGACAAAAATGGATATCAATGATGAAGGCTGATTCTAGTGATTTTACCATTTTCAGGCTAGATTCATCTAGAAAGCCAAAATAAACTAAGGAGATTATGGGGAACTTTCAAAACTATTGTAATTTTAAAACCTGTAAAAACCTACAATGACCAACACAACCCGTTCCGATAAACTTTAGTCTATTTTGACGTTCTCCAGTAACTGTATCACCGGAATAGTAACCAGACATGACCTTTACCTCACATTTTGATTCTCACCTCTATCTCTCAATCGATCCCATTGATTATCCAATCTCTCTCATATTTGTGTTTTTTTAGTATATGTATCAGTGTCCTATGAGAGAGAAAAATTGAGTCTTTGGTAGCGTGTGTACCAGTGAAGATGATGGTGAGTATGAAAATGGAGGGTGTGTGTGATGTGCATGATTTGGTTTTGTGAACTGAACAGAGAAGAAGCCACTCGACAGTGTGTGTTGTGTGCGATTTTTTGATGAAGACAGAACCAAAAAAATGGCGTCCCTCTATATGGATGGTGTTTATATGGTGAGGTACGTCTTCTATAAGGGTGTATATTATTAGTGGATTATTTTTTTTCAATGGAAAATTATGTAGGTATGTATTAATAATGGAGAGATGGCTTCTGTGATAGTGAGTATATTCTTGTATTTTGTTGGGAAAAGGGAATAAAAATATGAGTAGGTTGTAGTAGGGTGTGTGGGTAGAGAGGTGTGGGGTAGGGCAGGGTATGGATAAAGTTTTTTAGGATAAGGGAATATTAGGGATTTGATTTTTTAGGTATTTACTAAAATTTGTTATTTTTTTGTATTTTTGTATAGTATAATCATGTGGGTGAGGGTGTACGATAATTCAAGGTAAAAATTAATAAATTGGGTTTTTGGGAGTGACAAAATTAGGTGTCTGCACACATCAAGAGAATTTTACATATCTTGTATGGACTGAAGTGCATAGAGCATATTTGGGAATTGCCCACTGGTGGCACTGGAAGTGGTACCCTGCTTATTTGGGCGACATGACTGAGCTAAAGAAAGATTATACTGACCCAGAGAACCTAACTAAGGACAATCTATGACCCTATGTCCTAGCTAGCCACACCTAAAACAAACACCACTGCTAACTCTGTGGACGACCTGATTGTTTCTCCAACATGTCTGACAAAGATGATTTGTTCGAGCACTGCTAGCACTACCTTGAGATTTAAAGCTTGGCTCTCTATCCTTTTTACCGTTTTTGAACCTAGGTACTGGAGAAATGGATGAGGACGAAGCTTGAACTGAAGATTTTGTTCAAAAATTAGAACGGTCAATGTTCTCTAACTTAGGCTGATTAAAATTGAAGCTACCTGTTCTAGCTCTATTTTTTCCCTTTCCTTCTACCTCTTCTTATCCTCCTCTATCTTCTGAGCATGGACCAAGAGCCTAGATATGTCTATCTCCTTAATTAGCATTGCAGTTCTACACTCCTTGACCATACTCTTTGACATGTTGGACGTAAACTCACTCATCTTCGATCCGCTACTTACTACCATGTGAGAATCATATCTGGCTAACTAAGTAAACTTAAGAGAATACACTTTGAGTTTCATGTTTCCCTACTTCAGATTAATAAACTCCAACAGTTTTTCTTACCTTAAATCCAGTGGGAAAAACCTATCTAGAAAAGTAGTGGAAAAAGCTTCCCATTCCACGAGCCCTGCATCATTGGCCCTCTCTACCTTCCACTGCTTGAACCATGAATAATCCACATACTACAACTGATATGCAACTAACTTATCACTCTCCTTAGTTATCACCCCTATAATATCTATGACTTTCTTCACCTGATCAAGGAATTTCAATAGGTTCTTATCTCACTTACACCTTTAAAATAATGGATGATTTATTCGGGTGAAATCCCGAATCCTGGATGTAGCATATTGTCCATTGAGTTTGTTGGAAACATAACTGGGCATCCATTCTGGGCTGCGACTAAATTGACTAAAGTAGAAAATGCAGCATTGAATACCACATGGGAGACATTCTCGTCTAGAGGATCTGCCTGAATGGGCTGAGGTGCTAGCGCATTTCCTATTCTTCTTAGGAGTCATGGTCTATAAACAAAAGGATGAAAAGGATTAGACAGAGAGTTTAGCTTGATATTATTTTCACTCGCACGACATGAATTCTGAAAGAAGGGAACGTATCCTAATATATCTCGTAGCATCTTGTCCATAAATGTGGTACGCTACATACCCATGCATAAGACTCTACTTGATGCGGCTTTCAAACTTCCTAGGACTCTGTTGAATCTTAGGATGTGATACCAAGTTTGTAACATACCAATTCTGTACCCTAGACAATACATGGTGCTTACGACCCCGAAGGACCACAAGCTAACCCATGACAAATATATATTGTAAGCACTAAATCTTCTACTGTAATAATTGAGTAAAATAGGGTGTATTACCATAAGGTTCAAATATCTAAAATACTGGTAAAGAATATCAGACTATAATAGTAATCTATAAAACTGAATATAGTCTAAAAACTCGTCTGAAAAGCCTCTAACTGACCTATCTTAAAATTGAGTTGATGGGACACTCCCTGAACTAACTCCATCTACTGAAATACTGCACCTAGTAAAAAACATAAATTAAAGCATATTTGTGATAGATAAGGACTCACTACTAAGTCTGACACTGTTGGCTGAATCTGAATCTGTTTATGTGCGGTCGGGAACCTGGGCATCCGAACCTATAATATACTACCATATAGCACAAATAAATAGTATGTGTAAGTATGTGGAATGTACTTGTATGCTAGATGAGTTAAGGATGAATACAAGGGTTTATATGCAGTAATAATAACCTACTGAATAATAGAGAATAACTGAACCTGAGAGTGCATAGATAACGGAAACTACTATAAATACTTAGAATGCAATAACGTGCATATATCTATATACTATAACTGAGCTTTTATAAAGCTAAGTATAGTGTTCTGATACTGAGTAACTGATAATATGAGATTGTTGATATCTGAGTTACTAATACTAATAAACTATGTTTGACAGTCCTGGTTCTGTAGAACTACATAGATTTCTATACTGAAGACTGAAACTGAGACTGTGGGAGGTAATCATCTAACCGACATGCCCCAAATAAGATGATTGAGTTGTGGTCCAATAGGTAACCCCAATTAGAAGGGTATCAGTATAATGCCATACTGAAGAGATATCATCATTTGGCAGGTACTCTAATGAGAATGGCGGAACCCTCAACTGGCAGGTTTAAACACCTCACCAACCCTGGCAGGTTTGATGTCTCAACCTATGCTGGCTATATAGATCTTCAATGAAAGGTTTACTTATAGAGATCACACCCTCTACTGGTAGGTGAGTACCCATCCTTGGGTCCACTAGGTACTAAATCCTACTCACAACTGAAAGACACTGAACTAATTATTCTTAACTAGACTGGATTGAGTAGTCAGTTTACTGAGTTTTCTTGAGTTCTGTAACTGACTTAGTTCTACTAAGTTCTATGACTAATGGAATTCTACTGATCGTGTCATGACTGAAACTACTTTGTAACTTCCACTTCCTCTAGGTACAAAGATAAATTGTCGGGTATTAAATACCCATTAGACTCAGTAGCATCCAAGTAAATCAGAACAATAATCACTTCTTCATAGTTCGTCCGTAGAGACATTTTAGCAAACACTTGTAAAGCATATACTTATGCATTAATGTGGAATACAAGCTATCATGTTATAATGTCTCTATTTCATTCACATAGGCATTTCGTCAAACACATGGGAGCTTTCTTAGGTTATATAATAATCAAGACCTATAATGATCATGGCTAGATCAATAAACTTTCAAATTGAAGGGTTTATCATGAAAATAACGTAATCCAACACAAATATTGAGTAATTCAATAAAATCTTTTAATTTAATCATAGACTAAGATCAAACAATAACATGAACATGAATTCAATTCAATTCAAACAAGGAGGTTAATAATTCAACAATCTTGTAGTTTTAAAATGGATTCGAGAACTCTTTTGGTTAAAAGAACCTATAGATGAACACCTAACATACCTTGATTTGTGAATTCGTGAAGATTGTGGTGAGTTATTGAGAATTGATTCACGAGCTTGATGAAACTAGGTCTTGGTTCTTGAGAGATTGTTTGTGAAAAATAAAGTATCTATATTATTTGGGACTGAAATCAAGTATTTGGGATGTTTTTGATGTGAGCCAAACGAACCTATTACCCTTTAATATGCGGAGTCAGAAGCTGAAAATTCTAGGTGCGTGTTATGGAACGTGCACTGTATGCTCTATCACATTCTCCCTGGGGTGGACTGGAGCGTTTGTCACATGCTAATTGTATACAACTACAGCTTTACACTTTAAAACATGCCCCAAACAGATTACAAATACTCTAAAAATCATATTATAGGACATATTAACATCCTGATAATGAATCAATTTAAAAATTGACATTCTAATGTCATAAGGGTCGAAAATAAAGTCATGGAAATTTCAAGGTTGGAAATAATACTAAGTGTCAGTACTTAGCTTAAAAAATTTCCTAAGTCTGGGACTTTTTTTATGCTATCTAGACTGAATTAGACCAAGACTTTTAACAGATCTTAAAAATTTTCACCTTGGAAGCACTTCAAACATGTAGATAAATATCATAACACTTATTCTCACTTGGAAATTTTTTCTATTTGAGCTTACAGACGTAGGAACAATAGTCTGATTTCTACTTCAAAAATACGGAGCGTTACAACTAGTGACTCATGAAGGGGGAGTAGATGTTATTTAATGTTAAAATTTTGATTTTATCTCTTTATATAAGGTTATTGGTTATGGACGAAAGAAGGGTATGAAATTTTATTATGAGAAATGATTAGGAAGGAGCTATATGGCAAATATCTTTTTGAAAGTGATTGAATTTGTTGGTCTTAATAAGAGGAAATCCATGAAGTGGGTGTAGGAATGATAGTATTGAATGTTATGATTGATTTAATCACAAACCTTGTACAAGGTGGTTAGTATTTCCTTAATTAAAACCTGATGGTATTTGATGGTAGTGACAAGGTGAAGAAATATTATTATATGGAGTCCCATAGCTTAAACTAGCACCTTTTTTCTCTGAGTTAGATTTCAACCTAGAAGTACCATACAGTGGGACTCACACTATTATGGTTAGATATGTGATGGTAGAAATGTAAGATGGAAAAGACAAAGTTTCCTATTTAATGTTGGAGCATAGATGAGTAGGGTCTTTAATTTTAAATCTATTCATTGTATTATGAAAGGTGGAGAATGCTTTTATCCCTATTTTTCATGAAACCTTATTTCATGATTAGTACTAATATAAATCAAGCCTATTATTACAACATAAACTTATTCCCTATGTTGTGATGATTATGATCCCTAGAACTCCTGTGCAAGGTCATTTCTATATCAATTCTTATTTTCTCACTCTTAGTGCGCACACGTTTTAGGTTATAATGAAGCTCGTTTGATACCTTTGGATATTATGTTCAGGAAAAAAAATTTAATTCAAGGTTACGTTCTTTATTTTACACTATTATAGCTTCAACAAGTCCCTACCCATAATTTGGGGATGAATGATCCCAAGGAGAGATAATGTATCACCCCATATTTTTTAGCTAGAAATTAAACTGTTATTCAAACATGTGTAAAATATAATCCCATGATTCATATTTAAATTCATGTGTCATGATCTTTTTCCTAGTGTGTTAAGTGATTATGAGGTGAAAATTTTTCATAAAAGTCACTTAGAGCAAAGTTGAGCTAAGTGCCTATGAATCATCCAAATTTCTATATTCTATTCTACAAGTGTCAAATTTGAACATGTATAACATTTGATATATATGTATTTTTTCCACTCAAAACGCACCAAATTATAGATAATTGGGTCATCTTACAAATGATACCAATTTATCCTTAATCTGATACCCGAGCAAAAAATTATGATCATTTCCGTCATAACCAGTTATCCACAGCGATAGTGGTGCATATCGGTGAGCTCCAAAAGTAGGATTTTACTTAAAAATTTAATTTTGAAGGGTAGTTTAGATTTTTTCCGTAACCCCAAGTCGCGTTAACAGCTGATTAAAATTTTATTAGGGCATTAAATGAGTAAAATTGCTTAAATCCATCAAAAAAAAAACCCTAGCCTCTTCCCCAAAGATCAAGAAACTAATCCTTCTATGTACAAGATTTTCTAGAAAGGAGTCAAGACTGAGGTTCCAATCTTCAAACTAACTGACATGAGGTAAGTACTCTCATGGGCATGTGTTTTATGATTTTAACAAGATTTAAAGTTAATTAAATATGTATATGTAGTAAAGAGTTTGCGTTGTGAAGACCATTTGAGAAAAATGCTAATGGTCATGTGGTTTCTTTCATAAATCTTGATTTACAATTTCATATAGAAGTGCTTTGAACTTGAAGAATGATTTTTGGATATGAATTGTGAATTCTTTTATCCCAAGATGATGTTTATGTACTTTGTATTGCATGGATTGTGAACTATTTGAGAGCATTACTTAATAGCCCATTTTTTCTTATAAGAATAGCGTTTAACCAATGTTCGGGTTAGTATATGAATAATAATAATTCTTTGAGTATTAATGTTTAGATAACCAATATCATGTGTTGAATGAATTGAGTGTTTTTGATGGACATATAAATAATTTGAATGAGAAGGGTTATGCAATGATGTGCTGTAAATGACTTGCAAGGCTAGGTAGGACGTACCATATTGTGAATTTCCCTGGAGAGAATAAGAAATGAATGTTTTTAAAAAATGGTGCATATTTTATTTATAAGATGCTAAAGCTGGACTTACAGAGAGTTAGATGGCTACCCGAAGAAAGCACGAGTTGAAAAACTCCATGCTGGAAACCATTATTTGCCAACACGGGATTATACTACCATGCTTTGTGATCCTGTGTATCTTGATTCCTATCGTCTATAATAGGGACTATGTTAAGGAGCCCTAGTTTATGATCTTGTGCACAACCCTGACATGTTGATTTTATATGGATTGTGGCACTATGCTTTGTGAACTTGCGTGTCTCCCTTACTGATAACCCTAATCCATGTGGCAAAATTAGTTTAGGGGCTTGGACCCTGAGTCAAAGGAGGGTTCCATATAGCCCCTGGAATTATAGATTGTAGGGTGTACCATCTAGCTCAGAAGTAAAATAGAGAGTGGTTAATGATTTCAAAGAAATGTTTCAAAGTCTTAAAAGTATGCCCATGAGTGTTTATATAAGGCAGGTAAACTATTTTATGCATTTCTCTCATGTATGTTGCTTAAAATTAGACTATTTTTGATTACTCTACGTACTAGTACATCTATACTGACTCCCCTATATTTTAGGATCTGAGACACTGTCCTGAGGTCCTGCTAAGAACTATATTCGGCAGTCCAAAGTTTATAGTTGGTGAGCCTTTCTTATTTTGGAAGTCCTTATTGATTTGGAATTGTTATTTTATTTGTGTTTATGGTTCGACTGGGGGGCTTGTCCTTGTTTTAGATAGATGTTGGTTTCGTATTGTTAGAGATTTTGCAGACTAGTTTTTATGTGGTTTCGACTGTTTATCAACAAGATCTTGTATTGTTCAATTGAAGTTAAAAATTGACCATGATTCTATTTGTTTACCTTTTCTGCATTTCATTATAATATATTAATGGTGTACATGATTGCAAGATATAAAAGGGTGCACGGGCCTTAATGGTTCGGTATGATCGTTGCGGCCAGGGCCTCGGTTATGTTCGTAAAAATTTATCACCCTTCTCATTCTTGTTAATGCTTAAAAATAGAATAAAAACCACACCAATCATGATGATGAGATATCTAATTACAACACTTTCTCTTCTTCTTCTCCTTCACCACCCATTTCTCCTTCTTTTCATAAAATTTCAACAATTCTTCCAACTCCTTAATTCTCTTGGTCAATCTCAAATTAACGGACTTTAATCGTAAATAATTTTTTTGGGATCCCTCCATAGAAAGATATTGGATCATTTCTTCAAAAATAGGTCATAAACAATTCAATTTTATAGAATCAAGAAAAAAAATAAGAAACTATTTATAGGACACACACAATAGTTTTAAAATTGGATTGATCATATAACATAATTTAACATGGAAAATAACATACTATGGGATTTGTCATTTCACATAATTAACAAGGAAACAATTGGGTTTTGGTCTATACACATAGAAAAGGTTGTTCAAACATTAGCCCAAAAGTCCGAGGCATTACAGAACTACTGACGAATTACCTTGAGCTTGGAAAAGGTCATCAATTATGCATCATTACTGATATGCAGAAGGTATGACTCCTTTTTTTTAAGTGTTTGCAATGTTTCTTTACCTCTTCAAATTAATTGGTTATATTGTTTTGTTAGGGACTAGAATATTATCCCATTAATTTTATAGATCGTTGTTATCACAACAATACCTATCTTAGTAGATAAGCCCATTTTATTTAGCAAATCAACAACATAAAAATGTAGCCAACATCAAATAATCTAACTGTGAATCCACCAAAGGTTAAGAAGCTTCCTGGAAGATCAAGCATTGAAACTGGTAGAGGAAAGGGCAGTGTTCCAACTTCCCCAAGTCAACCAGATGAATCTTTTCAACAATTACATTTAATATATGTAATTATTTACAGAAAACATACATATACTCATTTGAGTCTCAATAAACATACTTCTATAAGTTGTATCTAGAGGACGAGGTAGGGGAAGTGGAAGAGGAATGCATGAACAAAGACATATGTATAAACGAATAGGTAGATGAAGAGGACTAACTCAAAAAAGTCAAATTTTTTCTGATAGTGGAAGGGGCAGAGGAAGGATAATGCCTCCTCAAAGATGAGAGACTAAGGACACCGGTAAAGGACATAGAATACATTTAAAAAGGCTAAGGATGGTAGGAGTTTTAATATACCATGATGAAGATGGTTTTATCACTCTTAACGTAAGTAGTGTGTATAATTTTCCTTGACTTATTTATATTTATGTCTTTTAATTTCTGTGATTTGTCTATGCAGCCTGAATTACCAAGTAGGAGAGTCATTAACACTAATACAAAGGTGACAAAGAGTCAGATATAGTACCTGGTAATATTTTCTACATACCAAGGAAAGGTTCTAAATGGAAGAGAAAGTCATCCATTACTAATAGAAAACTTGAAAGAATATGGACTGAAAAAGTTAGTCAACTCAGTACTACAACTGCTTCCAATTCTTAAAGCAAAATTAGTTTGTTATTTTGTTGGAATCAAACCCTGTTTTTAAGTCTCTTCTTTTTTAGGTACCTTTTGGTATTAAGCAATGTATTATTAGGTACCAGATAAAATAAGATCAATCCTTTATTGTTGGTGAAATTGAATCAATAATTATGTTGGAATGAAGTCCTCAATTTCTTTCATTGTGGTTGCCTTGTTACTTTATTGAATGTGTATGAATAGTAAGTTTTGAATACTTACAAATAGTATTCAATACCACAATATATAGATACAAAAAAGGTTGCATAAGCCTAATTAAAATTGATACATAATATCTTACATAAGTCTTATACAACCAAATAAAATTAAATCCTGTTAAGCCACAACGATTCCAACAAGAGAAAAGATATAAAGATGTTTCGAATTAATACCAAGTGAAAGAAAAAAAAATAAAAACCAAACTAAAGATGTAAAGATGAAGAGAAAAAAGAGAACTATGGCAATTTCAATTGCACTAAACTACATTGGTCATCCTTCTCATTCTTGGTAATGCTTCTAAATAGAAAAAATGCCTCACCAATCATGATGATGAGTTTTCAATTACAGTATTTTCTCTTTTTCTTCTCCTTCACCTCCCATTTCTCCTTATTTTTGTTAAATGTCAATAATTCTTGCAACTCCTTGATTCTCTTCGTCAATCTCGAAATAATTGACTTTAATCGCAAATCAATTTCTTTCAAATCTTCCATCTAAAGAAGTTGGATGATTTCTTCTAAAATAGGTTTTAAATAAATTAATTTAACAGATAAAATAAAAAACATAAGAAACTATGCATAGGACATACACGATACCATGGGCATGACCAAAATCATTTAGTTAAGTTGTCCTCTGACCACGACGTTTGCTTTGAAAGTAAGTTTCTATATTTGCATCACATTTTCACAACGGATATGGAATCATTCTTGTCATTACAAATACGATTCAAAATTACAATTAACATTATAAGAATATTTTCCTCTAAACATAATCACAAAATGTAACATGATTTCAAAAATTTTAAGAAACTTAAGACCAAATTAAAGTTTTTAAGGATGATTTTTTTTTTAGAAATTACAATGAAGACATCTTACCTTTTAAGGTTGATTTCTCTGAAAAGATTTTGAGAAGAGAGAGAATTATTTTATTCAAAAATACAACGGCTATATCATTGGAGGTTTGTGGAAATCGGTGTTTTAAATAGAAGGGAAGATGGATTTTTAAAATAATTGACTAATAAATTACGCATGATATATTATATTTTCTTGTTTCAGAAAAGTTTATAGTATTCGTGTGCGTCATATGCATGCCTACACACATAGGGTGAAATTAGATCAAAATGTTCTATTTGTCTTCTTACAATTCTCGGACACTTTCAGTGATGAATTTGTGTCTTTTATCTTTCTAAAACCACCAAAATATTATAATATCAAATTATATTATAGTTATACACTACATCCTTTTAATTTTACTCGATCTTTGTTGTCTTGACAGGCTCCCTAAGAAAACTTTAATTATGGGTATATTTTACTAATTTAATCTTTTTAATGATTCTTTGTAACTTTCATTTTTATTTATTATAGTTATCAATGCAAATGGTAGAAATTAAAAAAATTTAATAAAATTCTCTCGAATTCATAAATTGGACAAATAAATTGAAACAACTATTTTTAGTATAGTGGTCAAGTAAAATGAAGCAAAAAGAGTAGTAACTATTATTCCCTTTCTTTTACTTTATGTATTGATATTATTATTTGGAGAGTCAAACTTTAACACCCCGTAAATTTTTTCATACACTTATCGCGATTATATGGAGTCCTAAAGGCTTGCATATGGGTTAAATTAAGTTTATGGTGTTCGGAAGTATTCCGTCAATAGTTGCATGTGTAGTTATTGGAATAAGATTTCCAACGATATAATGTTTTCCCAAAACAAAGGAGTATTTCATATAAGCGAGCACATTCGAAATTTCAAATCGGTGGCCGAGAAGCCTGTGAACAGTAAATCTGCAGGAAAATTACTGCAGCTAGGCAATTATTTTTTTCGGATGAAATTTAGACGATCATACCTCCTTGTACAAAATGAACTGTGTGAGCTTCTATATATAGACGAAAATCTCCGAGAGTCTTCTTTCCGATGAAATTGGTTTAATCCAAATCCAATGTCTGAGTAAGGAGCTATACCCGTCTTACTACAGCCTATCAAAAAAAAAATAGAATTGTGGAACAGATTTTTGGGTCTAATTTAAACGACCATAACTCCTTGTACAGGAATAACTGGGTGGTATACTTTATATTAAAATGAAATCCCTTTGAATTAAATTACCAATGCAATTGGTTTCACCAAAATCCGATACCGGAGCAAAGAGTTATGATCGATTTACTTCAGCCTGTCAAAACTGTCCACTGGGGACAGATTCGGATTTATTTAAATTTTTAGGGCAAAGGGGTCATTTTCTATTACCTCTTGGACGAAAATTGGTCTTTATAAACCTACACCTAGCCTCATATATATCTTATATCATCCAATTATTAAGAGAAGGTGAAACCCTAGCCAAATTTCAACCTCAAATATTTTGTGATTCAACCGTAGAAAATTCGAATTGGTTCCGTAGTTGTGTTTAACATCTCGAAAGCTTCGAGAAGCACCCCATGGTTATGTAAGTAGGATTCTAAATACAAGAGTTCATTGTTACGGTATGAATATTGTTTATTCTTGATTCTTATCCATGAATAAGTATTGATAAAGGATTATGAGTATTGTCTTGATGTTGGAAGATAACCAGAAACATAGTTATGAATTGTTTTGTATAAATTCTTAGTAGTAAATTATGGAAGTTGTTGTATTGGATTATGGAGGATGAATTGTGATGATATATCATTATATTAGTGGTTATTTCTTCCTAGTGATCATGTTGGTATTGGATGGTGATTAAGAAGGGAAATAAAGGCTAAGAGTGATGTTGAGGGATATTTCATGAAAATGCATGATATGTGAATGTAATAAGAGTATAAGAGGATGTATGTAGCACTCTTATTGATGAGTTAAAGGATTACTTCCTAGACATTATTTGGTGAAGTTAATACCTAAATGGTAAGGTTTGGTTGCTAATACTAGTTTGCCGCAAATGACTAATTGTAGATAAGTGTTCGAAGAGTACGGGAAGCCAAGTTGGACTTGTATTGAAGTGGTTATATCAAGGTATGTAAGACATACTCTATCTAATATTTGGCATGAATAATGACCCATGGCACTCTCAAGTAAGCTTCCAACAATGTCCTATGACACATGACACATGATAACATCGTATGATCTTCGACACTACCAATTGAACATGTTTTCACTTTTAAGATGTCCGGCTCGTCAAAAATATGTCCATATACTATTGTTCACTCCGAAATAGTTTAATGAGGTATCCAAGATACTCTACTTCATTTTCATGATATTGATTACCCATGTACATGTTTTTCCTATTGACGTATCATGGTTTCAAGTTCCATAAGGTGTGACCACAAAGTAACCAATCTCAAAGATTAATTGAATTAAGAAATGGAATGTCTGTATTTTAAATTGATGATATAATGTATTGTATTAGTACCACTGATCAATTGGCCATTGTATTATAAAGATTATGTATATATGCTATTCCAGGGGTGGTCCCTGATGTATTGTATTAGTACCACTGATCAGTTGGCCATTGAATGACATATGTTATGTATTGATAAGGATTATGGGAAGTAATGATATGAAAGTAATGTGCAGGTATCCCATCAGCTCTTTTAAGTGTGGTCTACTCATACTGTTTATTCACTGATATCTGAGTTCTGTTGATCTTTTATACCTCATCTTGATACTCACTCCCTACATACTCAGTATATATTTCACTGACGTCCCTCACGGGGGACCTGTATTCATGCCTACAGGAACAGGTACTTCAGGTCTTACACCTCCGCAGTAAGAGCCAGGACATTCTATTGTTAGTGGTGAGCTCCAGTTGTTTCGAGGCATCCCAAGTCGTTTTTATCTGTATTTTTGGTATTTGTATAAAAGTCTTTTGTGTGCGGGAGTTTGTCCCGACCCTAGCTCCGTTGTGTATCTATGTAGAGGCTTTTTTAGACATATTGTACAGCCATAGGAGTGTTTGGTTGATAGAAGTCATGGCTCTGACGGCTAATTACTATTCATATATATATATATATATGCGTGTCTGCTGGGCTGATACAAGTACTGTTTTCTTCTATTTTACAACGAAGTGTTGCCCAAATTTCTAATTTTCATAAGTAATGTAAATGTGAAAGTATAGGTTATCAACGGGTTCTCCCAGGCCTCCTTGGCTACGGGTGCCAGTCCGCTCCAATGGGATTTAGGGTATGACAGAAGTGGTATCAGAGAAGTTCGTCCTAGTGAGTCTACAAAGTCGTGTCTACATAGAATCTCGTTTATAGGTGTGTTGTGCACCACATCTATAAATAGGAGGCTATTGGACATTTAGGGATTGTTTCCACTCTCCATTTCTTAGATCGTACAATAGATCCCATATTAGAGATAAAGTCATAATCGATCGCTTAATCCAATTATTTTTTTTATTTATTATCGTAATGATACCGGTTACAAGGAGAAAGAATAAGTGGAAACGAGTTGATGTAGTGGCCAGAGAAGGTACAAGTAAGTCACCACCGGCACAAGCTGAACAGAGTGAGTCTCAAGCTGAGCATATATCAGGAGCTTCTTCTTCTCCGAAAGGGCCATCTATTAATGCTGTTGATTGAGATTTGAGGGATGCAGTACAACTTCTGACGCGTATAGTTGCCGGTCAAGTTCAAGGGCAAGCTATTCCTACCACGGGTTCTAGTGGTACGAATAGAGCAGCTAGCTTTCGGACATAGGATTTTCTGAAACTGGATCCTCCTACTTTTACCAAAGTAGATATTAACGAAGACCCAGTAGGACTTTGTCGATCAAACCCAAAGGGCTCAAGATGTTATGCACATATCTGGTAAAGAGATTGTTGAGCTAGCAGCATATAGACTGAAGGGAGAGGCTATATTATGGTACGAGGATTGGAAACGATCTAGGGGTATTGATACACCTCCAACTATGTGGGGAGAGTTCAAAGATGCATTTATTGATCATTATCTTCCATTTGAAACTCGTCAGGCCCGTGTAGATCAATTCTTAAATCTTCGTCAGGGTAATATGAGTGTAAGGGAGTATAGTCTTTGATTTAACTCCTTGTCTCGATATGTTTCTAATGTGGTAGCTACAATGGATGATAGAGTTCATCCCTATGTGGATATATTGGAACCATACTTGAATAGAGATTGTACCATTGCTTCTTTGAACAAGGACATGGATATAGCGAGGATATAATCTTTCGCTCAGAAGATGGATGATTAGAGGCAAAGAAGAAGAACCCAGGAATCAGAAAAAGGATATTCTAAGCGGGCTAGAGCTATAGTGCAGTTTATGGAATCTCAGGGAGGTTTTAGGCCTTCACTCTCTCATAGATTTCCTAGCCCGTTATCTTCATATCCTTCAATTAGTGCTCCACCGCAATTTCAAAGGTTCAGAGGTAATCAGTTCGGGCAAAACAGTGAAAATCAGAGTTCACGAACAGTGGGGTATCAAGGGCAAGGGAGTATGAGTCAATTGAGACCTCCACGACACCCGTGCCCCATATGTATAAGATTTCACTTTTGTGAATGTCGGCTTGGAACGAACAATTGCTTTTGGTGCAGTAGGCTGGGGCATATGGCTAGAGATTGCCCACTCCGGACCACAGGTGGTATAACACGACCTACCGGATCAGCTGTTGCATCATCATCGGTTCCTCCTTTAAGTAGGGGTACACAACCTATGGGTTACGGTAGAGGTGATAGAGGAGCAGCTAGTTCTAGCGGAGCTTAGAACCGTGTGTATGCCCTAGCAGATCAGCAGAATTTAGAGGCTTCTCCAGACGTGGTTACAGGTACGTTGTCCATCTTTGCATTTGATGTGTATGCCTTAATTGATCCTGGTTCTACATTATCATATGCTACTCCTTTGGTTGTGGGAAGGTTCGGGAGAACACCCGAATTATTAGCCAAGTCATTTGAAGTATCAACGCCAGTGGGGGAATCTCTGATAGCTAGGAATGTTTATCAAAATTGTGTTGTGAATATTTGTGTTTGTGATATGATGGCTGATCTTGTTGAGTTAGAAATGGTACATTTTGATGTTATTATGGGGATGAATTGGTTCGCGTCTTGTTACGCTACAGTAGATTGCCGTTCTAAAAAGGTGTATTTCCATTTCCTAAATGAGGCAGTCCTTGAATTGAAGGGTAATGTTGGCGCACCGAGAGGTCGATTTATTTCTTACTTTAAGTCAAGAAAAATGATTTCCAAGGGGTACATATACCATTTGGTTAGAGTAAGGGATACAGAGGCAGAGCCGCCAACTTTTCAGACCGTTCCGGTTGTGAATGAATTCCTGATGTATTTCCTAAAGAACTACCAGGTTTACCTCCTGAACAAGAATTGGAGTTTGGTATTGATATGTTGCCAGAAACACAACCAATCTCAATTCCTCCTTATAGAATGGAACCAGCAGAGTTCCGAGAATTGAAAGAGCAACTGAAAGACTTGCTAGAGAAGGGATTCATCAATCCTAGTATGTCCCCTTGGGGAGCACCAGTATTATTTGTGCGTAAGAAAGATGGTTCGCTGAGGATGTGTATTGACTATCGGCAATTGAATAAGCTGACTATCAAGAATAAATACCCTCTTCCCCAAATTGATGATTTATTTGACCAGTTGTGGGGTGCCCAGTGTTTTTCCAAGATTGACTTGAGATCAGGCTATCATCAAGTGAGAATCAAGGATAATGATATACCCAAGACAGCTTTCCGAACACGGTATGATCATTATGAATTCCTGGTTATGTCATTCGGGCTGACAAACGCACCCACAGTTTTTATGGATCTGATGAATAGGTTGTTTAAGCCGTTTCTAGATGTGTTCGTGATAGTTTTCATATATGATATTCTGGTCTACTCTAGATCAGAAGAGGACAATGTTAATCACTTAAGGCAGGCGTTGTAGATTCTTTGTGATCGTAAGTTGTATGCCAAGTTTTATAAATGTCAGTTTTGGCTCAAGTCAGTGGCATTTTTGGGCCATATTGTCTTCAGTGAAGGCATAAAAGTTGACAATCAGAAGATTGAGGCTGTGAAGAATTGGCCAAGACCCACGACGCCTACGGAGATTCGTAGTTTCCTCGGGTTGGCAGGTTATTATAGAAGGTTTGTTGAAGGGTTTTCTTATATTTCTTCACCCTTGACTAAGTTGACGCATAAAGCCTCAAAGTTTCAATGGAATGATGCCTGTGAAAAGAGTTTCCAAGATCTGAAGAGCAAGTTGACTTCTACACTGGTATTGGTACTTCCTGAAGGCACAGAAGGGTATGCAGTGTATTGTGATGCTTCGAGAATTGGCTTAGGATGCGTATTAATGCAACATGGAAGAGTAATAGCCTATGGCTCTAGACAGTTGCGACCACATGAGAGGAATTATCCCACACATGATCTTGAACTAGCTGCAGTTGTATTTTCTTTGAAGATATGGCGCCACTACTTATATGGGGTTCATGTTGACATATATACCGATCATAAGAGCCTGCTATATATCTTCAGTCAGAAAGATCTAAACATGAGGCAGCGGAGAAAGCTTGAATTGTTGAAAGATTACTATGTTGATATCTTGTATCATCCAGGGAAGGTGAATGTGGTAGCGGATGCACTGATTCGTAAGTCTAAAATGGCATCTATAGAAAAGTAGGGGATGATTAAGGATCTTCACCAACTAGATAATTTGGGAGTTCGACTTCTCGAAACTCAAGATGAAGAGGTTAATGTACGTAATGCAGCGGAATCTTCATTGATAGCTGAAGTGAAAGAGAAGCAGTAAGCAGATCCAATTTTATTACAGTTTAAGGAGCATGTGCAGAGTGGCGCGACAAAAGCATTTGAGCTTACGTGAGAAGGAGTGCTTCAGTGTCAGAATCGTTTATGTGTACCTGGTGTAGTTGAGCTAAGAAAGAGAATAATGACAGAAGCACACTGTTCAAGGTATTCCATCCATCCAGGGTCGACTAAGATGTATCAAGATTTGAAAGCAATATATTGGTGGAATGACATGAAGAAGAATATTGCCGAATTTGTAGGTGAATGTCCGAATTGTCAAAGAGTCAAAGTAGAACACCAGAAACCCGGTGGTTACATGCAATGTATAGATCTTCCAGTCTGGAAGTGGGACAAGATCAATATGCATTTCATAACGGGTTTGCCTCGTACATATCAGTAGTTTGATTCCATATGGGTGATCATTGATAGGCTTACCAAATTTGCGCACTTCTTACCAGTTAAGACAACTTATACGGCGGAAGAGTATGCAAAGTTGTATATTAAGGAGATCGTTCGGTTACATGGAGTTCCAATTTCCATTATATTCGATCGAGGAGCCCAATTTACCGCGAATTTTTGGAAGTCTTTTCAAAGGAGTTTGGGAACACAAGTAAATCTATGTACGGCTTTTCATCCTCAAATAGACGGACAAGCGGAACGTACCATCCAGACACTTGAAGATATGCTACGAGCATGTGTATTAGATTTCAAAGGCAACTGGGATGATCACCTACCTCTTATCGAGTTTGCCTACAATAATAGCTATCATTCAAGTATCAAAATGGAACAACATGAAGCATTGTATGGAAGAAAGTGTAGATCGCCAATAGGATGGTTTGAAGCAGGTGATGCGGTCTTCTTTGGATCGGATCTTGTTTACCAAGCAATGGAGAAGGTTAAAGTGATCCAACAATGGCTTGAAACAGCTCAAAGTCGACACAAATCTTATATGGATGTTAGAATAAGAGGACTTGAGTTTTTTATCGACGATTGGGTATTCTTGAAAGTATCACCAATGAAAGGAGTGATGAGGTTTGGAAAGAAAGGAAAGTTAAGTCCACGATACATAGGTCCGTACAAGATTATTCAAAGAGTTGGACAAGTTGCTTATGAGTTAGAGCTACCTCAAGAGCTCTCAGCGGTTCATCCCGTATTTTATGTTTCGATGCTTTGCAAGTACATCAGAGATCCATGGCACATCACTACTATGGAATAGGTGCAAATTACAGAAGATCTCACTTTTGAAGAAATGCCTATTGCTATTCTTGATTGCCAAATTAAAAAGATAAGGAATAAAGAGATAGTATAGGTAAAAGTACTTTGGATGAATCAAAAAGTTGAGGAGATTACATGGGAAGCTGAGGAAGCGATGAAGATTAAGTACCCTTACCTATTCAACGATGAGGAGGAAGTTCATGAGACGGAAGAATAACAATAACAAGTAAGTGTTTATTTTTATGCAAGTATCTTATGATGATGAATATGTTAATTGTAAGCTTGGACATGTCTTAATTAAGTAACTATGCTAACATTCGAGGACAAATGTTCTTAAGGGGGGGATAATGTAACACCCCGTAAATTGTTTCGTACACTTATCGCGTTTATATGGAGTCCTAAAGGCTTGCGTATTGGTTAAATTAAGTTTATGGTGTTCAGAAGTATTCCGTCAATAGTTGTATGTGTAGGTATTGGAATAATCTTTCTAACGATATAAAGTTTGACCAAAACAAAGGAGTATTTCATATAAGTGAGCACATTCAAAATTTCAAATCGGTGGCCGGGAAGCCTGTGAGCAGTAAATCTGCAGGAAAATTACTTCAGCTAGGCAATTATTTTCTTGGACCAACTTTAGACGATCATAAATCTTTGTACAAAAAGAACTGTGTGATCTGCTATATATCAACAAAAATATCCGAGAGTCTTCTTTCCGATGAAATTGGTTTCATCCAAATCTAATGTCTGAGTAAGGAGCTATACTCGTTTTAATATAGCCTACCCAAAAAAAAACAGAATTGTGGGACAGATTTTTGGGTCAATTTTAAACGACCATAAATCCGTGTACAGGAAGAACTGGGTGGTATAATTTATATGAAAATTAAATCCCTTTGAATTATATTTCCAATTCAATTGGTTTCACCCAAATCCGATACCGTAGCAAAGAGTTATGATCGATTTACTTCAGCCTGTCAAAACATTCCACTGGGGACAGATTCGGATTTATTTAAATTTTTTGGGCAAAATGGTCATTTTCTATTACCTCTTTGACGAAAATTGGTCTTTATAAACCTACACCTAGCCTGATATATATCTTATATCATCCAATTAATAAGAGAAGGTGAAACCCTAGCCAAATTTCAACTTCAAATATTTTGTGATTCAAGCGTAGAAAATTCGAAATGGTTCTGTAGTTGTGTTCACCATCTCGAAAGCTTCTAGAAGCACCCCATGGTTATGTATGGAGGATTCTAAATACAAGAGTTCATTGTTAAGGTATGAATATTTTTTATTCTTGATTCTTATCCATGAATAAGTATTGATAAAGGATTATGAGTATTGTCTTGATGTTGGAAGATAACCAGAAACATAGTTATGAATTGTTTTGTATAAATTGTTAGTAGTAAATTATGGAAGTTGTTGTATTGGATTATGGAGTATGAATTGTGGTGATATATCATTATATTAGTGGTTATGTATACCTAGTGACCATGTTGGTATTGGATGTTGATTAAGAAGGGAAATAAACGCTAAGAGTGATGTTGAGGGATATTTCATGAAAATGCATGATATGTGAATGTAATAAGAGTATAAGAGGATGTATGTAGCACTCTTATTGATGAGTTAAAGGATTAATTCCTAGACATTATTTGGTGAAGTTAATACCTAAATGGTAAGGTTTGGTTGCTAATACTAGTTTGCCGCAAATGACTAATTGTAGATAAGTGTTCGAAGAGTACGGGAAGTCAAGTTGGACTTGTATTGACGTGGTTATATCAACGTATGTAAGACATAATCTGTCTAATATTTGGCATGAATAATGACCCATGGCAATATCAAGTAAGCTTCCAACATTGTCCTACGACACATGACACATGATAACATCGTATGACCTTCGACACTACCAATTGAACTTGTTTTCACTTTTATGATGTCCGGCGAGTCAAAAAAATGTCCATATGCTATTGTTGACTCCGAAATGGTTTAATGAGGTAACCAAGATACTCTACTTCATTTTCATGATATTGATTACCTATGTACATGTTTTTCCTATTGAGGTATCATGGTTTCAAGTTCCATAAGGTGTGACCACAAAGTAACCAATGTTAAAGATTAATTGAATTAAGAAATTGAATGTCTGTATTTTAAATTGATGATATGATGTATTGTATTAGTACCACTTATCAGTTATCCATTGTATTATAAAGATTATGTATATATGCTATTCCAGGGGTGGTCCCTGATGTATTATATTAGTACCACTGATCAGTTGGCCATTGAATGACATATGTTATGTATTGATAAGGATTACGAGAAGTAATGATATGAAAGTAATGTGCAGGTATCCCATCAGCTCTTTTAAGTGTGGTCTACTCATACTGTTTATTCACTGGTATCTGAGTTCTGTTGATCTTTTGTACCTCATCTTGATACTCACTCCCTACATACTCAGTACATATTTCTGTACTGACGTCCCTCACGGGGGACTTGTATTCATGCCTGCAGGAACAGGTACTTCGGTCGTACACCTCCGCAGTAAGAGCCACGACATTCTGTTGTTAGTGGTGAGCTCCAGTTGTTTCGAGGCATCCCAAGTCGTTTCTATATGTATTTTTGGTATTTGTATAAAAGTCTTTTGTGGGCCGGAGTTTGTCCCGACCCTAGCTCAGTTGTGTATCTATGTAGAGGCTTTTGTAGACATATTGTACAGCCATAGGAGTGTTTGGTTGATAGATGTGATGGCTCTGACGGCCAATTACTGTTCATATATATATTTATGCGTGTCTGCTGGGCTGATACAGGTACTGTTTTCTTCTATTTTACAACGAATTGCTGCCCAAATTTCTAATTTTCATAAATAATGTAAATGTGAAAGTATAGGTTATGAACGGGTTCACCCGAGCCTCCTCGGCTACGGGTGCCAGTCCGCTCCAATGGGATTTGGGGTATGACACAAACAATATTCATTGACCATAATTTTTTTATATTACTTTTAGTTGTTAATTATAGTAATTCATAATACTTCGTATTTAAATTCAAAACATGCAAATTTATCTTAAAAATAATAATTCAAATTTGTATAAAAACTAATTAATTCAACTCCTATACAACAGTGAATCAAATCATATGGTAAATTGAAAGAAAAAGTTTCACACCCTCCTACCACCCACTGCCTCCTACAAGTCGGTGTATAAAACCCCGTTGATGACTATCATGACCAGAAGCTTGGCCCTGACCGTGACTAGCAAACCGAACCTTGAAGGCCTGGACACCCATCTAACTTGTAATCACATGCACCATTCAAATACAGAAAAGAAATGCGACAATATAATTGAACAAGGGATCATGGTCATGATCTAAAAACAACATAATGTTAAAGGCTACAATTCAACAACATTAATATAATATCTGACTCAGTCAATGAAATCTATACTACATAAGAACGAAGTTATCTAAAAATTGGGAAAAGGCCCAAGTAGATCAAACCCATAATAACGATAAATGATTGAAGGAAATTAGGCCTTCTGAAATATGGAAGGCTCACCAACTGAACTCTATACTTCGGTCTGAACAAATCTACTGCTTATCTAGACCCCTAAATTGTGCCTCAGAACCGAGAGGTAGGGGGTCAATACAATTGTACTACTACGCAGAGGAAATCCAATATAATAATTGGTATTCAGCATATATGAGTGAAATTTAAAAAAATCATAAATATATAATAAGGTAAGATCACATAGGCATATTTAAAAGACTCTGTAAAATCATATGAATTCTGCGACACTCTTTGTTTTACTTTTGCGCTAGGTTATATACCCTACAATCCTATAATTCCACGAGCTCTATGGAATCGACCCTTAACTCTACAGCCACACCCCTAACCCATGTTTGCTGCAACGGTTGGAGTCTCTGAATCTCTGCTTTGCCACAGGGCCGTCGCCAACGTACAAAAGTAACATAATCATATCAGTAAAATACGATTTTAGGATATGATTCAATTGACTCGTGCCCTCTTTGGGAAACTACCTAACCCTCTTTAAGCCCATTTTTAATACCTTACAACATGCAAACTCTAAAATCATGTTCGGAATACTCATATTCTGCTATGGCATATATTTACATGGTATCATCATACCACTGACTTGGAAGTAACATTCTCTGAGCCATTTATAGCAACTTATTTCTCTATTCTCAAATCATGGAATACAGGAGCACCATATCAACAATTCCTTTCAAGAAACTCGTGCTTTAAAACTCATGTAACACCATCCAATCATTCCTTTTAATCAATAATTCAGTAAACAAAGGTGGTCATGTCAAAATTCTTAATTTCATGCAATTCTTTCTCTTTAAAAAAAACATAGTTACATCAAGAAATAAAATCTCATCATCTCTAAATCATGTTCAAATACTATGACATTGAGAAATCTAATTTTAATCATAAAACATGCATTTCAACTCTTTTCCAACAAAACCATAAACTTCAATTCAATACAAGAGAGGGAGTTAATAATTTGCGCTCTCAAACAATCCTCAATTTGGATTTTGATACATAAACATATACATGTAAATCAAATTAGGGGAAAGGAACACAAAGCCAAATCAATAGTAACATTAAAACATTCGGTATACATAATTTAAAACATAGATTGCAAAACCCTTTAAAATTCATGCTTAGTAATCATAAAATTATGTTCTAGTATTTTCAAGCCCTTGTAGTTTTTAGGATCAACGCCACGTACCTTATACTATAAGTGTTGAAAGAAGGAACCTAGTTCTTGATAGATCGAACCCGGATCTTGAGCCTTTTCTTGGAGTCTTGAACTTAATATCTTGAACTTAAGATCTTGATTCTTGATCTTGAGGGAATGGATTTAGTGTTTTAATTTGAGAGGAAAAATTGAATTATGGAGTGGATTCTACTTTTGGGGCGTGAATCTTATGTTATGGACAGATCTCGGGTGAGGTAAAGTTCCAAATTGACCTTAAAAGTGCAAAATTAGGTATGTACAACAGAGTGTGCGTCGCATGCTAATCGCGCACAGCTACTGCCTCTCCCACGAAAATAGCTGTAAGTTTTTACTCCGTTATTGAAATTTGGCAAGATTAGTATCATTGGAAAGCTACTCCCAATAGATTTAATTTGATATATAGTAGGACATATAATTCTTTATTTACAATATATTATGGTCAATGGAAGTTGAACCAAGTTTAAACGTCCATTGAAACATAATCGCTACAAATATTTTCAACTCGTCTTAGAGTTGGGGGATTTTTATAACCTCAATTCATATTCGAAGGTATTCCCACACTATAGGATTCATAATGGTTTTGGGATCTTGGAAGCCGCATAATGAAGTACATATTGATCATTTCCCACTTCCATGAAGGTAAATCTATCTCTTCAGAAGTACCACCGACCTCATATGCTCTACATTAACTTCTTGGTAGTTCAAACACTTGGAGACATAGTTAACCACGTCATGGTTAATATTATTCCACTAATATGTAGCCCTTAGATCATGATACATCTTAGTAGAGCCAGGATGAACAACATACTTCGAAGTGAGAGCTTCGTGAACAATTCTTTTCCACAGACCATATACATCTGGCACACATAATCTACCCTGATATCTTAGAATACCATCACGACCAATTTTAAAAAACATCACCTTCTATTGACCCGCATCTTTTTTGATCTACGTCAAGATGGGATCTTCGACCTACTTCTCCTTAACTTCTACACAAAGGAAAGATTTATCTATTTCAATTACAATTACTATCCTATTTTCGAAATCCAGAAGTCGCACTCCTAGATTTACAAGTCAGTAAATATCCTTCAACATCTCCCTCTTCCCTTTCTCAACATGAGAAAGACTGCCTATAGATAACCTGCTGAAGGCGTCGTCTACCACATTCGCCTTGCCAGGATGATAGTGAAGGATCATTTCATAATCTTTCAAAAGCTCCATCCAATGCCTCTGCCTGAGGTTCAATTCTTTCTGTGAGAAAACATACTGTAGACTCTTGTGGTCAGTAAATATATCAATATGCACCCCGCAAAGATAATGCCTCGAGATTTTAAGCGTAAAAAACACAACCGCTAACTACAATTCATGGGTAGGGTAATTGCGCTCATGCACTTTCAACTCCCTAGATGCATAAGCCACCACCTTACCCTGCTACATAGGTACACACCAAAGTCACACACAAGATGCATCACAGTACACAAAAAAACACTCCGTACATTTCGGAAGAGTAAAAATAGGAGCAGTTGTCAACTTATCTTTCAACTTCTAAAAACTCTTCTCACAGGAGTCAGACCACACAAACATAAATTTTTTCAATGTTAACTTAGAAAGTGGAGCAGCTATGGAAGAAAAACTCTCTAGGAACCTTCTGTAATACCCTACCAAACCCAAGAAGCTTAGAATGTCAGTTGGAGTTATAGGTCTAGGACATTTTCTCACTGCCTCTAATTTTTAGGGATCAGCCATAATTCCCCCACCAGACACAATATGCACCAAGAAAGCAATAGCATTTAACCATAATTCATACTTGGAAAATTTTGCATACAAATTATGATCTTTTAGAGTCTGAAGGATTATTCAGAGGTGATTGGCATGGTCCTCCTCACTCTTGCAATAAATAAGAATATCATCAATGAAAACTATAACAAGCAACTCTAGAAACAGACGGAACACCCTATTCATAATATCCATGAAGGCTGCAAGGGCATTAGTCAACCCGAAGGACATGACTAAGAATTCATGATGATCGGAGTGGGTTTGGAAAGATGTTTTGGGAATATCTGACTATCTAACCTTCAACGGATGATATCCCAAATGAAGGTCTATCTTTTCAAAACATCTACCACCTTGGAGCTGGTAAAAAAGATCATTAATTAAAGGAAGAGGATATTTATTTTTAACAGTGACTTTATTCAGCTGGCGGTAATCTATGCACATACGCAGGGAAAAATCTTTCTTTTGCCCGAAGAGTAGAGGTGCACCTCAGGGGTAGACACGAGCATGGATAAAACCATTCTTTAGAAGGTCTCCTAATTGTTCTTTCAACTCCTTCAGTTTTGCAGGAGCCATTCTGTATGGAGAATTATAGATGGGATGGGTGTCAGACAATAAGTCAATACCAAAATCTTCCTGCCTATCATGTGGTATTCCTGGTAGATCATTCGGAAAGACTTCAGGAAATTCATTTACCATAAGGACTGACTAAATAGAAAGACTCTCAACATTAGAATCCTTTACCAGGATTAGATGATATAGACAACCATTAGAAATGAGCTTACGGGCTCTAAGATAAAGTAAAAAGTGTCCTCTAGGTGCTAAAGAATGTCCCTCCCACTCTATTGCCTGTTCACTCGGGAAGGAAAAAATGACTCTTTGGATTCAACAATCTAGTGTGGCATAGCATGAATGGATCCAGTCCATCCCTAAGATTGCATCAAAGTGAACAATCTCAAGCTCTATGAGGTCTACTACCGTATCCCAACTATAAATAGGCATAACACGATTTCTATACACCTTCCTGGCCATAATAGAATCTACCAACAGAATGGAAACAGAGAAAGGATCAATAATTACATCGGGCTCAAACCCAAATCCAATAACCAGATAAGGTCTCAAACCCAAAACCAATGGTAAAAAAGATCATCAATTTTAGGAAAAGCATATTTATTTTTAACAATCACCTTATTCGGCTGGCAGTAATCTGTGTACATATTCAAGAAACCATCTTTCTGTCACATGAAGAGTACAGTTGCACCCCAGAGGGAGCCACTAGGACAAATAAAACCTTTATCTTGAAGGTCTGCTAATTATTTTTTAAACATTTTTAGTTCTGCAAGAGCCATTCAATATGTTGGAATAGACATGGGATGGGTGTCTTGCAGTAAGTCAATACCAAAATCTTTCACCCTATCAGGTGGTATGCCTAGGAGATTATCCAAAAAGACATTGGGAAATTCATTTGCCACAGGGAGTGATTAATGATAAGGACTCTCAATATTAGAATTCTTTAACAGGATTAGATGATATAGAAAACCTCTAGAAATAAGCTTGCGAGCTCTAAGATAATATATAAAGTGCCCTCTAGGTGCTAAAGAATGTCCCTCCCACTCTATCGCCAGTTTATTTGGGAAGGAAAAAGTGACTCTTCGGGTTCCATAATCTAGTGTGTCAAAGCATGAATAGAGCCATTCCATCCCTAATATAGCATTAAAGTCAAGCATCTTAAGCTCTGTGAGGTATGCCACCGTATCCCGATTATAAATAGACACAACACAATTACTATACACCTTTCTGGATACAACAAAATCTCTCATTGGAGTGGAAACAGATAAAGGTTCAATAATCACATTGTGCTCAAACCCAAAACCAATAGCCATATAAGGGGTAACATAATATAGGGTAGACTCGAGATCAAGTAACACATGTACATCCCGATAAAAAATCTATTATATACTCATGAAAACATCTAGGGGAAGCTTCTGCATCCTGGCAATTGATAAAAGCATACAACCAGTTGTGAATGCTCCCGGCAGCTGAAGTGGCATATTTCTGAGATAGTGGTGATGCAGAATAATTATCCTGTGACTTGCCTCCCTCAATATTACCTCTCGCTGCTATATTATCCCTCTTGATATCGCTTGGTCGGCTATAAGAATAACATGTCATAGCCCTAAATAGGCATCTCACTAGATAATTCCTTCCATGTCTCCACAGCATGGGTATGATCAAGAGGTCAGAGCTAAATTTCCCTGAGATTGCGCACCCTGCACTGTTGGCCCCTGACTAGATTGAAAATTATGGGGTCATTGATCGACTGGCTCTGGACAACGGAGATCTGACTGCAGACTATGCATTACCCCAATTCTTATTCTTCTACCATATAATACCCCAATTACTTCTCCGCGGCTGATTTTGGAACTGGTCTGTAGTCCTGGCTCTCTTTGCTTGCCTATTCTTCTCCCTAGATTCAATGATTCTCTTTTTCTATTCATGCACCTCATACATGTAGACTGTCAGTCTAGAGAAGTGCATATCCTTATTTAGCATTTCCACATTGCAGTCGAGCACTAAGTCATCAGAAAGGACATATGTGAATTTCCTCATTTGCGCTCTCATATTACTAGACATCTCCAGAGCATAATGGGATAGTTGGTTGAACATCATAGTGTACTCCTTAATACTCATTTTCCCTGCTATAGATTCATAAACTCTTCACCTTTGTCCTCTCTCAACTACAGAGGAAAGAACTAATCAAGGAAGGCTACCATGAACTCAACCCACACTATGGGCTGAACATTCTTACCCTTAGAATCCTACCACTCGCTATACCAATGATTCACAACTTCCTTAAGATGATAAGCTGCCAATTCTACCCCTTCCACCTCATCTACATGCATCGCCCTAAAAACCTTATTTATTTTATCCACAAACTCCTGGGATCTTTCTCTACCTTGGTTCCAGTAATCTTGGGTGGGTTCATTCTCATAAGCTGACCCACCCTAGTAACCTCATATGTAATAGATGCATACCGAACATATTCTGACTGTTAAGTCTATGTGGCCACTAGTTGCACAAACATATGAATGGTCTATTTGAATTCTGCATTAGATACCTCTCTCATAAGGCTAAGTGCAGTTAGTCCACATCTAGGAAGCTCAAGATGACCTAGGTGGGCTTGTCTGAGTAGGTGGAACTCCCAGAGTAAAAACTACCTCTGGAGTCTAAGCTCTATTTTGTGTTCTTATCCTATGAGTGGGACAGATTTAATCAGTCTGGGAAACAAGAAGGCATGGGTATTTTGTAAAATGCAAGAGACCATTGATTATAGGATAGATTAGACTCTGAAGAAAAATCTAAATCCCAAATTCCTAAACGCCTAGTAGCCTCTTGCTCATAAGTGTGGCGCGCTACACACCTATAAATAAGACTTTACCCGCTGAAATTTTGTAGACACCCTAGGACCATGAACCGTGGTCTTAGACCAAGTTTGTCACGATCCGAACCTAGGACTTTGCCGTGATGAGCAAACTGAACCATGAAGGTCTTAACACCTATCTAACATGTAATCACATACACTATTCATATAGAAAAAAAATAAGAAAATGTAACTAAACAAGGGATCATGGTCATGATCTGAAAACAACATAATATTAAAAACTATAATTTGACAGCATTAAAATAATATCTGACTCAGTCTGCGAAATCTCTACTACATAAGAACAAAGTTGTCTGAAAACTGGGACAAGGCCCCCAGTAGACCAAAACTATAATAACGTTAAATGAATAAAAGAAATTAGGCCCTCTGAAATATTCAAGGCTTACCAACTTAACTCTGCACTTCGGTCTGAAGAAATCTACTGCTTATTCGTACCCCTAGATTGTGCCTCAGAACTAGAGAGGTATAGGGTCACTATAGTTGTACTGGTACGCAGAACAAATCCTAAATATTAATTGGTATTCAACATATATGAGATCAATTTATAACATTTCATAAATATATCATAAGGTAAAATCACATGGGCATATTTAAAAGACTCTGTAAAATTATCCGAACTCTGTGACACTCTTTATTTTACTTCTACACTAGGTGGCATACCCTACAATTCTGTAATTCCACGGTCTATATAAAATCTTCCCTTAACTCGGAAGCCAATCCCCAACCCATGTTTTCCACAAGGGTCAGAATCTCTGAATCTCTACTACGCCACAGAGTCGTCGCCAGCGTACAAAAGTAACATATTCGTATCAGCTAAATACAGTTTTAAACTATGAGTCGATTGACTCATTCCCTCTTTGGGTAACCACCTAACTCTTTTTAAGCTCATTGTTATTTCTTTATAATATGCAAACTCTGAAAATAAGTTCTTAAAACTCCAATTCTGCTATGAGATATATTTACATGGTATCGTCATACCGCTGACTTGCAAATAATATTCTCTGAGTCATTTATAAAAACTTATGGCTCTATTCTCAGATCATGGAATTTAGGACCATCATATCAACAATTATTTTCAAGAAACTCATATAAAACCATGCAAGAAATTCTCTTTATCAATAATTCAATAAACAAAGGTGGTCATGTCAAAATACTTACTTTCATGCAATTGTTTCTCTTCAACACAAAATGTAGTTATATCAAGAAACACCCTCTCGTCGTCTCTAAATCATGTTCAAATACTATGACATTGCAAAAACTACTTTCAATCATAAAACATTCATTTTAACTCTATTCCTACGAAACCATAAACTTCAATTGAATATAAGAGAGGGAGTTCATAATTTGTGCTCTCAAACAATCTTCAATCTCAATTTTCATACATATACATATATATGTAAATCAATTTAGGGGAAACGGCTACAAGGTCAACATAATAGTAACATTGCAACATTCGGAATACATAATTTAAACATAGATTCCAAAATCCTTTTAAAATTCATGCTTAATAATCCTAAAATTATGCTCTAGAGTTTTCAAGCCCACGTAGTTTTTAGGATTAACCCCACGTACCTTAGACTATAAAAGTTGGAAGATGGAACCTAGATGTTGATAGGTGGAACCTGGATCTTGACCCTTTTCATGGAGTCTTGATTCTTGATCTTGAGGGAAAGGATTTAGGGTTTTAATTTGAGAAAAAAAATTTAATTATGGAGTGTATTCTGCTTTGACGGCGTGAATCTTATGGTATGGACAGACCTTTGGTAATGAAAAGGTCAAAATTTTCCCTTAAAAACGCGAAAACATAATCTGCAAATTCGGTGTGTGCGACGGAGCATGCGTCGCTCGCTAATCGCACGTAGCTACTGCCTCTCTCACAAATGGTTGCAACTTTTTGCTCGGGGATAAGATTTTAGCGTGATTGGTATCGTCGGAAAGCTACTTAAAAGACCTTTCATTTGATATATTGGAAGCCCACAAATTCTATATTTACAAGAATTTATGATCGATGGAAGTTGACCGAAGTTTAAATGTCCACTAAATATTAATCGCTTGAAATGTTTTCAACTCGTATTAAAGTTAGGGGAGTTTTGTGACTTCAATTAATATTCAAAGGTATTCCAACACTATAGGATTGATAACCACACATATACTAACAAGGAATTATCTAGTTCGGGTCTATATGAGTAGGAACGACGGTCTAGATTCTAGCCCGAAAGTATGGGGTGTAACAATGACATCTCTGTACAACTTTTACAACAACAGATTTTTCACACTTGTTGAGGTGATTTTTCTCATCGGAAATACCCATTACCCCAACTCCCTCGGTTTCCTTACCCCTTTTCTCCCTTTCCAATGCTTTTTCCCATATATACTACTATGTATATCATCATAATTTAACGGACATTTAATTTTTTTTATCCCTTCTCCCTTTACGTGTTCTGTAATAGGAAAAAAGGTAATAGATTAATCTTTATAAAAAACAGTTTCTGATTTTGTACAGAGTAAAAAGTAAATGTGGTGCAAGGGAGATATTTTCAACGAAGAAGAGCTATGTGGTATAAGTGTTTTAAAGAGAGGATATGATTACATGGAGTTTTTTTGTTGCACCACCAGTCCCAAACATGGTGATTTTGCTGCCAAAATTAGGGTTTTAACTTATAGTGAACTCGAAATCAAATGGGAATGCCAACCTGGCTGCCTTGAAGACTATACACACACACACACACATATATATATATATATATATATATAAATATATATATATATATACATATATATATAAACATATACATACATATATATATATAAATATATATATATATATATACACACATATACATATTCATCAATTTAATTTTTTTCTTCTCTTTGTGCCTTCGTATATAATTTGTTTTCTTTAAACTTTGTTGTTTCTGTTCTATCAAATTTTAATGAATTGTTTACAGTCTTGTTTCATCTTTAAGTCATTTTATAATAGTGTTTTTTGGATCAGTTTTTGTGCATCTCAACTAATTCTATGTGATACCTGTCCCACGACATATAGAATGATATCACTAATATGTTTTGCTCTTGACCCACTAGCCATTAGGCCACTCCCTTAGGTGCAATTTAATGTATCTACTTGCTAGAGTACATTATAATTATTTGGATGATGAGTATTATAAATCAACTAAGCTGGTCCTGACTCCTCTATACTTTGATGTTTCAGATTGTGGAATTGAGTAGTTTTGATTTGTCAACCTGTAACAAGAATGTAGCAGGAATATGCTTTTAATATGTGTTTTAACCCTTTTAACTTAGGAACAGGTGGTGGTATTAATCTCTACCTTGATTCAACCCATCATTTATTTAAGAGAGGGAGAAGATGTTGTTAATGGAAGCTCAAATACTTATCGTAAAATGAGGAGTTTGTCGATTTGATGCTGTTAAGTTTGTGGATCTGTGTCTTTGCACCACAAAAGAAATAATGCAAGTGACATAAGCTATCCAAAGATGATAACATAAGCTATAGAAGGCCATCAATTGCATGAAGAAGGAAAGGGTAAGGTCTGAGCTAATTGAGAAGATGAGAAGTTTCGACAAATTACCAGATTACTCTTTTAACTTACCTATTCTGTCTTTAGCTCTATAAGATATGCTTTAGAATTTTAGATTTTATTTGTTGGTGGACCTTTTGATTCTGATTTAGGCCTGGTCACTTTTGGACCAGGCCATTGTAACTATTTGACTTTTTATTTAATAAAGGAGTTTTTGATCCAGCCTTTAACTTTCTTAAAAAAAAAAAAACTTCTAGATAGATGATTTAATAGGTTAAAAAGAGAGGGTTCTACTTATTGACTTTTAAGAGTTAATGTTTGCTTAACCAAGTTCTATTCATGGTTATAATTAATGTTAATATTGTACCCAAGGGTGTGACCAAATGATTAATAATGTGTCATAAGAACCATAAGTCTTCAATTTCAAATCCCAGCAAAGACAAAAAATATTAGGTAATTTCTTCTCATTTATCCTAACGTTATTGGTGGAAGGTGCAAGGAATCTAAGTAGAATTAATTGAGGTGTATGCAAAAACTGGTTCAATATCATAAAATTTTCATACGATAATCGTAATTGCTAAGGACGTATTCTTTTTACCATATATGTGAACATTTGTCCCTAGATCTTTGGTTGCTATCTCAAAGAACCTGCAGCATGTCCATTTGGAAAATCCTAGTTCAATTAAACCAGTGAACAGGACTACGTTCACCTATTATTTTGTCCTCCAAAAACATGAATTTCGTAATCACTTGATCATTAGTAAGCTCATAGCTACAATAATTATTTCATATCCTACTACTTTTTTTTTCATTACTTACAAGAATAATTTAATGTCCTACTACTTTTTTCCTCATCACTGAGTGAATTAGCATGTTATTATTGTACATGCCCTTGTTATTTTTTATCAAACAATATGATATCCTTTCTTATTATTTTATTTGATAGATGTTCTAATATTTTTGGTAGCAACGTGACCACCTTTGTGGTCAGTTAGTAGTTAGTTAGTTGCATTCATTTAGGAGTCACTAAGTTGTTTCCAAGTCATTAGGCTGCAGGAGTAGTTGAGTCAGTATTAGCTTCAGAATTTTTAGGAACAAATAAACATGTTGTTTAGTGGTTTTTATCTAATTTAAGGACTGTTCTAATTTCACATTTTTAACTAGAATATATAGAAAAATTCCACAGTTGCACTGTATCTTTCTTTCTATTGCTGCTGCAGTTTATTTTTCTATCACTTGGAATCCGGGCGAGAAAAAGATTTTTTCCTTTTTGGAGTACTATTGCAGCAACAAAACAATGACAACTTAAAATTTTTTTCATCTTGCTATTCCGTGTTTTGATGGACGTTACGACCATTGGAATATGTTGATGGAGAACATTCTTACCTCCAAAGTTTTTTGGGCAGTTGTGAGTATTTTCATGCAAGATCCAGCCACTGGTACTGCCTTGTGAGAAGCCTAAAAGGTAGAGTTGGACAATCTAAGGTTAAAGGATCTCAAAGCGAGGAATTAACTTTTTAGGCTATTGATCGCTCAATAGTTGAACCAATTCTTTGCAAGGATACTTATAAACAAATATCAGACTCCATGAAGAAGAAGTATAAGGAATGACGAAGGCAAAATTAGTGCAGCTTCAAGAACTTCGTTGAGAGTTTGAGGCTCTACGCATGCAAGGTGGTGAGTCGGTAACAAAATATTTCTCTAAAGATTTATCTGACACAAATAAAATGTGAATTGATGGAGAAAAACTAGAGGATGTCACAATCATTGACAAAATACTTTGGTCGATTAATGCAAAGTTCAATTATATTGTTTGATCCATTGAAGAATCCAAAGATGTTGATGCTCTTTCTATTCTCGAGTTGCAGGGTTCTTTGTTGGTTCATGAGCAGAAAATAAACCAACAAGTCAAGGATGAGGTAGCATTGATGGCAGTGATGTCTTCAAAAGGAAGAGATCAAGGTAAAGAAAAATGGAAAGGAAAAAATTGTCACCAGAAAAGGGAGAAAACCAAAGCTGGTGATTCCCAGGAAATGGAAAAAAGATGTGACAAGTCACAAGTCGAATGCTATCGATGCCATCGATTTGGATACTACCAATCTGAGTGTCATACCAATTTAAGTAAGAATCATAGTAGTAGATTTAATTTTGCAGGCAGAAAGGAAGACGTGCAAACAAAGAAAGAAGAAGAGGAGGTTTCACTTTTGATGGCGTATACTTCCAAAGAGAAAGTTTCCACTAATTTGTGGTATCTTGATACCAGCTGCAGTAATAACATGTGTGGGAAGAAAGAGTCATTCTAAGATTTTGATGAAACTTTTAAATATATCATTCGATTCTGAGATAATTCAGTGGTCACTGCCCAAGGAAAGGGGAGGTGCATGTTTCAACCAAAAACAACTTCATTTACACCATAGGTGATGTGTTTTATGTCCCTGCGTTGAAGACAAATTTATTAAGTGTCGAGCAGCTTTAAGAAAAGGGATATCAATTTAATATCATGGGCGCAGTTTGTAAGATACAAGAACCTCGTTTGGGTTAATCGCATAGGTTAACATGTCGTCAAATAGATTGTTTCCTTTCTATCTTCACAGCTCCATAAAATTTTTCCTTTCAGCCAAAGTGAAAGAGGATGTCTGGATGTGAAATTTTTGTTATGGGCATTTAAATTTTGGAAGCTTAAAGTTCTTAAAGAAAAAATAGTTGGTGTTAGTTTTTTTGCAGCTTGATGTTCCCATGAAGTATGTGAAGAGTGTATAGTTAGCAAACAATATCGTGAACCATTTCCAAAAGGAAAGTCTTGGAGGGAAAACAAGGTGTTAGAGTTGGTTCACTCGATATCTGTGGTCCGATAAGTCCTACATCCAATGGAGGTAAATACTATTGCATTAGTGATGATTATAGCAGAAATACATGGGTTTGTTTCTTAAGACCAAAATCAGAAGTATTTGAAGCTTTTAAGAAGTTTAAAGTGCTTGTGAAAAATGAAGTTTGTTGTGAAATTAATTGTTTACGGACTGATCGGGGTGGCGAATACAACACTAGAATTCGTAGAATTTTGTGTGAAGCATGGAATCAAAAGACGTCTTATGGAAGCCTACACACCTCAACAGAATGGTGTGTGGAAGAAAAAATCACATAATTCTTGATATGGTGCATAGTCTTTTGAAAAGAAGTGGCTTACCAACAAACCTTTGGGCAGAAGCAGTTAATTGGAGCATTCATATATTGAATAGATGACCTGATAGCTCTATTAGAAATAAGACACCTCATGAAACTTGGATCAGGCATAAACCAAATGTTGATTACTTTCGTATTTTTTGGTGTATAGCATATGCTTATATTCTAGATGCTGCGAGGAAAAAGTTAAGTTGGATGATAAAGGTCAGAAATGCATTTTCCTTGGTGTTGATGACAAATGAAAAACTTATACCTTGTTAAATCCTATTGCCAAGAAAATTGTTATAAGTGTAGATGTTATTTTTTATGAAGAAGAAATCTGGAATTGGAGCGACATTAGTTCTCTTCAACATATTCTATTTTCTATTGAACAATAAGAAGAACCAGAACAAGCATTGGAGATTAGATCACAAGAAAGTCCAATAGTACAAGATGATGGAGTTATTGAACATGAATCAGGTGATGCTCAGTTCAACAATAAACGTCCTCAGCGTAGCATAGGGACACCGAGCTTGATGGAAGATTATGAGGTATATGGAATGAGTAAATTTGAAAATACAGTTAGTCATTTTTATTTATTTTGCATATTTTGAACCTATATCCTTTTTTGAGGCCGTCAAAGATCCAAAGTGGCAGCAAGCGATGGATGAGGATATTAGATTAATTGAAAGAAATGATACCTGGGAATAGACAAATCTTGGATAAAATTAGAAAACCATCAATGTCAAATGCGTTTACAAAACAAAGTTGATAGAAAACGGAGAGGTCGACAAGTTTAAATCCATTTAGTAGCAAAAGTCTATAGGCAAGGATATGGTGTTGACTATGAAGTAGTGTTTGCTCCTGTTGCTTGATTAGATATTATACGATTGGTGATTGCTTTGGATGCTAAAAGTTTTTGGAAAATCTTCCAGTTGGAAGTGAAAACTAGCTTCCTACATGGTGAATGACAAGAAAAGGCATTTATCGAACATACCTCCTGGCTATGTGAAATTTGATGCTGAGAATAAAGTGTTTAGATTGAAAAAGGCTCTGTATGGAATAAAACAAGCTCCAAGAGCATTCAATAGTCATACAGATGCTTATTTTTTAAAGGAGGAATTTCGAAAGTGTCCATATGAGCATACTCATTATATAAAAAAGATGGGTACAGGGGTTTTAATGGTGTGTTTTTATGTGGATGACTTAATTTATACCTGAAGTAATCTGCCCATGATTTAGAATTTTACGAAATCCATGATGGTTGAGTTTGGCATATCGAATTTGGGTATGATGCATTATTTTCTTGGTCTAGAAGTGAATTAATCTGTTGATGGCATTTTTATTTTTCAAAATAAATATGTGCAAGATAGTCTAGACAACACTTTTCACAAATAAATTATGGGAAGCTTTATATACTGAATGGCAACAAGGCCTGATGATACGTATGTTGTAAGTATCATTGGCAGGTTCATCGAGAGTTCAAAAGATATGCATCTACAAGATGCTGAACTTGAATGGTACCGGTGACTTTAGAATCTTTTATCGGATGAAAAAAGATAGACATTTGGTGGGTAACACTGATAATGACTATGCCAGAAATCTTGAACGCCGGAAAAGTACATCGGGATATGCTTTTATATTGGGGTCTAGAGTTATTTCTTGGTCTTCAAAAAAGCAACCTATTGTTACTTTGTCGACCACAGAGGCACAGTAAGTTGCTGCAGTGTCAAACGTTTGCCAAGTTGATTGGATGAGGAACATCCTTGAGAACTCCATTTTAAGCAGGAAAGACCAACACCAATATATGTCATTTCTAAAGATATGTGATCTGCTTTGTGTTTGAAAATTAAGCAGAAAGTTCTTTCTGTTTAAGGGGGGGAATGTTAGCAGTGTGACTAGCTTTGTGGTCAGTCAGTAATTAATTTGTTGCATTTATTTATGAGTCAATAAGTAGTTTCCTAGTCTTTAGGATGTGGGAGTAGTGAAGTCAATATTAGATTCAATATTATTAGGAACAAATAAACTTGTTGTTTCCTGGCTTTTATCTTATTTAAGTCCCCTTGTAATTTAATATTCGTAACTGGAATACAGAAATAATTTCCACACTTACAGAGTCTCTTTCTTTTCATTGCTGCTGCAATTTAATTATCTATCAGTTTTGATACTAATAAATGTTGAATATTTGGTATTATTAAAGCTTCCTCCAATTGAGTTTGAGAAACATGATGGAAGAGAAACTTGTAGGAAATGGAAGAATAATATCTATATCTTTGTTGATGGTAATAAAGTTCCATTGGTAAGTACTACACCACTCAAATACCATAACCTGTCATCAAAGCATTTCTATTGGTCACATAAATTTTTTCATTGTGATGAATTCATCATATGTACCGAGGGAAAAAAAGAATGTAGGTTTTGTCGCGGTTTTATAGGGGAATACAGGAGTTATCATCATTCTTTGATCAATGAGAATTGGAAGTGCTCTGATAATCTTTATGGAATTTATGTTTTATTTTCATGTTTAATTTCTTTAATGATAAGTATTTTTTTATATATATAGACCATTAGTTTGAATTTGTTGTTCATATTCAAAATGAGATACTTCTAATTCATCAACTTGACTCAGAATGAAAATCTATACTAAGAACAGGTACTAGTGGAACTAGACGAGAAATATCAATATCATGTTCATCTCGTACATAAATTTTTACCTATCAAATTATCAGATTACAATATACAATCAGCTTCGTCGAGACCATTCAGTAGTTAAAAAATATTACATGAAAAGATATCACTAATTTGAGTTAATTTTTTTGGATCAAGATGGTATCCGGCTACCCAACAGAAACAACACTAAGCAATAGGTCAGAAGTTGGTATGTTGGCTCAGAGGTCATTTGAGCTTTGTGAAATAACAAGCTATTGAAAAATGTCAATCCAAGAAATCTTTCTGAAACCTTTTGCGCTTTACTAATTGCATTTTGAGAAGAAGCATTCAGGAAAAAGATAGGTCTTTGCCCAAATAGATGATCATTAAGATCAACACTTAATGGAAATGTGATTAGATTTAGGATACACCATTAAGGAAAGATGACATGTACAAGAAATTGTCATATGACTTCGTTTGCTAGGAGTTATTAAGTAATATGTATCATATATTTTTAGTCCATAAGTGATGTCTAGAATTTATCAAAATATTGTCATTGTTGTTTTGTTCATGATTTTATGATATTTCTGATGATCACACTTTTACGTGTCTACTTTAGGAAACTCTGCTATTTATTTTTTTATTTTTCAAATAAGAAGCTGCTAGTAATTAGAATAAATCAAAACCAATAATGTCAATATGAAAGAAAAGAAAAGAAATTACAGAAGGGAGGATCAGTGTACAATACTTAAAAGGAGTTTAGGGAGCTCCTTATACTGTAGGAAGTTTCAAGTTCGTGGACATGGTATATAATCTTATCTGGTGAAAGTGACATGCCATATATATTTTTGCTCATTCGAATTAATGAACTACTTTCCACTCTTTCTAAGAGGAGAAAGAGGTGCTAACTGATACATAGATCAGCTCGCTGATATCTCTATCTGTCGGTTGGCTTGAGAATCATTTTCAGATACTGTGTTTATGAATATTCGGTTGGTTTCTTTGATATCATATCCTGGGTTATATAAATGAATTTTTTTTACCGAGCGGATAGATTTCTTTGTTCGATTCTAAACATTCCATTTTTTGACTTGTTCTTTTTGTAGTTATTGAATCAATGTGTTAGTAATTCTCGAGAGCTAAATCTTTCTTAAACTGATCATGAAAATATGTGCCACATTGTCAAAGTAATGGTCAAATTACTGTAATGTGGCTATGATTATCATAGTATTTTTTATTTCATTAGCAAAACAAGTTTATGATCAACTTTTTTCTTGTATTCATGGGAAACATGTTGTTACTTACTTTATTTGGTTTTTTTTTTTAGATTTTGACGTGATGATAAAGAAGAATGAAAAAGAGGAAGGGTGAACACAGGATGTTTATGTTCCTCTATGTAAGACCCCATAAAATTCTAAGCTTAATTCAGTCTGTTAAAGCTTGAAAAGAGTCCCAGACTTAGAAATTTCAGCTAAGTGTATATACTTAGATGTATTTTGGCATTGGTAAGTTTTAGATCCTATTTCAAGACCCTTATGACCGTAAAGTATTAATTTTTAGGTTTATTCATGATCAAGAATGTAAGTAAGCCACTTAGGGTGAATTTCAGATTTTTCGGAGCTTGTTTGAATCTTATTTAGGTGACAAAATTAGTCAATCTATTCTATCTCGATGTGTCATGTTTCCCATCGCGTCGACAAATAATTTCACCCAGTTTAGAGTCATAATTCAAGTGATCCAACACTAACTCGATACGACGCGTTGGTCATCGCATTGATGCCATCGATGCAACGCTTTGATCTGCCCGTCACTGGACACATTTTCAGTCATCCCACCCATTTACAGCCTCCAAAAATAAAATAAAAAGACCCTAGTGGCTAAATTACTCACTTTCTATAAAATTATCTCAAATTTATGAAAGAACAAACCCTAGGGTTTTCAATTTCAAGAGAAAATCTTCAAGAACAAACCCTTAGTCTTCATGAATTCAACCATCAAGGTATGTTAAGTGTTCATCCAAGGGTTTCCTTCCATCCTTGGAGTTCAAGTAACTCTTTTAAACAACAAGTTAATTGATTTCATGAAGTTCATGTGGGATTTGAGTGTACTCATGATTATGATGTTAATTTTGTTCTAATCCATGGTTTGTTTCAACTTTTATGTGAAATTATTCATCACGTGAGTAGTATCATGTTAATTCATGTCAAACGCCCTTGATTTTTAAATTGGGATTTGAAATGATGATCCCTACATGTTTTTTAGTATCATGTTCATAGATTAAGTTACCCAAGTGCTTGATAAATTGCTCATATGAATTATATGTGAAAATCATGACCTGCTAGAATTTGTGCAATCTTACATCTTACAAGTGGTTGATAAATTGCCTCTATGAATGAGTTGTAAACAAGTGAACATTGTTATGCTTTTCAAGTTTATGTTATGCCTTACTTTTCATGCTAATGAGTCAGAGGGGTATTTAATACCCGGAAAATCTATCCGCTTACCTAGAGTTACAATAGTTATAGAACGGTGTCAGTAGCACACAAATAGTAGTACTCATTAATCAGTCACAGTCTCAGTTCAGTATTCTATTTAGGACTCAGTAGTATTGTGTAAGTCAGCGGAACCCAGTAAACTCAGTAGTTCAGTTAGACAACAGATCAGTAACAATTCTATCCAGCCTAGTAGAATTTAGAAATCACTTCAGTGTCTAATAAGTTGAAGTAGGATTCAACATCAAGTGATGCCAAGGATGGGGACACATCTACTAGTAGACGGTGTGATCCTTAGAAGAAGTCCTTACACTGAAGAACTACGTAGCCAGCGTAGGTTAAGACATTATCCTGGCAGTTAAGGGTTGATCAGGTGTTCCACCTACCAGTTGAGGGTACCATCATTATCGTTCAGAGAACCTTCCAGATGAGGGTGACTCAGTACTTATCTTTACCAGTGGAGCGGTACTGATACCCTTTCAAATGGGATTACAGGTTAGACCCTAAATTATTTTAGAGAAGGGGCATGTCCGTTAGATGATAACCAACAATAGTTTTAGTTTTAGTGTCAGTATACAACTCGGTTCAGTTTGACAGAATTAGGACTGTCAGACACAGTCACCCAGCTCAGTATAGAACTCCGATCTATTCTACAGAATCAGGACTATCAGAAATAGTCACCTAGCTATCAGTAATACAATTATCAATAAACTCAGATATCAGTCATTCCGTCATCAGAACTCAATATCTAGTGTTACTATTATCTTTGAAATAGTATATGTAGATATGTGAACGCATAATCAGTGTTTTATCTATTTCAGTTATACATGTACTCTCATTTAATTGTATTCATTCTTTTCAGTTAGTTATTTTTAATGCACACGAAATCATGCATATCAACCTACCTCACTTATCATACCAGTACATTCAAAGTACTGACGCATATCTTTCTTTTGCGCTATGATATTTTATATTATAGGTTAAGATGCACAATCTCCTGAACGTATATAGCTGCCCATATTATCAGCAGCATATTTAGTGGTGAGTCCTTATAGTACAAGGACAGATTTTTTAATTTCAGCATTTTCAATATATTATTAGTAGTCAGAGTTAGGTGTGGACTTATCCCATTTTCTGTATTTCAGACAGTTCAGGTAGAGGCTTTTCAGACTAGACTATTTAAGATAGTTATTCAATTTTCCGATATGATTCTCAGATAATCAGTATTCGGTATTTACGTATTAGTATATGATTTACTTTTGAACATCATTGCAATTTACACCTAATTTATGCATTATACAATATTATTATTTAGTGATTGCAGCAGGTACCAGTCACGAGTTAGCTTATGGTCCTTTGGGATTATAAGCATCGTATAGCATCCAGGATACAGACTTGTTCCATTACAAACATGGTATTAGATTCAAAGGTTCAACAACATCCTAGGAAGTCTAAAATCCACCACTAGTAGAGTCTTGTGCATAGGTGTGTAGTGTGTCACACTTATGGACAAACGACTATGACGCACTTTAGGAAATGTTTCCCTTCATTCAGTATACATATCATGGGAGTGAGTATAAGCTCAAGTTACAGTCTCAGTCTAATAATTTTCTTACTTCCATTTAAATAATATGCCTCCCAAAAAGAACAATGAAACTAGAATGGGAAATCAACCAGTACCAGAACCCATTCAAGTAGATCCCTTAGATGAGTATGTCTCCAATGTTTAATTCTGAGTTTTTTTCACTATCCTAGCCAATTCTGTTGCAGTTCAGAATGAATGGCCATTAGCTATTCAGTTCAACCTAGTGGCCAATACTGCTGCAACTAGAATTTGGGACTTCACCCAATTGAACCCTCTAGCTTCTATTAGAACTAAGTCTGATGAGGACCCATAAAAATATCTTGACCAGGTGTAGAAAGTCACAAATAATATAGGGGTGGTAACTATTGAGAGTGCTGAGTTGGACACATATCAATGACAGGATGTGGCTAACTCAATAATCATGTAGTGGAAGGCAGAGAGGACTGATGATGCAGGGCCCATAGAATGAGAGGAGTTTGCCACTTCTTTTCTGGATTGGTTTTTCCCACAAGAGTTGAGGGAAGCGAAGGTGATGGAGTTTCTTACTCTGTAGTAGGGTAATATGATGGTGAAAGAGTATTATGTCAAGTTTACTCTACTAGCAAGATACGCTCCTCATGCGGTAGCAGATAGTAGATATAACATAAGTATGTTTTTTTTGGCGTGTCTAACGATGTGGTCAAGAAGTGTAGGTCTGCATTTCTGACTATAGCGATGGACATATCTTTGCTCATATTCAATGATTAGCAGATAGAGGAGGCTAAAAATAAGGAGAAAAATAAGTAGATTTAACTTCGCTCAGCCTAAGTTAAAAAGTGGAAATCATTCTTAGTTCCACCTAAAAATTCAGTTCTAGCTCCATCCCGAGCCAATGCTACAGTGCCAAAATTTAGAGATGGCAATAAAGGTAAGGCACCAGGCCGTACTACTCAGGGTAGTGTTAGTAGTGCCCGAATAAACTATCTTTGCAAGAAATATGCAGGAAACCACCAGGGTGTTTACAGGGCTAGCAGTGATGTATATTTTGGATGTGGCAAACAAGGCCATAGATCCAGAGATTGTTTTAAGTCAGGTTCTGAAGGTGTCAGTAAAATCATCCTTCAGCTTAGTCTAGTTGCCCGAATCAGCAGGGTGCCACTTCAAATACCACCAATGGGTAGCGCCCAAACAGACTATATGAACTTTAATCTTGATACGATCAGGAAAATTCTCCTGATGTGGTGACTGGTACATTAAAAGTTTATCATTTACATGTTTATGCTGTGCTAGACCAAGGAGCTTTATTGTCCTTTGTAACTCCTTATATAGCTTTTAACTTAAGAGTCAGTCCTGAAATCCTAGAAGAGCCTTTCTCAGTCTCTACCCTCGTGGATAAATCTATCATAGCTCGATGGGTATACAAGAACTGTCTAGTTATGGTATCTCAGAAAGTCACTTCAGCACACTTACTAGAATTAGAGATGATAGATTTTGATGTCATTCTCAGCATAGATTGGCATAATTCATGTTATGCTTCAGTTTACTGCAAAAATTGAATTGCAATTTTTAGTCCCTGAATGAAATTGTCCTTCAATGGAGGGGCAGTACTTCAGCACCTAGGGGTCAGCTTGTTTCTTACCTTCGGGCAAGAAAAATTATATCTAAGGGATGTCTCTATCATCTTGTTTGAGTATAAGACCCTTGTTGAGAAACCACTAATCTTGAGTCAGTATCAAAAGCATATGAATTCCTAGATTTCTTTCCCAATTGTCTTTTTACAGTCCCTCTCGACTATGAAATGGACTTCGGAATAGACCTTCTTCCAAATAATCATCCTATCTCTATTCCACCATACAGAATAGCTCCAGCAGAACTGAAAGAGTCAAAAAATATTTAAAGGATCTTATAGATAAGGTATAGATTAGACCCAATGTTTCCATGTGGGTTGCACTAGTTCTATTTGTGCATAAGAAAACCCGTTTTCTTAGAATGTGTATAGACTACCTTTAGTTAAATAAAGTCACGATCAAGAACAAATATCATTTCTCCAAATCATCGACTTGTTTGACCATTATCAGGGTGCCAACCACTTTTCTAAGATAGACTTCAGATTAGGCTATCATCAGGTAATGGTTTGAGAATGTAATATATCAAAAACAGCTTTCAAAACTTGGTAAAGACAATTGAATTCTTAGTATAGTCATTTGGTCTTACCAATGCTCCAACAACATTCATGGACTTGATGAAACACGTGTTTAAGCAGTACTAGGACATGTTCATTATAGTCTTCATTGATGACATTCTTGTCTATCCCCGCAGTAAATATGATCATGCAGACCATATTAGAATAGTGTTACAGACTCTTAGAGCCTATTAGGTATTTTCTAAATTCCGTAAATGCAAATTTTTGCTAAGACTAGTAGGTTTCCTTGGCCATATAGTTTTCAGCGGTGGCATTAGAGTAGATCCTCAAAAGACCAAAGCATTGAGAAACTGGACCAGGCCCATCTCCCTGTTAGTTATTAGGAGTCCTCTGAGTTTGGCTGGCTATTACCAACGGTTTGTCGAGGTATTCTTTTCTGTTCCATATCCCACGTCTAGGTTGACTCAAAAAAGTCAAATTCCAGTGGTTAGATTCTTATGAGAAGATTTTTAAGGAGTTAAAGTCTCGACTCACTATAGTCCCAGTTTTGACTCTACGAGAAAGTTCAGACGGGTATGTGGCATATTGTGATGCTTCAATATTTAGTTTGGGGTGTGTTCTAATGAAAATACGTAAGGCAAAGCCTATGAATCTAGACAACTTAAGCTCCATGAAAAGAATTACTCCACTCATAATCTCGAGTTAGTAGTTGTGGTGTTTTCCTTACAGATTTGGAGGCATTAATTATCTGGGGTACATGTGGATGTGTTCGTAGATTCCAAGATCCTGAAGTATGTTTTTTATCAAAAAGATTTGAACATATGTCAGACAAAGTGGTTAGAGTTAGTGTAAGACTACAACATAAGAAACCTGTATCACCTAGGCATGAGAAATGTAGTGGCTGATGCTCTTAGTAGTATCTCTATAGGTAGTGTTATTCATGTTGAGGATGGTAAGAAGAAGTTAGTTCAGGAAGTTTATCAGTTTGCCCGACTAGGTATTCAGTTAGTCAATTCAGTAGAGGGATGTTTGGGGGAAGAATAGTTCAGAATCATCTGTGGTTTTCAAAGTAAAGAAAAGAAGGACAAAGATCCTAGTATAGTCAAGTTTAAAGAGTCAGTCAGAAATCAGAAAAGAGAGGTTTTCTCTAAAGGGGGAGATGGTATATTGCGTTTCCAGGGTCGGTTATGCATAGCAGGGGTGGACAAATTGAGGCAACAAATTCTTGCAGAAGATCATGGTGCGTGTTACTCTCTTCATACAGGGGCTACTGAGATGTAGCAAGATTTGTAGGAGATCTCTTGGTGGAGTGAGATGAAGAACAACATTGTAGTGTCTGTGGCTAAGTGCTCTACATGTCAGTAGGTTATGATCGTGAACTAGAAACCTAGTTATTCCATGCAAGAGTTCAGTATTCCTACTTTGAAGTGGGAGATAGTTAACATGGAATTTATGAAGGGTTTACCCCGTACTCGTCATCAGCATGATTGAATTTAGGTCATTGTAGATAGGATGGCCAAATTATCTTATTTCCTATAATTTTATACATCTTATTCAGCCAAGGATTATGAAAAGTTCTATATTAGAAAGTTGGTCAGAATGCGCGGAGTTTCATTGTACATCATCTTAGATGGAGGCACGCAGTTCACCTCTTACTTTTGAAAAGCCTTCCAAAAGGCTCTTGGTAACCAAATTTAGCTCAGTACATCCTTTCAATAGCAGAGAGGATCATTCAAACTTTGGATGATATGTTAATGGTGTGTGACATTGACTTTAAAGGTAGTTGGGATTACCACTTGCTTTTGATTGAGTTTGCATATAATAACAATTATCATTCTAGCATTCAGATGGATCCATTAGAGGTGCTTTATGGGAGGGGATGTAGATCTCTCAGTGGTTGTTTGAAGTGGGTGAGGCCACAGTGGTAGGGCCAGACATGATATTTCATACCTTGGAAAAGGTTCAGTTGATCAAGGAAAGAGTTAAGATAGCTCAGAGCCGACAGAAATCAAATGCAGATATGCGAAGAAAGGATCTTGAATTGGTGATTGGCGATTTTTGTATTTGAAAATCTCCTATGAAAGGAGTGAAGAGTTTTTGCAAGAAGGGGAAGCTCATTCCCCGTTATGTATGTCCTTACTTTTTACAGAAAGGTAGCTTACGAGCATGAGTTACCTTCAGACTTAGCTTTAGTAAATACAGTATTTCATGTCTCCCTGCTAAAGAAGTGCATAGGAGACCCAGAAGTTGTAGTCCTTTTATATGGTATAGATGTTCAGGACAATATTTCTTATGAGGAGGTCGCAATCGAATTTCTTAACCATCAGGTTTGTAGACTGAGGAATAATGATATTTTGTTTGTCAAAGTTCTTTGGAGGAATCATTTCGTTGAGGGATCTACTTGGGAAGGAGAAGCAAATATGCGAACCAAGTATCCTTACCTCTTCTCTGCAAATTCAGACTCAGTTGAAGGTAACAATTTTCCATTAATTTATTTAGTTCCATGCTCAGATTACCTTTACAACTTTGTGTCAGTTCAGTTGAATAGAATTTTTATATCATGCATACCTTCTTAAAACAGCTCAACCATATGTCATATTTCTAGAATTCTGTCATGCTTCAATTATGCATTTTCAGTATAAAATCTCAGTATATCATTACTTTTAGTCATGTAATCATGCTTTATCTACGTATGTTCAGTAAATAAATTCAATCTATCAGTACACTCAGCTTAGTCAGCCTCATTCGAGGCAAATGTTCCCAAGGGGGAGATATTAAAAGACCCCGCAAAATTCTAAGCTTTTATTGTTTTTGTGGAATCAATGCATGTCTTACAACTTCAGCTTAAGAAACAAGATATTTCATATACAAAATATATGCATGAACTGCAAAATTCACACGTCAAGAAACTCAGATATCCTTTGCCTATTTTTTCGTCTTTATCATTACATGAAAATCTAAAAACGAAAAATATCAACAAACAAACCTCTTCACAATGATTAGAATAAAAAACTGATCTTAAACATGGTTTGCTAAAGAAATGAGAAATATAATGCACTACCCATAGCCACATTATAGTAACTTGACCATAACATGGACAAGGGCGCACATTTTGGTGAGTCTCAGATAGAATGAGTTCCCGAGAATTGCTAACACAATGATCCAATAACTAAATTATGAACATCTTACATAAATGGCATCTTTAAAATCAAACAAAGCACTCTATCCACTAGATCAAAAACAAATTCTTCTATAACCCAAAGTATCAAATATCAATGAAAATGACAGAATATTCAAACACACAAATATATATTGAGATGATTCTTAAATTAGCAGATACGAATATCAATGAGCTACTCTATAAACAAGTTAGCACTTATTTCTTCTATTAGAAAGAGTTATTAGGAGTTCATAACTATGAATGAACAAAAATATACATGTCATAGTACATTCACTAGTGTAGATTATATACCATATCCACCAACTTGAAACATTTGATAGAATAAGGAGCTCCCTAAACTCCTTTTCATCATTGCGGGCTCCTCCTCCCTCCTTTATTTTTTTTTTCAGAATAACAATATTGGTTCTGATACATTGTAATAATTAGTAGCTTCCTATAAGAAAAATAAATATTAAATAATTGATTTTTCAAAACTAGAAACATTAAAGTGTGACCATCAGAGATATCATGAAGTCATGAACACAAGAACAATAACAATATTTTGATAAATTCTTGACATCAGTTATGGAATACAAATATATGCTACATATTATTTAATATCTCCTAGCAAACAAAGAACTATGTCAAGTTCATATAGATGGCATCTTTGATAAACGGTGTATCCTATATCGGATCATATTTCCATTAAATGTTGATCTCAATGATGATCCATTAGGAAAAATATCCATCTAATTTTCAGAATGCTTCTGCTCAAAATGAAATAAGTGTAGCATGAAAGGCTTCAACATAAAGTTTACGTCCTCTAGGATTCGTTGATTGTTTTTAAAAAGAGAGATTTCTTTATTTCACACCTTGGTATATATTGTTATTAGAAAAAGCTAGAATGACCTCTGAGCCAACCTATCAACATCTGACCATTTGTTTAATTTTGTTGCTAGTCTATAATCGGATACCATCTTGATCTGACGTACAATCTCGAATTGGTGATATCCTTTCATATACTTTTTTGAACTTTTGAATCGTCTCCCTGAAGCTGAAAACATATTGAATCAGATAATTTGCATTAGACATTTAATTTTGGAAGAGCTGAATAGGATATCGATATTTCTCGTCTGGTCCCCTTGGTAATTGATCCTAATAAAGATTTTCATTACGAATCACATTGATCAATTAGAAGAGATCTCTTTTGGAATACTAACAACAAATTAAAAATAATAGTCTGTATATGTAAAACATACTCATCATTAAAGAATTTAAACATGAAAAGAAACAATATTTTTCAAAAAGAATATCAGTCAGTTCCAATTCACATTGATCAAAGCATCAAGATAACTCCTGCATTCCTCCATAGAGCGGCCACAAAACCTTTTTTTTTTTGCTCTTGGTATATTTGCCGAGTTCATCACAATGACAAAATTAAAAGTGACCAATAGACATTCTTTGATGACTGATTATGGTAATAAAGTAGTGCAGTACTTACCAATGGAACTTTATTACCATCGACAAAAATAAAGATATTTTTCTTCCATTTCCAACAAGGTTCTCATCCATCATGTTTCTCAAATTCAATCGGAGTAAGATCTCCTAATAACAAAAAATCAACTTTTATTTGTATCTAAACATGGGAAAATCTATAAAATAAGATAACAAGGAAGTATAGCATTTTGTTTCCGAAACATCAACTACATTTACTATGACAACATGCTATATGACTCAACGATGAGAAAAAAACTAGTAGGATATTTAATTATTCTTGTAAGTGATGATAAAAAAAGTAGTATGATAGTAAATTATTCTTGTAGGAAAGAACATACTAATGATCATGTGATTACAGCAAAATTCACTTTTCTAAATGATATAATTACAGGTCCTTTACAAGTTACCATAATCATATGATAATTTTATGACATTGAACTAGCTTTCATGCACCTCAACTAATTCCACAGGATATCTTCCACCTTCTATCATTGACAAGGTTAGGACAAATGAAAAGAAATTACCTAATATTTTTTGTCTATTCTGAAATTTGAAACTGAGACCTCATGAGTCTTATGACAGTTTTTTAATAATTTAGCCACACCCTTGGAAACAACATTAACAATATATAAAACCATGAAGAGTACTTGGGTAAGAGTGTGGCCTAGTGGGTAAGGGCGGAGCTTGTATAAAATAAGGGGTTTCATCCGAACCTTCTTCAGTGGAAAATTACACTATTTATACATGGTTAAAATTATCTTTTATGTATATATATTATTTGATGCTTAACACCTTTGGGCTAGTTTGTGTGTGCACTATTGTGCCCTCTGAAACCCCACGGGCGAGTTTGTTAGTTCACTATTAAACCCCCTCAATGAAAATCCTAGCTATGCCACTACTAGTGGATAGTGAAGTGTGTTAAGAGTGAAAAGTATTGGTGATATATTTCTCTCTATCGTAGGAAAGGTATCTCAGCGAATTTGTTAAGGCGAGAGCAAGCTGGCCCGAAAAACACTACTACAAAAGGATCCAGTGATGAAAATGGAAAAGGAAACAATGTGTCCAATTTAAAATGCACAAAAATAATAATGTTTGAAGAAAAAAAATTATATACGAAGGAAAACAGTGAAGCAAATAAATTAAATTGATGACTATATATATAACCTTCAAGAAAGCCAGGTCAGCATTCACATGTAATTTTCAGTTCACTAGAATTTAGAACCGTAAGTTTAGCAGTAAAATCACCATATTCAGGATTGATGAAAAAGCAAAAAGACTCTATGTAATCATCACACATATACCACATTGCTCTTCTTTGCAAAACTTATTGGCCCTGCAATGCCTTTAGTTTTCACTCTGTACCAAATAAGATATCATTTTATAGAAAGATCAAAATCTTTAGTTTTATCCTATAGGAGAACAAGAAAAGAAAAAAGGGATCAGAAGACGTGAATGCTGATTTTGTGATGAAGATTTACATAGAAGACTATATGGGAAAAAACAATGAAGAGGGAAGAAAAAGGGGAAAGAAAATAGAGAAAGTTGGATAAATGAGTATTCTCGCTAAAAGACATCTCCTAAGCAAGTATGAGAGATCAGGTGTAGAAAGAATTAAAAAGAGACAATCTTTTTGAAGATTTTATATTCATACCTTGTAGGAGGCAGTGAGAGGAAGAGGGTGTGAGACTTTTAGTTTTAATTAAGATTCACAGCTGCACAATAGTTGAATTAATTAATTTTTTATACAAATTTGAATTCATATTTTTTATTTTTTTAAAATAAATTTATATATTTAGAAATTACAAAAGAAGTATTATAAATTACAATAATTAACCATTCAATGTATTGTAGAAAAAATTATGATAAAAGAACATCATTTCACTCCCTAAAATAATAACTTGAATACATAACGTAGAAGAAGGGGAACAGTAGTTATTATTCCCTTCGTTTCATCTTTCTTTATCCCTATACAAAAAATAGTTGTTTTAATTTATTTGTTCGATTTGTGAAATCAAGAAAATTTTATTATACTTTTTCATTTCTACCCTTAGTATTAATAACTGTAATAAAAAATATGTAACACCCTGCATTTTTTGAGCTAGAAATTGAGTCGTTGTTCGTAGGTGTGTAATCTATAATAGAAATTATTTCCATGTGATCAAAAGTGTCATGATCTCTATCATCGTGTTTGAGGTACTTTCGAGATGACAAATGTTCATAGGAACCACTTAGAGCGAAGTTGAGGTAAGATCCTTTTATTTTTCTAAATCTTTGTATTCAATTCTACAAGGGTATAGTTTAAAAATATATGACTTTCAAAACACATAGAATTTCCCAGGCCAAGATCGAAAAAATTGTAGATAATTGAGTTATCAGTCCAACGATTCAAACTTTGCCTTAATCCGATCACGAGTAAGAAGTTATGGCACTTTTTGTGAGATGCAATAAGCCGACGCGATTGGGACGCAGCGTGCCGGTCCAATTAATGCTATGAGTGACGCGATGCATTGGTCTATGCAATGCAATAGCTGACACAACCTGAAGTTGTTCCACATGCGATTTCAATTCCAGAAGGGTCTAGGGGCACTTTTTTCATATTTTCTCAGCCAAAATCCATCTATGAAACAAAATTTCAGCCTCAAGGGAGCGTTAGTTGCCTCTTCATTCAATATTATATCAAAGAAACACACTAGCCACCTCCCAAGAAAAAGATTTAACTCTTCCTCTCCATAACAAGAATTCAAGCCATTTAACTTTAAGATTCTCAGGAAATGAGTCGATATTTGGATTCCATCATCCAAACTTACTAATATAAGGTAAGTGGGGATTTGCTAAACTACATAGGACTGGTTAAATCATTTATATAATTTTTTTAGATGTTGAGAAATCATGTTTTTATGAACGGATTGAATTACATTAAAAAGTATGCATTGTGAACCTTTCCAATGATACATATTTTGGTATTAAAGGCTAATATTGAATTTGAGTTGTACTTGTGAATATGTGTATATGTGTTTTATGTTTTAATATATGAAATGAGAGCACGAAGAACAAATTTTTCCCTCTCTTGTTAAGATACTTCTTCACTTTACATGTTGTAGGTTGTGAAATTGTGTTATTGAAAGCAAGAGATAATATTTTTAGTGTGGTTTATGAAATTTATATTGGTTGTGAATTGAAGAGAGGGTGATTTTTTAGTTGTCAAGTTTTTTCTTGTTTATAAATGTTCAATGTAACAATTAAAAGAGGTGCATGGATTGTTATAAAGGAATTGACCATCGTGGGTTGAAATATTGAAAAGGGAGAATCTTTGCATAAGTTCGAACATGTTTTGAAATAGGGGGTCCCTTGCATTGTTTAAAATTTTTTGGTGGTCAAACAATTGAGTTGATTGAAAAATCTAAAGAAAAAAATTATAAATGGCTTGAATGAGCAAAGCTATGGAATGGTCCGATACAAATGACTTGCAAGATAACCAGTGATGTTATTCCCTTAACAGAATAAGTATTTAATGTTTTAAAAGGATAAAGAATGTTTTAATTAATTAAAAATGGTCTTAAATAGAGTTATATGGTTACTCAAAGAAAGTATGAGTTGAAAGAATCTTTGCTGAAATTTTGATTTGCCATCACAGGGTAACAGTACCATGCTTTGTGGTCTTGTGTACCTTAATTCATGTCGACCCAATTTGGGACTATGGTTAAGAGCCATGATTTTTGGTCTTGTGCACTACCATGATGTGTTGATTTGATTGGGGATCATGATAGTATGATGTGTGGTCTTAGATGTCTCCCCTTATAGATACTCCAATCCTTGTGGCAAACTTGGCTTGGGGGCTTGTCCTTTGATTCAATAGTGGATTCCATATAGACCTTAGCATTATAGATTTTAGGGTGTACCAACTAGCTCAGATGAAAAATAAAAAGTAGAGTCATGATTTCAAGACAGTCTTAAGAAATTTATTAAATTATACCTATGTGTTTACAAAATGTTTAAGATGACATATTTTTATGAAATTCTCTCACCTATGTTGTATATAAATGTATTTGATTTTTGGATTGTTCTACGTACCAGTAAATTTGTATTGACCTCCTATATTTGAGGATCTGAGGCTCAGTCCTAGGTCTTGCTTAGCAGTAGATCAGTGTGTTTGAGATTTGTAGTTGGTGAGCCTCCCCTATTTTGGATGTCCTTGTTTATAAGATATTTTTATTTTATCTTTATTTATGGTCGATCTGGGGGCCTTGTCCCAGATTTTAGATAGATAGTTGTTTTCAGTTGTAGTAGACATTTCATAGACATGAATTGTGTTTATGATTTTCAGTTAGAGAAGGGCTCTCGGGCATTCATGATTTGGAATGCCCATTTAAGATCCCGTATGATCCTAGGGTCTTTTCAGCTCATTCTTGCATTTATAATGGGCTCCAATACTTAGAATATTTTACTAAGTATTAGGACTTAGTCATTAGCAAAGCCCTCAAACATTGAAGAATTTATTTTTGACCATCTGGATATCAAAAAGTTAGTTTTTAAGTTGATTCATGAACGGAGAATTCAATAGCACATCTGAAGTGATTTTCATAATTTTTGAACAAGCATTAAGGCGTGATTGAAACTACAAAGTAGTGGCTAAGGGTGATTATCCAGTGGCTCCCTTCCCAACACGTTGTTGGGGGGAAGACCGCGACAGAGCACGTAGCGCCTTATCCAGTCCTGTACATGTAATTTCACAATTTGGTTCCGCATTTTCAAGGGTAAATGGGTGATTTTACCTTTACCTAGAACGTCCATAAAATAGGTTTAAAGGAGCAAATATAATAATTACTCATCTTTTTCAAAAATCCCCTCAAGAAAAAAACCCCTAGGTTCAATAAATTCAACTCCAAGCTTCAATAAATTGCCCACAACTCTTAAGAGTTCAATAACCAAGGTATTTTAGATGTTCATCCTCGGGTTCCTTCCACCATTGGAGTTTAACAATACTTTTAAAAACTTAATTCATGTTCTATTTGTTATAAATTTAAATTGTGTTCATGTATGTGTTATTGTTGGGTTTAAACTAAGAAATATATAATGTTGCATGTAAGTGTAACACCCCGCATTTCGGGCTAGAATAAAAAAATATGACTCTGATGCGTTGATAATCCCAGAGCCTTAATTCCTATGTCAATTTGGCATGTTAATCAATTTTGTAGTATGTGAATCCATTTGAGCACGAAATTAGACAATAGAAGTCCTTCAACTCAAGGACGAGTTAAAACCATTTCGATCGATTAAGTTTTAGTGGACACTGTAATTTGTGTCAAATCCCATTGACCATAACTCATTGTATATGATGAACTCGGTGGCCTACTATATACCAAATTATAGATAATTGAATAAGCTTTCTAATACCAAATTCGCCTAAAACGGACACTCGGTGAAGAATTTATGGCCTTTCAAAGTTGAATGTGTCGCCTATGCCAATATAGGCGATGCATAGGGTGGCACCTATGCAAATATAGGCAATGATAGGGCGGTGCCTATACAAATATAGGTGATGCATAGGGCGGCGCCTATGTAAATACAGGAGATGCAAAGTGTGGCGCATACTTATGGTTTCAGGTGACGAAAACACTCCGTTTTAAGTTATTTTAATTGAAATTTAGTCCTTAGAAAATCCAAAATCATCCTTACCCACTCCTAAACGGATTTGGACCTATTAACAACATTGAAGCCCCCTATAAAATCCCAAAATCTAATCCTTCAAGAACTTAAGAGGAGAAGCAACTAGGGTTTGAGAAAATAAGCTTGAAGGACCGATTATTCCGAAACTTCTTCGTGAAACAAATTACAGATTTGGAATCCTCTCGACGTAGGCTTCGATAGACACCCAAAATTCATGGAGAAAAAGGTACGCGGGGTTCTCCTAATATCTCATGGGCATAGAAATCATGTTTTAAGAATCGGGTTTTCAAATTCATGTTCATAGTCATGTTTTAGGAGCTTTAATGATATTGTTTTGGCCTTTTGGCTTTCCCCCAAAGTGATTGAAAATTTTATGTATACGTATATATGTGTTTGTCCTGAAATATGAATTGAGAGTATTATTTTTATGAAACCCCTCTCTTAATGTAAAGTTTTTCATGTTCTGCGTAATATAAATTGGTTTGAAATACATCTTGAAAAGAAAAGGAAATCATGATATGAGGTGCTTTGACTCTTGCTATGTTTGGAATATGATTTTGAACACGAAAGAGAGGGTTGTGAATGTTGAATATGCATGTTATGAAAGAACGCATGGTTTTGCCAAAATGCACATGACCACTATATGTTTGAGGAAAGTTTTGCATGGATTAGACTTGAGTTTCGGAACATGACATCTTTAATACAAACTACATGTTTTGGTGGTCTGAAATTATATTTTTGTGAAAGATCGTGCTAAATGCATTATGGCTCATAAATAGGACTTGCAATGTCCTGATATGATGATACCTATTTCAGACTAATGCCATATCAGACTCAGACTAACATTTTAGACTTTCAGAATGTTGTATGTACAGAAAAGGTTAAAAATGGGCATACAGAGATGTTAGGTGGTCCCCTGAAGAGGGCTTGAGTTCAAGCGACTCATTGCCTAAAACCGTGGTTTGCCGACCCGGGTATACTATTATGCGCTGACTTAAATGTCCTGTGGCGTATCAGACTTAGAGACTCCAACCCTTACAGCACACTTGCGTTGGGGGCTTCCCCGCCGAGTCAATGGCGGATTCCATACAGCCCGTGGAATATCAGACTTGTAGGGGAATACCACCGAACTCAGAAGTAAAACACAGATCATGATTTGAAATAAACAGACAGGTTGCATGTTATCAGAAATTGCCCATGTATTTTTCAGAAATAGTTTTATACATGATGTCTTGATGAAAAATTGCTTTCACTTAATATATATATATATATATATATATATATATATATGTATGTATGTTCCATTATACTATTTTGGATTGCTTCGCGTGCCAGTACTTTTGTGCTGACCCCCCCTCCTTCCAGGTTCTGAGGCACAATCTAGGGTCCTGCTACTTAGTAGATATTCTCGGATTCGGATAATTGATCTCACAGTGGTGAGCCTTTTATTATTCGGAAGTCCTAATTATGTCAGACATTCTCTTATTTATTTTGTTTTTGGTTTACTGGGGGCCTTGTCCCAGTTTTTTTTTTAGACAGATGTTTGAGTTTTTAGTAGAGATTTCGCAGACTGATGTCAGGTAGTATTATTTAGAAATGTTGTAGAACTTGACAATGTTTTCCTTACTCAGTTTAAATTCCACATTTTATTATGATTACGAATGTTGTGCATGATAACCTGTTAGAGAATGGGTGTTCCGGGCCTTCATGGTTCGGGATGCTCATCACGGCTAGGGCCTAGGATCAGGTCATGAAAAAATTTGTATCAGAGAACGGTTCATAGTCCCAGGGTGTCTGAGAAATCGCGTCGGGTAGAGTCTTGTTTATGGGTGTGTAGAGCACCACACTTATAGGCGTTTAGGAATGTTTCCCTTCTTTGTGATTTAGTTCGTGCTTCAGAGTCAGACTGTTCCTCCTTCATACTCTAATTCGTGCTATGGTGACGTCCATACAAAAGTAAAATCATCCCAAATTCTTTCCTTACTCTGATGTTCTCAGACCCATCACATTTCTAGGGTGAATCGAGTGCTGAAGTTTAGAGTCTAAATGGTATTGTCCCTTCGGATCGTGCCATGTAAGATCTTAAAATTATGCAAGGACTTGAGAAGAGTCCTTTATTTCTTCAGAGTGTATGGGTTCCAGTGTGAACCTTGATCTTGATGAAATCGTGCTTTTCAGCCTTCTGTATTAAGTATATTCGACCCTTTTCAGAAATTTATGTTGCAGATGTCATGCTTAAGGGAAATGATGTGTAGTAGAAGTGTTGGAATTGAATTTCCACCCAAATAGTAGTATAATTTAAAGTGTCGGTGTCATGACCTATTGGTAGCAAGTAGCGTGTGTGGATTGTATGATAATCTGTGGGGGAAGTAGTTGACTCATATTTTTTTATCTATACAAAGTAAGATGTGTATTCTCAGATTATGGAATGTTGTGTGACAAGTTTCTATCTCTTGAAAATATTTTATCATTGTGTGGTGTGAAACTAAAAGTCTAGTGAAGCCGTGTGAGGCCTATTTCGATTAACTAGAAATTCGTCATTCAACGTGTGGTTCTTGTGTTGGTTGAATATATGTATAGCTGAATCTTTTTGCATGAGATAGAGTTGGTAATGAAGCGATTCGTCCTTGTATAATTGTTATTAGTAAAAGACAGAGAAGGAGTTATTAGACGAGGTGAATTATCCTTGCTTGAAGTATGAAAATGGCCAGATTAGCCAGTAGGTATAAGTATAGACTCATGGTTGTTGTGGATTTTGAAGGTAGTGTAAATGTATGCTTGGTTAAGTAATATTGATGTGAGAAAGAAGTATAAGTAGATACGATTGTACGGGGTTACAATATAAGGACAAAGTTGACCATGTCTATTATGAGGCTTTAACCCCCTTGACCCTCTTTTCATTGGTAGTTGTAAACTAGTGCTACTTGTGAGAAGGTATGTAGTAGATTTTTGAGATATTTGGGTAGAATATCCCAATTTGATGGATTAGTATATTTATATTATGTTTCATTCTTAATTGGTGGTAAATGATTGATACTAAACTATTGGCTTGAATTTAAATGGTGTGGTGGTAAGTAGTGGCACGAGTTTGATGATGCATGTTTTATGGGATTAAATTAGTAGGCTTGATGTGATGAAATAGTACATACTAATGGATTATGATAAGGAAAACCGTTAGGTCATGATCGGTTATTGTGGTTATGAAGTTCCAGTGCACTAGTGTTTCGTGTGTGTTATTTCATAGTTTCTAAGTGAAAATTTCGTGTAAGGTTGGGTTGTAAATCATGCATAGCACTAGATATTAAGTTTGAACAGTTGATGTCCATGAAGGTGGATGTGAAGATTTCTTGGTTAATAAATACTTGTTGTATATAAGTGATCTAATAGACTTAAATGGTGCATGCAATAGAGTAAGTTTATTTGGTTCGTAATGGTGTATGATATTGCATGTTTGATGTAGAAGTATGCCAAAGGTGACATGAGTTTGTGGCATTTTTCTAAGGCTATTACTTGTTGTGCGTGGCTAGTGGTACCATTGAATCATTATGTGGAGAAAGACTAGTTAGATAGTACATGGTTATCTAAATAGCCATGTTAAGGTGTTTTGATTGATAGTGTTGGGCCTTTTGCGGTGATCTTGATTCTCATAGTAGAGGGATATAAATTTGGAGTCGCAATAGTGGTATGCTCTATAGAAAAAGATATGGTTCATCAAAGGCTTGGTAATATCCATGTTGAGTGTTATCATCTAAGCTTGACTTTTGAAGGTTAAACCGACAGAATAAGTGTGCAAGCATTATACTATGACTATTGGATGCTAGAGAAAGATAGAGTGTATCCCAGAAGGTAGTCATTCGTGCTAAGTTCTATGATATGCATGTATTGTTATTTTTTTTCAGACCCTAGAGTGTAGTAAGTGTAGTTCAGTTAGAATATGGTAAAGGATCTCCCAAAACACTAGATGAAGACTTGAAGCTAAGGGGGAGATGACAGAACGAATGACCAAGTAAGGCTCTCAGATTCTAGTAGTGATGCAGTATGATTTAGAACGTTAGAAAGTGAGGGTGAGACTCAACCCATTCTTATCGAAGTATTTTTTTCAGTTATCCCAATATCTACTCATGCTTTACGTTTCAGTCCAATGATTAAAATTCATGTTCATGCTTATGACAGAGAATCCTGTACTCTTCAAGTTCCAAAATGAGAAGTTTTAGTTCATTCAGTAGTCGGAATCCCATTCGATAAGTTATGAACTCCAAATTGAGGTCATGTAGCTCATGACTCATGTACTCCCACTTTATAGTATGCTTGTTTTAGATAAGACCATAAGTGTGAAGTAAGATCTGGGGCCAAGTTTTTGATATATTTGAGTTTTAGTGGAAATTTGTATGGGTATGTTCTTAGGGTAGCGCGTGGGAGTTATATTAATAGTGGTTTAGAGAATATGTGAAGTGTTTCTTCATGGTGTTTGCCTTGAAGTTCATATGAGGTTTTAAAGATAGGCTTGAATGACATGTTGGGATTTTAGTGAAGGGACGCAATATACACTAGTGAATCTATAGTAAGAGTTCAGAGTTAGTCATTAATGTGGCAAGGCATGATATGCTTAGGGTGTGAACTTTAAAAGGATGTGGAAGATTGAATCGTTTTGTTTAGACTATTATCATGGTATGACATGTATTGTTGTGACTTGGAGTTAGGCTTGATGGCAGTGAAAGGATTTAAGCTACTATAGACATTGTAGAAAGAGATATCAATGCCCATATGAGAGTTATAAGTTGAATGTAATGAATATGGTATTTAAGGGAAATAGTATAGTTAAGGGAGTATTAAAGAGATACTCCAGTTGAATATAAGTTTCCGGTGTATTTTAGTTTAGCAGTCAGGCAGACAAGTTACAGTGGTTTCCACCTTTTAACCCAATCCTGCTATCCGATGTCTCATGCATATGACCATCCCAATATATTTCACCTTAAGTTACGAATTCAGTTCAGTCAAAGCATCATGTTTTAGATTCATCTATTTAGTCGTGACTCAGTTCATGAGTGTTCAGGGCATAATCGAAAATACTTCCAAGTATTTTAGCCCAGTTAGTATGATACCCTGGTACGATCTAAGTCTTGATGCCTCATGATTCGTAATTGGATAAGCTATCACTTCTCAATTCAATATGTATGGTTGGATCATGAACACTTCAAGGGAATCCTAAACTCTTAGCATGAATCAGCGTCTTGAAGCAAGTAAGGGCAAGCCAACTCGAAATTCAGTTTTGTGATAGAAGTTTAAATATTTTAGATCAGTTATATACTTAGTTATATACTTTATTAGAAGACACATCATGTCAGCGTCATTCTATACCTTTGAGCTTCAACATTTAGAATCCATCATTCGGGGATGAATGATCCCAAGGAGGAGATAATGTAACACCCCGCATTTCAGGCTAGAATAAAAAAATATGACTCTGATGCGTTGATAATCCCAGAGCCTTAACTCTTATGAAAATTTGGCATGTTAATCAATTTTGTTGTATGTGAATCCATTTGAGAACGAAATTAGACCATAGAAGTCCTTCAACTCAAGGACGAGTTAAAACCATTTCGATCGATTAAGTTCTAGTGGACGTTGTAATTTGTGTCAAATCCCATTGACAATAACTCATTGTATATGATTAACTGGGTGGCATACTATATACTAAATTGTATATAATTGAATAAGATTTCCAACGATACCAAATTTGCCTAAAACGGACACCCGGTGAAGAAGTTATGGAATTTCAAAGTTGAATGTGTCAACTATTCACATATAGGCGATGCATAGGGCGGCGCCTATGCAAATATAGGCGATGCATAGGGCTGCGCCTATGCAAATATAGGTGATGCATAGGGTGGCGCCTATGTAAATACAGGAGATGCAAAGTGCTGCGCATACTTATGGTTTCAGGTGACGAAAACACTCCGTTTTAAGTTATTTTAAGTGCAATTTAGTCCTTTCAAAACCCAAAATCATCCTTACCCACTCCTAAACGGATTTGTTCCTATTAACAACATTGAAGCCTCCTATAAAATCCCAAAATCTAATCCTTCAAGAACTTAAGAGGAGAAGTAACTAGGGTTTGAGAAAATAAGCTTGAAGGAGCGATTATTCCGAAACTTCTTCGTGAAACAAATTACAGATTTGGAATCCTCTCGACGTAGGCTTCGATAGACACTCAAAATTCGTGGATAAAAAGTTACGCGGGGTTTTCCTTAAATCTTATGGGCATAGAAATCATGTTTTAAGGATCGTGTTTTCAAATTCATGTACATACTCATGTTTTAGAAGCTTTAATGATATTGTTTTGGCCTTTTGTCTTTCCCCCAAAGTGATTGAAAATTTTATGTATACGTATATATGCGTTTGTCCTGAAATATGAATTGAGAGCATGATTTTTATGAAACCCCTCCCTTAATGTAAAGTTTTTCATGTTCTGCGTAATATAAATTATTTTGAAATACTTCTTGAAAAGAAAAGGAAATCATGATATGAAGTGCTTTGACTCTTGCTATGTTTGGAATATGATTTTCAACACGAAAGAGAGGGTTGTGAATGTTGAATATGCATGTAATGAAAGAACGCATGGTTTTGCCAAAATGCACATGACCACCATATGTTTGATGAAAGTTTTGCATGGATTAGACTTGAGTTTTGGAACATGACATCGTTAATACAAACTACATGTTTCGGTGGTCTAAAATTATATTTTTATGAAAGATCTGCTAAATGCATTATGGCTAAGAAATAGGACTTGCAATGTCTTGGTATGACGATACCAATTTCAGACTAATGCCATATCAGACTCAGACTAATATTTCAAATTTCATGATTTTAGACACTCAGAATGTTGCCTGTACAGAAAAGGTTAAAAATGGGCATACAGAGATGTTAGGTGGTCCCCCGAAGAGGGCTTAAGTTCACGCAACTCATTGCCTAAAACCGTGGTTTGCCGACCCGGGTATACTATTATGCGCTGACTTAAATGTCCTGTGGCGTATCAGACTCAGAGACTCCAACCCTTGCGGCACACTTGGGTTGGGGGATTTCCCGCCGAGTCAATGACGGATTCCTTACAGCCCGTAGAATATCAGACTTGTAGGGGAATACCACCTAACTCAGAAGTAAAACACAGATCATGATTTGAAATAAACAGACAGGTTGCATGTTATCAGAAATTGCCCATGTATTTTTCAGAAACAGTTTTATACATGATGCCTTGATGAAAAATTGCTTTCACTTAATATATATATATATATATGTGTATGTTCCATTATACTATTTTGGATTGCTTCGTGTGACAGTACTTTTGGGTTGACCCCCCTCCTTCCAGGTTCCTAGGCACAATCTAGGGGTCCAGCTACTCAGTAGATATTCTCGGATTTGCAGACTTGATCTCACAGTGGTGAGCCTTCTATTATTCGTAAGGCCTAATTATGTCAGACATTCTCTTATTTATTTTGTTTTTGGTTTATTGGAGGCCTTGTCCCAGTTTATTTTCAGACAGATGTTTGAGTTCTTTGTAGTGATTTCGCAGACTGATGTCAGATAGTATTATTCAGAAATGTTGCAGAACTTGACCATATTTTCCGTACTCAGTTTAAATTCCACGTTTTATTATGATTACGAAAGTTGTGCATGATAACCTATTAGAGAATGGGTGTTCCGGGCCTTTATGGTTTGGGATGCTCATCTCGATTAGGGCCTAGGCTCGCGTCGTGACAGTAAGTAAACTAGTATGTAAATGGATTGATGTAACTTCTCATGTCTAACCCTTGGACTGTAAGTGGGATTTGGTACTCATGATATTCATATGTAGTTTATTCTCATGTATAAGAATTATAACCACCAAATATTTGACAAAAGGTCAATGTGAATGAAATGTGCATGGTGATCTATTTTTTATGCTTTTAATGTTGTGATATGATCCCATTGTGTACTTAGTTTCAGTTGCAATAGGATTATTGATGATAGGCGAAATTACGCGCCTATATCAATATATTTTGCACATATTTTAGCCTAGTTTTGAGAACAAATTATATATTTCATGCACTTTTAGTCCTTTTTCCTGTAAATGAGCTAACGAACATGATTAGGAAAGTTTCAGGTATAAATGATGCAAAATACAGCATTTTATGACTTACTTGACGCAAAAGAAAGCTCACAAAGGAAGGGAAGAAAGTCTACACGCCTAAGGACCAAAACTGCTGCATGGAAAATCTGTCCCGGGCTAAAACAACATTTCTGAAGACTTTGGGGACTTACAGACACATAGCTGGATTTGGACAATGATACATCAACCTAGTACAATTGGGTTATGTATTTCATTAGTTTATTTGGATTATGATAATGTTACACTAACCTAGTACATTTGGGTTAAGTATTTCATTAGTTTAGTAGGATTTGGTTATTTATTTCATTAGCTTAGTAGGACTAGGATATGGGTATTATAAATACCCCATCATGCTAGAGATTTTTAGGCATTCCGCAATTAATTCAACAATTAATCTTCTTCCATCCCTCTCTTCCTCCACCACAACAATTCTACAACTCTTCTAATCTTTTCATCAATTCTACTCTTCTATTCATCTATTCCACAACAAGAGAATCGTTACTTGCTAAGGAATCATGCCTCACGCCTATCACTTGATCTACACGCCATTACTCAATATTGTGATATAATAACAATGTCAATCATGATCTCCTTCGCACTCATGGGTAACTAAACCTCTCTGTTGGGGTTATGAAAGCCGAATGAGATATTATCTATTGCTGTGAGTTTGTGAGTTCGTGACACGTATATTGCTTATATCATAATTCTCTTCATCTTAATCTACATTCTTTGCGGTTGCAAACGCAAGAATACGCTAGTGTAACATTTAACTTGTTCGAGAGAAAGGTTATTTGTCTGGAAAAGAGATAATGTCAATGTAGTAGGACACCCTTTCCTATTAAAAAGCTAGTGCCGTAACTGGACTAACCTCTTGGAGAATTCGTACCGTTAGACACACTTTAAGCTGGAGAGAGTTAAAGTGAAATAGTCCTTGTTGAGGTCGAGAGACGCTTGGATTTACCATCGACTACAATTCTCTATAAGCAATTGCATGTCAAGATTCTACACACTCATAGCCAATAGAGACGTATACCTCAGAAGGTGGACATAACCCCAACGCTTCACTTCTCATTATTTACAACTCACGTAACAATTTCTCTCTCTTTACTTTATTATTTTCAGCTTTTGTTTACATTACTTGCAAAACAAGAATCCCCCCTTTTTATGAGACTTGCACCAAAAGTTTAGTAAATCTGCTTACTTGTTGGCCAAGCTATTCCCTGTGGGATCGACACCCAACCCAGGTTGGGTTCTATATTTGCTAACAACCGCTTTACACTCCTACGAGAGCTGTAGATTGAGCGTTATCAAAAATTGGCGCCGTTGCCGGGGAATACGAGTGTCAATCAAAGTTTGTGATAATTACTAGACCCTTTGGTCAAATATTCTCGTACTTTTACTTTTAGTTTTTGTTTTTGTTTATTGCAGGGTTTTCTTTTAGTGCATGACCCATACTAGAAGTTCTGGTCAACCGTTATTACCAATCAATCCAGAATCACAACGAATTAGAAGAATGGAAGCACAAGCTGAAATCGACAGGATGGCTGCTCAACACGAGCAAGAAAGATTAGCTGCTCTTGCTTCCTCCCAAGTACACCAGAAAAACATTGATAATCCTGGGCGAGCAACAAATCTTGACGATGAGGATTTAGGTGACGACGAGTTGATAAACCCAAGGCATATTGCTGAAACTACAACACCTGCCAACAGAAGAGGTTGACAAGCTCGGTATAGGTATGATCGCCAACCTTTGCAGCCAGCTTTCGACGATGATGATGATGATCTTGATGGTGCCGGAGCCACTGGAGCTATAATTCCACCACCATTAGCACCCGGGGCCAAGTTCAACATCACAAGCACCATGATTCAGTTATTGCAACTCAAGGGATTATTTGGTGGACTAGCAGGCGATGATTCGAATATGCATCTCATCAACTTTATTTCTACATGCAACTCCTTTGACAATCCTGGTGTTGGTTAGAATGCTATTTGATTACGTCTATTTCTATTGTGTCTGTCTGGGGAGGCAACACTATGGTTGAATGGGTTGACTCCTGATTCGATTACAAATTGGAGGCAATTGAGAGACGCTTTCCTAGAAAGATTCTTTCCGCCATCCAAAAGGGCTCAATTGAGAGATGAAATCAGCAACTTTCGTCAACTTCCCTCTGAAGCTCTTCATGAAACATGGGAGAGGTTCAAGACAAAGCTAGCGAGATGCCCAAACCATCACATGACTAATGTTCACCTCATAGAGATATTGTATAGAGCCTTGAATTCAATAACTAAACCAGTAGTGGACAACGCAGCTGGAGGATCTTTCATGGACCTCACCTTTGGTCAAGCAAGAAATATGCTAGATCGTATGACGAAACAAAGTAGAGCTTGGCATACCAGGGATTCTGAGGTAGCAAGCGCCACTTTATCTATTGGCATGACTGCAGACCAAAGAAGAAGAGAAGAAGAACGTGATCAAGACATGGCGCACATGAAAACACAAATTGATCTTCTGACAAAGCATTTATTATCAGGGAAGACCGAAAAAGTGAAAGCTGTGGCGCTAAAAGGAAGAGACGAATCTGATTCCGAAGAGGAGGCCAACTACTTGAACAATCAGGGGGTTTCCGTGGGAATGCCTAAGGAAACCAAGGTCGGAACTATTATGATAAATCTGGAAGCAAAGACCAAGGTAGTTGCAAGAAAAACAATGAAAAGAGTGGTTTGTACGTTCCCCCTGGTAGACGTGATACCACCACCTCTAATTCTGGAAGTATGGAAGACATGATGACTAAGTTATTGAAAAGAGTGGGAGCAACGAGGGCGGGAGTTATGGAGGTGATTAATGATTTGTCCTCCATGAAGCAATTAGTTGATTCTCATTCCACTTCTATCAAGCAAATAGAGCAGCAATTGAGCCAACTCTCAGTAGTATTCAATCAAAGAAAGGCTAGCACCTTACCGAGCGATACTGTGTAAAACCCAAGGAATGATGGGTCATGCATGGCCATCACTACCAGAAGTGGTAAAGTGCTGGAAACTTCAGCAAAAGGAAAGCAAGTGGTTGACGAAATTGCGTACATGGACGTTACCCTTAGTGACGTTATAAAAGGAGATGATGCCGCAACAACTACTTCCAATGTAAAGGACGTTACACCTTGTGACGTGCAGCCTGAAAAAATGGAAAAACGGAAGCAAGAGGAGAAGAAAGCCACGGAGAGAACACTTCCATACCCACCACCACCTTTTCCCCAAAGATTGAAGAAGGTGGCGGATGACACTAAGTTCAGCAAATTTATGACTATGTTGAAGCAGCTGACCATTAATGTTCCACTAGTAGAGGCACTTGAACAAATGCCTGGGTATGCGAAGTTTATAAAAGATCTTTTGATAAAGAAGAGGGCAGCAAGTTATGAGCTGAAAGACGATGTGCATCATTGTAGTGCAATTGCTACCAGATCGATAGTTCAGAAGAAGGCCGACCCCGGAGCTTTCACTATTCCTTGCACCGTCGGATCTTTGAACTTTGCCAAAGCGCTATGTGACTTAGGATCCAGCATCAACTTGATGCCATTATCGATATACAAGAAGTTGGGGTTAGTAGATCCTACACCAACTAATATGAGGCTTGTCATGACGGATAGGTCGGTAAAACGACATGTTGGGATTCTATGCGATGTCTTAGTAAAGGTTTCTTCATTTATCTTTCCAGCAGACTTCGTCATCTTGGATTGCGAGGCAGATTCTGAGGCTCCCATAACCTTGGGGCGCCCTTTCCTTGCTACAAGAAGTGTGCTCATTGATTTAAGAGCTAATGAACTTTCATTCCGAATAAATGACGAAGTGGTTCGTTTTGATGTTTGCAAATCAATGAAGCAACCCAAAGATCTGAGTGTATTTTCTGTGGCTGATGTTGTCTTTGATGATGAGAGAGAACGACTTGAAGAAGAGCAAATTTTTGATGATCCTTTGGAGGTTTTACCCATAAAAGGAGAGAATGAGGATGCTGAAATTTCTGAAGAAGCTATTTGTGCTCTATCGGGATTAGGAACATATCGCTATACTCCCAAGAAGCTGGATCTTGATCTCAAGAATCGACCCATACCACCAGCTAAGTCATCTATTGAAGAACCACCCACACTAGAATTGAAGGAGCTGCCAAGCCATTTGAAGTACGCATTCTTAGGAAGCGGAAACACTCTTCCAGTCATAGTGGCAGCCGATTTGGGTGAGCAACAAGTTGCAACTCTTATTTCCATCTTACGCAAGTATATTAGAGCTATTGGATGGACCATTGCGGATATTATTGGTATTCCACCTGGGATTTGCACACATAAAATTCAGCTTCAAGAAAAGTGCACACCCACCATTGAACATCAAAGGCGTCTAAACCCACCTATGCAAGAGGTAGTAAAGAAAGAAATTATCAAATGGTTAGACGTAGGAGTTGTATATCCTATCTCCGACAGTACATGGGTAAGCCCAGTACAATGTGTTCCCAAGAAAGGAGGTATGATGGTGGTCGCGAATGCAAAGAATGAGCTTATTCCACTCAGGCCCGTTACTGGATGTAGAGTATGCATGGACTACCGCAAGCTAAATTATTGGACGCTCAAAGATCACTTCCCAATGCCCTTCATAGACCAAATGCTAGATCGATTAGCGGGGAAAGGATGGTTTTGTTTCCTTGATGGTTATTCAGGCTATAATCAGATTTGTATTACTCCCGAAGACCAAGAGAAGACAACATTTACATGACCATATGGTACATTTTCCTTCAAACGTATGCCATTCAGGTTATGTAACGCACCAGCCACCTTTCAACGTTGTATGATGTCTATTTTCTTTGATATGGTTGAAGACACTTTGGAGGTATTTATGGACAACTTTTCAGTTGTTGGTAAGTCTTTTGAAGCATGTTTGGCAAACTTGAGCATGGCATTGCAAAGATGTGTAGAGTTCAACCTTGTGCTGAATTGGGAGAAGTGCCACTTCATGGTAAAAGAAGGAATCGTTCTTGGGCACAAGATCTCTGAAAGAGGAATAGAGGTTGATTGAGCAAAAATTGAGGTTATTGAGAAGCTACCACCTCCAATTTCGGTGAAGGGAGTTCGTAGTTTTCTTAGCCATGTTGGGTTCTATCGTAGATTCATCAAAGACTTCTCCAAAATTGCTAGTCCATTGTGCAAATTATTGGAGAAAGATGCGAAGTTTGACTTCGATGACGATTGCTTGAAGGCATTCAAATGCCTTAAAGGAAAACTCATTGAAGCCCCTATCATGGTAGCACCAGATTGGTCGCTCCCATTCGAAGTCATGTGTAATGCTAGTGGTGTAGCCGTTGGTGCCGTTCTTGGTCAGAGAAAGGAGAAATTATTTCATCCTATCTACTATGCTAGTAAGGTCCTGAATGAAGCCCAAAGGAACTACACTGTTACTGAACAAGAGCTCCTAGCGATTGTGTTTGCGTTTGAAAAGTTTCGTGCCTATCTATTGGGTACTAAGGTGATTGTTCATACAGACCATGCAGCTCTTAGGTATCTAATAACGAAAAAGGATGTAAAACCAAGGTTGATTAGATGGGTATTGCTGCTTCAAGAGTTTGATTTCGAAGTCAAAGATAGATGAGGTTGCGAGAACCAAGAGGCTGATCACCTATCTAGACTCGAGAATGAGCATGTGGCGCAACCTGAAATTCAGATTGATGATGCATTTCCGGACTAGGAGATATTAGCGACAACAGTGGAGAAATTACCATGGTATGCCGACTTTGCAAATTTCGTGATGAGTAATGTGCTACCTGCCAATTTATCTTACCATCAAAGGAGGAAGTTCATGCATGACGTTCAGCAATACTATTGGGATGAACCTTATTTATTTCGAAGATGCGCTGATGGTATCATTTGATGATGTATATCCCACAAAGAAGTGCCCACCATATTGGAAGCATGCCATATATCCCAAGTTAGAGGACATCATGCAGGCAATCGAACGGCAAAAAAGGTATTGCAAAGTGGTTATTATTGGCCTTTGATATTCAGAGATGCATACGACTATGTTAGAAGGTGTGACCAATGCCAGCGTCAAGGTGCTATCTCAAAATACCATGAAATGCCCATGTCTAAAATTCTTGAGGTAGAACTCTTTGATGTGTGGGGTATAGATTTCATGGGTCCATTCGTGAATTCGTTTGGAATAAAGTATATCTTGGTTGCTGTGGATTATGTTTCGAAATGGGTTGAAGCTGTAGCGTTGGCCGACAACGAAGGAAAGTGTGTTGTAGCATTCTTAAAGAGGAATATCTTCTCTCGCTTTGGAGTACCACGTACTATCATAAGTGATGGAGGATCTCACTTTTCCAACAAGCTGTTCAAATCTGTATTGGCCAAGTATGGTGTTAAGCAACACAAGATATCTACACCTTATCATCCCCAAACTAGTGGACAAGTAGAGGTTTCCAATCGCGAGATCAAGCAAATCCTTGCAAAGACGGTTAATGCGAATAGGAAGGATTGATCTTGAAAGCTAGATGATGCACTATGGGCGTATAGGAATGCATTCAAAACACCCATTGGTATGTCACCTTATCAACTAGTTTATGGGAAGGCTTGTCATCTACCCATCGAGCTCGAACATAAGACATTGTGGGCATTGAAGCAATTGAACTTGAATTGGGATGATGTGAAGAATCTGAGGTTGGAGCAGCTAAACGAACTAGATGAATTTCGTATTCATGCATACGAAAGGTCTGACCTATACAAGGAGCGGATGAAGAAGTATCATGATCAGTGGATTGTTCGACGAAACTTCCAAAAGGGTGATATGGTACTACTCTTCAACTCCAGATTAAAGCTCTTCCCAGGTACGTTAAAATCTAAGTGGTCTGGTCCATTTAAAATTATCCAAGTCTACTCGTCTGGAGTAGTCGAATTGGAAGGAAATAAGGGTGTTGTCTTCAAAGTGAATGGCCAACGTGTTAAGCCTTATATCAGTCCTCTTGACTCGATGAATGACATGGCCATCACTTATCTCGACGAAGTTTAAGTACTCGAGATTACTACGTCGAGCCACGACCAAAACTAAGGCGCTTGTTGGGAGGCAACCCATCGTACTAATCGCTTTCATTTGTTTTGAGAAAATATAGGTGCAACAAATAGTCAACGAGGAGATTGATTTCAATTGACGATTTGGACGCATTGTACGGTAAAGTTGGTAAGTTAGGAATGGTAATGCATAAGGCTATAGATTGAGCATTTCTCATGCCAAAATAGGCTTCGAGGAAGGCTAGGCCTTGGTAAAACTAGGCCACGAACGATGCACAACCTATCCTATAGCCTAAGGTCTCGGAATCTAGTGTGCTATACACTATGCGCCGCCTATTCCTAGGTATGCTTTTGACTATGTACCGCCTATGCTATGGCATTTGGTCTTAGTATCTCATGTCCCATAGACTATGCGGTGCATATGTCTACAAATGCCATAGACTATGCGGCGCATATGTCCCATTATGCTATAGATAATGCGCCGCATATGTGATTGATATGCCGAGAATTATGCGCCGCATATGTGGGATTTTTGTCTCCAAAACCGATTGTAAATGGGTCATAACCCGACCCATTCTCTTCCTATATAAAGGGGACTTAGTTTTATAACACAACCACATTAGAAAATAACCTAAAGGCGCCACATACACTCCCAAATCTTCTCAAAATTTTTTTCTTTAGCTCTTCCTATTCACAAAACCATCTCCACAAGATTCAAGCAAGTAAGTACTCTATTATTTTTCATTTATTTCCCGTAAGTACTACGTTGCTATGTTTATTATGAATTGCTAAATCGTATAAAATTGTTGGTGATGTTCGTGTGTTTGGATTGTTGATATAAAATCATGTGAGTGAGCATATACGTAGGAAAATCTTGACTTTTTTCTGACTTGAATTTGGTTTTAATAGCATTGTTATACTATTTGAGGAATTGCTATAGTCTTGAACATTGTTTAAGATTGCTACTTGGATACTTACATGTTAGGCTATCCCGTTCATCGGGATAAAACCTACAGTGCCTACAGACATAGGAGGTTATGATTGTTGAAAGTAACTATATTATGTGGTAACCCCTATGTAGTAGTGTTGTTATATCTAACATGAAAGTAGTACAATGGCTGCAAGTAAGTGATGCATTGCTGATTTTCTTGTCGGAATACAATCCTAAAACGTATGTTGACGAAATCTGAGTAATCGACTACTTTTACCTCACTGATTTGTGGTAACAAAACTAAGTGTGGGGTGGTACCCCTACTGCTTGCTTATAGATTGTATCGATTGAGATTGTGCTGCAATTAACACTATTTCTTGCCTCAGGTACAATGGCACCTAAAGCGAGCCAAGGCAAGGAGAAGGCTACCACTTCCCAAAAGAGCAAGAAAAGAGGCCGCAAGGAGCACAAATACCTCGACTCACGCTTGGAATTAAGTGGTAAACTTATGAGGAACTTCTGAGGATGAAGACTCTGATGATGATTCCAATGCAAAGGGTATGACCCCAGACATAGAGGATAAGTTAGACCAACAAGGTTCCTCGTATTTATTTTCCACTGAGGACAGTGTCCCGACTAAGTGTGGGGTGGTGGTATTGCATTCTATACTTCTCTATTCGCATCTATGTTTGTTTGCTTTTGTTTCATTTTTGTTTCATTTTGTTTTTTTACTAGTTTAATTTTTTTTTCTAGCTTCGCATGAAATTATTTTGATAGGCAGCATGAGATTATAACAAGAGTATGTGTTACAATTGTGACTATTGAGACGTTTAGGCTCTAGTTGTGACTCATTATGTGATATTATGAGATTCAATTCCTTCACTTGTTGGGTCGAGAGTCTATATTACTTCCAATCAAGTCGACCATGTGCCTTGTGTGTGTGAGATTAATCGTATATTCTATGATTGTGGCTGATGCTAGAACTTGCCTAGTATGTATGCAAAGCGAAAATAAGGAGTGTAAGTTTAGGATATGATTTAGGCATTTATTTGCCAACCTATATTTGTTTATCTTCAGTTTTACCTACCCATAGACATCATCCTAGTTAAACCCTTTTGATCCTTTAGCCTATTTGTTTGACAACCTCGTATGTAAGCCTAATCCATTTTTTTCAAGACCGTAATTTGATCCAAATTCCTAAGTGCTTTAAAGTGAAAAAGTCATGTGACAATATAAGAGGAAATTGGGTGAGTATGATGCTATAAATTGTAATGGTGCTTGAATGTGTTATGAAAAACAAAGTGCTAGCATAAGAGGTATGTTGTGAAAAGAAAAAGGAAAAGAAAGCTGAAAAGTGAGTTGTGCTAAAAATTGATAAACAAAAGAGGAGAACAAGGGTGGTAGAATAATAAAAAGAAGAAAGGTTGAAAGAAAAAAAAAGTGTCAATGATACAAAGTGATGTATTAAAGCGCTTAGGAACCTAGTCACTATTCTTGGCCAAAATAGTCCTACCCGTCCCTTAGCCTACATTACAACCATCAAAAGACCTACTTGATCCTAATCTTAACATTCCGACATTTAGTAGAGTACTACATTAAGGGCAAGCCTATGGTCATCAGTTGCTACATATGAATTCTTTGTGAGAGTGAGAGCAAGGACATTTTGATACCCATGTTTGAAAAATATGCTATATTTGTGAGTGATTATGGGTACTATATTGTGAGACACACATGGTTGATGAGTTTTCGATAGTTATATATGATTCTATGTACCTTAACGTTTGCATGCGAGTTGATCACCATCACGAGTCTATGCTTGAGGTTATACTATTTCTACTTATAATCGAAAAACTACTCTTTGATTGATAATTGTTGTGTTTGCCTTGATAAATGTTTTGTGTTGTTGCTGTAAAAACCTTCAGTTGATGCTTAGAAGGACATGATATGTTGTTTGAGGACGAACAAAGCTCTAAGTGTGGGGTGTTTATGATAGTCGAAATTACGCGCCTATATCAATATACTTTGCCCATATTTTAGCCTAGTTTTGAGAACAAATTATATATTTCATGCACTTTTAGTCCTTTTTCCTGTAAATGAGCTAACGAACATGATTAGGAAAGTTTCAGGTATACATGATACAAAATGCAGCATTTTATGGCTTACTTGACGCAAAAGAAAGGTCACAAAGGAAGGGAAGAAAGTCTACACGCCTAAGGACCAAAACTGCTGCATGGAAAATCTGTCCCGGGCTAAAACAACATTTCTGAAGACTTTGGGGACTTACAGAAACATAGCTGGATTTGGACAATGATACATTAACCTAGTACAATTGGGTTATGTATTTCATTAGTTTATTTGGATTATGATAATGTTACACTAACCTAGTACATTTGGGTTAAGTATTTCATTAGTTTAGTAGGATTTGGTTATTTATTTCATTAGCTTAGTAGGACTAGGATATGGGTATTATAAATACACTATCATGCTAGAGATTTTTAGGCATTCTGCAATTAATTCAACAATTAATCTTCTTCCATCCCTCTCTTCTTCCACCACAACAATTCTACAACTCTTCTAATCTTTTCATCAATTCTACTCTTCTATTCATCTATTCCACAACAAGAGAATCGTTACTTGCTAAGGAATCACACCTCACGCCTATCACTTGATCTACACGCCATTACTCAGTATTGTGATATAATAACAATGTCAATCGTGATCTCCTTCGCACTCATGGGTAACTAAACCTCTCTGTTGGGGTTATGAAAGCCGAATGAGATACTATCTATTGCTGTGAGTTTGTGAGTTCGTGACACGTATATTGCTTATATCATTATTCTCTTCATCTTAATCTACATTCTTTGCGGTTGCAAATGCAAGAATACGCCAGTGTAACATTTAACTTGTTCGAGGGAAAGGTTATTTGTCTGGAAAAGAGATAATGTCAAGGTAGTAGGACACCCTTTCCTATTAAAAAGCTAGTGCCGTAACTGGACTAACCTCTTGGAGAATTAGTACCGTTAGACATGCTTTAAGCTCGAGAGAGTTAAAGTGAAATAGTTCTTGTTGAGGTCGAGAGACGCTTGGATTAACCATCGACTACAATTCTCTATAGGAAATTGCATGTCAAATTCTACACACTCATAGCCAATAGATACGTATACCTCAAAAGGTGGACATAACCCCAACGCTTTACTTCTCATTGTTTACAACTCACCTACAATTTCTCTCTCTTTACTTCATTATTTTCAGCTTTTGTTTACATTACTTCAAAACAAGAATCCCCCCTTTTTACGAGACTTGCACCAAAAGTTTAGTAATTCTTCTTACTTGTTGGCCAAGCTATTCCCTGTGGGATCGACACCCAACCTAGGTTGGGTTCTATATTTGCTAACGACCGCTTTACACTCCTGCGAGAGCTGTAGATTGAGCATTATCAATTATCCTTGTAGTATTCTGAACAGTAGCCTATAGTCAGTTTACAGAATCAGTGCGACTCCAGTTAAGCTTAGTAGAGTCTTGTTATCAGGATCAGTTTAGTTGGGAGTAGGATGCAACACCGAGCAAACCTATGGATGGGGCCATTCCTAGTAGATTAGGGTTTCACCCCTAGAAGCTATCCATGAATAACAACACTATGTTGCTAGCGTAGGTTGATATGTCTTCCAGCCAGTCTAGGATTGACAGATTTATTTACATCCTATGGTCATCAGTTGCTACATATGAATTCTTTGTGAGAGTGAGAGCAAGGACATTTTGATACCCATGTTTGAAAAATATGCTATATTTGTGAGTAATTATGGGTACTATATTGTGAGACACACATGGTTGATGAGCTTTGGATAGTTGTATATGAGTCTATGTACCTTAACGTTTGCATGCGAGTTGATCACTATCACTAGTCTCCGCTAGAGGTTAAACTGTCTCTACTTATAATCGGGAAGCTACTCTTTGTTGATAATTTTTGTGCTTGTCTTGAAGAATGTTTTGTGTTGTTGCTGTAAAAACCCTAAGTTGATGCTTAGAAGAAGATGATATTTTGTTCGAGGAAGAACAAAGCTGCAAGTGTGGGGTGTTGATGATAGGCGAATTAACACGCCTATATCAATATATTTTGCCCATATTTTAGCCTAGTTTTGAGAACAAATTATATATTTCATGCACTTTTAGTCCTTTTTCCTATAAATGAGCTAACGAACATGATTAGTAAAGTTTCAGATATAAATGATGCAAAATTCAGCATTTTATGGCTTACTTGACGCAAAAGAAAGCTCACGAAGGAAGGAAAGGGAGTTTACACGCCTAAGGACCAAAACTGCTGCATGGAAAATCTGTCCTGGGCTAAAACAGCATTTCTGAAGACTTTGGGGACCTGGACCAAAACTGCTGCATGGAAAATCTGTCCCGGGCTAAAACAGCAATTTTGAAGACTTTGGGGACTTACAGACACAAAGCTGGATTTTGACAATGATACATTAACCTAGTACAATTGGGTTATGTATTTCATTAGTTTATTTGGATTAGGAGAATGTTACATTAACCTAGTACAAATGGGTTAAGTATTTCCTTAGTTTAGTAGGATTTGGTTATTTATTTCATTAGCATAGTAGGAGTAGGATAGGAGTATTATAAATACCCTATCATGCTAGAGATTTTAATTAAGTCCTCCCTTAGTGGAGAGGCAAGTCCTCCCTTAGTGGAGAGACACATTCAACTTCTCAATTACAACTCTTCTAATCTTTCCATTAATTCTATTCTTAAATTCCACAACAAGAGAATCGTTACTTGCTAAGGAATCACGCCACACGCCTATCACCTAATCCACACGCCATTACTCAACAATAACAATGCAAATCGTGATCTCCTTTGCACTCATGGGTAACTAAACTTCTCTGTTGGGGTTATGGAAGCCGAATGAGATACTATCTATTGCTGTGAGTTTGTGAGTTCGAGACACGTATATTGCTTATATCATTATTCTCTTCATCTTAATGCAAATTCTTGTGGCTGCAGACGCATAGAATAACGCCAGTCTAACATTTAACTTGTTCGAGAGAAAGGTTATTTGTCTGGAAAAGAGATAATGTCAAGGTAGTAGGACACCCTTTCCTATTAAAAAGCTAGTGCCGTAACTGGACTAACCTCTTGGAGAATTCGTACCGTTAGACACGCTTTAAGCTCGAGAGAGTTAAAGTGAAATAGTCCTTGTTCAGGTCGAGAGACGCTTGGATTTACCATCGACTACAATTCCCTATAAGCAATTGCATGTCAAGACTCTACACACTCATAGCCAATAGAGACGTATACCTCAGAAGGTGGACATAACCTCAACGCCTCAATTCTCATTGTTTACAACTTACGTAACATTCTTCCTCTTTTTACTTTGCTATTTTCAGCTTTTACTTTATTGTTTTGGTTACACATTACAATCCCCCCTTTTTACGAGACTTGCACTAAAAGTTTAGTAATTTTACTTACTTGTTGGCCAAGCTATTCTCTGTGGGATCGACACCCAACCCAGGTTGGGTTCTATATTTGCTAACGACCGCTTTACACTCCTACGAGAGCTGTAGATTGAGCGTTATCAAAGAACATCCTGAAATTTCTCTCAGAAGTAAATTTAACTTCAGAATCGACCTTCTTCTAGAAACTCAGCTTATTTCCATTCCACCATATTGAATGGCTCCAATCGCACTCAAATAACCAATGGAATAATTGTAGTACCGCTTTGTTTAGGGACTCATCAGTGGTAGAGTTTCCCTGTGGGGCGCACTAGTCCTATTAGGCACACAAAAGGCAGTTGTCTTAGAATGTGCATTAACTACCATCAGCTCAACAAAGTCGCAATCAATAATAAATACCCACTTCATAGAATCGATGAATTGTTCAACCAACTTAGGGTGCCATTATTTTTATAAGATAGGGCTCAAATTTGGATATCATCAACTCAGTATAAGAGAATGTGACATCCCAAAAATATCTTTTCAAATCCGGTATTGTCACTTCAAATTTCTAGTCATCTCATTTGGCCTCAAAAATTCCCCAGCAACCTTTATGGGCTTGATGAACTGCGTGTTCAAACAATACTTGGACATGTTCTCCATAGTATTCATAGATGAACTACTTGTCTATTTTTGTACTGAAAATGATAATGTGGACTACCTCAGAATGGTATTATAGACTCTTAGATCCCATTAGTTGTTCGCCAAATTCAGCAAGTGCAATTTTGGCTATGATAAGTAGATTTTCTTCATCATATTATTTTTAATGATGGAATTGGAGTTGACCCTCAAAAGACCAAAGCAATAAGAAACTGGCCTAGACCAATCTCTGTGGTAGATATTAGGAGTTTCTTGGGATTGGATGGATATTATTAATGATTTATTGAATGGTTTTCATCTACTTCATCCCCTATATCTAGATTGACTATGAAGAAAGTCAAATTCCAGTGGTCATATTTTTGTGAGAATAGTTTTCCGGGGTTGAAGACTCAGCTCACATCAGCTAAATTTTTTACGTTTCTAGATAGTTCGAATACGTTTCTTATTTATTGTAATATTTCTATAGGTGGGTTATTTTGTGTTTTTATTCAGAAAGTTAATGTCATAAGTTATGCCTTTAGACTGCTTAAACCTCATAAAAAGAACTACCCTCTGCCCATGATCTTGAGTTAGTAGCTGTGGTGTTTTCCTTGAAACTTTTAAGGCATTATTTGTATGGAATGAATGTAGAGTTTTTTAAAGACCATAAGAGCTAATATGTATTTTTATAGAAAGATTTGAATCTCCATAAGAGAAGATGGCTAGATTTGTTAAAATACAATGATATGAGTGTTTTGTATCATCCAAGCAATGCTATTGTAGTAGCAGGTGCCCTAAGTACATTATCTATTTTTAGCGTTGCTCATGTTGAGGGGATAAGAAAAATATAGTTTAGGAATTTCATCGGCTTACCAGACTAGGCGTCCGTTTGATTGATTCAGTGTAGGGTGGTGGGTGGATGTAAAATAGTTTGAAATCTTCATTGGTTTCCAAAGTGAAAGAAAAGTAGGATATGGATCCTAGTTTGGATAGGTTAAAGGAGTTCGTCAGAGATAAGAAAGTAGAGGTCCTCTCCCTAGGGGGAGATGGTGTGTTGCATTAGTAGGGTAGGCTATATTGAATGATATATTGCACATATAATTAAATGTGTTTCAAATTTCTCTACTTATTTTTATCGTAATATTAAAAATCGATTGACCAAATTCAATACGGAAGACCCCACAAAATCCTAAGCTTAATTCTGTCCTTGAGCTTGTTAAGAGGTGTCAGACTTGGAATATTTTAGCTAAGTACACAGACATAGTTTTATTTTAAACAAAAAAGGTTTGGAAATACTATTTCATGACCTTTACATTAATTAAATATTGATATTTAGGTTTATTCATGATTAGACATGTCTGTAGGTGTTTCCAAATAAGTTTTGGATATTTCGTACTTCGTTTGAAGCTTCGTTCGAAACCCAAAATAGTGGATCAATGCGATCTTGGAAGGTCGCATCTACTATCACATTGATTAATATTTTACCCATCAACCATTGTCTAATTCCATTAAATCGATGCAAACAGGTGCGACACATTGTCTATCGCGTTGTTGCCATCGATGCGCCGCGTCGACCTGTGCTTCGGTTGCCCTATTTTCAGTCATTAAAAGAACACGTTCTTATGGGTATTTATATCTTTTTCTCTCGACTCTCATCCCGAAAAACACAAAATGTAACTCCCTATAGAGAAAATATAGTCATTCATTAACCAATTAGCTCAAGAACAAAACCCTAGATGCTCAAATTTCTAATCAAGAACTAAAGATTCAACCATAAAATTTAAGGAATTCTTCAACACAGGTATGTGAACTGTTCATCCAAGGGTTCCTTCCACCCTTGGAATCCAACAATCTCTTTGAACTTTAAGTAATTGATTTTATGATATCCATGGTTGGAATTAAAATGTATCCATGATTTCTATTTGGATTAAGTTCGTAATTCATGATTTTTTATATATATATATCACATGTGAAATTGATCATTATATATAGAGATTCATGTGAATCCATGACGAACCCTTGACTTTTGAAATTATAGATGAATTATGATGCTCACTTGTTTTGGAATACTATGTGCATATTCTATGCTCACCAAGTACTTGATAAAGTGTCCATGTGATCTATTAAGAGAATGAAATCATTTCAAGATAGCTTAATTGGATGTTATATCATGCAAGTGTTTTTTAAAATACCCTAATGTATGAATGATGATCAAGTTAATAGTTTATATGTTTCATGTTATGCCATGTAACTTAATTTATGCTATCGGGTCTTGGGGGTGCTTGTACCCAACAATTTAGCTAATTACCTAGAGCCATGGTCATTCATAGTACAGTGTCAGCCATGTTACGATTAGTAGTACTCTCAGTTAGTTATAGAAATCAGTAAAAACTCTACGATTTAGTTATCGTACAATCTAACTCAGTATTAAGTTGAGACCTCAGTAAACTCTATCAGTTAACAAAATCCAGTAGCATTTCATCACTTAACGGAACTTAGTGAACTCATTTTAATTCAACAAGTAACCATTCAATCCATCCTAGTACATACTAGAAATTAGATCAATGTTTATTAAGTTGGGAGTAGATTCAGCACCCAGTTAACCCAAGGATGGGGGCTTTCCTGTTAGTAGAGGGTTAGACCCTTAGTAGCATTCCATACATTACAAAACTATGTAGCCAGCACAGGTTAATGTATCTTTCTGCCAGATATTATAAGGGTTGAGACTTCTTATCAGAGAGGGTTGACGAAAGAGCTTCCTATGAGAGAGGGTTAACTTATATAGATCCTTACCCGTGGAACGATATTGAAACCCCTCTAATTAGGGTTACAGGTTCGACCACAAATCAATTAGAGAAGGGGGATGTTGGTTAGGAGATTACCTCCCACACTCTTAGTTCCAATCTTAGTCTAATTATAGAACTCTGGTCAGTACTACATATTAGGGACTATTAGACATGGTCAACCACCTCAGTGCGGAACTCAGTATGGTTCAACAGTACATAAAACTATCAGATATAGTCATTCTAATAATTAGTAATATAGTATTTGTAAGCCCAGATATAAGTTATCAGTATTCCTATTCATTACTCAGTTTTAGTACGATCTTAGTTATAGTCTATGTTCATGCATGTACTCTTACTCAGTCATACTTATGTTATTCAGTTATTATTGTTCATACATATCAACCCATGCATATGAGTCTACCTCACTGAGCATATCAATATATTCAAAGTACTGAGGTAAGATTTTCTCTGCACTGTGATGTCTTATAACATAGGTTCAGTTACACGGGCCCTAGAGCACCCTTAGCAGTTCATATTCTCAACATTCAGAGTAGTTGTGAGTGATCATAGTTCGAGAACATTCTTATTATTTTACAGTACTTTAGTTTTATTTCAGTATATGGATTAAGTTGGGGGATCTCCCCATCAAATCTATAGTTCAAACATTTGGAGGCTTTTTTCAGACTAGAGTATATTACGACAGTTGTTCAGTTTTTCAGTAATTTTGTTCAGACTAGAGATTTTAGCTAAGTTATTATACTTAAAATATTTTTAGACTTCATAATTTGGTGATCTTATTTTATAACCCTTAAGACATTAAAATGTCGATTCGTAAATTGATTTAGGATTAGGGATATCAGTAGATATTCTTAAATGAGTTTTTGATTTTCGAACATCATTTGAGGCACGTTTAGGAGTTCAAAATAGCGAATCAATGCTATCTTAACATATCACATCTCCCATCGCATTGACTAGGATTTTTTATCATCCTTCAATGAAAATTCCAGTGAGCTAACGCGATATCAACTCATTGCATTGGCTATCATATTGACCATCAATACGGTACATCGGTCTGCGCATTGCTAGGCATATTTTTTATAATTTTTGCATTCAAAGGGGGTAATTAGGTCATTTTCCCACCTTATACCATCCCTAAAAGATGAGATTAAGCTTTTCTAAAAGCAAAATTCACTCATTATTCACAAATCCTCTCTAGAATAAATGCTAACCCATCAAATTCAACATTCAAGTCCCAAGAAATACGCCATAACTTTTAGAGAATTAACAATCAAGGTATGTTAGGTGTTCATCCTTGAGTTTTTTTCCACCTTTGAAGTTCAAGAACCTCTTTTAAAACTAAAAGTTAATTGCTTTTATGAATTTCATGTTGAATTTGATTGTATCCATGATTATGATGTTATTTTAATTTTTATCCATGATTATTATAAGTTTCATGTGAAGTAATGAAAATATGTGTAGGGTTATGTGGATTTATGTTAAAAGTCCTTGAAATTGTGAGTTTAGATTGTTATCATGATGCTTTCATGTTGGTTACTATTATGAGCATAAAGCATGTCTCTTAAGTGTTTGACAAAATGTCTAAATAGAAGTATTATTAACAAGCTACTATTCTTGTACTATTATAACCATCCTATGTTTTACTTTCAATACCATCGAGTCCTGGGGGTATTCAATACAAAAAATCTAGCAATTTATCTAGAATTTCAGTAACTACAGAATAGTCTCAATAAAGTTACGAATAGTAGTACTCAGTTAGTTACAGAACTAAGTGTAACACCCTGTAAAAGTCGTGCATAAATTATTAGCCTTTAATAGAGTGCCCTTAGACTTAAAAACTTGAAAATCTTTGTAAGTGTAATGAGGACTTAGTGTCATTTTAGGTGGCAATCTTCGGGATACAACTTCTCGACCTTCCCGACCTTCATTTTCAGATTTTCAAGTTGTGTTACGATCGGGCAATATCATAAAACATCTCGGATAAGTTTATGAATTTTTCGGAATGCATAAGGCTGCTTTTGGATTTCAAAACAGTAGCAAAACGCATAGCCTGTCGCCCAGTTTTTCAGCATTTCAGGGTCAACTTAAAATGATCATAACTCCTTGTATATGATGAACTGGGTGGACTACTATAAACGAAATTGTAGATAATTGAATAATCGTTCCAACGATACGAAATTCGCCTAAAACAGACACCCGGGGAAGACGTTATGGCCTTTCAAAGTTGACTGTGTCGCCTACGCACATATAGGCGATGCCTAGGACGGCGCCTATGCAAATATAGGTGATGCATAGGGCGGAGCCTATGTAAATTTAGGCAATGCAAAGGTCGGAGCCTATCCTAGTCTATGCGATGCAAAGGGCGGCGCATACCTATGGTTTCAGGTGACGACAACACTCCGTTTACTTTAAGTGCAAGTTAGTCCTTACATAACCCAAAATCGTCCTTAGCCACTCCTAAATGGATTTGGTCCTATTAACAACATTGAAGCCTCCTATAAAATCCAAAAATCTAATCCTTCAAGAACTTAAGAGAAGGAGCAACTAGGGTTTGAGAAAATAACCTTGAAGGACCGATCATTCTTAAACTTCTTCGTGAAACAAATTACAGATTCAGAATCCTCTCGACGTAGGCTTCGATAGACACCAAAAATTCATGGAGAACAAGGTACGCGGGGTTTTCCTAAATTCTCATGGGCATAGAAATCCTGTTTTAAGAATTGGGTTTTTGAATTCATGTACATACTTATGTTTTAGAAGCTTTAATGATATTGTTTTGGCGTTTTGGCTTTCCCCCAAAGTGATTTGAAAATTATATGTATATGTATATATGTGTTTGACCTGAAATATGAATTGAATGCATGGTTTTCATTAAACCCATCTCTTAATGTAAATTTTTCCACGTTTCACGTAATATACAATGTTTTGAACATGAAATAGAGGGTTGTAAATGTTGAATATGCATGTAATGAAAGAATGCATGGTATTGCCAAAATACCCACGACCACCATATGTTTGATGAAAGTTTTGCATGGATTTGACTTGAATTTCAGAACATGACATCTTTAATGCAAATTACAGGTTTTGGTGGTCTAAACTATGTTTTGAATGAAAGCTCTTGCTTAATACATTATGGCTCAGAAATAGGACTTGCAAGTCTTGGTATGATGATACCAACTCAGACAAATGCCATAAATGACACAGACTAGTTCAGAAATCAGATTTTTTTTCAGACTTTCATGATTTAGAAATTTTCAGAATTATACATGTTCAGAAAAGGCTAAAATAGGGCATAAAGAGAGCTTAGGCCGTTCCCTGAAGAAGGTGGGAGTTCAAACAACTCTTTGCCTAAAACCGTGGTTTGCCGACCCGGGTATATTATTATGCGCTGACTTAAATGTCCTGTGGCATATCAGAATCAGACACTCCAACCCTTGCGGCACACTTGGGTTGGGGGCTTCCCCGCCGAGTCAATGGCAGATTCCATACAGCCCGTGGATATTAAAACTTGTAGGGGAACACCACCTAACTCAAAAGTAAATCACAGATCATGATTTGAAATGAACAGACAGGTTGCATGTTTTCAGAAAGTGCCCATGTATTTTTCAGAAACAGTTTTATACATGATGTCTTGATGGAAAATTGTTTTCACTTAATATATATATATATATATATATATATATATGTTCCATTATACTATTTTAAATTGCTTCGCGTGCCAGTACTTTTGTGTTGACCCCCCCCCCCCCCCCCCCCGCATCCTTCCAGGTTCTGAGGCACAGTCTAGGGGTCCACCTACTCAGTAGATATTCTTAGATTTGCATACTTGATCTCACAGTGGTGAGCCTTCTATTATTCGGAAGGCCTAATTATGTCAGAAATTCTCTTATTTATTTTGTTTTTGGTTTACTGGGGGCCTTGTCCTAGTTTCTTTGCAGATAGATGCTTGAGTTCTTAGTAGATATTTCGCAGACTGATGTCAGATATTATTATTCAGAAAGGTTGCAGAACTTGACCATGTTTTCCGTACTCAGTTAAATTCTGCATTTTATTATGATTATGAATGTTGTGCATGATAACCAGATAGAGAATGGGTGTTCCGGGCCTTCATGGTTCGGGATGCTCATCACGGCTAGGGCCTAGGCTTGGGTCGTGACACTAAGCAAACTTAGTTCATTTTAGTTAGATATAACAATCAGTAACAGTTCAGCTAAGCCTAAAAAAAACTAGAAAATAGTTTAGTGTCTATTCAATTGGAAGTAGGAATCAGCACCGAGCGAACTCAGGAATTGGGGAATTCCTGCCAGTAGAAGGTTTGACCCTTAGTAGAAATACCTATGTTATAGAACTACATATCCATCATACCTTCTAGACAAGGGTTGATACATCTAGTATGATTTTTCCTGCCAATGAGGGTTCATGAATTATCTTCCTTCTAGAAAGGTTTAACTCACAACCATTGTTATTATCCCTTGGAAAAGTTCTAATACACTTCCAACTAGGTCACTGGTTGGACACCAAATCAGTTTATAATAAAGTTAGGTCGGTTAGATGAACACTCCCATGTTTATAGTTTCAATTTCAGACTCAGTATAAAATCTCTGATTAGTTTTCAAAATCAGGACTATCAAACATAGTCACCCTGCACAGTAAAGAACTTAGTTTATTAATACATAATTGGGAGTGTTAGTTATAAAGTCACTCAGTTATAATTAATTCAATTATTAGTGATCTCAATTATAGTAAAGTAGAATCATATGCAACACTGAATAATCAGTATTTAAAATGGTTTTAGATATACATGTACTCTCATTAAGTTATATTCAAGCTACTGTTATTGTATATGAACCCTTGTATATCAGCCTACATCACATAGCATACCAGTATATTTATAGTAATAATGCATACTATTTGTTTTGTCCCATGATGTGTTATATCATAGGATCTGACACACGGCCACCTGATCATACTTAGTAGCCAAGCCTATAAGTAGAAGATTTAGTGGTGATTCCTCATAGTTTCAGGATAGATTTATCAATTCAGTTTTTCAGTAGTTTTGTATATTCAGTAGTCAGAGTTAGTTGGGAACTTGTCCCTTCAACTCCTTGTTCAAATAGTTAAAGGCTTTCAGGCTAGATTATTTAAGACAGTTGTTTAGTTTAATGTATTTATTTATCAGTATTCAGTATCTATTTTCAGATTATCAACCTTATGACATTTATTTTTCCCATTTTTTCAGTATCATAATTCTGTATTCACTGTAGGTGCCATTCATGGTTTTGCTTGTGGTCCTTTGGGGTCATGAGCACCGTGTTGCATCATGGGTGTAGACTCGGGGTGTTAAAAACTTTTTATCAGAGACTAAGTTTCAAATAACTCCAAGGGAGTATTAAATATGTGTCTAGTAGAGTCTTGTGCCTGAGTGTCTAGCGCACCATACTTAGGGACAAGAGGCTATGAGGCATTTTAGGAACAAGTTCCCCTCTTTTAGAATTCATATCGTGCGAGTTAGCATAAGCTCAATTAAACTCACTGTCTAATCCAATGTTATCTTCTATTTTTGCAAGATGCCTACAATAAGGACTAACAATAAAAGAACTGTAAATTAGCTACCACCTCAGCCCTGTTCACGCGGATCCCCTACACAAGTATGTCTCCCACACAGAATATAGAACAAGTTTCACCACATTGGCTAATTTTATGGCAACCCAAAATGAACGCCCATCTCCCATCTAGGCCAACCTAGTTGAAATTACTACTGCAACTAGAATTTAGGACTTTACATGAATAAATCCTCCATCTTTTACATGGTCTAAGTTTGAGATGGACTTGTAGGAATTCCTTGACATTGTGTAAAAAGCCACTGATTTATGGTGGTGACTTTTAGTGAGAGCGTTCAGTTAGCTGTATATCAATTGTAGGATATGGCTCACACATCGTTGGAGAAGTAGAAGGCGGATAGGGGTGCTGATGTAAGGCCCCTAGAATGGGAGAAGTTCTCTACTGATTTCCTTGATTTGTTCTTACCACAAATTGAGGGAAGCTAATGTACTAGACTTTATTATTCTGAAATAAGGCAACGTGAAAGTGAAAGAGTATTCCCTAAAGTTTACTCAGTTAGCTAGATATGCCCCTCATGTGGTAGTAGTTAGCAAATCTAAGATGGGTAAGATTTTGTTGGGTGTGTTTAATAGTGTGGTCAAGCAGTGTAGGACCACAATGCTTATTAAGAAGATAGGAATATCCAAGCTTATAGTCCATGCTCAGCAAATAGAGGGGGCTACGAATAAGGAAAAGGAAAGGGAGAACAAGAGGGATAGAATAGGTAGCTTTAACTTCACTCAGCCTAAGTTAGAGGGTGGTACTGATTCTGAATTACTCTTAAAATCTTCAATTCCATCTCTGTCTTCAGCCAGTCTCCCAGTGCCAAAATTCAAAGATGACAAAAGACATAGGGCACCAGACCCTAAACCCCAGGGTAGTGCTAGCAGTGCCAGAACAAATCCTCTTTGCCAGAAGTATGGTAGGAACCACTAGTGTGTCAACATATATGGTAGTGATTCATGTTTTTGATGTAGCAAGCATTCCATTGGGTTAGACAGTATCCTCAAGTTGGTTCACAGCGTCAGCATAATTATCCCCCAGTTCAGTTTGGTCGCCCGAATAAGCAGGGTGCTACTTCCAGTGCAACCACTTGGCAATGCCCAAGCAGAATCCATTCACTTTATTCTAAATTGGATCAGGAAAGTTCTTCTAATGTGGTCACCGGTACTTTACAAGTTTATCATTTACATATTCATGCTTTACTAGATCCGGGAGCTTCGTCATCCTTTATAGCTCCTTATATAGCTGTTGAATTTTGAGTTAGTCCCAAAATCCTAGAAGGGCCCTTCTTAGTCTATACCCCATTGGGTAAATCTATCATAGCATGATGGGCATATATGAACTGTCAGGTTATGGCATTTCAGAAAGTTACTTTGGCAGAAATAGTAGAGTGAGAGATGATATATTTTGACATTATTCTTGGCATGGATTAACTCCATTCATGTTATACTTCAGTTGTCTGAAGAAACAAAATTGTCTATTTTTTAATTTTTTACTGAACTTTTCCTTGAATAGAGGGGTAGTACTTCAGTACTTGGGGGTTAGCTTGTCTCTTACCCAAGGGAGAGAAAAATGATATCTAAAGGATGGGTTTCCCATCTTGTTCGAGTTAATGATTCTATTTATGAGACTCTTAGTCTTGAGTTAGTTCCAGTAGCATGTGAATTTCTAGATATGTTTCCGAAAGATCTTCCTGGAGTCCCTCCCGAGAAGGAAATTAACTTTGAAATAGACCTTCTTCTCGATACTCATCCTATCTTTATTTTTCCATACAGAATGACATCAGCTAAACTCAAAAAGTTAAAATAAATATTGAAGGTTCTGTTATATAAGGGATTTATCAGACCTAGTAATTCCCCGTGGGGTTTCCCAGTCTCTTTCGTGCTTAAGAAAGATGATTCTCTGAAAATATGTATTGACTACCATCAGTTGAATAAAGTCAAGGTAAAGAAGAGGTATCCACTTCCCAAAATCAATGACTTCTTTTACAAACTTTAGGGTGCCAGTATTTTTCTATCATTAGCTCAGAGTTAGAAAATGTGACATTCTGAAAATAGCTTTTAGAACTCGGTATAGTAACTTTAAATTCCTCGTCATGTTATTTGGTCTTTCCAATGCCCTAGCAACTTTCATGGACTTCATGAACCATGTGTTCAAGTAGTACATGACATGTTTGTCATAGTATTCATTGATTACATTCTTGTCTACGCCCACAGTGAACATGATCATGCAAACTATTTTAGAATAGTGTTACAGACCCTTAGATCCCATAAGTTGTTCACCAAATTCAGTAAATATGAATTTTGGATAAGGTTAGTGGATTTCCTTGGTCATATCATTTTTCATGATGGCATTAGAGTTGATCATCAAAAAATAAAAAAGTGATAAACTAGAAAAAGCCCATCTCTTCATCACGTATCAGGAGTTTCATAGGTTTGGCTGGCTATTATTGATGGTTTGTTGAAGGATTTTCATCTATTACATCCCTCATATCCATATTGACTTGAAATAATGTCAAATGTTCATGGTAAGATTTTTGTGAGAAGAGTTTTCATGAGTTGTAGACTCAACTTACTGCAACCCTAGTTTTTACTTTACCAGATGGTTCAGACGGGATTGTGGTATATTGCGATGCTTCCAAATTTTGTTTGGGATGTGTTCTGATATATAGAGGTAAGTTCATAGCCTATCCCTCTAGATGCTTAAGCCCTATGAAAATAACTATCCCACTTATGATCTTAAGTTACCAGCATAATAATTTCTTTAATGATTTTGAGGCATTATTTGTATGGGGCGCATGTGGATGAGTTCATGGACCATAAAAGCCTGCAGTATGTGTTTTCTTTGAAAGACCCAAACTTTCATCAGATAAGGTTGTTAGAGTTGTTGAAAGTCTATGAATTGAGTGTTTTGTATCATTCGGGAAAGGCCAATATAGTGGTTGATGCTCTCAGTAGGATATCTATAGGTAATGTTACTTACGTGGAGGATGGTTCGAAGAAGTTAGTTCAATAATGTCATCATCTTGCTTAACTAGGTGTCCAACTAGTCGATTTAGTAGAGGGTAGTGTATGGGTGTGGAATAGTTCAGAATCATCTTTGGTATCTAAAGTAAAAGAAAAGCATGACATGGATCCCAGTCTAGTTAAGATAATAGACTTAGTTAGAGATACGAAAGTAAAGGTTTTCTCCCAAGGGGGGACATGATGTGTTACGCTTCTAGGTTCTACTATGTGTTCATTTTTTTGATAGCGTAAGACAAAAGATTATTTGAAAAGTGCATAGTGCTCACTACTTGATTCATCCAGGGGAAACTAAGATTTACCTTGACCTGCGAAAAGTCTATTGGTGGAGTGGGATGAAGAGAGACATTGCAGTGTTTGCAGCCAAGTCCTCGACCTGTCAGTAGGTTAAGATCGAACATCTGAATCCTAGTGGATCTATGCATGATTTTAGTATTCCTACTTGGAAGTAGGAAGAGGTGAGTATGGACTTTGTGATGGGCTTGCCCCATACTTGTAGTTATCATGATTCGATTTGGGTCATTGTGGATAAGATGACCATATCAGTATATTTATTACTAGTTCACACCTCTTATTTAGTGGAGGATTATGCCAAGATATATGTTAGAGAGTTTGTCAGATTGCACAGAGTTCTGTTGTCCACCATTTTAGAAAGAGGTATGCAATTCACCCCCCGTTTCAAGAAAGCCTTCCAGAAGTGTCTTGGTACACAAGTTCACCTCAGAACAACCTTTCGTCCTTAGATAGATGGTCAAGCATAAAGGATAATTCAAACTTTATAAGATATACTTGAATGTGTTCCATTGATTTTAAGGGTAATTGGGTGCAATACCTCGGGAAATTTTTTGTTGAAATTTTGTGTGTAAGTGTGTTGGGTTCTATCTTCTAAAATGAATTATAAATTTTTTGTGTGGCCACCATTGCATAGATTATCGAATAAGTTTTCAAAAGATATGTGGATCATTAAAAACGGACACCCAAGCGACAAGTTATGAACATTCCGATCTAATCACGAATAATAGTGAACAATAAAACATGCAGGAAAAGGTACTGAGGCTAGGTGTATTTTTTCTCCAACTTTAAATAATAATAGATCCTTGTACATAATGATATGGATGATCTACAATATATCAATGGAAAACTCTGCGAGTCGTCTTTCCAATGAAATTAGTTTCATCCAATTTGTCTACCGGAAAAAAAAGTTATGGTCGATCGACTTCTGCCTATCAAAAATGAATTTTTTGGTCAACTTCAAATGATTATAAGTCCTCGTACACAATTATCTGGGTGATATACTATATATCAACGGAAATATATGAGAGTCTTCTTTCTAATGAAATTAGTTTCATCTAATTTGGATATTAGTGTAAAACGTTGTAGTTGATCTAGTTCAGGCAATCAAAACAGTCCACCAAAGGATATATTTGGGAACTACTTGATTTTTAAGGGCATTTTTGTCAATATTCCTTCACTTCATGGACGAAAATTATCCATGTATACCTATATTAAGCCATAAAATTCATGTTCTTCCATCTAAAACATTGAGAGAACTAAACCCTAAACCATTTTGAGCTCCAAATATCTACCAATTTCACCGTAGAAATTCAAATTTGATCCGATAATTTAACTCATCATCTCAAGACCTTTGAGGATCACCCCTTATTTGTATGAACATGATTCCATAATCAAGAAGTCAATTTCAAGGTATGTGGGGTTTTTTAAACAAGAGCACTCTTTCGTTCTTGTGCCCAAAAGTAATTTTCTTTATGAAGACATGATTATTATAATTTTGAAGCATGAACTCATATTTTATGATGATTATTATGAAATTTTTTTGTCTATGATTTTGAAAGATGGATTTACATGAGTGGTGATATAAAGCATAAATCTTGAATGATAGTTATCATGATTTTGATATTTCGGTGTTGAACCCCATTTGGAATTGTGTCTTTGAGAATATGTGTTCTATAAGCACGTTGATGTTGAATATTTGAGATGTGTTGAATAATTTGACCTTTTGGACTTAATGGAGTCGCTTTGAACTAGAATGTGAATGAAATCCACAACGTGTTTGACTATGATAAATGGGTAGCATGATGTCTCCCAATGTATACATATATATTGATGAAAGTTGTTTTGTTGCATATTGTCTTTGAAATTATCTGAACTATGTTTGGGAGTACTCTTTAGCACCTAGTGGGAGGTATAAAGTGACCTTACTTTCCTAGAACTACGGCCCTATTGGACGTTATCCTGAGGCTGATTTATATAGTGATCACTAGTGTTTCCGTATTGATCATGGAAGTATTACTCCAATGGAAAGGATAGGACGGATCTCCCCAACATAGGTTGGACGTTGGACTCCATATAGCTCATATGGTTTATGTCGGTTATAGGTTCTCCTCGTGTGTGTGTGTTTCCTTGTGTCTCTGGTGAATGGTGAAGTGATTTTAAAGTGCAATTATGAAAGTTAATATTTCGAAAGATTTAAATGATATTTACATTATGAGAATTGATATTCTTGATGAACTGAAAGTGATTGACAAATTATATGATGGCTCACATGTGTTAGTATACTTATTTCATCCTCTAATGATTATGATGATTTTTTTCGGGATATGTGATTCTTTCATACATCCTGCATGTTTCTTATAAATATTTATGATGATGATATTTATATAACTGCATACACCCCCATATACTCAGTTTCTTTCTACGGTACTGACCCACATCTTCGAATGTGGGATGCATTTTCTCGGAATGTAGGTTTAGGTGCTCAATTCCAGGTTGGACAGTGATTCTTCGGGCATGCTGTTCTACAATCTCTGTCGTGGTGAGTCCTCATCTTCTAAGGATGTGATTTCTGATGTTGGTTTCATAGAATTATTTATATTTTATAACTGAGTATGAGTCATTTGGGGCATGTCTCAATGGCTCGCTGGTTTTATTGTTTTTCTTGCAGGCTTTACAGACTAGTATAGTTGTTGGGAGTTGACTAATAAGTCATATTTTGTTATCTTTCTTAAAATCTTTTATTCTTGTATGATGATTACTCTGTTAATATTTGAGGGTTATTTACAGAAACCCCATTGATTAGTGTTGAACTAAATGAAAATGGCTCAAAGGGTTAGCTTGGGCAAGCATCGTGTGATACTTCGGAATCCATTTTTGGGGCGTTACGAACTTGGTATCAGAGCCTAAGGTTTTAAGGTGTCCTAGGGAGTCTGATAAGCCGCGTTAAGAAGAGTCTTGATCATCAGTGTGTAGCGCGCCATATCTTTGAGCAAGAGGCTACAAGACGTTTTAGGAAAAAGTTTGATTCTTTGTTTCATAAGTCTATCCTGCTTAAAGTCTCTTTATCTGCTATTGATTCGTGCTTAGGTCTTTCAGAAATATGCCTCCACATCAAGTGAGAAGAAATAATGATGGTCAACATTCTCAACCCGCAGACCCATTTAATGAAAATTTGTCTCATGATGAATGTCGGGCAGAATTTAAAGCGCTAGCCTAAGATGTTACTACAAATATTCAGGCTAGCCCAGCCCTGGTTCCACAACAGCAGGAAGGTGATTCAGCTCCTGCCAGGATCTGTGACTTCTGCGGATGAATCCGCCGGAATTCTATGGGTCCAAGTTTGATAAGGATCCATAGTTGTTTTTAGAGGAGGTGCGGAAGTTTACTCAGGTGATGCATGTATCTGAGGAACATAGTGTGGAGTTGGCTGTGTATAGGTTTAAAGACCTTTCTTATGACTGGGTTGTTAATTGGAGGACAGGTAGATGTGAGAGACTTGTCCCTATAACTTGGCAAGAGTTCCAGCATGCATTCCTGGATAAATTTTTCCCTTTGGAGATGAGGGAGGCAAAGGTGGAAGAGTTTATGAACCTGTGACAGGGCTCTATGACGGTTAGAAAGTACTGTCCAAAGTTCAATCAGTTGGCCAAGTATGATCCTGACTTAGTGGTTGATTATCAGGCTAGTATGAGTAAGTTTGTGACTAGAGTGTAGTTATGCGGTTAAGGAGTGTAGGTCTGCTATGCTGAATAGTGAGATGAATCTTTCTAGGTTGCTGACTCATGCCTAATAGATTGAGGCAGTAAAGATTAAGGAGAGAGATAGAATTAGAGGTAATAAGAGAGCTTGGTCTAAGTAGCACAGACAGGGTCAGACTAGATCACAGGAAGGGAGTCGCCCTCAGTATCAGGATCGTTCGTCTATTCCAGCACTGTCATATGCTAGTGCTCCCATGCCTAGAGGTAGACAGGAGCAAGGTAGCAGGTCATATGCATCTAGGTCCCAGTACAGTGTTGGCAGCAAGCAAAATCATCCCCTGTGTCCTAAGTGTGGTAGGGCTCATTCGAGTGAGTGTTGGGGTGAGAAGAGGGGTTGTTTCTGGTATGGTGACATGGGTTACTGATTTAGAAATTGTACTCAGGATGGACAAGGGCATCGTGACTATCCCCTTCAGACCCAGACTCAGACTGTTAGTGCTCTAGTTCCAGCGACTCACCCAACCCCAGCTTAGGGTGCCTCTTCTATCAATGCTGGCGGGCAGCGCCAGAATAGATTCTATGCTTTACCGTCCCGCCAGGAACAGGATTACTCTTCCGATATTTTTATTGGTATGCTTAGTGTATTTCAGTTTGATGTGTATGCTTTGTTGGATCCTAGATCCAATTTCTCATATGTTATTCCTTTGATTGCTATGAATTTTTACATGAGTCTTGATATTAGTCCTAAGCCTATCCTAGTTTCTACCCCAGTGGGTGATTCGATTGTTGCCCAGAAAGTGTACAAAAAGTGTCCTGTTACCGTTCTTCATAGAGTCTTGTAGGCTGATCTAATTGAGTTAGACATAGTAGATTTTGATGTTATTCAGGGTATGGACTGGTTGTATTCTTCTTTTGCCTTTATTAATTGTCAGACCCGAATGGTCAAGTTTTAGTTCCCAGGTGCATCTGTGTTTGAGTGGTCTGGGAATTCTGTGTGACCCAAGAGTCATGTTATCTATTACCTCAAAGCTAGAAATCTTATTTCCAAGGGGTCTATTTACCATTTGGTTAGAGTCAAAGACACTAAGTCTGAGACTCCAACTCTCCAATCTATTAATGTCGTCAATGAGTTTTCTGAAGTCTTTCGAAATTATCTCCTAAGGATACCTCCTGATAGTGAGAGAGAGTTTGGGATTGATTTTCTTACCGATACTCAGCCTATTTCTATTCCTCCTTACCATATGTCCCTTTCAGAACTTAGGGAGTTGAAAGAGCAACTCAAAAATCTACTAGATAAGGGTTTCATAAGGCTGTGTGTTTCTCTTTGGGGTGCTCCTTTGATGTATATGAGAAAGAATGATGGCTCTTTACGTATGTACATTGATTACCGCCATCTGAATAAAGTCACCGTAAAAAATAAGTACCCCTTCCAAGAATAGATGATTTGTTTGACCAATTACAAGGTGCAAGTTATTTCTCAAAGATAGACCTTCATTTCAGCTATCATCAACTCAATGTTAGGGAGTGTGACATCCCAAAAACTGCTATTCGAATTCGTTATGGCCATTTTGAGTTTCTTGTTATGTGTTTTGGGTTAACTAATGCCCCAACAGCTTTCATGGACCTCATGAATCGAGTGTTCAGACCATATCTAGATATGTTTGTCTTATTGTTAATCGATGATATACTAGTGTACTCCTGGAGTGCGGATGAACATTCTGATCATCTTTGTACTATCTTGTAAACCCTTAGAGATCAGAAGTTGTTTGCCAAGTTCAGTAAGTGTGAGTTTAGGCTACGATCTTTTCTGGGTCATATCATTTCTTCCGAAGGTATTAGAGTTGATCCCCAAAGGATTGAAGCTGTTAGAAATTGGCCTAGAACTATTTCTCTGACTGATATCCGAAGTTTCTTGGGTTTTTCTGGCTATTACCACTGTTTTGTTGAGGGTTTCTCCTCTATAGTGTCTCCTATGACTCGGTTGACCCAAAAGAAAATGAAGTTCTTATGGTCCAAATCTTGTGAGAATAGTTTTTAGGAGTTGAAGACTCGACTCACTTCATCCCCTATTTTGCCTTTAACTGATGGTGTTGATGGTTTTGTGGTGTACTATAATGCTTCAAGAGTTGGGTTGGTTTTCGTATTGATGCAAAAGGGTAAGGTGATAGCTTATGTTTCTTGACAGTTGAAACCCCATGAGAAAAATTACCTCACCCATGACCTTAAGTTGGCTGCTGTTATGTTTACTTTGAAAATCTAGAGACACTATTTGTATGGTGTCCATATTGATGTTTTCACTGATCATAATAGTCTATAGTATGTGTTTACCTAGAAAGTATTGAATCCTAGGCAGAGACGATGGTTACAATTGTTAGAGGAATATGATATGAGTATGCTATACCATCCAGGCAAGGCCAATGTTGTGGCGGATGCCCTAAGTAGAGTGTCAATGGGTAGTGTTTCGCATGTGCTAGAAAGTAAGAAAGAGTTGGCTCGTGATGTACATCGTTTGGCTATATTGGGGGTTAAGTTGTTTGACTCTTCTTAAGGTAGTATATGGGTTCAGAGTAGTTCCGAATCCTTCTTGGTTTCGAAAGTGAAGGAAAAGCTATACTTAGATGCTAGTTTGGTCAGACTGAAGGAATCAGTCAAGGTCCAAAGAGTAGAGGTTTTCCCCCAAGGGGGAGATAGTGTGTTGATATTCTAGGGTAGATTGTGTTTCGCGAATATTGATGATCTGAGATAGAGGATTATGGTGGAAGCACACGGGGTGCGATATTCTATTCATCCTGGGGCCACCAAGATGTACCGAGACTTGCGGGAAATCTATTGGTGGAGTGGCATGAAGAAAGATGTAGCACTGTTTGTAGCTAAGTGTGCAGCATGCCAACAGATTAAGGTTGAACAATAAAGACCTGGTGGTATGATGCAAGAGTTTAGTATTCCAACCTGGAAGTGGGAAGAGATAAATTGGACTTCGTCTTTCGTTTACCTTCTTCCCGATGCCATCATGATTCCATTTGGGTTGTGGTTGATAGATTGACTAAGTCTGCTCATTTATTGCCTATTCATACTTCATATACTGTAGAGGATTACGCTAGGTTGTATATCCGAGAGCTATTCAAACTGCATGGAGTTCCTTTGTCTATCATTTCGGATAGGGGTACTCAGTTCACTGTGCAATTTTGGAAAGCTTTTCAGAAGGGTGTTGGTACCCAAGTGCTTTTGTGTTCTGCTTTTCATCCGCAGATCAATGGTCAGGCTGAGAGGACCATCTAGACCTTAGAGGATATGTGGAGAGCTTGTGCACCTGACTTTAAGGTAAGTTGGGATGATCACTTACCGTTGATAGAATTTTCTTAAAATAAAAGCTTTCACTCTAGTATTGGCATGGCTTCATTTGAAGCCTTGTATGGGAGAAAGTGTTGATCACCTATTGGTTGGTTCGAGGTTGGTGAAGCCGATGTGAGTGGTCCTTATTAGGTATTCGATGTTATGGAAAAAGTTAACTTTATTAGGGAAAGGTTGAAAACTACACAGAGTCGCCAGAAGTCATATGCAAATGTTAGAAGGAGATACCTTGAGTTTGAAGTTGGTGACCTAGTATATCTGAAAATTTCACCCATGAGGGGGATGAAGAGATTTGGAAAGAAGGGGAAGCTTAGTCCCCTTTATGTTGGTCCTTACAAAATTATTTGTCGTGTTGGTAAGGTAGCTAATGAGGTCGAGTTTCCTTCCGAGTTGTCCCCTGTCCATCCAATATTCCATGTCTCCATCCTTAGAAAGCGTATTAGCGATGATGTGGTGGTGGATTCCTCTGTGAGTGCTGACATTTAAGAAAATCTTTCTTTTGATGAGATTCCTATTGATATTCTTAATTTTAGTGTTCGAAGACTAAGGAACAAAGAAGTTCCCTTGGTCAAGGTGTTGTGGCAAAACCAATTTGTTAAGGGTGCAACTTGGGAAGCTGTGGAGGATATGCGATCCAAGTACCCGTACCGATTTTCTGCTAACTCCGATCAAGCCAAAGGTAACGTTATTTCCTAAATCATGCACTTTTGTCAAAATTTGCAGCAGTTTAGCTGCCATTTTTTATGTGTTAAGCTGCAGTTTCTTGAATTTATGCATTCTATGTTGCATTCAGAGTGGGAAACAATGTGGTGATGAGTCTAACGAATGGTTTTAGCTATATTCTCTATTCCCTATCTAATCTTGGCATGTCTATCATCATTCGAGGATGAATGTTTCCATGAGGGATGATGTAATACTTCGGGAATTTTTTCATTGAGATTTTATGCGTAAACGTGTTTGGTTCTATCTTCTAAAATGAATTATAAATTTTCCGTGCATAATATCGTAGATTATGACCCACCATTTCTTAGAGTATCTAATAATCTTTCTAACAATAGGTGGATCATCCAAAACGGACACCCGAGCGATCAGTTATGAACAATCCGATCGAATTATAAATAGTAGTGAACAGTAAAATGTGCAGGAAAAATTACTGAAGCCTGACGTAATTTTGCTCCAACTTTAAACGATCGTAACTCCTTGTACATAATGATCTGGGTGATCAACTATATATCAACGAAAATCTTTGCGAGTCCTCTTTCCGATGAAATTAGTTTCATCCAAATTTCATAATGGAGAAAAAGGTTATGGCTGATCTACTTCAGCCTATCCAAAGTGAATTTTTTTGTCAACTTCAAATGATCATAACTCCTTGTACACAATGATCTGGATGAGATACTATATATCAAGGGAAAGATATGAGAGTCCCCTTTCTAGTGAAAGAGGTTTCATCCAATTTGGATATCGGAGTAAAATGTTATGGTTGATCTACTTCAGACTATCAAAACAGTCCACCAAAGGACAGATTCAAGAATTATTTGATTTTTAAGGGCATTTTGGTCATTATGCCTTCACTTCATGCACAAAAATTATCCATTAATACCTATATTGATCCATAAAATTCATGTTCTTCCATCAAAAACAATGAGAGAACTAAACCCTAAGTCCATTTAGAGCTCCAAATATCTTCCAATTTCACTGTTGAAATTCAAATTTGATCCGATAATCAAACTTATCATCTCAAGACCTTTGAGGAGCACCCCTTTTTTATGTGAACAGAATTCCATAATCAAGAGGTTAATTTCAAGGTATGTGGGGTTTTTTCAACAAGAGCACTCTTTTGTAATGGTGCCCAAAAGTAATTTTCTTTACTAAGACATGATTTTTACTTGATTATTATGATTTTGAAGCATGAACTTATATTGTAGATGATTATTATGAAATTTTGATTTCTATGATTTTGAAAGATGGATTTACATGTGTGGTGATATAAAGCATGAATCTTGAACGATATTTATCATGATTTTGATATTTGAGTCTTGAACCCCATTTGAAATTATGTCTTTGAGAAAATGTGTGCTATAACCACATTGATGTTGAATATTTGAGTTGTGTTGAATGATTTGACCTTTTCGTCTTAATGGAGTCACTTTGAACTCCAATGTGAAAGAAATCCACAACGTCATTAATTATGATAAATGGGCAGCATAATGACTCCTGATGTGTACTTATATATTGATGAAAGTTGTTTTATTGCGGATTGTCTTTGAAATGATTTGAGCTAAGTCCAGGAGTACTCTCTATCACCGAGTGGGAGGTATAAAGTTACCATACTTCCATAGAACTACGTGCCCTCGTAGGACGTGAGCCTGAGGCTGATTTCTATAGTGATCAGTAGTGTTTTTGGATTGATATTGGAAGTCCCACTCCGATGGCAAAGATAGGACGGCTCTGTCCCTTGTGGGTTGGACGTTAGACTCCATGTGGCTCACATGGTTTATGTTAGTTATAGGATATCCCAGTGTGTGTGTATTTCCTTGTGTCTATGGTGAACGGTGAAGTGATTTGAAAGTGGAATTGTGAAACTTATTCTTTCAAAAGATTTAAATGATATTTACATTATGAGAATTGATATTTTTGTGTTATTAGAATTATTTCCTTCTCTCATGATTATGATGATTTTCATCGGGCTATGTGAGTCTTTCATACATCCTGCATATTTCTTATACATATTTATGATGATGATGTTTATAAAAATGCATACACCCCCATATACTCAGTTAATTTCTATGTGACTGACCCACATCTTTGGATGTGGGCTGCATTTTCTCTGAATGTAGGTTCAGCTGCTCAGTTCCAGGTTCAATAGTGATTCTTTGGGAACGCTGTTCTACATCCTCTGTCGAGGTGATTCCTCATGTTCTGAGGATATGATATTGGTTTCACGGAAATGTTTACATTTGATAACTGAGTATGAGTCAGTTGGGGCATGTCTCAATGGCTTGCTGGTTTTATTGATTTTATTAGAGGTTTGATAGACTAGTATAGATGTTGGGAGTTGACTAATAAGTCGTATCGTGTTATCTTTTTGAAATTATTTTATTCTTGGATGATGATTACTCTGTTGATATTTGAGGTTTATTTATAGAAACCCCGTTGATTCGTGTTAATCATAATGAAAATGGCTCAAAGGGTTAGCTTAGGGCTACTCGTAGCCTCAAGTACCGTGTGACACTCTGGAACCCGTTTTTGGGGCATTACATTGAGATGACCACTTCCCTTAGATTTTGTTCGCGTATAACAACAACTATTATTCCAGCATTCAGATGTCCCTGTTTAAGGCACTCTATGGGAAGAGATATAGATCTCCTATTGATTATATTAAAGTGGGTAAGGCCTCAATGGTATGACGTATTATGGTTTATGATACCTTACAAAAAGTTCAGTTGTTTAGGGAAAGGCTTAACACTACACAAAACCGACAGAAATCATATACAAATGTACAAAGAAAGGATCTCGTTCTTGATAATGGTGATTATGTGTATTTGAAATTCTTTAGTATAAAGGGAGTAAAGATGTTTAGAAAGAAGAGCAAGCTTAATACCCGATATGTTAGTCCTTACCGAATTCCCAGTCATTTTGGAAAGGTAGCTTACGAGCTTGAGTTGATTTTTTACTTAGCTTCAGTGCATCCAGTGTTTCACGTCTCCTTTCTTAAGTAATTCATTGCTGACTCAGCAGTTTTAATCCCTGTACAGTCTTTCTTTTGAAGAAATTCCAGTCAAAATTCTTAATCGTCAGATTTGCAGACTGAGGAACAAAAAATTTCCTTTAGTCAAAGTTTTTAGGGTAAATCACTCCATTGATGGAGCTACATAGGAATTTGAAGAAGATATGAGGACCAAGTATCCTCACCTATTCTCTGCAAACTTAAACTCAACTCAAGGTAACTATTTTCCTTAAATTTACTTAGTTCTATGCTCAGATTACCTTTATAAACTCTATATCGATTCAACATGCATGATATTACCACATCATGAAACAGCTGAGTCATATGTCTTTCCTTTAAAATTTAGTAATGTGTAATTTCTTTAGAATTCAGTCATGCGTTAGTTTTGCATATTTAGTATGAAAACTCAGAATATTAGTATATTCAGTCATGTAATTGTTCGTCAGTTGTGCATGTTCAGTATGTTAACTCAGCTAGCCAGTATTCTCTGCAAAGTTAGCCTCATTTGAGGACGAATGTTTCCAAAGGAAATATATTTTAAGACGTCACAAAATCCTAGCTTAACTCAGTCTTTTAGAGCACTAAAAAAGGCACAAAACTTAGCGATTTTAGCTAAGTGTTTATACTTAGAACAATCTTTACCCTTATAAATTTGGGGATCTTATTTTATAACCCTTATGACCTTAAAATGTCAAATCATAAATTGATTCATGATCAGGGATGTAATTAGGTGTTCTCGAATGAGTTTCTAAAATTTTAGACATCATTTAAGGCACATTTAGGAGTCCGAAATCGTGTATAGACCCGATATCAACACGTCCCACTGCCCATTGCGCCGACTAAGATTTTTCACCATCTTTCAGTGAAAATTCTAGTGAGCCAATGTGATACCAACACATCACATTGGCTATCACCTCAACCATCAATGTGGTGAGTCGGTCTGTGCATCGTTGGGCATGTTTTTTAATAATTAAAATCCACATATAGAGGGGGTAATTGGGTCATTTTCCCACCTTATATCATCCGTAAAACATTAGATTAAGCCTTTATAAAGTAAAAATCCACTCATTAATCACAAATCCTCTCTAGAAAACCCCTAACCCATCAAATTCAAGATTCAAGTCCTAAGAAATTCACCCCAACTTTCAGAGAATTAACAATCAATATATGTTAGGTGTTCATCCTTAGGTTCCTTCCATCCTTGGAGTTCAAGAATCTCTTTTAAAACTACAAGTTGATTGATTTCATGAATTTCACGTTGATTTGATTGTATCCATGATTATTATATTATTTGAATTTTCATCCATATTATTTTAAGTTTTATGTAAATTAAATTACAAATCCGTAGGGGTATGTGGATTTATTTTAAAAGCCCTTAAAATTATGAGTTGAGATTGTGATCATGATGCTTGCATGTTGGTTATTATTTTTAACGTAAATCGTGTCTCTGATGTCTTTGACAAAATGTCTAAATGGAAGCATTATTAACAAGCTACTATTTTTGTGCTATTATAACCATGCCATGTTTTACTTTCAATGCTCGATTTCTGGGGGTATTCAATACCGAAAATCTAGCTGTTTACATAGAATTTTAGTAGCTATAGAATCGTCTTAGTAATGTCAAGAATAGTAGTACTTAGTTACTTACACATCTTAGTAAACTCAGTCCAGTTCAGTTAGACATCACGATTAGCACCAGTTCAGCCAAGCCTAGAACAGTCTAGAAATTAGTTCAATGTCTATTAAGTTGGGAGTAGGAATCAGCACAGAGCGAACCCAAGGATAGGGGCATTATTTGCAGTAGATAGTTTGAACCTTAGTAGCAATCACTGCATTATAGAACTACATAGGCAACGTAGGTTGAGATATCATCCTTACAGAAATGGGTTCATACATCTTATTCGAGTTTTCCTACCTATAAGGATTGACGAATTATATTCTTTCCAGATAGGGTTAACTTACAACCGTTGTTAGTATACCTTGGCAAGGTGCTAGCACCCTTCCAACTGGGGTTACTGGTTGGACCCTAACTCAATTTATAATTGGGGTATGTCTGTTTGATGAACACTTCCACAAGTACAATTTTAGTTTTTGACTCAGTGTAAAATCTCAGATCAGCTTTTAGAATTGGGACTGTCAGGCACAGTCACCTTGCTAAGTATAGAACTCAGTTTAGTTCTATAAAATTAAGATAGTTAGTTATATAGTTCCCCAATTATCATAATCCAGTTATGAGTGATCTCTATTACAGTAAAACAGATTCATATGAAATATTGCATAATCACTATTTATAGTAGTTTCAGATATGCATGTAATCTCATTCAGTTATATTCATGTTACTCAGTCAGTTGTTGTTCATGCATATGAACCCTTGCATATCATCCTACCTCACTTATCATACCAATACATTCAAAGTACTGATGCATACTCTTTCTTTTAAGGTATTATGTCTTATATCATAGTTTGCTGTACTTAGCAGCCCATCCTATCAGCAACATATTTTATAGTGAGTCCTTATAGTTTGAGGACCAAGTTATAATTTGAGTATTTCAGTAGTTTTGTATACTCAGTAGTCGGAGAAAGTTGGGGACTTGTCTCATCAATTCCATGTCTAGATAGTTAGAGGTTTTAGGCTAGATTATTTCAGACAGATGTTCTGTTTTTAGTATTTATTTATCAGTATTTAGTATTTTTTTTCAAATTATGAATCTTATGGAATTTCAACCTAATTTTCGCATTATTTCAGTTTCATAATTCTGTGCTCATAGAAGGTGCCGTCATGGGTTGGCTTGTGGTACTTCGGGGTAACAAGCGTCGTGTGGTGTCCGGGATATAGACTCGGGGAATTACATATATTATGAGGATGCTAACTACAAAATTTCCATGAGATAGGTGAATAAATAATAGTGTTGGTAACTTGTAGGTTTTCCTTATTTTGAGGACCAATAAATTATAAGACATATAAACTAGTGTTTCATGGCTATGGAGATTATCTAATATATATTAGACTTGGAGTTCATCAATGAAATAGAGATTAAGTTACTATATAACTATGCTATGGTGATATCGGTTTCGTAGTGCTAAATTGCGGTATTAATAATGATTAGACTTAAGAGCCCATAGTACTAATATGCCACCCGTCAGTTTGGTGAGTTTCTTGTGTAGTAGTGCCTTTATAAGCTGATTGATTGATATCTTGGTGTACTCTCCGGTTGTATGGGATGCCGTGAAGAGTTCTTTTGTGTTTACTTCCCGGCAGTATGGTACATCGTGGTAAGTTTTTGTGCTTTATATTATAATGAGGTTTGGTGTTTATTATGTTTAATACATGGTTGTTATTGATTATATGTGGCTTTACCCTTCTGAAATGTTTACTCATCTGTATTAAGAATATTGTATATGTTGATATGATATGATATGTTATGCTATTGCCCAAGTAGATTCGTTATTTTATACAATAATATTGAAAAAGATTCAAGTTCGATCATGTACCTTGACTTTAAGTTATTGTCTTAGTTTATATCTTCCTTATGTTATAATTTAGCTCAGTCGGCCGATGAATCCTACTAAGTACTAGTGTTTGGGAATCCTACTAAGTACTAGTGTTTGGGAACTGATACTACACTTCTGTACCTTTTTTGTGTAGACCTGAGTTCTAGTTGCCACAATTTATTCGAGATCATACCATGTTTATCATCAGGAGATAGGGTGAGCTCTTGGAGTTTGAGTTTCCCTTATTGCCCTCTATCCTTATTCAGTCATTTGTATTCGAGACACATGTCATTTAAGACTATTTAAGTTTATTAGACTTGAAGTTGTATTTTCTGTTGTCGGATTCAGAGTTGCGCTTGCACTTATACTATCAGGTCATGAGATTGTTATTCGACTGTCAGTTGTTACTTTGTGGAATATTGTTGTTACATCGTGTTCAAATATAAGGTCCATGGTGGACATTTCTACCAAGTCAACCTATTGTATTAGTTCCAGCATATGGTGTCGGCTTACCTACTGGTGGATTATGGTAGTTGCCATCATGACTCAAAAATTTGATCGTTAATTTTACCACAAAACTCATGTTTTAAGATGAAATACTAATAGGTGAATGTAGTCCAGTTCACTAGTTCAATGGAACTAGGATTTTCCAAATGGTCATGTAGTAGGTTCTTTCAGAAAGCAACCAAAGTCGTAAACACATATGTTCACATATATGGTAGAGAGAATAGGTCCTTCAGAAATTACCATTATCCTCTAATAATTTAATGACATGGAACCAGCTTTCACCAACATCAACTAATTCCCTAGCATATTATCCACCGTCTACCACCAATAAGGTTAGGACAAATGAGAAGAAGTTACCTAATATTTTTTTTCTTTTCTGATATTTGAAACTGAGACCTGGAGATTGTTATGACACATTATTAATCATTTAGCCTCACCCTTAGGCACCACATTAAGAATTCTTATAACCATGAAGAGTACTTGGTTTAGCAAACATCTACCTCTTAAAGGCCCATAATAGAACTCAACTCATCATCAAAGATCTCTCTTTTCTACCAATCAAATCATCCATAGAGAAGTCAGGACATGCATCACTGATTTATACTACTCATCATTCAAATTAATCTTGAAAGTAGATACATTAAATTATACCTAAGGGTATGGCCGAGTGGGTAAGAGAGGAGATAGCATAAAATGAGGGTTTCATCTAAACTTCCTTAGGTGGAAAATTACACTATTTATACATTATTAAAATTATCTTTCATGTATATATAGTAAATGTTGAACCCCCTCGGGCTAGTTTGTGTGTCCACTATTGCACCTGTCAATGAAAATCCTAGCTCCACTACTACTAGTGGATAATGAAGTGGGTTAAGAGAAAAAAGTGATATAAGGTAACTAGTTATGATGCGCACTAGCTGGCCCGGAAAACACTACTAAAAATGATCCATTGATGAATACATAAATGGAAACAATGCGTCAAATCTAAAAAGCACAGATATAACGATGTTTGATGAAAACAAATTATATAAGAAGGAAAAACGAGAAGGAAATAAATTAAATTGATGACAGTATATATAACCTTCAAGGCAGCCAGGTTGGCATTCACACCTGATTTCGAGTCCACCATAAATTAAAACCATAAGTTTAGCAAAAAAATTACCGTGTCCGGTACTTATGGAAAACAAAAATACTCCATTTAATCATCTCCTCTCTTAAACACAATTATACCACATAGCTCTTCTTCGTTGTACTTATTGACCCCACGCCGCCATTACTTTTCACTCTGTACAAAATCAGAAAATGTTTTAATGAAATATTATTTTATTTCGAGAATAGATTTCACACTCAAAAAAATAGCCATTCAATCATTTTTCTAATAATTAGAATTTGAAAATGCATAAAAAATTTGTTATTAAGCCTTTCTTTATGTTAATTAAATGTACCTAAAATTTAGTACTTTGAAAAAAAATATATTTTTCCCGATTTAGCAAGCTACACTTTGAGTTGTAAGGATCTTCTGAAACTTTAATCAGAGTTCTGAATAAATACATAGGGTCATGACCCGAGACTATCCCCAAGTTGCAACATAGTAATTAACAAGTTACCCTAAACTAACCCATGACAAGACATGACACTAAAAATACTGAGACAACTAATACAAAATTCTGTAGAAGCAATACTAAGATATAGTAATGATCAAATTAAGACCAATAACAATATCAAAGTTAAAACTATGAAGATGAAAATATAATTTGTATAATTTTCTAAAAGACTCGCAATAAGATGAGTTGTTGGGACAAGCTCCAAAGTAACACTATTATACACTACAAACAAGGAGAACACGAAACACACTCCAAAACAGTCCACTAAACAAAGGGATTAATGGACTGATTGGAGGCCACACTCGAATTCAACAAATACTCTAATAAACAAGATAACAAATGGTGTTATTTCACTGCATAACATCCAACCAAAGTAAGTTACAACTATAAGATGAAGAAACAAGAACAATGTGATACCAACAAGAAGTCACGGGTTCACTATCATAAGAAAAATTACAAACGGGTATAAGAAAAACACAACTACACGAATACAATTAAAAAAGGTATCGATAGATAGAATACACTAAGTCATAATATTAAGAACCTAAGATCCTATTCTACTCTTGGACCCTTCACACTACGTACAACAATTCACCTATCTCTTATGTTGGAACAAGAGTGACCTCGATCTCCGAAGCATCCAACGTTTCCAAGCTTGAATCCAACACGAGTGATTTCACACTCAAGTTGAAATCCCTAATTACTACGTTTCGGCCATGGAGCCATTATCACAAGAGACAGTGGTTCAAATGTTACAACTTTTAATTTTCATCAAAACTAATGACTAATACCCTACATTATGCTATTTATAGTAGGTTACACAATAAAATGTGAAATGTTATAAAATAATCCCTTAGTCAAATGCTTTAATAGGTGCTTTTGGAGTGCTATGTATTGACTGTTTTGGTGTCCATTTAGGTGATCCTTGCACTTTATTTGCACACACCAAGTCTCGAGTCTAACATACAGCCTCAAAAGTCTATCTACATGATCATACTTGTATCATCCTACCTTTCTAGGAAAGGATTCGTCCTCGAATTCATATATTGCAAAATCAAGAGTAGATAAGCTAGAACACAACCTCATGACATCAGGGTTAGAGTTATCCAAAATAAACACATCAATATGCCATACCGAGGAGGGAACATGTTTGAAGTATATCCACGGGTCCTTTGTATTAAACATGAAAAGATTAGTACAAATGTGACAAAGGAAGTGGCCTGGATAAAAAACAAAACAAAATGAACCTAAGCAAAAAATAACCCTTTTCCATCCCAAGTTGTCACTAGGATCAAAAGGTAGTCATAACCAAGGGCTTAGGTCTCGGCCAAGCTCACTTTCCCCAACGGCACCATCCTCAAAATTTTGCATACCCTCTATATCACTACGGAAAATATCATGAGCACAAAAAAGGTAGATAAAGGTGTCATACAAGTCAACTACAACTATGGTGACCCTTGAAAGTATTTACTAGTTTAAAGTTCACCGCCATTAGTTTGCTCAACATAGAAAACACATGAAGAAGGAGTAGATAGAATTTCTAGGAATGCAACCCTTTTTCTTTCAAAAGTGTAATCCCTACATAGACATAAACTAACATGGGAAGCAAAGGGATCACACTCAATAATTAAAAAAAGGGACGAGACTAATCCTACCATACTCTAATATGGCACCGGGGTGAAATGGAAGATGTACCCATGGGCATGGGTATCAGTGATACTTCATTTCAAAAGGGTAAGCCCACTTAGCTTCACACTATCACGGGTACACAAGGGGTTACGACCAAACCCACTTTCACAAGAACAATCACAATTTAGGTTTACTATACTTTCAAAGAAATCAAGGTCATCTTCACACGATTGATCATTTTGCACGCCTTAACTAGTTATTGGCAACTCGTATACCAACGTAGACTCATTGTGGTTTTTAAAAGGGTCCACTAGTTTGCGAGTACTCTTGTCAATTGGTAATGGAAACTTGTTCAAGTTATAATGGCTAGCACTAGATGTACATAAATCATTCTTAGAGGAAGAATCAATTTTTTCATCTAAAGGATCAACTTGTTCTTGCATATTTACAACAAGATCTTGGTCCTCATGTGACCTAACTTCACCAAGAGTATCAGAATAGGGATATTCAAATGCCTCTACGCTAGGAAAATCCACAACTACATCCAATTGTCTACTACTAGCAACATCACAGCATTTTAAGATTAGAGAAGTGAAGGGAATAACAATTATACCTCATAGCACACATGAGTTACGGTCGTCACCTTGGTGCGGGTCATGGAAGTCCACTTTTTCCTTTGGGAAACTCTCTTCACATGGTGTTTTGACACAAGGATTTGGATTTGGTGGGATAAGTTTAGGTAGCAATTGGCGTAGCCTTTCAACTTGCCATTTCATGTCTTCAATATTGTCATTAATGCGATCAAATGTGGCATTGAGATTATGGGAAGCCATGGTACCTAAAGGAAAAGGAACAACAAATAAAAGAAAATAAAAAAAATTGTTAGATCAAAAAAGGCCTCACCACATTCTCACTATCAGTTTTTACCTTAAACTTGGTTTTACAAGTGTTGAAAGTCAGCTTGTACTTTGTAATGATTAAGGGCCTAGTTTACTCTTGTCCGAAATATATTTTTATTCGAAACTCAAATGAAATATTATAGGACATGATTCAAGTACTAACAACGAATTCAAAAAAGAGAAAAGTACACAAAGAACGTTAATACAAACAAATGGACACAAAAGTAATTTACAATCTTTTAGGAGTTTACTAACTTGTCAATTAGTGTTTCAACCAAAAGAGGAAACTAAGAAATAATAAAATGAAACTAAGAGTTATAATATTTGAGATTAATATGTTGCATGAATAGTAAAAACATGATGACATGGTAGCCACATAATTGGTCACGGTCCCACAAAATTCTATTGTCCAATTTAAAGTGTAGGTCAATTTTTCAATTTTGACTTTGGTGGAATTTGTTTAAGGCGGGAGATTCAAATAAGTCTTGAAGCCCTTTTCAATTGAAAGTTTCAGTACTTTGACTTAAGTTGTACTTCTCTTTGAAACATGGGTGATTGAATCACGAAATTCGTTAGAAAGTGGTTGAGATGTGATTGACTAGTTGATGAGTGATGTAAGTCTTTCAACAGTAACAAAGCTTCACCTTTTTCCATTCACATTTATAGATCTAATATTCACTTTATTTTATCAAGATATGAAGGTTTTGAATAACTTCAATAAAAACATCAACAATCACCGAGAACAACCAACAACAATCTCCAAGAACACCAATAATTTTCACACAGCCAACATTCAATTTGCACAATACAATATCTTCAGCACTTGACCAAGAAAACTGCAACTTCAAAAAAAAATTTCTTACGCCAATAATGATCAACGATATCATGTGTACAAGCTTATAAAAACAAAAAGATGAAGACCACTAGTCCAAAATAGTCTACCACAACAATGTTCCAATAGTAATTTAGCCAAGCCTTATGTTCAAAACACCAACACCAACAATGTAAGCTCAAACTTAGATTTAGACTCAAGAATGTTATAGATGAAGAAAACTAAAACCATAAACAGAAAAACAAGTAAAAATCTCAGCCAAGAAACAACAATAACATAATTTCGGCCAAGAACACTAAATGGACAGATTTGCTTCTTTTTGTGTTTTCCGCTTTTCAACAATTTTTTTGTTTTTTGATTTTCTAACAAGAAAGCCCAAGATTGATCTTGTAGGAACAAGATCAGACAACTCTCTGGTACCAAATGATACACTAAAAACAAGGAGAATAAGAAACACACTCCAAAACAAACCACTAATCACATGGATTCTTGGACCGAATGGAGATCACACTAGGATTCAACAAAATACACCAATAAACAAGATAAAAACGGCTTTGATTTCACACCAAAAATCCAACCAAACTAAGTTAAAACAATTAGATGAAGAAAAAAACAATATGATAAAAACAAGAAGACACGTTTCCTATCACAAGACATACTACAAACGGATATAACTAGAAGACAACTAAATGATTACAATGACACAAAGGGATAGATAGATACACTACCTGAAGTCATGATCTTAAGAACCCAAAAGCCTATTCGACCCTTAACACTACGCACAATAATTCACCTATCACTTACATTGGAATAAGAGTGACCTCAATCTCCCAAGCATCCAACATTTCCAATCTTGAATCCAACACGATTGATTCCATACTCAAGTTGAAATCCCTAGTTACTAGGTTTCGGCCACGGGGCCTTTCTCACAAGAGAGAGTGTTTCAAATATTACAAATTTCAACATTCATCAAAACTAACGACTAAAACCCTAAATTATTCAATTTATAGTAGTTCACAAAATAATGTGTGAAATGTCTAAAATAGATCCTTAGTAAAATGCTTCAATAGGTTCCTTTCAAGTGCTATGTATGGAAGGTTTTAGTGTACGTTTATGTTCCATTTTAGGGCCTTTGCACTTCATTTGCACACACCAATTCTTGGGTCTGACATACGCCCTCATAAATCGATCTATGTGATCATATTTGTATCAAACTAACTATCTAAAACTAAACTAATACAAAAAATGAAGCACAACTACTAGTCGTCGAATGATGATGACTCGCCAATGTGTTGTAGTTAATACGATGGGCGATCATACTATGCTTTGTCTAGATGCTTAGTGTCCGAACAATTATCAAAATACAATATAACTCAAAGAGAGTTATGTGACCAGTACCTTGAATGTACTGAGCATGTGATATATATACTACACTATCTAAGCTATGAATGCAAAATAACATGAAGAGTTGAACATGAACCGAAACCTATAGACTGATGAAATAATTTTGTAATAACCAAGAAACAAATAACTAAATATAAAGTGATGTGATTTTTGAGATTGAACTATAGAAACTACTATTAACTGACATATCACATCTAAGCTAACTATGACTCAAATGGTAAGCATAGTTGGATGGGTTTTCACTACCTTGCTTCGGGTAAGACTTGATAATGTGGATCCACTAATCTGATGTTCAATGTACAATAATATCATCTTATAGTGTAAACATTGTTCTGGAACTTGGATTATCTGAGTTCGTTTCCTCTCAGTACTAAGTTCTTGTGTTGACTAAAAGTAAACTGATAAACTAAAAGAATCAACAATATTTATTTTTTTAAATTGAAAAGAATTTGTTTTATCTGAAAGGATTCTAAATCATGAAGAGTGAAAGAAAGATTATTTGACAGAAAATGCATTAATATCCTAGGTCATCGAGTGTTCATTGCCTGCCATCTAAAAATAATGCACCTATTTTGACAATTTAATAAACAAAGGTGAATTTAAAGAATTTAATAACTCAAGTCTACAATCATGAATTTTACAATATAATTAGGGATTGTGACCAACAACATGTAATGGTAAAGAAATTCGTGGTAAAACATGAATTAAAACTCAGTAATACCAAGGAACTGAGATATCAAGGAATTTACAACATCTATCAACTGTAAGTTTGAAGAATGAACTGAGTTGAAGATTTGGGTTAACTTTAGAATTCGTTGGGTTAAACAAAAATCCAATTATGAAACCCCATGTACATGGAGATGAGAACCCTAAAGTAATATTTGTAATTGGAAGCCCGAAGAAGATCTCGACCTTGGGATAAGAAATTGCCTTTTTTCTCTATGTTAAAACTAAGTGTCATATATTTTTATGAGTAATAAGGAATTAGGGTAATATTGACCTTAATAATCAGCCTTAAAATAAATCAAATAATGTAGTTTTTATGTTAAAAAAGGTGAGAAAAGACCGATGCACCCTTTTAATTTGGTAACTAAAAACGTTGTAAAGTGAGTTGTATTGACCATCCCACGGTCGTGGGATACACTTACGATTGTGTGTTGTTCTTTTTGATGGGGCTGAACTTTAGGTTCTCTGAACATGATCAGATTATCCATGATATGATCATGGGATCCACTCACGATTGTGACTTGATTTGTAGTTTGAAAGTTCAAACTAGATCACATTTAGGACTCACCATCATACATTATAATGTGGTTTCAAAGCATAGTTTTGTTTTTTTTCTCGTTGTTCGAAGGCATACTTGTCAAGTTTCAGGTTTTTAGGGCTATTTAAACCTAATGAGACCATTGTACTATCGTACAATGTAACCAAGGTTGTGGTTTGGCTCGTGACATCTCACTACTAGATGGTGCTTAACTAAAATAGCCATAACATTTTACTATAACATCAAATTTAGGCAAAATTAGATGCATCGGAAAGATAATTCAAATATCCATACTTTTGTGGTTGTTTTTATTCTAATATCATACTTGTTGAACTATTAGGATATACAATATGAACAACCATTTGGGAACTTTTCTGTATAGAGGTGGAAACATGCTCATAGTATTCTTTATAGTTTAAGTTTTCTACTTTTTTTCATCCACCTATGATACCTACTGAGTATAAGTGGACAATACTTTCTCCTACTTCTATGCCCTTCTGTTAAAGATTTTAGTACGAATGTGACCCACGATGGCTGATTTTATTGTTTGAGAGACTAATTTTGAGGTACTAGTGAGCTTTAGAGTTCGGGGTGGTTTTTTTACCACATCCTATTATATTTTGTATTTATTTATTATGTAAGATAGATTCATGTATTTCATATTTTAAAATTTTGTTAGATTCGCTTCATGATCATGGCAATAGGTTTTAGTGATTGATAGTTTCTTTCGAATATATCAATTTAATGAGTATTATGTTCTGTACTGTAGAAGTTTTTCACTTATTTAATCTCTTTTCATTTTCGATCTTCTATACTATTGGGACTTTTTTGCTTGCCTATAAAGGTTGGATTGTGGTAGGTTACATCATGACCTCAACTTTTGGGTTATGTCAAATTTCATATCTCAAAAACTCAATGAAAATATAGCTCTATAAACGTTAATCTCGATTTAGTGGATGGGAAGGTCGATAGTACGATGTATCTTTCATAGGGAAACAAAATTCTCCAGTGGATCAAAGCTAAGTTTCCTATAACAGCGAAGTAATAGTAACTTGAAAAATAGTACGTTAGAGAGAATTTAGCATACAATTGATAATCTTTCAAAGTCTATAGTCCAATCCTCATATGTTTTTTGTGATCCTCTCCACTACTAATGTAGATTAAAATATCTTCAATAAATATAATGAAAAAGATATCCAATCAGTGGGCTTGAAGCACCAATATAAGTCATCAACTCCATTAACATTGTCGGAGTATTTCTCAACCCAAATGACATGTCAAGGAAATTGTAGTGTCCATAACCTGTCTGAAAGTCATCCTAGAAATATCTTAAGCCAAGATTTACAAATTATTGTAGCCCGATCTCAAGTCGATTTTCAATAAAACTGAAGTATCCTCAAGCTTATCGAATAAATTTTTAACACAAGATATAGCATACTACCGATAAACAATACGAGCCCGCATTGTGTTATTCTTATTCTTCACAAATATTTTACATAGAAACACCCCTAGTGGAATCACTAAGTTTGATGAACCTCTTACTGAACATATCCCTCAATTTCCTACAAATCTGTTGATGCCATTCTTTATGGTCGAATGAAAATGAACTAATTGTCCGACTCTAGATCAATACCGAAATCAATATCGCAAGCTCGATGGAATGCCAGATAAGTATTACTTTTTCATGTTAAAAAACATGTTGTAGAAAGTATAGCCCAACGTTTAGGATAGTTTTATCATATGTTTTACTTGTTGTTATGAAAAATTCAAATGTACTGAATAATGCCTATAAAGAATGGAAGTTATCATCCTTTATTTTTAATATTTAACTTTGATACAACTTGACTTAGTATTATTCTAAATTAGACTTAAATAAATTATAAAATAAATTAACAATAAATTTACACAGATGTCGCATTAGTGTTTTGTTCTTTTATAATACTATATATTATGAGTAAATTTGAAGAATATATTCTTTGTAAGTATCTATGAAAATTGTTATTTTGAAATCTATATAAGGACTGAAAATATCAAATAATTTTACACACTAGTATCATGTTTTTTCGAGATTATGTCAAATTACATAAGAAACATAATAGAATCATTAATGTAAGGTATAACTATGTGTTTATTGAGAACTCTGATTAATGTTTGAGAAGATCTTACAACTCAGAGAATAGCAAGAAAAATTTAAAAGAAAAACTAATTGCTTTTAGAGAATTAAATTTTAGGCAAATTTAATTTAAATAGGGAAAAGTTAAATAACAAAATTTTAATGGACTTTCAAATAAAATATTATAAAAATGATTGATTGGCTATTTTTTCAAGTGTGAAATCTATTTTGAAAAGAAGAAAAATATTTCGTTAAAGCCCTTCGAATTTTTAGTATGATAAAGATAAAGATTCTACGTATATCACATTATTGTTACAATTATCATAATTACCTTTCTAAAATTGTTTTGTATTAGAAAGAAGACAGAAAGTCACACTAAAGTTGTCTGAGATTTACAGAAAGACACTTTATCTTTGCGGGCGATCTATTACCCCACAAAACTTATATAAACCCTTATAAGTTGACCATTTTAATCGAATTTCTCATTAATCCCGATCATAAAATTTGTGTTGTTGGACAATCTCTCCTTAATTTTATAATTTAAATAAATATTTAATAAAAGGAAGGGTTTAACCCTTTAACCCGATGCAAATCCTTCAACTCCCCACTTATATGTTATTTCACACTTCTCTTTTATTAATTTCTATCACTTCTCTCACTCAACTCTTTATTTTTCTTTCTCAACATAAATTGTACTTTGAAAGTGGGATATTGAGCACTTAGTATAGCTAAATTATGCGCTTTGTTCATAAATTTATGGGGGGAAATAACAATTAAACAAAAAGTTGAAGATTTTACAAGTTAGGATTTTTCGCATTTTATCAGTTTTGCACTTCTCGCACTTCTGATTGATTTTGATTATTGTAAATTTTTTTGGGGATAACATAGTTATAGTGATTATTTTAGTTAAAATCATGTTAGTAACAACTTATTGCATTTTTTTGTACTATGTTCTTGATACTTGGTATTGTTAGAATTTTGTAAAAGTATGTTGTGCTCTTGGTATGCATACATATATTGTTTCTACTATTAGGGTAGTTTAGTGGCTTTGGGGTATATATTGTTGATACTGTTTATTTTTTTTTTAGGGGGGTGGGTCGGAAAGCAATTTAATTTTAATAATCTTAAAACAAATTTGACTGTTGAGATTTTAAAATTTTATTTAATGGTTTCAATGTGTTTGTGTGGTTGAACTGTCACTCTTTCAGGAATCTTTCTATGTCTTTTATTTAGATAATTTAAAGATGGTATCACGGATGTAAGATTGTATTTGTCCCCTCACCTGATTATATTGGTGGGACTGTGACAGTCCTTTTAGATATAAATATTGATATGAAGTCCTATTTCGAGTTAAGAGACTTCATGAAAGATCTAGGATATACAACAGAACGTGACTTTTTTATTTGTTGGGATGATCTTTTTTTAGTGATTAACTGTAATCGGGTTATTTGTGACATTGTCAGCAACTTAAAGAATAAAGATGAACTTTAGGTGTTTGTTTTTAACGGGGTTAATAAACCTTCCGAGGCTTTTCCCTATAAATTAGACTTTGTCCTCTATCAGAATCACAATTGGGTAGGTGAGGAATCTTTGAACCCTAATAATGAGGGTGACTCTTCTAATCATAATATTAAACATTCTACTCCTATTTTCCATCCAACCCTCCTTCTAAAACTTTTAACCTTCCTGATGAGCCTCATCCTTCTACTACACCTGCCAACCCTCTTGATTCTACAATAAATAAGTATCTAAGTGATGATGATTTAAAGGATGAAAATAATCTGCAGGGGTTACTATAAGAAAGACATGTTGATGGGGATGTTTATAAAGAGGATAATGATATACGGGAAAGAAAGAGACATTTCAGTAGGTTATAAAGTAGAAGTAGAGGCACTACAAATGAACATATTAATATTTGTTAAAAAGGTCCATACATATGCCATGAGTAGATAAATGTTGGTATTAGGGATAGCCTTGTTAGTAAGTTAGGATATGATGAATCTTACTATCTAACTGATAAAGCTCCTAGCTTTGAATTACATGGTGATATAGGTTGTGGAGATGGTGAAGAAGGTGATCAATTAATGCATAAACCAATGAGAATGAAGAACAATAAATATAGTTGTTTTTTTATGAAACATGCGAATAAATTTCTTAAGAATTTAGATTTATAAGTATAATGGCATTTAGTCTAGCAGTGACCAGATATGCAATTCAAGAAAATATTTAAATTGAAAAATATGTGAATGAGCCTGACAGAGTTAGAGTGAGGTTTGGCAAAGATACATGTCCTTGGTTGTTGTGTGCTAGTAAGGATAAAACTAGTAGAGATATTATTATTAGAAAATACAATCTCATTCGAATTTTTTAACATTAATTTTTAACTATCTTTACATCCTAAAGTTTCTAGCACGTAAGCACAAAGACAGAATAAATCAACAACCAAATATCAGGGTTATCCAATTGTAAGAGATAATTAAAAAGGAGTTGGATATCTATGTTGGTAGGATAGATGTGCGAAGATATAGGTCTAGATTTCTAAAAGAGATTATGGGTGACGACATTGTGGATTATGATTCAATTTTTATTTACATAAATAAGATTTTGAGGAATAATCCAAGTAGCAGTTGTGTTGCTAAGGTTGGAGAAGCTAATGAGACTACATAGTTACTTTTTAAAGGATTTTAAGTGTGCTTTCATGCTTTAACTAAATTATTCTTTGAAGGTGATAGAATGTTGATTAATTTTCATGGGTGTTTCCTCAATGGTGTATGCAAAGGATAATAGTTGGAGGTTGTTTGTACAGATGGAAACAACCAAATATTGTGTAATGACCTTTTCGATCATTTTTGATGTTTTTGCTTATCTTGGCAATCAGGGCTTATCCATAGTTGCCCAAGTCATTTAGGATTTGCTGGGACAGATGATTCAGTTACCAGGCAATTCATTTGATTTTTCGAGCCAATTACTTTTATTGAAGTCTTCATTGGTTCCAATCAGCTATCGGGTGAAAACTTCAATGAAACAATCTCGGATGCAAATTTTCACTGTTCCAGCAGATACAAAATATTGATTATATTTTATTTAGAACTTTAGTTTGGGTTTCAATGCACCCGAGCTTATTTCAACCAATTGGTGGGAAAGTTGAAGAATAAAAATATGAGTGTGAGACCCATATTTGGTTGAAACGACCTCAGATGTAAGATTTAACTTCTCTATGATGTCCTTAACGTCGATTTAGGGCAGGAAACCGTTGGTTTAGGGTCCAAGGCTTCCAAACTTATTTTTTTCTATTGAGTAGATTTTTATGAAAAATGAAACTATTGTCGTGCGCCTCATTTTTTGAAATTTCGATCTTGGATGAAAGTTTTGATGATTCCATTAGATTTGAAATATGTATTACATTTAAATTTCACTATTGGATCATATTATTTGGGTTCCAAATGAGTTTCGAGGGTTAAAAATAAGTTTTTACTTTGCTGGCACGGGGAAGCCGCATTTTTTCACCGAGGGGTCTATAAATAGACCCCAAGGCCGCAAATTTTTGTGAATTTCTCTTCATCTTTGAGAGCCTAAAATCCAAAATGAGTATCATAACTCAAAATAGAGTCTTGTGGATGTTTAGGGAGCTTGGTAAAGATCTTCTATCATGATTATTATACGGATTAAGCAATGATTTCATCATTTTATTGGTGAATTTCTTAATTCTTGACCCAAAACCTCAATGCAACTTAGGGATTGATTTATACCCAAATTTGATTTGTTTGCACCCATTAATTGAGCATTATTATTTTTTGGACTCGAAGTACAATAGTACAGTATCAATATCATTAGACTCATATTGATGAATAGGTTATGTTTTTAATAGTGTGATGTTATTTTGGGAATTGGGAAGTGAAGGCAAGCATGTGGTGCTTGGACTGTGATTTTGATGTTTGGCCTAGAGGTAGGCTCCTGTCAGTTTTCCTTCATAAATGATGTATGATATGTATTGTGTGTGGTTATAAATTTTAGGATTGATTATGAGTATGATTGCTTATCATTTATTATTTATGTCTTGGGGAATTAGATGAGGGTCCTTGACCCGTAACAAAGTATGTTTATAACTTTGTAGACTCCTATTGCCTTCTCCCTAGTTTAGATTGAATTGTGGCATAAATTTGATTCATTGCTAGACTATGGATGTTATTTTAGTGTTGGATGAATTATTAGCATATTTGATCTTATTAGGCTATTGTGGTATTCTTGGAATCATAATTTGGGTAGAAATGACTTAAGTGCCCTTATTTGTAGTTGAATTTTCTATCTTAGGATTGTTTGTGGCTTACAGGACATCTAGAAGTTTAACAAAATATCTTAGCCTAATTTGGGGCATAGTGTACGTAATTTATGAAATTGAGGTTTAGAAATGGGATTGTCCGACCTACTTAGGCCTACACTTGTATTAGTCATAGTTGAATTAGCTGCAGATGATAGACATACTTGTGACCATTAAACCTTTGTATAAAGTTACAACGTGACTCGATATATTTTAGTTATATTCCTCAAATTAAGACTTACGAGTTATAGCTATGTTGTTTCTTATTGAAATGATTTAATAATGGGCCCACAGAGAAGCCATTTTTCCTTAGACTTGATGCTTTCCCTATAGAGATACAATTTCTTCTTAGATTTGATACTTGGCCCAGAGAGATGCCATTTTCTCTTTGACTTGATATTTGGAACATAGAGATGTTGTTTCCCCTTAGACATCACGTTGGGTCCTTAGAGATGATATTTCTCTAAGATGCAATGTTTGTCCTATAGAGGTTCTTTCTTCTTTTATATATGATAGTTTCCCTAGGAAGGTGATACTCCTCACTGTCATGATGAACGACCTTTATCTATGAAATGACTTATAATTTTGTCATTCTTATTGATAATATGCCTCCTATATAATATATTATTATATTTTTATTGGTATTATATCTCATATAAGTGAGATGATTAGAGATATGCTTTGACCTATAAATATGATTGTAAAGATGAGTTTGGGATGAGTATATGGGCCAAAAGCCGTGATGACGATATTGTAATTATTCAAGACATATTATTAGGCAGAGGCCCGAGAGATGATACCGATTGGACATCCGGGAAGTGTTTATTCTTTTAGAGGATGCGGTTACTGTTCATGAATATATATATATATGTGTGTGTGCATATACACATCTCTTCGGTATGGGACAGATGAAGGTGTGGTTTCATGTTTAAGATTTTATTAATTGAATACTGGTGATGGTATGCATAGATCCGATACATTCATGATTATTATATTAGTTATTGTTGTGTTTCCAACTGAAATATGATCTTATGATTGTTCTTCCTAATTATAGTATAAGCTATATATTAACTAGTTATTTTTTAAGTTAATATAGTACTTAATGCTAAGAATTCTGAATACGTTATTCAGTGAACCTTGTTTTGTAATATGGTAGCTAACGACTAGGGTTCATACGTGGCGATGAAGATGGGTTTATCGATAGTAATGATATGTGGCTATTGATAATAAGTTATAATGCCAATTAGTTGTTAAGTGAGGATAAAGTGGTCAATATTACTACGTTATAAGGGATGCTACTGATAATGATGGCTAGTTAATAATGATCCCTAGTTACTGATACTGACTAGCAAATAATGAGGACTAGTTAATAATAAGGATTAGGGTGTAAACAATTACTAGATATTGGTTGGTATTAGTGAATAAAAGATGTTTAGGTGATAAATGATGAATAGTGAATATATGACGATTATGGTTTAATGGTGAACCTTGAATAGATGTTAGGTTTGTCTAAACATTGATTAATGGTTAGTTGATATTTCATGATTAATAATTATGTGGAGAATCAGTTAGATTGACAACTAGAGATCATGTGATGACTAGTAAACTAGCAGTATAGTAATAACTATCGGTTGGTTAATAATGAGCACATAGAATATCATGATAAGATAGTTATCTTTGTGGTGTTATACTTATGGTTGCGAGTATATTGGCTTGAGTTTGTGTACCTATTATATACCTATATTTATGCATTGATTATTAGGATGATATATTGATGCCCGACAATGTCGAAGGAGACTTTGATGATATATTGATACCCAGCAAGGATAGAGTATACTATGATGATATATTGATTCTAGGTTATGGATGGAGGATACTATGATAATATATAGATACCCAAGAAAGTCGGAGGTTGATAATAATGATGATGGTCCTGATGATGTAAGTTTTAATGAGATTATTGATAGTGATTGTATACCATGAATCCATTCCTACATGTGCATCACCTATCACCAGTATGCAAATATGTCCACCAGTCAGTATAGGACAATTTCATAGATATGGGTAAAGAATATGCCTTATATTATTTTATGTTTATTGAACCTTCAAAATTTAGAGCGGTGGGGATACACATAGGCTCCATTAGGTATTTGGATTTCTAGAGTAGATAGTTATTCATGCTGATATTGGTATTGTTATTGTCATTGCTATAATCATTATTATGACTATCTTATGACAGATTGGTCATTGATCCAGTATCGGGATTGAAGTCATGTCTTCAACCTCTTGTATCTTATGAATGCACTATTGTGTATAATTATATTATCTCTAGCCATGTGGATTGGAAACCTTGAGGTTGATAGTATTAAATATTTATAGTATGTGAATGAGGTCTTTGAATGAGGATATGATGATATAGGTTATTCTTGGAGATGTCTTTGTGCGTATATATGTATGCATCTGTATATTTATATGTCTAGATATATGATGCTATGACACTATGATATATCCCATTCTTCGTTGTTCTTATTGTATATGTATTTCTTCACTATGTATATTTCTATATATTTTTCTTTCTCCCTTGATTCGTATATTTTTCTAAGATACACGGTATGAATTTGACGTCTATTGAATGTAGCTTGAATAGGATAGTTTACACTTGATGTTTCATTAGTCTTATTATGTTAGACTCTTGGACATTAAAGGATAGTAGCCCCTTATTATTCACATTGACTTGTTATATTATTTCTGGGACCCTTGGGTGTAGTTTCTATTATGTTTATATTTTATATATATCTTCTTTACCATTGGAGCTCAGTTGACACATGACTACAGAGTACCACTCATTGGGTACTTGTACTACAATTTTGTAGCTCGCAGATCATAGTACGTGTTATTACCATTGATGTGTGAGTCATGTAAAGAAACCATGATTCAGAGACTTATAATGATATCCTAACATTTAGAGTATTAATTATCTCTCTCTTATGTATTAGACTAATCTCTATATTTTACGAGATAAGTTATTTCAGTAGGATTCCTTTGAATATATACAAGATCTTGTATTGATACTACCAGGTTTTGGGGATTCACTTATGTTATGGTTTTTATCTTTTTTATCCTGCAATCTTACTATTTAATAGTCAGTTACTAGCCATTTTAGAAAACGGGTTTGCTTATCTACTGGGGATTATGGTAGGAACCATCATGACTTGAGAAATTGGGTCATGACATGTTGCCCGTTTATTGGGTTGTTTTTGAGTTGATAATTTGTTTACATGGGAATGATTTCTTGAATAACTAAGAAATGACCTTGAGCATGGAAAAGTACATCAATTAAGCATCATTACTGATATGAAAAAGGTATCACTCTTTTCTTAATAAGTGTTTGCTATTTTTTATTTAATTCTACAAATTAATATTTTTTTCTTTGTTAGGGACTAGAAATGTAATACCCAGTATGTTTCTACTCTGGGATACGGACCATTTTTCTTACACATGAAACCTCCTATCCTGTAAGTAGAATTTCAGTGCATGACTTACAATGAGTATCCTAGCGATAAGATAGCTTATGATACATTAAGCATGTTCATTTGAGTCACTTAAGATAAAACAAGCTAAGAGTTTTGGAATCCATCAAGTTTTAGTGTTCGATTTTGTAAGGGCCATGTTTGAACGAGTATAAGTCGATGTTATTGTGGTATTTTTGCTGATTTAGAACCACCAAATTGTAGAGAATCGAATTATATTTTCAACGATACAAATTTTGCATTAATCTAATACCCGAGCGAAAAGTAATGCCAATTTTCACGAGAGATAGTAAGGATAGGTGAATGGTTAGGCGCCGTCCAACCAAACTTAGGCGATTGGTTAGGTGCCGCCTAAGTCAGTTCCAATGCCAAAACCACTCCGTTTTGAGTTATTTTGAGGGTATTTAGGTCTTTTAACACTCCTTACACATCCCTAAACTTAACCCTAGGAAATATATAGCTTCCAAACACATTACAACCCTATTAACATCTCAGAGCTCATCATCCAAGAGAACTAAAAGAGAAAAACAACTAGGGTTGCATAATTAAGCTTGAAGATCCAATTTCAAGGACCTCCCTTCCAAGGTATGCGTAGAGTTCATCCATGGATTCCTTTTGTCCATGGAGTTCAAGAATCAATCATTAAAATACAAAACCTTGGTTGATTATGGTGATATGATCATACCCATGTTGATGCTTGTTTGTTTTGCTATATAATAGTATCGTGACTGTATATAACATGATCTTTAGATGGATTGATAGGATGCAAATATGAATCCACCAATACTTTAAATAATGCATGCAAGGTGTTAGATAAAATGCCTAGTATGTTAGAACTTCATATTTATATGATTTCATGATATCTAAATAACAAGTTCATGTTAGTCATACACTCCAATAAGAATTTCCATGAAAATTATGTTTTGTTATTGTTGTGGTATAAAGCATGTATGATAATGGAGATATAAATTATGTACACAAAATATATCCATGCTTTCCCTACCATGTTTGGGATGTTGAATAAATACATGAAGTATAATATCCCCAAATCATTACATTATGAACTAAACGTCACATGTTTCCGTTCCCTTATGCTTGAATGGTTTCCATATGATTGCTATGAATAGTATATGTTGTTTGAATTCCCATGATATTAGAATATGAGATTTATGATTTGATTATAAGCATTCCTATTCAGGATAGATATTATGATGACCTTGTACTTCATGAAATCCCCCACTAATGTATTATGGATTCTTATAGATGGTCGTGTACTCAAGAAATTCAAGTTGTGTCAGTTTCCTTCCATCGAGTCCTGGGGGTACTTATACCCAAGAAATATAGCTGTGTGCGTAGAGCCATGTCATCTTTTCATGATACTCTTAGTCAAGCCATGATCTATAGAATTCAGTTAGTCATGTTACTCAAGAAAACACAGAAATCTCAGTAGTCTAGTAATCTCAGTAATCTCAGTGCTCAGTAATCTCATCAACCTTAGTATTCACAGTAAGTCTCAGTAACTTCAGTACTCTCAACCAGTCCTCGGAATATAGTACATTTCTTCATTCATTAGAATCCAGTAAACTTAGTTTAGCTTTGCTAAACAATACCACTAGTATCTGTCTAGTTAATCAGTATTAGTTCAGCTAATCATTTCAGTTTAGTTATTCAGTTCAGCATAGTTAGCCAGTTCAGTGTCCTTCAGATGGGAATATAAGTTAGCACCGAGTGAACCTAAGAATGGGAACTCACCCGCCAGTTCAAGGTATGATTCTTAATAGTCATCCTTGTGTTCCAAAACTACGTATATAGCCTAGGTTGAGACATCTTAACCCGTAGATTAGGGTTGATGAGGTGTCTTAACTTGTCAGTTTAGGGTTCCCACCGTTTTTATTTGAGGACCTGCCAGTATATGGTTCTCACATCTATCCTTACCAATGGTGCAGTATTGACACCCCTCCAGTCGGGGCAAAGATTGGACCCCATCTTAGCTACTATAGTGTATTTAAGGCATGTCGGTTAGATAACTACTTCCCACAGTTTCAGTTACATATTTTAGGACTGTCAGCTATAGCTACCCAGTCACATTAAAGAAATCAGATAGCTCTTCAGATTTTAGTATACCAGGGCTGTCAGATACAGTCAACTCAGAAATAGAATAGAACATAGATTGTTTCCTCCAGATTTATGGACTTTGCGATACAGTCACTTCTGCTATTAATCAAAAAAGTTATCAGAACTCATTCTATGTGTACTCATCTTTAAGACTGTCTAATACAGTCAATCAGACCAGTTCTTCATAATTCAAACTGTCACAAACAATTATTCATTTATCAGTAATGCAATATCAGCCTCTTAGTATTCAATAATACAGTATCAGATCCATTACTTATTAGTGATTTACATATCAGTATCAGTAAACTCGATCTTTCAGAATCTTCTTTTTAGTACACTCATGTTTTCTGTATTCAGAATCAGTAGTCCGTATCTCCATAAATTTAGTTACAGTTACATATGAATGTATGTACTCTCACATTTATATCAGTCAGTATTTTTCATACATATAACCCTTTGAATTTATCCTACCTAACACGTATACTTAGTACATTCATAGGTACTGACGCACTTGAGCTATGGTGCTTTCTCTTATGTTACACGATAGGTTCAGAGGCATGAGCTCCAAATCAGCAGTAGATTCAACGATTAGCAGTCAGAGTTAGACGTGAGTCCTAATCCTTTGAAGACATGATGATTTCATTTCTATTTCTATTTTCACTTTATTTCAGTAGTTAGAGTTAGTTGGGGACATGTCCTATCAACTTCTTTTTCAGTTCAATTAGTGGCTTTTGGACTAGATGTCAGATTAGGTGTTCAGACTTTAGTATTTATGCTCCTTTTTGGCATTGTTTCACCATATTTTTCAACTATGCATTAGTGTTGAACCTTATGGCCTTAAAATTCATGTTTACGCATATTTTATGAGATATTATGCGGTTTACAGGTACAGATATCAGTTATGGGTTAGCTTGTGGTCCTTCGGGATCATGAGCACCGTGTAGCATTTCGGTTCTAAAAATTGGGACGTTACGAACTTTGTATCAGAGCATAAGGTTCAACAGTGTCCTAGGAAGTCTAAAATCTGCATCAAGTAGAGTTTAGTACATGGGCGTGTTGTGCACCACATTTATGTGTAGGAGGCTATGAGATGTTTTAGGAACAATTTCTCTTCGTTCATGTCTCAATACTGTGCTATAGCAAGTTTCTTTAAGGAAACCATGTAAAAGCATATCATGCACCCCTCATGTTCACTTTACATTAATTTTAAGGTAATATAAAGAGTGAAGTTCAAAGTCCTAAAGACAGGGCTTTCTCAGATAGTTCCTACGGTCAGTTATGAGATTAGCAACAGACTCAAATAGTAACTCATCAGTTCATTATTGTTCCAATTCGTACAGATTTTATTCATCACCATGAGAACTCATTGTTGAACCAGAAGTTTAGCAGTAGTACAATTGCGATAGTAATATTCTATTTAATGAGATTATGCATTCATGTGAATTAGATCAGTAGGCTTGAACAGTACGAGCTAAACACTTATGTTTATTGAATCAAAATTAACATGAAGGTGTAAATATGATATTAGCAGTATATGGGGAAACCAAATTAGATGATGTGTTTAGTATGACAGACAGGTGTTGAACATAATGTTGGTATGTGATGGTATATCAAATACCTAATCCAGACCCTCAGAATTCAGTGGTAGAGCCAGTATGTATAGAAAGCAGTAAGGGAAGAGAATTCCAGACCCATTCTCATCTCAATGCAGATTTTTTTGCTTCAGCTATCATGAAACCAACTCAGGTATTGCATACCAACTCTATGGTCACGAACTATAATCATGTATGAATTCAATTTCCAGCATAGGGAGTCCCTTTTACTTCAAGTACGAGTCATGTTCCATGAGAACAATCTACTTTCACATACTTTCCAAGAGATTATTTGAGCCTTTAGTTCCAAGTATATGGAGTTCAGTTCTAACTCCCTCAGTATTATGAATTATGTCCCACGAGTATAGAAATTCTAGACTCAAGTCATGATACTCATGGCTCATGTATGCATATCATGCTTTCTAGTATACTTAGCTTCCATGACTAAGCTATGCCCCTACAATTCAGATACATTTATACTATTTCATGCATATCCTCAGTTCAGACATTATTGGTAAATCCAAACTATTGATATTTTATTCCTCAAGTTTTAGTCATGTGATAAGTTTAGTTTGTATCTATTCATGTTTTAGGTCCTCCTAATTTAGTCCTCCAGTTAGTTATCCTTATGGAACGGTGTAGTGATGAGCTGTTGTTTAGATAAGAAAACATTGTTGTATGCTTACTTTGCAAGACGGTGTAGTTGTGAAGATAGGCTTGAATGTCATGATGAATGTGCAAGTAAACGTCTAGCATGGGGTCTTATTCAATAGTTGGGAAAGTACAAAGTGTAAGTGTACATTTAGATCCTTAACTTATGTCAGTCCCCAACATGCAACAATCAAAAATTTAGTTGCCAATTCAATTAGTTTCAGTATCCAACATATCAAAGCTCATCATCCAAGAGCACTAAAAGAGAAAAACAACTAGGTTTGCATAATTAAGCTTGAAGATAAAATTTCAAAGAAATTCCACCATCAATAATCAAGAACCTCCCTTCCAAGGTATGTGTACTATACATCCACCGATTCCTTTTGTCCGCGGATTTCAAGAATCAATCTTTAAAATATAAAACCTTTGTTAAATATGGTGATATGATCATACCCATGTTGATTCTTGTTCGTTTTTCTATATAATAGTATCATGACTGTATATCTCTTGAAAGTTATGTTGTTAGTTGAAAAACATGATCTTTAGATGGATTTATAGAATATAAGTATGTTAGAACTTCATATTTTCATGATTTCATGATATCTAAATAACAAGTTCATGTTAGTCATACAATCCAATATGAATTTCGACGTAAATTATGTGTTGTTATTGTTGTGCTATAAAAATGTATGATAATCGAGATATAAATTATGTACACACAATATATCCATGATTTCCCTACCATGTTTTAGATGTTAAATAAATACATGAAGTATAATATCCCCAAATCATTACAATAAGAACTAAACATTACATGTTGCCGTTCCCCTACGCTTGAATGGTTTCCACGCGATTTGTATAAATAGTATATGTTGTCGGAATGCCCATGATATTAGAATATGAATAAGCATTCCTATTAATGATAAATATTATGAGGACCATGTACTTCAAGAAATCCGCCACTCATATATTATGGATTTTTATTGATGGCTGTGTACTCAAGAAGTTCAAGTTATGTCAGTTTCCTTCCATCGAATCCTGGGGGTACTTGTACCCAAAAAATATAGTTGTGTGCCTAGAGCCATGTCATGTTTTCATGATACACTTATTCAAGCCATGATCTTAGAATTCAGTCAGTCATGTGACTCATGAAAACTAAAAAATCTCAGTAATCTCAGTAGTCTAGTACTCTCTGTAATCTCAGAGCTCAGTAACCTCAGTAACCTCAATATTCACAGTCAATCTAAGAAACTTCGGTACTTTCAACCATTCCTTGGAACATAGTACATTCCATCAGTCATTAGAATCCAGTAAACATAGTTTAGCTTTGCTAAATCATACCATTAGTATCAGTCCAGTTAATCATTATTAGTTCAGCTAATCAGTTCATTTCAGTGTCCTTCAGATGGGAGTAGAAGTTAGAACTGAGTGAACCTATGGATGGGAACTCCTCCGCCAGTTCAGGATGAGATTCTTTATAGTCATCCTTGTGTTGCAAAACTACTTAGCCAGAGTAGGTTGAGACCTCTTAACTTGTCAGATTAGGGTTGATGAGGTGGCTTAACCCGTCAGTTTAGGGTTCCCACCATTCTTATTTGAGTACCTACCAGTATAGGGTTCTCAAATTTGTCCTTACCAGTGCAACGATATTGACACCCCTCCAGTCGAGGCAGAGATTAGACCCCAACTTTACTATTATTGCATATTTAGGGCATGTCGGCTAGATAACTACTTCCCACAGTTTAAGTTATATATTTTAGGACAATTAGCTATAGCTACCCAGTCTTAGTAAAGAACGCAGATAACTCATTAGATTTTAGTATATCAGGGCTGTCAGATACAATCAACTCAGAAAAAGAATGAAACTTAGATAGTTTTCTTTAGATTTATGGGCTGTGAGATATTGTCACTTATATTATCAGTCACAATAGTTGTCAGAACTCATGCTATCCATACTCATCTTCAAGACTGACAGATACAGTCAATCAGACCAGTTCTTCATCATTCAAACTGTCAGAAACAATCTTTCATTTATCAGTAATGCAATATCAGCCTCTTAGTATTATGTAATATAGTATCAGATCCATCACTTATTAGTGATTTATATATCAATATCAGTAAACTTAATCTTTCAGAATCTCATTATCTCTACACTCATGTTGTCAGTATTAGGACTTAGTAGTCCGTATATCCACGAGTTCAATTATAGTTACGTATGCACGTATGTACTCTCACATTTATATCAGTCTGTATTTTTCGTGCATATAACCCTTTTCATTTAGCCTACCTCACTTGTATACATAGTATATTCAGATGTACTGACACATTTGTGCTATGGTGCTTTCTTTTATGTTACACCATAGGTTAAGAGGCATGAGCTCCAAATCAACAGTAGATTCCAGAATCAGCAGTCAGAGTTAGACGTGAGTCCTCATCCTTCGAGGAAATGATGATTTTATTTCTATGTTTGTTTTCACTTTATTTTAGTAGTTAGAGTTGGTTGGGGACATGTCCCATCAACTGCTTATTCAGTTCAGTTAGAGGCTTTCGAAATAGATGTCAGATCAGATGTTCAGACTTCAGTATTTATGCTCCATTTTAGTATTGATATACAATATTTTCCAAATATGTATTAGTATTGAACCTTATGGCCTTACAGTTCATGTTTCGACATATTTTATTAGATATTATGTAGTTTACAGATACAAATATTAGTTATGGTTTAGCTTGTGGTCCTTTTGGGTCATGAGCACCGTCTAGCATTTCGGTTTAGAAAATCGAGGTGTTACAAACTTGGTTTCAGAGACTAAGATTCAACAGTGTCCTAGGAAGTCTGAAATTTGCATCAAGTAGAGTCTAGTACATGGGCGTGTTGTGCACCACACTTATGTGCAAGAGGCTATGAGATGATTTAGGAGCAGTTTCCCTTCTTTTATGTCTCAAGATCATGCTATCGCAGGTTTATTTAAAGAAACCATGTAGAATCAAATCATGCACCCCTCATGTTCACTTTACCTTACTTTCAAGGTAATATAAATAGAGAAGTTCAAAGTCCTAAAGACAGGGCTTTCTCAGATAGTTCTTACGGTCAGTTATAAGATTAGCGACAGACTCAATCAGTATCCCATCAGTTCATTATTGTTCGAAAATCGTACAGATTTTATTCATGATCATGAAAACTAATTATTGAAGCCAAAAGTTTAGCAGTAGTAGAGTTGGGATAGAATTATTCTATCTGATCAGATTATGTATTCATGGGCATTAGATTAGTAGGTTTGAACAGTACGATCTTAACACTTAAGTTTATTGACTCAAAATTAAGCATGAAGGTGTGAATGTGAGATTAGTAGTATATGAGGAAACAAAATCAGATGATGTGTTTAGTAACACAGACAACTATTGAACAAAATATAGGTATGTGATGGTAGATCAAGTACCTATGCCAGGCCCTCAGATTTCAGTAGTAGATCCAGTATGTATAGAAAGTAGTAAGGGAAGATAATTCCAGACCAATTCTCATCTCAGTGCAGACTTTTTCGCTTCCGCTATCACAAAACCACGTTAGGCATTTCATACCAACTCTATGGTCACGAACTATAATCATGTATGAATTCAATTTCCAGCATAGGGAGTCCCTTTTACTTCACAGTACGAGTCATGTTCCATGAGAACAATCTACTTTCACATACTTTCCAAGGGATTATTTGAGCCTTTAGTTCCCAGTATATGGAGTTCAGTTCTAACTCCCTCAGTATTATGAATTATGTCCCACGAGTATAGAAATTCTAGACTCAAGTCATGAAACTCATGGCTCATGTATGCATATCATGCTTTCTAGTATACTTAGCTTCCATGACAAAAGCTATGCCCCTACAATTCAGATACATTTATACTATTTCATGCATATCCTCAGTTCAGACATTATTGGTATATCCAAACTATTGATATTTTATTCCTCAAGTTTCAGTCATGTTACAAGTTTAGTTTGTATCTATGCATATTTTAGGTCCTCCTAATTTAGTCCTCCAGTTAGTTATCCTTAAGGAACGGTGTAGTGACGAGCAGTTGTTTAGATAAGAAAACATTGTTGTATGCTTACTTTGCACGACGGTGTAGTTGTGAAGATAGGCTTGAATGTCATGATGAATGTGCAAGTAAACGTCTAGCATGGGGTCTTATTTAAAAGTTGGGAAAGTACAAAGTGTAAGTGTACATTTAGATCCTTAACTTATGTCAGTCCATAGCATGTAACCATCAAAAACTCAGATGTCAACTCAATTATAGTTTCAGTAGCCAAAATTCAGTGATCAATGTTCAGTCCTTGAATTTAGTATTTCCGTAGTAACTATAGGCTTAGTTAAAATGTCATCTTCTTTCAGTAACCATATTGGAAACTCAGTTCAGTTTGAGACGTGCTTGACCATAGCATTCAGGTTGTCAATACTTAGTTACTAGTGTTTAAGTAATCCAGATTATAGAATACCTTATTGCCATGTTATACGCTTGGTGTCGCATTTAAAAATAATACAGACATCATATATCCATGCTTAGATACCTCATTCTACTCAGTTAGTCCATATATCCTATGCATAAAACGCAAAAGTTTTAGCCCATCTATTCAGACTAAGTGTAGTTTAGCTTTGTAGATCGAGTATTCAACTATCAGTTACTGAGTTAATTAGATAAGTTAGTGTATTTATGCACTCGTGTTCAGCTCAGTTCATGTATCATGTCTCAGTTTCAGATCCTTGCTATTCAGTTAAGACAAAGTTCCTAAGTCTCTTGCGCATCGCCTTAATTTCCCTCAGTAGCTCATCCAAGTCAGTATTCTTTGAGGGACATAGTGTCACAAGGGGGAGATACATCGTACCCCCTCCCCCCCCCCCAAATATTCATGACATAAACTTGCTACTCTATATTCTTTTGATGAATCAAGTTTGGAGAAAGGGTACTCATAAGTTAACCCTCAAACTCCAACTTTAATCGTATGCCATGTTTTCAAGATTCAGTTCAGATCATGATATTTAGTATGTCTACCACATCCCAGAATTAGTTATGTTCTCATGTTTCCGATCATACATATGGAGTAATTAATCTCAAACTTATGGGTATTATCAGTTCAAGGTAACAGTTTTCCTTAAACTTACTCGTTCTCATATTCATATCGCAGTGCCAAACTTGGTATTCAATTCCATGATCAGTTTTCAGTTCAAACTTGATACCTTTACCATTGCATATTCATGAGTAAGTTTAGTCATGAATTGACGCATCAGATATGTATGATCAACTCATTAGTACTTTCAATCATGCATTCACGTATTATATCAATCATCTAATCATGGATCAGATATGCATGGATTCAATCTTTTAGTTGTGTATCAGATATGCATTCTCATTTTGAGAAAACTTTATTAAAATCCTCAATCATATAATCATTAATCAGCTTCCCATGCATCAGATTTTCATGTTCAGTATGTTGTGCTCAGCTTTCAGTAATACCAGTCGTGAACCCATGTTCCAGTAGTATTTGTGTTATACGTACTTCATCTTATCATATCTCCCGCTTTAGGTAATTTCCATTCGAGGACGAATGTTCCCAAGGGGGAGATATTGTAATACCCTATATATTTCTAAGCTAGGAGACAAATCATTCTTCCTACATATGAAACCTCTTATCCTATGAGCAGTGTTTTAGTTCATGCCTTACAATGAGTATCATTGTGATAAGATAGATTATAATACATTAAGCATGTTCATATGAGTAACTTAAGGTAAAACAAACTAAGAGTTTTTGAATCCATCAAGTTTTAGTGTTCGATTTTACAAGGGTCATATTTTAACATGTATAACTCAATGTTAATATGGTATTTTTACTGGTTTAGACCAACCAAATTGTACAAAATCGAATTAGCTTTCGAACGATACCAATTTTCCCTTAATCCAATACCCAAGCAAAAAGTTATGCCTATTTTCATTAGATACAGTAAGGATAAGCGATTGGTTAGGCGCCAGCCCACCAAACTTAGGAGATTGGTTAAGCGCCTCCTTAGTCACTTCAAATGCCAAAAACACTCCATTTTGAGTTATTTTTAGGGTAATTAAATCTTTTAACACTCCTTATACGTCCCTAAACTTAACCCTATGAAATATATAGCTTCTAAACACATTACAACCCTATTAACATCTCAAAGATCATCATCCAAGATCACTAAAAGAGAAATAAGACTAGGGTTCCATAATTAATCTTGAAGATCCAATTTCAAGGAAATTTCTCTGTCAATCATTAAGAACCTCCCTTACAAGGCATGCGTAGTGTTCATCAACAGATTCCTTTTGTCTGTGGATTTCAAGAATCAATCTTTAAAACAAAAAAGCTTGGTTGATTGTGGTGATATGATCATACCCATGTTGATGCTTGTTTGTTTTGCTATATAATAGTATCGTGACTATATATCTCATGAAAGTTATGTTGTTAGTTGAAAAACATGATCTTTAGATGGATTGATTGAATCAAAGTATGAAATCCACCTAAGCCTTAAAGAATGCCTTCAAGGTGTAAGATAAAATACCTAGTATGTATAACTTCATATATACATGATTACATGATATCTAATTAACAAGTGCATGTTAGTCATACACACCAATATAAATTTCCATACAAATTATGTGTTGTTATTGTTCGGTATGAAGCATGTATGATAATGGAGTTATAAATTATGCACCCAAAATATATCCATTCTTTCCCTACCATGTTTTAGTTGTTGAATAAATACATGAAGTATAATATCCGCAAATCATTACAATATGAACTAAACGTAAATGTTGTCGTTCCCTTACCCTTGAATGGTTTCCAAGTGATTGCTATGAATACTATATGTTGTCAGAATGGCCATGATAATAAAATATAAGATTTAAGACTTGATTATAATCATTCCTATTCATGATAGATATTATGATAACCTTGTACTTCAAGAAATCCCCCACTCATGTATTACTGATTTTATTGATGGTCGTGAAATCAAGAAATTCAAGTTTTGTCTGTTTTTTCCATTGAGTCCTGGGGGTACTTGTACCCGAGAAATATAGTCGTGTTCCTAGAGCCATGTCATGTTATCACGATACTCTCAGTCAAGGCATGATCTATAGAATTCAATCAGTCATGTTACTCAGGAAAACATAGAAATCTCAGTAGTCCAGTAATCTTTGTAATGTTAGTGCTAAGTAACCTCAGCAACCTCAGTTTTCACAGTCATTCTTAGTAACTTCAGTACTCTTAACCTGTCCTCAGAACTCCGTACATTACATCTATCATTGGAATCAAGTAAACTTAGTTTAGCTATGATAAATAATACCACTAGTATCAGTCCAGTTAATCAGTATCAGTTCAGCTAATCAGTTCAATTCAGTTATTCAGTTCTGCTTAGTTATTTATTTCATTGTCCTTCAGATGGCACTAGAAGTTAGCACCGAGTGAACCCAAGGATGGGAACTCACCCACCAGTTCAGGGTGTGATTCTTAGTAGTCATCCTTGTGTTCCAGAACTACTTAGCCAGCGTAGGTTAAGAAATCTTAAACCATTATATTAGGGTTGAAGAGGTGGCTTAACCCATTAATTTAGGGTTACCACCATTCTTAAATGAGTACCTTTTAGTATAGGGTTCTCACAGATCTCCTTACCAGTGGTGCGGTATTGACACCCCTCCAGTTAGGGCAGAGATTGCACTCCAGCTTAGCTATTATAGTGTATTTGGGGCATATTAGTTAGATAACTACTTCCCATAGTTTCAGTTACAGATGTTAGGACTGTCAGCTGTAGCTACCTAATCTCAGTAAATAACGTAGATAGCTCTTTAGATTTTGGTATATCAAGGCTGTCAAATACAGTCAACTTAAAAATAGAATGGAACTCAAATAGTTTCCTTCAGATTTATTGACTTTGAGATATAGTCACTTATGCTATCAATCACAACAGTTATCAGAACTCATGCTATCAATACTCAGCTTAAAGAATGTCAGATAGAATCTGTCAGACCAGTTCTTCATACTTCAACTGTCAGAAACAATCATTAATTTATCAGTAATGCAATATTAGCCTCTTAATATTCAGTAATACAGTATCATATCCATCACTTATTAGTGATTTACATATCAATACCAGTAAACTCTGTCTTTCATAATATCATTATCATTACACTCATGTTGTTAGTATTCAGACTCAGTAGTTTGTATCTCCATGAGTTTAGTTACAGATACATATGCATGTATGTACACTCACGTTTATATCAGTGAGTATTTTTCATGCATATAACCCCTTGAATTTAGCCGACCTCACTCGTATACTTAGTACATTCAGACGTACTGATGCATTTGCGCTATGGTGATTTCTCTTATGTTAAACCATAGGTTCAGAGGCATGAGATCCAAATCAGCAGTAGATTCCAGGATCAACAGTCAGAGTTAGATGTGAGTCTTCATCCTTCGAGGATATGATGATTTCATTTTTATTTTATTTTTTACTTTTTGTTTGGTAGTTAGAGTTAGCTGGGGACATGTCCCACCAACTCCTTATTTAGTTCAGTTAGAGGCTTTCTGACTATATGTCAGATTATATTTTCAGACATCAGTATTTATGCTTCATTTTAGTATTGTTATACCATATTTTTCAAATATGTATTAGTGTTGAACCTTATGGCCTTACAGTTCATGTTTCCATATATTTTATGAGATATTATACAGTTTATAGGTACAGATATTAGTCATGAGTTAGTTTGTGGTCCTTTGGGGTCATAAGCACAATGTAGTATTTCAGTTCAAAAAATCAGGCGTTACAAACTTGGTATCAGAGCCTAAGGTTCAATAGTGTCCTAGGAAGTCTGAAAGCTGCATCAAGTACAGTCTAGTACATGGGCGTGTTGTGCACCACACTTATGTGCAAGAGGCTATGAGATGTTTTAGGAATAGTTTCCCTTCTTTCATGTCTCAAGATCATGCTATAGCAAGTTTTTTTAAGGAAACCAAGTAGATTTATATCATGCAACCCTCATGTTCACTTTACCTTACTTGCAAGGTAATAGAAATAGTGAAATTCAAAGTCCTAAAGACAGGGCTTTCTCAGATAATCCCTTCGGCCAGTTATAAGATTAGAAACAGACTCAAACAGTATCCCATCAGTTCATTATTTTTCCAAGGTCGTATAGATTTTATTCATGATCATGAGAACTAATTCTTGAAACTTGAAATTTAGCAGTAGTAGAGTTGATATAGTATTATTCTATTTGATCAGATTATGTATTCATGGGGATTAGATCAGTAGTCTTGAACAGTACTAGCTAAACACTTAAGTTTATTGACTCAAAATTAAGCATGAATGTGTGAATGTGATATTAGCAGTATATGAGGAAACATAATCAGATGATGTGTTTAGTAAGATAGACTGGTGCTGAACATAATGTAGGTATGTGATGGTAGATCATGTACCTAAGCTAGGCCCTCAGATTTCAGTAGTAGATCCAGTATGTATAGAAAGAAGTAAGGAAAGACAATTCTAGACCTATTCTCATCTAAGTACAGTGTTTTGCACTTCATCTATGATGAAACGAACTAAGGCATTGCATGCCAACTCTATGGTCACAACTATAATCATGTATTAATTGAATTTCCAGCATAAGGAGTCCCTTTTACTTCACAGTACGAGTCATGTTCCATGAGAACAATCTACTTTCACATACTTTCTATGGGATTATTTGCGCCGTTAGTACCTAGTATAAGGGGTTCAGTTCCATCTCCCTCAGTATTATGAATTATGTCCCACGAGTAAAAAAACTCTAGACTCAGGTCATGAAGCTCATGACTCATGTACGTATATCATGATTTCTAGTATACTTATCTTCCATGACTAATGCTATGCCCCTACAAATCAGATACATTTAGACTATGTTATGTATATCCTCAGTTTAGACATTATTGGTAAATCCAATCTATTGATATTTTATTCCTCAAGTTTCAGTAATGTGTCAAGTTTCGTTTGTACCTATTCATGTTTTAGGTCCTCGTAATTTACATCTCTAGTTTTCTCTCCTTATGGAATGGTGTAGTGATGAGCAATTGTTTATATAAGAGAAGATTGTTGCATGCCTACTTTGCACGATGGTGTAGTTGTGAAGATAGGCTTGAATGTCATGATAAATGTGCAAGTAAACGTCTAGCAAGGGGTCGTATTTAGAAGTTGTGAAAGTACAAAGTGTAAGTATACATTTAGATCCTTAACTTATGTCAGTCCCTAGCATGTAGCCATTAAAAACACAGTTGCCAATTCAATTATAGTTTCAGTATTCAACACTCAGTGATCAGTGTTCAATCCATGAATTCAGTACTTCTATACTAGCTATAGGCTTAGTTATAATGTCATCTTCTGTTAAGTAACCAAATTTAAAACTCAGTTTAGTTCTAGACATTCTTGACCATAGCATTCAGGATGTCAGTACTCAGTTATTAGTGTTTCAGTACCCCAGTTTATAGAATACCTTATAGACATATTGTACGTTTGGTTTCGCATTCAAAAATAATACAGACATTATAAATCCATGGTCAGATACCTCATTCTACTCAGTTAGTCCTTATATCCTATGAATAAAACTCAAAAATCTCAGCCCAGCTATTCAGACTAAGTATAGTTTAGCTATGCAAATTGAGTATTCAGCTATCAGTTATTGAGTTAATCAAATAAGTTAGTGTATTTATGCACTCGTGTTCAGCTCAGTTCATGTATCATGTCTTAGTTTCAAATCCTAGATATTCAGTCCAGACTAAGTTCCAAAGTGTCCTGCGCATTCCCTTAATTTTCCTCAGCAGCTCATCCAAATCAGTATTCTTTCAGGGACATAGTGTCCCAAGGGGGAGCAACATCATACCCCAAAAAAAAATTCATGACACAAACCTGCTGCTCTATTTTCTTTTGATGAATCAAGTTTGGAGAAAGGGTACTCATAAGTTAAACCTCAAACTCCAACTTCAGTCTTATGCCATGTTTTCAAGATTTAGTTCAGATAATGATATTTAGTATGTCTACCACGTCGCAGAATTAGTTATGTTCTCATGTTTCCGATCATGCATATGGAGTAACTAATCTCAAACTTATCGCTATTATCAGTTCAAGGTAATAGTTTTCCTTAAACATACTCATTCTCATGTTTATATTTCAGTGCCAAACTTGGTATTCAGTTCCACGCTCGGTTTTCAGTTCAAATTTAATGCCTTTACCATTGCATGTTCATGAGTAAGTTTAGTCATGAATTCACGCATCAGATATGTATGATCAGCTCATTAGTACTTTTAGTCATGCATTCACGTATTATATCAATCATATAATCATGGATCAGATATGCATGGATTCAATCTTTAAGTTGTGCATAAGATATGCATTCTCATTTTGAGAAAACTTACTTTATTAAAATCCTCAATCACATAATCATTAATCAGCTTCCCATGCATCAGATTTGCATGTTCAGTATGTTGTGCTCAGCTTTCAGTAATGCCAGTCGTGAACCCATTTTCCAGTAGTGTATGTCTTGTACGTACTTCATCTTATCATCACTCCCGCTTTAGGTAATTTCCATTCGAGGACGAATGTTCCCAAAGGGGAGATATGATAATAGCCTGTATGTTTCTAAGCTAAGAGTCGAATTATTTTTCCTACGTATGAAACCTCTTATCCTGTGAGTAGCATTTTAATTCATGCCTTACAATGAGTATCATTACAATAACATAGCTTATGATACATTAAGCATGTTCATATGAGTAACATAAGGTAAAACAAAGTAAGAGTTTTGGAATCCATCAAGTTTTAGTGTTCGATTTTGCAAGGGTCATATTTTAACTAGTATAACTCGATGTTAATATGGTATTTTGGCTGATTTAGACCAATAAAATTGTATAGAATTGAATTATCTTTTGAACGATACCAATTTCACCTTAATCCAATACCCGAGCAAAAAGGTATGCCTATTTTCGTCAGAGACAGTAAGGATAAGCGATTGGTTAGGCGCCGCCCAACCAAACTTAGGCGATTGGTTAGGCACCACCTAAGTCAGTTCAAATGCCAAAAACACTCCGTTTTGAGTTATTTTGAGGGTAATTAAATCTTTTAACATTCCTTAGATATCATTAAACTTAACCCTACGAAATATATAGCTTCTAAATAGATTACAACTCTATTAACATCTCAAAGATGATCATCTAAGAGCACTAAAAGAGAAATAAAACTAGGGTTGCATAATTAAGCTTGAATATCCAATTTCAAGGAAATTCCTCTGTCAATCATCAAGAACCTCCCTTCCAAGGTATGCATAGTGTTCATCCATGGATTCCTTTTGTCCGTGGATTTAAAGAATCATTCTTTAAAATAAAAAAGCTTGGTTGATTGTCGTGATATGATCATACCCATGTTGATGCTTGTTTGTTTTGCTAGATAATAGTATCGTGACTATATATCTCATGAAAGTTATGTTGTTAGTTGTAAAACATGATCTTTTGATAGATTGATAGAATGCAAGTATGAAATCCACCTAAGACATAAAAAATGCATTCAAGGTGTAAGATAAAGTGACAAGTATGTTAGAACTTCATATTTACATGATTTCATGATATCTAAATAACAAGTTCGTGTTAGTCATACACTCGAATATAAATTTCCATACAAATTATGTGTTGTTATTTTTTTGGTATAAAGCATGTACGATAATGGAGATATAAATTATGTACACAAAATATATCCTTGATTTCCTTACCATGTTTGAGATGTTGAATAAATACATGAAGTATAATATCTGCAAATCATTACAATATGAACTAAACGTTACATACTACCGTTCCCTTAGGCTTGAATGGTTTCCACGTGATTGGTATGAATAGTATACGTTGTCGAAATGCCCATGATAATACAATAGGAGATTTATGACTTGATTATAAGCATTCCTATTCATGTTAGACATTATGATGACCATGTACTTCATGAAATCCCCCACTAATGTATTATGGATTTTTATTAATGGTAGTGAACTCAAGAAATTCAAGTTGTGTCTGTATTCTTCCATTGAGTCTTGGGGGTACTTGTACCCGAGAAATATAGTTGTGTTCATAGATCCATGTCATGTTTTCACGATACTCTCATTCAAGCCATGATCTATAGAATTCAATATGTAATGTTACTCAGGAAAACTCAGAAATCTCAGTAATCTCAGTAGTCCAGTAATCTCAGTAATCTCAGTGCTTAGTAACCTCAGCAACCTTAGTGTTCACAGTCAATCTCAGTAACTTCATTACACTTAACCAGTCCTCAGAACTAGTACATTACGTCTATCATTGGAATCAAGTAAACTTAGTTTAGCTACACTAAATAATACCACTAGTATCAATCCAGTTAATCAGTATCAGTTTAGCTAATCCGTTCAGTTCAATTATTCAGTTCTATTTTGTTATTTATTTCAGTGTCCTTTAGATGGGACTATAATTTATCACTGAGTGAACCCAAGGATGGGAACTCACCCGCCAGTTCAGGGTGTGATTCTTAGTAGTCATCCTTGTGTTCCAGAACTATGTAGCCAGTGTAGGTTGAGACATCTTAAACCATTAGATTAGGATTGATGAGTTTTCTTAACCCATCATTTTAGGGTTCCCACTGATCTCAAGTGAGTACCTACCAGTATAGGGTTCTCACAGCTCTCCTTACCAGATTTCAGGACTATCAGTTATAGCTACCCAGTCTCTGTAAATAACTCAGATAGCTCTTCAGATTTTGAAATATCAAGGTTGTCAGATACAGTCAACTCAAAAATAGAATGAAACTCCGATAGTTTCCTTCAGATTTATTGAATTTGAGATATAGTCACTTATGTTATCAATCACAACAGTTATCAGAACTCATTCTATTAGTACTCAACTTGAATATGTCAGATACAGTCTATCAGACTAGTTGTTCATACATCGAACTGTCAGAAACAATCATTCATTTATCAGTAATGCAATATCAACCTCTTAGTATTGAGTAATACAATAACATATCCATCACTTATTAGTGATTTACGTATCAATATCAGTAAACTTTGTCTATCATAATCTCATTATGAGTACACTCATGTTGTTAGTATTCAGACTCAGTAGTCCGTATCTCCACGAGTTTAGTTACAGATACATATGCATGTATGTACTCTCATATTTATATCAGTGAGTATTTTTCATGCATATAACGCCTTGCATTTAGCGTACCTCACTCGTATACTTAGTATATTCATACGCACTAACGCATTTGCGCTATGGTGATTTCTCTTATGTTAAACCATAGGTTCAAAGGCATGAGCTCCAAATCAGCCATAGATTCCAGGATCAGCAGTGAAAGTTAGGCGAGAGTCCTCATTATTCGAGGATATGATGATTTCATTTTTGTTTCAATTTTAACTTTATTTCAATAGTTAGAGTTAGTTGGGGACATGTCTCACCAATTCCTTATTCAGTTCAGTTAGAGGCTTTTAGAATGGATGTCAGTTGAACCTTATGGCCGTACAGTTCATGTTTACGTGTATTTTATGAGATATTATGCAGTTTCTAGGTACAGATATCAGTCATGTGTTAGCTTTTTGTCCTTCTAGGTCATGAGCACCATGTAGTATTTCAGTTCAAAAAATTGGGGTATTACAAACTTGGTATCAGAGCCTACGGTTCAACAGTGTCCTAGGAAGTCTGAAAGCTGCATCAAGTAGAGTCTAGTACATTGGCGTGTTCTGTACCACACTTAAGTGCAAGAGGCTATGAGATGTTTTAGGAATAGTTTCCCTTCTTTAATGTCTCAAGATCATGCTATAGCAAATTTCTTTAAGGGAACCAAGCAGATTCATACCATGCACCCCTCATATTCACTTTACATTACTTTCAGGGTAATAGAAATAGTGAAGTTCAAAGTCCTAAAGATAGCGCTTTCTCAGATAGTTCCTACGGTCAGTTATAATATTAGAAATAGACTCAAACAGTATCCCATCAGTTCATTATTTTTCCAAGGTTGAATAGATTTTATTCATGATCATGAGAATGCATTTTGGAAACTTTAAATTTAGCAGTAGTAGAGTTGAGATAGTATTATTTTATTTGATCAGATTATGTATTCATCGGGATTAGATCAATAGGCTTGAACAGTACGAGCTAAACACTTAAGTTTATTGACTCAAAATTAAGCATGAATATGTGATTGTGATATTAGCAGTATATAAGGAAACAGAATTAGATGATGTGTTTAGTAATACATACTGGTGCCGAACATAATGTAGGTACGTGATGGTAGATCAAGTACCTAAGCCAGGCCCTCAGATTTAAGTAGTAGATCCAGTATGTATAGAAAGAAGTAAGGGAAGACAATTCCAGACCCATTCGCATCTCAGTATAGAGTTTTTCACTTCAGCTGTCACGAAATAAACTCAGGCATTGCATACCAACTCTATGGTCACAAACTATAATCATGTATGAATTCAATTTCCAGCATAAGGAGTCCCTTTTACTCCACAGTACAAGTCATGTTCCATGAGAATAATCTACTTTCACACACTTTCCATAGGATTCTATGTGCCTTCAGTTCCCGGTATAAGGGGTTCATTTCCAGCTCCCTCATTATTAAGAATTATGTCCCACGAGTATAGAAATTCTAGACTCAGGTCATGAAGTTCTTGACTCTTGTACGCATATTACACTTTCCAGTATTCTTAGCTTCCATGACACATGCTATGCCCCTACAGATCAGATACATTTACACTATGTCATGTATATCCTCAGTTCAGACCTTATTGGTAAATCTAAAGTATTCATATTTTATTCCTCAAGTTTTAGTCATGTGTCAAGTTTAGTTTGTATCTATTCATGTTTCAGGTGCTCCTGATTTACTCCTCCAGTTAGCTCTCCTTATGGAACAATATAGTGATGAGAAGTTGTTTAGATAAGGGAAGATTGTTGCATGCTTACTTTGCACGAGGGTGTAATTGTGAAGATAGGCTTGAATGTCATGATAAATGTGCAACTAAACTTCTAGAAAGGGGTCATATTTAGATGTTGCAAAAGTGGAAAGTGTAATTGTACATTTAGATCCTTAACTTATGTCAGTCCCTAGCATGTAGCCATTAAAAACTCATTTGCCAACTCAATTATAGTTTCAGTATCCAGCACTCGGTGATCAGTGTTCAGTCCTTGAATTCAGTACTTCTGTACTAGCTATTGGCTTAGTTAAAATGTCATCTTCAGTTCAGTAACCAGATTTGAAACTCAGTTCAGCTTCAGACATGCTTTACCATAGAATTTAGGTTGTTAGCACTCGGTTATCAGCGTTTCAGTACCCCAGTTTATAGAATTCCATAGAGCCATGTCGTATGCTTGGTCTCGCATTCTAAAATAAAACAGACTTTATAAATACATTCTCAGATACCTCATTCTACTCAGTTAGTCCTTATCTCCTACGCATAAAACTAAAAAACCTCAGTCCAACTATTCAGACTAAGTATAGTTTATCTTTGTAGATTGAGTATTAAGCTATCAGTTATTGAGTTAATCAGATAAGTTACTGTATTTATGCACTCATATTCAGCTCAATTCATGTATCGTTTCTCTGTCTCAGATCATAGTTATTCAGTCATGACTTAGTTCTTAGGTGTCTTATGTATTGCTTCAATTTCCCTCAGTTGCTCATCGAAGTAAGTATTCTTTGAGGGACATAGTGTCCCATAGGGGAGATACATCGTACCCCTAAAATTTTAGGACATAAACAAGCTGCTCTATTTTCTTTTGATGAGTCCAGTTTGGAGAAGGGGTACTCATATATTCATCCTCAAACTCCAACTTCAGTTGTATGCCATGTTTTCAAGATTCAGTTCAGATCATGATATTTAGTATATCTACCACGTCCCAGACTTAGTTATGTTCTCATGTTTCCGATCATGCATATAGAGTAATTAATCTCAAACTTATCGGTATTATCAATTCAAGGTAATAGTTTTCCTTAAACTTACTCGTTCTCACGTTCATATTTCAGTGCCAAACTTGGTATTCAATTCCATGCTCAGTTTTCAGTTCAAACTTGATACCTTTACCATTGCATGTTCATGAGTAAGTTTAGTCATGAATTCACGCATCAGATATGTATGATCAGCTCAGTAGTACTTTCAGTCATGCATTCACGTATTATGTCAATCATATAATACTGGATCAGATATGCATGGATTCATCCTTTTAGTTATGCATCAGATATGCATTCTCATTTTCAAAAAACTTACTTTATTAGAACCCTCAGTTTTATATTCATGAATTAGCTTCCCATGCATCAGATATGCATGTTCAGTATATTTTGCTCAGCTTTCAACCATGCCATTCATGAATCCATGTTTCATTAGGGTATGTATTGTACGTAATTCATCTTATCATCTCTCCCACTTTGGTTAATTTCCATTCGAGGATGAATGTTCAAAAGGGGGAGATATTGTAATGCCCCATATGATTCTAAGCTAGGAGACGAACTATTTTTCCTACGTATGTAACCTCCTATCCGGTGAGTAGCATTTTAGTGTATGACATACAATTAGTATCCTAGTGATAAGTTAACTTATGATACATTAAGCATGTTCATATGAGTCACTTAAGGTAAAACAAGCTAAGAGTTTTTGAATCCATCAAGTTTTAGTGTTCGATTTTGCAAGGGTCATTTTTGAATGTGTATAAATTGATGTTAATGTGGTATTTTAGCTATTTTATAGACACCAAATTGTTGGGAATCGAATTAGCTTTCCATCAATACGAATTTCTCTTTAATCCAATCCCCAAGCGAAAAGTTACGCACATTTTTGTGAGAGACATTAAGGATAGGCGATAGGTTAGGCACCGCCCAACCAAACTTAGGAGATTGGTTAGGCGCCACATAAGTCAGTTCCAATGCCCAAAACACTAAATTTTGAGTTATTTTGAGGGTAATTAAGTCTTTTAACACTCCTTATACGTCCCTAAACATAACCGTACAAAATATATAGCTTCTAAACACATTACAACCCTATTAACATCTCACAGTTCATCATCCAAGTGCACTAAAAGAGTAAAACAAGTAGGGTTGTATAACTAAGCTTGAAAATCCAATTTTAAGGAAATTCCTCCGCCAATCATCAAGAACCTTCCTTCCAAGGTATGCATAGTGTTCATTCATGGATTCCTTTTGTCGGTGGAGTTCAAGAATCAATCTTTAAAATAGAAAAGCATGGTTGATTGTGGTGATATGATCATACGCATGTTGATACTTGTTTGTTTTGCTATATAATAGTATCATGACTGTATATCTGATGAAACTTATGTTGTTAGTTGAAAAACTAGATCTTTAGATGGATTGATATAAAGCAAGTATGAAATTCATCTAAGCCTTAAATAATGAATGCAAGGTGTTCGATAAAATTCCTAGTATGTTAGAACTTCATATTAACATGATTTCATTATATCTAAATAACAAGTTCATGTTAGTCATACACTCCAATATGAATTTCCAGGCAAATTATGTGTTGTTATTGTTGTGGTATAAACCATGTATGATAATAGAGATATAAATTATGTACATAAAATATATCCATTCTTTCCCTACCATGTTTGAGATGTTGATTAAATACATGAAGTATAATATCCCCAAATCATTGCAATATGAATTAAACGTTACATGTTGTCGTTCCCTTATGCTTGAATGGTTTTCATGAGATTGCTTTGAATAGTATAGGTTGTCGAAATGCTCATGATATTATAATATGAGATTTATGACTTTATTATAAGCATTCATATTCATGATAAATATTGTGATCACGATGAACTTCATGAAATCCCCCAGTCATGTATTATGGATTTTTATTGATAGTCATGTACTTAAGAAATTCAAGTTGTGTCAGTTTCCTTCCATCGAGTCCTGGGGTTAGTTCTACCCAAAAAATATAGTTGTGTGCCTAGAGCCATGTCATGTTTTCACAATACTCTCAGTCAAGCCATGATATATAGAATTCAATCAGTCATGAGACTTAGGAAAACTCAGAAATCTCAGTAATCTGAGTAGTCCAGTAATCTTAGTAATCTGAGTGCTCAATAACCTCAGCAACGTCAGTATTCACAGTCAATCTATGTAAAGTCAGTACTCTTAACCAGTCCTTGGAACTCAGTACATTCCATCAGTCATTGGACTCCAGTAAACTTAGTTTAACTCTGCTAAACTATACCACTAGTATCAGTCCAGTTAATTAGTATTAGTTCAGCTAATTAGTTTAGTTGATCTAGTTATTAAGTTCAGTGTCCTTCAGGTGGGAATAGAAGTTAGCACCGAGTAAACCCAAGGATGGGAATTCACCCGCCAGTTCAGGGTGTGATTCTTAGTAGCCATCCTTGTGTTCCATAACAATGTAGCCAACGTAGGTTGAGACATCTTAACCGATCAAATTAGGGTTGATAAGGTGGCTTAACCCGTCTGTTTAGGGTTCCCACCATTCTTAAATGAGTACCTGCCAGTATAGTGTTCTCAAAGTTGTCCCTACCTGTCACGCGGTATTGACACCCCTCTAGTCGAGGTAGAGATTGGACCCCAGCTTAGCTTTTATAATGTTTTTAGGGCATATCGGTTAGATAACTACTTCCCACTATTTTAGTTATAGCTTTCAGGATTGTCATCTATAGCTACCCTGTCGCATTAAAGAACTTAGTTAGCTCTTCAGATTTTGGTATATCAAGGCTGTCAGATGCAGTCAACTAATAAATAGAATGGAACTCACATTGTTTCCTTCAGATTTATGTACTGTAAGATATAGTAAATTATGCTATCAATCACGATAGTTATCAGAACTCATGATATCAGTACTCATCTTTAAGACACTCAAATACAGTCAATCAAACAAGTTCTTCATAATTCGAACTGTCAGAAACAATTATTCATTTATCAGTAATGCAATATCAGCCTCTTAGTATTCAGTAACATAGTATCAGATCCATTACTTATTAGTGATTTACATATCAATATCAGTAAACTCAATCTTTCAAAATCTTATTATCAGTACACTCATGTTGTTAGTATTCAGACTCAGTAGTCTATATCTCCACAAATTCAGTTACAGTTACGTATGCATATATGTACTCTCACATTTATATCAGTCACTATTTTTCATGATATAACCCTTTGTATTTAGCCTACCGCACTCGTATACTTAGTTCATTTAGACGTACTGACGCATTTACACTATGGTGCTTTCTCTTATGTTACACCACAGGTTCAGAGGCATGAGATCCAAATCAACAGTAGATTCTAGGATCAGCAGTCAGAGTTAGACGTGAGTCCTCATCCTTCGAGGACATGATGATTTAATTTCTATTTCAGTTTTCACTTTATTTTAGTAGTTAGAGTTAGTTGGGGACATGTCCTATCAACTCCTTATTCAGTTTTGTTAGAGTCTTTCGGACTAGATGTCAGATTATATGTTTAAACTTCAGTATTTATGCTCCTTTTTTGTATTTCTATACCATATTTTTCAAATATGAATTAGTATTGAATATTATGGACTTACGGTTTATGTTTCGCATATTTTATGAGATATTATACAGTTTACAGGTACAGATATCAATCATGGCTTAGCTTGTGGTCCTTCGGGGTCATGACCACCTTGTGGCATTTCGGTTCAGAAAATCGAGGAGTTACAACTAATGAGCCCATTAATTTTGGCGACAATTGTAGTCACAAGCATACCTAGAATAGTACATATGCCCATTTTATTCAGCCAATAAACATGTAATACCCCGAGATTCCCAACCGATAGTAGAACCATACTTCAAGATCATGAGAAATAAATTATAATGATCTGTTAGTTTTAGTATCAAGTTTTATGTATATTAAGGCCTCAAATACATCCTAGGTATTAGATAAAACAAAACATTCTTTACCGATTGAATTCTTGGGAAAAATATTGGTATAGAAAACTTCAAACGAGCATATATCTTGTTATACAATAAATTTTTGAGATAGTGACCTACCAAAAGATAGATAATTGAATAATATTTCCAACAATTCCAATTTTTCCCAGATCCGATATCGGAGCAAAAAGTTATACCCAGTTTACTCCAGCATGTTAGACTGGCAACTAAGTGACGACATATCTGACGGGCCATCACATATCTGACAATTTATCAGCTAAAGTCAACTAAATTAGGCATATACCCATCAATTCCAACATCCCAGTGATGACCTGAGCTAACGGGCCATCACATTTCTGATAGCTCATCAGCCATGGTCGTCAGCCGAGAATTTCAGCAACTAGGAGGCGGTTTCGTAGGGGTATTTTGGACTAGTCATTCACCTCCAACGAATTAAATCAGCAAAATCACGTACATAACCGTCATAAATCAGTTTTAAGAACCCTTCATCCTCTCCACTCTCAAGAACAAGAAAATTAGGGTTTCTTCTCAAGATCATCTACCAAGAACAAGATTTAAGATCTCCTTCAAGAAAACCAAGAAATTATTATTCCCAATTCAAGAACCTTCAAGAATAAACCTCTTGAGGTATGATAGATGTTGATTTTAGGGTTCCTTTCACCCAAGAATTTCAAGAATCCTTTTTTTAAAACCCAAGATTACATATTTATGAGATTATCATGATTTTTATGAATAGAAATTGAAGTTCATGTTGTGGATGAGTTTTAATTCATGATTTGATTTCAAAGATCCAAGTTTTGATCCTACTATGTCATGTTCATGATAAAATCCCTTCAAGTTGCATTATATTGATGTATTCATGATAATTAAGTGTAGAATCAGTGGTATAACCAAATCATGTTCCCCATATGTTTGATAGGATGTTTAAATAAAGAGAATAGTGCCTTTTTAGTCTGTTAATCATGAAATCTCCAATTATGTGATAACTACTGCATGCCAAGTGTTTGTTGAAATACCTTAGTGAATTTATTATGGTAAGTTGCATGAATTCTTATCCATGTGTATTTCTTTTTGAGCAACTATGAGATATTACTAAGCATACCCTATACATATACATGTTTTTGACATTCAAGTGATTGACGAGATATCATATTGATTGGGTGGTGAATGAAAGTCCATTTTCATTATATTCATGTGTGGTCCTTTCTTATTTATTTATACTATCGAGTTGGGGTTATTTTTACCTGAAAATTTAGATGCCTATCTTGAGCCGAGTCAATCTCAAGATAATCTCAGTCGTGCTATAATCAGTAGAATTCAGTCAGTGTTAAAACATTAAGAAAAGTCAGTAATCTTAGTAGTCATTCTAATCAAGTCCAATATTAAATTCAGAACTTAATAGTATTCCATCGGTCAACGAAACCAAGTGAACTTAGTCAGATCAGTCATGTAAGATAATCCATAACAGATTTAGCTTAGTCTAGTATGATATAAGAATCAATTTATGGTATATTCAATTGGGAGTAGGATTCAGCACCAAGCGATGACAGGGATGACGACTTCCCCGTTATCTTAAGCAGAGACATTAATAATAATCCCTGCACTCCAGAACTACGTAGCCAACATAGGATAAGGAGTCACCCATTATTTAAGTCTTGACTACCACCCCGGAGACCCCCGTTATATTAGGCCTGGCTCCAACCGGGTGTCACCTATTATATTAGGCATGGCATCCTGGTTTCCGATAGAAGTATCTTTACCCGTGGCACGGTACTAAGACCCTTCAAACTGGGGTTACAGTTTGGAACCTAAAGAAGCTAGCAGGGGTATGTCAGTAAGATGACTACCTCCTATAGTTTGAGTTTCAGATCTAGTTTTGGTAATAGAACTCAATTGAGGAGTCACCCGTTATACTAGGCTTGGCTATCTTTTAGAGATTATCTATTGTATAGGCTTTATCTCAGATTTAAACAATCATTTATACTATCAGCAGACTCTAACATCACCCGTTAGATAGTCTTGATCTCATATTAAGTTTATTAAGAATTAGACATCAAAAATGATGATTTTAGTGGTCACCTATTATATAGGCTTTGCCTTAGATATATCAAATCAATAGCAGTATCAGTAAGTTTAAATGTAAGTCTCAATAGACACAATTATTCAATATCCCAGAGTTAGTGAATACAGGTATGAGCACTAGTAGACTCAATCATCAGTAAGTTAGTCCTCAAAACTCAATATTTAGTGTTACTATGATTTTTGTTATGGTTTTTACATTCATGCATGTATCCTCATTAAGCATACTCATATTAGTTAGTCACTATTGTTCATGCATAAGCCCTTGCATTCATCCTTACCTCATCTAGCATACTAGTATATTCAAAGTACTGACACATACTTTTGTCTTCCGCTGTGTTGTCTTATACCATAGTTTCAAAAGAACGAGATCCAGGGCTCCCTTAGCTATCCAGACTTAGTCAGCAATAGTAGACATAGCAGTGAGTCCTCATCATTCAAGGATGCTTCTTATTTCAGTATTTCATTAGATTTAAGTTATTTTATTAGTTGGAGTTAGTTGGGGACATATCCCATCAACTCCTTATTTAGACAGTTCAAAGGCTTCAGACTATAGAGTTTTTTAGAATAGTTATATAAGCAGTTTTTTTAGTTTTGATATTGATATACAGTATTCAATTGTATGTTATGTTTTTAAACCTTATGATAAGTTTCTTCCAATTTACCATATATATTTCAATATACTATGCAGTGCTCAGTATAGGTACAAGAAAAAGGTTAGCTTATGGTTCTTCAGGATCATAAGACCTATGTAGCATTTGGGGAACTAGACTCGAGGCATTACATACTTGGTATTAGAGCTTAACATTCAATAGTATCCTAGGAAGTCTGAAAGCCACATCTATTAGATTCTTGTTCATTGGTGTACTGCGCGTCATACCTATGTACAAGAGTCTATAAGATATTCATAAAAATAGTTTTCCTTCTTTCATATCTCATATCGTGCTATAGAAAGGCTCTTTAAGAAACTTATGTCGATGGTCATCATGTTCCATTCATGTTATCTTTACCTTACTTTTTAGGTAACAGAAGTAGTGAATCCTAAATTCCTACAGATAAAGCTTTCTAAGATAGTCCCCATAGATAGTTTTGTGATAGTATTGCCTAAAGTTGGGCAGAGTATATTTCATGGTGTTAGTTGTACAAAACGTGAATTAGTATGCTTGAAACAATGTATGCAAAATTTTAAGTTTAGTAATTCAAAGTTATATGTGTCGTTGATGTGATTATAATTGTAATCCTCGTGGTATAGGGAGAGTTAAGTTTAAGAGATGTGACATTTTAAGGCTAGGATAGGAGTAGCACGATTATTAAAGATTTGTGGATATTTATGTTATGCTTTAGAAACTATGCTTAAAATCATTGAAGAATTTAAGTAAGTGGAATTTAGACCAAGTATGAAGGTATGGATGTAAGATTAAAGACGTGATATTAGTAGCACATAAAAGTAGCTGATGTTATGTTGCAGTATAAGTGGCTAGACATGTTTTAGATATTTTAGTAGGCTTAAACAGTACAGGGAGAATTTAAGTTTATGGGCTTCAAACAATGTTTTAAGGTGTGGAGGTGGTATAAGTAGCCTATAAAGAAATAAAAGAAAATAATGTGTTAGTGAGTCAAGCATGTGTCGAAAGGAGTGTAAGTATGTGATGATGATTGCAGAGACAAAAGAGAGTAAAGAGTTGAATCCTAGTAGATAGTATTACAAGTTTATAATTTAGTAAAGTGTTCATAGATTTATAATAATGGCTGGAGACTAAGGTTGATAGTATAGTAGAAAGAGTATAGAAGAAGTACTTTATTTAAATATAAGTTTTTCGCATGATTTAGTAAGTAGAGTCATCAAGTCAGTATAGCAGTCAGAGAGTCAGATTCACATAGAATATTTTCTCGTCTTTTCATCTAATCATGCTAACAGAAATCTTAGGAATGTAACTATTCCAAGATAGAATATTCTAGTAGTTGCGAGTGTAACTCAGTTCATACGTCATGCATTTGATTAAGATACCAGATGTCTAGTTATGAAACAGTTCATATGTGCCTTATGCATCGCCTCATTTTTCTCAAGTACTTTGGTGAAGTAAGTGTTCTTAGAGGAACATGCTGTTCCAAGGGGGAGATACCCTATAATGTTTTCAACTCCTAGAACCCATGAAGTTTTATGCTCAAATTCTCATTACATGTTTTGCATCAGTTATCAGTGCATAGTCAATCAAGCTTTCAAGAGTCAGTTCAATCAAATATCCATGCATTAGATTTGCATGTTTAGTAGAAAAGTTCAGTTCATCAGTGTATTAGGTCATGCGTGTAAGAGAGAAACTCAGTCAAGTATCTATGCATTATATATGACTATCCATTATGAGAATCTAAGTTATCAATAGTTTCAGCCACGTATCCTATGCATCAGATATGCATGTTTAGAATAAGAACAAAGAATATCAGTAGTTCCAGTTGCATAGACATGTTTTAGATGTTCTCATCCCTTAAGTAAGCTTAGCCAATCAGTACTCTTAGCCTAATAAGCAATATTCATGGACGAATGTTCACAAGGAGGAGATATTGTAATACTCCGAGATACCGAACCGATAGTAAAACCATGCTTCAAGCACTTGAAAAGTAAATTCTTGTTATTTGGTAGTTTTACGATAAATTTTTATGTATATTAAGGCATCAAATATGTCCTAGATATTATATGAACCAAAACATTCCTTACCTATTGAATTCCTGGGAATGATATTGGTATAGTCTAATTCAAACGATAATATCTCTTGTTATACTTTGAATTTTTGATCTCATGAAACACTCATAGATACATAATTGAATTATCTTTCCAACGATATACATTTCACCCAAATATGATATCACAGCAAAAGGATATATCCATTTTAATCCAACTTGTTAGCCTGGAAACTGAGTGACGACATATCTGACGGGACGTCAGATATCTGACGACTTATCAGCTTAAGTTATTAGACTTAGGGAGAAACCCATCACTTTTAGCGTCCAAGTGATGACCTGAGTGGACGGGCCATCAAATATCTAATGGCATATCAGTGTTAGTCATCAGCCGCATATTTCAGCAACTAGGAAGCAATTTTGTAGGGGTATTTTGGTGTTTTCCTTCACCCTCCACGACATAAATCATAAAAATCAGGTACATAACCATCATAAATCAGTTTTAAAAACCCACAATCCTCTCTACACTCAAGACAAAAAATATGGGTTTCCTCTGAAGATCTTTCCCAAGAACATGATTCAAGCTCTCCTTCAAAAAAACTAAGAAATTATCATTCCCAATTGAAGAACCTTTAAGAAAAGTCATTCACTTTCAAGATTCAAACTTTTAAGATATCTTAGACGTTTATTCTTTCTTCCTTTCACCTTAGAAGATCAAGAGTCCTTTTTTTTTAAATCCAAGATTATATATAATTATGAGATTGTCATGATTTTTGTGAATAGAAATTGAAGTTCATGTTGTTGATGAGTTTAAATTCGTGATTTGATTTCAAAGATCCAAGATTTGATGTTACTATGTAATGTTCATGATAATATCCCTTGAAGTTGCATGATATTGATGTATTCATGATAATTAAGTATAGAATATGTGGTATAACCAAAGAATGCTCCACATATGTTTGATAGGATTCTTAAGTAAATAGAATGGTTCCTTTTTAGTATGTTAATCATGAAATCCCCAATTATGTGATAACTAGTGCATGCCAAGAGCTTGTTGAAATTTCTTAATGAATGTATTATGATATGTTGTTTGCATTCTTATCCATGTGTGTTCCTTTTTGAGCAATTATGACATATTAGTATAAATACCCTATACATTTCCATGTTTATGACATTGAAGTGATTGACTAGATATCGTATTGATTGTGTTGTGAATGAAAGTGAATTGTCATGATATTCAAGTGTGTTCCTGCCTTATTTATTTATGATATCAAGTTTTGGGGGTATTTATATCTGAAAACTTAGCTGCTTGTCAAGAGTCGAGTCAGTCCCAAGATAATATCAGTTGTGCTATGATTAGTAGAATTTAGTCAGTGTCAGAACATTAAGAAAACTCAGTAATCTCAGTATTTAGTTTAATCAAGTTCTGTATTCAGTTCAGACCATAATAGTATTCCGTCTGTCAATAGAACCAAGTGTACTCTGTGATCGATTCAACTTAATCTAGTACGATCTAAGAATCAGTTTAGTGTGTATTCAGCTGGGAGTAGGATTCAACACCGAGCGAGTTTTGGGATGACTACTTCCCTATTATTTTAGGTAGACTTGTTAATAATAATCCCTGAAATCTACAACTGTGTAGCCAGTGTAGGATGAGGAGTGACCAATCGTATTAGGCTTGACTACCTCCCAGGAGTCACCTGTTAAATTAGGCTTAGCTCCGACTAGGTGTCACCCAAAATATTAGGCATGCACATGGCATCCTGGATTACATTAGAAGTGTCTTGTCCCATGGCATGGTACTGACACCCTTCTAATCAGTGTTACTGTTTGGGTTCCAAAAAATCTAGAAGGGGCATGTCGGTTAGATGACTACCTCCCACAAACTCAGTTTCAGATCTAGTCTCAGTAATAGAACTTAATTGAGGAATAACTCATTATACTAGGCTTGGATACTTATAAGAGATCACCTTTTATATAGGTTTAATCTTAGATTCAAACAATCATATCAACTATTAGCAGACTCAGAGATCACTGGTTATATAGGCTTGATCTCAGATTCAATTTATTAAGTATCAGAAATCATAACCAGTGATTTCAGAGGTCACCCATTATATAGGCTTGACCTTAGATACAACAAATCTATAATAGTATTAGTAAGTTTATATGTTATTCTCAATGGACGTAGTTATTCAGCATCCCAGAGTTAGTAAACTCAGATATCAGTACTAGTACACTCAGTCATCAGTACGTCAGTCCTCAGAACATAGTATTTAGTGTTAATACGATTTCAGTTAGGGTTTACACATTAATGCATGTATCCTCATTTAACATACTTCGATTATTTAGTTAGTATTATTCATGCATAAGCCCTTGGATTCAGCGTTAGCTCATCTAGTATACCAGTACATTCAAAGTACTGACGCATAATTTTCTCTTGCAAGTTGGTGTCTTATACCATAGGTTCAGATCCGCGAGATCCAGAGCAACCTTAGCAGTCCAGACTCAGTCAGCAACATTAGACATTGCAGAAAGTTCATATCAGTCGAGGATGCTTCTTATTTTAGTATTACATTAGATTCAGTTTATTTTAGTAGTTGGAGTTAGTTGGGGACATGTCCCATCAACTCCTTATTCACACAGTTCGGAGGATTTTAGATTACCAAGTTTTTCTGACTAGTTTTATAGGCAGTTGTTTTAGTTTTGATACCGATAGACAATATTCAATTGTATGTTAAATTTTTAAAGATTATGGTAAGTTTCCGCCAGTTTTCTTTATGTATTTCTTTATATAATGCAGTGCTCAATATCGGTACCAGAAAAGGGTTAGCTTCTGATCCTTCAGGATTATAAGCACCGTGTAGTATCCAGTATGCCAGACTCGACATATTACAACAGAATATAAAAATGTGGCCAAATAAAAGGATCCATCGGTTAAGCCACCAAAGGTCAAGAAGATGCCTGAAAGATCAAGCAAAGTTCAAATAATAGAGATTGATAAAAGTAGAAAGTCTGAAAAACATAGCGATTTTGATGTTGTTATGACTTGTAGCAATTATGGTAAACAATGACACAATAAAATAGGATATCATACTAGAGATCAATGTGGTTCAAGTGAATTACCTGAAACATCTTCTAAAGAACAAATATTTTTAATTTATTACCTAATGTACATTTTGTACAATAAAAGGAATAATATTTTAAAACTCATGCTAGAGTTTCTACTTGAAGAGGAAGAGGCATAGCAAGGGGCAGTAGGATTAGTAGGACAGTTGGAACATCTTATTAGGTAGAGGTATATTTATTTATTTATCATTATGAAAATCTTTCATGTATATATATTGATATGTCAATTATCAAGGCACCACAAATATTGCTAGTGGCAGTGGAAAGGGTAGTGTTCTAAATGTCCCAAGTCAATCAGATAGAACTTTTGAAAAACTACAGGTAATTTATTTAAATATTTGTAGAAAACATATATACTCATTACCATTCTCAATAAATAGAATTCTATAAGTGGTAGAGAGGAAAAGAAATATCCAGAGGAAAAGGCAGGGGCAAAGAAAAAGGGATACCTCAACAAAAACAAATGAATGAATGCATAGGTAGAGGAAGAGGACTAACTCAAAAAATCCACATCAATGTTGACAGTGGAAGGGTTATGGGAAGGAGAATTCCTGCTCAATGATGAGAGAATAAGGACAACTGTAAAGGACATACATAAACTTTAAAAAGGCCAAGGAATGTAGTAGTTGGAATATACAATGTTGAAGATGATTTTACCACTCTTAATGTAAGTAGTGTGTATCATTTTCTTGACTTATTTATATTTTTGCCTTTTAATTTTTGTGATTTGTCTATACTACCTAGATTGCAAAGTAGAAGAGTCATTAACACTGATACAAAGGTGAGAAAGAGATCGGATATTGTATCTAGTAATATTCAGTACACACCAAGAGATGGATCTAAATCATAGGGGAAGTAAACCATTGCCAATATAAAAGCAAAATTAGTTGAAGCAGGTAGACTCGTGTCCTATAGAGGAAGCGCATCTTGCTGATGTGATGTGTTTAGTGGTGTTTATGGTATTGTCCATATTGTCTCAAAGAAATATTTTTTGTATATTTTAGTGTTGTTTTTGGAACCATTTTGATCTAGTGATTTTATTGGAATCAAATATTGTTTTGAAAATTCTATTTTGTTAGGTACCTTTAGGTATTAAACTATGTGTTGTTAGGTACCAAAAAAACAAGTTAGGTACCAAAAAAACAAGATTAAGCCTAAATTGTAGCTGATATTGAAACAATAATTATGTTGCAATTGTAACACCTCGATTCATTAATCCGGAATGCTACACGGTGCTCATGACCTCGAGGGACCACAAGCTAACCCATGATTGATATTTGTACCTGTATACTACAAATTATGATATAATAATACGGTATACATAGAACTGTAAGGCAATAAGGTTCAACTGAATATAATCATGTGGGTGAAAATGCCTAAAACAACTCAATCTAAACATAAATATGAACATAAATCTGAAAGCCTCTAAACTATCTGAATAATGAGTTGAAGGAACTTGTTTCCAACTAACTCCATAAAACTCAACTGAAGAAATAAATAAATGAATCAAATCATACTGTCCTCGAATCAATGAGGACTCACTGCGTCTCTGCGATTGGAATGCTACCGCTACTGCTGGGCTAAAGCTCGTGTCTCGGAACCTATTGTTTAACATGAAAAGAAAGCACCATAGCACAAATGCGTCAGTAAAACTGGAGTACTCAGTATACGAGGAAGGTAGGATAAACATAAAGGGATTCATGCATGAACAACACTGGCTGACTAATATGTACGTGGGAGTACAGACACATACATATAGAAACTGGAACCATGAATACGTGATAGCATGACTTGTAAGCTAGTACATAGTTAACTGATAACAGTCATGACTGCTACTAAAACTGATAACATGGACGAATGTATCTAAAAGTCCTGTATATACTGAAATTTGAAGAACACCCTGAGTTCTTTTACTGAGACTGATACTGAAACTGTAGAATATACTGTTTAAACAACATACACCATGTATGCCGTTATGGATAAACTAGGGTCTAATATCTGCCCCAACTAGAGAGGTGTCAATACAGTGCCACGAGTAAGGACAACCTGTGAGTCACCCTTATCTGGCGGGTACTCAATGAGAACGGTGGGAATCCTAAACTGACGGGTTAAGCCACTTCATCAACCGTAATCTGATGGGTTAAAATATCTCCACCTACGCTGACTACGTAGTTCTAAAACACAAGGATGACTACTAAGAGTCACACCCTGAACTGGCGGGTGAGTTCCCATCCTTGAGTTCGCTTAATGCTATCCTTTACTCCCATCTGGAGGGACTGGACATGAATAACTGACTGTGCATGACTTAATCTTACTGAATTCTATTAACTGGTAGAATGTTACTGATATCTGAAAATTGACAGGGATAATGAGGTTTTCCTGAGACACATGACTGACTGAAGTCAATGGAATCATATCTTGAGTTCGAATATCATGAAATATGACATGGCTCTAGGCACACAACTATAGTGTTTAGGTACAAGTACCCCCAAGACTCAATGGAAGGAAACTGACACACATGACTAACTTGATCATAAGAGTAGAGTCCATAATTTATAATATCATAAGTAGGGATCTAATACTAAGCATGGTTATCAACAACGTATTTTATAAAGGATTTCATATGACATGGAAGTACTTACATTATCTTAATATCATGTTCAGTGCATAATCATATTGGCAAAACATACCAATAGCATGGAAGTTCATGTGGATAGCATGGTTATCATACATCTTGTTCATAAGTAGGATTTGCAAGTAAGCATAGCATAATCTCATAAGAATAGTTTATGAGTATTCCACTAACATTTACAAGGCACATTATCAACATAAAAGTCATTGGAACGTAAGGGCATATCATGAATATTTTACTTAGTCACAATTTAACTATATTGAATGATTTCTAGTTTCTTAGGCATTTTATCAAACATCTTATATTCACATCTTAAGCATAGGTGAAATCATTGATAACGCACAAACTACAGCTCTTGTAAGAGTGTAAGCGGTTGATGTCAAATATAGAACCCAACTGGGTTGGGTGTCGAAACCCACAGGCAATACTTGGTCACTAAGTGTTGCAACTATTAGTAGACTGTTGGTCGAAAATTCCACGGAAAAGGGGATTTTGATTTAGGCGTGTCTAATGTTAACAAAGTAACGAATAAATGATTTGTTTAGTAAGATTTAATCACAGAGAATAATAAGTTAGGGTTATGTCCACCTTATAAGTTCTGCGTATTTATTAACTATGAGTAATGCGGAATTCAGACATGCATGCACTTATGGAGATTCATATTCTAATAGTAAATCCTCGTGTTTCTCAACCATCAAGGATTATTTCACTTTAACTATGTCGAGCTTAAAGCGTATAACTAATGGTACGAACTCTCCAAGAAATTAATCCGATTAAGGCATTAACATGTAAATAGGGGTTGGTAGCCCTATTTCCTTGTCACACTCTCTTTTCAAAACATGTAAATTTTCTCTCGAACAAGTTAATGCTATAATGGCATGTTCTCTATGTTTGAAACCATGAGAATTAAATGAAAACGAAGAGAGTAATGATATAAGTAGCATACACATCAATAATTCACAAACTCATAGTAATAGATAGTATCTCACAAGGTTTGCATAACCCTAATAGAGAAGTTTAGCTACTCATGAGTATAACGAAAATCACAATAGACATAATCATCATACCACAACTTAGAATAATCTTAGCGATGAGGATGAAGTTTTGCGTCAATAGGAGATTGACTTTTTGCTCTTATGTCGTCCCTCAAGAAAGCCGTGTTCTCTGTTGTCTAACTTACAGAATCTGTAAACTGAATAATACTAAAACTATTGAATGAATTTTGAAAAATTCATAAAATAAGGTTTTTATAACATCCTTGTCCTACTAAGTTACTGATGCACCCCTAAGTATTTAAAAATATTGTTTTTGCCTGGGACAAATTCTCCATGCGTCTCATTCAATCCATAAGCTTCCAAAAGCTGCCTTCCCTCTTATGCGAAGTTTTCCTTTGCTTCCCAAAGGTCCACAAAGTGATGAAATCTTCATCATTAATACCTGAAAACATGCTAATGACGTTGGTCAGCTCACTTAAAGGAAAATGGACTAAAAGTGCAGGAATTATATATTTTATCCTCAAAAGTTAGCCATAATATGGGTAAATTATGGTGTTTAGGCGTGTAAATACGCCCAACATCACCACCCCACACTTAAAGATTTGTTCTTCCATGAACAAAATATTAGGTCCATGCAAACATCTAACTAGGATATCACAGTAGCAACACAAAATGTTTAACAAGACATGCACGACAATCATTAACAAAGAGTAGGTTTCTTGATCACTACTAGAAACAATTCAACCTCCAACATAGACTCGTGATTATGGTTAATTCGGATCCACAAGTTAAAGCACAAAGAATCATACAAAACTACCCAAAACTCATCAACCATGTGTGTCTCACACAAAATATCACCCATAATCACTCTCAAATTTTGCATTTTTTCGAAACATGGGTACAATATTCTCCTTGCTCTCACTCTCACAAAGAATTCATATGTTGCAACAGATGACCATAGGGTTGCCCTTAGTGTAATGCTCTACTAATATCATGTAGCTAATCTTAGGATCAAATAGGTCTTTATAGGTTGTAATGTAGGCTAAGGGACACGTAGGACTATTTTGCCTAGAAATAGTGATTATGTTCCTTAAGCGCTTTAATACATCACATTATGCCATTAACACTCTCTTTTAAACAACCCCTCTACTTTCCTTTCATCTACCAACCCCTTTTCACCTATTTTGTTATTCAATCAGAAACACCAAGATGAGAATATATAACTCTCTTATTTATTATATATATATTTTTTATATATAGCACCTCTATGACAGCCACTATTTTTCATAACATTTTCAAGTACCAATACACTCTGAGGCATCATTCTCACCATTTTCCTCTTATTTGGCCACAAGGCTCTACAATTTAAAGCGCTTAGGAATTTGGATCAAATTATGGTCTTGAAAAAAAATGAATTAGGCTACATATGAGGCTGTCTAAGAAAATAGCTAATGGCTCAAAGGGGGTTAGCTAGGATAATGTACACGGGTAGGTAAAAATAGGGTGAACATTCACAGGCTGCCAAAGAAATGCCTAAATCATCTTCTAAACTCACACTCTTTATTTGACTTTACACACACACCAGGCAAGTTCTAGCATCAGTCACAACACAGAATATACTATAACTTCACACACATAAGGCATATGGTCAACGTTATTGGGAGCAGTATAGACTCTTGACCCAACAGATGAAGGAATCAAACCATACACTTATCACACAGTGAGTCACACTTAGAGCCTAAACGTCTCAATAGTAATGATTTTAGCACAAACTCTTGTCATAATACCATGCCTCCTATCAGAACAATTTCATGCATAATCTTAAAAAAATCTAAAAATCTAAAAATTTAACTACCAAAGAGAATAAATACAGGCAAAGAAGTACAATATAGCATACAAATACCAACACCCCATACTTAGACGGGACAGACTACCCTCAATGGAAAATAAATAAGGAAAACCTGATTAGTCGGACTCCTCCTCTATGTCTTGGGTCATACCCCCTGCATCGTAATCATCATCAGAGTCGTCTTCATCAGAATTGTCCTCCACGTCTGAGTCTGGAAAATGGAGATTATCGTCGCTTGATACATCATCATCGAGATGTTCCTTAAAATGTACACCTACTCCACATATAGCCCGTGCGTGCTCATTCATCGAGTAGTTATAATCCAACGGCTGGAGCTCTGCATCAGTTAGAACATGTCCCCCACTCATCATGGTAAACCTCGTCATGCCATATAAATGACGAAAGAAACTTTCATCCCGAGCATGTCTTTCTGTAGTGGTAAGGTTGACGCCATGCCCATTTCAGGATCTTTCACCTTCGTGAGGTCAACCTTCTTCGGGTTATGTGGAAGCTTATGATCTGCAGGTTCCTCTTCAATGTGTTCCTTCCATAAGATCGCAGTCAACAAATTACCAAAGTTGAAATGTGACCTTTTGTGCAGCCTAGCCTTACGCATTGAAGATCGAATAATCGCACCAATGTTGATGGGGATGTTCGTCATCAAAGCGTACACCAAGCATACTCTATCACGTGTGATCTTTGTGTAATGTGTCCCAAGAATCAGGCAAGAGTTGACTATCCACAACAATATCCTATCTTGTATATTCAAGGAAGCATATAGGAAGGTATTGTGTCGACCGGTGTCCTTGTGATAAATCCAACGTGCCATTGATCTTGGTCCGCACAGTGTGTGTCTAATTGCCCTGTAGGCAGGTTTGTGATAAAGCTCCTTGAGTGGTGATGGATCTACAGATGGAAGACCCAGAAAAGAGTTGAAAAACTCTGGATTCAGTTGCAGGACTTGGCCCTTAATCTTCACTTCACTTCCGGTAGTCGTTGCAGACCAATTGTCATAGAACTCACGCGTTAGATCGAGATTGCATTCCCTCATATCTCGGAAAATGAAATCAAGATTTAGCGCCATGATTTTATCCAACATGAGGGGATCTCTCTTTGCTAGGCTCTCCTTCTGCATCAAATCCACGTGAACATATTTTTTTACTTTGTTGGTCTTGTACCACTCCTTTCCTTCCTCCTATAGGACCCACTTTATCCCGAATGTGCATCGAGGTATTTGCAGTAAGGAGGATTCTGCTTGATCATTTCTTCCCCTTTTCTGACCTTTCTGCGAGATGGACACTTTTTCTTTTCCTTGTCGTTCTTTTGCTACCATTTTACCTGCGATTAAAATAGAGTCATGTTAGCTTCATCTCGGAAGATTCAATCGATAGACAATCAGTAGTGGCACCACACCACAATTAATTTGTTGGCACAAACTAATTAAGTGAATGATGTAGATTACTCAAAATTTATCGACATACATTTAGGCGATATGTTCCAACAATATGTTCAGCACAGTCATACTTTTATGTCATCTTAACTATCCGTTCCAACTCTATTTCATGTAATCTTGATTATTCTTTCATGTTTGGATTAACGCACCTTTTGAACAAGACAACTACATAGAGATCTTATCAAATTATGGCATAGAAATAATCACAACATCTTATGCTTGTATTCAATCATGATCTTTATCTCGATGAAACAATCATTCAAACATCCAAGATTTCCACTTTGAAGATTATGTAATTAACTTTACCATTTCAATTCCGAAAAAAGATGACAGTGTGTAACAATTAAATACAAATTGGAACAAAGTCAAGAATACCCATAAGTATCTTTCACTCAACTAGATGTATCATAACCAACCAACCACATTCAAATCACCAACACCACTTCAAGATCTAACAAATCATTATAGGCATAGTATTGTAACAACTACGGAATATAAAAGAAGAACTTACTTGGTGATGGACTCGGAAGATGATCTTGCAATATTAGATGAGCGAAAAGAAAAGTTTTGAGAGATTTGGGAAGGTTAGGCGGCGCTTAGGTTGAGCAAACAAGTGCATTTTGTCTTATGGTTGAGGATCTATTTATATAGTAGCCAATAGGGTCGGGTTTGATCCATGTAGAATCGGGTTAGGAGACAAAAATACATAAGTAGGTTGCGCCTAATGCTTTGCTAGGCATAGGCGACACCTAATGCTTTGCCTAGTTGGGCATAGGCGGTGCTTATGCTATCGCCTAGTTGAGCATAGGCGGCGCCTATGCTATAGTCTTGTCGATTCAAAAAGCTTAGGCACTGGCATAGGCGGTGCCTTTAGCTTTTCCTAGTTGGGAATTGGCGGTGCCTATGTTATTGCCTAGATTTTCATAGCCAATGCCTTGTTCGTTACCTAGTTGAGGCAGTGATCATAGGCAATTACATAGGCCTTGCGTTGTTCGTTGCCAAGATTCGCATAGGCATTGCCTTGTCTATTGCCTAGTTTAGCATAGGCAATGCCTAACCGATAGACTTTGCTTCTTCATTCCCACATTACCACCTTTAACATAGCGCAATTTCAAATCAAAATTTTGGGATTAATCCCTTTCTTTGTACTTCTTACGCCTACACTTAATCAAAAACAACAAAAATGATTAGAAAGATGGGTTGCCTCCCCCCAAGCGCCTTAGTTTTGGTCATGGCTTGACTCTTCTTTTTGAATTTTTATTTAACAAAACAAACTCCTCGTAAAACAAAACAATTAAAAACAATGGGTTGCCTCCCATGTAGCACTTGATTTATTATCGCGGCACGACATAGTTACCTCCATTACTTAGACTTCGTAGAGATAGATGGTGTCCATGCATTTTATCGAGTCAAGAGTCAAGACACCACCATTATTGTCTTCTAACTCTACTACTCCAGACGAGTAGACTTGGCTAATTCTGAACTGACCAGACCATTTACACTTCAACTTACCTATGAAAATTTTCAGTGTGGAGTTGAAAAGAAGTACCATATCAGCCTTCTGAAAGTTTGGATGGATAATCCGCCGATCATGCTACTTTTTTATCCGTTCTTTGTAGAGGTGTGCTCTTTCATACGCATGTAGACGGAATTCATCCATCTCGTTCAGCTGCTCCAATCTCAGATTAGTTGCAACATCCCAAGTTAGGTTAAGCCTCTTCAACGCCCACAAGGATTTATGTTCGAGCTCAATCGGCAAGTGACAAGCCTTCCCATAAACTAATGGGTACGGGGACATGCCAATTGGTGTCTTAAACGCAGTTCTGTAAGCCCATAAGGCATCGTCCAGCTTCCGAGACCAATCTTTCCTACTAGCATTTACAGTCTTAGCAAGGATCAGCTCGATCTCCCGATTAGAAACCTCTACCTGCCCACTAGTTTGTGGGTTATAAGGTGTAGCTACCTTGTGTTGCTTGAAACCATATTTCACCAACACGGCTCTAAATATCTTGTTGCAAAAGTGTGATCCTCCATCGCTTATGATGGTACGTGATACCCTAAAATGAGAGAAGATATTTCTCTTTAAGAATGCTACAACACGCTTACCTTCATTATCAGCCAGTGCTACTGCTTCAACCCATTTGGATACATGATCCACAGCAACTAGGATATATTTCATCCCAAACGAACTCACAAATGGGCCCATAAAATCAATACCCCATACATCAAATAGCTCTACTTCAAAAATTTTAGACATGGGCATCTCATGGTGCTTCGAAATCGTGCCTTGTCTCTGACATTGATCACATCTTCTCACAAAATAATAGGCATCCTTAAATAATAAAGGGCAATAATAGCCGCTTTGTAAGACCTTCTTTGCTGTCCGATCACCTGCGTGATGACCCCCAACTTGGGAACCATGACTTGCTTCCAATATGCTAGGCACCTCCACATCTAGGACCCAGCGCATAATAACACCATCAGTGCATCGTCGAAAGAGATATGGTTCATCCCAGAGTAGTGTTTCACATCATGCATGAATTTTCTCTTTTGATGACAAGAGAGATTCTCAGGCATCACTTTACTTACCACGTAGTTAGCAAAGTCTGCATACCTCGATTACTTAGACTTCGTCGAGATAGATGGTGTCCATGCATTTTATCGAGTCAAGAGTTAAGACACCACCATTATTGTCTTCTAACTCTACTACTCCAGGCGTGTAGACTTGGCTAATTCTGAACTGACCAGACCATTTACACTTCAACTTACCTAGAAAAAGCTTCAGTGTGGAGTTGAAAAGAAGTACCATATCATCCTTCTGAAAGTTTGGTTGGATAATCCGCCGATCATGCTACTTTTTTATCCGTTCTTTGTAGAGGTCTGCCCTTTCATACGCATGTAGACGGAATTCATCCATCTCGTTCAGCCGCTCCAATCTCAGATTAATTGCAACATCCCAGGTTAGGTTAAGCCTCTTCAACGCCCACAAGGATTTATGTTCGAGCTCAATCGGCAAGTGACAAGCCTTACCATAAACTAATTGGTACGGGGATATGCCAATTGGTGCCTTAAATATAGTTCTGTGAGCCCATAAGGCATCGTCCAGCTTCCGAGACCAATCTTTCCTACTAGCATTTACAGTCTTAGCAAGGATCAGCTTGATCTACCGATTAGAAACCTCTACCTGCCGACTAGTTTGTGGGTTGTAAGGTGTAGCTACCTTGTGTTGCTTGACCCCATATTTCACCAACACGGCTCTGAACAGCTTGTTGCAAAAGTGTGATACTCCATCGCTTATGATGGTACGTGGTACTCCAAAATGAGAGAAGATATTTCTCTTTAAGAATGCTACAACACGCTTACCTTCATTATCAGCCAGTGCTACTGCTTCAACCCATTTGGATACATAAACCACAGCAACTAGGATATATTTCATCCCAAACGAACTCACAAATGGGCCCATAAAATCAATACTCCATACATCAAATAGCTCTACTTCAAGAATTTTAGACATGGGCATCTCATGTTGCTTCGAAATCCTGCCTTGTCTCTAACATTGATCACATCTTCTCACAAAATCATTGGCATCCTTAAATAATGAAGGGCAATAATAGCCGCTTTGTAAGACCTTCTTTGCTGTCCGATCACCTGCGTGATGACCCCCAACTTGGGAAGCATGACTTCCTTCCAATATGCTAGGCACCTCCACATCTAGGACGCAGCGCCTAATAACACCATCAGTACATCGTCGAAAGAGATATGGTTCATCCCAGAGTAGTGTTTCACATCATGTATGAATTTTCTCTTTTGATGATAAGAGAGATTCTCAGGCATCACTTTACTTACCACATAGTTAGCAAAGTCTGCATACCACGATAAGTCTTCCACCATAGTGGCTAGGATATCCCCGTCGGTAAATGCATCATCAATCTCAAGGTCGGGTTGCGCTATATGCTCACTCTCAAGTCTAGATAGATGATCAGCAACTTGGTTTTCGCAACCTTTTCTATCATTTACTTCAAAATCAAATTTTTGAACCAATAACACCCACCGAATTAGCCATGGCTTAGCATCCTTCGTTTCTATTAAATATCTCAGTGCTGCATGATCTGTATGAACCACCACTTTGGTTCCCAACAAGTAAGCACGGAACTTTTCAAAAGCATAAACAACTACTAGAAGCTCTTGTTCTGTGACTGTATAGTTGTTCTGGGCTCCATTCAAGGCCTTGCTCTCATAGTAGATTGGATGAAATAACCTTTCTCTTGTTTGACCATGTACAACACCCAAAGCTACCCCGCTTGCATCACACATAACTTCAAACGGTAGAGACCAATAAGGCACCACAATAATTGGAGCTTCAACTAGCTTCCCTTTGAGTCATTCAAATGCCTTCAAGCAATCTTCACCGAAGTCGAACTTTTAATCCTTCTCCAAAAGTTTCCATAATGGACTAGCAATCTTGGAGAAGCCTTTAATAAACCTTTGATAAAAAACTACATGACCGAGGAAGCTACTAACTCCCTTTACAGAAATTGGAGGTGGTAGTTTCTCGATGACTTCGATCTTAGCTCAATTAACCTCACTTCCTATTTTGGAGACTTTATACCCAAGAACAATACCTTACTTAATCATAAAATGGCACTTCTCCCAGTTTAGCACCAAGTTGAATTCAACACATCTCTACAACACCATACTTAGATTCTCCAAGCACGTTTTGAATGACTCCCCAACCACTAAAAAATTGTCCATGAACACCTCAAAGGTGTCTTCAACCATATCAGAAAAAATAGACATCCTACAACGCTGAAAAGTGGAAGGTGCATTACATAACCCAAATTGAACACGTTTGAAGGCAAACGTACCATACGGGTACATAAAAGTGGTCTTCTCTTGATCCTCAGGAGCAATGCAAATCTGAGGTGTTTGAACGTAATGTTCAACGTCCTCACGCTCAAAATTCATAAGCACAGCAACCAACGGATCAACAATAAGCTGTTTCTCTACAGATAATTCTTTCTCATCTTCATAATAAACATCAGCTACAGAGAATACATTCATTTCTTTGGGCTGCTTTATTGGTTTGCATACATCAAAACGGACCACTTCATCATTCATCCAAAATAAAAGCTCGTTATCTCTTAAATCAATAAGCACACTTCTTATTGCAAGGAAAGGACGCCCCAAGATTATGGAAACTTTAGAATCCACCTCGTAATCCAAAATAACAAAGTCTGCAGGAAAAATGAAGGTGGAAACCTTCAACAATACATCATATAAGATATCAACAGGTCATTTTACCGACCTATCTGCCATCACGAGCTGCATATTGGTTGGTGTAGGATCACCCAACCCCAACTTTATGTAAATAGATAGCGACATCAAATTGATGCTAGCTCCCAAGTCGCACAATGCCTTAGCAAAATTCAAATATCCAACCGTGCAAGGAATAGTGAAAGCACCGCGATCTGCCTTTTTCTGAACTAGCGAACTTGTAGTGATTGCACTGCAATGATGAACATTATCTGCCAGCTCATAGCTTGCTGCCCACTTCTTTGTCAAAAGGTCCTTCATGAATTTAGCGTATCCTGGTATCTGGACCAGCGCCTCCACCAAAGCGACATTAATAGTCAGCTGCTTCAACATAGTCATGAATTTACTGAACTTTATGTCATCAGTTTTCTTCTTAAGTCTCTGAGGTAAAGGTGGTGGTGGAAGGGGAATAGTTTTCTCCACCACTTCCTTTTTGTCTTGCTTCTGATTATCGATCTTTTTAGGCTGCAAACATCTAGGGGTAATGTCTTGAACACTCTCTTCATCTTCTACGACATCTTCATATTCTGCATCAATAACATTATCTTCTATATCATCAACCACCTGCTTTTCTTTGGATAGATTTTCCAACACTTTACCATTTTGGGTATTAATAGCCATACACGATATGTCATTCCTTGGGTTTTGCACAGTGTTTCTAGGTAGCGTGCCATCATTTATTTTATTGAATGCCGCTGATAATTGACTCAATTATTGCTCCAGCTGTTTTATTGCAGTAGAATGCGAGTCAACCAACTGATTTATTGATGAGATATCATTCTTTACCTCAGTTACGCCTATATTGGTTGCCTCCACTCCTTTCAACAGCTTATCCATCATATCTTCCATAGACATCTTCCTAGAGCCAGATGCCACAGCCTCACGATTACCAGGAGGAACATACAAACCACTTCTGTCAGTCTTATTCTTCCAACTACCTTGATCACGGTCCTTATATCCTGATTTATCATACTAGTTCCAACCTTGGTTTCCTTGGGCATTGCCTCAGAAACCCCCCTGATTATTCAAGTAGTTAGCTTCTTCCTCAAAATTGGATTATTCTCTTCCTTGCGATTTAACGGCCTTGACCTTTTCTGTCTTCCCTGATAATAAGTGCTTCATAAGAAGGTCCATCTGGATTTTTATGTGAGCCATATCTTGGTCACGTTCCTCTTGTCTTTGCATCTTCTCTATAGTCATACCAATAGATATAGTAAATCTTGCTACCTCAGAATCCCTGGTATGCCAAGCTCAGCTCTGCTTTGTCATACGATCTAGCATATCACTTGCCTCAATAAAAGTAAGGTCCATAAATGACCCATCTGCAGTATTATCAACCACTGGCTTTGTCACTGAGTTCAAAGCCCTGTATAATATCTCCATCAAATAGATATTGGTCATCTGATGATTTGGGCACCGTATAAGCTTCTTCTTGAACGTCTCCGATATTTCGTGGAGTGCTTTGGTTGGAAGCTGTCGAAAATTGCTGATCTCATCTCTTAATTGTGCTCTCTTGGATGGCGGAAAGAATCTTTCTAGGAAAGCGTATTTCAGTTGCCTCCAATTAGTAATAGAATTAGGAGTTAGCCCATTCAACCATAGAGTTGCCTCTCCAGATAGAGACAATGGAAATAAGTGCAGCCAAATTGCCTTATGTCCAACTCTAGGATTGTTAAAATACTTGCATGTTGAGATAAAATTGATCAGATGCATATTTGGATCATCGCCTGCAAGTCCACCAAATAACCCCTTAAGCTGCAATAGTTGAATCATGGTGCTAGTGATATTGAACTTTTCTTTAGGTGCCAAGGGTGGAGGAATAATAGCACCTGTGGCACCAGCTCCATCCAAATCATCAACATCATCATTGAAAGGAACCTGCATAGCTCCGCGGTTAGGTCTCATTCTAGCTTGACGATCTTTCTTATGCATAGGTACCGCCACCTCATCAGTACTCCTAGGATTCAATAACTCATCATCACCCAGGTCCTCATCATTAGGATTTGTTGGTCGCCCTTGGTTATCAATATTCTGTTGATGCACTTGATCAGCTGCCAATGCAGCTAATCTAGCCTCCTCCTGCTGAGCAGCCCTTTTTTTGATTTCCCGTTGTGCATCCATTCTGCCAATAAGATGTGGTTCCGGATTTAGAGGTAATAATGGCTGACCAGAACTTCACGTATTTGGCATGCACTCTACCAAACCTGAACAAAAACAAAAACAACAATCAAAAACAAAAATTCAAGAATTTTAAACCAAAGGGTCTAGTAACTATCACAAACTTAGTTGACAACCGTATTCCCCAGCAGCGACGCAAAAATTTGATAACGACCAAACTACAGCTCTCTTAAGAGTGTGAGTGGTCGATGTCAAATATAGAACCCAACTGGGTTGGGTGTCGAATCCCACAGGGAATACTTGGTCATTAAGTGTTGCAACTATTAGTAGACTGTTGGTAGAAAATTCCACATAAAAAGGGGTTTTGATTTAGGCATGACTAATGTTAACAAAGTATTGAATGAATGATTTGTTTAGTAAGATTTAATCACAGAGAATAATAAGTAAGGGTTATGTCCACCTTATGAGTTCTACGTATTTATTAACTATGAGTAATGCAGAATTCAGACATGCATGCACTTATAGAGATTTGTATTCTAATGGTAAATCCTAGTGTTTCTCAACCATCAAGGATTATTTCACTTTAACTCTCTCGAGCCTAAAGCGTATAACTAATGGTACGAACTCTCCAAGAAATTAATCTGGTTAAGGCATTAACGTGTAAATAGGGGTTGGTAGCCCTATTTCCTTGTCACACTCTCTTTTCCAAACATGTAACTTTTCTCTCGAACAGGTTAATACTATAATGGCATGTTCTCTATGTTTGCAACCATGAGAATTAAATGAAAACGAAGAGAGTAATGCTATAAGTAGCATACACATTAAGAATTCACAAACTCATCGTAATAGATAGTATCTCACAGGGTTTCCATAACCCTAATAGAGAAGTTTAGCTACTCATGAGTATAACGAAAATCACAATAGGCATAATCGTCATACCACAACTTAGAATAATCTTAGCGATGAGGATGAAGTTTTGTGTCAATAGGAGATTGACAATTTGCCCTTATGTCATTCCTCAAGAAAGCCGAGTGCTCTGTTCTCTAATTTACAGAATCTGTAAACTGAGTAATACTAAAAGTGTTGAAAGAATAATGACAATGAATGCTGAAAAATTCAGCAAATAAGGTTTTTATACCATCCTTGTTCTACTAACTTACTGCTGCACCCCTAAGTATTTAAAAATACTGTTTTTGCCCAGAACAAATTCTCCATGCGTCTCATTCAGTCCATAAGCTTCCAAAAGCTGTCTTCCCTCTTATGCGAAGTTTTTCTTTGTTGCCCAAAGGTCCACAAAGTGCTAAAATCTTCATCATTAATACCTGAAAACATGTTAATCACGTTGGTCAGCTCACTTAAAGGAAAATGGACTAAAAGTGCAGGAATTATATATTTTATCCTCAAAACTTAGTCATAATATGGGTAAATTATGGTGTTTAGGTGTGTAAATACGCACAACATCAACCATCAAATTATACATCTTTAACAACCAAATTTACATGTTTCCAACTCATATGATATCATGAAATTAAAAAAAAAACATATAAAGATTCCAACTTGGGAATCACCCAATATCAACAACATGATCATCAACACCCAACTATAAAGAAATCATACTTTATAATGAAAATGAGGGTTTTTGAGATTTATGGATAAAAGGGATTCATAAATCAACTCACGTATACCTTTAAAGGAAGATTCTAGATGATTGATGGAGGAATTTCCTTGAAATCGGATCTTCAAGCTTAGTTACGCAACCCTAATTGTTTTGAGATTTTAGTTCTCTTGGATGATGATCTTTGAGATGATAATAGGGTTGTAATATGTTCAAAAGCTATATATTTCATAGGGTTAAGTTTAAGGACGTGTAAGGAGTGTTAAAAGACATAATTACCCTCAAAATAACTCAAAACGGAGTGTTTTTGGCACCTGGAACTGACTCAGGTGGCGCCCAAGTGATTTCCTAAGATAGGTTGGGCGGCGCCTAACCAATCGACTATATTTGGGTTCGGAGATTCCTAACCAATCGCCTATCCTTACTATCTCTCACGAAAATGGGCATAACTTTTCGCTCGAGTTTTAGATTAAGGCGAAATTGGTATCGTTCGAAAGCTAATTCGATTCTCTATAATTTGGTTTATTCCAAATCATCCAAAATACCACATTAACATTAAGTTATACTTGTTCAAAGATGACCCTTGCAAAATCGAACATTAAAACTTGATGGATTCAAAGACTCTTAGCTTGTATTACCTTAAGTGACTCATATGAACATGATTAATTCATCATAAGATATCCTATCACTAGGATATTCATTGTAAGTCATGTACTCAATTATGAATCACAGGATAGGACATTTCATACATAGGAATACTTATTCACTTCCTAGCTTAGAAACATGTCGGGTATTACAGGAATGAAGTCCTCATTTGGTTTTATTGTGATTTCTTTATTACTTTATTGATTATGAATAATAAGTTTTGAATCCTGACAAATAGTATTCAATACCACAATATATTGATACAAAATAGGATGCATAATCCTAATTCAAATTGATACAAAACATGTTGCAAAGTTTTACAAAACCAAATAAAATTAAATTCTGTTAAGCCACTATGGCTCCAACAAGAAAAAAGTTATAAACATGTTTTGCATTCATACCAAGAAAAAGAAAAGAAAGTAAAAAAAAAAAAACTAAAGATTTAAAGTAGAAGAGAAACAAAAGAACAACTATGATAATTTTAATTGCACTCAACTATATTTTCCATCCTTTGCATTCTTCGTAATGCATAAAAATAGAAAAAATACTATGCCAATTATGACGATGATATTCCAAGTACAGTATTTTTTATTCTTCTCATTCACCACACATCTCTCCTTACTTTCATAAAATGTCAATAATTCTTCTAATTCCTTGATTCTCTTCGTTAATCTCGGAATAAATGACTTGAATATTATATTAATTTCTTTCGGATCCCTCCATCTAAAGAAGTTGGATGGTTTGTTTTAAAATAGGTCACTAACAAATTATTTTAACAGAAAAAAGAAAAAATACAAGACACTATGTATAGGACATACACGATACATAGATAGAACCAAAATATTTTAGTTGGGTTGTCCTCCAGCCATGATGTTTGCATTGAATTTTCACATGAAACATGGGATAATTCTTATCATTAAAAATATGCTTCAATATTGCATTTGACAATATAAGAATATTTCCCTCTAAACCAAATCATAAAATGTAGATTTTAAAAATTTTAAGCAAGTTAAGATGAAATTAAATCTTTAACGGGTGATGTTGTTTAGAAATTACGATCTAAATGGCAACATCTTACCTGTTAAGGCTGATTTAACTAAGAAGAGGTTCAGAAAATAGAGAATTTTTTCATCAAAAATTATACGGCTATATCAATGGTGGTTTGTGGAAATTGTTGTTTTATGGAGAAGGGAATATGGATTTTTACAATTATTGACAAATAAATTTTACGTGATATTTTATAACTCGTTGTACGGTGGATTTTTGGTACTATACCGGCGGGAAAGGTTTAAGGTGGTTGATAGATTTGTTTAATTACATTTTCGAGTCTGAAAAATTGCTGAGATTTAGAGATGGAGTACTATGATTCTTTTATATAGGAACACTAGTAGCATCTAGAGTTGCGAAAACTGTAGGAGTACTAATTTGTTGAGTCACATTAGGATGATTTTGGAGAGTGTGGTTGAGTAAAGGTTGAGGAGGATCGTTTTTATTTTGAAGAAACAATTTAAATTTATGCCCGGTCACTTGACGACATAGGCAATTCATCTGGTGCAGAGACTGGTGCAGCAGTATAGGGAAAGGAAGAGAGACTTACACCTACTATTCATTGAGCTGGAGAAGGTGTATTAAATAGTCCCTATGGAGGTTCTTTGGAGATGCTTGGAGGTGAGAGGCGTCCTAGTGACATACATCAGATCGATTAAGGTCATTTATGATGGAGAAAAGATGTCACAACCCAATTTATTAAGTCGTGGTGGTTCCTACCTTATCTCTCCAGTCGGCAAGCCAAGCCATAGCCCAAAAAAATAGGTAATGGGCTAATAGAATGAAATCAGAAAACATTACATATAATGATAGAAATATTAATAACATGTAACAAACAGAAAGTAAACATATCGCATTTATAAAAATGAGAAAATAAAAAGTACCAAATACACAAAAGAATCCCTCTCAAGAACTGATAATGTCTAGAGCCACTACTAAAATATACTAAGTGTACTAGATAAAATAAAAAGTGTAATCAATATACACAAGAAGTCTAAATTACAATATACTAAACTAGTGTAGATAGAGGAGGATCAACCTTCGATGACTGTACGCACACCCTGCTCCAAATTAGTACTGGAAGGTAGAAATCATATCAATGTCGGCTGATACTACTAAGATTTGCATCATGGAAAAGATGCAGAGGTGTAGTATGAGTACCAAAGAAATGGGTACTCAGTAGGTATCATCGGCGGACTAAGCTTGATATAGAAAAGTAACAACTACAATGCAAGGATGTAATCTTAGTCAACAGTAAAAAAAATAGAAATATAAACAACAACCAAGCTATACCAATAAGATAAAGGAATAAATGTAAATGATAGAGAAAATAAATAACTTAGTAATAAAAAAAAATCAAACATAAAATAATTAGCCCCCATAAGCCTACAAGTCGCATAAACAAAACCTAACTAGGCCTCATAAGCCCGCTAAGGCACACATAAAAAGATATTTAACTAAATCATACCCTCATAAGTCGGTGGGACACATACGTAGCAAGTAAACATAAATAATCTGTAACTTAACCAATCCAAAGAAATCGTGATAGTTATCAAGATGTGAACCAGACTTGAATCGGCACCAATGGGTAGTAAAAAAAGGCTTGATACTGTTCTCGAACTGGTATAGATGGATAATAACAAGAGGACGTGTAGTGGATTCAAACCATACATAGTGGGTAATAACGAGATGCCACATATTGTAACACCCTGAATCTGCTACCTAGAATGCCACATGGTGCTCATGACCCCGAAGGACCACAAGCAAACCCATGACTGATATTTGTAACTGAGAACTGCATAGTATACTATATAAATGTGGAATAAAAATATGGAAGTCCATAAGGTTCAAAAATAAATCATAATAATATTACTAGATGTGGTATAAAAATAGCAAAATAACAAAAAATACTAAAGTCTGAATATCTAGTATGAAACCTCTAAACTATCTAAATAAGGAGTTGATGGGACACGTCCCAAACAACTCCAACTGCTGAAATAAACCAAGTACTGAAAATTAAAATAATCAATTAATAACATCGTTGAATGATGAGGATTCACTATTATTCTGTCTGCTGAACGACTGATCTACTAAGGATGCTCTATAGCTTGTGCTTCTGAACTTATGGTATAAAACACCATTGCACAAGATAAAAATATGCGTTAGTACGTAAGAATGTACTGTTACGCAAGCGAGGTAAGCTGAAAGTAAGGGTTCATATGCATGAACTATAACTTATTGATATGTACATGAACATGACTGTGTGAGAATATATGCATCAATATGTGAAATGCAACTGAAATCATGGTACTACTAAATTTGAATACTAATAAACTAAGTTTCATATTAACTGAGTAACTTTGTCTAATAGTCCTTATTCTAATGGAACTTGCTGAGCTCTATACTGAATTGTGTAACTATATCTAACAGTCCTGAATCTAAAGAACTATCTGAGATCTTTTACAGAAACTAAGACCGAGACTGTGGGAAGTAATCATCTAACCATAATACCCCAAATAATATAATCTAACTGGGTTGGGGTCAAATCCATAACCCCAATTATAAGGGTGTCAACACTGCGCCACTGGTATGGATAAGCTATGAGTGACCCTTGTCTGGCGGTGTCCCCAAATGAGAATGGTGGGACCCTTATATAACAGTGTTAATCCACCTCATCAACCCTCAACTTTCAGTGTTGATGTCTCAACCTATGATTACTACATACTTCTGGAACACAAGGATTACTTCTAAGAATCACACCCTCATCTCGCAGTATGAGTTCATATCCTTGGATTCCATCGATGCTGAATTCTAATCCCATCTGAATAGAAACTGATCTTATTACACTGGAATGAACTGGACCGAGTTAAATAAGATTACTGAGATTACTGGATTGATAATTTTTGTTTTTGAGTTTTTCCTGATTCATGTGACTAACTGAATTCTGCTGATCAAGGCTTGGCTGAGAATATCATGAGAACTGATAATGGCTCTAGGGACACAACTAAATTATTGGGTACAAGTACCCCTAGGACTCGATAGGATGAAACTTACAAAACATGACACTTTATGACACATAACCATAGTCAACAAGTCATAGTACTATGATTGTGGATTATCGCAAAGTATCTGCATACCATAATCTTAAATATGAATAAGAACGCATATAAATATGTCATCATTTCCTAAGACTAATATCTTGAGCATTACATCAATCCATTACAATGCATAACAATAGTATGGGAGACATTTTGAACATAAGAGAAAAACATAGATTCATTATTTAGGTTCTATTGAGTCAAAAGGCATAATTCCTTTTCTCTTAGGCATTTGATCAAACATCTAGGATGCATAACATATTGCATAGGCATTATCATCAAATTAGCACATCATAAGTCTATGCAAGAACTCAATTGATAGGTTTTCAAGCCACATACTAACATATTTTCAGGATATTTATTAAGGAGCGCAACTTGGAAATCTAACATCAATATAAACATAGATATAATTAAATTCATACTATGGAATTCAAAGTTTATAATTCTGAAAGAGTTTCTTGAGCTTCATGGGTGAAAGGAACACATGAATCAGCACTTGACATACCTTTGATAAAAGTTTTTTTAAAATTAACGGTGAAATCTCTTGGATTAGGACCTTCAATTGAAAACCCTAGACTTGTTCTTGTGGGAATTTGAGATAAACAACTATAATTTGATGAAAGCCTAGCTGAATCTACTGTTATAGGCTTATATATGGGCGAGAAATTGACCCTTTTTCCCTTAAGAAGATGGACATTTAGCAACTGAAAACTGGGCATCGACGCAATTAGCGCTGCTGCGCGTCGATGGCTTTCACGGGATAAATGATGAATCGCACCTTAATCGCACCACGCCTCAGTTTTTTTACTAGAAATCCCTGCAACAATGTTAACAAATGCAATAGATGACACGTCGTGCCAAGATCGCATTGGTCCACTGATTTGGCACATCAAAAATTGTCTCAACGAGGTCTGAAAAATCCAAAACTTATTTGGGAACACATATTGACCTCTCTGATCATGAATTATCAAAAATACGGAACCTTAAAGGACATTAAAGTGGATATTTCCAACCTTCAAAGGACAAAAATAAAATAAGACTAGAAACCTAGCTAGAATTTTCTAAGTCTAGGACACCTTGACAAGCCTAAAGAAGTGAATTGAGCTTGGAATTTTATGGGGGTCTTACCACATTTCACCCTTGCGAACATTCATCCTCGAATGAGACTAATTTAGATGGTATAAATGATAAGTTGAAGTACATACAAAACATGAACAACTAAAACATGGCTACACGATTGACTTTAATGAGATTAATGCATATCTGATGCGTGATTTTTATGACTGAGCTAATATATGAATGGATGACTGACAGTAATGATAAGCTGATCACACATATCTAATGCATGAATACATTATTGAACTGGCTCATAAACATGTGACAGAACATGTGAGGGAAAAGATACCATGTTAAAAATAAAAATTGAGCACGGTTTGTAACTGAAATTTGGACCATAAGTAAAATGAACCTAAGGAAACTATTACCTTGTGTTGAGTTTGAATTTGCGGAGAAGAGGTGATAATACTTAGTCTACATATTTGCCTCTGCTTCCCAAATAGCTCCCTTAACGGACTGATTCCACAAAGAACTTTGGCTAGAGGGACTTCTTTGTTCCTCAGTCTACGGATCTGGTAGACAAGAATTTTGACTTGAATTTCCTCATATGAGAGACTATTCTTAATATCTACGCCCTCAACAGGGACTACAACAGTTGGGTCACGTATGTACTTCTAAAGCAAGGAGACATGAAACACTAGACGATTGAGAATTTTGAAGGGATCGACATATCAGGGACGAGCTTTCTCTTCTATCCAAATCTCTTTACTCCCATAATGGGAGAGATCTTTAGTTAAACATAGTTACCAATCTCAAACTCGAGATGTTTTCTGCACACATCTGCATAAGACTTTTGTTGGCTCTGAGTTGTTTGAAGTCTTTCTCTAATCAACTGGAATTTTTCTAAGACATTGAAAACTAAGTTAGGCCCTGTAACTAAGGCCTCAATAACTTCTAACCAACCGATGATTTGCATCTCCTATCATAAAGAGCATCGAATGGAGCCATCTGAATATTCGAATGATAGATTTTATTGTATGCAAACTCAATACACGTTCTGAAAGACCCATCTTTCTTTCACAAGAATAAGACTAGTTCACCCTACAGGGACACACTGGGTCTAATGAATCCCTTATCCAGTAGATCTTTTAACTATTCTTTCAATTCTCTGATTTTTTATGGTGCCATTCTGTATGGCGGAATATATATGGGCTGAGTATCTGGAAGAATATCAATTCTGAAGTCTATTTCCCTTTCAGTTGGAATTCCTTATAGATCTTTGCAAAATAAATTAGGGTATTCATTTAATACTAGGACTGATTAGAGACTGGGAGTTTCAGAACTAGTGTCCTTAACTCGAACAAGATGATAGACACATCCTTTGGATATCATTTTTCATGCCCGAAGGTTAGAAACAAGCTGACCTATGAATACTGAAGTACTACCGCTCCACTCTAGAACAGGTTTATTCGTAAACTAAAATTGGACAACACTGTTTCTACAATCGACTGTGGCATAGAATGAATGGAGTCAATCCTTTTCGAAAATGACCTCAAAATTAGTCATCTCTAATTACACTAAGTCTACTGAAGTAAATTTCTAAAATATCATAACTGGACAGTTCATGTATGCCCACCGGGATATGATGGTTTTGGCTACTAAGGTAGATACTGAGAAGAGATCTGCTAGAATTTTAGGACTGACTCCAAGATCAACAGCTATATAAGGAGTAATAAAAGACAAATAAGCTCTAGGATCAAGAAAAGTATAAACATGCAAGAGAATGATCTGTAACATACTAGTGACCACATCATGAGAATTTTCCAGATCCTTTCAGGACTGGAGAGCATAAAGTCTATTTAGACGTTGCCCACTAGTTGTGCTGGAAGTGACACCTTGCTAATTCGGGCGACTGAATTGAGCTAAGAAACGGCCATGCTAATGCTGAAATCCTAACTGGAGACAATCTCTAACTTTGAGTCCTATCTTTCCACATCTGAATCACGCATCACTTCCATCTCTGAAAATACCCTTGGGGTTCTTACCATATGTCTAGAAACGAGGATTGGTTTAGGTACTGCTAACACTTCCCTTACATTTAGAGTATGGTATCATATCTTTATTACCCTCTATGACCTTATGAACTAGAGATATGGCTGAGGAAGGAGGTGGAACAGATGACTTTGGGTGGAACGGGGAATGGTTAGCACCATCTGACTTAGGTTGATTGAAGTTGAAGCTACAGATTCTACCTCTCTTATTCTGCTTCTCTCTCATCTTAATCTTCTACTCTTTTATCTGTTGAACATGGATAATAAAACTTGCTTTGTCCATCTCACTAATCCACATTGCAGATCTACACCCATTTAAGATACTATCATTAACTCCAGATATAAACATGCTCATCTTAGCCCTGATGACTGCTACTACATGAGGAGCATATCGATCTAGTTGAGTAAAATTAAGTGAATACTCTTTCACTGTCATGTTTCCCTGCTTGAGGTTAATAAATATAACACCTTAGATTCTCTAAGTTCTAGGGGAAAGAATCTATCAAAGAAGGTAGTAGCAAAATCTTCCAACTCAATAGGCCCTGTATCTATAGCCCTCTTTGCTTTCCACTATTTGAACCATGTGTGAGCCACACCCTACAACTAAAATACAACAACCTTATCACTCTCACAAGTGTTAACCCCCATGATATTTGTATCTTTCTGAACCAGATCAAGGAATTCCTGAGGGTCCTCATCTAACTTAGACCAAAAAAAGATGGAGGATTCATTTAAGTGAAGTCCTAAATCCTAGCTGCAGTAGTATTAGTCACTGGGTTGGCCGGAACATAAGCTAGCCATTCATTCTGAGCAGCAACAGAGTTAGCAAGAATAGTGTATGCAACCCTAATCTTTTCATGAGAGACATGTTCGTCCGTGGGATCTCCTTGGATGGGCTGAGGGGTTGATTGATTTTCATTTTTTCTTTTAGAAGGCATATTCTGTAAGTGAAAAAGCAGAAAGGAATTAGACTGAGAGTTAAATTTGAGTTCACCTCACTGTTACAACATGAACACTAAAAGAAGAGAAATTGTTCCTAAAACATCTTATAGCCTCTTGTGCCTAAATGTGGCATGGAACACACCCATGCACAAGACTCTACTCGATGTGGCTTTAGACTTTGTAGGACACCATTGAACCTTAGGCTATAATACCAAGTTTCTAATGCCCTGAATCTTGTACCTGGAATGCCACACGGTGCTCATGAGCCCAAAAGACCACAAGCTAACCCATTACGGATACCGGAGCACTGCATAATATGCAGTATAAATATGGAATAAAAGGCCGAAAGGCCATAATGTTCAAAACTTTTTAATTATAATAATACTGAATGTGGTATAACAATACTAAAAGAACTGAAATAACCAAAAATACTAACGTTAGAATATCTAGTGTGAAAGCCTTTAAACTTTCTATATAAGGAGTTGATGGGTCATATCCCCAACTCACACCAACTATTGAAATAAACCAAGTACTAAAAGAATGAAATAATCAAATAAAAATATCCTCGAATGATAAAGACTCACTACCAGTCTCTCTGTTGAATAGATGATATAATAAGGGTGCTCTTGAGCTCATGCTTATGAACCTATTGGATAAAACACCATAGCTTAAAAGTAAAATATGCCTTAGTACATGCGAATGTACTGGTACGCAAACGAGGTAAGCTGAATGCAAGGGTTCATATCCATGAACTATAACTGACTGACATTAACATGACTGTGTGAGAATACATGCATAAATACGTAAAATTTAACTGCAATCATGGTACTACTAAATTCGAATATTGACAAATTGAGTTTCGTATTAACTGAGTGACTATGTCTGACAGTCCTGATATTAATAGAACTAGCTGAGTTCGTATTGAAATGTGCGACTGTATTTAACAGTCCTAAATCTGAACAACTATCTGAGTTCTTTTGCTAAGAGTGAGACTGTGGGAAGTAATCATCTAACCGGTATGCCTCAAATAAAGAAATATAGTTGGGTTAGGGTCCAATCTGTAACCCCAATTGGAAGGCTGTTAATACTGCGCCACTAGTATGGACAAGCCCTAAGTGACCCTTATCTGGCAGTGTCACAATATTAGAATGGTGGGACCTTTATCTGATAGTTTTAATCCACCTAATCAACCCTTAACTATCTGTGTTGATGTCTCGACCTATGTTGGCTACATAGTTCTAGAATGAATGGATTACTTGTAAGAATTACACCCTCATCTGGACGTGTGTTCCCATCCTTTGGTTCACTCAGTGTTGAATCCTACTCCCATCTAAATAGAAACTAATTTGATTACACAAGACTAAACCTGACTAAGTTGACTGAGATTACTGAGATTACTGGATTTATACTGAATTTATAGAGTTTTTCCTGAGTCATATGACTAACTGAATTCTGATGATCATGGCTTGATTGAAAATATCATGAAAACTGTAACTGGCTCTAGGCACACAACTAAATTATCGGGTATAAGTACCCACACACTCGATAGAATGAAACTAACAAAACATGGAACTTCATGACACATAACCATAGTCAACAATTCATAGTACTATCATTGGGGATTATCATGAATTATTTGCATACCATAAGCTTTCATATGAAAAAGAATACATATAAACATGCCATCATTTCATAAGCATAATCTCATGAAAATTACATCAATCCATTATAATGCATAACAATAGCATGGGAGTCAGTTTAAACGTAAGAGTTAACCTTGAATTCATCATCTCAGTTCTATTGTTTCATAAGGCATGATTCTTTTTCTCTTAGGCATTTTATCAAACACCTAGGATGCGAAACTTAGGGAATAAGCATTATCATTAAATTAGCATATCATAATTCCATGCTACAACTCAATTGATAGGTTTTCAAGCCACTTACCAACATATTTTCATGATATTTATTAGGGACTTCAAATTGAAAAATATCAATATAAACACGGATATAATTCAATTCATGCCATGGAATTCGAAGTTTATATTTCTAAATGGGTTTCTTGCGCTTCAGGGATGAAAGGAACCCATGAACCAATACTTTACATGCCATGGATGGAAATTTCTTGAAAATTAACGGTGGAATCTCTTGGATTAGGACCTTCAATTGAAAACTATAGATATGTTCTTAAGGGAATTTGAGAGAAAGAGCTATATTTTTGTGAAAACTAAGTTGAATCTCGTGTTATAGGCTTATATAGGTTTAGGAAATTGACCATTTTGCCTTTAAAAACATGGACATTTAATGACTGAAAAATGGGCATCGAAGCGATACCCGATGCGTCGCACCGTGATAGCGCCAAGCCTCAGTTATTTTAGTGGAAATTCCTGCAACAATGTTATCCAATGAGATAGGCGACGCGGCATGCCAAGATTGTGTTGGTCTTCTATTTTGGGAGACCAAACGTGGTCTAAAAGAGGTCCAAAAAATCTAAAACTTGTCTGGGAACACCTATTGACCTCTATGATCATGAAATAACAAAAATACGGACCCTTAAAGGTCTTTAAGGTCACGAAATGAGATAACCAACCGTCGAAGGCCAACAATAAACATTATCTAGAAACCTAGCTAGAATTTTCTAAGTGTGGGACCCCTTGACAAGCCTAAAGGACTAAATTAAGCTTCGTAATTTTGTGGGGTATTACACATATATAATATACAACAAAACTCATAATTTGATGCGAAACTCAAACCGAAATTTAGTGGAACCAAACCATAATCAGAAGTCGAATACAAATTGGAGATCAAAGGAACCACAAACATAATTAGATGATAGACTCGAATCGTAACTTATAGTAACCATACCCCATTGTATTATTAAAATTCATACCATATCATAATAATGTAAACATGGTACAATAGTTCACAAGAAATGAGAGAAGAAAGGTATATACTGAACCTGAAGAGAAGCTAAAATACATCAAATTACCATATGTATGTCTTAATTCTAAAGGGACAGATTCCAGGTTTTGCATTTTAATTCCATATACTTAATTGATAGATGCAATGTTTTATTGAAAGACAAAATACCAAAATCCAGTAGAAAGGGGTACTTATATAGATAAATAAGACATGTTATATATATCAAATAATACCCAAGCTAGCATAATAATTTACAATTTTTGTATATAAACTCAATCTAAAGGTAAGGTAAGCCTTGTCTATGTGAACGCAAGGCTAAACCTTTCAAAGAAGGCTCCGAATAGATCCGGCTAGAACTAGAGTTTGAATAATTTTTTTTGGATAATTGATTTTTTTACTCAATGTTCAAAATACCATCAAAAAAATTTTTTTCTTACCCAACTATCCTCATAGTAAGATGTACGTACTTGAATGAATAGGGCTTAGGAGATAGGGGTTTTTTGGAAAATTTCTCTAAGTACAAGATAACTTTGAAGGGAATAACAAAAAGTGTATAAGCAATAAGGATATTATGCTTAACCAAACTATATATGACCATTTAAAGATATACAAAATAAATAGTATTAAATGGACATTAGATAACTTGAGGCAGTTACAGAAAAAAACTGGATGCCAAAACTTTATGAAAATATAGAAAAAATGCCAGTGGGATTATTACAACATCCACTACTAAAAGTACTTTCTTCCATGAGCGTAAAGCATAAGGACGTACCCAAAGGATCAAACAAGTCGGGATAGTAGGCGTGCATATCATGCCTGGGAGGGAGGCCAGATAGGTCATTTGGAACCCATTGAAAAACTTACGAACCACAGGGACGGAGCCAAACGATGGACTCTCAGCACTGACATCCTGAATAAAAGCATGAAATTACTCACATCCCCTCGACATCAATCTCTTAGATGAAATGTAAAAAAATCTTCATTGAGACATGACTAATAGCACCCTTCCACACAATGAGCATATACCATGCAAGGATAAATTAACGTCTTAGTTAAATAATCAAAAACTACATAATAAGGAGATAACCAATCCATGCCTAAAACCATATCTAATCAATCATATATAAGACAATGAGATCAACCAGAGTACCAAACCCCCGAACAATTGCCAAACACGATCTATATACCTAATCCACTACTAAAGAATCACTAGAGAAATAACTATATGTTATCTAACAAATAAAGACTCTGATCATGAACCCAACCATGATTCAATGTAAGCAACAACATATTCAAATATGGAGCTGGGATCAAAGAAAGCAAAAGCTGGCTGACGGCATACAATAATCATACCTGGTACAACATATAAATGACACTATATACTATTGGACTGGGTGCCTACCTGACCACCTCTAGAACCTGGGGACTATCCCCACGACTCTACATATCACCCCTAACTAAAGACGGTTCTAACCTGATTGGTTGTTCAATAAAAATGGAAAGACACTGAGGACACGCATAGACGAAGTAACCAACAACTCTGCAATCATAACATATCACAGGTACCCTACTCTGAATAGAAAGTTTGGCGGCTCTAGAATTATCACCTTGAATTAAAAATGTTGACTTAATACCCCTATATGATTGACTGATGCTCCGATTACAAGAACTAATATAAATATGTTGACCCCTGACCTCTAGGTCGACCTTAACACCAAATTGGGACTCTAGTAGTGGAACGACAGTCCCAATACCCAAGTCTCGAAGACCGTATCCTAGAAATCTCTATAAAGAGTGAAATATTAAAAGCTTAAAAACCAACTCAGACACTACGAACAAAAATTATTTCAAGAAAATGTGATTTTTCCTAAATATTCTCCATAGCCTCCTGAAAATAGGGTACAAACATCTCTATACCAATCCTCGGGACTCTACTAAACAATGGTTCTAGTACCAAAAATATCAAAGAAACCTTAGCTCTGATACCATGCTATCATTACTCAATTTCTCAAGACATGATGCAATTTGCCTTATCCCCCAGTAGGCTAGCCAACCTATAGCCCATAATAATATGTAACAGGATAATAGGCATAAATCAACAAAGATCATGTATAATGATAGCAATAGTAATAGCAAGTAACAAACAGAATGTAAACATATCTTATATACTAAAATGGGGGAAGGATAAGGATAAAATACACAAAAGAATCTCTCCCAAGACATGGTAAGGTTGGCATTAGAGCCACTACTAATAAATAACTAGAGTACTACATAGAATTCAAAATAAACCCAATTTATAATAGCAATATTGAGTACGAAAGAATAGACTAGAGTAGATAAAAGAGGATCAACCTAGGACAACAGATAGCACAGCTAGCTCTGAATCATCACTAGAAGGCAGAAATCAAGTCAATGTAAGCTGCTACTACTCGAATCTGTATCATGGAAAAGATACAAAAGTGTAGTATGAGTACCACAACAATGAATACGTCTAATTACCTACGCATGTTTTGATTTTAAAGGGATAGATTCAAGTTTTTAAAATTTAATTCCACATCCTAATTGATAGATGCTATAATATAATGAATGACTAAATACCAAAATTTACTAGAACGAGGTACTAATCCGGATAAATAAAACATATTATATATATATATATATATATATATATATATATATATATATATATATAAAATGTTACACAACTACAAGCACTTATCCAAAGCTACCATAATAGTTCACAATTTCAAAATGTAAGATAAATATAAAAGTAAGGTAAGCCTACCCTACCTTAACACCCAAGCTAAACCTTTCCAAAAAGTCTCTGAATAGTATCCACTAGAACTCGAGTTTAAATAATTTGACTCGGATAACCGATTTTTTTCCTCAGTGTTCAAGAATACAATCAAAAAATGTTTTTTCTTACGCAACTATCCTAAAAGTAAGATGTACGTACTTGAATTTATAGGGCTAATGTTATCAAGGGTTTTCCTGAAAAAATTCTCCAATTACGAGATAAGTTTGAAGTTAATAACAAAAAAATTCTCCAATTACGAGATAAGTTTGAAGTTAATACCAAAAACTGTATATTGAATAAGGATGCTATTCTTAAGATAACTATATATGACCATTTAAAGATATGCAAAGTAAATAATATTAAAAGGACATTAGCAATAGTATTGATAAACATTATAGGTGGCATACATTATCAATGTAATTTTGCCACCTATTTAACAAATATCACACCAATAATGCTTTTTCTTCACGGGGTATCTCACATTGCCCTATTTGTCATAATACAATATGTACTTACTCGGAATTGCATAGATTTTTGAAAAAATATATATCATATTTCGAATATACCCTGATTAAGAGAAGATTTTGTCTACTAAAACCTCTATTATATAATAATAATAATAGTAATAATTTAATATATCAAGATTTACCCTCTCCACCTAAAATGTTAATAGATTATAAAAGCTACTATAAAATAATATAAGTATATCATAAATGAATAATTTTAATTTCAGTTAAAAATAGTCTGGAAGGGTCATAAAGTATATTTCAACCATATGATAATTTAAATCAAATATTTCACAATATATTAGATATTACAAAAATTCTTATGTGAACCACTTTGGAACCGAACTGTCAGTCACAACAAGTCATAAATAACTTAGGAAGTTATAGCAAAATCTTTAAATACCAAATATTTATTAAAATATACAAAAATATCACTGTGTGGGTCATTACAGAAGACGCGGGTGAGGACAGCAGGAGGGGATAGAAAGCATTCCCCTATTTTGACAGAGTTACATTAGGAAACAATTCTTAGCCAATTTTTGTTTATGTTGGTTATGAACGTGTTGACATGACATATTAAAGAAGATGTACCTTGGCGTATACTTTTCTTGAATGATGTAGTTTTGATTGATGAGCGGTGGGTGGGTTGGGGGTTGGGTGTGATAATCATAAATAGGAGGTTTGGAGGCAAACTCTTTAGTCTAAAGGTTTCAATTTAAGCATGAATGCGATAGAGTATATGGAATGCAAGTTTAATGACTTGAGGTAGGATGACGAGGTGGTAATGAGGTTGAATTTTAAGATATTTTGTAAGAGGGATAGTTTTAAGTATCTTCGGTCTATGATTCTGGGAATGGAGAGATCGACAAGGATGTGTCCCACTATATTGGGGCAGGATAAATAAGGTGGAGTATTGTCTCGGGAGTGTTGTATGATAAAAAGAGTTTTCCAAGATTAAAGACAAATTCTACAGATTGACAGTTGGTCTGGCCATGCTATAATAAGCAGTGTGTTGGCTAGTGAAGAACTCCCACATTCAAACAATTAAAGGTTGAAGAAATGCTAATATTATGTTGGATGTGTGGACTTAATAATGGAGATAAGATGTGGTATGATATTATCTGAGAGAAGATAGGAGTGGCTTCAGTGGAGGACAAGATGTGAAAAGTGAGGCTGACATAGTTTGGGCATGTTATGAGGAGGAGCACAGATGCCCTAGTTCATAAGTGCTAGAGGCTAGCTTTGGATAGTTTCATAAGGGGTAGAGATAGGTTAAAGAGATACTGGAGGAAGGTGATTTGATATGACATGGAGCAGTTACAGCTTATTAAGGACATGACCATAGATAGGAAGGTATGAAGGATGTGAATTAAGGTTGAAGAATAGTATGTGTGGGTGAGTCATAGAAAGTAGTTAGGAGAGCTTTGGTGTAGCTGGGTTAGTAGTCTTTGGGATGTATCCATAGGTTGGAGTGGCTAGTTAGGAGAGTACGGGTGTAATAGGTGCATTAGATTTGTTGGTATTTGGTATTTCATTAAGGGTGACTTATTTCTTTTATTCTGTATTGTTTCATATTTTATTATTACTTTTTTTTACTGTCTTTTATCTAAAACTGAGGTCTATTGGAAATAGCCTCTCTATTTCCTGAAGGTAGTGGTATGGAGTGCATATATTTTACCTTCTCCATACCTCACTATGTGAGAATGCAATTGATTTATTATTGATGTCTTTGATAATTGGTCTTCTTAGACAAGTTTATAGTATTCACATGCCTCATATATGTTCCTACACACATAGAATGAAATGCGATAAAAATATTCTACTTATAATGGTCTACATTTGTTTTTTGGGCTAATAGGTCGACTTCAAAGTTAACGTATTTTTTTACAAATTTCAGACAAGTTCAGCGGTGACTTTGTGTCTTTTCTCTTTCTATAACCATGAAATGACATTAAAACATCTAATGTTATTATAGGTATACATAACCTATGTTTCATTTTACTAGATATTTGTTGACTTCCCACACTACTTAAGAAAACTTTAATTGTGGGCATGTTTTACTAATTTAATCTTATTAATGATGCTTTGGAAGTCTAATTTGACTATTATTATTTATTATAGTTATCAATACTAATAGTAAAAATGAAAAAATATAATAAGATTCTCTTGATTTTAGAAATCAAAAAAATAAATTGAGACAAATTTTTTTAGTATGATCGGGAGGTCACAGAGTCATGTCTTGAAAACAGCCTCTGGCAGAAATACATGGTGATATTGCATAGAGTACACCCTTTTGGTAGGGCTCTTCCCTGGACCATGCACATAGAGCGAGGTGTAATGCGTCGTGCTGCCCTTTTTTTATCTTTAGTATAGAGATCAAGGAAAATAAAGTGGAGGGAGTAATAACTATCATTCCCTTTCTTCTACTTTATGCATTCACATTATTTTTTGGAGAGTCAAATGATATTCTTTGATCATAATTTTTTAAAATTACATTGAATTATTATTTATAGTAACTTATAATACTTCTTATCTAATTTCAATACATGTAAATTTATTTTAAAAAAGCTAATTCAAATTTGTGTAATTTAAATTAATTGAACTCTTGTACAACTGTGAATCTAATCATATTCTAAAATGAAAGAAAAAGTTTCACAACCTCGTCCCGAACCCTACCTCCTACAAGTCGGCGTATAAAACCCACTAAAGATGTCTCTTCAAGTGTTTCTACACTTTATCTTTCGTGCTTGCAGAGGCAATTTAACTCATGCAAACTACCAATTTTCCCAACTCTCTCTGTTTCCTTCCCTTTTATTCCCTCTCCAATGTTTTAGCCATATAGTCTACTTTATATGTCGTCATCACATATCCAACATTTTTTTTTTAATCCCTTCTCGCTTTATGTGTTCACTTATAGAAGAAAGAGAATAGATTGATCTTTATATAAAACACTTTGTGATTTTGTATAGGGTGAAAATCAAAGTCAGTGCAAGGGCGATATGTTCAACGAAGAACACCTATGTGGTATGTGTTAAAGAGAGGAGATGATTAAATGATTTTTTATTGTCGCACCAGAACCGAACATGGTGATTTGATGATAAAATTAGGGCTATAACTTCTAGTGAACTCGAAATCACATGTAAATACCAACCTGGCTGCCTTGAAGATTATATATATATATATATATATATATATATATATATATATATACCTATACATTTATATATATATATATTTTTTTTTGATCTCTTTGTGATTTCATAGATTGTTTGTTTTCTTTAAACATCATTGTTTCTGTGCTATTAAATTTTGATGCATTGTTTACTTTTTAGTTTTCATCTTTGGATTATTTTATAATAGTGTTTTTTGGGCCACTTCCGGGAACCTCAACTAATTCTATGAAATGCCGGTCCCACAATAGAAATAAAGATATCACCAATGCATTTGATCTTGACCCACTTTATTATCCACTAGCCATTCGGTCTCACCCATAGGTGAAATCAACACTGGTGGTCCTGACTTCTTTATAGATGATTTAATTGGTAAAAAAGAGTGAGCTTTGATGATGAGTTGTCTTATAGTTATTGGTTTTTAAGAGGTTGATGTTTGCTTACCCATGTACTCTTTATGGTTATAAATATTGTTAACATGGTACACAAGGGTGTGACCTAAGGAATAATAAAGTCTCATAAGAACCATGTCTCCTCAGTTTCAAATTCCAGCTAAGACAAAAAATATTAGGTAATTTCTTCTTATTTGTCCTACCCTTGATCGTGGTGGAAAGTTGAAGGAATACAATGGAATTAGTTGAGGTGCATGCAAATGCAGGTTCAATATAATAAAATTATCATAATATAATGCTAATTGCTACAGAACCGATTCTTTTAACCATATATTTGAACATATGTCCTTAGGAGTTTGGTTGCTTTCTCAAAGAACAAGCCGCAAGTCAATTTGGCGAATCCTAGTTCAATTGAGCTAGTGAACTGGACTACATACACCTATTATTATACCTTCTTGAAACATGAATTTTGATTTAATCACCTGGTCATTACTAATCTCTTTCCTACAAAAATAATTTAGTATTAGACAACTTTTTTTCTGATCACTTACAAGAATCATTTAACTTGCTACTATTTTTTTTCTCAGCACTGTGTCAATTAGAACGTTATTATTGTACTTTTCCTTCTTGTATTTTAACAAACAAAATGATATCCTTTCTTATTATCTTATTTGATAGACGTTCCCATGTTTTGATACTAATAAATGTTGAATTTTTCCTATTAGGAAAGATATCTCAGATTGAATTTGAGAAACATGTTTGAAGAGAAACTTGTAAGAAATGGAACAAAAATGTCTAGATCTTTGTTGATGGTAATAAAGTTCCACTGGTAAGTACTGCGCTACTCAAATACCTCAACCAGCCATCAAAGAATATGGGTCACCTAAATTTGCCATAGTAATGAATTCATCATATGTACCGAGTGCAAAAGAAATGAAGGCTTTATTGTTTCTCTATGGAGGAATGCAAGAGTTATCATGATGCTTTGATCAATGTGAATTGGAAGTGCTCTGATATATTTTATAGAAATTATGTTTTCATTTCATGTTTAATTTCTTTAATGATGAGTATGTTTTACATATACATACCATTAGTCCTATTTTTTTTGTTCTTATTCGAATGTATATCTCGTCTAATTGATCAACGTGACCCATAATGAAAATCAACATTTGGATCAGTTACTACTGGAACTAGAGGAGACATATCTATACCCTATTCAGCTCTTAAAATGTTTTACCTATTCAAATTATCTGATTACAATTTGTAATGACCCAAGACTACCCCCTAATCGTCACACGGTGCTTGCGAACCTGAAGGACCACAAGCTAACCAATGAATGATATATGTTGTGAGTACTGAATAATAATACAGAAATGAATGCGGAATAATGAGATGAAATGCTATAGGGGTCAAAACATCTTAAATACTAACAAAAGATAATAACATCTGAAACTGAATACTGTCTGAAAAGCCTCAAATTGAATCTATTTGAAGGAGGAGTTAATGGGACAATCCCCCAACGAACTCCATCTACTAAATGATTGCTAAGCTAAATTACTAAAATAAAAGTATATCCTTGATAAATGAGGATTTACTGCTAAATCTACTGCTGTTGGCTGAATTTGGCTAAGCGCGGTCTGGAACCTGAGCGTCCGAACCTATGATATGAAATATCAAATCATATGAAATGGGTATACGATCAATACGTGGGAATATACTGATATTCTAAATGAGGTAAGAATGAATGCATTGGTTCATATGAATGAATAATAACTAACTAAATGATATGCAAAAGCTAGATTAGCATAGATGGAGAATTTATAACTACAGAACATACTGTACATACTGGAACTAAATATACTTAAACTAAATCTAATAACTGATAATTGAATATACTGATAATCTTTGATCACTGATAATATGAATTACTATTAATTGAGAGACTGTATCAGACAATCCTATTCCTATAGAACTGAACTGAGTTCTATTATAAAGACTGAGACGGAAACTGAAACTGTGGGAGGTAATTATCTAACCGACGTGCCCCAAATAAGATAAGATAACAGAGTTGGGGTCCAATCTGTAACCCCAATTGGAAGGGTGTCCGTACTGTGCCACAGGTGAAAACAAGCTGAAGAGTAACTCTCTATGGGTAGGTTCCTTAAATTAGAATGGTGGTACTCTCTACTGGTAGGTAGAGCACCGCATCAACCCTTAACTGGAAGATTTGGTGTCTCAACCTACACTGGCTACGTAGTTCTTGGAAGAAAGGATTGATTCTATGGATCACACCCACTACTGGTAGGTGGTCCCACATTCTTGGGTTCACTCGGTGTTGAATCCTACTCCCAACTGAAAGACAACGAACTATTATAATAGATTGAACGGGACTGAATTAAAAGACATTACTGAGTTTACCTAAGTTCTGTTACTGACTGAATTCTACTTAGTTCTGTAACAACTGAGAGTATTAACGATCGTGACATAACTGTTACTATTCCATAACAGACACTAGCTCTAGGTAAATAGCTAAATTTTCAAGTATTAAATATCCCCAGGACTCAATAGAATAAAAAGTGAAGAAATACATAATCTTGAATAACCTAACAATGTTCACTTGGTCATAATTTATTCATAGAGATATTCCATCAAACTCTTATAATGCATTAACTTGTACATGAATGGGGATTACATGTTAGCATTCTATATGGCATTATTACATTCTCATAGACAATTTATCACACATAAGAAGCATACTTTGTTCATTAAATTGTAAACACTTAGGGTAAACATTTCTACAACAATCTACTTGCAAATTGAAGGGTTTATCATTAGTATCATGTAATTCATCACATGCTAGAATCAATTCGTGGAAGTTATAATCTAAATCATGGATTAAAACTCAAAAAACATGTTTAACATGAGTTCAATCTAATTCAAACGTGGAAATCGTAAATCATAAATCTTAAATTTTGAAAAAGGATTCTTGGGTTCCTTGGAAGGTAAGGATCCATGGATGAATATGTAACATACCTTAATTTGATAAGTCCTTGGATAAATTTTTGGTACTGACCTTGACTTTTAAGAGCTAGGGTTTGTTTTCTGAGAGAGAATTATCTTTTGATTTTGAAAAAAAGTGAATAATGAAGAATTTTACACAATTTTAGGGATTAAATTCGACATCTGGGCCGAATAAAATCATGGGAAAAGACTGTTGTAACCCCGGGGAAAAGACTGTTATAACCCCAGGTAGAACTTTAATTCTTTGAGAACTTTTCCCAATCTGACCCCCTGGCGCGATGCATTGCTATTGCTCAACTCCGCTTGAAAAGGATGTTTGGGAAATTGCATGGTGGCTCGACGTGGTGGTATAGTGTTTCCACTTCGGTTGTGAACTGGAAGTGCACCGCGACTTGGTGGAATTGCGTTGGTACACTTAAAATTAACAATTATGAAGTTGGTCTATAGCGTGATGCGCCAATATCATAGAGAAACATTGGAAACTGATAATTTCTATTTTGACACACTTTGCGACGCGCTACTAGTATGAATGATGATGTTTTATGACTGAAACATAAAATTGCCATAACTTCTTACCCGATTGTTAGATTTAGGATAATTTTATATCATTGGAAAGATAATTTAGTTTCCTACACAGTGGTAGTCTCAAATCAAATAATTATAAAGTATTCCTTAAATTTAATTTAGGATAACCCATGTATTGAGGGTTAATCTACGCTAGGTAAATACAAGGTATTACAGTATCTCCCTCTTGGGAATATTCGTCCGTCAATGTGGCTAGCTATGCTGAGATAGTATGGATAGAGTGAGTTACATACTGAAATAGAAATGCACAACTAAAGCATGATTATGTGACTGGTCGAAATGGTCGATGCCATCAATTATAATCGAAAAGAATACTCACAAGGTGTTTTTTAAACCCGAAGAGGTCTTGATTTTCATTTTCCTTATCAAGTAATTGCAATTTCAAATTTTCTGAATTATTATAGGATGATTTTTTTACTTTCCATATATGGATAGACTGAACATGCATGTCGGATGCATGACTACATGTCTGAATGGATTAATGAATACGTGATTGAATATGCATGAATGAGAAGTCTGAATGATGATACATAAATTGAACTGATTCGTTGGATACATGTCATCGCAATGGAATTGTCATACCAATGAACTTGGCACTTGATGGTCAACTATAAGGACCCACTACTTCAACTGGATTTGCTATGTGAAGATAAAATAGAAGGTTTAGATCATGATTGTTCAGGTATTATAGTGCATCTCCCCCTAAGGACACTATGTCCCTCGATAATGATTACTTTTCTAAGATACTAAGAAAGTAAGACCCCTCAAAATTTCCAAGCTTATTTCAGTATTTAGTCTTGTCAAGGGGTCCCAGCCCTAGAAAATTCGAGCTGGGTTTCTAGACTTATTTTGTTTTTGTCCTTCGAAGGTTGGAAATCTTATTTTTCAACCTTAATGTCCTTTAAGGGTCTGTATTTTTGTTAATTCATGATCAGAGAGGTCAATAGGAGTTTCCCAACAAATTTTGGATTTTTTGAAAATTGTTTAAACTACTTTTAGTGTCCCAAAATATGGACCAATGGAATCTTGGCGTGATGTGTCGCCTATCGCATTGGTTAACATTGTTGCAGCGCTTGCCAGTAAAAAAATTGAGTCATCGCACAACCATGGCACGATGCATCGGGTATTGTGTCAATGTCATCGATGCATCACGTCACCAATCACGTCGATTTCCCATTTTCAGTCATTAAATGTAATTATTTTTTAGGGCAAAAGGGTAAATTTCCCATATTTATATAAGCCTATAACACGAGATTCAACTTGTTTTTCACCAAAATATAGTTGTTTCTCTCAAATTCTCTCACGAACAAGTCCAGGGTTTTCAATTGAAGTTCCTAATCCAAGATATTCCACCATTAATTTTCAAGAAACTTCCATCCAAGGTATATCAAGTGTTGATTCATGGGTTCCTTTCACCCATGAAGCTCATGAACCCTTTTTAGATATATAAACTTAGAATTCTATGTATGAATTGAATTATATCTATGTTTATATTTATGTTTGATTTCAAAGTAGAAGTCCTTAATAAATATCATGAAAATATGTTATTATGTGGATTGAAAACCTATCAATTGAGTGGTTGCATGGGATTATGATGTGCTAATTTGACTATCATACCTATGCCTAAGTTATAAATCTTAAGTGTTTGATAGAATCCTAAGAGAAAAAGAATTATTCCTTATGACTGAATAGAACCTAAATGATGAATCCATGTTTTACTCTTATCTTCAAAATGGCTCTCATGCTATTGTTATACATTGTAATGGATTGATGTAATGCTCATGATATTAGGTTTATGAAATGATGACATGTTGATATGCATTCTAATTCAAATATCATTTTATGTTATGCAAATACTTCATTATAATCCATAATTATAGTACTATGAATTGTTGACTATAGTTATGTCTCATGAATTGTCATGTTTTGTTAGTTTCATGATATCGAGTCCTGGGGTACTAGTAACCGATAATTTAGTTGTGTACCTAGAGCTTTTCACGATATTCTAAGTCCTGCCATGATCAGTAGAATCCAGTCAGTCATACGACTTAGGAAAAACTTAGTAAATTTTGTATCATTCGAGTAATCTCAATAATCTTAGTGAACTTAATCTAGTTCTGTCCAGTGTAATCAGATCATCATCTCTTCAGATGGGAGTAGAATTTAGCACTGAGTGAACCCAAGGATGGGAACACTACTGCCAGATGTGGGTGTGATTCTTAGAAGCAATCCTTGCATTCAAGAACTGTTTAGCCAGCATAGGTTGAGACATCAACACTGAAAGTTGAGGGTCGATAACGTGGATTAACACAATAAGATGAGGGTCTTACCATTCTCATATCGGTACACTGCCAGATGAGGGTCACTCATAGCTTGTCCATACCAGTGGCTAGATACTGACACCCTTTTAATTTTGGTTAAAGAATGGACCCTAACCCAGCTATATTGATTTATTTAGGGCATATTGGTGAGAGAACTACTTCCTACAGTCTCAGTCTCAGTCTCAGTAAAAAAACTCAAATAGTTCCTTATATTCAGGACTATCAAATACAGTTGGGGGTGCTTTAGGACCTCAAAACTATGTAGGCATCAGAAATTAGAGTCTTGGCAATAGATAGGCGAGTTGCCGACCATTTACTAGGAGTCAAGCCAAAAATGATGGGTGACTCCTCATATCCTACGTTGGCTATGTAGTTCTAGAGTACATGGATCATTACAAATAAATTTGCCTATATAACGGGGAAACTGCCATCACTATACTCGTTAGGTGCTATATCCTACTCCCAACTTAACTAACTAATAATACTAAACTATTGTAAGTTTAACTGATTATGATGACTGACTGAACTGATAATGCTCATAACATATTTTGAAACTATTCTGAAGATACTGAGACTAAGTAAACAGTTATGTTTTAGGGTATTCATAACCCCAGTACTTAATAGCAATAGTGGTGAAGTAGTACTAAACTTGGAGGACATAACATGAAAGCATTTATCAAAAAATTATTCTTTAAGGCATTTTATCAAACACTTGATAGTCGTAGTTCAAACTAAGTATGGGAAAAGTTTAAAGATTGTAGAAATAACGCCATTTCAACATCGATATCGCTAAGTATTATTTAAATCAAAAAATTTCCTTGTTCAAACATGTGGGGTCGATATAAAAAACAATTTCATGTAAACATGGTGTAGAATTACTATTCATGGGAATTCATGGTCAAAATCATGAAAACTTGTAAAGATCCAAACTTTGAATTTAAAATTGGCTATTTGGACTCCATGGTTGAAAGGAACCCATAGATGAATACTTAACATTCCTTGGATGATCAATGCATCAGAGTTAAAGGGTGTTTTCTTAAAATTTGATCTTGAATCTTTAAGTCTAGGGTTTCGTTATTGCAAGATAATAAATTTCTTAAAGAGGATTTGTGAGTAATGGGGTTCATAATTATTCTTTAGTGTTTTACTAACGTATTTTGGTCAGATTTAGATCTTTAGGAAATGACCAAATGTGCATTGGAATTTAAATCGCGAAACTAAAAACTCCAATTTTGACCTTCAGCGTGACGCGGTACAATCTCGTCGGCCCACTGGCAAAGATACCATCCTGAACTTACCTAGTGGCGCGATGTAGTGAAATAGCATTGTGCCACTAGAAAAGAACATTTTCGAACTAGAACCTTGGTGCAACACGGTGCCAGTGCACTGACTCGCTGAATGTGAAAATGCCCCTTGGTGCGACGTGGCGTTAATGCGGTGGCCCATTCGAAAAGGATAAACGTGATTTTTTCTATATCCATAGCGCGGCCCTATCGTGCTGGGCTACTGTTTTTCACTAAAAGTGCCATAACATCCCACCCGAGTATTGGATTTAGGAAAAATTTACATTGTTGGAAAGTTAATTCCATTTCCTATAAGTTGGTGGGTCTTGATCTAAAAAATTCTGAGTAGAACAAAATATATTCTCGTTTGAAGTTACGATAGCAAGATTCTTCTCAAAAACTTAGTTGGTAAGGGGTATTTGTATTCGTCTAATAGATGGGACTTATTTGAGGTAAAAACGTACATCAAACTAACTTATAAAACTATCAAAGAACTATAATGTACTATGCATGAGTTTGAAACATTGCGCTAAAATTGGTTTAGATTTTCAGAGTATTACAATATCTCCCCCTTGGAAATATTCATCCTCGAATAAGATTGGTTAAGCTGAAAGTACTAAGGGTCTTTGGTTACACATTGAATATACATGATGAAAATGTGATTACATGACTGAGTCTGAAACTTGAAACATGACTGAACTGGTTCTGTGAATGCATGACTAACATGAGAATGCTATGCAGCTGAAACTGAGCATGGAAAAGAAGGATTCTAATGAACATTGTTACGTTAAGTTATGAATACTGAGAAATTTCTATATACCTGTATGGCTAGAATAGATTTACCTACTAGGGTAGAAACTGAGAAGGGTTCAGCTAATGTTTTGGGATTGAGATTAAAATCGACAACTAAATAGGGGGTTACAAAACAAAGAGAAGATCCAGGATCTAACAAGGCATAAACTTGTAAGTAAAAGACTTGTAACGTATGAATTACCAGGTTATTAAAACTTTCCTAATCTGGTCGGGACTAAAGTTTATATAGCCTTTTCTAACACTAACCACTATTAGCACTAGAATCAGAAGCACCTTGCTTAGTCAGGTGACCAAATAAAACTAGAAGACTATTAGACCGGCCCTACTGTCCACTCTTTAGGCAATCTCTAACTTTATGGCCTGGCTTTCCATTTCCAAAACACACATCACTACTGACTCTTGACACACCTTTATGATTTTTACCACATTCTCTGCAAAGTGGATTAGTACGAACACCATTCCCACTATCGTATGACTTAAAGACTGGTGCTCTATCTTGAGTATCATTCTTAAACTTAGGCACTGGCATATTGTCTAAAGGTGGAGCTGGGGATGAGAATTATTGATGGAATTGGGAGCAGTTACTACACCTTGACCTAGTCTTTCGACTACTTATTCATTCTCTCATATTCTTTATCTCCTTCTTCCTACATTCCCCCTCTTACTTAGTTGAGCATTATTTTAAATCCTAGATAGGACAACATCCTACAGATTGCTTAGAGCAACTACTAAATAAGCTAAGGTAGTAAAAGAACCTCTGAATTCGGTGTAAGTGAGATGCTAATTTTTGTGATCTTCCTAAACGTACGGAGGTGTGGGCTAATTCTTCTTTCTTCTACAGTTAGTCTTTCTAGGATGCATATTTTCTTAATAGAATGAAGATTAGTATTACACAGACAGTTTAATTTGAGTACATGTTCACTCACATTATATGAACATTGAATGAAGGGAACTCTTCCTAAAAATTCATTGTAGCCTCCTATCCATAAGTGTAGTGAGCTTCACACCCAAGACGAAGACTATTTTTAACGCAAATTTTAGACTTCCTGTGACACTTTAAAACCCTAGACTCTAATACCAAGTTTGTAATACCCCGATAGTACACCCCGAACGTCACACGATGCTTCCAGTCCCGAGGGACCACACGCTAACCTACGAGTTTCTACCTGTTGTGGGCACTAAATAATACAATAACATATATGGAAGAATAACAAATAAGCCATAAGGTTTTAAATACAATAACATTTCTTTATCATAAATCTAGGAAAACAACTGTGTAAAACTTATAAAAGAAAGATAAACCTACTGATTGTCTGAAGTGTCTAAAAGCCTCTAAATGAACTAAATAAGAGTTGATAGGACATGCCTCAACTAACAGCATGTAACCACTGAACTGAAATTATTATTATATATATATAATTTGTCCTTAAAATACGAGGACTTACCGCTGCTACAACTAATAATTTGGAAGTTCTATGCGCGATTCAGGAACTGAGCATCCTAACCTATGTTATGATATGTCATAGTGCAATAAAAGAGTATGTGATCAATACTAAGAATGTACTTGTACGCTAAATGAGGTAGGTTGATATGCATGGTTTCATGTGCATAAGTAATAAATAACTGAATTAATAGAATGAGGTACTGAATAGAATGCATGAAATATGTAAATATTGAGTGTGCCTAAAATATGTAGATAATGATAGATGCGTGAATAAGCATAAATCATGTTTTGAGTATGATATGAAAATTGAAATACTAAAATACTAAAATACTTATAATTTAATGTTTGATGCTACGGTCAAGCAAACTGAAATTGAATTACTGAACTAATTACTTGACTAAGATTGTGGGAGCTATCATCTAACTAACATGCTCGAATGTGAAAAATTAGGGTCCAACCAGTGACCCTAGTTTGAAGGGTGTTAGTACCGTGGCACAGATACTAACACTAGTTGTGTGGATCCACTAATGTACTATCTTGAAGGACTGAGGGTTTCATGCCTAAACTCACGGGTGATCCCAGCGAGGTAGTTATGTCTAAACTGACATGTAACGCCCCGTAAAAGTCATGCTTGTATTAGACTGTAATTTCTGATCTTTAGACATAAGTTTTAGTGGACGTTGTAATTTGTGTCAGCTTTCATAAACCATAAATCTCTGTATATTTCGAATTAGAGAACCTACTATGTGTCAAATGATAGGACTTTGAGTTAACTTTCCAATGATACCAATTTTGCTAAAATCCGACACCCGAGCAAGAAGTTATGGCTTCGCAAATATAGTGTGTCGCCTAACCAATCGCACAAAGCTACTAGACTGGTTGTGCCATACACAAGGCGGCGCATAAATCAATCTATGCTATGCAAAGGTAGGCGCCTATCTTTTTCTAGGCGATACACAATGCGGCGCCTATCCTAATCTATGCAATGCAAAGGGCGGCGCACACTTATGGTTTCAAGTGACAAAAACACTCTGTTTTAAGTTATTTTAAGTGTAATTTAGTCCTTACAAAACCCAAAATCATCCATACCCACTCCTAAACGGATTTGGACCTATTAACAACATTGAAGCGTCCTATAAAATCCCAAAATCTAATCCTTCAAGAACTTAAGACGAGAAGCAACTAGAGTTTGAGAAAATAATCTTGAAGGTCCGATTATTTCGAAACTTCTTCGTGAAACAAATTATAGATTCGGAATCCTCTCGACGTAGGCTTCGAGAGACATCCAAAATTCGTGGAGACAAAGGTATGCGGAATTTTCCTAAAATCTTATGGGCATAGAAATCATGTTTTAGGAATTGGGTTTTCAAATTCATATGAATACTCATGTTTTAGAAGTTTTAATGATATTGTTTTGGCCTTTTGTCTTTCCCCCAAAGTGATTGAAAATTTTATGTATACGTATATATGTGTTTGTCCTGAAACATGAATTGAGAGCATGTTTTTTATGAAACCCCTCTCTTAATATAAAGTTTTTCATGTTCCGCGTAATATAAATTGTTTTGAAATACATCTTGAAAAGAAAAGGAAATCATGATATGAAGTGCTTTGACTTTTGCTATGTTTGGTATGTGATTTTTGAACATGAAAGAGAGGGTTGTGAATGTTGAATATGCATGTAATGAAAGAACGCATGGTTTTGCCAAAATACACATGACCACCATATTTTTGATGAAAGTTTTGCATGGATTAGACTTGAGTTTTGGAACATGACATCTTTAATACAAACTACATGTTTCGGTGGTATGAACTATATTTTTATGAAAGATCATGCTAAATGCATTATGGCTCAGAAATAGGACTTGCAATGTCTTGGTATGACGATACCATTTCAGACTAATGCCATATCAGACTCAGACTAACGACATTTCATACTTACATGATTTTAGACATTCATAATATTTCATGTATAGAAAAGGTTAAAAATGGGCATACAGAGATGTTAGGTGGTCCCCCGAAGAGGGCTTGAGTTCAAGCGACTCATTGCCAAAAACTGTGGTTTGCCAACCCGGGTATACTATTATGCGCTGACTTAAATGTCCTGTGGCATATCAGACTCAGACACTCCAACCCTTGCAGCACACATGGGTTGGGGGATTCCCCGCCGAGTCAATGGCGGATTCCATACAGCCCGTGGAATATCATTGTTATAGGGGAATACCACCTAACTCAGAAGTAAAACACAGATCATGATTTGAAATGAACAGTCAGGTTGCATATTTTTAGAAAGTGCCCATGTATTTTTCAGAAACAGTTTTATACATGATGTCTTGATGATAAAAATTGTTTTCACTTAATATATATATATATATGTATATTCCATTATACTATTTTGGATTGCTTCGCGTGCCAGTACTTTTGTGCTGACCCTCCCTCCTTCCAGGTTCTGATGCACAACCTAGGGATCCAGCTACTCAGTAGATATTCTCGGATTTGCAGAGTTGATCTCACAGTGGTGAGCCTTCTATTATTCGGAAGGCCTAATTATGTCAGAAATTCTCTTATTCATTTTGTTTTTAGTTTACTGGGGGCCTTTTCCCAGTTTCTTTTCAGACAGATGTTTGAGTTCTTAGTAGAGATTTTGCAGACTGATGTCAGATAGTATTATTTAGAAATATTGCAGAACTTGACCATGTATTCCATACTCAATTTCAATTCCGTATTTTATTATGATTACGAATGTTGTGCATGATAACCAGATAGAGAATGGGTGTTCCGGGCCTTCAGGGTTTGGGATGCTCGTCACGGCTAGGGCCTAGGCTCGAGTCGTAACAAACTTGGTATCAGAGAATGGTTCATGGTCCAGGGTGTCTGCAAAATCCCGTCGGGTAGAGTCTTATTTATAGGTGTGTAGCTCGCCACACTTATAAATAGGAGGCTACTAGGCGTTTAGGAATATTTCCCTTCTTAGTGATTTAGTTCGTGCGTCAGAGTCAGAATATTCCTCCTTCATACTCTAATTCGTGCAATGGTGACGTCCATACGAATGTAAAATCATCCCAAATTCTTTCCCTACTATTATGTTCTAAGTCCCATCACATTTCTAGGGTGAATCAAGTGAAGAAGTTCAGAGTCTAAATGGTATTGTCCCTTCGGTTCACGTCATATAAGATCTTAAAATTGTGCAAGGACTTGAGAAGAGTCTGTTATTACTTCAGAGTGTATGGGTTCCAGTGTGAACCTTGATCTTGATGAAATCGTGCTTTTGAGCCTTCTGTATTGAGTATATTCGGCCCTTTTCAGAAATTTATGTTGCAGATGTCATGCTTAAGGGAAAAGATGTGTAGTAGAAGTGTTGGAATTGAATTTCCACCAAAATAGTAGTATAATTTAAAGTGTCGGTGTCATGACCTATTGGTAGCAAGTAGCGTGTGTGGATTGTATGATAATCTGTGGGGGAAATATTGGACTCAGATTTTTTTTTATCTATACAAAGTAAGATGTGTATTATCAAATTATGGAATGTTGTGTGACAAGTTTCTATCTCTTGAAAATATTTTATCATCGTGTGGGTGAAACTAAAAAGTCTAGTGAAGCCGTGTGAGGCCTATTTCGATTCACTAACAATTTGTCATGCAACATGTGGTTCTTGTGTTGGTTGAATATATGTATAGCTGAATCTTTTTGCATGAGATACAGTTCGTAATGAAGCGATTCATCCTTGTGTATTAGTTATTAGTAGAAGACAGAGAAGGAGTTGTTAGGTGAGGTGAATTGTCCTTGCTTGAAGTATGAAAATGGCCAGATTAGCAGTAGGTTAAAAGTATAGACTCATGCTTGTTGTGGATTTTGAAGGTAGTGTAAATGTATGCTTGGGTAAGTAATTATGATGTGAGAAAGAAGTATAAGTAGATACGATTGTACGGGGTTATAATATAAGGATAAAGTTGACCATGTCTATTATGAGGCTTTAACCCCCTTGACCCTCTTTTCATTGGTAGTTGTAAACTAGTGCTACTTGTGAGAAGGTATGTAGTAGATTTTTGAGATATTTGGGTAGAATATCCCATTCTATGGATTAGTATATTTATATTATGTTTCATTCTTCATTGGTGGTTACTGATTGATACTAAACTATAGGCTTAAATTTAAATGGTGTGGTGGTAAATAGTGGCATGAGTTTGATGATGCATGTTTTGTGGGATTAAATTAGTAGGCTTGATGTGCTGAAATAATACATGCTAATGGATTATGACAAGGAAAACCGTTAGGTCATGATCGGTTATTGTGGTTATGAAGTTCTAGTGCACTAGTGTTTCGTGATGGTTATTTCATAGTTTGTAAGTGAAAATTTCGTGTAAGGTTGGGTTGTAAATCATGCATAGCACTAGATATTAAGTTTGAACAGTTGATGTCCATGAAGGTGGATGTGAGGATTTCTTGATTAATAAATACTAGTTGTATAGAAGTGATCTAATAGACTTAAACGGTGCATGCAATAGAGTAAGTTTATTTGGTTAGTAGTGGTGTATGATATTACATGTATTATGTAGAAGTATGCCTAAGGTGACATGAGGTTGTGGCATTTTTCTAAGGCTATTACTTGTTGTGGGTGGCTAGTGGTACCATTGAATTCTTAAGTGGAGAGACTAGTTAGATGGTACATTGTGATCTAAATAGCCATGTTAAGGTGTTTTGATTGATAGTGTTGGGCCTTTTGCGTTGATCTTGATTCTCATAGTAGAGGGATATAAATTTGGAGTCGCAATAGTGGTATGCTCTATCGAAAAAGATATGGTTCATCAAAGGTTTTGTGATATCCATGTTGAGTGTTAGCATGTAAGCTTGACTTTTGAAGGTTAAACTGATAGAATAAGTGTGCAAGCATTATACTATGACTATTGTTGGCTAGAGAAAAATAGAGTGTATCCCTGAAGATAGTCATTCGGGCTAATTTCTATTATATGCATGTATTGTTATTATTTTCAGACCCTAGAGTGTAGTAAGTGTAGTTCAGTTAGAATATGGTAAATGATCTCCCCAAACTCTAGATGATGACTTGAAGCTAAGGGGGAGATGACAGAACGAATGACCAACTAAGGCTCTCAGATTCTAGTAGTGATGCAATATGATTTAGAACGTTAGAAAGCGAGGGTGAGGATTAACCCATTCTTATCGTAGTATTTTTTTCAGTTATCCCAATATCTACTCATGCCTTACGTTTCAGTCCAATGATCAAAATTCATGTTCATGTTTATGACAGAGAATCATGTACTCTTCAAGTTCCAAAATGAGAAGTTTTAGTTCATTCAGTAGTCGGAATCCCATTCCATAAGTTATGAACTCCAAATTAAGGTCTTGTAGCTCATGACTCATGTACTCTCGCTTTATAGTATGCTTGTTTTAGATAAGACCATAAGTGTGAACTAAGATCCGGGGCAAAATTTTTGATATATGTGAGTTTTAGTGGAAATTTGTATGGGTATGTTCTTGGGGTAGCGCGTGGGAGTTATATCAATAGTGGTTTAGAGAATATGTGAAGTGTTTCTTCATGGGTGTTTGCCTTGAAGTTCATATGAGGTTATAAATATAGGCTTGAATGACATGTTGGGATTTTAGTGAAGGAACGCAATATGCACTAGTGAATCTATAGTAAGAGTTCAGAGTTAGTCATTAATGTGGGAAGGCATGATATACTTAGGGTGTGAACTTTAAAAGGATGTGGAAGATTGAATCATATTGTTTAGACTAGTATCATGGTATGACATGTATTTTTGTGACTTGGAGTTAGGCTTGATCGCGGTGAAAGGATTTAAGCTACTATAGACATTGTAGAAAGAGCTATCAATGACCATATGAGAGTTATAAGTTGAATGGAATGAATATGGTCTTTAAGGGAAATAGTATAGTTAAAGGAGTATTAAAGAGATACTCCAGTTGAATATAAGTTTCCGGTGTATTTCAGTTTAGCAGTCAGGCAGACAAGTTACGGTGGTTTCCACCTTTTCACCCAATCCTGCTATCCGAATTCTCATGCGTATGACCATACCAATATATTTCACCGTATGTTGCGAATTCAGTTCAGTCAAAGCATCATGTTTTAGATTTAGCTATTTAGTCGTGACTCAGTTCATGAGTGTTCAGTGCATAATCTCAAATACTTCCATGTATTTAGCCCAGTTAGTATAATACCCTGGTACGATCTAAGTATTGATGACTCATGATTCGTAATTGCATAAGTTATCACTTCTCAATTTAATATGTATGATTGGATCATGAACACTTCAAGGGAATCCTATACTCTTAGCATGAATCAGCGTCTTGAAGCAAGTAAGGGTAAGCCAACTCCAAATTCAGTTTCATGATAGAAGTTTAAATATTCCAGCTCAGTTATATACTTAGTTATATACTTTCTTAAAAGACACATCATGTCAGTGTCATTCTATACCTTTGAGCTTCAACATTTCCAATCCATCATTCGGGGACGAATGATCCCAAGGGGGAGATAATGTAACGGCCCGTAAAAGTCATGCATGTATTACACCGTAATTTCTGAGCTTTAGACTTAAGTTTTAGTGGACGTTGTAATTTGTGTCAGATTCCATCTACCATAACTCTCTGTATATGTCGAATTAGAGAACCTACTATGTGTCAAATGATAGGTCTTCGAGTTAACTTTGCAACGATACCAATTTTGCTATAATCCGACACCCGAGCAAGAAGTTATGGCTTCGTAAAGTAGAGTGTGTCACCTAACCAATCGCACAAAGCCACTAGACAGGTTGTGCGATACACAAGGCGGCGCATACCTCAATCTATGTGATGCAAAGGGCGGCGCCTATCTTAGTCTAGGCGATATACAATGCGGCGCCTATCCTAATCTATGCAATGCAAAGTGCAGCGCACACTTATTGTTTCAGGTGACGAAAACACTCTATTTTAAGTTATTTTAAGTGCAATTTAGTCTTTACAAAACCCAAAATCATCCTTACCCACTCCTAAACGGATTTGGACCTATTAAAAACATTGAAGCCTCCTATAAAATCCAAAAATCTAATCCTTCAAGAACTTAAGAGGAGAAGCAAATAGGGTTTGAGAAAATAAGCTTGAAGGTCCGATTATTTCAAAACTTCTTCGTGAAACAAATTACAGATTCGGAATCCTATCGACGTAGGTTTCGATAGACATCAAAAATTGGTGGAGAAAAAGGTACGCGGGGTTTTCCTAAAATCTCATGGGCATAGAAATCATGTTTTAAGAATCGGGTTTTCAAATTCATTTACATACTCATGTTTTAGAAGTTTTAATGATATTGTTTTGGCCTTTTGGCTTTCCCCCAAAGTGATTGAAAATTTTATGTATACGTATATATGTGTTTGTCCTGAAGCATGAATTGAGAGCATGATTTTTATGATATGAAGTGCTTTGACTCTTGCTATGTTTGGAATATAATTTTTGAACATGAAAGAGAGGGTTGTGAATGTTGAATATTCATGTAATGAAAGAACACATGGTTTTGCCAAAATACACATGACCACCATATGTTTGATGATAGTTTTGCACGGATTAGACTTGAGTTTCGGCACATGACATCTTTAATACAAACTACATGTTTCGATGGTCTGAGACTATATTTTTATGAAAGATCGTGCTAAATGAATTATGGCTCAGAAATAGGACTTGCAATGTCTTGGTATGACGATACCAATTTAGACTAAGGCCATATCAGACTCAGACTAACAGACATTTCAGACTTTCATGAGTTTATACATTCAGAATGTTGCATGTACAGAAAAGGTTAAAAATGGGCATGCAGAGATGTTAGGTGGTCCCCCGAAGAGGGCTTGAGTTCAAGCGACTCATTGCCTAAAACCGTGGTTTGCTGACCCGGATAAACTATTATGTGCTGACTTAAATGTCCTGTAGCGTATCAGACTCAGACATTCCAACCCTTGCGGCACACTTGGGTTGGGGGATTCCCCGCCGAGTCAATGGAGGATTCCATACAGCCCGTGGAATATCAGACTTGTAGGGGAATAACACCTAACTCAGAAGTAAAACACAGATCATGATTTGAAAAGAACAGTCGGGTTGCATGTTTTCAGAAAGTGCCTATGTATTTTTCAGAAAGAGTTTTATACATGATGTCTTGATGAAAAAAATTGTTTTCACTTAATATATATATATATATATATATATATATATATGTATGTTCCATTATACTATTTTGGATTGCTTCGCATGCCAGTACTTTTGTGCTGATCCCCCCTCCTTCTAGGTTCTGGGGCACAACCTAGGGGTCCAGTTACTCAGTAGATATTCTCGGATTTGCAGACTTGATCTCACTATGGTGAGCCTTCTATTATTCGGGAGGCCTAATTATGTCAGACATTCTCTTATTCATTTTGTTCTTGGTTTACTGGGTGCCTTGTCCCAGTTTCTTTTCAGACAGATGTTTGAGTTCTTGGTAGAGATTTCGCAGACTGATGTCAGATAGTATTATTCAGAAATGTTGCAGAACTTGACCATGTATTCCGTACTCAGTTTCAATTCGGCATTTTATTATGATTACGAATGTTGTGCATGATAACCAGATAGAGAATGGGTGTTCCGGGCCTTCAGGGTTCGGGATACTCGTCACGGCTAGGGCCTAGGCTCGGGTCGTGACATGACAGGTGAATCCTCATATCCTTTACTGGCTACATAGTTTTGGTTTAAAGATACTACAACTAACGAATCTACCTGTCTGATGAGAAAGTCACTACCTCTACACTTACTCGGTGCTAAATCCTACTCCCAACTATACTTAGAATAATGAATTGTCCAAAGTTTAACTGATTATGATGATTGACTAAACTGATGATTCTCATAACATATTCTAATACTATTATAAAGATATTAAGACTAAGTAAACAACTTTGTTTTTAGGTACTCTTTACAAAGACATGATTTTTATTTGATTTTTACGAATTTGAAGCATGACCCCATACTTATTATGATTATTATGAAATCTTGATGTTTATGATTTTAAAGATGAATTTACATGTGTGGAGATATAAAGCATGAATCTTGAATGATATTTATCATGATTTTGATATTTGAGGGTTATTAATGGAAATCCCACTTCTTTGTGTTCAGCTGAATGAAAATAGCTCAAAGGGTTAGCTTGGGGCTACTTGTAGCATCAAGAACCGTGTGACGCTCCGGGACCCATTTTCTGGGGCATTACATTTGTTGTATTCTTGAGTTCGTGATATCTCTGATGATCCACTTTTACGTGTCTAGTTTAGGAAACTCTGCTATTTATATATTTATTTATTTATTTTTATAATAAGAATCCTCTAGTAATTACAATGAATAAAAAGCAATACTGTCAATCTGAAAGAAAAAACAATAAATTAAATGAGGCAGGATCAACGCTCAATACTGAAAAGGAGTATAGAGAGCTCCTTGGTTGACATGGTATATGATCTGATCTAGTGAAGATTATATATCATGTCCAGGAACTTGAAAATTTAATCATTATACGGAGCACCGTAACTACTTTTTAGCTTTGAAGGCTGATCCTCCCTCCTTTCTTTTCTTTTCTTTTATTTTCAGAATGACAATATTCGTTCTGATTCATTGATTCATTGTAATTACTAAAGGATTCCAATATGGAAAATAAATATTTAATAATGAAGTTTTCTAAACTAGATACATAAAACAATGACCATCAGAAATATCATGAAGTCATGAAGACAAGAACTATGACAATATTTTATTAAATTCTAGACATCACTTATGGAATAAAAATATATGCTACATATTACGTAATACCTCCTAGAAAATAAAGTACTATGACAAGTTGATATACATTGAATATTAAATCAATGGTGTATCCTAACTATGATAACATGTCCATTAACTGTTGATGTCAATGATGGTCCATTAGGACAAAAATTCAACTTTTTTCTGAATGCTTCTACCTAAAATGCAATCAGTGAAGCATGAAAGGCTTCAGAATAATGTTTAGGTCCTCTAGGATTGGATGATTGATTTTAAAAAAGAATGATTTCTTGGCATTACCTTTTGCTATAGCTTGTTATATCACAAAGCTCAAATGACCTCAAACATAACATATCAATATATGACCTTTTGATTAGTTTTGTTCCTATTCTGTTATCAGATACCATCTTGATCTGACATACAATCTTGAATTGGTAATATATTTTCATATACTATTATTTAACAATTGAATGATCTCCGCGAAGCTGAACACATATTGAATAAGATAAATTGAATTAGGCAAATAATTTCTGTAAGAGATGAACAGCATATCAGTATTTCTCATCTTGTCCCCCTCGTAACTGATCCTAATATTGATTTTCATTATGAATAACATTGATCAATTAGAAGAGATATCCATTTGAATATGAGCAACAAATTAAAAATAATAGTCTGTATATGTTAAACATACTCATCATTAAAGAAATTAAACATGAAAAGAAAACATACTTTTCAAAAAGAATATCAGAGCACTTCCAATCCGCATTGATCAATGCATCATGATAACTTCTGCATTCCTCCTTAGAGAGAAGACAAAACATACTTTCTTTTTTACACTCGGTACCAAAGATGAATTCAATACGATGACAAAGTTTATATGACCAATAGGCATGCTTTCATGACTCGTTATGGTATTTGAGTAGTACAATACATACCAATGGAACTTTATTACCATCAACAAAGATAAAAATATTATTCTTCCATTTATTATGAGGTTCTATTCCATCATGTTTCTCAAATTCAATAGGAGTAAGCATTCCTAATAACCAAAAATAAACTTGTATTATTATCGAAACATGGAAACATACATCAAATCAGAAAATAAGGACGGATAGCATTTTGTTTCCTAAAAAACAACTACATTTACTATAATATCATGCTAATTGGCACAATGATGAGAAAAAAAGTAGTAGGATATTTAATTATTCTTGTAAATGATGAAAAAAAAAGTAGTAGGATATTAAATTATTCTTGTAGGTAAGAAATTACTATTGATCAAGTGAGTACATTAAAATTCATTTTCGAAGAGGATATAATAATAGGTGAATATAGTCTAGATAACTAGTTCAATTGAACTAGGATTTTCGCAATGGTCATACCCCAGGTTCTTTGAGAAAGAAACCAAAGTCGTAAGGAAAAATGTTCATAAATATGGTAGAAAGAAAAGATCCCTTAGTAATAACCATTATCGTAAGATAATTTTATGATATTGAACCAACTTTCACGCAGCTCAACTAATTTCACAGGATATCTTCCACCTTCTACCACCAACAAGGTTAGGACAAATGAGAAGAAATTAACTAATATTTTTTGTCTTTGCTAAACTTTGAGACGGAGACCTCATGATTCTTATGACACTTTGTTAATAATTTAGCAACACCCTTGGGCACAACATTAATAATACCTATAACCATGAAGATTACATGGGTAAGAGAACATCAACCTCTTAAAAGCCCAGAAATAGAACTCATTTCATCATCAATGCTGTCTATTTTTTTCCAATTAAATTAACTATAGAGGAGTCAGTACAAGCATAGTTTATTTACACTACTAATTAGTCAAATTAATCTTTCAAGATGATACATTAAATCATACCTAATGGTGTGGCCTAGTGGGTAAGGGTGGACATAGTATAAAATGACGGGTTTTTTCTAAACCTTTTTCGGTGGAAAATTACACTATTTATAAATCATTAAAATTATCATTTAAATAAATGTAGTAGATGTTGAACCCCCTCGGGCAAGTTTGTGTCTGCACTATTGACCTCCCCGAACCCCCTCAGGCTAATTTGGGTGTGCAATTTTGAACCCCCTCAATGAAAATCGTTGCTCCACCACTATTATTGAATAATTAAGTTTGTTAAGAGAAAAAAGTATTAGTGATATCAGGGAATTAGTTAAGGTGAACACAACCTGGCTTGGAAAACACAATTCTAAAATGATCCATTGATGAAAAATTGAAAAGGAATCGATGCATCAAATTTAAAATGTTCAGAAATAATAATGTTTGAAGAAAATAAATTATATATGAAGGAAAAAAAGAAGGAAATAAATTAAATTGATGACTTGTAAGACCCCGCAAAATCCTAAGGTCAACTTAGTCTTTTAAGATTGCTAAGTGGTCCCAGACTTAGATAATTCTAGCTAACTATTAAGACATAGTATTATTTTGGCCTCCTTAAGTTGGCAAATCTATTTCATGACTCTTTGGACCTTAAAGTATATATCTTTAGATTAATTCATGATCAGGAATATCAGTAGATATATACGAACAAGTTTCAGATTTTTTGGACATCGTTTAGACCATGTTCGAGTGACCAAAATAGTGAGTCTACACGATATCAATGCGTCACGTCATCCCTCGCGTCGGAAAATAATTTTTCCTCAGCTTAGTGAAAATTCCAGTTAATCTATGAGACTAAATGCGGTGATTTAGCCATTGCATCGGTGCCAATAATATGATGCGTTGGTATGCGAATCGATAGTTTGGTTTTCAGCTATTAAAAGTTACTTCCTCAGGGGTATTAAGGCCTTTTTTCCACGTCTATCAGCAAAAAAACACGAGATTTCCCCTTTAGAGGCTAAATCCAATCACCATTCTCAAACTTCTCAAGAACAAAAAGTCCCGGTGATCTAAATTCATAAGCGGAGGCTCAAGATTTCACCATTGTTCATCAAGAATTTAGCAACCAAGGTATGTGAAATGTTTATCGAAGGGTTCCTTCCACCCTTAGAGTCCAAGAAACTCTTTGAAACTTCAAGTATCTTGATTTCATGCTATAATTTAAAATCAAAGTGTATTTATTAAAAGATTGATATAGAATTATTTGATATGTGTGACTTGTCATATTAATTCATGTTGAAACCCATGGAATTGTGAATTTTGATATTGAATCATGATGATCACATGTTGTTTAGTATTATGTACACATATTATGACATCCAAGTTTTTGATGAATTGCTTTTGTGAATGAAATAATAAGATTATATCATACTAGTATGTATACTACTTCACGCTAGGCCAGAGTTTCATAATATGCCTATATAGATGCATTATGAGCAAGTGTGCATTTTTATGATATGGAAGATCATGTGAAGCTTTTATTTTTATGATATCGAGGCTTAGGCATATTTATTCCCAAAAATTTAACTATTTACCTAGAGCCAGTGTCATTTACAAAATAATCTCTGTCACATCACGATCATTAGTACTCTCAGTCAGTTACAGGGCTTAGGAGAACTTAGTAGACTCAGTATTAGTCCCGTCTAGTTCAATATTCAGTTCATACCCCAGTAAACTCGATCAGCTAAAAGAATTCAGTAGTATTTAATAAAGTAAAATAACTCAATAAAATTAGTAACAGTTCAGTCAAGCCTAGTATGAACTAGGAAATATGTTCAATTTCTATCCAGGCGTAGGATTCAGCACCGAGCGAACCTAGGAATTTGGACTTTCCTGCCAGTAGAGGGTTTGGCAATTAGTAGCGATCCCTACGTTATAGAACTACGTAGCCACTGTAGGTTGATATATCTTCCTTCCATAATAGGGTTGATATATCTTACACGAGCTTTTTTGCCAGTACGGGTTGCCAAAAGAGCTTGCTGTCAGAGAGGGTTAAATCACCGCTTGTCTTTACCCGCGGTACAGTACTAACACCCTTCCAACTTGGTAACAAGTTGGACCCTAAACTATTTAGAAAGGGGCATGTTGGTTAGACGATTACCTCCCATGGTTGAAGTTTTAGACTTAGTCTCAGTATAGAACTCAATTCAGTTTTATAGATTCAGTACTCTCAGAAAAAGCCACTCAGTTAAATAAAGAATCAGTATAACTCCACAGAATCAAGACTATAAGATACAGTCACTCCTTTATCTTCTATGCAATATCAATAAACTTTCATATCAGTAAATCAATAATTCAATATTTTGTATCCATTGTTATCACGATCTTAGTAATAGTATACGTATTCATACTTGTACTGTCATTAAGTTATAGTCATATTTTTTAGTTAGTACTGTTCATGCATATGAACCCATGCATTTTATCCTACCTTACTTAGCAGACCAGTACATTCATAGTATCGATGCAAACCTTTCTTTGGATCTATGATGTCTTATATCATAGGTTCAAAAGCACAGGCTCCCAAGCACCCTTTGCAGATTAGATCTTTAGCAGATAGTGGTGAGTACTCATAGTTAAAGGACATGATTATTTTCTTTAGTATTTTGGTTTATCAGTATAGATTTTAGTAGTTGGAGTTAGTTGGGGGCTTGTCCCATCAACTCCAAAATTCAAATCATAGAGGGTTTTTAGACTAGAGTATTTTTAGATAGATGTTGTAGTTTTTGTATTCCAATATTGTACTCAGTGTTATTTTAGTACTGAACCTTACAAAAAATTTTCTACCTAATTTCTACAAATTTACAGTATTACTACTAATTTATTGCATCTAGTACTAGTCATTGGTTTGCTTGTGGTCCTTCAGGACTATGAGAATCGTATAGCATCTGGGGTACAGATTTGGGTCCATAAAAACTTGTTAGCAGAGTCGAAAGTTCTATAGAGTCCTAGGAAGTCTTAAAGCTGCATCTAGTAAAGTCTTGTGCATTGGTGTAGCATGCCACACTTATGGATAAGAGGCTAAAAGTTGTTTTAGGAATTGTTACCCTTCTTTCAGTATTCATGTTGTTTGAGAGAGCATGAGTTCAAGTTAAACTCTTAAAAAATGGATTCCAGAGAATATAACAAAAGAAGTAATGAAAACCAGTCCACCCCTCCGCCCGTTCAGGAAAATCCCCTAACTGGGCATGTTTCTCAAGATGAATTTAGAGCTACTTTCACCGCCTTAGCTTATATAGTTGTTCCTCAAAAGAATCAGCTGGCTGTTATTTTATCTAGGCTTTCAGCTCTTGTTCAATAGAGTGAGTAATAGAGGCTTAGGAAAAAGGGAAAAAAGAATTACAGGGCCAAAATATCTTGGTTAAACATTGGCCGAACCAATCCCCTTTGCCTGAAATATGGCAAAACCAACCAGGGTATCAGTAGTGCTGGCAGGGATGTGCATTTTGGATGTGGCAAGATACCCCACAGTGTTAGACAGTGTCCCCAGCTGAGTTTACAGAGTTAGCATAACCATTCCCCAGCTCAGTCTAATTGCTTGAATCAGCAGGGTGCCGTATCCACTGCCACCAGTGGGCAGCGACCAGAAAGTCTCTATGAACTTTAGTCCCGATAGGATTAGGAAAGTTCTCTTGATGTGGTTACTGGTATGTTACATGTTTATCATTTATATATTTATGCGATGCTAGTTTGAGGAGATTCATTATCCTTTGTTACTACTTATATAGTTGTTGACTTTGAAATAAGCCCTCAAAACATAGCAGGGACTTTCTATGTCTCTACCTCAGTGGGTAAATCTATCATAGCCTGATCGGTATAAAGGAACTATTTGGTTATGGTATCTCGGAAAGTCACTTGAACAAACTTAGTTGAATTATAGATGATCAATTTTGATGTCATTGTCGGCATGGATTTGCTACATTTCTGCTATGACTTAGTTAACTACAGAAACAAAATTGTCTAGTTTTAATTTCTAAATGAACCCATCCTTGAGTAAAAGGGTAATACTTCAGAACTTAGGGGTCAAATTGTTTCTTACCTAAGGGAAAGAAAAATAACATTTAAGGGATGTGTCTGCCATTTCGTTCAAGTCCAGTACTCTAGTTCAGAAACCCACAATCTTGAGACAGTATCAGTAGAATGTGAATTCCAAGATGTATTTCCTGAAGATCTCCCCAAAGTTCCTCCCAAAAGGAAAAATTGATTTTTGAATCGACCTTCTTCCAGATACTCAGCAGAGCTTAAAGATTTAAAGGAACAGTTGAAAGATCTCCTAGATAATGGATTCATCAGACCCAGTGTGTCCCCGTGGGATGCACCAGTTCTATTTGTATGTAAGAAAGATAGTTCTCTCAGAATGTGTACGGACTACCATTAGCTAAATATAGTCACGATCAAGAAACAAGTATCCACTTGTCAAAATTGATGAATTATTTGACAATCTTCAGGATGCTGGTTACTTCTCAAAGATAGACCTCAGATCGGGCAATCATCTGCTCAGATTTAGGGAATGGGACATTAAAAAAATAGCTTTTAGAACTCGATATGGTCTCTTCAAAATCATAGTCATGTCATTTAGTTTTAGTAATGACCTAGCATCTTTAATGGACTTGATTAACCATGTGTTCACGAAGTACTTGGTCATGTTCAAGATAGTCTTCACAGATGACATTCTTGAATATTCTTGTACCAAGAATGATCATGCATATTTTCTCTGAATCATATTCCAGACACTCAAAACCCATTCGTTAGCACGATATCTATTCATGTCTTACATGTCAGCTCTATGATCATATCCCAAACCCGTGCATGTTACTGATCATGTACGGTTATAGTTCCTAGTATAAGAAATTTCAGTTCACTCAGTGTTTCGAACCATGTGTAATGAATACAGAAACTCCAAACTTAGGTCATGCAGCAAATGACTCAGGTACCTATGTCATGTTGTATGGTATGCTCAGTTCTCATGACCCATGCTACATTCCAAGCGATCGGCTAAATTCAGATTTCATCAAGTATATCCTCAGTTTAGATGTTTTAATAAATCCATGATTCTGTGATGAGTGATTGCTTAGGTGGGAGAGAGTAAAGGTTTCATATTAAAAGACAAATTTTTGGCATGTTTGTCTTACACGAGGCTGTAGATATGAAGATAAGCTTGAATATCATGTTAGTAATCCAGTAAATGAGTAGCAAGAAGTTGTATATAGTTGTTGAAGAGGGAAATCAGAATTTTTTTTGAGAAGAGAAGTTAAGAAAATACAGAGTGTGAGGGTCTATTTAGATCCTCGATTTATTCCAGTCGCCATCACGTAGCTTTCCAAGGCTAAATTTTAGTCACAATTATAGTCTCAGTTACTGTAACGGCCTAAGACTACCCCTAGTCATTACATAGTGTTTATGGTCCCGAAGAACCACAAGCTAACCTATGAGTTGGTACCTGTTGTGAGCACTAAATAATATAATCATGAATGCAGAAGAATAATTGAAATGCCATAAGGTTTTAATAATTAAAGGACTACTGAATTATGATTGTGGCATAATACTGAAATCTAAATTATCTGAATAACTAACTATAGTTTCTGAAAAGCCTATAAATTGAATAACGAGAGTTGATGGTACAGGCCCCTAACTAACTGTACTAACTACTGAAATAGAGATATGACATAAAACAAGTTGTCCTTGAATGATAGGGACTCACTACTTCTAATGTACTGTTGTTGATCTGAGGGATTAAATGTGATGCAGGAACTGAGCGTCAACACCTATGATATGATACATCATAGTGCAAAGAAATTTATGCAATCATGTCTTTAAATCTACTGGTATGCCAAATGAGGTATGCTGAAATGCATGATTTCATAAACAAAACCAATAAGTAACTGAATATGCATGTAAAACATGATCCACTAAGTAGAGAACGTGGAATCTATATATACTAAAAATATATAGAGAATCTGTAAATATCGAGTATGTATGACAGTCTGTAAATACTAAATATAAATGAAAATATATAGACACTAGAATGCATGACCAAGAATATAACATGGATTGAGTAAAATTTGTAAACTGAAACACTAAAAAATATTAATATCTCTATGCTTTTGTTAAGGAACTCTAGGACTACATAACTAAATTAAGACTTTATCTAAGACGATATCTTAGACTATAACTAAGACGATATCTATGACTGTAGGAGGTATCATCTAATCGATATTCACCAATTTGAGCTAATTGGGTTCCAACAAGTAACCCCAGTTGGAAGGGTGTTAATACTATGCAACGGGTAATAATGGCTGAGTTGATCCACCAAACTAATATATACTGTCCAAAGGACTAAGGGTGTTAAGTCTGAACTGACGAGTGACCCCTACGAGATAGTCAATCCTAATTTGACAGGTGAATTCTCATATCCTACACTTGATAAGTAGTTCGGGAATATAGAGACTAATACTAACAACTCTGCTTATCTGATGGGGAAGCCTTCATCCCTACATTCGGTCAATTCTAAATCCTACTCCCAACTGAAAGTCAACGAAATACTAGACTGTTCTAAGTTTAACTAACTCATATTTTAGTATTCTAAAAATACACATAGTATAATATGATGTTATTCTTTAATGTACTAAGACTAAACTTTAATAAATATCTATGGATTTTGATTATTCAATACCGCCAGGACATAAATCAACAATACTGAAATGACACTAAAGCTTAGGGGACAAAGCATAACTTGTAGGCATTTCATCAATCACTTGTAGTTCATAGTTCAAAACATAAGAATGTACTAAAACAAATTGAAATAGAATGAATACTATATAAAAGAATTATATCATGGTGTTGTTCAATAAATAACAACATTAAAACATGGAGGATAAAATAATAACAATAAATTCATGTTAATATGGTAAAGAATCATAGTTCATGGAGATTCATGGATGAAATCACTATTTAAAGCATAATAACTTGAAAAGATCACAATTTTATAATTTTAAAGGGTTTCTTGGAATCCATGGATGAAAGGAATCCATGGATGAACATCTAACATAAATCGGATAGTGAATTTCGTAATGTTTTGGGTGAGGTCTTGAGGATTGGCTCTAAATTTTAAAGTTAATGTTTCTTGTCCTTGAAAGGGATTTTTTTCTTTTTAGAGGAGTTGAAATAATGATGACTACTTAGGGTGTTTAGGGGTTAAATTTCATAATTTAGGTTAATTAGGGTCATGGAAACAGACCCAAATACCCCTGAACAAAGCGGTGGTTTTGCGGAGCTTCAGTGAAAATTGACAATCATCTTTTATAATGGCTCAACGATGCTCTAATTGTTGAAATGATGTGTTTAACGACTGAAACTAAAAATTACCGTAACTTTTTACCCTGTTATCGGGTTTAGGCGAGTTTTATATCATTGGAAAAATAACTAAATTTCCTACTCAATAAAAGGCTCTAAACTGAAAAATGATGAGTATTTCAAAAAATATTATAGTTGAATACTCATGTATTGGGACTTAGATTATTCTTGGGAAAAAGAGGACGTTATCATATCTCCCTTGGGATCATTCCTCATTGAATGAACTGGTTAAGATGTGGAAACAAATGGATTAACCTTATACATTGAGCATGTATATCGGATAGATGGAATGAATAACTGAACTGATTCATCAATGCATGACTGACCTAAACATGATGTGCAATTGAAACTGTGAGAGCAATATTAAGTAGATTAGTACCTTATATTGAATCAGGATTCGCGGAGAAATGATGAGGGTACTTGGTCTGCATATCTGGTTCTGCTTCCCAAGTGGCTCCCTCAACAGACTGGTTCTGCAAAAGAACTTTAACTAGTGGAAATTCTTGGTTCCTTAGACTATGAACTTGTTGATCAAGAATTTCAACTCAAACTTCCTCAAAGAAAAGACTGTTCTAAATATATATAGTTATTAAGGGAACAACTATAGCTGTATCACCAATACATTTTTTCAACAATGTGACATAGACAACTCGGTGTATAAAGGCTAAATATGAAGGTAACTCAAGCTCATAAGTTACCTTTTCAAAAAGATTGAGAATTTTGAAGGGACAGACATATCGGTGGCTGAGTTTCCCTTTCTTGCAGAATCTCTTCACTCCTTTTATGGGAGAGATTTTCAAGTACACAAGATCACCGACCCTAAATTTTAGATCCTTTCTCCTCATGTCTGCATATGATTTCTATAGGCTATGGGCACCCCTGAGCCTTTCTATGATCAATCGAACCTTCCCAACCATATCAAACACCAAGTCAGGCCCTACTACTACAACCTCACCTACTTCAAACCAACCAATTAGAGGTCTACATCACTAACCAATGAGAGCCTCAAAAGGAGCAATACAGATACTAAAATAATAGTTGTTACTATATGCAAATTCAATCAAAGGCAAGTGGTCATCCCAAGAATCTTTAAAAACAACTATACATACTCTCAGCATATCCTCAAGAGTCTAAAAGGTCCTATCTGCTTAACCGTTTATTTGAGGGTAGATGCTGTACAGTGGTGGATTTGGGTACCAAGACCCTTTTGGAATGTTTTCCAGAAACAAGAGGTAAAATGGGTACCTCTATCTGAGGTGACAGATAAGGGAACACCGTGCAACCTAAACAACTCTCTTAGGTAGAGTTTGGCATAGTCCTTGGTATAATAATAGGTATGAATGGCTAGAAATAAGATGATTTGGTCATCTCATCTGTAATAACCCAAAGTGAATCATACTGATGATGGGCACGAGGTAAACCTGTCACAAAGTCCATGTTTACTTCCTCCGATTTCCACATAGGAATACTAAACTCCTGTATTTACCTACTAGGTTTCTGGTGCTCAACCGTAACTTGCTGATATGTAAAGCACTTACCTACAAACAATGCAACATCTCTCTTTATCCCACTCTACTAATAGATCTCCCATAAATTGTAGTACATCTTAGGGACCCCTAGATGAGTAGAGTAACGTGTACCATGTTCTTCTGTAAGAATTCGTTGCATTAAATCATCAAAACCTCTCCCCTTGAGATAAAAGCTCCACTTTCTGATCTTTTACTGATTCTTTTAACTTAAGTACACTGGGATATCTATCATATTTTTCATTTACATCAAAAACTAGAGATGATTCGGAGCTACACTGATCCCACACACTACCCACTGTTGAGTCGACTAAGTGGATACCTAGTCGGGAAAGTTGATGAACTTCCCGAGCTAACTTCTTCGTACCATCCTCAACATGAGCAAAACTGCCCGTATAAAATCTACTGAGAGCATCAACCACTACATTGGCCTTTCTCAGATGATATAGAAGACTAATGACATAGTGTTTCACTAACTCTAACCACCTTATCTGACTCAGATTTAGATCTTTCTAAGAGAACATATACTGAAGGATTTTGTGATCTGTGAATAGATTTAGATGCAACATATACAAGTAATTCCTCCAAATCATTAAGGTAAACAAAATAACTTCTAGCTCAAGATCATCAGTCGGATAATTCTTCTCCTGAGGCTTAACTTTTCTGGAGGCATAGGCTATGACCTTACCTCTCTGCATGAGTACAAAACCCAAATATACTATGGATGTATCACTGTACACAACAAAACCATTTGAACTATCAATAGAGTAATAACTGGGTGTGAGATGAGTCGAGTCTCTAATTCCTAAAAACTCTCTCGCAGGAATCAGACAACTGAAACTTAACTTTCTTCTGAGTTAATCTAGACAAGGAGAATGTAATAGAAAAGAACCCTTCATCAAAGTAATGGTAATATCCAGCTAAACCCAAGAAACTCCTGATATATGATGGAGAGATAGGTCTAGGCTAGTTTTTTAATGCCTTGGTCTTTTGAGTATAAAATCTAATGCCATCACTGGAAATAATATGGTCAAGGAAAGCTACTGATCTTGTTAAGAATTCACACTTATTTTAGCGAACAACTGATGGGCTCTAAGAGTTTACAACACTATTCAAAGATGGTCTGCATGATCATTTTCCCTATAAGAGTAAACAGGAATGTCATTAATGAAGACTATGACGAACATGTCTAAGGACTGCTTGAACACTCAGTTTATGAAGTCCATGAAGGTTGTTGGGTAATTTGTAAGACCGTAGGACATGACTGGAAATCTGAAGTGACCATATCAGGTTCAAAAAGCTATTTTTGAAATGTTACATTCTTTGACTCTAAGCTGATGATAGCCTGATCACAGGTCTACATTTGAAAAAAAGTTGGCTTCCTACATTTTGTCAAATAAGTCATTGATTCAAGGAAGTAGATATTTATTTTTGACTGTGACCTTGTTCAACTGACGCTAGTCAATATACTTTTTAAGTGAACTATCTTTCTTAAGTATGAATAGAATAGGGGTACCCAACAAAAATACATTGGGTGTTATGAATCCCTTATCTATGAGATCCTTCAACTATTCTTTAAATTCTTTGATTTTAGCTAGAGTCATTCTATATGGTGGAATAGATATAGGCTGAGTATCTGGGAGAAGGTCTATTTTAAAGTTGATTACCCTTTCGAGAGAAACTCCGGGGAGATCTTCAGGGAAAACATCTGGAAATTTCTTCACTACTGAAACAAACTTAAGAGTTGGAGTTTCTGATTTCGAGTCTTCGACTCGCACAAGATAGTAAATACACCCCTTCGATATCATCTTTCTCACTCGAAGGTACAAGATCAAGTGGCCACTAAGAGTTGTAGTACTAGCCATCCATTCAAGTACTGGTTCATTTAAGAATTGAAAAAGAAATATTATGTTTCTACAACAAGCTAAGACATAACATGAGTCGAGCTAATCCATGGTGATAATGACATAAAAATTCCATAATCTTTAACTCCACGAGATCAACTAAGGTAACTTACTAAAATATTATAATCGAGCACTTCATGTATACCTATCTGGCTATAATAGAAAAACCTATTGGGACTGAATTCGAAGTTTACCGCTATATATTGAGTTAGAAAAGAAAGAAAAGGTTTAGTAATGCATAAATATGTAAGTGAAAGACCTGCAACGTACCACTAACTACGTTAAGAGAATTTTCCTGATCTTGGCAAGATTGAAGAACATATAATCTGTTCAGACGCTGACCACTGGTAGCACTAGAAGTAGCACCCTGCTCAGTCGAACAATCGAATAGAACCGACGATTGATGGGACTCACCCTATTGGCGCACACCTCTTTCTTTCTAATTAACTAACCAACATTCACGAATTTGATGGCCTGGGTTTCCACACATTAAATACACATCACTACCCTCCCTACACTTACCCTAATGGTGTCTACTATATTTCTAACATTGAGGATTTGTATGAGCACTCCACTGAACTGGGACTTATAGCCTGGGGCCTTATCCCTATTGTCATCTCTGAATTTGGGTACTAAGGCACTGGATAAAGAGGGTGTTGGGGCTGAAGAACTCTAATGAAACTAAGAAAAGTTAGCACTTTCTGAGTTTAGATGATTGAAATTAAAATTACCCATCCTAGCACTCTTGTTTCATCTCTCATTCTTTAATCTTCTACTTCTATATCTATTGAGCATAACCCATCATCCTAGATAAGTCCATTTTACTAATCAACATTGCCTTCCTAAACTTTTTGACCACACTATCACATATGCCAGACACAAACATACTCATGTTGGAATTATTGTTTGCTACTACATGAGGAGCATAACTAGCTAACTACTAAATATAAATGAAAATCTATAGACTTTGGGAATGCATGAACAAGCATCTAACATCGACTGGATAAAATAGGTACACTAAAATACTAAAAAACACTGATATATGTATGCTTTGGTCAAGAAGCTCAAGGACTGAGTAACAAAACTAAGACTATAACTGAGACTATATCTAAGACTCTAACTAATACTATATCAAAGACTTTAACTGAGACTTTATCAGAGACTGTGGGAGGTATCATCTAACATATATTCATCAATAAAAGCTAATCGCAGTCCAGACTATAACCCGAGTTGGAAGGGTGTTAATACTATACCACGGATACTAACGATTGCTATGTGAATCCACTAAAATTATATAATCTCCAAAGCACTGAGGGTGGCAAGCCTAAACAGATGGGTGACCGCTGCGAGATAGTCAAGCCTAATATGACAGGTAACTTTACATATCCTATGCTTGCTAGGTAGTTTTGGAGTATAGGGACTGCTACTAATGACTCTGCCTATCTGACGGGGAAGCCTCCATCCCTACACTCGTTCAGTTATAAATCCTACTCCCAACTGAAAGATACTAAAAAACTAAATTGTTCTGAGTTTAATTGACTGATATTTAACTATTCTGAAAATGCTCATAGTATAATATGAAGTTATTCTATGATGTACTAAGACTAGACTTAAATAAACATCATCGATTTAGGGTATTCAATACCCTCAGGACTCAAAATAAAAATACGGAAACAATCATATCACTGTCCTAAAACAAATAGAAATAACATGAATGTGACATAATATAGATAATCATGGTCTTCTTCAATAAATAACAAAATTAAACAATGGAGGATTATATAATACTAATAATTTCATGGTAACATGGTATAGAATCATAGTTCATGGAGATTCATAGGTGAAATCACTATTTAAAACATAATAACTAGACAAGATCACAATTTTTTAATTTAAAAGGGTTTCTTGGACTCCATAGGGGAAAGGGATGCATGGATGAACATCTAACTTACCTGGGATAGTGAATTCATTGATGTTCTAAGCGAGTTCTTGAAGATTAGCCTTGAAATTGAAAGCTAGGGTTTCTTGTTTTTTAAAGGGGGATTTTTTTATTGCGAGAGGAATTTAAATAATGATTACTACTTTAGGTGTTTAGGGGTTAAATTTTGTATTTTAGGTTGATTAGGGCCATATAAAAAGACCCAAATACCCCAGAAAAAAATTTAAAATATAAGTTAAAAGCCTAATTTATAGCCTTGGTGCGATGCACCACTATTGCGCCAAGCCACTGGAATTGGACAAATAGGAAACTAGTAGGTGGCGCAATCCGGAGGAATTGTGGTTCCCTTTTGATTATTAAATTCACCCTTGGCATGACGAGCCATTGTCACGATAGAACACTGGAAAGGGACAATTGGGATTTTAACTGATGGCACGACGCATTGGTTTTATGAAGCTTTACTAGAAATTGACAATCTTCATTTATACTGGCTCCGCTATGCGCTAAACGTTGAAACGACGGTGTTTAACAACTCAAACTTAAAATCTCCATAACTTCTTACCCCGTATTAGATTTAGGTGAATTTTATATAGTTGGAAACCTAATTGAATTTCCTACTCAAATGAAGGCTCTAACTGAAAAATAATGAGAGTTTCAAAAAAATATATATATGAATAATCATGTATTGGGACTTAGATTATGCTAGGTAAATACGGGGCATTACAGTTACAGTATCAGTAACTATCTTAGTTACGATCTAAGTCACAGTATTAATCCAGCAATAAATTATTTGTTATCAGTATTTTAGTACCTTAGTGTAAAACCCCAGGAAATTCTTCGTTGAAATTTTGTGCGTGAACGTGTTGGGTTCCATCTTCTAAAATTACTTACAAAATTTTTCGTACAAAATGTCAAAAATTGTGACCCACCATTGCGAAGAGTATCAGATAATCTTTCCAACGATATATGGATCATCCAAAACGGACACTCGAGCTACAAGTTATGAACATTCCGATCGAACCATGAATAGTAGTAAACAGTAAAACGTGCAGGAAAAAGTACTGAGGCTTGGCATAGTTTTGCTCAAAATTTAAATGATCATAAATCTTTATAAATAATGATCTGGACAATCTACTCTATATCAATGGAAAGCTCTGCGAGTACTCTTTCCGATGAAATTCGTTTCATCCAATTTGTTTATTGAAGAAAAAAGTTATGATCAATCTACTTCAGCCTACCAAAAGTGAATTTTTGGATAAAATTCAAATGATCATAACTCCTCATACACAATGATCTGGGTGAAATACTGTATATCGACGGAAAGATATGAGAGTCCTTTTGGTAATGAAATTAGTTTCATCCAATTTGGATATCAGAGTATAATGTTATGGGTGATCTACTTCAGACTATCAAAACAGTCCACTAAAGGACAAATTCGAGAATTAGTTGATTTTTAAGGGAATTTTTGTCATTATACCTTCACTTAATGGACGAAAATTATCCATTTATACCTACATTGAGCCATAAAATTCATGTTCTTCTATCAAAAATATTGAGAGAACTAAATCCTAGGTCCATTTTGAGCTCGAAATATCTTCCAATTTCACCGTAGAAATTCAAATTTGATCCGATAATCGAACTCATCATCTCGATACTTCGAGGATTACCCCTTATTTGTGTGAACAGGATGGCATAATCAAGAGGTCAATTTCAAGGTATGTGGGAGTTTTTTCAACAAGAGCACTCTTTCGTTCTTGTGCCCAAAAGTAATTTTCTTTACGAAGACATGATTTTTACTTGATTATTATTATTTTGAAGTATGAACTCATATTATATGATGATAATTATGAAATTTTGATGTCTATAATTTTGAAAGATGGATTTACATGTGTGGTGATATAATGCATGAATCTTGAATGATATTTAACTTGATTTTTATATTTGGGTCTTGAACTCCATTTGAAATTGTGTCTTTGAGGAAATGTGTGCTGTAAGAACATTGATGTTGAATATTCGAGATGTGTTGAATGATTTGACCTTTTGGTCTTAATGGAGTCGCTTTGAACTCGAATGTGAAAGAAATCCACAACGTGTTTGATTATGATAAATGGATAGCATGATGGTTCCCGATGTATACTTATATGTTGATGGAAGTTGTTTTGTTGCGGATTGTCTTTTAAATGATCTGAGATAAGTTTGGGAGTACTATTTAGCATCCAGTAGGAGGTATAAAGCGACCTTACTTCCCTAGAACTATGTTCCCTCATAGGACGTGAGCCTTAGGATGATTTATATAGTGATCACTAGTGTTTTTGGATTGTTATTGGGAGTCCTACGCTGATGGAAAGTATAGGACGACTCTCCCCAATGTGGTTTAGCTCACATGGTTTATGTCGGTTATAGGATCTCCCAGTGTGTGTGTGTTTCCTTGTGTCTATGGTGAACGATGAAGTGATTTGATAGTGGAATTGTGAAAGTTATTCTTTTGAAAAATTTAAATGATTTTTGCATTATGAGAATTGAATATTCTTGATGAACTGAAAGTGATTGACAAATTATATTATCACTCACATGTGTTATTATACTTATTTTATTTTCTCTGTATTATGATAATTTTCTTCGGGCTATGTGAGTCTTTCATACATCCTGCATATTTTTTATAAATATTTATGATGATGATGTTTATAAAACTGCATAAACCCCCAGATACTTGGTTCCTTTCCGTGGTATTGACCCACATCTTCGGATGTGGGCTGTATTTTCTTGGAATGTAGGTTTAGGTGCTCAGTTCCAGGTTCGACAGTGATTCTTCAGGCACGGTATTCTATATCCTCTGTCGTGATGAGTCGTTATGTTCCAAGGATGTGATGTCTGATGTTGGCTTCACAGAATTATTTAGATTTGATAATTGAGTATGAGTCAGTTGGGGCATGTCTCAATGGCTCACTAGTTTTATTGATTTTCTTAAAGGCTTATCACACTAGTATAGATGTTGGGAGTTGACTAATAAGTCGTACTTTTTTATCTTTCTGAAATTCTTTTATTCTGAGATGATGATTACTCTGTTGATATTTGAGCGTTATTTATGGAAACCCCGTTGATTCATCTTGAACTAAATGAAAAATGGCACAAAGGTTTAGATTGGGGCTACTCATAGCCTCAAGCGCCGTGTGACACTCCGGGACCCATTTTCGGGGTGTTACACTTGGTTTATGTAATATTTCAAAATCATGTTGTACGCTTGATTTTGCATTCTCAAATAATAAAGTTTTCATGAATTCAAGCTCAGTTATCTCCAATTTGATAGTAAGTCTTACCTCATATGTATAATACCCTACAGTTCCAGTCTAGAAATTCAGACTAAGTACATTTCAATATTACATGACCAAGTATTTAGCTATTAGTCATTCAGATAATTAGATAAGTTAGTATGTTTATCCACTTGTGCTCAACACCTATTTGAATATTTTCATTAGTCTTAGGTGCTATGTTGTACGAAGCTGGAGGGTATAGTTTAGAAAGTATACAATGGATATGTCTATGCTTGAAAATTTATAGTTCTAGTGCACAAGGCTTAGTTATTTTATCTTAGATGATGTTTCATAGGCCTCAACTCATATTACAAAATTTTATCCAGGATGTGACTTTCATATTCATCTATGTTACTCGGCCATGCCAAAACTCCTTGCTCACTAAAAGCCACTATAACTTTATATAAAGAGTTTCAAAGAAAGGCTCCAGTAGAATATAAGTTTTCAGCATAATTTACTCCGCAAAAACCAGCAATTCAGTTTAGAAGTTAGGCGGACAATGTTTGAATGGTTGGGTTTCCCATTATTCCATCTATCCATTGTATCTAAAGTCTCATGAATGCAACTATTCAAATATTGATCAACCATGTGGTTGCGAGTTCAGCTCAGTTCACGTGTCATGCCATAGTTTTAGATCCACGATATGTAGTCATGATTAAGGTGGTAGGTGCCCCGTTCATCATCTAATTTTTTCTTCAGTATATCAGTAAAGTCAGAATTCTTCTAGGGAAATAATGTCCCATGGGGGAGATGCACTATAATCCTGAGTTTTTGTGACCTAAACTTTCTATCTTCTCTTTACGTAATGAATCTAGTTTGGAGTATGGGTACTCATAGGCGGAACCTCAAGTTCCAATCTTATTTATGATCCATGTATTCAGGGGCTCAGTTTTATTTATGATAATCATCCTATATCACATTTTAGGCTTAGTTTCTCATGTTCCCGTTCATTCATATTCGGTAAATGATCTCAAGTTGGCGATTGGTGATTTTGTATTTTTGAAAATCTCTCCAATTAAAGGAGTGAATTACTTGGAAAGAAGGGAAGTCCATTCCCCAATATATCAGTCCTTTCTAAATTCTCTACCATTTTAGAATGGTAACTTACGACCTTGAGTTTCCTTCAGACATAGGTTCAGTGCATCCAACGTTCCCTGTCTCCTTGCTTAAGAAATGCATAGGTGACCCAGTAGTCATAATCCCAACATAGAGTATAGATATCCAAAACAACCTCTCTTATGAAGAGATCCTAGTTAGAATTTTTGATTATTAGATTAATAGACCTAGGAAAAAAGAAATCCCTTTAGTCAAAGAACTTTAGCTGAATCAATCCCTGAAGGGAGCTACTTAGGAAGTAGAGGTAGCCATGCGGACCAAGTATCCGCAAAGCTTCACCACAAACTAAAACTCAGTCCAAGGTATCATTTTTTCTTTGAATTTGCTCAGTCTCATGTTCAGCTATAGCTATAAACTTGGTGACAATTAACAGTGCATACTCAGTTATTCATTCATGAATCAGTTCAGTTATGTACTTATACATCATACATGCATGTCCAGTATATAAGCTCAGCTTGTCAGTAATCCCAGTGATGCATTCATGAATCATGTTCATCTATCAACTCATGCATCAGATATGCATGTTCAGTATATAAGTAATTTAGGTCATGAAATTATGCTTAAGTTGTTCATGTTCAATGTCTAAATCTAGTCTATCACAATTCTTAGTTTTATCAATATCATTCGAGGATGAATATTCCCAAGGGGTAGCTATTGTAATACCCCACAAAATCCTAATCTCAACACAATTATTTTAGCTTGCGAAGGGGTCCGAAACATAGAAAATTCTAGCTAAGTATTCAGAAGTTGTATTATTTTGGCCTTCATAAATTGGAAACTCTATTTTATGCTTCTTATGACCTTAAAGTATCGATCTTTTGATTGATTCATGATCAAGAATGTCAGTATGTGTCTGCAGACATATTTTGTACCTCGTTTAGACCATGTTCGAGTGACAAAAATAGTAAGTCAATGCAATCTCAATGAGTTGCACCATCCCTCGCCTCGATCGATAATTTTTCCTCTGCTCTATGTAAAATCCAGTGAATCGATGTCGATTCGATACGGCACATTGACCATTGAGTCTATGCGAACAATGTGGTGCGTCTGTCTATAAGTCGACAATTTGGTTTTCAGTGATTAAAAATTGTATCCTTAGGGATGTTAAGGTCTTTCTGCCATGCATGTCAGCCACAAAATACAAGATTAAGCACTTTTAGATGCTAAATCTATTGAATATTCTCAAACTTCTTAAGAACAGAAACCGTAGGTGATCTAAATTCAAATGCCAAGGCTAAAGATTCACCATTATTCTTCAAGAATTTAGCAACCAAGGTATGTGAAGTGTTCATCCAAAGGATCCTTCCACCCTTGGAGTCCAAGAAACTCTTTTAAACTTTAAGTAGCTTGATTTCATTGTTTACATGATTTGAAATCAAAGTGTATTTGTGATTATTGCTAGAATTGGGTTTCTATATCATTTTTTATTACAAGATTGATGTAGAATTTGTTGATATGTGTGATTTATCATGTAAATTCATGTTGAAAACCATGGAATTGTGAATTTGGAAATTTAATCATATTGCTAACATGTTGTTTAGTATTATCTGCATATACTATGCCATCCAAGTGTTTGATGAATTGCTCATGTGAATGTTATAATAAGATACAATCAGTTAGTTATGAGCTACACAGTATCAGTAAACTCAGGTATCAGTAAATCAGCAATTCAAAACTCAGTATCTATTGTTATAAAGATCTCAGTTATGGTATACATATTCATACATATATTCTCATTCATTATATTCATGTCATTCAGTCAGTAATATTTATGCAGATGAACCCATGCATTTCAGCCTACCTCACTTATCATACCAGTACATTCAAAATACTTACACATACCTTTCTCTTATGCTATGATGTCTTATATCATAGGTTATAATGCATGGTGTCCCGAGAACCCTTGGAAGATCAATTTTTCAGCAATTAGAGTTAATGGTGAGTCCTCATTGTTTGAGGACATGATTATTTTCATCAATATTTTGGTTTATCAATACACTTTTTAGTGGTTGGATTTAGTTGGGGCTTGTACCATCAACTCCATAATTCAGATAGTAGAGGTTTTATAGACTAGAGTTTTTTAGACAGATGTTTCAGTTTTGGTATTACTATACTGTACTCAATTTTATTTGAGTATTGAAATTTAAGGCATGTTTTTGTCGAATTTCCGCACATTTACAATATTACTATTCAATTATTGTAATAGGTACCAATCATGGGTTAGCTTGTGGTACTTCGAGACTATGAGTACCGTGTAGCGTCCTGGGTATAGACTCTGGGCATTACATGACTATATATATAACCTTCAATGAAGTTAGGTTGGTATTCACACATGATTTTGAGTTCACTAGAAATTAAAACTGTATGTTTAGCAGTAAAATCACCATGTTTGGGGCTGATGCAAAATACAAAAAGACTCCGTGTAATCATTTCCTCTATTTAACACACTTATAGCACATAGCTCTTCTTTGCTGTAAATATTGGCCCAACACTGCCTTTTCTTTTTACCCAGTACAAAATCAAAAAATATTTTATAAAATGATCAATCTCTTTTGTTTTATCCTATAAGAGAACAAGTAAAGAGAGAAGGGATTAGAAAATATGAATGTTTATTTTGTCATGACGATATATAGGGAAGACTATAAAGGGAATAAGAGAGGTAAGAAAAAGGGGAAACAAAACAGAGAGAGATGGACAAATATGGGTATTTCCGATGAGAGAAATATCCTTAGCAAGCATGAAAAATCTGGTGTAGAAAGATTTTAAAAGCTTTTATATGCATAGGTTTTAGGAGGCATGGAGTGGATTATTTGTGCTCGTGTCCTCTCAGTACTAACTACTACTCCTAACTTAAAGTAAACTGATGAACTGAAATACTCAAAAATATTGATATTTTTAAATTGAAAAGCACATGTTTCATCTGAAAGGATTCCAAATCATGAAGAGTGAATGGATGATTATTCAACGCATTGATATCCTAGGTTATCAAGTGTTCATTGCCTTCCATATCAAAATAATGCAACTATTTTGACAATTTCACAAAAGGGTGAATTTAAGGACTTTAATAACTCAACTCCAAAATTATCAATTTTACAATATAATTAGTGTTTATGATCATTAACATGTAATGGTGCTGTAATTTATGGTAAAACATGTATTAAAACTCAATAATAATAGGGAACTGAGCTGTCAAGGATTTTGCAATAGTCATCAACCCTATGTTTCGCAGAATGAACAAAGTTGTAGAGTTGGGTTAACTTTAGAATTCAATGGGTTAAAAGAAATCAATTTATGAAATCCCATGAGAATCCTAAAGAAATCTTTGTAATTGGAAGACCGAAGAAGATGAACCCTAAATCTACCTTAGGGGATGAAGTTTCCCTTTTTCTCCATGTTAAAGCTAAGTGTCGAATGGTTTTCTGAGTTATAAGGGATTAAGATAATATTAAACATAATAATTGGACATGAAATAATTTAATCGATGCAGTATTTATGTTATTGAGTGGAAAATATTGATGTACCCTTTTATTTTTTTAACTGAAAAAGTTGTAAAGTGAGTCATGCAGACCATCCCATGATCGTGAAATATTTCTATGATCTGATTGTGGGTGGTGCTTCTAATTGGAAGCCTTAAATTAAGGATATATGAATATGATCAGGCTATCCATGATACGATGCTGGGATCCACTCATGACCGTTCCTTGATTTGTAGCTTGAAAGTTCAAACTGGATTATCTTAAGGACTCACAATCATACATTATATGGTGGTTTCAAAGAATATTTCTGATTTTTACTAGTGGTTTGAAGGGATAATTTTCAAGTTTAAGGGTATTAGGGATATTTAAAACAAATGAGAACATTGTACGATCGTACAATGTAAGAGTGGTCGTGGTTTGGCTCGTGACATCTTATTACTTGATGGTACTTAACTAAAATGGCCATAACATTTCACTGTAGCATCAAATTAAGGCAAAATCAGATGCATTGGAAAGATAATTCAATTACCTATAATTTAGTGGCTATTCTTATATTAATATCATACTTATAGGATTATTAGGAAATATAGCCTGAGCTACAATTTGCGAGCTTTTATGTATGGAGGTTGAAACATGCTTATAGTATTCTATATTTTTTAAGTTTTCTACTTTTGTCAATCGGCCCGTGATAGCTACTAAGTAAAAGTTTGTGGTACTTAATCCTACTTCCATGCCCTTCTGCTGCAGATTTTAGTCCTACCTGATGAGACCACACAAATAATTTTTGAAGGACTTTATGTGTGATTCCATTCTTTAAAGAAAGTATTCCTTTGATGTACTAGAATATTGATTGATTTGCATGGGTGTTTCTTCAAACGTGTTTTCAAAGGTCAGTTGTTGTTGGTTGTTTGCATAGATGGAAACAACCAAATGCTACCTGTTTCTTGGGTAGTTTTTGAGTTGAGAATTAGTTTCCATAGGAATGGTTTCTTGAACTACTAAGGGAAAACCATGCGATTGGAAAAGGTCATCGATTAAGCATCGTTACTAGTATGTTAAAGGTATGACTCTTTTTTAGTAAGTGTTTGCCATTTTTTATTTAGTTCTACAAATTAATATGTTATTGGGTTTTGTTAGAGACTAGAATATCTGCCCATTAATTTTATGGATACCTGTTATTAAAAGGATACCTACCTTAGTAAATATGGCCATTTTATTCAGCCAATTAACAACATGAAAATGTGGCCAACATCAAATAATCCAACTGTGAAGCCTCCAAAGGTAAGAAGATGACTAAAAGATCAAGTAAAGTTAGAAAAGAAAAGGTTGATGAAAGTAGAAAAATTAGAATATTTAGAAAATCTGATGTTGTTATGACTTGTAGAAAATATGGTACACAAGGACGCAATAATAAAAGATGTCCTACAAGAAATAACGTGGTCCAAGTCAATCACCTGGAACATCTTTTCAGCTACAACTACTTTTTAATCTTTATCTACTGTACATTTTGTTTAGTACAAAGGACCAATATTTTAAAACTCAAACATGAGCTTATTCTGGTAGAGGAAGAAGCAGAGCATGGGGTGGTAATCCAAGTCAGTCAGTTGGAACATCTTCTTAGGTAGAGGTATATTTAATTACGTGTCATTATCTAAGTCAATCAAGTATATGTACTAATATGTTAATAATAATTCCTCCATAAGAATCGCAAGTGGTTGTGGAAAGGGCATTGCTCTTAATGTCCACAGTCAATTACATGGAACTTTTGCACAAATACAGGTAATTTATGTAATTAGTTGTAGAAAACATACATATACTCATTTGAGTCTCAAAAAATAGACTTATATAGGTTGCAAAGGAGGAAGAATATCTAGAGTAAGAGGTAGGGGAAGAGAAAGAGCAATGCCTTAACAAAAACATATGAGTGAAGGCATAGGTAGAGGAAGAGGACTGACTCAAAAAAGCAAAATATATTATGACAGGAGAATAGAAAAGATAATGCGTCCTTAAAGATGAGAGAATAAGGGCATCGGTATAGGACATACAAGTCCTTTAAAAGGACAAGGATGTTAAGAGTTGAGATATACGAAGCCGAAGATAGTTTTATCACACTAAATGTAAGTAGTGTCTGTAATTTTGATTGAGTTATTTATATCTATGTATTTTAGTTTTGATTTCCAAGTGTGATAGTCCTTAACACTGGTACAAAGGTGAAAAAGAGTCAGATACAGTAAGTGGTAATATTGGCTTCACACCTAGACAAGGTTCTAAATGGAAGGAGAAGTCAACCTTTACCAATAGGAAACTTTAAAGATTAAGGACTGAATAAGTTATTCAAATCAGGACTGTAACTGAAACAAATACTCAAAAAAAATTAGTTGACTAAGGAAGACTCATGTGCCATAGAAGCAGGCCATCTTGTTGATGTGATGTGTTTAATAGTTTTTATGGTGATGTCGATGTTGTATAAAAAAAAAATTCTACATATTTTGGTGTTGCTGTTGATACCATTGAGATTTTGTTATTTTGTTAAAATCAAATGATACTTTGAAAACTCAACTTTTTTAGGTACATTAATGTATTAAACTATGTATAGTTAGGTGCCAAACAAAATAAAATCATGCTTTTACTCTAGCTGAAATTGAAACAATAATAATATTGGAATGAAGTCCTCATTTTGTTTCATTGTGGTTGCCTTGTTACTTTATTGATTTTGTATGAATAATAAGTTATTAATTATTACAAATAGTATTCAATACCACAATATATTGATACAAAATAGGCTGAATAAACCTAATTCGAATTGATACAAAATATTTTGCTTAAGTTCTTTATGTCCAAATAAAATTAAATCCTGTTAAGCCACTACGATTCCAACAAGAGAAAAGATATAAACATATTTTGAATTCACAGTTAGAGAATGCAACAAAATTAAAAACCCAGCTAATGATGTAAAGAAGAAGAGAAAGAAGAGAACAACTATGGTAATTTCAATTGTAGTAAACTACATTTGTCATCCTTCCCATTCTTGGTAATCCTTAAAAATAGAAAAAACACCACGCCAATCATGACGATGATCTTACAACTACAATATTTTCCCTTATTTTTCTCCTTCACCACCCATTTCCCCTTATTTTCATAAAATGTCAGTAATTCTTACCAATCCTTGATTCTCTTCATCAATCTCGGGATAACAGACTTGAATAATAAATCAATTTCTTTCGGATCCCACCATATAAAGAAGTTGGATGATTTCTTATATGATAGGTCATAAATAAATCAATTTAACTAAAGCAAAAAATAATAAGAGACTATGTATAGGACATTCACGATAGTGTCGAAAAGACCAAAATCTTTTAGTTGAGTTGTCCTCTGATCATGAAGACTACATTAAATGTAAGTTTTTATGTTTGAATCACATTTTTACATGCAACATGGAATCATTATCATCATTAAAAATATGATTCACAATTACAATTGAAATTATAAGAACATTTTACTCTAAACCTAATCCCAAAATCTAACTTGATTTTAAAAAATTTAAGAAAGTTAAGATGAAAAAAACTTTTAAGGTTTATTTTGTTTAGAAATTACAATCGAAGCATCTTACCTATTACAACTGATTTCACTAAGAAGAGTTTAAGACGAGATAGAATTCTTTTATTCAAAAATACAACGGCTATATTATTGGACGTTTATGGAAATTTATGTTATAAAGAGAAGGGAAGGTGGATTTTTAAAATAATTAACAAATAAATTAAACATGATATTTTGTAATTTGTTGTTTCATGCAAGTTTATAGTATTCACATGCATCATATGTGTTCCTACACACATAGGATAAAATTTAAACAAAATGATCTATTTATGAGGGTCTATGTAAGTATTGAAGGGTAATAGATCTACCACAAAGTTAAAGTATCTTTCTACTAATCTAGGACAAGTACAATGTTGACTTTGTGTCTTTTTAATTTCTATAACCATCAAATAAAATTGAATATCAAATGCTAGTATAGGTAACACTACATCCGTGCTATCTTACTCGATATTTGTTGACTTGACACACTCCTTAAAAAAACTTTAATTGTAAAATATATTTTACTAAATTAACCTTATTAATAATATTTGGTACCATCATTTGACTACTATTAGTAATTATAGTTATCCATTCTAAGGGTAGAAATGAAAAAAATATAATAAAATTCTCTTGATTTCATAATTTGGACAAATAAACTGAAACAACTATTTTAATTAAAGGGGTCAAGTGAAATGAATCGAAGAGAGAAGTAGCTAGCATTCTCTTAATTCTAATTTATTTATTCATGTAACGATCAATTTATTTGTTACTAAATTATTCATAATAAATTCATGAAATTCTTAATTTTCATTCCTCAATATTAATTTGGGTCAATATTAGCCAATATTTTATTTATTATGTCACCTTAAACTTTTCTACGAAGATTTAGCCTTCGGATGTGTCTAGATAGACTCAACCCGATGAATTTAATTATTCATGAGTTCTAATATCAATAACTTAGTTTGAAATTTCTTTAGATATTAATTAAGGTCATACAATAAACTAAACACAAACTTAAGTATTGTTTTGACTAGTACATACACAGACATATATATGACTACCTATTTCATTGATTTGTAAAATAGAAAGGGTAGTTAGTCAGTTAGTTAGTTAGCCGATAGATGAGTCAACTGTAGGGATTGTTAAAGGTAGTTACATAATGATTAGTTAGATAGAATGATCTGTTAATGAGTTGGATACATGAGTCAATTCTTATCTCATTCTTAGCTTATGTTAACTCAAGTTATAAATAGACTCATAACTGTAAAACTTCAGGGAAAAATATTGAAAATTCAGCTTCCATTAATCTTCTTTTTCTCCTTGATTGCAAGCTATCAAGCTGCAATCCTTCTATTTCTCATGATATCAGATCCACGAGGTCAACACTAAGTGTGTTTTTGATCGCATTTCACTAAATTCTCTACGCAATTTGAGATTGTTATTTAAGTACATCTTCAATCTCTATTTTCCAGTTTCTTCCTATTAGCATTTTTGATCTACATTACAGTCACATCCTATTAATCATCGTGCCTAATATTGATCAAAGTGATCCACTTTTCATATGTGCATCTGATAGTTCCAATGTTGTACTTGTTCCAATCAAGTTAACTGGTTCAAAAAGTTATAGTTTGTAGAGTCGATCGATGCGTATTGCTCTCTTACGGAAGATAAAGCTTGGATTTTCATTGGAACCTACAACAAGGAATCGTTTAGAGAAGAGATTTATGAGCAGTGGGAAACATGTAATGTAATTATTCTTTCCTGGATCATGAACAATGTGAGTGAATGTCTGTTATCTAGAATTGTTTATTCCATGAATGCTTGTGCAGTGTGGGAAGACTTGAAGGAGAGATATGACAAGGTGAATCACATGCGTATATATTAATTGCATACTGAATTAATATGCACTCTCAAGGTAAAGACTCAATTTCATCTTATTTTTCAAAATTAAAGAGTTTGTGGAGTGAGTATGATGAACTAGTGTAAAATCCTAGCTATGATTGCTCTAAGTCTAGAGAGTACTCAAGTCATGTATGTCAACTTAGACTTTTACAGTTTTTCAGTGGCCTAAATGAGTATTACGATAAACCTAGAAGACAGATATTGCTCGAGCGAGTGACTCATACTCTTAACCTATCTTATGTTATGCTTATAGAGGATGAAATCCAAAATTACGCTTCTATGATGACCGTAAATGATAGATCAGAACCACTTTCTATGAAAGTGAATCAAAATTACAGTTTTGGATAAAGCAACACTAACTATAAAGGCAGAAAATATGATTACTGCCATCTCTTTGGTAATACAAAGGAAACTTATTATAAATTTGTAGAGTATCTATATAACTGAAAAATAAGAAGAAATAAGACTACAACTCTAACTTTAGATCACACAATATTGGAAGTAACAACGTATCCACACACAATGGTGCTAAGGACTTTGTCAGGAAACATGGCTTCTTAGGCTCCAACCATGGTAGATGATCAGGTTGGTGCTGCTAGTTCTAGCATCTGAAGTTACTTTGGTACAAAGGCCAAGACTTATAGATTCATTGAGGAGTAGTATACTGCGATTATGACCATGTTTAGCAAAGATAGAAAAAATATAAAACAAGTAAATATGACAGGTATTACTACTTGTGTTTTGTCCAAAGCATGTCCTGATAGTTGGATTGTAAACTCAAGTGCTACACATTATGTGTTTTCACATAGACACTTATTCAAAAAATGCACCATATAAGACTCTAAATATTTTGACAAGTTGCACCTTCCAACAGGTGATAAAGTAACAATCTCACACACTGAAGAAGATCACATTTTTGCAGATGATGTGATCAAAGTATTCTACTTTTTCCAGAGTTCAAACTCAATTTGTTGCCTGTTTCTAAGATAACCAAGGAGATTTCATGCATTGTATCACTTTATCCTGATTTTTGTATCTTTCAGGACTACTTGAATGGCAAGGTGATGGAGATTGGTAAATAAGAGGGTGGACTATATATTATTAAAGGTGGTTGGATAGGAGATACTAATCAGTCTAGATAAAAAACCTACAGATTCATTCTAGAAGTGTCTACTCTTAGTTGCAGCTTATGGCACAAATGACTTGGACACCCTACTACTCACGTTCTTAAGTGATTGGATATTCTGAGGAATCCTAGTGATGTAAATGTGTTGAATAAATGTACTGTGTTTCCACTAACTAAACAGATAAGACTGTCATTTCTTACAAGTACTATTAGATGCTCTACTTATTTTGAACTTGTCTACAAAGATTTATGGGGTCCATCTAAAACTTTTACTTTTGATAACAAATGTTATTTAATGACTAGGGTATATGACCATAGAAAGTACACTTGGGTGCACCTGTTGCAGTGAAAGTCTGAGGCCATAGTGGCTATTAAAATATTCATTTCTATGATACGAACTTAGTTTTGAATAGTGATGAAAACCATTAGGTCTGATAATGGAACCAAATTTACTAACTCTCCATGTAAGACATTATTTCAGTCCCTGGGCATTGCACATCAGACCAGCTGTCCTCACACTACTCAACAAAATAATGTTTTAGAGAGAAAGCACAAACATATATTAAATATAGCCAGATCACTCAAGTTCTAGTCTCACTTGCCCATTAAGTATGGGGAACTATGTGAAAGGTATGCAGTATATATAATGAAAAGGTTACCATCTTCTGTTTTGACTGGTAAGAGTCCATTTAAGTTGATGTTTTACAAGGATCCCAATTTTTCTCATCTTAGGGTATTTGGTATCTTATGCTATTTCACTATCCTACCAAGAGATGATAAATTCACAGCAAGAGCCAAACCAGGAATATTGGTGGGATATTCAAAGTCTGAAAAGTGATATTTGCTACTAAATTTCACCTCAAAGAGACTATTAGTCAGTAGTGATATTGTGTTTCATGAAGTTCCATTTCCTTTTGATTCATCACCAATACAAAATACACAAGCTTCCTCATCTGAATAAGATATCAATGACTCTTTGATCCCAACAAATGATGAAGTATTTCTTGAGACAACTACTAATAGTATTACTAAAGAAGCTCTAATTAAGGAGGAAAACATTTCTGATGCTGCAGTACCTAGTGCAGCTACACCTGGAAACACTCATGAAAAAAATTATCACGATGATTATTGAATGCCTCAACCCTCTTCCAGTAGACTAACAATAATAAGAAGATTAACAGTGTGGATGCATGATTATGTTGACACTTCCACAAATATGAGATGTAAACATCCACATCCATTAGCCAACAGTTTGCCTTACAAAAATTTGAGTCCTACTTATCAGTTCTATTCACCCAAATTCTCCATTTTGACTAAGCTTTAGCACTAAAAACAAGCTATAAAAGATGCAAAGTGGGTGGAAGCTTGTAGTTAAAGATTCAGGCCTTGGAAGCTAACAATACATGGATTATTGTTGATCTACCTAAAGGGAAGAATAGTTTTTGTTACAAATGGATATGGACAATCAAATATCTTGAAAATGGTGATGTGGAGAGGTTCAAATCAAGATTAGTGGCCAAAGTATATAACTAACATGAGGGGTTAGTTTATTGTGAAACCTTCTCAACAGTGGCTAAAATTGTTACACTCAGATGTGTGATTGCAGTAGTTGCATCTGAAGGTTGGAATCTTTATCAAATGGATGTTCATAATGCATTCTTCTAAGATGATCTTTAGGAGGAAGACTACATAGAATTTCTAGAAGGATTTAGAAGACAGGGGGAGCACAAGTTGTTCAAGTTGATCAAATCCTTGTATGGTCTTAAGCAGGCCTTTAGCCAATGGAATCTAAAGTTAACTTATTCTTTACTTGATGTTGGTTTTACCCAGAGTGTACAAGACTATTCCCTATTCACTTTTCATTAAGGAAATGATACAGTTATAGTACTTGTACATGTTGATGATTTTCTAATTACTAGGAGCAGTACATCATTGATCAATGCCACAAAAGTCAAGTTGCTTCAGTACTTAAAAATAAAAGACTGGGGATCTCAAGAACATGTTAATGATATTCTAATTACTAGGAGCAGTGCATCATTGATCAATGCCACAAAAGTCAAGTTGCTTCAGTACATAAAAATAAAAGACTGGGGATATCAAGTATTTTTTAGGCATTGAAGTCTTAAGATCATCATCTGGGATCATATTGAACCAAAGAAAGTACATTCTTGAGTCAATTGCTGACACAGGGCTTAGTGGTTCTAACCTGGCTATCAACCTTCTAGAATCTGATGCTAAGTTACCCTTAAATGAGTATGACCATTCCACAGGTTCATAAGAAGATGAGTTTCTATCTGACATTTCACCTTACGAAAGACTTGTTGGCAAACTTATGTATGCTACTATTACAAGGACAGAAATTAACTTTCTTGTTCAAACTCTTAGCCAATTCATGCAACACCGCAATAAATCTCACTGGGAAGCAGCTACTACGATTGTCAGATACCTTAAAGGTTATGTTGGTCAATGTTTCTTGGTCAAGGATAAGCCTGCTTCTTCTCTAACTTACTAGTGTTACCAGATAGAGGTGCTTGCCCCAACACTAGAAGATCAGTTATTGGTAATTCCATTCACTTTTGTGAATCACTAATATCATGGAAATAAAAAAAATAGCACACTATTTCTAAGAGTTTTGCTGAAGCTGACTATAGAAGCATGACTTTAGTGGTCGCAGAGCTTACTTGGCTGGTTCATTTATTTCAAGAACTCAGGGTTCATTTCACCCTTCCTATTTCAGTCTTCAGAGATAGTAATGCATCTATTCAGTTGTCCAACAACCTTGTGTTTCATGAGAGAATCAAACACATTGAGATTGATTGTCTCTTTATTAGGGACGAAATTAAAGATGGCTTGATTAAGGATCTATATGTTTAATCTACTATCCAATTTGTTGACATACTTACCAAAGGCCTGAGCCTTTATCAACTTACTTATTTACTCAACAAGCTCTGTGTGCTAAACATTCTGCACCCTGCAAGTTGAGAGGGATTGTTTTGACTACTATATATACTGACACATATATAACTACCTATTCCATTGATGTGTATAACTGATAGGGTAGTTAGTCAGTTAGTTTGTTAGCCGATAGATGAGTAAACTGTATTAGATTGTTAGAGGTTGTTAGATAGTTATTGTTTAGTTACAATGAGAAGTCAATGAATTGAATACATGAATCACTTCTTAGATTACTCTTAGCTCATCTTAACTCAAGTCTATAAATAGATTCGTAATTGTAAAAATTCAACTGAGAATAATGAAAATTCAGCATCCATTTATCTTCTTCTTCTCCTTAATTGCAAGCAATCAAGCTGCAATCCTTCTATTTCACAAGTATAAAACTTTCTTTGCAATACATTTTCGATATGGATTTCTATTAGGGAAAAATTTGAAAGATCATATCTCATATAATATAAGGATTTAGGGGTCCTATTATCTATAAAATTAAAGATATCTGAGTCCTCTTTAAAATAAAAGAAACCATTTCTCAATTCGAATTCGGAGTAAAACGTTATGACTATTTTACTGTGCGCTATCCCGACTCAAATGGGATTTCATTACGCGAAAATTCTGATTGTATTTAAATCAACTTCAGCCATTTTTTGTGGCCTAAAAACCCCACATTTCATTCTCCTATCCAAAGAGGTTATTTCCGAAAGCTTAATGTAATATTCCTTCATTAAGGTAAGTTTTTTTTCATTATTTTGTTCATCTTTTAATCTTTTAACTTCTTACAATACCATTAATGGTGGAATTTTGTGGGGTTTTTGTAAACAACATGGGCATGATTAAAATGTTTCAGTAACATTTAAATGTTGATAAATCGTGAATTTACAAAAGGGTATTGAAGTTTCAACTATAATGATGGTTTATTGAATTGTTCCTATGAGGTTCTTGTATGGATAATCATAACTCCTTAAAGTAACAATATGAATACTTGTTGATTGGTATTCAAACATGCATGATATTGTTTATGTTTGTATTGTTAATGCATGTATAAAGGTTTATTGAAAATTTACATGACGAAATTGTCTTATGACTTTAAGTGGACTTGTAAACTTGGTACATTGTATTGTATGCTATGAGGTTGTGTAAATTTGATATTGATAATACTTGTTTATGTTGGATCAGGTACCACAGTGGTACAGATGAGTATATGTGTGATCGGGTACCACGCTAGTATGGATGTATATATGTTAGATCGGGTACCATGCAGGAATGGATGTGTATATGTTGGATCGTGTACCACGATGGTATGGCTATGTATATGTCTGGTCGGGTACCATGTTGGTACGGAAATATATATATTCGATTGGGTACAACGATGGTACGGATATGTATATATTGTATCGGATACCATGCCTGTACGGATATGTATATGTTGGATCGGGCACCACGCCGGTACGGATATGTATATGTTGGATAGGGTACTATGCCGATAGGGCACATGAACATATATTGTTCCCTATAGTTCATGACTATTTTAGAAAAAAAAAGTCGCATAGCATGTGTGTATATATTTGTGACGAATCTGTGGATATTTATAGCATGGTTGATATCTTGATGGTTATGTGACTTGTTTGTGAGCACTGTTTGATTCGTTAGTGTTGTATTGTTGATTTATTAGGTATTAGATTATGAGATATGTAGTTGAAAAAGTGAAACTTTATACTTACTTATATATTGGTTGACTTACTTCATTTAAACGTGTTTTAAATGTATCATTCTTTAATACTATAATATTGCATTTGGTTGTTAGCCCGAGAGTTTAGTTTTGGTTGTGTATGATTACGGGTTTTTTCCTGTGAATATGAGTAATGAAAAATATATGGTGAATAAAGAGGAATAGTGATGTAAGATAAGGTGAATAAAGAGGAATAGTGATGTATTAGCGCTGACCTGTGGTTGATGGTGTGAACTAATGAGGCTAGAGTATGTTAGTAGCGAATATAATATAGATGGAGTTCGAAGTGTAGTTGGATGTTGTATCTTTAATAGGTAAAGTAATAATATTATTGCAACATTAGTTGAATTATATTCTATTAAAGATGTCATGACATATTTTCCTTAATTTTATTTTATTATTATATGAACTAACACGGTCGGCCGATGATGCCTATTAATACGTGTGGTATTAGTGACTCTGCTCTTCTACATTCCTTGTTGGAGTGTAGACTGGATGTAGGTTAGTTGTAGTTACTAGATGGATGACGATATTTAGAACTAACTTCTCCACTTTTTTCCTGATAGATGTTAGAGTCTTTGTATTATTTATTTCAATGTCACTTTATGTTGTAATAGGTAGCTCTTGTACATGTCTAGCCAAGTCTTTGGATAGTGAAGGATATTTGAAAGAAGTACTTGTAAAAGTTTTGTTTATTAGTATTTAAATTAATTTATATTTCCTTAATAACGAAAGTCTTTAGTATATTTTTAGTTGGGTAATAAGCGTTCTCCAAGCTACTTATAATAGCATAGGTACCCGCACGGTCTGTTAGTCTGGGTCATGACAATTCACATTATTACTTGGAGAGTCATATGATATTCAACGATCATAATTTTGTAAAATTACTTTGATTTGTTTATTGTAGTAATTTATAATACTTCTTATTTAATTTCAAAACATGCAATTTTTTTAAAAAATAGTAATTCAAATTTGTATTAAAATTAATTAAGTCAACTCTTGTACAAATGTGAATTTAATCACATGCAAAATTGAAAGATAAAGTTTCACACCCTCCTCTCACACCCTACCTCTTACAAGTAGATGTATAAAACCCGCTTAAAGACGTCTCTTTAAAACACTTTCTACACCAGATCTCTAATGCTTGTTGAGGCAATTTTTCTCATCAGAAATATAAATTTTCCAAACTCCCCTAGTACGAGTTGTCCTTATGACTTATATGTTAGGGTGCGACTGGACTGCTGAATCGTAAGCTTGATAGATTTCAAAGAACCTGTACTGGTTTGGATATGAGTTGTACTTCTGACTCATATGATACCTATATGATTTGGTAACGTCGCTCATAAGATGAGCAGACAAATTGGGTAACCAACACTGCTATTGATACGACTTCTTTCTTTATGATTTGTACTTTTGTATACAACTAGATAACCCCCATATCATATCCTGGATAGAACTTTAAGGGGTAAACAATGATGTCCATATGGATTGGTTCATAATACTCGTACACATCTTGACGACCCATGGGGTTAAGTTATATATATATAATAGACTGTTCAATAGGCTATACTCACTTAGGTACGAGTCCAACATATGAATCGTACACCAGGCTACGATAGAGTATCATGAGTCATATGCTGGACAAAGATTGATAAGGATATGGGGTATTACAATATCTCCCACTTAGAATCATTCGTCCTCGAATGACATGCATGGCATGAAGCATGAATATATAACTCAATCTCAAACATGATCCACAAACTGCACTATTTTCGTGAATGCATGCTATGAGATGAGATTGCTTACATAGTTAAAACTGAGAACAAAAATGAATCATTTCGTACGACCCCGCAAAATTCTAGTCTTTTCAGTCAGTCCCAGACTTAGAAAATTTTCGCTAATTGTTTATAATTTGAATCATTTTTGGCCTCAATATTTTAATGATGTTATTTTCAATCTTTCCTGGCTTTGGTTGGTAATTTTTAAATTGATTCATGATCAGGGATGTTAATCGGTCATATAAGGTGAGTTTCGGAATTTTTGGACTACCATAAGGCTGAGTTTGGGTGTTCAAAATAGTAAGGTCTCGTGATAGGCTCACAAAGCGAGATCCATTCCCCATTTATGGGTGTTGCATCGTGGGGTGAATTCTCCATTTCTATGAGTTACATCGCAAATTCCACTACTTATTTCTCGGAGTCACGTCTAGAGGTCCATTCCTCGTTTATGGGGATCATGCATCAAGGGTTATTTACATGGGAAAGAGGCCTAGGGGACGTTTAGTCTTTTTTCCCTTAACCAATTCAGCTATAACACGAAATTTAACACCCAATAGGGAAAATTATATTCATTATTCACTTAATACTCTCAAGAATGAGCCCTCAATTTTTCAAGTCAAGTCCATGTTCAAAGAAATTCCCTAAAATATTCACAGGAATCAACGATCAAGGTATGTTAGGTTTTCATCCTTGTAATTTCTTCCACCCTTGGAGTTCAAGAACCCCTTTTAAACTACAAGTTATTGATTCATGAATTTACATGTGCAAATTGAGTTTTATTAATGTTTGTGTCATTGAATGGGTTTCATTTCAAGATTTTTCTATGTGTTTCAAGAAAATAAGATAGCATGTTTTTTGATTTATGTAATTCCCATTTTGAAATACTTGAAATTGCAAGTTTAAGTTGTAGTCATGATGCTTATGTGTTGTTCATTATTAAGTATAACAATCGTCCTCTCCAAGTGTTTGATAGAGTGTCCATGTGAATTAAATTACGTAGTGATGACATATTGGCATGTGTTCTCAGTCATGTATAAGTTCATGACTTCCAAGCATTTGACTGAAGGCCCAAGTGAATGAATTGTGAACAATTGACTATTGCTCTGTTTTTCAAGATTAGTCATGCTTTATTATTGATAATATCGAGTCCTGGGGGAACTTGTTACCCAAAATCTAGTTGTTTACTTAGTTGCAGTAGTCATAGAATAGTCCAAGTAAAGATTAAGAACATTATTACTCAGTCAGTTAACCGTACTCAATGGAATCGGTCCAGTTCAGATAGTTAACACGATCAGTGTCCGTTTAGTCAAACCTAGTAAAGTTTAGTGATCTGTTAAGTAACTATTCAGTTGGGAGTAGGATTCAGCACCTAGCAAACCCAGGAAAGGATGTATTCCTACCAGCAGAGTGTTTGACCCTTAGCAATGGTCCCTGCATTACAGAATTACATTGCCAGCATAGGGTAAGTCGTGCTCCTTTCCATATTAGGGTTGACGCAACCATTTATATATTTCATGAGTCTTCCTGCCTGATTAGGTTTGACCCAACATTGTTAGTATCCCTTGGCAAGGTGATAACACTGATCCAACTAGGGTCATAGTTTGGTCCCCAACTTTGTTTATAACTAGGGTATGACGGTTTGATGACCATTCTAATAGTTACAATTTCAGTATTAAGTACTTAGTAATCATTATTCAAACTCAGAATTCAGCAAAGAACTCAGATAGTTCTATGTAATCATGGCTATATGTTATTAGTTATTTAGCCATCAAACTCTCGTACTTCAATATCAGTCAAAATATTTAGTTATTAGTATTCAGTTACCAGAACTCAATACAACAGTGTCAATCCAATCCATATTATGCACCGTATTGCATAATCAACATGTTTAGTAGTTAAACTTTTGCATATACTCTTATCAAGTTACTTGATAATTTTCATTCAGTCTGTTATCATATTATGCTTATGAAACTATGTATAGCAGCCTACCTCATGTAGCATACTAGTACATTCCACGTACTGACGCATACTCTTTCTTAGTGCTTTGATGTATCATATTATTGGTTAGGATGCTCAGGTTCCTAACCGTGTTTAGCCAGATTCAGTTAGCAGTAGAAGATTTAGTACTGAGTTCTTAACCATCAAGGATACTATTTATTTTAGTATTGTAATAGATTCAGTATTTTTTTAGTCAGGGTTAGATGGGGCCTTCTCCCATCAACTCCGCATTCAGACAGTTCAATTAGAGGCTTTTCATACTAGAATAACTCAAACAATATTCAATTTTCAGCATTATTATCAGGATATACAGTTATTCTTTAAGTATTTTAAGAAACTTATGGCATTTTCAGTTATACTTCTACATATAATTTAGTATTATTATTCAGTGCTCATAGTAATTACAATTCTTGGGTTAGCCTGTGATACTTTTGGGTCCTAAGCACTGTGTGACATCCAGGGTGCAGAATCGGGGAGTTACACAATCTAAGGAAGATCGGTACCTCAAGTTGAATCTGGGTTTTCATAAAAAGTTGAGGGTACTAGCTTTTCCGATCTGCTTCTACTTCCCAAGTAGCTCACTCAAAAGACTAACTCTGCCAAAGAACTTTAACCAAGGGAACTTCTTTATCCTAAGCCTGTGTATCTGACGATCAAGGATCTCAAATGGGACTTCTTTGTTGGAAATCCAATCTTTAACGTCCATATCTTCTTAAGGAACTACAGTCGCTGAATCACTAATGCATTTCTACAACAAAGAAACATGAATTACTGGATATTGTGATCCCAAATCTTCAAGAAACTCTAGCTCATAAGCTACTTTCCAAAAAAGACACAAGATTCTTTACAGGAAAACATAGTGAGGATTATGTTTCCCCTTTCTGCCAAACTTCTTTACTTCGTTCAAAGGATAAATCTTCAAATAAACCAAATCACCGCTCTCAAACTTAAGATCTTTGTTCCTCGTAGCAGCATAAAATTTCTGGTGGCTTTTGTCTATCTTCATCCTCTCCCGTATCAATAGAACTTTCTCATCATATCAAACACTAAATATAGCCTTATCAAAGCAGTTTCACCTACCACAAACAAAATAATAGGAGATCAATATCTCCTATAGAGATCCTTAAATAGATCCATCTGAATACTAGAGTAATTGTTGTTTTTTTCGGGAAACACAATCAAAGGTAAGTGGTCATCGTAACTACCTTTAAAGTCAATAGCATATTCCATTCATATGTCTACTAAGGTCTGAATGGTCCTCTCTACCTGATCATTTGTCTGAGGATGAAAAGATATACTAAGATAAGCTTGGGTACCAAGGCCTTTCTAAAAAGCCTTCTAAAAGTGAGAGGTAAATTGAGTACCTCTATCTTATATGATAGACAACGAATTCCCGTGAAACTTAACCAACTCCCTAACATAATCGATAGCAAAATCCCAGTTGAGTAGGAATTAAGAACTATAAAAAATAAGATAATTTGGTTATCCTATATATAATGACCCATATCTAATTATGCTGACGATGCGTACGAGAGAAAATTGTCACAAAATCCATGATTACCACTTCCCATTTTCGAGTGGGGATGCTAAACTCTTGAAATATATCATTAGGACTTCTGTCCTCAACCTTGACCTATATGCAATTTGGACAATTTTCTAGAAACCCTGCAATATCCTTTTTCATGCCACTCTATAAATAGATTTCCCGCAAATCACGATATAACTTAGTGGCTCCAAGGTGTATAGAATATCGAGCACCATTCACTTCAACTAAAATCCACTACTTCAAATAATCAACACATGGAACACATAATCCACCCTGATAATGAAGCTCCCCATCTCCCCCTTGGGAGAAAATCTCTACCTTCTGATCTCCAATTGGCTCTATCAAATTAACAAAACTAGGATCTGTTTCCTTCTTTACTTTCACTTCAGCAACCAATGAAGATTCTAAACCATTCTGAACCAATACAAAACCTATAGTCGAATGAACTATAAGAATACCTAATATATCTAGTTGATGAAACTCACTGACTAACTTCTTCTTATCTATCTTAAGATAAGCAACACTATCCATACACAATCTACTAAGGGCACCTACCACTACACTAGTCTTGCTCGGATAATACAACATACTCATATTATGATCTTGTAACAACTCAAGCCACTTTCTCTGACGATGATTTAGATCTTTCTTTGTGAACACGCAGTGTAAAATATTATGGTTAGTGAACATATCAACATGAGCCCCATACAGATACTGTCGACAAACCTTTAAGGCGAAGATAATAACTGCCAACTCAAGATCATGGGTTATAACTCTCAATCTACAGCACTCGTAGGAGTTTAAAGCGGTCGTTAGAAAATATAGAACCCAACCTGGGTTGGGTATCGATCCCATAGGGAATAGCTTAGTCAACAAGTAAGCAACTATTACTAGACTTTTAGTGCAAGGCTCGTAAAAAAGGGGGGAGTCTTGTCGTGCAAGTAATGTAAACAAAGTATTAAAGTAAAAGCTGAAAATAAAAAGAAAGAATATTTAGTAAGTTGTAAACAATGAGAATTGAAGCGTTGGGGCTATGTCCACCTTCTGAGTTATACGTCTCTATTGGGTGTCAGTGTGTGGAATTCAGGCATTCATGTGCTTATAGAAAATTGTATTTGATGGTAAATCAAGGCGTCTTTCGACCTATTCGAGGATTATTTCACTTTAACTCTTTCGAGCTTAAAGCGTGTCTAACGGTACGAATTCTCCAAGAGGTTAATCCAGTTACGACACTAACTTTTTAATAGGGGATGGGACCCTACTACCTTGACATTATCTCTTTTCTAGACAAATAACCCTTATTTCGAACAAGTTAAATGTTATACTGGCGTATTCTTGCATTTGCAACCACAAAGAATTTAGATTAAGATGAAGAGAATAATGATATAAGCAGCATATGTGTCACGAACTCACAAACTCATAGCAATAGATAGTATCTCATTCGGCTTCCATAACCCCAACAGAGAAGTTTAGTTACCCATGAGTGCGAAGGAAATCACAATTGATATTGTTATTATACCACAATATTGATTAATTTCGTGTAGCACAAGAGTGGTAGGCGTTAGGCGTGAATTCCTTGGCAAAGTAACGATTCTCTTGTTGCGGAATTTAAGAATAGATGAATAGAATAAGAAAAATAGAATTAAGGGAAAGATTAGAACTGTTGGAAGAGTAGAATAGATTAATAGTTGAAGAATGAATTAGAAGATGTCTGTAAGAATATGCATAAAAATCTCTAGCAAGATAGGGTATTTATAATACCCATATCTTAATCCTACTAAGCTAATGAAATACTTAACCCAATTGTACTAGGTTAATGTAACATTATCCTAATCCAAATAAACTAATGAAATACTTAACCCAATTGTACTAGGTTAATGTATCATTATCCAAATCCAACTAAGTTACTACTAGTCCCCAAAGTCTTCGGAAATGCTGTTTTTGCCCAGGACAAATTTTCCATGCATCATTTTTGGTCCTTAGGCGTCCAAGTTCCATTTTCTTCCTTCGTGAAGCTTTCTTTGGCGTCAAGTAATCCATAAAATGCTAAATTCTGCATCATTTATACCTAAAACTTTGCTAATTATGTTTGTTAGCTCACTTATAGGAAAAAGGACTAAAAGTGCATGAAATATATAATTTGTTCTCAAAACATGGCACAAATATGGGCAAAATATATTGATATAGGTGCGTAATATCGCCTATCATCAACACCCCACACTTGAGGCTTTGTTCGTCCTCGAACGAAATATCATGTCCCTCTAAACATCAACTTAGGGTTTCACAGCAACAACATAAAATATTCATTAAGACAAGCACAATAATTATCAACAAAGAGTAGTTTTCCGATGATTAGTAGAAATACTTTAACCTCCAACATAGACTCGTGATGGTGCTCAACTCATATTCAAAAGTTAAGGCATAAAGAATCATACACAACTACCCAAAACTCATCAACCATGTGTGTCTCACAATATATTACCCATAATCACTCACAAGTATAGCATATTTTTCAAACATGGGTATAAGCGTATCATTACTCTCGCTCTCACAAAGAATTCATATGCAGCAACTGATGACCATAGGCTTGCCCTTAGTGTAATACTCCACTAAATATCAGAATGCTAAGTTTAGGATCAAATAGGTCTTTTGATGGTTGTAATGTAGGCTAAGGGACGGGTAGGACTATTCTGGCCAAAAATAGTGACTAAGTTCCTAAGCGCTTTAACAAATCACATTATATCATTGACACTTTTTTTCTTTCAACCTTTCTTCTTTCTTTTATTCTACCACCCTTATTCTCCTCTTTTGTTTTTCAATTTTAAGTGTAACTCACTTTTCAGCTTTCTTTTCCTTTTTCTTTTCATAACATACCCCTTATGATAGCACTTTCTTTTTCATAACAATTTCAAGCACCATTACAATTTAAAGCATCATACTCACCCAATTTCCTCTTATTTCATCACATGACTTTATACTTTTAAAGCACTTGGTAATTTGGACCAAATTACGGCCTTGAAAAAAATGGATTAGGCTTACATACGAGGTTTTCATAGAAATAGGTTAAAGGCTCAAAAGGGGTTAACTAGGATGATGTCCATGGGTAGGTAAAAAGAAGGTAAACAAGTATAGGTTACCAAAGAAATGCCTAAATCATCTCCTAAACTTACACTCCTTAGTTTCACTTTGCATACATACCAGGCAAGTTCTAGCATCAGCCACAAACATAGAATATACTATTAATCTCATACACACAAGGTACATGATCGACTTTATTGGAAGAAATATAGACTCTTGACCCAACAGGTGAAGGAATTGAACCACACAATATCACATAATTAGTCACAACAAGAGCCTAAACGTCCTAATAGTCACAATTGTAGCACATATTCTTGTTATAATCTCATACTGCCTATTAGAATAATTTCATACGAAGCTAAGTTAAAAACGCATGCAATACCGCCACCCCACAATTAAACGGGACACTGCCCTCAGTGGAAAATAAATACGAAGAACCTGGTCAGTAGGACTCCTCCTCTATGTCGGGGGTCATACCCCCTTCGTCGGAATCATCATAGGAGTTGTCGTCATCAGAATTCTCCTCCACATCGGAGTCTGGCATTCGTCGCTCATCATCGATTGGGACATCCTCATATAGAGGTTCCTCAAAGTATGTACCGACTCCACACATCTCCCTTGCATGCATATTCATTGGATAGTCATGGTCCAGCTGTTGGAGATCTGCAGCAGTTGGAACACGACCACCGCTCATCATTGTGAACTGAGTCATGCCATAAAGATGATGGAAAAAACTCTCATCTCGAGCATGTCTCTCCGCAGTACTAAGGTTGACACCATGTGTTGTTTCAGCATCTTTGACCTTTGTGAGGTCAACCTTCTTCGGGTTATGGGGGAGTTTGTGATCAGCTGGTTCCTCTTCCATGTCCTCCTTCCTTAAGATTGCAGTCAACAGATTGCCAAAAGTGAAGTGGGACCGCTTGTGTAGCCTAGCTTTCCTCATTGTGGAGCGAATTATTGACCCAAAGTTGATAGGGACATTCGTCATGAAAGCATTCACTAGGCATACTCTATCTCTTGTTATCTTGGTGTACTGGGTCCCAGGAATAAGGCATGAGTTGACAATACGCAACCAGATTCTTGCTTCCCTATTCAAAGGAGCATATGGGAAGGTGTTGTGTCGTCCGGTGTCTTTTTGTCTACTCCACCTTGCCATGGATCTACTTCCACAAAGTGTGTGTCGAATTGCTCTATATGGAGGTTTACTGTACAACTCTTTGAATGGTGCTAGGTCGACTGAAGGAAAGCCAAGAAAGGAGTTGAAGAATTCCGCATTGAGTTGTAAAACTTGGCCCCGAATATTGACCTCGCTGCCTGTGGTTTTCGGCGACCAGTTGGCGTAAAATTCTCTTGTCAAATCAAGATTGCATTCTCCCATGTCTCGGAAGATGAAATCCAGATTTAATGCCATGATTTTCGCCAACATGCGCGGCTCCTTCATCGCTAGGCTGTCCTTGTTGATCAAGTCCACATGAACATATTTTATTTCCTTGTTGTTCCTATACCTTTCTTTGGCTTCCTCCTCAAGAACCCATTTTATTCGAAACGTTCGGCGGGGTACTTGCATTGGGGATGATTCTCCTTGGTCCTTGCGACCTCTCTTCTTGCACTTTTGGGAAGTGGTAGTCTTATCTTGTCTCTCTTTAGGTGCCATTTTTCCTGAGACTTAAACAATATTAATGTTAGAATCAACTCAAAGGAAACAATTTATACACAAGCCATCGGGGTACCACCCCACACTTAGGTTCGTTGATACAAATCGGTGAAGTGAAGGTGGTCGATTACTTAGATTTCGTCGACATATGTTTTAGGAGCTATATTCCGACAAGAAAATCAGAGATGTATCACTTCTTGCTATCTTTGCAATACTTTCATGTTAGGTATAACAAGACTACTACATTGGGGTTACATTATGGTGTAGTTTCTATCAACAAGCACAACCTCCTATGTCGGTAGGCAATTATAAGTCTTATCCCGATGAACGGGATAGTCTAACATGTAAGTATCCATGTAACAAGCTTATGCAATGTTCATAACCATAGCAATTCCGCAAAGAGTATAACAATGCAATTAAAACCAAATTTGAGTCGGAAACAAGTTAAGATTATCCTAACGTACATGTTCACTCACATGGTTTTGTATCAACAATCCAAACACATTTAACATCACCAATTTTTCTACAAGATGTAGCAATTCATAATAGACATAGCAACGTAGTACTTAGAAGAAGTAAATGAAGAAAAAGAGAGTACTTACGTGATTGAAGCCTTTGCAGATGTTCTTGTGAATTGGAAGAGTAAAAAGAATGATTTTGAGATGATTTGGAGTGGATGTGCGGCGCCTTTAGGTCAAGATTCAATGTGTTTATGTTTCAAGACTAAGTCCCCTTTATATAGGAAAAGAATGGGTTTGGTTTTGACCCATTTAAAATCGGTTTTGGAGACAAAATGGGACCATAGGTGGCGCCTTTAGCTTTGCATATGCACAGTATAGGCGGCGCCTAATGCAAAGCGTAAACTAGCATAGGTGGAACCTAGTGTAATGCATTTAGGGACCATAGGCGGCGCCTATTGCATGGCATATAAGATACTTAGACCAAATGCTTTAGCATTGGCGGTGCCTATGCTATAGAATACTTGAGCCTGGGCGGCGCCTATGTCTTTGCACACTAGATTCAGAGACCTTAGGCTATAGTATAGGGTTTGCCTTGTTCGTGGCCTAGTTTTACCTAGGCCTAGCCTTGCTCGATGGCTATTTTGTCATGAGCAATGATCAATCCATAGCGCCTTAGTTTTGGTCGTGGCACGACTCTTATTTTTGGATTTTCATTTATCAAAAGCAAAACAAGTACTAGAATGAAAGAAAGAGAAAACGATAAACGATAAACGATAAACGATGGGTTGCCTCCCATCTAGCGCTTTATTTATTGTCGTGGCTCGACATAGTTACCCCGAGTACTTAGACTTCGTCGAGATAAGTGATGGCCATATAATTCATCGAGTCAAGTGGACCGATATACGATTTAACACGTTGGCCATTCACTTTGAAGACAACACCATTATTGTCTTCCAATTCGACTACTCCAGACGAGTAGACTTGGATAACTATGTATGGACCAGACCACTTGGATTTTAACTTACCTGGGAATAACTTCAATCTGGAATTGAAGAGATGTACCATATCATCCTTTTGGAAGTTTCGTCGAACAATCCGGTGATCATGATACTTTTTCATCCGCTCCTTGTATAGGTCTGACCTTTCATATGCATGGAGACGTAACTCATCTAATTCGTTCAGCTGCTCCAACCTCAGATTCATCGCATCATCCCAATTCAAATTCAATTTCTTCAACGCCCACAATGCCTTATGCTCGAGCTCGATGGGTAAGTGACAAGCCTTCCCATAAACTAGTTGATAAGGAGACATGCCAATGGGTGTTTTGATTGCAGGCCTATACGCCCATAGTGCATCATCTAGCTTCCGAGACCAATCCTTCCTATTCGCATTAACCATCTTTGCAAGGATTTGCTTGATCTCGCGATTGCAAACCTCTACTTGTCCACTAGTTTGGGGGTGATAAGGCGTGGCTACCTTATGTTGCTTTACACCATACTTGGCCAACACGGATTTGAATAGATTCTTACAAAAGTGAGATCCTCCATCACTTATGATAGTACGTGGTACTCCAAAGTGAGAGAAGATATTCTTCTTTAAGAACGCTAGAACACGCTTTCCTTCATTGTCGGCTAACGCTACAGCTTCAACCCATTTCGAAACATAATCTACAACAACAAATATGTACTTCATTCCAAACAAATTCACGAATGGACCCATGAAATCAATACCCCACACATCAAAGAGTTCTACCTCAAGAATTTTGGACATGGGCATCTCATGGTGTTTTGAAATAGCACCTTGACGCTGGCATTGGTCGCACCTTTTAACATAGTCGTAGGCATCTCTAAATATCAAAGGCCAATAATAACCACTTTGCAACACCTTTCTTGCTGTCCGATTACTTGCGTGATGTCCTCTAACTTGGGAAGTGTGGCATGCTTCCAAAATATTAGGCACCTCTATATGGGATATACATCGTCGAATAATACACTCCGCGCATCGTCGAAACAAATATGGCTCATCCCAATAGTAGTGTTGTACGTCATGCATAAACTTCCTCCTTTGGTGGTAAGATAAATTGGCAGGTATAACATTACTTACCACAAAATTTTCATAGTCAGCATACCATGGTAATTTTGCCATTGTTGTCGCTAATATCTCCTCGTCCGGGAATGCATCATCAATCTGAATTTCTGGTTACGCCACATGCTCATTCTCGAGTCTAGATAGGTGATCAGCCACTTGGTTCTCGCAACCTCTTCTATCTTTGACCTTGAAATCGAACTCTTGCATCAGCAACACCCATCGAATTAACCTTGGTTTTGCATCCTTCTTTGTCATTAGATACCTGAGAGCTGCATGGTATGTATGAACGATCACCTTAGTACCCAATAGATAGGCACGAAACTTCTCAAACGCATACACAACCGCTAGGAGCTCTTTTTCTGTCACAGTGTAGTTCCTTTGGGCTTAATTTAGGACCTTACTCGCATAGTAGATAGGATGAAATAATTTATCCTTTCTCTGGCCAAGAACAGCTCCAACGGCTACACCACTAGCATCACACATGACTTCGAATGGGAGAGACCAATCTGGTGCTACCATAATAGAGGCTTCAATGAGTTTTCCTTTGAGGCATTCAAATGCCTTTAAGCAATCTTTATTGAAGTCAAACTTCGCATCTTTCTCCAAGAGTTTGCACAATGGACTAGCAATTTTGGAGAAGTCTTTGATGAATCGTCGATAGAAACCTGCATGGCCAAGAAAACTACGAACTCCCTTCACCAAAATTAGAGGCGGTAGCTTCTCAAAAACCTCAATTTTTGCTAGATCAACCTCAATTCCCCTTTCGGAGATTTTGTGCCCAAGAACGATTCCTTCTTTTACCATGAAGTGGCACTTCTCCCAATTCAGCACTAGGTGGAATTCTACACATCTTTGCAACGCCATGCTTAGGTTTGCCAAGCACGCTTCAAAAGACTCACCAACAACTGAAAAGTCTTCCATAAATGCCTCCAAAGTGTCTTCAACCATATCAGAAAAAATAGACATCATACAACGTTGAAAGGTGGCTGGTGCATTACATATCCAAAATGGCATACGTTTGAAGGCAAACGTATCATATGGGCATGTAAACATTGTATTATCTTTGTCTTCGGGGCTAATACAAATCTGATTGTAGCCTGAATAACCATCAAGGAAACAAAACCATCCTTTCCCCGCTAATCGATCTAGCATTTGGTCCATGAATGGCATTGGGAAGTGATCTTTGAGCATCCAAGAATTCAACTTTCGGTAGTCCATGCATACTCTCCATCCAGTGACGGGTCTGAGTGGGATAAGCTCATTCTTCGCATTTGCGACCACCGCCATGCCTCCTTTCTTCGGAACACATTGTACCGGGCTTACCCATGTACTATCAGAGATAGGATATACGACTCCTGCGTCTAACCACTTGATAATTTCTTTCTTCACCACTTTTTGCATAAGTGGGTTTAGACGTCTCTGATGCTCGATGGTGGGTGTGCAATTTTCTTAAAGCTGAATCTTATGTGTACAAATCCCAGGTGGAATACCAATAATATCCGCAATGGACCATCTAATGGCTTGTATATACTTGCGTAGAATAAGAATAAGAGCTTCAACTTGTTGCTCACCCAAATCGTCTGCCACAATAACTGGAAGTGTGTTTCCTCTTCCTAAGAATGCGTATTTTAAATGACTTGGCACTCCTTCAATTCTAACGTGGGTGGCTCTTCAACAAATGGCTTAACTGGTGGTGTGGTTCGATTCTGGAGATCAAGGTCCAGCTTCTTGGGAGCATAGTGATATGTCCCTAATCCCGATAGAGCATAAATAGCTTCTTCACAACTTTCAGCTTCCTCATTCTCTCCATTCATGAGCACAACCTCCAAAGGGTCATCAATAATTTGCTCTTCTTCAAGTAATTCTTTCACATCATCAAAGAAATCATGAGCCACCGAAAATAGACTTAGATCTTTGGGTTGCTTCATTGATTTGCACACATCAAAGCGAACCACTTCATCATTTATTCGGAATGAAAGCTCATTAGCTATCAAATCAATGAGCACACTTCCTGTAGAAAGGAAAGGGCGCCCTAAGATTATGGGAACTTCTGAGTCTGCCTCACATTCCAAAATAACAAAGTCTTCTAGAAATATGAAATAATAAACCTTTACCAATACATCACATAGAATACCAACAGGTCATTTTACCGACCTATCCGTCATGAAAAGCCTCATGTTGGTTGGAGTAGGATCACCCAACCCCAACTTCTTATACATTGATAATGGCATCAAATTGATGCTGGATCCTAAATCACATAATTCTTTGGCAAAATTCAAGGATCTAACGGTGCAAGGAATAGTGAAAGCTCTGGGGTCGGCTTTCTTCTGAACTATCGATCGGGTAGCGATTGCGCTGCAATGATGAACACCTTCTTTTAACTCATAGCTTGCTGCCTGGTTCTTTTTCAAAATATCCTTCATAAATTTTGCATACCCAGTAATTTGTTCAAGTTCCTCCACCAATAGAACATTAATGGTCAGTTGCTTTAACATAGTCATGAATTTGCTGAACTTCGTGTCATCCGCCACCTTCTTCAATCTTTGGGGAAAAGGTGGTGGTGGGTATGGAATTGTTCTTTCCACTGTTTTATTCTCCTCTTGCTTCCGTTTTTCTACTTTTTCAGGCTGCACGTCGCTGGGTGTGACGTCCTTGATGTCTTCCGCGGACTCCTCTCTTATTGGATTGTCATCCAAGTCCGCAGCTTTGTCAACCACTTGATTGCCTTTTTGCTGAAGTTTCAAGCACTTTACCACTTTTGGTAGTGTTGTACATGCATGACCCATCATTCGTTGGGTTTTGCACAGTATCACTAGGTAGAGTGCCAGCCTTTCTTTGATTGAGTGCTACTGAAAGTTGGCTCAATTGCTGCTCTATTTGCTTGATTGAAGTAGAATGTGAATCAACTAATTGTTTCATGGAGGACAAATCATTAATTACCTCCGTTACTCCCGCGCTCGTTGCTTCCACTCCTTTCAATAATTTAGCAATCATGTCTTCCATACTTCGAGAACTAGATGTGGTGGTGTCACGTCTTCCAGGGGGAACGTACAAACCACTCTTTTCATTCTTTTTCTTCCAACTACCTTGGTCCTTGTTTCCAGATTTATCATAATTGTTCCGACCTTGGTTTCCTTTGGTATTCCCATAGAAACCCCCCTGATTGTTCAAGTAGTTGGCCTCCTCTTCCGAATCAGATTTGTCTCTTCTTTTTGACGCAATAGCTTTCACTTTTTTGGTCTTCCCTGATAATAAATGCTTTGTAAGAAGATCCATTTGTTTTTTCATGTGCGCCATATCTTGATCACGTTCTTCTTCTCTTTTTCCTTGGTATGCAGTCATGACAATAGATAAAGTGGGGCTTGCTACCTCAGAATCCCTGGTATACCAAGCTCTACTTTGTTTCGTCATACGATCTAGCATATTGCTTGCTTGACCAAAGGTGAGGTCCATAAAAGATCCTCCAGCTGCGTTATCCACCACTGGTTTAGGTATTGAATTCAAGGCTCTGTATAATATCTCCATTAGGTGAACATTAGTCATATGATGGTTTGGGAATCTCGGTAGCTTTGTCTTGAACCTCTCCCATGTTTCATGAAGGGCTTCAGTGGGAAGCTGACGGAAGTTGCTGATTTTATGTCGCAATTGTGCTCTTTTGGAGGGCGGAAAGAATCTTTCTAGGAAAGCGTCTCTCAATTGCCTCCAATTTGTAATAGAATTAGGAGTCAGCCCATTCAACCATAGAGTTGCCTCTCCAGACAGAGAGAATGGAAATAGACGTAATCGAATTGCATTTTGACCAACACCATGATTGTCAAAGGACTTGCATGTAGAAATAAAGTTGATGAGATGCATATTCGGATCATCTCCTGCTAGTCCACCAAATAATCCCTTGAGTTGCAATAACTGAATCATGGTGCTTGTGATGTTGAACTTGGCTCCGGGCGCTAATGGTGGAGAAATAATGGCTCCTGTGGCTCCGGCTCCATCAAGATCATCATCATCGTCGTCGAAAGCTGGTTGAATGGGTTGGCGATCATACCTAAACTGAGCTTGTCGACCTCTTCAGTTGGTAGGTGTTATGATATCAGCATCACGCATAGGGTTTAGTAACCCGTCATCACCTAAATCCTCATCGTCGAGATTTGTTTCTCCAGGGTTATCAATGTTTTATTGTTGCACTTGAGCGGCGGCAAGAGCAGCTAATCTCGCCTGTTCCTGTTGAGCAGCCATCCTTTCGATTTCAGCTTGTGCTTCCATTCTCCCAATGCGTTGTGGTTCAGGATTGATAGGAAATAATGGTTGACCAGAAATTCAAGTATGGGACATGCACTGAATAAAAACCTGCAATAAACAAAAACAAACACTGAAAGTAAAAGTACGAGATTCTTTGACCAAAGGGTCTAGTAATTATCACGAACTTAATTGACACTTGTATTCCCCGTCAACGGCGCCAATTTTTGATAACGCTCAATCTACAACTCTCGTAGGAGTGTAAAGCAGTCGATAGCAAATATAGAATCCAACCTAGTTTGGTTATCGATCCCACAGGGAATAGCTTGGCCTACAAGTAAACAATTATTACTAGACTTTTAGTGAAAGTCTCGTAAAAAAGGGGGGAGTCTTGTCGTGCAAGTAATGTAAAAAAAGTATTAAAGTAAAAGCTGAAAATAAAAAGAAAGAATATTTAGTAAGTTGTAAACAATGAGAATTGAAGCGTTGGGGTTATGTCCACCTTCTGAGTTATACGTCTCTATTGGCTATGAGTGTGTGGAATTCAGACATTCATATGCTTATAGAGAATTGTATTCGATGGTAAATCCAGGCGTCTTGGTGGTTTTTCAATGGAAGTCTTCGCTTTTTGGCACAACGACAAATTTGGTCCCAGCAGCCACACCAAATTTTTGATAACGCTCAATCTACATCTCTCGTAGGAGTGTAAAGCGGTTGTTGGCAAATATAGAACCCAACCTGGGTTGGGTAACGATCCCATAGGGAATAGCTTGGTCAACAAGTAAGCAACTATTACTAGACTTTTAGTGCAAGTCTCGTAAAAAAGGGGGGAGTCTTGTCGTGCAAGAAATGTAAACAAAGTATTAAAGTAAAAGCTGAAAATAGCAAAATAAAAAGAAAGAATTTTTAGTAAGTTGTAAACAATGAGAATTGAAGTGTTGGGGTTATGTTCACCTTCTGAGTTATACGTCTCTATTGGCTATGAGTGTGTTGAATTCATACATGCATGTGCTTATAAAGAATTGTATTCGATGGTAAATCCAGGCGTCTTTCGACCTATTCGAGGATTATTTCACTTTAACTCTTTCGAGCTTAAAGAGTGTCTAAAGGTACGAATTCTGCAAGAGGTTAATCCAGTTATGGCATTAACTTTTTAATAGGGGATGGGACCCTACTACCTTGACACTATCTCTTTTCAAGACAAAAAACCTTTCTTTCGAACAAGTTAAATGTTATACGGGCGTATTCTTGCGTTTGCAACCACAAAGAATTTAGATTAAGATGAAGAGAATAATGATGTAAGCAGCATACGTGTCACGAACTCACAAACTCATAGAAATAGATAGTATCTCATTCGGCTTCCATAACCTCCACACAGAAGTTTAGTTACCCATGAGTACGAAGGAAATTACAATTGACATTGTTATTATACCACAATATTGATTAATTTCGTGTAGGACAAAAGTGGTAGGCGTTAGGCTTGAATTCCTTTGAAAAGTGACGATTCTCTTGTTGCGGAATTTAAGAATATATGAATAGAAGAAGAAAAATAGAATTAAGGGAAAGATTAGAATTGTTGGAAGAGTAGAATAGATTAATAGTTGAAGAATGAATTAGAAGATGTTTGTTCGAATGTGTATAAAAATCTCTAGCAAGATAGGTTATTTATAATACCCATATGCTAATCCTACTAAGCTAATGAAATATCTAACCAAATCCTACGAATTGTACTAGCTTAATGTATCATTATTCTAATCCAAATCAATTACTGCTAGTCCCCAAAGTCTTCAGAATTGCTGTTTTTGCCCAGGACAGATTTTCCATGCGCCATCTTTAGTCCTTGGCGTCCAAGATTGGCTTTTCTACTTTCGTGAAGCTTTCTTTGGTGTCAAGTAATCCATAAAATGCTAAATTCTGCATCATTTATACCTGAAACTTTACTAATCATGTTCGTTACCTCACTTACAAGAAAAAAGGACTAAAAGTGCATGAAATATATAATTTGTTCTCAAAACATGACACAAATATGGGTAAAATGTATTGATATAGGAGCGTAATATCGCCTATCATCAACACCCCACACTTGAAGCTTTGTTCGTCCTCGAACAAAATATCATGTCCTTCTACTGATCAACTTAGGGTTTCACAGCAACAACACAAAATATTCGTCAAGACAATCACAATAATTATCAACAAAAGATTAGTTTTCTGATCATTAGTAGAAACAATTCAACCTCTAGCATAGACGCGTGATGGTGGTCAACTTATATTCAAAAGTTAAGGTACAAAGAATCATATACAACTACCCAAAACTCATCAACCATGTGTGTCTCATAATATATTACCCATAATCACTCACAAGTATAGCATATTTTTCAAACATGTGAATCAAAATATCCTTGCTCTTGCTCTCACAAAGAATTCATATGTAGTAACTGATAACCATAGGCTTGCCCTTAGTGTAATACTCCACTAAATGTCACAATGCTAAGTTTAGGATCAAATAGGTCTTTTGATGGTTGTAATGTAGGCTAAGGGACGGGTAGGACTATTCTGGCCTAAAATAGTGACTAAGTTTCTAAGCGCTTTAATACATCACATTATATCATTGAAACTTTTTTTTTCTTTTAACATTTCTTCTTTCTTTTATTCTACCACCCTTATTCTCCTCTTTTGTTTTTCAATTTTAAGCATAACTCACTTTTCAACTTTCTTTTCTTTTTTTTTTCATAACATACCTCTTATGATAGCACTTTCTTTTTCATAACAATTTCAAGCACCATTACAATTTAAAGCATCATACTCACCCAATTTCTTCTTATTTCGTCACATGACTTTATACTTTTAAAGCACTTAGGAATTTGGATCAAATTACTGTCTTGAAAAAATGGATTAGGCTTACATACGAGGTTGTCAATGAAATAGGCTAAAGGCTCAAAAGGGTTTAACTAGGATGATGTCCATGGGTAGGTAAAACGAAGCTAAACATGTATAGGTTACCAAAGAAATGCCTAAATTATCTCCTAATCTTACACTCCTTATTTTCGCTTTGCATACATACCAGGCAAGTTCTAGCATCAGTCACAAACATAGAAAATACTATTAATCTTACACACACAAGGCACATGGTCGACTTTATTGGATGTAATGTAGACTGTTGACCTAACAAGTGAAGGAATTAAACCACATAATATCACATAATGAGTCACAACTAGAGCCTAAACATCTAAATAGTCACAATTGTAGCACATACTCTTATTATAATCTCATGCTGCCTATTAGAATAATTTCATGCGAAGCTAAGTTAAAAAAAAATATACTACTAAAAAAACTTTATCAAAAAAATGAAACACACAAAAAAAACGAAACAGAAATAAAACAATGTAAACAAACATAGATGCGAATAGAGAAGTATAGCATGCAATACCACCACCCCATACGTAAACGGGACACTGCCCTCAATGGAAAATAAATACAAAGAACTTGGTCAGTAGGACTCCTACTCTATGTCGGGGGTCATACCCCCTTCGTCGGAATCATCATAGGAGTTGTAGTCATTAGAATTCTCCTCCACGTCGGAGTCTGGCATTCGTCGCTCATCATCGGTTGGCACATCATCATCTAGAGGTTCCTCAAAGTATGTACCGACTCCACACATCTCCCTTACAAGCCTATTCATTGGACAGTCATGGTCCAGCTGTTGGATCTCTGCAGCAGTTGGAACGCGACCACCGTTCATCATTTTGAACTGAGTCATGCCATAAAGATGACGGAAGAAAATCTCATCTTGAGCATGTCTCTCCGCAGTAGTAAGGTTGACACCATGTGTTGTTTCAGCATCTTTGACCTTTGTGAGGTCAACCTTCTTCGGGTTATGTGCGAGTTTGTGATCAGCTGGTTCCTCTTCGATGTCCTCCTTCCTCAAGATTGCAGTCAACAGATTGCCAAAAGTGAAGTGGGACCGCTTGTGTAGCTTAGCTTTCCTCATTGTGGAGAAAATGATTGCCCCAAAGTTTATAGGGACATTCGTCATCAAAGTATATACTAGGCATACTCTATCTCTTGTTATCTTGGTGTACTGGGTCCCAGGAATAAGGCATGAGTTGACAATACGCAACCAGATTTTTGCTTCCCTAATCAAAGGAGCATATAGGAAGGTGTTGTGTCGTCCGGTGTCTTTTTGTCTGCTCCACCTTGCCATGGATCTACTTCCACAAAGTGTGTGTCGAATTGCTCTATATGGAGGTTTACTGTACAACTCTTTGAATGGTGCTAGGTCGACTGAAGGCAAGCCAAGAAAGGAGTTGAAGAATTCCACATTGAGTTGTAAAACTTGGCCCCGAATCTTGACCTCGCTGCCTATGGTTTTTGACGACCAGTTTGCGTAAAATTCTCTTGTCAAATCAAGATTGAATTCTCCCATGTCGCGGAAGATGAAATCCAGATTTAATGCCATGATTTTCGCGAACATGCGCGGCTCCTTCTTCTCTAGGCTGTCCTTGTTGATCAAGTCCACATGAACATATTTTCTTTCCTTGTTGTTCCTATACCATTATTTGGCTTCCTACTCAAGAACCCATTTTATTACAAATATTTGGCGGGGTAATTGCATTGAGGATGATTCTCCTTGGTCCTTGAGACTTCTCTTCTTTCCCTTTTGGGAAGTGGTAGCCTTATCTTGTCTTTCTTTAGGTGACATTGTACCTGAGACTTAAACAATATTAATGTTAGAATCAACTCAAAGGAAACAATTTATACACAAGCCATCGGGGTACCACCCCTCACTTAGGTTCGTTGATACAGATCGGTGAAGTGAAGGTGGTCAATTACTTAGATTTCATCGACATATGTTTTAGGAGCTATATTCCGACAAGAAAATCAGCGATGTATCACTTCTTGCAATCCTTGCAATACTTTCATGTTAGGTATAACAAGACTACTACATGGGGTTACATCATGGTGTAGTTTCTATCAACAAGCACAATCTCCTATGTCGGTAGGCAATTATAAGTCTTATCCCGATGAACGGGATAGTCTAACATGTAAGTATCCAGGTAACAATCTTATGCAATGTTCATAACCATAGCAATTCCGCAAAGAGTATAACAATGCAGTTAAAACCAAATTCAAGTCGAAAACAAGTTAAGATTATCCTAACGTACATGTTCACTCACATGGTTTTGTATCAACATTACAAACACATTTAACATCACCAATATTTCTACAAGATGTAGCAATTCATAATAGACATAGCAACGTAGTACTTACGAGAAATAGATGAAGAACAAGAGAGTACTTACGTGATTGAATCCTTTAGAGATGTTTATGTGAAATGGAAGAGTAAAAAGAAAGATTTTGAGATGATTTGGAGTGGATGTGCGGCGCCTTTAGGTCAAGATTCAATGTGTTTATGTTTAAAGACTAAGTCCCCTTTATATAGGAAAAGAATGGGTCGGGTTTTGACCCATTTAAAATCAGTTTTGGAGATAAAATGGGACCATAGGCGGCGCCTTTAGTTTTGCATATGCACAGTATAGGCGGCGCCTAATGCAAAGCATAAGCTAGCATAGGCGGCGCCTAGTGTAATGCATTTAGGGACCATAGGCGGAGCCTAGTGCATGGCATATGAGATACTGAGACCAAATGCTTCAGCATAGGCGGCGCCTATGCTATAGCATACTTGAGCATGGGCGGCGGCTATGTCTTTGCACACTAGATTCCGAGACCTTAGGCTATAGTATAGGTTTTGCCTTGTTCGTGGCCTAGTTTTACCTAGGCCTAGCTTTTATCGATGCCTATTTTGTCATGAGAAATTCTCAATCCATAGCCTTATGCATCCTTATTCCTAACTTACCACCTTTACCATGCAATACGTCCAAATCGTCAATTGAAACCAATCTCCTCATTGAATACCTTTTTCACCTATATTTGCTCAAAACAATGAAAACAATTAGTACAATGGGTTGCCTCCCACCAAGCGCCTTAGTTTTGGTCATGGCACGACTCTTATTTTTGGATTTTCATTTATCAAAAGAAAATCAAGTATTATAATGAAAGAAAGACAAAATGATAAACGATAAACGATAAACGAAAAATAATAAACGATAAACGATGGGTTGCCTCCAATCTAGCTACTTATTTATTGTCGTGGCTCGACATAGTTACCTCGAGTACTTAGACTTCGTCAAGATAAGTGATGGACATATAACTCATCGAGTCAAGAGGACCGATATATGGTTTAACACGTTGGCCATTCACTTTGAAGACAACACCATTATTGTCTTCCAATTCAACTACTCCAGACGAGTAGACTTGGATAACTTTGTATGGACTAGACCACTTGGATTTTAACTTACCTGGGAATAACTTCAATCAGGAATTGAAGTGAAGTACCATCTCATCTTTTTGGAAGTTTCGTCGAACAATCAACTGATCATGATACTTTTCCATCCGCTCATTGTATAGGTCTGACCTTTCATATGCATGGAGACAGAACTCATCTAATTCGTTCAGCTGCTCCAACCTCAGATTCATTGCATTATCCCTATTCAAATTCAATTGTTTCAACGCCCACAACGCCTTATGTTCGAGCTCAATGGGTAGATGACAAGCCTTCCCATAAACTAGTTGACAAGGAGACATGTCAATGGGTATTTTGAATGCAGTCCTATACGGAAATAGTGCATCATCTAGCTTCCGAGACCAATCGTTCCTATTCGCATTAACCATCTTTGCAAGGATTTGCTTGATCTCGCCATTGGAAACCTCTACTTGTCCACTAGTTTGGGGGTGATAAGGCGTGGCTACCTTATGTTGCTTGACACCATACTTGGCCCACACGGATTTGAATAGCTTGTTGCAAAAGTGAGATCCTCCATCACTTATGATAGTACGTGGTACTCCAAAACGAGAGAAGATATACTTCTTTAAGAACGCTACAACACGCATTTCTTCGTTGTCGGCTAATGCTACAGCTTCAACCCATTTCAAAACATAATCTACAACAACTAAGATGTACTTCATTCCAAACGAATTCACGAATGGACCCATGAAATCAATACCCCACACATCAAAGAGTTCTACCTCAAGAATTTTGGACATGGGCATCTCATGGTGTTTCGAAATAGCACCTTGAAGCTGGCATTGGTCGCACCTTCTAACATAGTCGTAGACATCTCTAACTATCGAAGGCCAATAATAACCACTTTGCAACACCTTTCTTGCTGTCCGATTACTTGCGTGATGTCCTCCAACTTGTGAAGTGTGGCATGCTTCTAAAATACTAGGCACCTCTACATGGGATATACATCGTCGAATAATACCATCCGCGCATCGTCGAAACAAATATGGCTCATCCCAATAGTAGTGTTGTACGTCATGTATAAACTTTCTCCTTTTGTGGTAAGATAAATTGGCAGGTATCACATTACTTACCACAAAATTTGCAAAGTCGGAATACCATTGTAATTTTTACATTGTTGTCGCTAATATCTCCTCGTTTGGGAATGCATCATCAATATGAATTTCTGGTTGTGCCACATGCTCATTCTCGAGTTTAGATAGGTAATCAGCCACTTGGTTCTCGCAACCTTTTCTATCCTTAACCTCAAAATCGAACTCTTGCAGCAGCCACACCCATCGAATTAACCCTGGTTTTGCATCCTTCTTTGTCATTAGATACCTAAGAGCTGCATGGTCTGTATGAACGATCACCTTAGTACCCAATAGATAGCCACGAAATATCTCAAACGCATTAACAACCGCTAGGAGCTCTTGTTTTGTCACAGTGTAGTTCCTGTGAGCTTCATTTAGGACCTTACTCGCATAGTAGATAGGATGAAATAATTTCTCTTTTCTCTGACCAAGAGCAGCTCCAACGGCTACACCACTAGCATCACACATGACTTCGAATGGGAGAGACCAAACTGGTGCTACCATAATGGGGGATTCAATGAGTTTTCCTTTGAGGCATTCAAATGCCTTTAAGAAATCTTTATTGAAGTCGAACTTTGCATCTTTCTCCAAGAGTTTGTACAATGGAGTAGCAATTTTGGAGAAGTCTTTGATGAATCGTCGATAGAAACCTGCATGGCTGAGAAAACTGCGAACTCCCTTTACCGAAATTGGAGGCGGTAGCTTCTCAATGACCTCAATTTTTGCTCGATCAACCTCAATTACCCTTTCAGAGATTTTGTGCCCAAGAACGATTCCTTCTTTTACCATGAAGTGGAACTTCTCCCAATTCAGCACTAGGTTGAATTATACACATCTTTACAACGCCATTCTTAGGTTTGCCAAGAACGCTTCAAAAGACTCACCAACAACTGAAAAGTCGTCCATAAATACCTCCAAAGTGTCTTCAACCATATCAAAAAAAATAGACATCATACAACATTGAAAGGTGGCTGGTGCATTTTATAGCCCGAATGGAATACGTTTGAAGGCAAACGTACCATATGGGCATGTAAACGTTGTCTTATCTTGGTCTTCGAGGTCAATACAAATCTGATTGTAGCCTGAATAACCATCAAGTAAACAAAACCATCCTTTACCCGCTAATCGATCTAGCATTTGGTCCATGAATGGCATTGGGAAGTGATCTTTGAGCGTCCAAGAATTCAGCTTTCGGTAGTCCATGCATACTCTCCTCCCAGTGACGGGTCTGAGTGGGATAAGCTCATTCTTCGCATTTGTGACCACAGTCATCCTCTTTTCTTGGGTACACATTGTACCAGGCTTACCCATGTACTATCAGAGATAGAATATATGGCTGCTGCGTCTAACCACTTGATAATTTCTTTCTTCACAACTTCTTGTATAGGTGGGTTTAGACGTCTCTGATGCTCAATGGTGGGTGTGCAATTTTCTTGAAGCTCAATCTTATGTGTACAAATACCAGGTGGAATACCAATAATATCCGCAATGGTCCATCCAATGGATCATATATACTTGCGTAGAATAGCAATAAGAGCTGCAAATTGTTGCTCATCCAAATCGGCTTCCACAATAACTGGAAATGTGTTTCCACTTCCTAATAATGCGTAATTTAAATGACTTGGCAGCTCCTTCAATTTTAACGTGGGTGGCTCTTCAACAGGTGGCTTAGCTGGTGGTGTGGGTCGATTCTTAAGATCAAGGTCCAGCTTCTTGGGAGCATAGCGATATGTCCCTAATCCAGATAGAGCACAAATAGCTTCTTCACAATTTTCAGCATCCTCATTCTCTCCATTCATGAGCACAACCTCCAAAGGGTCATCAATAATTTGCTCTTCATCAAGTAATTCATTCTCATCATCCACTGAAAATACACTTATATCTTTGGGTTTCTTCATTGATTTGCAAATGTCAAAGCGAACTACTTCGTTATTTATTCGGAATGAAAGCTCATTGGCTCTCAAATCAATGAGCACACTTCCTGTAGCAAGGAAAGGGCGCCCCAAGATTATGGGAACTTCTGAGTCTGCCTCAGAATCCAAAATATCAAAGTGTTCCAGAAAGATGAATGAAGAAACCTTTACCAATACATCACATAAAATACCAATAGGTCATTTTACCGACCTATCCGCCATGACAAACCTCATGTTGGTTGGAGTAGGATCACCCAACCACAACTTCTTATAGATTGATAATGGCATCAAATTGATGATGGATCCTAAGTCACATAATGCTTTGGCAAAATTCCTATATCCAACGGTGCAAGGAATAGTGAAAGCTCCGGGGTCGGCTTTCTTCTGAACTATCGATCGGGTAGCGATTGCGCTGCATTGATGAACATCTTCTTTCAACTCCTAGCTTGCTGCCCTCTTCTTTTTCAAAAGATCATTTATAAATTTTGCATACCCAGGCATTTGTTCAAGTGCCTCCACCAATGGAACATTAATGGTCAGCTGCTTTAACATAGTCATGAATTTGCTAAACTTTGTGTCATCCACCACCTTCTTCAATCTTTGGGGAAAAGGTGGTGGTGGGTATGGAAATGTTCTATACATGGCTTTCTTCTTCTCTTGCTTCCGTTTTTCCACTTTTTTAGGCTGCACATCATTGGGTGTGACATCCTTGATGTCTTCTGCGGACTGCTCTCCTATTGCGTTGTCATCCAAGTCCGTAGCTTCGTCAACCACTTGGTTGCCTTTTGCTGAATTGTCCAGCACCTTAACACTTCTGGTAGTGATGCCCATGCATGACCCATCATTCCTTGGGTTTTTCACAGTATCGCTAGGTAGAGTGCCGGCCTTTCCTTGATTGAGTGTTGCTGAATGTTGGCTCAATTGTTGCTCTATTTGCTTGATTGAAGTAGAATGTGAATCAACTAATTGTTTCTTGGAGGACAAATCATTAATTACCTCTGTTACTCCCGCGCTCGTTGCTTCCATTCCTTTCAATAATTTAGCCATCATGTCTTCCATACTTCCAGAACTAGATGTGGTGGTGTCACGTCTTCTAGGGGGAGCGTACAAACCACTCTTTTCATTCTTGTTCTTCCAACTACCTTGGTCCTTGTTTCCAAATTTATCATAATAGTTCCGACCTTGGTTGCCTTGGGTATTCCCACAGAAACCCCCCTGATTGTTCAAGTAGTTGGCCTCCTCTTCCGAATCAGATTCATCTCTTCCTTTTGACGCAATAGCTTTCACTTTTTCGGTCTTCCCTGATAACAAATGCTTTGTAAGAAGATCCATTTGTGTTTTCATGTGCGTCATATCTTGATCATGTTCTTCTTCTCTTCTTCTTTTGTCTGCAGTCATGCCAATAGATAAAGTGGGGCTTGCTACCTCAGAATCCCTGGTATGCCATGCTCTACTTTGTTTCGTCATACAATCTAGCATATTGCTTGCTTGACCAAAGGTGAGATCCATAAAAGATCCTCCAGCTGCATTATCCACCACTGGTTTAGTTATTGAATTCAAGGCTCTGTATAATATCTCCATTAGGTGAACATTAGTCATATGATGGTTTGGGCATCTCGCTAGCTTTGTCTTGAACCTCTCCCATATTTCATGAAGAGCTTCAGTGGGAAGCTGGCGGAAGTTGCTGATTTCATCTCGCAATTGTGCTCTTTTGGATGGCGAAAAGAATCTTTCTAGGAAAGCGTCTCTCAATTGCCTCCAATTTGTAATTGAATCAAGAGTGAGCCCATTCAACCATAGTGTTGCCTCCCCAGACAGAGACAATGGAAATAGATGTAATCGAGTTGCATTCTGACCAACACCAGGGTTGTCAAATGACTTTCATGTAGAAATAAAGTTGATGAGATGCATATTCGGATCATCGCCTGCTAGTCCACCAAACAATCCCTTGAGTTGCAATAACTGAATCATGGTGCTTGTGATGTTAAACTTGGCTCCGGGCGCTAATGGTGGAGGAATAATGGCTCCCGTGGCTCCGGAACCATCAAGATCATCATCATCACCACCGAGCTTGTCGACATCTTCGGTTGGCAGGTGTTATGATTTCGGCATCACGCCTATGGTTTAGTAACTCGTCATCACCTAAATCCTCATCGTCGGGATTTGTTGCTCGCCCAGGGTTATCAATGTTTTGTTGTTGCACTTGAGCGGCGGCAAGAGCAACTAATCTCGCCTGTTCCTGTTGAGCAGCCATTCTTTCGATTTAAGCTTGTGCTTCTATTCTACCAATGCGTTGTGGTTCAGGATTGATAGGTAATAATGGTTAACCAGAAGTTCTAGTATGGGGCATGCACTGAATAAAAACCTGTAATAAACAAAAACAAAAACTGAAAGTAAAAGTACGAGAATCTTTGACCAAAGGGTCTAGTAATTATCACAAACTTGATTGACACTCGTATTCCTCGGCAATGGCGCCAATTTAGATTAAGATGAAGAATGAATTATCATCGATCACACGTATGCTATACTGGCATATTCTTGTGTTTGCAAACACAAAGAATTTAGATTAAGATGAAGAGAATAATGATATAAGCAGCATACGTGTCACGAACTAACAAACTCATAGCAATAGATCGTATCTCATTCGGCTTCCATAACCCCAACAGAGAAGTTTAGTTACCCATGATTGCGAAGGAAATCACAATTGACATTGTTATTATACCACAATATTGATTAATTCCGTGTAGCATAAGAGTGGTAGGCGTTAGGCGTGAATTCCTTGGCAAAGTAACGATTCTCTTATTGCGGAATTTAAGAATAGATGAATAGAATAAGAAAAATAGAATTAAGGGAAAGATTAGAATTGTTGGAAGAGTATAATAGATTAATAGTTGAAGAATGAATTAGAAGATGTCTGTAAGAATATGCATAAAAATCTCTAGCAAGATAGGGTATTTATAATACCCATATCCTAATCCTACTAAGCTAATGAAATATTTAACCCAATTGTACTAGTTTAATGTAACATTATCCTAATCCAAATAAACTAATGAAATACTTAACCCAATTGTACTGGGTTAATGTATCATTATCCAAATCCAACTAAGTTGCTGCTAGTCCCCAAAGTCTTCAGAAATGTTGTTTTAGCCCGGGACAGATTTTTCATGCATCATTTATGGTCCTTAGGCGTCCAAGCTCCCTTTTCTTTCTTCGTGAAGGTTTCTTTGGCTTCAAGTAATCCATAAAATGCTTAATTCTGCATCATTTATACCTGAAACTTTGTTAATCATGCTTCTTATCTCACTTATAGGAAAAAGGATTAAAAGTGCATGAAATATATAATTTTTTCTCAAAACATGGCATAAATATGGGCAAAATATATTGATATAGGCGCGTAATATTGCATATCATCAATGGGTTGGATAATTCTTTTCATGGTGTTTAGCTATCTAGAAGCATTGACAATGACTTTTCCTCTCTACATCAAAACATAACCAAGACTAACTATGGAAGCATCATATCAAACTACAAATGCATCTGAACATTCTAACAAAGTCAAGATTGGGGTAGAAATAAGTCGAGTGTTGAGTTTCTGAAAACTCTTATTACAAGAATCTAAGAACTGAAATTTGACTTTCTTCTGAGTTAGTCGAGACATGGTGGATTCAATAGAATAAAACATCTCAACAAACCACCTGTAGTAGCCAACCAAACCCAATAAAATCCTAATATATGACGGATACTTGGTTTTGGGCAAGTTTTTCACTACTTTAGTCTTTTGACGATCAACTCTAATGCCATCACCATAAAAAATGTGGTTAAGAAAAGCTGATGATCATAGCAAAAATTCTCACATACTTAATTTAGCGAACATGTGATAAGCTCTAAAAGGGCCTGCAATACGATTCTCAAATGGTCTGCATAATCATCCTCACTATAGGAATAGAAAAGGATATGATCAATGAAGACTATGATGAACATGTCCAAGTACTGTTTGAACACCCATTTCATCAAGTCAATGAGAACTGCAGGGTCATTCCTTAGTCAAAAATACATAACTAGGAATTTTATGTAACCATACTGACTTTTAAAAGTGGTCTTCAAAATGTAATATTCTCCAACTCTAAAATTATGATACCCGGATCTGAGGTTTATCTTAGAGATATACCTGGCACCCTGAAGTTGGATCAACAAGTCATCAATCCTGCAGAGTAGATACTTATTCTTATTAGTAACTTTATTTAACGGACGGTAGTTGATGCACATTCTGGGAGAACTATCTTTCTTATACTCAAATAAGACAAGAGCACCCGATGGAGAAACAATGGGCCTGATAAAACCCTTATCTAAGAGATATTTTAACTATTCCTTAAACTCTGTAAGCTTATCTATAGCCATTCGGTAGGATGGAATAGAGATAGGTTGTCTATCTAGAATGAGATGTTTTCCGAAGTCCATTTCCCTCACAGGAGAAACTTATGGTAGACCCTCAGGTAACACATTTGGAAATTCCCTAAACACTTAAATGAATTCAAGACTTGTACTCGTAGAACTAGAGTCTTTGCATCAAAAAGGATGGTAAACACACCCTTTAGATGTCATCTTTTTTATTTGAAGATAAGAACAACCTAACCCCTAAGTACTAAAGTATTTTCCCTTCATTCAATTACTAGTTCCTTGGGAAACTAAAACTTAATGACTCTATTTCTACAAATAATAGAGGCATTGAATGAGTGGAGACAATCCATGCCGAGAATGGCATCAATATTGGTCATGTATAACTCTATGAGTTCAACTGATGTTATTTTTCTAAGATACTATGACTGGGCAGTTTCTGGATACCTGTTTGGATGTAATAAATTTGTCCAATAGTGTAGATAATAAGAAAGGCTCAACTAATATTTTGGGACAGACACTAAAATTGATATCTATATATGGAGTTACAAAAGAAAGTGAAGCTCAGGATCTTACAATGCATATACATGAAGATGGAAAACTAGTAACGTACATGTAACCACATCAGGATAACTTTCCAGATCATGTCAAATATTTAGTGAATAAAAACTATTCTGACACAGCCCAATAGTGGCATTAGTAGTCGCACCCTGCTTAGTTGAGCGACCTGCTGGAGCTGAATAACGAGTGGACTGACCCTGCTAACTTTCGCTCCGGCAATCCCTGACCCTATGGCCTGTCTTTCCACCTCAACAACACCCATCACTTCAAGCTTTACACTTACCTTGGTGATTCCTAACACACTTCTTATAGAGAGAATTATTACGAAAAATGTTAATACTACCATGCAACATAGAGCCCGACGCTCTATCCTAACTGTATTGCTTGAACATATGCACCATTGCACTATTTGAAGATGGATTTGGGACCAAAAATTTATAATGGAACTTAGAACAATTACAACTTTCTTACATTGGTTGATAAAAGTATAAACTACCTAATCTGGCCCTCTTATTCTCTCTATCTTTCTCCATAAACATTTCCTTCTCAATCATCTAAGAATGAGCCAAAAGCCTAAATCGGTCCATCTACTTAATCTACATAATAGTCCTACACTCTTAAAAATACTAGGAGATACACCATACACAAATTTCCTTATTTTATGCCTACTCTATGCCACTATTTAGGAGCATACCTTGCCAACTGAATTATCTTAAGCAATTACTCCTTTACGTTCATACTACCTTGCTTCAAAGTGATAAACTTATAAACCTTAGTTTCACTAAATGCTAATCAAAAGAACATGTCAAAGAAAGCCATGTTAAACTCCTCCCACACTATCAGTCCAACATCAACACCACGATATTTCTTCCACTACTTACACCACGATATTTCTTCCACTACTTAAACCAAGTGTGAGCTATCATCCTACAACTGATATGTTGCCAACTCTGCACTCTTACTCGAACTGACTCCCAGTATATTTGACACTTTAAAAACCATATCCAGAAACTCATGTGCATCCTCCTCAGACTTGGATAAAAAAAGTATTCATTCGATTAAAATACCAAATCTTAACTAAAACTATATTTTCTACCGAATTGACAGATAATTGTTCTTAGCAACTACAGAATAGTCTAGGGTAGTGAAAGCTTCCTTGAATTTGGCATGAGAGACATGCTCATTCAAGGGATCTTCCGAAACAGGCAATAGTGTGGGCTGATCCTCATTAATTCTCTGTTGTTTCTTCTAGGAGGCAATGTATGTAAATGAAAGAAAAGATGAGTTAGAAAGATACTTTAAATAAAATTTGTTATCTTTCACAAGATATGAACACTAAAAGAAGGGACATTTCCTAAAACATTCCATAAGTGTGGTGCGCTTCACACCCATGAACACGACTCTAATCAATGTAGTTCTCAGACTCCCTAAGACAATTTAAAACCTTAGGCTCTATTATAAACATTTATCCTTACTCGAGGATACCCCCTAGTCGCGACAACAGTGCTTACGCCGACAAGTGACCACAGGATAAACAATAGTGGTACCTACTATGAGCACTAAAAGAAATAGTAATCCACCACATATAAGGAAGGTAAGATGATAAGATATTGTAAAACTTGCTACTAAAATACATATCAAAATATGTCTAAAATATCTGATGGAATACAAGAAAATAGTTTTCTATCTAAAAACCACTGATAACATCGAAACATCATAAGAAGTTGATGGGATAGACCCGCAACTAACTCGACATAATAAAAAATTAAAGTAACTGAAATAAAGAAATCATCTCATCGATAGATGAGGACTCACCATTACTGCCACTGAGTAACTCTGAGATGTTTAATAATGATCAAGAAACAATGTATACGAACATATGTTATAAAACAATATAGTTCAAAGAAAAGTATGTTGTCAGTAGTTTAAATGTACTTGTATATGAGATAAGGAATGGCTGAAATGCATGACGTAACTGAGCATAAATGCATGAACATGTAACATCTGACAATGCAAGACCTAGCATAAACATGGTTTTAAGATAATATGAAATCTGAAAGACTAAGAGCTATAAATTGAGTAACTGAAAATAGATACACTTTGTAAAGCACAGTTGACTAAAATACACTAATTAATGTACTCAGACTATGGGAGGTATCACATAACCGACGTGCGCCAACCTTAGCTAATCAGGGTCCAACCTGTAACCCCGTTAGAAGGGTGTCAGTACCGTGCCATGGGTACTAACACTGGCTACGTGGATCCACTAAACAAGTATCCCAAAGGACTAAGGAGTCACCTTCTACTGGCAGGTGCCCTCAAGAGATATTTGTCAACCCTTGATGGATAGGTAGATATCTCAACCCTACATTGGCTATGTAGTTCTGAAAATTAGGGACTGCTACTAGAGGTCACACCCTCTACTAGAAGGGGATTTCTCATTGCTACATCCTACTCCCAACCAAGATGAAACAATCACTAGACTAAACTAAACTGGAATAAACATTATAACATAACTGATAGTGCACATCATGATCATAAATATCTGAGTAAATAATAAGACTCTTGGTTTCACTAAATTACTACTTAAAATATCAGAAATAATTAAAACATTTACGTATCAGGTGTTTACAACGCACCATAACTGAATGACCATATATCACAATAGCAACACTTAAAACCATAGGGTGGGAATCATGTTAGGATCATGACCTTGAACATGAGAATGTTTTAAAAATAGGAAATCAACATGATTACATGGCTAAATTCATAAAATAGGGATTTAACATGAAATTCACTTGAATCATTCATGGGAAATTGTAGTTTAAAACATGAATTTACCTAATCTTTCATGGGATCATATGTGAACAGGAAATTGAGCTCAATAACTAATGAAAGACATGATTTAATCCATCTTTATCATATAAAACTCCATAGTAAGAGACAAATTGGTATAAGAAAAACAAGGATGTGTCAAAACACACTCCAAGTCAGTCCACAAATCTTAAGGATCTGAGGAACTTTTCGGAGACCATTCTCGGATTCGCTAACAACAATAAGAATCGAAGATACAATGGTGTAGATAACACCAAAATAGGAACAATAGCAAGTGGCAAACAAAAATAAGAGGATGAAAAAGATGAACACAAGACACAAGTTTCGGATTCCATAATAACTACAAGACCCCACGGTTACAACAACAAAATAAAGAAACAATTACCTAAAACAAATGGATAGATAGATCGAATACATGAAGGCATAATCTTAAGAACCCAAGAGCTTATTCCACTCTTGGACCCTTAAAACTACACACAACAATTCACCTATCTCTTACATTGTCACAAGTGGGACATCAATACCCCAAGCATCCAACGTTTCAATGATTTAATCCAACACGAGTGATTCCACACTTAAGTTTAAACATAGTTACAATTTTGGCCAAGGATGGCCTTTCTATCAAATAAATGTTTCAAAGTGTTACACTTTAATATTAATCCAAATCTCATAAATGAAACCCTACCTTATTCTTTTTATTGTGTATTATAAATAATACGTAAAATGACCAAAAGGCCCCTTAGTGAAGGGGCACCCCTTTAGTTTATGTAGTGGAATATTTCGGGACCCTCTAGTGTATGTAATCAACTATTTTGGTGTGACTTTAGGTCCTATTTTGCAGTTCAATTTCTCACACCAAGTCTCGGGTCCAACACACACTCTCATAAATGCATCTACGTAATCATACTTGTATCATACTCCCCCAACTGAAAAGGATTAGACCTTGAATTCATACCTTGCAAAATCAAGAGAAGACAAACAAGCACACATCCATATGACATGAGGTTTAGGTTTAGCAAAATAAACATATCAACATAACATACAGAGGAAGAAAAAATTTTAAGTATATCCACTGATCCTTTGTATGAAACATTAAAAGACTAGTATTAATGTTACAAAGGAAGTGGCTCAGATAAACATAAAAAAAATAAACCTATGATGAGAATAGTCCTTTCCTATCCAATGTTGGCACTGGATCAAATGATAGTTTTAACCAATGGCTTAGGTCTCATCCACTCCACTTACAAAGGATCGGTGGATATACTTCAAATTTGTTCTTCCTTTGCATGTCATGAAATTAGGAATACGTTCGACATCACTATAGAAAATACCATGAGCACTAAGATGGTAGAGAAAGATATCACATAAGTCAACTACAACTATGGTGTCCTCATGCAAGTACTTACTCATTTCAAGTTGAATTTCATTAGTATGCTAAACATAGGAAACATACGAAGAATGAGTAAATAGCATTTCTAGGCATACAACACTTTCTCTTTCGTTAGAATTGTCCATATATATAAACTATCAAGGGTATCAAAGGGATATAAATCAAGAATTAAATAATAAGGGCCAAGAACACTCCTACCATACTCTAAGATTGCACCGGGTTCAAATGAGAGAAGTAGCCATGGGCATGGGTTTTGGTCATATTCCACTACAAAAGGTTAACCCTACATTAGCTATGTTGTTCTGAAAATTAGGGACTGCTACTAGATGTCACACCCTTTACTAGAAGGGGATTTCTCATTGCTACATCCTACTCCCCACCAAGCTGAAACAATCACTAGACTAAACTAAACTGGAATAAACATTATAACATAACTGATAGTGCACATCATGATCATTAATATCTGAGTAAATAATAAGACTCTTGGTTTCACTAAATTACTACTTAAAAGATCAGAAATAATTAAAACATGTAGGTATCAGGTGTTTACAACGCACAATAACTGAATGACTATAAATCACAATACCAACACTTAAAACCATAGTGTGGGATTCATCTTTCGAAGACCCAAAACATAGACATTTCATCAAACATGTTAGGATCATGACCTTGAACATGAGAATGTTTTAAAAATAGGAAATCAACATGATTACATGGCTAAATTCATAAACTAGGGATTTAACATGAAATTCACTTGAATCATTCATGGGAAATTGTAGTTTAAAACATGAATTTACCTAATCTTTCATGGGACCATATGTGAACAGGAAATTGAGTTCAATCACTAATGAAAGATATGATTTAATCCATCTTTATCATATAAAACTCCAAAGTAAGAGACAAATTGGTATAAGAAAAACAAGGATGTTCCAAAACACACTCCAAATCAGTCCACAAATCTTAAGGATCTGAGGACCTTTTCGGAGACCACTCTCCGATTCGCTAACAACAACAAGAATTGAAGTTACAATGGTGTAGATAACCCCAAAACAGGAACAATAGCAAGTGGTAAACAACAATAAGAGGATGAAAAAGATGAACACAAGACACAAGTTGCGGATTCCATAATAACAACAAGACCCCACGGTTACAACAACAAAATAAAGAAACAATTACCTCAAACAAAGGGATAGATAGATCGAATACATGAAGGAATAATCTTAAGAACCCAAGAGCTTATTCCACTCATGGACCCTTAACACTACACACAACAATTCACCTATCTCTTACATTGTCACAAGTGGGACATCAATCTCCCAAGCATCCAACGTTTCAATGATTTAATCCAACACGAGTGATTCCACACTTAAGTTTAAACATAGTTACAATTTCGGCCAAGGATGGCCTTTCTATCAAATAAATGTTTCAAAGTGTTACACTTTAATATTAATCAAAATCTCATAAATGAAACCCTACATTATTCTTTTTATTGTGTATTATAAATAATAGGTAAAATGACCAAAAGGCCCCCTTAGTGAAGGGGCACCCCTTTAGTTTATGTAGTGGACTATTTTGGGACCCTCTAGTGTATGTAATCAACTATTTTGGTGTGACTTTAGGTCCTATTTTGCAGTTCAATTTCACACGCCAAGTCTCGGGTCCAACACGCACTCTCATAAATGCATCTACGTAATCGTACTTGTATCATCCTCCCCCTCTTGAAAAGGATTAGACCTTGAATTCGTACCTTGCGAAATTAAGAGAAGACAAACAAGCACACATCCATATGACATGAGGTTTAGGGTTAGCAAAATAAACATATCAACATAACATGCAGAGGAAGAACAAATTTTAAGTATATCCACTGATCGTTTGTATGAAACATTAAAAGACTAGTATTAATGTTACAAAGGAAGTGGCTCAGATAAACATAAGAAAAAGAAACCTAAGACGAGAATTATCCGTTCCTATCCTATGTTGGCACTGGATCAAATGATAGTTTTAACCAATGGCTTAGGTCTCATCCACTGCTACTAACAAAGGATCGGTGGATATACTTCAAATTTTTTCTTCCATTGCATGTCATGAAATTAGGCATACGCTCTACATCACTATCGAAAATACCATGAGAACTAAGATGGTAGAGAAAGATATCACATAAGTCAACTCCAACTATGGTGTCCTCATGCAAGTACTTAATCATTTCAAGTTGAATTTCATTAGTATGCTCAACATAGGAAACATACGAAGAATGAGTAAATAGCATTTCTAGGCATACAACACTTTCTGTTTTGTGAGAATAGTCCATAGATATAAACTATCATGGGTATCAAAGGGATATAAATCAAGAATTAAAGAATAAGGGCCAAGACCACTCCTACCATACTGTAAGATTGCACCGGGGTCAAATGAGAGAAGTAGGCATGGGCATGGGTTTTGGTCATATTCCACTTCAAAAGGTTAACCCTACATTGGCTATGTAGTTCTGAAAATTAGGGACTGCTACTAGAGGTCACACCCTCTACTAAAGGGGATTTCTCATTGCTACATCCTACTCCCAACGAAGCTGAAAACAATCACTAGACTAAACTAAACTGGAATAAACATTATAACATAACTGATAATGCACATCATGATCATTAATATCTGAGTAAATAATAAGACTCTTGGTTTCACTAAATTACTACTTAAAATATCAGAAATAATTAAAACATGTAGGTATCAGGTGTTTACAACGCACCATAACTGAATGACCATAAATAACAATACCAACACTTAAAACCATAGGGTGGGAATCACCTTTCAAAGACCCAAAACATAGACATTTCATCAAACATGTTAGGATCATGACCTTGAACATGAGAATGTTTTAATAATAGGAAATCAACATGATTACATGGCTAAATTCATAAACTAGGGATTTAACATGAAATTCACTTGAATCATTCATGGGAAATTGTAGTTTAAAACATGAATTTACCTAATCTTTCATGGGACCATATGTGAACAGGAAATTGAGTTCAATCACTAATGAAAGATATGATTTAATCCATCTTTATCATATAAAACTCCAAAGTAAGAGACAAATCGGTATAAGAAAAACAAGGATGTTCCAAAACACACTCCAAATCAGTCCACAAATCTTAAGGATCTGAGGACCTTTTCGGAGACCACTCTCGGATTCGCTAACAACAACAAGAATCGAAGATACAATGGTGTAGATAACACCAAAACAGGAACAATAGCAAGTGGTAAACAACAATAAGAGGATGAAAAAGATGAACACAAGACACAAGTTTCGGATTCCAAAATAACAACAAGACCCCACGGTTACAACAACATAATAAAGAAACAATTACCTCAAACAAAGGGATAGATAGATCGAATACATGAAGGAATAATCTTAAGAACCCAAGAGCTTATTCCACTTTTGGACCCTTAACACTACACACAACAATTCACGTATCTCTTACATTGTCACAAGTGGGACATCAATCTCCCAAGCATCCAACGTTTCAATGATTTAATCCAACACGAGTGATTCCACACTTAAGTTTAAACATAGTTACAATTTCGGCCAAGGATGGCCTTTCTATCAAATAAATGTTTCAAAGTGTTACACTTTAATATTAATCAAAATCTCATAAATGAAACCCTACATTATTCTTTTTATTGTGTATTATAAATAATAGGTAAAATGACCAAAAGGCCCCCTTAGTGAAGGGGCACCCCTTTAGTTTATGTAGTGGACTATTTTGGGACCCTCTAGTGTATGTAATCAACTATTTTGGTGTGACTTTAGGTCCTATTTTGCAGTTCAATTTCACACGCCAAGTCTCGGGTCCAACACGCACTCTCATAAATGCATCTACATAATCGTACATGTATCATCCTCCCCCTCTTGAAAAGGATTAGACCTTGAATTCGTACCTTGCAAAATTAAGAGAAGACAAACAAGCACACATCCATATGACATGAGGTTTAGGGTTAGCAAAATAAACATATCAACATAACATGCAGAGGAAGAACAAATTTTAAGTATATCCACTGATCCTTTGTATGAAACATTAAAAAACTAGTATTAATGTTACAAAGGAAGTGGCTCAGATAAACATAAAAAAAATAAACCTAAGACGAGAATAATCCGTTCCTATCCTATGTTGGCACTGGATCAAATGATAGTTTTAACCAATGGCTTAGGTCTCATCCACTGCTACTAACAAAGGATCGGTGGATATACTTCAAATTTTTTCTTCCTTTGCATGTCATGAAATTAGGCATACGCTCTACATCACTATCGAAAATACCATGAGAACTAAGATGGCAGAGAAAGATATCACATAAGTCAACTCCAACTATGGTGTCCTCATGCAAGTACTTAATCATTTCAAGTTCAATTTCATTAGTATGCTCAACATAGGAAACATACGAAGAATGAGTAAATAGCATTTCTAGGCATACAACACTTTCTGTTTTGCCAGAATAGTCCATAGATATAAACTATCATGGGTATCAAAGGGATATAAATCAAGAATTAAATAATAAGGGCCAAGACCACTCCTACCATACTATAAGATTGCACCGGGGTCAAATGAGAGAAGTAGGCATGCGCATGGGTTTTGGTCATATTCCACTTCAAAAGGTTAACCCTACATTGGCTATGTAGTTCTGAAAATTAGGGACTGCTACTAAAGGTCACACCCTCTACTAAAGGGGATTTCTCATTGCTACATCCTACTCCCAACGAAGCTGAAAACAATCACTAGACTAAACTAAACTGGAATAAACATTATAACATAACTGATAATGCACATCATGATCATTAATATCTGAGTAAATAATAAGACTCTTGGTTTCACTAAATTACTACTTAAAAGATCAGAAATAATTAAAACATGTAGGTATCAGGTGTTTACAACGCACCATAACTGAATGACCATAAATAACAATACCAACACTTAAAACCATAGGGTGGGAATCATCTTTCAAAGACCCAAAACATTGACATTTCATCAAACATGTTAGGATCATGACCTTGAACATGAGAATGTTTTAATAATAGGAAATCAACATGATTACATGGCTAAATTCATAAACTAGGGATTTAACATGAAACTCACTTGAATCATTCATGGGAAATTGTAGTTTAAAACATGAATTTACCTAATCTTTCATGGGACCATATGTGAACAGGAAATTGAGTTCAATCACTAATGAAAGATATGATTTAATCCATCTTTATCATATAAAACTCCAAAGTAACAGACAAATCGGTATAAGAAAAACAAGGATGTTCCAAAACACACTCCAAATCAGCACACAAATCTTAAGGATCTGAGGACCTTTTCGGAGACCACTCTCGGATTCGCTAACAACAATAAGAATCGAAGATACAATGGTGTAGATAACACCAAAACAGGAACAATAGCAAGTGGTAAACAACAATAAGAGGATGAAAAAGATGAACACAAGACACAAGTTTCGGATTCCATAATAACAACAAGACCCCACGGTTACAACAACAAAATAAAGAAACAATTACCTCAAACAAAGGGATAGATAGATCGAATACATGAAGGAATAATCTTAAGAACCCAAGAGCTTATTCCACTCTTGGACCCTTAACGCTACACACAACAATCACCTATCTCTTACATTGTCACAAGTGGGACATCAATCTCCCAAGCATCCAACGTTTCAATGATTTAATCCAACACTAGTGATTCCACACTTAAGCTTAAACATAGTTACAATTTCGGCCAAGGATGGCCTTTCTATCAAATAAATGTTTCAAAGTATTACACTTTAATATTAATCTAAACCTCATAAATGAAACCCTACATTATTCTTTTTATTGTGTATTATAAATAATAGTTAAAATGACCAAAAGGCCCCTTAGTGAAGAGGCACCCCTTTAGTTTATGTAGTGGACTATTTTGGGACCCTCTAGTGTATGTAATCAACTATTTTGGTGTGACTTTAGGTCCTATTTTGCAGTTCAATTTCACAAGCCAAGTCTCGGGTCCAACACACACTCTCATAAATGCATCTACGTAATCGTACTTGTATCATCCTCCTCCTCTTGAAAAGGATTAGACCTTGAATTCGTACCTTGCAAAATCAAGAGAAGACCAACAAGCACACATCGATATGAACTGAGGTTTAGGGTTAGAAAAATAAACATATCAACATAGCATGCAGAGGAAGAACAAATTTTAAGTATATCCACTGATCCTTTGTATGAAACATTGAAAGACTAGTATTAATGTTACAAAGGAAGTGGCTCAGATAAATATAAAAACAATAAACCTAAGACGAGAATAATCCTTTCCTATCCTTTGTTGGCACTGGATCAAATGATAGTTTTAACCAATGGCTTAGGTCTCATCCACTGCTACTTACAAAGGATCGGAGGATATACTTCAAATTTGTTCTTCCTTTGCATGTCATGAAATTAGGCATACGCTCTATATCACTATAGAAAATACCATGAGCACTAAGATGGTAGAGAAAGATATCACATAAGTCAACTCCAACTATGGTGTCCTCATGCAAGTACTTACTCATTTCAAGTTGAATTTCATTTGTATGCTCAATATAGGAAACATACAAAGAATGAGTAGATAGCATTTCTAGGCATACAACACTTTCTCTTTCATGAGAATAGTCCATAGATATAAAGTATCATGGGTATCAAAGGGATATAAATAAAGAAATAAAGAATAAGGGCCAAGACCACTCCTACCATACTCTAAGATTGCACCGGTGTCAAATGAGAGAAGTAGCCATGGGCATGGGTTTTGGTCATATTCTACTTCAAAAGGTTAACCCTACATTGTCTATGTAGTTCTGAAAATTATGGACTGCTACTAGAGGTCACACCCTCTACTAGAAGGGGATTTCTCATTGCTACATCCTACTCCCAACCAAGATGAAACAATCACTAGTCTAAAGTAAACTGGAATAAACATTATAACAAAACTGATAGTGCACATCATGATCATAAATATCTGACTAAATAATAAGACTCTTCGTTTCACTAAATTACTACTTAAAAGATCAGAAATAATTAAAACATGTAGGTATCAGGTGTTAACAACGCACCATAACTGAACGACCATAAATCACAATACCAACACTTAAAACCATAGGGTGGGAATCATCTTTCAAAGACCCAAAACATAGACATTTCATCAAACATGTTAGGATCATGCCATTGAACATGAGAATGTTTTTAAAATAGGAAATCAACATGATTACATGGCTAAATTCATAAACTAGGGATTTAACATGAAATTCACTTGAATCATTCATGGGAAATTGTAGTTTAAACCATCAATTTACCTAATCTTTCATGGGATCATATGTGAACAGGAAATTGAGTTCAATCACTAATGAAAGACATGATTTAATCCATCTTTATCATATAAAACTCCATAGTAAGAGACAAATTGGTATAAGAAAAACAAGGATGTGTCAAAACACACTCCAAATCAGTCCACAAATCTTATGGATTTGAGGACCTTTTCGGAGACCACTCTCGGATTCGCTAACAACAACAAGTATCGAAGATACAATGGTGTAGATAACACCAAAACAGGAACAATAGCAAGTGATAAACAACAATAAGAGGATGAAAAAGATGAACACAAGACACAAGTTTCGGATTCCATAATAACAACAAGACCCCACGGTTACTACAACAAAATAAAGAAACAATTACCCCAAACAAAGGGATAGATAGATCGAATACATGAAGGCATAATCTTAAGAACCCAAGAGCTTATTCCACTCTTGGACCCTTAACGCTACACACAACAATTCACCTATCTCTTACATTGTCAAAAGTGGGACATCAATCACCCAAGCATCCAACGTTTCAATGATTTAATCCAACACTAGTGATTCTACACTTAAGCTTAAACATAGTTACAATTTCGGCCAAGGATGGCCTTTCTATCAAATAAATGTTTCAAAGTATTACACTTTAATATTAATCTAAACCTCATAAATGAAACCCTACATTATTCTTTTTATTGTGTATTATAAATAATAGTTAAAATGACCAAAAGGCCCCTTAGTGAAGAGGCACCCCTTTAGTTTATGTAGTGGACTATTTTGGGACCCTCTAGTGTATGTAATCAACTATTTTGGTATGACTTTAGGTCCTATTTTGCAGTTCAATTTCACAAGCCAAGTCTCGGGTCCAACACACACTCTCATAAATGCATCTACGTAATCGTACTTGTATCATCCTCCTCCTCTTGAAAAGGATTAGACCTTGAATTCGTACCTTGCAAAATCAAGAGAAGACCAACAAGCACACATCCATATGAACTGAGGTTTAGGGTTACCAAAATAAACATATCAACATAGCATGCAGAGGAAGAACAAATTTTAAGTATATCCACTGATCCTTTGTATGAAACATTGAAAGACTAGTATTAATGTTACAAAGGAAGTGGCTCAGATAAATATAAAAACAATAAACCTAAGACGAGAATAATCCTTTCCTATCCTTTGTTGGCACTGGATCAAATGATAGTTTTAACCAATGGCTTAGGTCTCATCCACTGCTACTTACAAAGGATCGGAGGATATACTTCAAATTTGTTCTTCCTTTGCATGTCATGAAATTAGGCATACGCTCTATATCACTATAGAAAATACCATGAGCACTAAGATGGTAGAGAAAGATATCACATAAGTCAACTCAAACTATGGTGTCCTCATGCAAGTACTTACTCATTTCAAGTTGAATTTCATTTGTATGCTCAATATAGGAAACATACAAAGAATGAGTAGATAGCATTTCTAGGCATACAACACTTTCTCTTTCATGAGAATAGTCCATAGATATAAAGTATCATGGGTATCAAAGGGATATAAATAAAGAAATAAAGAATAAGGGCCAAGACCACTCCTACCATACTCTAAGATTGCACCGGTGTCAAATGAGAGAAGTAGCCATGGACATGGGTTTTGGTCATATTCTACTTCAAAAGGTTAACCCTACATTGTCTATGTAGTTCTGAAAATTAGGGACTGCTACTAGAGGTCACACCCTCTACTAGAAGGGGATTTCTCATTGCTACATCCTACTCCCAACCAAGATGAAACAATCACTAGTCTAAAGTAAACTGGAATAAACATTATAACATAACTGATAGTGCACATCATGATCATAAATATCTGACTAAATAATAAGACTCTTCGTTTCACTAAATTAATACTTAAAAGATCAGAAATAATTAAAACATGTAGGTATCAGGTGTTAACAATGCACCATAACTGAATGACCATAAATCACAATACCAACACTTAAAACCATATGGTGGGAATCATCTTTCAAAGACCCAAAACATAGACATTTCATCAAACATGTTAGGATCATGCCATTGAACATGAGAATGTTTTTAAAATAGGAAATCAACATGATTACATGGCTAAATTCATAAACTAGGGATTTAACATGAAATTCACTTGAATCATTCATGGGAAATTGTAGTTTAAACCATGAATTTACCTAATCTTTCATGGGATCATATGTGAACAGGAAATTGAGTTCAATCACTAATGAAAGACATGATTTAATCCATCTTTATCATATAAAACTCCATAGTAAGAGACAAATTGGTATAAGAAAAACAAGGATGTGTCAAAACACACTCCAAATCAGTCCACAAATCTTATGGATTTGAGGACCTTTTCGGAGACCACTCTCGGATTCGCTAACAACAACAAGTATCGAAGATACAATGGTGTAGATAACACCAAAACAGGAAAAATAGCAAGTGATAAACAACAATAAGAGGATGAAAAAGATGAACACAAGACACAAGTTTCGGATTCCATAATAACAACAAGACCCCACGGTTACTACAACAAAATAAAGAAACAATTACCCCAAACAAAGGGATAGATAGATCGAATACATGAAGGCATAATCTTAAGAACCCAAGAGCTTATTCCACTCTTGGACCCTTAACGCTACACACAACAATTCACCTATCTCTTACATTGTCACAAGTGGGACATCAATCTCCCAAGCATCCAACGTTTCAATGATTTAATCCAACACTAGTGATTCCACACTTAAGCTTAAACATAGTTACAATTTCGGCCAAGGATGGCCCTTCTATCAAATAAATGTTTCAAAGTATTACACTTTAATATTAATCTAAACCTCATAAATGAAACCCTACATTATTCTTTTTATTGTGTATTATAAATAATAGTTAAAATGACCAAAAGGCCCCTTAGTGAAGAGGCACCCCTTTAGTTTATGTAGTGGACTATTTTGGGACCCTCTAGTGTATGTAATCAACTATTTTGGTGTGACTTTAGGTCCTATTTTGCAGTTCAATTTCACAAGCCAGGTCTCGGGTCCAACACACACTCTCATAAATACATCTACGTAATCGTACTTGTATCATCCTCCTCCTCTTGAAAAGGATTAGACCTTGAATTCGTACCTTGCAAAATCAAGAGAAGACCAACAAGCACACATCCATATGAACTGAGGTTTAGGGTTACCAAAATAAACATATCAACATAGCATGCAGAGGAAGAACAAATTTTAAGTATATCCACTGATCCTTTGTATGAAACATTGAAAGACTAGTATTAATGTTACAAAGGAAGTGGCTCAGATAAATATAAAAACAATAAACCTAAGACGAGAATAATCCTTTCCTATCCTTTGTTGGCACTGGATCAAATGATAGTTTTAACCAATGGCTTAGGTCTCATCCACTACTACTTACAAAGGATCGGAGGATATACTTCAAATTTGTTCTTCCTTTGCATGTCATGAAATTAGGCATATGCTCTATATCACTATAGAAAATACCATGAGCACTAAGATGGTAGAGAAACATATCACATAAGTCAACTCCAACTATGGTGTCCTCATGAAAGTACTTACTCATTTCAAGTTGAATTTCATTTGTATGCTCAATATAGGAAACATACAAAGAATGAGTAGATAGCATTTCTAGGCATACAACACTTTCTCTTTCATGAGAATAGTCCATAGATATAATGTATCATGGGTATCAAAGGGATATAAATAAAGAAATAAAGAATAAGGGCCAAGACCACTCCTACCATACTCTAAGATTGCACCGGTGTCAAATGAGAGAAGTAGCCATGGGCATGGGTTTTGGTCATATTCTACTTCAAAAGGTTAACCCTACATTGTCTATGTAGTTCTGAAAATTAGGGACTGCTACTAGAGGTCACACCCTCTACTAGAAGGGGATTTCTCATTGCTACATCCTACTCTCAACCAAGATGAAACAATCACTAGTCTAAAGTAAACTGGAATAAACATTATAACATAACTGATAGTGCACATCATGATCATAAATATCTGACTAAATAATAAGACTCTTGGTTTCACTAAATTACTACTTAAAAGATCAGAAATAATTAAAACATGTAGGTATCAGGTGTTTACAACGCACCATAACTGAATGACCATAAATCACAATACCAACACTTAAAACCATAGGGTGGGATTCATCTTTCGAAGACCCAAAACATAGACATTTCATCAAACATGATAGGATCATGAACTGGAACATGAGAATGTTTTAAAAATAGGAAATCAACATGATTACATGGCTAAATTCATAAACTAGGGATTTAACATGAAATTCACATGAATCATTCATGAGAAATTGTAGTTTAAAACATGAATTTACCTAATCTTTCATGGGATCATATGTGAATAGGAAATTGAGTTCAATCACTAATGAAAGACATGATTTAATCCATCTTTATCATATAAAACTCCATAGTAAGAGACAAATTGGTATAAGAAAAACAAGGATGTGTCAAACACACTCCAAATCAGTCCACAAATCTTAAGGATCTGAGGACCTTTTCGAAGACCACTCTCGGATTCGCTAAAAACAACAAGAATCGAAGATACAATGGTGTAGATAACACCAAAACAGGAACAATAGAAAGTGATAAACAACAATAAGAGGATGAAAAAAATGAACACAAGACACAAGTTTCTAATTCCATAATAACAACAAGACCCCACCGTTACAACAACAAATAAAGAAACAATTACCCCAAACAAAGGGATAGATAGATCGAATACATGAAGGCATAATCTTAAGAACCTAAGAGCTTATTCCACTCTTGGACCCTTAACACTACACACAACAATTCACCTATCTCTTACATTGTCACAAGTGGGACATCAATCTCCCAAGCATCCAACGTTTCAATGATTTAATCCTACACGAGTGATTCCACACTTAAGTTTAAACATATTACAATTTCGGCTAAGGATGGCCTTTATATCAAATAATTGTTTCAAAGTGTTACACTTTAATATTAATCTAAATCTCATAAATGAAACCCTACATTATTCTTTTTATTGTGTATTATAAATAATAGTTAAAATGACCAAAAGGCCCCTTAGTGAAGAGGCACCCCTTTAGTTTATGTAGTGAACTATTTTGTGACCCTCTAGTGTATGTAATTAACTATTTTGGTGTGACTTTAGGTCCTATTTTGCAGTTCAATTTCACACGCCAAGTCTTGGGTCCAACACACACTCTCATAAATGCATCTACGTAATCGTACTTGTATCATCCTCCCCCTCTTGAAAAGGATTAGACCTTGAATTCGTACCTTGCAAAATCAAGAGAAGACAAACAAGCACACATCCATATAACATGAGGTTTAGGGTTAGAAAAATAAACATATCAACATAGCATGCAGAGGAAGAACAAATTTTAAGTATATCCACTGATCCTTTGTAAGTAGTAGTGGATGAGACCTAAGACAAGAATAATCCTTTCCTATCCTATGTTGGCACTGGATCAAATGATAGTTTTAACCAATGGCTTAGGTCTCATCCACTACTACTTACACAGGATCGGTGGATATACTTCAAATTTGTTCCTACTCCCAAGCAAGCTGAAACAATCACTAGACTAAACTACATTGGAATAAACATTATAACATAACAGATAGTTTACATCATGATCATAAATATCTGAGTAAATCAAAAGACTCTTGGTTTCACTAAATTACTACTTAGAAGATCAGAAATAATTAAGACATGTAGGTATTAGGTGCTTACAACACACCATAACTGAATGACCATAAATCACAATAGCAACACTTAAAACCATAGGGTGGGAATCATCTTTCAAAGACCGAAAACATAGACATTTCATTAAACATGTTAGGATCATGACATTGAACATGAGAATGTTTTAAAATAGGAAATCAACATGATTACATGGCTAAATTCATAAACTAGGGATTTAACATGAAATTCACTTGAATCATTCATGGGAAATTGTAGTTTAAAACATGAATTTACCTAATCTTTTATGGGATCATATGTGAACAGGAAATTGTGTTCAATCACTAATAATAGACATGATTTAATCCATCTTTATCATATAAAACTCCATAGTAAGAGACAAATTGGTATAAGAAAAACAAGGATGTGTCAAAACACACTCCAAATCAGTCCACAAATCTTAAGGATCTGAGGACCTTTTCGGAGACCACTCTCGGATTCGTTAACAACAACAAGAATCGAAGATGCAATGGTGAAGATAACACCAAAAAAGGAACAATAGCAAGTGGTAAAAAAAATAAAAGGATGAAAAACATGAACACAAGACACAAGTTTCGAATTCCATAATAACAACAAGACCCCACGGTTACAACAACAAATAAAGAAACAATTACCCCAAACAAAGGGATAGATAGATCGAATACATGAAGGCATAATCTTAAGAACCCAAGAGCTTATTCCACTCTTGGACCCTTAACACTACACACAACAATTCACCTATATCTTACATTGTCACAAGTGGGACATCAATCTCCCAAGCATCCAACGTTTCAATGATTTAATCCAACACGAGTGATTCCACACTTAAGTTTAAACATTTTACAATTTCGGCCAAGGATGGCCTTTATATCAAATAATTGTATCAAATTGTTACACTTTAATATTAATCTAAATCTCATAAATGAAACCCTACATTATTCTTTTTATTGTGTATTATAAATAATAGTTAAAATGACCAAAAGGCCCCTTAGTGAAGAGGCACCCCTTTAGTTTATGTAGTGGACTATGTTGGGACCCTCTAGTGTATGTAATTAACTATTTTTGTGTGACTTTAGGTCCTATTTTGCAGTTCAATTTCACACGTCAAGTCTCGGGTCCAACACACACTCTCGTAAATGCATCTACGTAATCGTACTTGTATCATCCTCCCCCTCTTGAAAAGGATTAGACGTTGAATTCGTACCTTGCAAAACCAATGAAAACAAACAAGCACACATCCATATAACATGAGGTTTAGGGTTAGCAAAATAAACATATCAACATAGCATGCAGAGGAAGAACAAATTTTAAGTATATCCACTGATCCTTTGTATGAAACATTGAAAGACTAGTATTAATGTTACAAAGGAAGTGGCTCAGATAAACATAAAAAAAATAAACCTAAGACAAGAATAATCCTTTCCTATCCTATGTTGGCACTGGATCAAATGATAGTTTTAACCAATGGCTTAGGTCTCATCAACTACTACTTACAAAGGATCGGTGGATATACTTCAAATTTGTTCTTCCATTGCATGTCATGAAATTAGGCATATGCTCTATATCACTATAGAAAATACCATGAGCACTAAGATGGTAGAGAAAGATATCACATAAGTCAACTCCAACTATGGTGTCCCCATGCAAGTACTTACTCATTTCAAGTTGAATTTCATTAGTATGCTCAATATAGGAAACATACGAAGAATGAGTAGATAATATTTCTAGGCATACAACACTTTCTCTTTCGTGAGAATAGTCCGTAGATATAAACTATCATGGGTATCAAAGGTATATAAATCAAGAAATAAAGAATAAGGGCCAAGACCACTCCTACCATACTCTAAGATAGCACCGGTGTCAAATGAGAGAAGTGGCCATGGGCATGGGATTTGGTCATATTCCACTTTAAAAGGTTAACCCTACATTGGCTATGTAGTTCTGAAAATTAGGGACTGCTACTAGAGGTCACACCCTCTACTAGAAGGGGATTTCACATTGCTACATCCTACTCCCAACCAAGCTGAAACAATCACTAGACTAAACTACACTGGAATAAACATTATAACATAAGAGATAGTGCACATCATGATCATAAATATCTGAGTAAATAATAAGACTCTTGGTTTCACTAAATTACTGCTTAGAAGATCAGAAATAATTAAAACATGTAGGTATCAGGTGTTTACAACGCACCATAACTGAATGACCATAAATCACAATAGCAACACTTAAAACCATAGGGTGGGAATCATCTTTCAAAGACCCAAAACATAGACATTTCATCAAACATGTTAGGATCATGACATTGAACATGAGAATGTTTTAAAAATAGGAAATCAACATGATTACATGGCTAAATTCATAAACTAGGTATTTAACATGAAATTCACTTGAATCATTCATGGGAAATTGTAGTTTAAAACATGAATTTACCTAATCTTTCATGGTATCATATGTGAACAGGAAATTGAGTTCAATCACTAATGAAAGAGATGATTTTATCCATCTTTATCATATAAAACTCCATAGTAAGTGACAAATTGGTATAAGAAAAACAAGGATGTGTCGAAACACACTCCAAATCAGTCCACAAATCTTAAGGATCTAAGGACCTTTTCCGAGACCACTCTCGGATTCGCTAACAACAACAAGAATCGAAGATGCAATGGTTTAGATAACACCAAAACAGGAACAATAGCAAGTGGTAAAAAACATAAGAGGATGAAAAAGATGAACACAAGACACAAGTTTCGGATTCATTAATAACAACAAGACCCCACGGTTACAACAACAAAATAAAGAAACAATTGCCTCAAACAAACGGATAGATAGATCGAATAGATGAAGGCATAATCTTAAGAACCCAAGAGCTTATTCCACTCTTGGACCCTTAACACTACGCACAACAATTCACCTATCTCTTACATTGTCACAAGTGGGACATCAATCTCCCAAGCATCCAACGTTTCAATGATTTAATCCAACACGAGTCATTCCACACTTAAGTTTAAACATAGTTAAAATTTTGGCCAAGGATGGCCTTTATATCAAATAATTGTTTCAAAGTGTTACAATTTAATATTAATCAAAATCTCATAAATGAAACCCTACATTATTCTTTTTATTGTGTATTATAAATAATAGTTAAAATGACCAAAAGGCCCCTTAGTGAAGGGGCACCCCTTTAGTTTATGTAGTGGACTATTTTGGGACCCTCTAGTGTATGTAATCAACTATTTTGGTGTGACTTTAGGTCCTATTTTGTAGTTCAATTTCACACACCAAGTCTCGGGTCCAACACGCACTCTCATAAATGCATCTACGTTATCGTACTTGTATCATCCTCCCCCTCTTGAAAAGGATTAGACCTTGAATTCGTACCTTGCAAAATCAAGAGAAGACAAAAAAGCACACATCCATATGACATGAGGTTTAGGGTTAGCAAAATAAACATATCAACATAACATGCAGAGGAAAACAAATTTTTAGTATATCCACTGATCCTTTGTATGAAACATTGAAAGACTAGTATTGATGTTACAAAGGAAGTGGCTCAGATAAACATAAAAAAAATAAACCTAAGACGAGAATAATCCTTTCCTATCCTATGTTGGCACTGGATCAAATGATAGTTTTAACCAATGGCTTAGGTCTCATCCACTGCTACTTACAAAGGATCGGTGGATATACTTCAAATTTGTTCTTCCTTTGCATGTCATGAAATTAGGCATACGCTCTATATCACTATAGAAAATACCATGAGCACTAAGATGGTAGAGAAAGATATCACATAAGTCAACTCCAAATATGGTGCCCTCATGCAAGTACTTACTCTTTTCAAGTTGAATTTCATTAGTATGCTCAACATAGGAAATATACGAAGAATGAGTAGATAGCATTTCTAGGCATACAACACTTTCTCTTTTGTGAGAATAGTCCATAGATATAAACTATCATGGGTATCAAAGGGATAACAATCAAGAAATAAAGAATATGGGCCAAGACCACTCCTACCATACACTAAGATTGCATCGGGTTCAAATGAGAGAAGTAGCCATGGGCATGGGTTTTGTTCATATTCCACTTCAAAATGTTAACCCGTGCTAAGATTCACTATATCACGGGCAGCCAAGGGGTCGCAACTAAAATCATTTTCACAATTACAATCACAATTTGGGTTTCCTGTACTTTCAAACAATCAAATTCATTTTCACCTAATTGATCATTTTGCATGCCCTCACTAGTTTTTGGTAACCCATATACCAATGTAGACTCGTCATTTTTTTCTCAAGGGTCCACTAGTGTGTGTGTACTCTTGTCAATTGGTAGTGAAATCTTGCTCAAGTTATAAGGGCTAGCACCAGATGGACATAAATGGTTCTTATGAGAAGAATAAATTTTTTCATCTAAAGGATCAATAGTGCTTGCGTAATTACAAGAATAGTTGGGTCGTCACATGACCTAACATCACCAAGAGTATCACCAAATGGATACTCAAACACCTCTACTCAAGGTCAATCTGAAACTATATCCAATTGGCCACTACTAGCCACATCACAACATTCTAAGCTTATAAGACTGTAGGGATTAACATTTTTACCTCGTAGCTGACATGAGCTACGGTCTCCACCTTAGTGCGGGTCATGCTAGTCCACTCCTTCCCTCGGGATGCTCTAATCACAAGTTGTTTGGATACGGGGAATTTGATTTAGTGGGAGAAGTTTAGGTAGCAGTAGGCATAGCCTTTCAATGTGCCATTTCATATTTTCAAGATTATAATTGAGGCGATTAAATGTGGCAACAACTTTATTGGCAGCCATGGCACCTAAAGGACAAAACAACGACACACAACAAAAAAAACAAACTTGTTAGCTCAAAATTACCTCACCACACTCTAACTCTCGCGTTAACCTCACACTTGGTTTCAAAAGTGTTGAAAGTCGTCTTGTACTTCATGAGTGATTGAGGGTTAACTCTACTCTTGCACGGAATAGATTTTTGTTTGAAATTCTATCGAAATCTTAAAGCACTTGAGTCAAGACCAAAGAAACAAAACTAAGGAACAATAAAGTGAAACTAATAAATCCAAAAATTAAGCCAAATATTTTTTGTGTGAAAGTAACTTGATGATGTGGCATCCCGTATTGGTTGTGGTTTTTCTAATGAGTTGTTATTCTCAAATATTCATGTATTGGTAAAAATTAATTTGGATTGGTCAAATTTTGTTTTAGGAAGGAAAAGATGTCTTGGAGACCTTTTGGACCCATTAATTACTTCTCAAAGAACTCCCATAATTTTCACACGTTCCACTCAATTCCTCAACAATAATGTCTTCAACCTTGGTCCAAGACTACAACATCATAACAAAATGGTTCTTAGGCCACCAATTAACACAAATATCATTTTTTCAAGCTTTGAACATGAAGGAGAAACCACACATCTAAAAAAGTCCACCCAACAATGTTCAACAACAAATCGGCCAAGTTATGTCCACAACAACGAGATTAACAATTCAAGCTCAAACTAAGATCGATTCAAAGTGTTAGTGAAGAACAAAACTAATACTACAAACACAAAATACAAGAAAAAGACTTCTAGACCTAGAATCAAGAACAAATCTCTTCCAAGAACACCACAAGAACACAATTTCGGCGAAGAACAGAAAATGGACATATTTGATTCTTTTTTATTTTTCAGTTTTCTAACACTTTTTTTTTCTTAATTTTCTAAAAAGAAAGACAAGATTAATCTTGTAGGAACAAGATCAAGCATGATTCGATATCAAACGATACAAGTAAAACAAGGACGCATCAAAACATACTCAAAATTAGTCCACTAAATTTAAGGATCCGAGGAACATTTTGGAGACCACTCTCGGATTCGCTTCCAAGAATAAAAATACAAGATAAAATGGTGTAGGTAACACCAAAACAGAAACAATAACAAGAGGTAAAGAAAAATAAGATTATGAACCAGATGAACACAAGACACAAGATTTGTATTCCACAATTACAAGACCCCAGGGTTACAACAACAAACTAAAAACACAATTACGTCAAACAAAGGGATAGATAGATAGACTAAATAAAGACATAATCTTAAGAATGCAATAGTGTATTAAACTCTATAACCCTTATAACAACACACAATAATTCACCTATCTCTTTAGTTGGCACAAGAGGGACCTCTATCTCCCAAGTATTCAATGTTTCCAAGTTGAATCTGACAAGAGTGATTCTACACTCTCGTTGAAACCTTGTTACAATTTTTGCCAAGGAGGTCCTTTATCTCAAGAGGAATGTTTTTAAGTGTTACACTTTCATATTCATCAAAATCTCATGAATTAAACCCTAGATTATTCTATTTATATTGCATTTTAAATAATATGTAAAATGACCAAAAGGCCCCCTAGTGAAGGGACGCCCCGCTAGTGTAAATAGTGGTATATTTTACACCTGTCTAGTGTAGGTAGTGGACTATTCTTGTGTGCATTTAGGTTCTATTTTAAACTTTAAATGCACACACAAAGTTTTAGGTCCAACAAGTACTCTCATAAGGCAATCTACGTGATCGTACTTGTATCACACATTCATACTTTAGTCAAAAAGAAGGTTTTTGGGCTCCATGGGTAAAAGGGACCCATGGATGCACATCCCTCATACGTGAACTAGAATCTTTGGGGAAATTTTATGCATATCATCAAATTGGATAAAGCTTTTAATCAAAACTAACTATATACATAATATGTACTTCTAGGAACATTACTCAAGTACAGTTTCTGAATTTGCTCAGGCTGTGATAGATTCTATAATGAAAGGTTTGGAAGCACCTTTGGATGAACATCCTCTCTTAGCGGTTAATGTGACAAAATCAACTGTTAGTCAGTGCTACATCCCCGATAGTCAGTTTCTTCCAGATTTTCTTAATGAAGTTGTCATGGCACATCAAGATGCAAAAACCACTTCTAAGAGGACTAGATATAAATTCAAAGTGTTCAAGTCACCATTCCTAATAGAATTTGCTTCTGGTTCAAAAGTAATTAAGGATGAAATTACTAAAAAAAAAAATTCTAATTCGAAAATAAAAAGTGATCAATAATCCAAATTCACAACTACAAACTACTTTTTCAAATCATACTTTGAGAAGATGTACCATAGATAATATACCGATGAATTCGGTGTGGTAGTTTCTAGATAGAAGGATTATACTTAGTTAGTTATTGTGTCCAATAATGAAGAGTAAATAACAAATGTAATTAAGGGATTTTGTATTCCAACTGGATAACAATGGCACTTAGTGGATGAGATATACGTCCCAATGATTTGTAATGAAAGGTTCCACTAGGTATTAACTGTTATTTCTTTCAAGAATGGATGCATACACATTTATAACTCACTGTCCAATCTAAAAAATATTAAAACAGTTCTCGATATCCACAACTTGGTAGTGATATTGCCGACTTACTTGTCTGACAATGATTTTTTGAAGAAACATCACAGATTGGGAAAATCTTGATGCATATAGGGATAAGATGAGCCAAAGAACATAGTTAGTCAATCAACACCTATTTGTGGTTTAATAAGTTCAAAACATTACACAACAAGAATGTTACAACTTGTATGTAATCTTTTATATTATAAGTCAACTATTAGTAACAATGTGTTATATAAATGAACGTGTTTCATTATATGTATGATAGGGACTGTGGAGTATTTGTTGCTGAGTATGCAGAATACTGAAGAGAAGGAATTAGTGTTCCTTCAATTGGTTTTGAATCATAATACTATCATATGCGATACGCGTAACTCTTTGAAAAATACAATCTTCAGAAAGTGAAGAAATATTATGTTAGTGACAATGACCAAGGTCAAAAATTGTCCCCTATGTGATGAAAGTGGAATAGTCAGTATTGAGTAGTCTTAAAAATGCATATGGTGAAGTATTTTTATTTCTATGGATTTGTAAGGTATCTGTATTATTAAACTAATGATTTCTATGTACACAATTATTATAACAAATTATCTTATATTTTTTGTATTATTGATTAATCTATTTCTGCATGATGTTTCTGTGTTGTGCATATTAAGTATTTGTATAACATACGTATCATAGATATATGTCTTATGACATATTGTATATGTGCTATAACAGATTTATGGCTATGGTTTTTTCAAGCTACTGAATTATTCAACTTGTTAGATTAGCATATTTATTATCATATTTATCGTATGATTATTAATATAGTAGCATGTCATGTCAGAATACCAATGTTTATTTAGTCATATACATAGACTTAAGATCTATGTGTAACCATATATGCATTCGACATATTCTGTAACTAATACATAAGTGTAAATGACTATGGAAACTGTAACACCCCATAATTTTTTCGTACACTTATCGCGATTATATGGAGTCCTAAAGGCTTGCGTATGGGTTAAATTAAGTTTATGTTGTTTGGAAGTATTCCGTCAATAGTTGTATGTGTAGGTATTTGAATAAGCTTTCCAACGATATAAAGTTTGACCAAAACAGAGGAGTATTTCATATAAGCGACCACAGTCGAAATTTCAAATCGTTGGCCGGGAAGCCTATGAACAGTAAATCTGCAGGAAATTTACTGCAGCTAGGCAATTATTTTTTTGGATCAACTTTAGACGATGATAACTCCTTGTACAAAAAGAACTGTGTGAGCTGTTATATCGACGAAAATCTCCGAGAGTCTTCTTTCTGATGAAATTGGTTTCATCCAAATCCAATGTTTGAGTAAGGAGCTATACCCGTTTTACTACAGCCTATCAAAAAAAAAATAGAATTGTGGGACAGATTTTTGGCTCAACTTTAAATGACCATAACTTCTTGTACAGTAATAACTGGGTGGTATACTTTATATGAAAATGAATTCCCTTTGAATTATATTTCCAATACAATTGATTTCACCCAAATCCGTTACGGGAGCAAAGAGTTATGATCGATTTACTTCAGCCTGCCAAAACTGTCCACTAGGGACAGATTCGGATTTATCTAAATTTTTAGGGAAAAATGGTCATTTTCTATTACCTCTTGGACGAAAATTGGTCTTTATAAACCTACACCTAGCCTTATATATATCTTATATCATCCAATTATTAAGAGAAGGTGAAACCCTAGCCAAATTTCAAGTTCAAATATTTTGTGATTCAACCGTAGAAAATTCGAATTGGTTCCGTAGTTGTGTTCACCATCTCGAAAGCTTCGAGAACCACCCCATGGTTATGTAAGGAGGATTCTAAATACAAGAGTTCATTGTTAAGGTATGAATATTGTTTATTCTTAATTATTATCCATGAATAAGTATTGATAAATGATTATGAGTATTGTCTTGATGTTGGAAGATAACCAGAAGCATAGTTATGAATTGTTTTGTATAAATTGTTAGTAGTAAATTATGGAAGTTGTTGTATTGGATTATGGAGGATGAACTGTGGTGATATATAATTATATTAGTGGTTAGGTATGCCTAGTGATCATGTTGGTATTGGATGGTGATTAAGAAGGGAAATAAAGGCTAAGAGTGATGTTGAGGGATATTTCAGGAAAATGCATGATATGTGAATGTAATAAGAGTATAAGAGGATGTATGTATCACTCTTATTGATGAGTTAAAGGATTAATTCCTAGACATTATTTGGTGAAGTTAATACCTAAATGGTAAGGTTTGGTTGCTAATACTAGTTTGCCGCAAATGACTAATTGTAGATAAGTGTTCGAAGAGTACGAGAAGTCAAGTTGGACTTGTATTGAAGTGGTTATATCAAGGTATGTAAGACATACTCTATCTAATCTTTGGCATGAATAATGACCCATGGCACTCTCAAGTAAGCTTCCAACATTGTCCTACGACACATGACACATGATAACATCGTATGATCTTCGACACTACCAATTGAACTTGTTTTCACTTTTAAGATGTCCGACTAGTCAAAAAAATGTCCATATACTATTGTTGACTCCTAAATGGTTTAATGAGGTATCCAAGATACTCTACTTCATTTTCATGATATTGATTACCTATGTACATGTTTTTCCTATTGAGGTATCATGGTGTAAAGTTGCATAAGGTGTGACCACAAAGTAACCAATCTCAAAGATTAATTGAATTAAGAAATGAATGTCTGTATTTTAAATTGATGATATAATGTATTGTATTAGTACCACTGATCAGTTGGTCATTGTATTATAAAGATTATGTATATATTTTATTACAGGGGTGGTCCCTGATGTATTGTATTAGTACCACTGATCAGTTGGCCATTGTATGACATATGTTATGTGTTGATAAGGATTACGAGAAATAATGATATGAAAGTAATGTGCAGGTATCCCATCAACTCTTTTAAGTGTGGTCTACTCATACTATTTATTCACTGGCATCTGATTTCTGTTGATCTTTTCTACCTCATCCTGCTACTCACGGCATTACATACTCAGTACATATTTTCGTACTAACGTCCCTTACGGGGGACCTGTATTCATGGCTGCAGGAACAAGTACTTCAGTTCGTACACTTTCGTAGTAAGAGCCAGGACATTATGTTATTAGAGGTGAGCTCCAGTTGTTTCGGGGCATCCCAAGTCGTTTCTATACGTATTTTTGGTATTTGTATAAAAGTTTTTTGTGGGCGGGAGTTTGTCCCGACCCTAGCTCAGTTGTGTATCTATGTAGAGGCTTTTGTAAACATATTGTACAGCCATAGGAGTGTTTGGTTGATAGACGTGATGGCTCTGACGGCCAATTACTTTTCATATATATATTTATGAGTGTCTGCTAGGCTGATACAGGTACTTTTTTCTTCTATTTTACAACGAAGTTCTGCCCGAATTTTTAATTTTCATAGGTAATGTATATGTGAAAGTATAGGTTATGAACGGGTTCTCCCGGGCCTCCTCGGCTATAGGTGCCAGTCCGCTCCAATGGGATTTGGGGTATGACAAAAGTGATATCAGAGAAGTTCGTCCTAGTGAGTATACAAAGCTGTGTCTACGTAGAATCGCGTTTATCGGTGTGTTGTGCACCACATCTATAAACAGGAGGCTATTGGACATTTAGGGGTTGTTTCCACTCTCCATTTCTTAGATCGTGCAATAGAGACCATATTAGAGATAAAGTCATAATCGATCGCTTAATCCAATTGTTTTTTATTTATTTATTATAGTACCGATACCAGTTACAAGGAGAAAGAATAAGTAGAAGCGAGTGGATGTAGTGGCCAGAGAAGGTACTAGTAAGTCACCACCGACACAAGCTGAACAAAGTGAGTCTCAAGCTGAGGATATATCAGGAGCTTCTTCTCCTCTGGAAGGGCCATCTATTAATGCTGTTGATCAAGATTTGAGGGATGCAGTAAAACTTCTGACGCGTATAGTTGCCGGTCAAGTTCAAGGGAAAGCTATTCCTACCACGGGTTCTAGTGGTACGGATAGAGCAGCTAGCCTTCGGACACAGGATTATTTGAAACTAGATCCTCCTACTTTTACCGGAGCAGATATTAACGAAGACCCGCAGGACTTTATCGATCAAACACAAACGGTTCTAGATGTTATGCACATATCCGGTAAAGAGATGGTTGAGCTAGAAGCATATAGACTAATGGGAGAGGATATATTGTTGTACAAGGATTGGAAATGATCTAGGGGTATTGATGCACCTCCAACTACGTGGGGAGAGTTCAAACATACATTTAATGATCATTATCTTCCATTTAAGACTTGTCAGGCCCGTGCAGATCAATTCTTAAATCTTCGTCAGGGTAATATGAATGTAAGGGAGTATAGTCTTCGATTTAAGTCCTTGTCTTGATATGCTTCTAATGTGGTAGCTACTATGGATGACAGAGTTCATCACTATGTGGATAGATTGGAACCATACTTGGTTAGAGATTGTACCATTGCTTCTTTGAACAAGGACACGGATATAGCGAGGATACAAGCTTTCGCTCAGAAGATGGAAGATCAAAGGCAAAGAAGAAGAACCCAAGAATCAAAAAAAGGATATTCTAAGCGGGCCAGAGCTATAGGGAAGTTTATGGCATCTCAGGGAGGTTTTAGGCCTTCGTTCTTTTATAGATTACCTATCCCGTTATCTTCTTATCCTTTAATTAGTGTTCCACCGCAATTTCAAAGGTTCAGAGGTAATCTGTTCGGGCAAAGCAGTGAAAATCAGAGTTCGCGAACAGTGGGGTATCAAGGGCAAGGGAGTATGAGTCAATTGAGACCTCCACGACACCCGTGCCCCATATGTAGAAGATTTCACTTTGGCGGATGTCGGCTTGGACTGAACAATTGCTTTTGGTGCGGTAGGCCGGGGCATATGGCTAGAGATTGCCCACGCAGGACCACAGGTGGTATAACACGACCTATCGGATCAGTTGTTGCATCATCATCGGTGACTCCTTTGAGTAGGGTGCACAACATATGGGTCACGGTAGAGGTAATAGAGGAGCAGCTAGTTCTAGTGGAGCTCAGAACAGTGTGTATGCCCTAGTAGATCGGCAGAATTTTAGAGGCTTCTCCAGACGTGGTTACAGGTACGTTGTCCATTTTTATAGTTGATGTGTATGGATTAATTGATCCTGGTTCTACATTATCGTATGCTACTCCTTTGGTTGTGGGAAGGTTCGGGAGAACACCCAAATTATTAGCCAAGCCATTTGAAGTATCAACGCCAGTGGGGGAATCTCTTATAGCTAGGAATTTTTATCGAAATTGTGTTGTGAATATTTGTGGTCGTGATACGATGCCCGATCTTGTTGAGTTAGGAATGTTAGATTTTATTGTTATTATGGGCATGGATTGGTTAGCGTCTTGTTATGCTACAGTAGATTGCCGTTCTAAGAAGGTATATTTCCATTTCCCAAATGAGGCAGTCCTTGAATGGAAGGGTAATGTTGGCGCGCTGAGAGGTAGATTTATTTCTTACTTTAACGCAAGAAAAATGATTTCCAAGGGGTACATATACCATTTGGTTAGAGTAAGGGATACAGAGGCAGAGCCGCCAACTTTTCAGACCGTTCTGGTTGTGAATGAATTTCCTGAAGAACTACCAGGTTTACCTCCTGAACGAGAAGTGGAGTTTGGTATTGATATGTTACCAAACACACAGCCAATCTCAATTCCTCCTTATAGAATGGTACCAGCAAAGTTGCGAGAATTGAAAGAGTAACTGAAAGACTTGCTAGAGAAGGGATTCATCAGGCCTAGTATGTCCCCTTGGGGAGCACCAGTCTTGTTTGTGCGTAAGAAAGATGGTTCGCTGAGGATGTGTATTGACTATCGGCAATTGAATAAGGTGACTATCAAGAATAAATACCCTCTTCCCCGAATTGATGATTTATTTGACCAGTTGCAGGGTGCCCAGTGTTTTTCCAAGAATTACTTGAGATCAGGCTATCATCAAGTGAGAATCAAGGATAAAGATATACCCAAGACAACTTTCCGAACATGGTATGGTCATTATGAATTCCTGGTTATGTCATTCGGGCTGACAAATGCACCCGCAGTTTTTATGGATCTGATGAATAGGCTATTTAAGCCATTCCTAGATGTGTTCGTGATAGTTTTCATAGATGATATTCTGGTCTACTCTAGATCAGAAGAGGACCATGTTAATCACTTAGGGAAGGCGTTGCAGATTCTTCATGATCGTAAGCTTTATGCAAAGTTTTCTAAATGTGAGTTTTGGCTCAAGTCAGTGGCATTTTTTGGCCATATTGTCTCCAGTGAAGGCATAAAAGTTGACACTCAGAAGATTGAGGTTGTGAAGAATTGGCCAAGACCCACGACGCCTATGGAGATTCGTAGTTTTCTCGGGTTGGTAGGTTATTATAGAAGGTTTGTTGAAGGTTTTTCTTCTATTTCTGCACCCTTGACTATGTTGACACATAAAGCCTCCAAGTTTCAATGGAATGATGCCTGTGAAAAGAGTTTCCAAGATATGAAGAGCAAGTTGACTTCTACACCGGTATTGCTACTTCATGAAGGCACAGAAGGGTATGCAGTGTACTGTGATGCCTCGAGAATTTGCCTAGGATGCGTATTAATGCAACATGGTATAGTAATAGCTTATGAATCTAGACACTTGTGACCACATGAGAGGAATTATCCCACACATGATCTTGAGCTATCTGCAGTTGTATTTGCTTTGAAGATATTGCGCCACTATTTATATGGGGTTTATGTTGACATATATACCTATCATAAGAGCGTGTAATATATCTCCAGTCAGAAAGATCTAAACATGAGGCAGCGGAGATGGCTTGAATTGTTGAAAGATTACGATGTTGATATCTTGTATCATCCAGGGAAAGCGAATGTGGTAGTGGATGCACTGAGTCGTAAGTCTAAAATGACATCTATAGAAAAGTAGGGGATGATTAAGGATCTTCACCAACTAGCTAATTTGGCAGTTCGACTTCTCAAAACTCCAGATGAAGAGGTTATTGTACATAATGCAGCGGAATCTTCATGGATAGCTGAAGTGAAAGAGAAGCAGTATGCAGATCCAATGTTATTGCAGCTTAAGGAGGATGTGCAGAATGGCGCGACCAAAGGCACTTGAGCTTACGTGAGGAGGAGTGCTTCAGTGTCAGAATCGTTTATGTGTACCTGATCTAGTTGAGTTAAGAAAGAGAATGATGACAGAAGCACATTGTTCAAGGTATTCCATCCATCCAGGGTCAACTAAGATGTATCAAGATTTGAAAGCAATATATTAGTGGAATGACATGAAGAAGAATACTGCCGAATTTGTAGTTGAATGTCCGAATTGTCAAACAGTCAAGGTAGAACACCGGAAACCCGGTGGTTACATGCAATGTATAGATCTTCCAGTCTGGAAGTGGAACAAGATCAATATGGATTTCATCACGGGTTTGCCTCGTACATATTGGAAGTTTGATTCCATATGGGTGATCATTGATAGGCTTACCAAATCTGTGCACTTCTTACCAGTTAAGACAACTTATATGGCGGAAGAGTATGCGAAGTTGGGTATTAAGGAGATCGTTCGGTTACATGGAGTTCCAATTTTCATTATATTCGATCGAGGAGCCCAATTTACCGCGAATTTCTGGAATTCTTTTCAAAGGAGTTTGGGGACACAAGTAAATCTAAGTACGGCTTTTCATCCTCAAACAGACGGACAAGCAGAACGTACCATCCAGACACTTGAAGATATGCTACAAGCATATGTATTATATTTCAAAGGCAACTGGGATGATCACCTACCTCTTATCGAGTTTTCCTACAATAATAGCTATCATTCAAGTATCAAAATGGCACCATATGAAGCATTGTATGGAAGAAAGTGTAGATCGCCAATAGGATGGTTTGAAGCAGGTGATGCGGTCTTTTTTGGATCGGATCTTGTTTACAAAGCAATGGAGAAGGTTAAAGTGATCCAACAACGGCATGAAACAGCTCAAAGTCGACACAAATCTTATGTGAATGTTAGAAGAAGAGGACTTGAGTTTTCTATCGACGATTAGGTATTCTTGAAAGTATCACCAATGAAAGGAGTGATGAGGTTTGGCAAGAAAGGAAAGTTAAGTCCACGATACATAGGTCCGTACAAGATCATTCAAAGATTTGGACAAGTTGCTTATGAGTTAGAGCTACCTCAAGAGCTCTCAGCAGTTCATCCCGTATTTCAAGTTTCGAACCTTCGCAAGTACATCGGAGATCCATCGCACATCACTACTACGGAAGAGGTTCAAATTATAGAAGATCTCACTTTTGAAGAAATGCCTATTGCTATTCTTGATCGCCAAATTAAAAAGATAAGGAATAAAGAGATAGAATCAGTAAAAGTACTTTGGAGGAATCAACAAGTTGAGGAGATCACATGGGAAGCCGAGGAAGCGATGAAGATTAAGTACCCTTACCTATTCAAGGATGAAGAGGAACTTCATGAGACGGAAGAAGAACAATAACAAGTAAGTGTTTATTTTTATGCAAATATGTTATGATGATGAATATGTTAATTGTAAGATTGGACATGTATTAATTGAGTAACTATGCTAACATTCGAGGACGAATGTTCTTAAGGGGGGGGAGAATTTAACACCCCGTAAATTTTTTCGTACACTGATCGCGATTATATGGAGTCCTAAAGGCTTGCGTATGGGTTAAATTAAGTTTATGGTGTTCGGAAGTATTCCGTCTATAGTTGTATGTGTAGGTATTGGAATAAGCTTTCCAACGATATAAATTTTGCCCAAAACAGAGGAGTATTTCATATAAGAGAGCACATTCGAAATTTCAAATCGGTGGCCGGGAAGCCTGTGAACAGTAAATCTGCAGGAAAATTACTGCAGCTAGGCAATTAATTTTTTGGATCAAATTTAGACGATAATAACTCCTTTTACAAAAAGAACTGTGTGAGCTGGTATATATCGACGAAAAGATTCGATAGTATTCTTTTCGATCCAATTGGTTTCATCCAAATCCAACATCTGAGTAAGGAGCTATACCCGTTTTACTACAGCCTATCAAAAAAAAAACAGAATTGTGGGACAGATTTTTGGGTCAATTTTAAACGACCATAACTCCTTGTACAGGAAGAACTGGGTGGTATACTTTGTATAAAAATGAAATCCCTTTGAATTATCTTTCCAATGCAATTGGTTTCACCCAAATCCGATACCGGAGCAAAGAGTTATGATCGATTTACTTCAGCCTGCCAAAACTGTCCACTGGGGACAGATTCGGATTTATCTAAATTTTTAGGGCAAAATGGTCATTTTCTATTACCTCTTTATAAACCTACACCAAGACTCATATATATCTTATATCATCCAATTATTAAGAGATGGTTAAACTCTAGCCAAATTTCAACTTCAAATATTTTGTGATTCAACCGTAGAAAATTCGAATTGGTTCCGTAGTTGTGTTCACCATCTCGAAAGCCTAGAGAAGCACCCCATGGTTATGTAAGGAGGATTCTAAATACAAGAGTTCATTGTTAAGGTATGAATAGTGTTTATTCTTGATTCTTATCCATGAATAAGTATTGATAAAGGATTATGAGTATTGTCTTGATGTTGGAAGATAACCATAAGCATAGTTATGAATTGTTTTGTATAAATTGTTAGTAGTAAATTATGGAAGTTGTTGTATTGGATTATGGAGGATGAATTGTGGTGATATATCATTATATTAGTGGTTATGTATGCCTAGTGATCATGTTGGTATTGGATGGTGATTAAGAAGGGAAATAAAGGCTAAGAATGATGTTGAGGGATATTTCATGAAAATGCATGATAATTGAATGTAACAAGAGTATAAGAGGATGTATGTAGCACTCTTATTGAAGATTTAAAGGATTACTTCCTAGACATTATTTGGTGAAGTTAATACCTAAATGGTAAGGTTTGGTTGCTAATACTAGTTTGCCGCAAATGACTAATTGTAGATAAGTGTTCGAAGAGTACGGGAAGTCAAGTTGGACTTGTATTGAAGTGGTTATATCAAGGTATGTAAGACATACTCTATCTAATATTTGGCATGAATAATGACCCATGGCACTCTCAAGTAAGTTTCCAACATTGTCTTACGACACATGACACATGATAACATCGTATGATCTTCGACACTACCAATTGAACTTGTTTTCACTTTTATGATGTCCGGCTAGTTAAAAAAATGTGCATATACTATTGTTGACTCCGAAATGGTTTAATGAGGTATCCAAGATACTCTACTTCATTTTCATGATATTGATTACCTATGTACATGTTTTTCCTATTGAGGTATCACGGTTTAAAGTTCCATAAGGTGTGACCACAAAGTAACCAACCTCAAAGATTAATTGAGTTAAGAAATGGAATGTCTGTATTTTAAATTGATGATATGATGTATTGTATTAGTACCACTGATCAGTTGGCCATTGTATTATAAAGATTATGTATCTATTCTATTCCAGGGGTGGTCCCTGATGTATTGTATTAGTACCACAGATCAGTTGCCATTGTATGACATATGTTATGTATTGATAAGGATTACGGGAAGTAATGATATGAAAGTAATGTGCAGGTATCCCATCAGCTCATTTAAGTGTGGTCTACTCATACTGTTTATTCACTGGTATCTGAGTTCTGTTGATATTTTGTACCTCATCCGGATACTCACTGCCTTTCATACTCTATACATATTTCCGTGCTGATGTCCCTCACGGGGGACCTGTATTCATGCCTGCAGGAACAGGTACTTCAGGTCGTACACTTCCGCAGTAATAGCCAGGACATTCTGTTGTTAGTGGTGAGTTCCAGTTGTTTCGGGGCATCCCAAGTCGTTTCTATATGTATTTTTGGTATTTGTATAAATGTCTTTTGTGGGCGGGAGTTTGTACCGACCCTAGCTCAGTTCTGTATCTATGTAGAGGCTTTTGTAGACATAATGTACAGCCATAGGAGTGTTTGGTTGATAGACGTGATTGCTCTGACGATCAATTACTGTTCATATATATATTTATGCATGTCAGCTGGGCTGATACAGGTACTGTTTTCTTCTATTTTACAACGAAGTGCTGCCCAAATTTCTAATTTTAATAAGTAAAGTAAATGTGAAAGTATAGGTTATGAACGAGTTCTCCCGGGCCTCCTCGGCTACGGGTGTCAGTCCGCTCCAATGGGATTTGGGGTATGACAAAAACTTTGGAGTTCTGCATAAAAATACATAAGTTCATTGTTAACATGAAATTTACTAAAAATTACAACCCAAATGTCTGAACTGTATATGTCCTCGTATACACTGACAATAGGATTACCAAGCAATATTGTATGTCTACATAGTTATATATACCAATTAATAGACTACATATATAATTATTAAATACATCTGGGTTATTCTGTAATTAGTTATTCTTCAGTTCTCTATATATACAGCTGTAACCCCTTCAATATCAATAAGATAAATTATTATTAAATTATATCATGGTATCAAAGCTAGGGTTTCTTCTTCCGCCCAAACCCTAATCTCTCCTCTTTTCCGACGTGTGTGCGCCGTCGCCACCGTCTACACAACGCCGCACGGCCTCGCTCCTCCGCCGTAGGTCAGCGCCATGGACAAGGTTGTTGATCCTCTGTCAAATTTACCGTCTGGAGTAAAATTACTGCTCAGGAATCTCCACAATCTCATCCCCAAAAAATTATCTGACAACAACTACCCGGCCTGGGCACTTAACGTCCGCACCGCCCTCGCAGCCAACTTGCTGCTCGGATGGATTGACGGTGCGGAGAAGCCACCGCCCGAGACAGCCGAGGAGGACGACGTCATGCTCCCAAATCCCAACTACCTTCCGTGGATGATCGTAGATACTCAGATCCGAGCCTGTCTTCTCGCCGTTATTAGCCCCTCTGTGCACAAAGACGCCCGGGGTTTTCTCACATCGGCTTCACTTTGGGACGCACTAGCCACAAGGTACAACTCTGTGTCCACGGCTCATATTTTTCAGTTGCGTGACAGATTGCATACTCTTCGGAAGGGAACGAAGACGATGACTCAATACCTTGATGATGTGGCCTCTATTCTGTCTGACCTAGATGCTGTGAACGAGATTATTCCTGAACGAGACGTGGTGAATGCCGTGCTAAGTGGTCCTCCGTCTGGCTATTCCTCTCTCAAACAGCATATTCGTCTCTCACCTGTCGAAATCACTCTGAATCAACTGTCTGGATGGCTTAATGCAGAAGAATTGAATCTAGACATGGAACACAAATTACTGCTCGGAGAAGCCAGTTCCACCCCTGGCGTCACGGCTCTTTACTCGGCTGGCAGCGGCGGCTGTGACCGTCGGAACGTCGGGCAGCAAGGCAGAAGCGGGCCTCCACCGAGGGACGACTTCCAGTCAGGCCGCGGACAGGGACGAGGAAACCAGCGGGGGCCCACACGAGATCTTCCGACGTGCCAAATTTGTGCTAAACGGGGCCATTCTGCGGCTAATTGTTGGTATCGTTATGATGACTCGCAGAATGTAAATCAAGGGCGATGCATGCGTCCACAAACGCTCAATCTGGCGATTGGTATCTAGACACAGGTGCTAACACCCATGTGACGTCGGATTATTCACAACTTCAAGCTCCTCATCCGTATCATGGCTCAGAAACTATTACAGTAGGCAATGGTCAATCCGTTCCCATCACAAACACCGGCTCTGGGTATGTCTATACCCCAAATGGTAAATTTCATCTCTCAACCCTTCACCACGTCCCTTCCCTCACATCCAATCTTTTATCTGTTTATCGCTTTACTAAAGAAAATAACTGTACCCTCATTTTTAATGACACCAATTTCCAGATAGTGGACAATACCACGAACCGGGTGCGGTACACGGGCCGCTGTGAGCATGGGCTATACACTTTTCCATCCAGGTCTCCGTCTGTTGTGAGTCAAGCCATTCTCTCATCCACCTGGCATCGCCGGCTTGGGCACCCATCATCCGCCATCACCAAATCTGTTTTATCTTCCTTAGGTTTTAATTTTTCAGAGAAATTACATTGCGAGTCCTGTTCAGTGTCTAAATCTTGTCGTTTACCTTTTTCACTGTCTGAACACAAGGCCACTGCGCCATTTCAATTAATTCATTCTGATGTTTGGAGTCCAGCCTCAGTTCCTTCTGTTCAAGGTTTTCGTTATTATATCTGTTTTTTTTATGATTACAGTTAATTCACTTGGCTTTATCCTCTGAAATTTAAATCCGAAGCTTATACTGTTTTTGTCAACTTTGACCGAATGGTTCAAAATCAATTTAATGCCAAAATCAAAATTTTTCGAAGTGACAATGGCAAAGAATTTGTCAACAATGCATTTGGTGTTTTTCTTTAAAGTCTAGGGGCTCTTCATCACACTTCATGTCCATATACCCCTGAACAAAATGGCGTTGCTGAGCGCAAACACCGTCACCTAATAGAAACAGTTGTTGCGCTCCTCCAGGATTCCACCTTACCTATTTCCTTTTGGGTTGATGCCCTTGCTACTGCCAACTACCTCATAAATCGCATGCCCACTCACACTCTCTCCAACTCCACTCCATATGCCCGTCTCTACAATCATCCACCCGACTACATCCATCTCCGCTCGTTTGGGTGTCTGGTTTATCCCTGGTTGCGTCCACACACTCAACATAAACTTCAACCTCGGTCCACCCCTTGTGTCTTTCTAGGCTATCATCCCACTATCAAAGGTTACAAATGTTTCGATCCTGTATCTCAGAAAACATATGTTTCCCGTCATGTTCGTTTTGTGAAGGAACAATTTCCTTACACAAGTCTTTCCTCTACTCCATACTCCCCCAATCCACTTGGCATTGTGCCATTATTTCCGTCCTTTTTACACGCTCATGCTCCGGCTCACTCGGCACCTAACCCGGTACCCCACTACACCACTACCCACCCATACCAACCACCTAGCTACTCGAACCAACCACCCACCCACCCGAACCCCCAAGCCTCCCACCCGAACACCCAGCCGACTGCCACACAACCCACCACTTCCCTACATCATACTCCTAACACACATACAACCACCTCATCCACCGCTGCACATCCTAGATCCCACGACAGCCCCACCCAACCCCCGTCCACACATCATACAACTCCACCACCCCTTTCTAATCACCCTCCACTCAACACTCACCCTATGACAACCCGAGCCAAGGCCGGTACCTTCAAACCCAAAGTCTACCACACTCAAATACCCTTTGATGCACATCCCATAACTGAGCCTACTACCTACAACCAAGCCTCCAAAAATAGTTTCTGGTGCCAAGCTATGGATGACGAATTTCAGGCTCTGAATGAACAACGTACATGGGATTTGGTACCTCTGCCTAGTAACCGAAATTCTATTGGGTGCAAATGGGTGTTTCGCATCAAACGAAATTCAGATGGATCTCTTTCTCGCTATAAAGCACGTCTGGTTGCAAAAGGCTATCATCAGGAGTATGGTGTGGATTATAAGGAGACCTTCAGCCCTGTTGTTAAGCAACAGACTATTCGTCTGGTCTTGTATCTTGCTCTTCACTATGATTGGCCGCTTCATCAGTTAGACGTCAGCAATGCCTTTCTTCATGGTCATCTTGAGGAAGACATCTATATGGTTCAGCCACCGGGATATGTTAATCCCAACCGTCCTCACTATGTTTGCAAGCTTCACAAATCACTGTATGGCTTGAAACAGGCCCCACGTGCCTGGTACACACGCCTCTCTACTTTTCTGTAGGGTCTTGGTTTTCGCACATACCATCATGACAACAGCCTCTTCACCCTTCACTGTTCTCGAGGGACAGTCATCATTCTTATCTATGTGGATGATATTGTTATTACAGGCAGCTCGTCATCACTCATCACTGAAATTACTGAGGCTATGCATCGTGACTTCAAACTTAAGGACCTCGGTCCTCTAGAGTTCTTTCTTGGCCTCGAACTCATCCGCAAATCGGGAACCATATTGATGCATCAGACAAAATATACCCTTGAACTTCTAAATCGAGCTGGAATGACAGACTGCAAACCCGCGGTCACTCCCATGGCAGTCCGCCAATCCCCAGGGCCGAATACTCCCTTTGCCGATCCTACACTATATCGGAGCCTCGTCGGTGGACTTCATTATCTTGTTGTTACTCGTCCGGACATCCAATATGCAGTAAATCGAGTCTCCCAATCAATGCATGTTCCCACAGAACAACACTTTCAGGCCTTGAAACGCATTCTGCGCTATCTTAAAGGTACTCTTCAATGTGGAATTTTATTTCAAAAGGGCTCGTTTGATATATCTGTTTTTTCTGATTCGGATTGGGCTAACGACAAAGATGATCGGAAGTCCACTACTGGATATATTGTTATGATGGGACCGAATCTGATTTCCTGGTGCACCAAGAAGCAAACGCGAGTGTCCCGTTCCTCCACAGAAGCAGAATATCGTGCCATGGCTGCGGGTGTTGCTGAAGCCATGTGGTTACGATACCTTACAGATGCACTTGGCATTCCCCCGACGAAACCACAGATTTATTGTGACAATCAGTCCACTATTTGTGTTACCAAAAATCCAGTCCTTCATGATCGTATAAAGAATGTTGGGTCCGACTGTCACTTTGTTCGCGATGAGGTACTTGCAGGAACGATGACCACGCACTATGTCCCATCTACTGACCAGCTTGCTGATATTCTCACCAAGCCTCTTCCGTTACAGCCTTTTCAGTATCTCTGCTCCAAGATGCCCCTCGTTATCGCTGATCAGCTTGCGGGGGGATAATAGACTACATATATAATTATTAAATACATCTGGGTTATTCTGTAATTAGTTATTCTTCATTTCTCTATATATACAGTTGTAACCCCTTCAATATCAATAAGATCAATTATTATTAAATTATATCACCAATATATGAATATACATACATATATAAGTGTTTTATAGGTTGTATATATGTTCATATACATAAAGTAACTATATACATTGAGATATATAAATATATATACATATTATATATGATGTATTTATGTGCATATACATAAACTAACGCTACACATTTAGTCTTATATAATTGTTATATAGGATGTATATATATTCATATACATAAACTAATATTTACATTAAGTCATTTATATCGTTATATATGTACATATACATTCAGTCAAATTCATATACACTACAGATTAGTAAGCACAAATTCAGATGTATATATTGGCACAAGACTAATACATAAAATACTATATACATAAGTTACTAATAAAATATACATTATAAATACTGTACAAAATAAATCTTATATGTTGTGTATATATTCAAATTCATAAACTAACAACATACATTGTGTTAGATATACATTTACATATGACAACATAATCTACAGAACTTATAGAATGCTTTATAAGGAAAGTATATATATATCTGTATATACATAGAATTTATAGGTATCATTAATTACATATTGATTATCATAATTATCGGATGACTACTTTGAGATATTTCTATACGTCAATTAATCACTACTTATATCTGCGTATACATAGAATTTATAGGTATCATTAATTACATATTGACTATCGTAATTATTGTATGATTACTTTGAGATATTTCAATTCGTTAATTAATCACTACTTATTATACAACACACATAAGTAAGGGAAAATTCAACTGTATATATGTATATAAATACATATTAACACTAGTTTCACAAATCAAATATGTATGTGGTACAACACTGTTGTTCAATATTGAAAAACGACTTAATGCAGCAGCCACATATAAAATAAAATTATAATGAAGATTCATCAAATAAAGATGGTAAAGTGAATAAAAGCTTTTTTTATGTCTATGCAACAATAACAAACTTAAATTGATCAGCACATCATTACATAAAATTAGAAATTGATAATCGAGTGATTAATCATCATAAGTACTGGAAAATTATATGTTAATTCTCCTTTGGGATAAAGCTACACGAATGCCTATTGTGACTTTCATGTTCCCTTCGTCAACAACGATTTGTGCTTGACAAAAAGTTTTGCTTGATTTCTACTTCCTTCCTTTCTTAGGTCCTCCTAGGGGTCTTTTATATATCGGTGGAAACACCTTTTTCTCTTCTACACAATTAGGAATATTCTGGTCCTTCTTATCTGGTATTGAAATAATTTAAAGTGCATAAATCTTCCCCAAAGTAATTGTCTTGAAGTAATATAAGAAGTGTGACCCAAACTCTTTTACATGTTTATGACCCAAATTCTTTTACATGTTTAGCCATCAAGATGGAATAGCTTATGGACAAGGTATCTAATCTATTTGAAACCTCCCACAATTGCACGAGCCACTTTCGAGGTTTATCATGTATCTTCTTCCAGATCCATAAACTAAGAAAATATAGTTTGAGGAAACCTTGAACAATACAAAAATGATGAAAAAAGACTAACATATTAAAAATATCTTTGAATAAAAAATCATAATACAATACAAAGTTAAATAAATACTATAACTAAATGCATAATAAAAAGTTCAATAATTTTAAACATATTTTTATCTGGGTATCTTTTAAATAGTTGAGAGTTAAAATTTCTTGAAATCTCTAACTCAAAGTCATGTTTTTAAATGAAGCTCTCTCACTATTCTTACAATTCCAAGAACCAAACAAAAGTCGCAACTCAACTAAGAATCCTAATATTGGAAATTCTCGGTCCTCCAACAAACAACCATTAATAAACATAACAATATTCGAATTCATATTGCGACCTATGTGTAATACCCCCTATTATTCTTAGCTTGATTAAACTCCTAGTTGCATGCATAAGGGGCTTAAGGCTTGAAATCTTCACAATGTGTTGGGAACTTAGTCATTTTCAAGACCCTTTAATTTTGAGGATTTTTATTTTGGTCTTCCTAACCCCGAGATGTTAGTTTTTAAGTTTATTCATTTTCAGGGATGTTAAAAATATGCCTCGGGGGAGTTTTAAATTTCTCGAACAAGGTTGGGACATGTCTTGAACATGAAACCAGTCTGTTAGAGATACAGTCAGTCAAATTTTTTGGACAAGGTTTCAATCAGTTAAAGTTAGGTGGGGGCTTGTCCCATCAAATCCTCATGAATTTTAGAGGGTTTTGGACAATCAGTTAGACTGTCAGCCACTTATTTTAGTATTAGCAGTCATTTCAGATAGATAGTTGGTGTCTAGTATTTTAGTAGATATTTTAGACTTACTTTGATGCGTATTTAGCATTCAGTTTTATAGTACCTTATCAACGTATCTTTTGCACATATATTATATTACTACTTTACTCAGTTCTCATAGTAGGTACAAACTCATGAGTTATCTTATGGACCTAAATGTTGTAAGCACCGTTTTCGCGACTAGTTAGTAGCCTAGGGTTGTGACAAAACTTGGTATCAGTGCCTATGGTCTTAAAGTGTCTTAGGGATTCTGACATCCGCGTTGAGGAAATTCTTGTGCTTGGGTGTGAAGCGCACCACACTTATGGATAAAAGGTTATGAGATATTTTATAAAAGTTTTCTTTCTTTTGGTTTTCATGAGCTTCATTGAATTCCTCTTCCTAATTTACCCTTCATTCCATTTATAGACAGTGCATCCCAGAAGAAACAACGGAAGAAGGAATGGGGATAAGCCTGCACCCCCACCTATTCTGGAAGATCCCATAAATGAAGATAACTCCCAGGCCGAATTCACGGTTTCTTTAACTACCCGAGCCCACTCTGTAGCTTCCTAGAAGAACTAGAAAACTATTTCCCCAGCTAATTCAGGTGCAAATATGGCTGCAGTTAGGATTTGGGATTTAACCCAGATGAATCCCCCATTTATTTTTGGGATCTAAGTCTAAGGAGGATCCACAAGAGTTTCTGGATATGGTGTAGAAAGTAAAAGATAATCATGGGCGTCACTTGAAGTGAGAGTGTAGAGTTTGTAGCATAGCAGTTGCAAGTTGTAGCTCACACCTAGTTTAAGCACTGTAAGGAAGACCATGATCTTGATACTGGACCGATAAAGTTGGTGGAATTTACCACAACTTTATTAGATAGGTTCTTTCCCTTATAGTTAAGGAAAGCTATGGTTCAGGAGTTTATCAATTTGAAGCAGGGTAATATGAGCGTAAAGGAGTACTTACTTAAGTTCACTCAGTTGGCAAGGCATGCTCCTACTATGGTGGCAGTCAATAGGTCTAGAATGAGTAATGTTTTATATGGTATGGCTCATATTGTGGTCAAGAAGTGCAGGACCACCATGCTGATTATGGAAATGGCCTTACCTAGGCTTACAGTGCCTGCTTAAAAGATCGAGAAGGATAATATTACTGAGAAAGAGAGAGAAAATAAAAGGGCTAGGAGTGGTAGTTTCAACTTTTCTCAGCCAATATCACAAAGTGGTAACCATTTTTAGTGCCATCGGATGCTTTCATCCCTATCTCCATCTTCAGCAAGTGCACCATTGACTATGTTCAAGCAAGAAAGTTAGGATAGGGCATCAGGTTCTATGTCTTAGGGCAGTGTAAACTGTGGGATCACTAATTTGCTTTGCTGGAGATGTAGTAAGAATCATCAGGGAGAGTGTAAGGTAGGTAGTAATGTTTGTTTTGGTTGTGCCAACCTAGGCCACAAGGTTCGGGAGTGTATGGTAGGTTCTCAAAGGGGCAGAAGTGACCACCAATAGGGCCATTCCAATTTCTTATTATCTCCAGCTCGCCACCCAACTCAGCAGGATGCCACTTCCAGTGCAAGCAGTGGGCAGTGTCGGAATAGGTTTTATGCACTCCAAGCTCGGCATAATGAGGAAAGTTCTCTTTATTTTATGGGTATGTTACAAGTTTTCCATCTTAAAATTTATGCATTGTGTGATCCCAAAACTTTACTTTCTTTTGTGACTTTTTACGTAGTCGTCAATTATTATGTCAATCATAACATATTATCAGAGACTTTCTCAATGCCTTACACAGTGGGTAAATTTATTATAGCTAGACGAGTATACAGAAATTTCCCTGTCATGGTATCTTAGAAAATCACCTCAGTTGATCTGGTGGAGTTAGAAATGACTGATTTTGATGTCATTCTCGACATAAATTGGCTCCACTCATGCAATGTGTCAGTTCATTGCACATAAAAAGTCGTTCAGTCTCAGTTTTGTAATGAACAAGTCATCGAATATAGGGGTAGTATTTCAGTCCTTAAGGTTGAAATCATTTCATATCTTAAAGCAGGAAAAATGATATCTAATGGACACGTCCTCCATACTTACATATTTTACTGTTTGACTATGAAAAAAAGAAAATTCCTATATAAAACTGGCACGTAAAATGACATTGGAACACATTCTTATGCCTCTAATCATACATACAGTAGTATAATAACACGTTCTTACACCCCTACCTAACTTTCATGTATGACATCACTCAAATACATCCATATACCCCTAGGTAATGAACTTTTACTCAGATCATACAAGAAAACACATGTATCTCATGCCATTGAACTATTTCTGAAACATATCAACACATAGGCTACAACAGAGTATAGTAAATACAAACTAAATTTAGGGACCTATTTTCACTAGTATTTGCTCCCTCATCAAGCTTATTGAAAAACTATTTCTCTATCCTCCGAGCACTCTATAAGATAATATGTCTATCAAATTATTCTATCTACAATTTTTTTAAAGCCTTCTATTTAAAATATGAACAGCTCAAACATTGCTAGGCAACCTATGTAATACTCTGTATCACTATATGATGCTAGCTCTATTTCTTTGATCTCAATACATACTTATGAATCACGTACAAATCTCCTTAAGTCAATCATCACAAGTGCATTTATATTGAACCCTCTAATTGAAATGCTCTCACTTTACTCACTATCAGAAACTATGTCTAGCCCCCAAGACTATCAAAACATTATATATAAGGTAGTTTACATATAGAATTACACATTGAATCTATTATATAGAATACTAGGCTCAACTAAAATTAAAAGTTCAATAGTATTTCCTAACGATCAAACACAAGACAACATCATTCGTGTCCAACCAAAAGATAAACTTAAGATTGATTATTCTCAATTATAACAATATGTAAGTGTATCATGATACTAATTTTTGTCCACACATATTCAACAGACTGCTCAATAATAGTAGGATCCCCCATTTGAAAAGACATCACAAATGATACATCTAAGCACTCAATTTTTTTTAATCTCCATATTAATTGGCTGAAATTTCTTTGACCATCATAATTCACATCTTATTCCTTATTGCAGTAACTAGTCATGCCACACGGCTCTTAGTATCATACTCAACCATATTCGTCCATAAATTCTTAGGCCTATGTTTTCAATTCAATATCACAAGTTTAGAATTTCCACTGATCTACTCCATGAACATATTAAGCATCTTGAAGCATCACTATCAAGCTCATAATCAATATACTTATAGTATGTATTTTCACACCAGGTTCATATCAACGACGTCACCATCACAACATTAGTAATTGTATCAATTTTTAAGAAACATTAAGCTTAGGACCATACATAAAATATCCTAAAACTATGTTTCACCACTAAATCAAACAAGTTAAAGATGGGTAAACTATTACTCTTTATACTTTCTTACAACACTTATTTCTATTTCTGGTTTGACATTCTTTTTCTCCATCCACACAAAGTTTATTTATTTTACAGGCAAATCTATATTGTAAATAAAGTAATCCAAAGATGTATCAAATTTAATCTCAACCAACATCAATGCACATATATTTTCAGTAATCGGTGTTGCTCTCAATCGCTTATGTATAATTAAATACATCGAACTTAATTATGCCATATAGCAGAGTAGGATATATCCATCCAGCCATTTATGAAAAAAAAATTAACCTTGTTTAGTCTTAACGCATAAGTGATGAAAGAAAGATGGGAAAATATACTAGATGTTTGATAACGTCAGGGTCATAAGTATGGACGTCTACAAACCTATGAACAATACTCTTCCAAACACTCCTCCATAATCTAGGACCTAAAGCCTAGGCTCTGAGTCAACTTATTCAGGTTCCAAAATCATTCTTAGATGTGACTGACACCCGATAACACCACCTATCGAGAGAACCAATCTTCCTTACACTTTACCAGTCAATAAGTAATAAGATAAGGTATGTGCAACTCCAATGAATAAATAAATAATTAATAATAATTCAACAAAAATCCATTTAAATTATAAATTCAACAATCACTCTTGAACTAATTTTCTATCCCTAATCCTGCACTAAGACCATGAAGCATCTAAAATATAGTTACATGAGTTAAACTTTCGGCCATGATAACCCACTGAAAGGAAATGTAATCTAAATAGCTAAGGCTGAAATGAAAGACCCCACGAACAATGTGAAGACTTATCTTAGCATTAGAATCCTTACGGAGAATCCGTCACCCACTAGTTTTACCTTGCGTGGTAGTATCTATATACATGTAAGGAAGGAGGGAGTTATATAAAAGTATAACTTAGTAAGATCCCCGACCCTCTACTTTAATACCCTGGAACAAGTGTTATAAGATATAACATACCACGATTACATAAATTATATACACAAAATGTATCCTATAGTATAATTCTTAATAAATTTCAACAAATGTTTCAAAATTCATTATATATCTCTCAACCCCATCCACTCTCATAGCTTGTCATAAACGAAAGTGACGGTGAACATCATATCACCCCGACAAGGCCACAAAAGCATACATAATTCCCATAAAGTATACTACGATAGCCTGTACAAGGCCCCAACATATTACGGCAGCATACAAAATTCCCCTAACATGTTATAGAAGATATGTATGCCCCTAGAAAATATATCACGACAATAAGTATAAGTCCTCTAACATAATACGGCAGCATAGGTATACCCTAACATATTACGGAAACATATGTACGCTAGTAAATATGTCCAATATCCCAACATCACATCACAACTAACCATCAAATATTTCTCAATATACTTAACAAAATACATATTCAAGGTTGATCAAAGACCACCGATTCTACCAAGTACACTCTAGTCCTAACACATAGACTTAGGTAGAAAAATATAATATTTATAAAGAAGTTTTGAAAAGTAAGCCTCAAAGCTTAAAGTCTCACTTACCTTGCAAATGACAAGTTTCCCAATCTTTCAATGTGTAGAACATCATCCAAACAACCTCGGATAGCTTTAATCTATGTCAAAGTATCTATTAACATTATCAATTATGATAGTTAGGATTGGGTCTCAATTAGTGAAGCCACTATCAAAGTACTACTCCACTAAATTTCTCTTACTACACCACTGAAAAAGATGAGAATGTGTACAAAATAATTGTGCATAGCTATAAATAATTTTCATGGGCTTATCACAGTGTCCACTAGCAATTTCTACAATTTCCAACCCAAACAACAAAACTGAATTTCCAATTTATTCAATTAACATGGTATGGGTAATTAACAATTTAATAGCCCAATCATTATTGTTATGAGATCATATGTTTTTTCACTATTGCATCACCATTGCTACTCCAACTTAAATAGACACACACAATAACTAAATCGATAAAGAATATGATCAAAAGTTATTTAAAGAATTTTTTATTTGTAAATCACCTGCCTATAGAATTCACTAAAAGCAATTTACATTTTAAGAAACTATATGTTAAGGAGATAACGTAATTCACAATTCATGAATGTGAAATTGAAGTGTTTCTGCTAGTTTGTATGGCTGCCCATAGAAAAAGAATCATCGTTTCTTTCAATAGAAAAATATATCTAATAGAAAAAATTGACCTAATATTCTACTTTTTTTGTAACTGAAACTTTGAAAAACTAAAAAGGGGAGAGGGCTTTGGATTTTGTCTTTCTCACCTTATTTCTATTTATTAATATTGATAGTATTAGCTAATTACCCATTTATCCCTCATTAAAAATCTGTGTTATTACAAATGACTTGGAAGTTTAGGTGCGATGATACCGTGCTATGATATGCCCTTAATAGAACTTAGAAGTGAACCTTTTTATACGCATGATATATGGTGTTAAAGGACTAAAATATCTCTTAAAGTGAGATAAATAATTTCCTGTTAAGGCACAAGTTTAGATAACTCACATCCAAAAACTGTATTTTGCTGATACGGGTTACCTTTGATTTTGGAATAGGTGTGTCATGCAAAGAGGGATATCCTTTTTTGTGAAAGAATATGTCATGTACGAAGGAATAGATTGTGTTTATTATGTACTCCAATCCTGATGGAAAACTTTTAGTGGGGGCTTGTTCGACGAGTGAAGGGCAGATTCTATATAGTCCATGGGATAATCAGAAATGTAGGGTGTACCATCTATATCTAGAGTAAAACAAAAAGTCAAGTCACTGTTTTAAAATAATGGTTACAACAAATCAAATTATGCCCATGTATTTTCAATTGTTTTACTGTAATGCCCCGTGTTTCAGGCTAGAATCAAAATTGTCATTTTGATGCGTAGATGATCCAAAATCCATAAATCCAATGAAAATTTTCCATTTTAGTTAAGTAGGTAGTGTGGTAACCTATTTGAGCATGTATTGAGATCATTAAGGTCCACTAACTAAAGGATAAGTTTAAAGCTTTCCTATTATTCGAGTTTTAGTGAGCGTCAAAACTTGAGCCAAATTCAATAAAGCATAACTCCTGGTATATAGCTAACTGGGTGGCCTACTATATATTAAATTAAACATCTTCGAATTATCTTTCCATCAATACCAAATTTTCCTAAAATGGACACTCGGTGAAGACTTAGAGCATTTTTAGTGTCAGCATTCCCGATTGACTGACACCGCATCGCGATGAGCTTTAAATTGATAATTTTCAATTCCAGTAGCTCACTGCAATTTCCTGTGCATTTCGGTGAAGTTTTTTTGTGACGTTCCAGTCTTTTAAATTCCAAAGTCAAACTAGACATTTCCCTTGGACCAAACCCATCCAAATCTAGGATTTAATCCTAAATACACCTAAATATATACACTTTCATTAAAATTCATCAAGAACACTCTCTAGTGTTTCAAAAAATAATCCCAAATAACTTAAGATTCAACTATGGGTTTTCAAAAGAGATTAAAGATTTGGAATCCCCAATCTGCAAGCTTCACGAATTACCTATTATCTTTTGAGGTTAAGGTACGCGGGGTTTTCCTAAATTCTCATGGGCAAAGAAATCATGATTTTAAGAAAGGAGTTTTCAGATTTATGAATACATTCATGTTTTACAAATCTTGATGGTATTTTTTTGGTCTTCTACCCTTCCTCACATTAATTTAAAATAGTATATATATATATATATATATATATATGTGATTTAAGTTAATATCCGAATCGAGAGCATGAATCACATGAAATCCGTCCCTTGATGTGATTGTTCCCATGTTTCACACGATATGGATTATTTTTGAAATGCATCTTGAAAAGCATGTTACGAAGTGTCGTGATTTATGAATGATTTGATTATGAATCTTGAATTCAAAAGAGAGGGTTATTTGTATTGAAAATTTTTGAAAATGCATATAATGAAAGAGTTCATGGATTTTGCCAAAAGCACATAACCACCTTATGTTCAAAGAGATCTTGCATAGTTTTGACTTATTCTTTCGAAACATGAAATCTCTTGTACTATTTGAATATAAGTGTGGTCTGAACTATGTTTTAACGAAAGAATTATGCATGATGCATTAGGGCACAAAAATAGGTCTTGTATGTCGTGGTGTGACGGCAACAGTTCATATTATTCCATGATAATTTCAAAACAAAAAGAATACATTTTTGAAATTAGACTTTTCAGATGTTGAAACTTAAAAATGCATGACTTAGAAAAGGATAAAAATGAGCATAAAGAGAATTTAGGTAGTTCCCCGAAGAAGGCATAAGTTTAGAGAACTCATTTCCTAAAACTGTGATTTGCCGATCCGGGTATATTATATTATGCTGGCCTAGTGTCGTGTGGAATATTATAATCAGAATCTTCATTCCTTACGGAACACTTAGGTTGGGGGCTTCCCCGCGGAGTCAATTGTGGATTCCATGTCGCTCGTGGAACATCAGAACTGTAGGGGAGTACCACCTATCTCAAAATTTATACAAAGATACGACATTGCAGTGAAAAGAATGATTTATGATTTTTAGAAAGTGCCCATGTGTTTTAGAACAATTTAATGAATGGTATTTGATAAATTGCTCTCCAACTATTTTATTTATATAAAAGGTTTATTTTTGATTACTTTGCATACCAATAAATCAATATTAATCCCCGTCCTTCCTCCAGGTTTTAAGTCTCGGTCTAGGGGTCCAGAGAAGTTGTAGTATTTATTAGACAGAGTTGTAGCATCCAGTTGGTGAGCCTTCTCTATTTTGGAAGGCCTATCTTTTCATATTATGTCATTTATTTTTATTTTGGTTTACTGGAGCTTGTCCCAGTTTCAGAAAGTTGTTAGATTTTCTTGTAGTAGAGACTTTGCAGACTGAGTCAGATGTCATTAGATGTAGTTGATTTTCAATTTTCATACTTATGCTGAATTCAGAATTGACTATGTTTCCGTAGCAGATTATGTTTCTGCATCTTCTTTATTTATATGAATGTGTGCATGCTTACTAGATAGAGAAGGACATTTTGGGCCCTCATGGTTTGGGATGTTCATCATGATCAGGCCCTAGTTCAAGTCGTGACAAACTTGGTATCATAGCATGGTTTATGGTCCCAGAGTGTCTACGAAATCACGTTGGGAAGAGTTTTGTTTATGGGTGTGTAGTGCGCCACACTTTTAAGCAGGAGGCTACTAGGCATTTAGGAATGTTTCCCTTTGTTCATGTTCTAGTTCGTTTGATTGAGCCAGAATGTTCCTTTTCCATACTATAATTCATGCAATGTTGTCCTTATACGAAAGTAAATTCATCCCAATTCTTTCCTTGCTTTAATGTTCCCATCTCGTTATTAGGGTGATTCAAGTGCAAAAGTTTACAATCTAAATGGCATAGTCCTTGCTGGTTGAGCTATATAAGATTTTAAAATCTGTGCAAGGACTTGAGAAGAGTCTGTTAGTGCCTTAGAGTGTATTGGTTTTAGTGTGAACTTTGATTCAGATGAAATCATGCTTTTCGTTCTACGGTACTAAGATTATTCCTTTTTTTTTAGAATTTATATTGCAAATGTCATGGTTAAGAGGGAATGATGTGTAGCAGACTGTTGGAACTGCATTTCCACCCGAGTAGCAGTATAAGTTAAGTATCGGTGTCACGACCTATTAGTTGTGAGATTAGGCCAAGAAGTTGGTGATATGAAGTCACAAGGTTAGAAATTAGAGTGAGGATAATTTTTGTGTAGATAAATATTTTAGTTGAATAACCAATGCTTGAGGATGATTTACCCTTTTTATAGTGACAGACTAATATGGTAGCTTATAGTATGTGTGGATTGTATGGTAGTCTATGGGAGAAGTGTTTGACTCAGATTTTTATTTATATAGAGTATGATGTGTATTCTTAGATCCTTGAATATTGTGTGTCAATTTTCTATCTCTTGTAATATGTAATCTTGTTATCATGGTTTTTTTTGAAAAATCAAAGACTAGTGAAGCCGTGTGGCGCTCTATCGATCCACTAGCATAGTTGCTTTGATATTCATTTTATTTTCTTGTTCTAAACACAAAAATCAAAGTCTAGTGAAGCCATAGGAGGCCTATTTTGATTTACTATAAACTTGTTGTTCATCTTGTAGTTCTCGTGTTGGTTAGAACTGGGGCTTTAGAGGTGAAATGGCAAAAAAGGTGGTGAGGGCAATTTATTGAATATATGTATACACGAATCTTTTGCAAGAGATTGAGTTGGTAATGAAGTGATATGTCCTTTTGTGTTAGTTTAGTAGAAGGTAAAGAAGCAGTTATTAGTCAAGGAGAATTATTGTTTGCTTGAAGTATGAAAATGGCTAGATTAGCCAGTAAGTTAGTATTATAGACTCATGGTTGTTTGTGGAATTTGAAAATAGGTTGAATGTATGCTTGGGTAAGTATGTGTGATGTGAGAAAGTATGTAGTTGATTTTTTTTTAGGTATTAGGGTAGAATGTCCCAATTTGATCAACTAGTAAACTATGTTGTATTCTTCATTGGTGGTAAATGATTGATGTTATACTATAGGTTTGAATTTATCATAGAATATGGATGTAAGAATAGTGGCTTAAGATTAATGATGAATGTTTCTGAGAATTGTTTGTAATTTTGGGTTGTAAATAATGTTTAGCACTAGATATTATGGTTCAACAATTGATGTCCATGAAGGTGGATGTGATGATTTCTTGTTTAATGATATTAGTCATATGGAAGTGATCTAATAGGCTTGAACAATGTATGCCATAGCTTAAGTTGTTTGATAATTAATGAAGTATGATTTTGTATATATGATGTAGAATATGCCAAAGGTAATATGAGGTTGTGATAATTTTTCTAAGGCTATTACATGTTTTGTGTGGCTAGTAGTACCATTGAGTTGCTAGATGGAATATGGTGTTCTAAATAGAAATGTTAAGGAGTTCTAATTGATAGTGTTGAACCTTTTGATATGATCATGAATTTTCATGGTGGAGAGATATAAGTCGGAGTCATAATATTGGTATGCTATGATGAAAGTAGTATGGTTCATCGGATGCTTGGTGATATCCATGCTAAGTGTTACAAACTAAGTTTGAGTTTTTGAAGATTAAGCTAATATAAATAAGAGTTGAAGTGATAGAGGGTGTAAACTCAAACTGCACGGACACTTGTGAAGACCTGAAGTAAGTGTTCCAGTATTATATGATGATTATTGGTTCTATAGAATGATAGAGCGTGTTTTAGAAGATGGTATTAGCTGTGGGTTTTCCACTTCCAGGTGTAGTTATTCGGGTTAAGTTCTATTAATCACATGTATTGTCATATTCCAGACCCCAAAGTGTAGTAAGTGTAGTTAAGTTTAGAGTCTAGTAAGGAGTGTCACGATCATAAGATAATGGATTTAAGCTAAGGGGGAGATAATAGAACAAGTGACCAAGAAATGCTCTTAGATTCATGTAATGATATCAGTATGATATAAAACATCAGGAAGTGAGGGTGAGGATCAACTCATTCTTATCTCCGTATTTTTCAGTTATCCCAATACTTACTCATTCTTTACATTTTAGTTCAATGATCATAGTTCATGTTCATGTATAAGACTGAGAATCACGTACTCTTCTAGTTCTAGAATGAGGAGTTCTATTTCATTTAGTATTCGGAATCACATTCCATATGTTATGTACTTTAAATTGAGGTCATGCAACTCATGACTCATGTACACACTCTTTATAGTGTGCTCAGTTCCCATAATTCATGCTATACTCTTTATGATTGACGAGATTCAGCTTATAGTCATGTATGCCCCAATTTAGATAATTTTGATGAATCACTGATGTTGATTTGCTAATCGTTTAGCCTTTGTTAAATGTCAAGTCTTGTATAATATCCTCCCATACTTCAAGGTCTTATGTTCTAAACTTTTTGTGACTTCTCCTTATGTGATGATAGTGGTGATGGGTAAATGGTTCTTGTCAATTAAAGATCCTAGTATGCTAGTTTTAGATAAGGCCATAAGTGTGAAGTAAGATCTGGGCCAAGTCTTTGAAAGATGTGATGGTTAGTGGAAATTTGTGTGTGTATGTTCTTGGAGTAGCATGTGGGAGTTATGTTGATAGTGGATTAGAGAATATGTGAAGTATGTCCTTATGGGTGTTTGCCTTGGAGTTTATATGTTTTTATAAAGATAGGATGGAATGACATGATGAGATTTAAGTGGAGGAATACAATATGCGCTCGCGAATCCACAATAAGAGAACAGAGTTAGTCATTGAAGTAGTAAGGCACATTATGTTTAGGGTGCGATCTCTAAAAAGGGTATAAAAGATTGAATCATATTGTTTGGACCATTATCATGGTGTGGCATGTTATATTTTGTGATTTGAAGTTAGGCTTGATCATTGTTAGAGGACTTATGTTACTTTAGACATTAGTAAAAACATTTATCAATGCTCATATGAGGATTACGATTGAAATCAACGAGTATGGTATTTAAAGGAACTAATATAGTTAGGGGAGTATTCGAAAAGTGCGCTCCGCTTGAATGTAAGAAGTGCATTGCCTAAGAATTGGTAGTTTTATACTAGTTTATAACTTATATATCTATATTCCATGCTATAGAGTAGTGTCATTGTCTTGATTCCTTAGTTAGATATCTTGTGTAACTAGTGCCCAAGATTTTTTGCTTCCTAATGCTGCTATAACTTCTTTTGATACAGTGTTGAATAAGATACTACAGATAAGTATGATGGTCTAGCATAATTCAGTCTGTATAGCCAGTATTTAATTTAAATCGTAGGATAGACAAGTTACTGTGGTTTTCCACCTTTTCACCTAGTACTACTATCCGAAGTCTCAAACATATGACCATCCCAAGAGATAATCTATTTCATCCATGTAATTTAAGAATTCAGTTCAGTTAAAGCATCATGTTTCAGATTCAGCTACTTAGTCATGACTCGGTTCACAAGAATTCAGAGAATAATTTCAAATGTTTCCAAGTATTTTAGCTTAGGCAGTATAGTAACCTGGTACGATCTTAGACATGTTTCCTCATTATTTTTACTTGCATAAGTTATCAATTCTCAGTCAATATGTATGATTTGATCATGAACAGTTCAAGGGAATCTTAAACTCTCAGCATGAATGAGCCCCTTGAAGTAAGTGAATTCAAATTATCTCAGAATTCTGTTTCATGATCGAAGTTTAAACATTTCAAATCTGTTATATTCTTTCTTAGAAGACACATCAGGTACACGTTATTCTATTCTTTTAAGCTTCAACGTTACTACTCATCATTTGGGGATGAATGATCCCAAGGGGGAGATATTGTAACGCCCCGTGTTTCAGGCAAGAATGAAAATCGTCATTTCTATCTGTAGATGATCCAAAATCCATAAATCCTATGCAAATTTTCCATGTTAATCAAGTATGTAGTGTGGTAACCTATTTGAGCATGAATTAAGGTCATAAAGGCCTTTAACTCAAGTATAAGTTGAAAGCTTTCCTATCGTTCAAGTTTTAGTGAGCATAAAAAATTAAGGCAACTTTAATCGACCATAGCTCCTTGTATATAACGAACTGGGTGGACTACTTATATCAAATTAAAGATCTTCTAATTAGTTTTCCATTGATACCATATTTTCCTAAAACGGACACTTGGTGAAACAGTTAGAGCATTTTTAGTGTAAACATTGTTTATTACCTGGCCAACACATCGCGATGAGCCGGAAATTGACAATTGGCAATTCGAGTAGGTCACCGCGATTTCTAGCGCATCGGGGTGAAGTTTTTAATGGCATTCCAGTCCCGAATTTTAAATTCCAAAGTCGAACTGGACATTTCCCATTGCCCTAAACCCATCCCAACACGGGATTTAATCCCAAATACACCTAAATACATATACTTTCACCAAAATTTATCAAGAATGCTCTCTAGGGTTTCAAACAAGAATCCCAAATAACTCAAGATTCAGCCGTGGGATTTCAAAAGCAATTGATGATTTGGAATCCGCAATCCGCAAGCTTCGAGAATTACCTATTAACTTTTGAGGTTAAGGTACGTGGGGTTTTGCTAAGATCTCAAGAGAAAAGAAATCATGATTTTATGAAAGGCGTTTTTAGATTTATGAATACATTAATGTTTTAGAAATCTTTACGGTATTATTTTTGTCTTTTGACCTTCCCCACAATGATTTCAATTTGTGTATATATATATATGTATGTGATTTATGTTAAATTCATATTGAGAGCATGACTCACATGAAATTCCTCTCTTGATGTGATTGTTCCCATGATTTACATGATATGGATTGTTTTTGAAATTCATCTTGAAAAGAATGTTACGAAGTCTTTTAATTTATGAATGATTTGGTTATGAATCTTCAATTCAAAAGAAAAGGTTGTTTGTATTGAAAAATGTTGAAAATACATATAATCAAAGAGTGCATGGATTTTGCCAAAAGTACATGACCACCTTATGTTTGAAGAGTTCTTGCATAGTTTTGCCTTATGCTTCCGGAACATGAAATCTCTTATACTATTTATAGGTTTGGGTGGTCTGAACTATGTTTTAATAATATAAATATGCATGGTGCATTATGGCTCAGAAATAGGACTTGCAAGTCTTTGTGTGACAACACCAGTTCAGATTACGCCATGACAATTTCATAATAGAATAAAATGTATGTTTGAAATCAAACTTTTCAGATGTTGAAACTTGAAAATATATGATTCAGAATAGGATAAAAATGGGCATAAAGAGGGATTAGGTGGTTCCCCAATAAAGGCATGACTTCAGACAACTCATTTCCCAAAATTGTGATTTGCCGATTAGGGTATATTATATTATGCTGGCCTAGTGTCGTGTGGCATATCAGAATCAGAAACTCCAACCCTTGTGGCACACTCAGGTTGGGAGCTTCCCCGCCAAGTCAATAGCGCATTCCATACCGCTCGTGGAATATCATAATTTTAGGGGAGTGCCACCTAACTCAGAATTTTACAAACATCAGACATTGCATTGACAAGAATGATTTCTGATTTTCATAAAGTGCCCATGTGTTTTATAACTATTTTATGAATGGTATTTGACAAATTTCTCTCTAACTATTTTATTTATATAAAATCTTTATTTTGAAATACTTTGCGTACTAGTACATTTGTATTGACTCGTCCTTTCTCCTTCGAGATTCTGAGGCTCAGTCTAGGGGTCCAGAGAAGCATTAGTACTTATTAGATAGAGTTGTGGTATCCAGTTGACGAGCCTTATCTATTTTGGAAGGCCTGTCTTTTCAGATTATGTCATTTATTTTTGTTTTGGTCTACTAGGGGCCTTGTCCTAGTTTTCAGACAGTTGTCAGATTTTTATGTAGTAAAGATTTCACAGACTGAGTCAGATGTTATTAGATATAGTTGATTTTCAATTTTCATACTTATGCTAAATTAAGAATTGACCATGTTTCCGTAGAAGATTATTTTTTCTCATACTCTTTATTTATATGAATGTGTGCATGCTTACCAGATAGAGAGGGAGGTTCTGGGCCCTCATGGTTTGGGCTCTCCATCACTGCGAGGCCCTAGTTCGGGTCTTGACAATTATGATGACTTATTTAATGAAATGTTCTCTCTTATGTTATACAAATTATATTATATTTTTATATTATTGTACAAACAAATAATTTTTAGTATTGGCCCCCTATATTTCAAGTTCTGAGGCCCAGTACTATATCCTATAAACCAGTAGAATATTATTAGACATTCAGAGTTGATAAGCCTCTCTTACTTCAGAAGGTAAATTTTCCCATGTGTTGATTTCTTTTTTTAGTTTTATGGTCTGACCGGTGCCCTTTTGTTGGTTTAGATGGACTGTTGTTTTCAGTTCAATATAGACTTTGTAACTTGTTCTAAATGGATTTGGGTTTTCTTAAGTGTTTGATTCCTTGATTGGTAAGTTTAAATATTGGTGTTGTTATGTTTTATTTATCTTCTGAACTTTATCTCTCATGACTTATGCTTATGATTACATGCTAAGGGGACTCTAGAGACTTGAATATTTGTGATGCCTATCATGAGAAACGCCTTTGTTCAGGCCATGACAAGCTAGATATCAGAGCACGGTTTAGGGTTCCAAGGTGTCTACGAAGTCGTGTTGAGTAAAGTCCTATTTATGAGTTTTTAGCATACCACATTTATAAGGAGGATGTAACTAGGCATTTAGGAATGTTTCTCTTTATTTCACAATATATTTCATGCTGTAGAGTCTAAATATTTCCTAAATCCTTGCTTTCTACATTTTAGATCATGTTTCCTCATAAATCCAATGAGCGTAAAACCCATGTTGAGGATTTCCGACCTACTATTGGGATTGGGGACTCGTTACAGAGCCCACGCCCCAGAATTCGCTACAACTTCACTGGTTTCTCCAATACAAATTAGCCCACCTCAAGATCATCTGTCTAGTGTTAACCGTCCCCAATCTACTTGGAAAGAGGTCTCGAATGTTGAGTCCCGTTAGTCTATCCATAAAATTTCTCAGCTCATGCCTTCTCAGTCCTATCTATATCAAGATATGAGTTCTGTGTCTTGCTCTTCTAAGGCCACTCAGGTTAGCCAATTCATGAGTCTGAACCCACGCACCTTTATGGGTACAAAAGTTGAGAAGGACCCTAAGGTTTTGTTCATGAAATGGTGGAAATATTTAGAGTCATGCATTCTAGTGAGGTTGAAAGGGCTTAGTTAGCATCCTATTAGATGAAGGACTAGGTAACTAGTGGTACAAAGGGTGGGAAGATTTTAGTGGTGAGGATACAAAACGTACTTTATTGGGTGTTTTTGTTGAGGCCTTCCTGGACCGTTTCTTCCCCCTACATTTGAGGAAAGTAAAAGCTGAAGAATTTTTTAATCTGAAGTAAGGGAACATGACTATCAAAGAATATGCACTTAAATTTACACGTCTCTCCTGTTACGCCTTGGAATTAGTGGGCAATATGAGGGATCATATGAGAAAGTTTGTATCTGGTCTCTTAAATGATTTAGAGTTAGAATGCAAGGGACAATGGTAAACAAGGACATGGATATCTCCAGGCTATTCGTGCATATACAGTAGATAGAAGAGGAGGACAAGAGGTAGGGAAAAATAAAGATAGGCTAAGAGTGATAGGTCTACAGATCAAAATGTCAGTCAACATCAAATTATCAAAGAAGAAAGTTTAGAACAATGCTCAGTCTCCAGCTTACTCCCCGAAGCATAGACGTCCAGTCAATCAGTGGTTCACAAATTCCCACGCTAACACTGAGTCAAAGATGAAGGGTACTCATTCCCAAAAAAGTATGGCTCAGCCAATCAAACATCACCCTTTCTATGGAAATTTTGGGAGGAGTCACCCAAGAATTACTGTGTGGAAGCACCTAGACGAAAGTTCATATCTTATCTTAGAGCTCGTAAGATCATATCTAAAGTTTGTTTGTATCATCTTATTTGAGTCAAAGATTCTAGCACTTAAATACCTCTCATCCAGTCTGTTCTAATAGTCAATGAATTCTCAGAAGCCTTTTTTGATGATCTCCCTCAGATACCACCAGATAGAGAGAGAGATTTTGGCATTGACCTATTGCAAGATACCTAACCTACTTCTATTCCTCCATACAAAATAGCTCCATCTTTATTGAAAGAGTTAAAAGAGTAGTTAAATGACCTTCTTGACAAAGGCTTTATTTGTACTAGTGTCTTTCCCTGGGGTTCTATGGAGCTCTTCGCTCATAATAAAGATCACTTCCTATGTATGTGCATAGACTACCGTTAGCTGAAAAAAGTCACAATTAAAAATAAGTACCCTTTCCCAAGAATTGATGACCTCTTTGACCAACTCCAAGGTGCTAAATATTTCTCCAAAATAGACCTTTGTTCAGGGTACCATCATTTGAAGCCTAGTGGAGCTGGCATTCCTTACACAACCTGTTGAACCCCGTATGGTCACAATGAATTCTTAATTATGTCTTTCAGGCAAAGTAATTCCTCCACAACATTTATAGTACTTGTGAATAGGATGTTTCATCTATTCTTAGATCTATTAGTCATAGTATTTATTGATGACATCTAGATTTCCACAATGAGTTATGAGGAGCATGTCAATCACCTCCGAATCATCCTTTAGACCCTTAAGGATCATGAATTGTATGCAAATGTTTCCAAGTTTGAATTTTTGCTTAGTTCTATTACTTTTTCAGGTTTATATTGTTTCTAGAAATGGAATTAAAGTTGACCCCAAAAACGTTAAGGCAGTGAGAAAATGGCCCAGACTTATGATTCCAATCAACATCTAAGCTTTTTGAATTTGGCAGGGTATTACAGGTGATTTATAGTGAGTTTTTCATCCATAGCTTCTTCACTTACTATATTGACTAAAATAAAGGCAAAGTACTTTTGGTCTAACTCTTGTAAGAATAGTTTTGAGAAATTGAAGGATAAGTTGGCTACTGCACTAGTTTTAACCCTTCTTGGCAGAAAAGCAAGATTTGTGGTTTACTTTGATGCATCCCTGGTGGAACATAGGTGTGTACTTGTGTAGCATGGTAAAGTGATGGCTTAAGCATCTAGATAGTTAAAGGTGCAAGAGAATAACTATCCCACCCATGATTTAGAGTTACTGGATGTGGTGGTTGCACTCACAATTTGGCATCATTATCTTTATTGGGTGAATGTTTACATATTTACTAATCATAAAAGTTTGTAGTATGTGTGCACTCAAGAAGATCTAAATCTCAGTAGAGGAGTTGGTTGGAGTTGTTTAAGGATTATGACATGAGCCTGCATTATTATCCAGGTAAGGACAATGTGGTGGCTGACGCCCTTAGCAGGTTTTCCATGGGAAATTTTTCTTGTGTGGAGGAAGGCGGCTTGCTAATTTAGGAGTCGGACTTCTAGATTCCGAGGATGAAGGGGTGATCATAAAACAGGTATCTACATCATCCCAATGTACAGAGGTTAAGCAAAGCAAACCAGAAACCTATTTTGATATATATATTAAGAAAGATGTTCGTCAACAAAAGGTAATGGAATTTGAAATTGGAGATGATAGGATTTTGAGATATCAAGGTAGGCCAAATGTGCTGAATATGGATGGTTTCCGAGAAAGGATCCTTCACGAGGCTCACACTTCCGTGTATGTTGTTCACCCTGGCTTTACTAAAATGTATCATGATCTCAAGGAAATTTATTGGTGGATAAACATAAAGAGAAATGTTGCTAACTCTGTGGCTAAGTTCTTGAATTCTCCACAAGTTAAGGTGGAGAATTTGAGGCTAGGTGGAGCTCCCCATAAGGTAGCCTTGCCCTGATGGAAATGAGATATCATCAATATGGATGTTATTAATATAAACCCCATAATTTCTTGTTAGAATTTAAATCGTTGTTCCTATGCGTAAGGACTTGAAACCAATTTTTCTATGTATATACATATGTTATTAGGAAGTATATCATCTAGGTATGTATTTTTATACTTATTGAGGTCATAATACCTTCCGAACTTATAGACGAGCTAGGCACTTTTCTATCGGTAGAGTTTTGACTAATGCTCCAGCTAGGGTAAACATTAAACTAGTGTATCTAAGATCATATATCAATTAATGTTTCTTATATTGTATCAAATTAAAGGTCTTTGAGTCTTCATTCCAATGCACTATGTTTTACCTTAATCCGATATGGAAGTGAAAATTTATAATTATTTTACTTAGGCATGTCCGTTTGTCAACAAAGTGACGATCTATCAGGCCAAGTCTTTAGCCTTAAACAGAAACTCATCAAATTCATCTTCTAATTGATGACTTGAGGTGATAAGCAATCACCTAAGTGACGACTTATCGACCAAGTCATCACCCATGACAAGACTTGATCAACCTCACCCTTAAATGGTTTTGGAGGGGTATTGTGGTCTTTCCCATCACCTCCTGTGACATAAATCAATAAAAACACGTACTTAGCCATCATAAACAAGTTTTAATAAAACCCTCAATCCTCCTTATCCTTAAGAAAAGATTAGAGTTTCTCCATGAGGTCATCTCTTAAGAACTTCAAGATTCCATTAGATTCTCTTCAAGATAATCAAGAACTTAAGGTTCCTAAGCTAAGAACTTCAAGAACGCTCTCAAGACTTCCAAAGTACACTTGTTTCATCAAATCAAGCCAAATAAGGTTGTTGGATTACGAACAAGGATATTTCTTTCATCTTTATTCCCAAATCTAGTTTTTTAAGTTGAATTACATGATTAGCAAATAGGGTTTATACCCAATTGATATTATTTGTCGTTTATGAAGTTACAAATGATTTGATATTGAATTGTATATCAGTTTTGACGTGGTCATACATTTTGCTAGGTTCTTTTTTGCATGTATTGAGAATTGAACTTCATTCTTTCTAATGAATCTTCAGATTTTGACCATTGATCATGTACTTTGTGATGTTCTGATATGAGTTAAAGTATGGGTTTTCCAGACCTGGTTTTGAATATTGATATTTCAAGAACTTGTGCTTTTAAGCCTCCTATGATTACTATATCTTCAGACTATTAAAAAATATTTGATTTTTTTATCCTTATCTTAGATATGGAATCCTCAATACAGTTTTATTACTATTTACGGAAAAAATTTTTAGTTTTGATTATAATTTAGAATAGATAGATGCATAACTAGGTTTCATTGGAAACCATTATGCATGTTTTAAAGTGGATTTTCAACAAAATGAGCATACCAATTAAAGGGAGTAGTATTTAGAACTGAGTTGGGTATGTGTGCTTGTCACATGCCCCAAAACTATGAGCCAACATTGGTACAAATTTAGATTATTCTCATTTATAAGGATGACAGATACAAATACTGATCATTTACTCTTAGGTTATACTACTTGGCAAGATTATGAAACCTCTACCTAACGTGAGGTTTTCCCCTTAGGAGAACAATATTTTGGACACTATGATATGTCATAGAGTGTATGGCGGTTACAAGAAAATGCCTAATCCTATGTACTAAAATAGAATAACAGGACAACTTTTAGAAATTAAGTGTAAAGGCTCATGATTTTATTCAGATAAAGTCATTAGCCATGAGATTTCATCTTTTAGTGTATAGTTACAAAGGTGAGTGCTTTTACACTTAGCCTGCATGGTTTGAAAATAGTCTTAATATTAGTTATACTTATTACACTACAAAAAAAAGTAAAAGTACAACTTTTAGAACTATGTTTTATGACTCATAAGATTTGTACAGTATGCTTTATTATTTAGGATTTAGGATTTTTGGCTTACAGTTATTCAAGCCACTGTTAGCCATTTACACTTAGAATGCATCTTTTTAAAAAATTATATAAACATTGAGATATTGTTTTACTTATGCATTCACCATAACATGCTATGTAAGTTTTAAAAGTTCTGATCCACATATACGTGTATGTGCTACATTGAATAATAATGTAGGTACAAGTTTAGTTGTAGTCCATATATCATGATCAGATAGTTGCAGATTTCAGACAACAGATGATGAGTCCTCCTACTTTGGGGACTATAGTTAGATGTTATAAATATACTTCATTTTCAAACTCATGTGTATTGATTAGTGGTAATTGGAGTGGCATCCCAGCTACCTATCATCATTATAGTAGAGGCTTTATAGAATAACAATTGAACTAATGTATCTGATTCTAGTTTTCTTTTGTATAAGTAGAGTTATAATCATTTTTATATAGCTTTGTATTGATCGAATTCAAAAAATATTAATCTTTTGCTTATTTCTTTCAAATTTATGTATTTTATTCAGTTGCTCATGATTTTTGCCCGTACAAAGGTTAGCTTGCGATCACACATGGTCCTAAGAACCTTTTGACAACTAGTGGTAGTCTCAGGTCATTATAAACTTGGTATTAGAGCACATGGTTCAAGTTTCCTAGGGTGTCTATGTAGTAGTGTCTAGTTGAGTCTTGTAGAACAGTACATATATGTCTGTACATTTCTTTGAGAGATTACAGGGAATTTAAGAAAAGTTTCATTTCTTTAATACTCTAGATCGTGTTGTAAAGTTTTTCCCTTATAAACTTCTATCAATTTGTGTGTTACTTCAGAATTCTCTATTTATGACTTATTCTTGAGATAACCTGATCAGTAAGTTCCAAAGTCTTCCAAAATATTGCTCTTATATTAATTATAAGTAACTTCAAAAGTCACACAAGGGGCTTGAGAGGAGCTCGGTAGTATTCTATAAGTTCCTCAAGTTTAAAGTATGTCCTAATCCATATGAGTTGTGCAGTTAAGATAAAATATGTTATGAACTCGGATTCCTCTTTAACCCTTTTTTATCTATATAGTGCTCATATGAGGATATAGTATAAACACAAAGTGTTAAATAGAGTTTGCATGAGGGGTGTTATGACCTTGAGTGTTATGATTCATAAGTGATAGGCACTTTTTATTATTTAAAGTATGGGTTTAGAATTTTAGTGACAAAAAAGATGGTAATGACGATTGATCGAATGTATATAGAAGAACTTTTGCATGTGATCAAGTTAGTAGTGAGGTGATATCTCCTTGTGTGTTAGTTTAGTAAAAAGTAGAGAAGGAGTTATTAGTTAAGGTGAATTATTGTTTTGTTGAAGGATGATAGAAGTTATTGATAATATTTGTTGTGTTGGAAAAGTCTAGGATACTCATGAAATTTTGGGTGGTTGAGTATTGTCAATTTATGCTTTCCTAGAGGTTGAAAAAGGGAGTTTTATTGAAACTTATAGATCTATGGAAGTAACTAGGTGTATAGATGGGTAAATAGTCATAAGGTGTAGAAGTAGGATGTGCAAGCAAATTTTAATAAAATATACCAGATGATTATGATCGATTATAATTGTAATGAGGTTCTAGGGTGCTAGTATTTCTTGATGTTCTATTTTATAGCTTTTAAGTAAGAACAATATTTGAGGTTGGTTTGTTAATCATGTTTAGCACTAGATGTTATGTTTGAACAGTGAATGGTCATCAAGGTAGGTGTAATGAATGCTTTGTTAGTGATGCTAGTTGTATGGAAGGTAATTTAGTAGACTTGGAATAGTGAATACAAGAATTTGAGCTAAGTATTATGGTGTGGGAGTGCTTATGTAGCATCCTTGAGTGCTGAGTTTGAATTGGGCCATTAGTGATCTTACCAGCTCTGTTATGGTCTTTAAGATGTTAATGTTAGATGTTTAGGTGTAATATTAGTTCTCATGGTTTAGGCAGAAATTTAAGTTTAGAGAAGTGATATTTGGTGATTATGATGACGGTAGTATGGTTGTTAAAAATTTGGGGATATCCATGTTATGTTTTAGAATCAAAGTTTGAATCTTAGAAGGTTGAGGTAATAGAAAGAGGAGTTGAAAATTCTATGTTTGTCAATTTTAAGTTGTTACATGATGATTGTTGGGGCTATAGAGGGATAATAGTTGTATATCAAAAGAAAGTACTAGCAGCAATTTTTTCATTATTGGGCATAGTCGTTCAAGGTGAGTTTAGTAATTATATGTATTATTATATCCCAGATTCTAGAGTAAAGTGGTGGACATTTAGTTTAGAGGTGTTGATTAAGTGGTTCCCGTACTTTGTATGATGGCTTTAAGCTAATGGGGAGATGATAGAACAAGTAACCAAGTCAGGCTCTTACATTCTAGTAGTGATGCCAATGTATTGCAGAACATCAGTAGGGGAGGAAGATGCCCAACCCATTCTTATCTCAGGGAAAGATTTTTAAGTCATCATGATATCTACCCATGCCTTACCTATCATCTCTATGATCATAGATCATATTCGTGCACCTTAAGTAAAAATCATGTACTCTCCCAGTTCCTAGTATGAGGAGTTCCAGTTCGCCTAGTAGTACGAATCATGTTCCATGAATTCAGAAACTCCAAACTCAAGTCATGCAGCTTATGGCTCATATACTCCTGTTTTTATAGTATACTCTGTTCCCATAACTCATTCTCTACTCTTAATGATCAGCACAGTTCATCTTATGTCATGTATGTCCTCAGTTTAGATCTCTTGATGCATCCATGATATTGATACTCTCTATTCTTTAGGCCTCAATACAGTGTAAAGTTATGCATAGTATCCCTTCTTGTTTTGGGTACTCATGTTCTTACTTTTTAGTGATGTCTCCTTATGTAAAGATAGTGGTGATGAATATTTATTTGTCTAGGAGAAATTATTGTATGCTTGTTTGATCTAAGGTTATAAGTGTGAAGTAATATTGAGGACAAGTTTTTGACAGATTTCATGGTTAGTTGAAATTTTGTGTGTTATTTTCTAAAGAATAATGCATGGAAATTGTCAATGATAATTGTTTTTGAGAATGTGAGAAGGATTGTTTTGTGGTTATTTTCCTAGAAGTTCGTATTTGGTGATGGTGATAGGCATGAATGTTATGTTTAGATATAAGTGGAGAAACACGGTATGTTCTATTGAATCCATTGTAAGAATTCTGAGTTAGTCACTAAACTAGTAAGGTATGAGATGTTGGGTGTATTTATTCATTCTAGCGCAACAATTCTATCCTGTTTAGCCATATTTTGATGATGATTCATGTGATTAATGGGGTGAGAATTATATAAATGAGCATTCATGTGTCCAAGTATGTGCTTACAAGGTTTAATGCTGGTTTCACATGAGTTTTTATTCAATTTGAGCATTTAGAGTTCAACCGACAAAACTAGTATAACTACATTGAGCTATGAATTTTTCTAGTCTCTTGTGTTGGGTTATAATGTGTTTTGATGAGTTACTAAGGTTGTTATTATGTATTTATATGTAAATAAACTTACTTATAATGTTAAAAGGTCAATTGGATCAAGAAAAGAGTTAAAAACAAAGAGATAAAGCTCAATGTGAATTTAGCTTATGCTTAGCTCGTGTTTCTAGTTCATCGATGAGGATGTTGTGTTGTTTTGATCTATTGATTGATGTTTTTAATGATTTAGGATTCTTGGTGAATAGATTATAATGATATAAAGGATATAAAACATGCAAACCAAGTGGAAACAACACAAAAAGGCTCGTAAATGACCACGGATGCACAAGACGCAAGATGCACACAATTTGGACACCTAATAAGTATTGGGTGCGTGTGAATTATACATGTGTCTAATAGATAATATCAAAACATTTCTATATTCAAACGAGCCCTATGTTTTTGACCATATGGCACGTGTAGTATATATTGGAGTTTAAGGAGGCCTCGTGATGCACTGAAATCGCGAACAGCTACTGGAATTTGACAGATTTTTTGACATTTGTGAATTTGCATGTTACTGCGTCGCGCCGATGCCCAAAATTGGGAAATTTTCGCACAGATGAAGGAAAACAGCGTGTAAAGATAATCTAACTTGTTTTATAACTTTTCTACTATAAATATAACCTCTTAAAAATCATTTTAAACATCTTGGGACCTCTTGGAAAGCCTATATCAATTTAGAACATCATTGGAGGCTACCACAACTTCTTTTTAGGTTTTATTATTCATGAATTTAGTTTTTTTTTATGTTTGTATAATCATTCCAAGGGATTGAATGATGAATATTTAAATTCCAGGTTAAACCTTCTTTCCAAGGTTAAAGCCAAGAACATGATTATTATTTTTTTGGATTAATTTTGATTAATTTTTTCTTATAATATTTGGTTGTTTGTTTATTCTTGTTTTAATTATTTTAAGGATTAGCAAACCTTAGAATACATATATTGTTAATATTTTGATCTTAGGAGAGGGAATCGGGAGATAAAACATGGGAAGAAACCCAGTTTGGGTGTTTATTCTTTTCGAAAATAAACAATTAAAGTTAGCATCTAGGACAAGGATGTAATTAGATGCCTCACTTGATTCATACATAGGATGATGACTTTAATTAATTTAATTAGATTATTACATTCCCACTCAACAATGTAGTGTAATGTCCATATTAGGTAAAACATTATAGGTTGGGAAGTCATGACCATGCAATTAACCGTACGAATCAAGAACCAAGATAAGCAAGTTGACGAATTAATTTCAATAACATACTATGACTGTTCAAATTGCTTCAAACCTGGTATTTCTTCCATTGATTTTTCCAAGAATTTAAATTTTACATTATTTATTTTATTTTTAATTTACAACAATTATGAACTCTCTTCTTGTTTATTTTTTTAAATTAGTTAGACTAGAATTAGATAGGCGGCGAACGCAAGTCCCTGTGAGATCGATACTACGGCTTTATTGAAGCCAATTTACTACTTGATAAGACCACATACACTTGTGTGTGCGCTGCCATGTTTTTGGAGCCATTGCCAGGGACTTATTTTTAGGCAACTATCTTATTTTTAGTTTTTCAATATTGAGTCGTAAATAGTTTTTGTTTAGTTTCTTTTTATTTTCTTTTATTTCCATTTTTCTCAAACTCTTTTTGAGATGTCAACCTGTGATAGATGGTTTTCAAGTAATGTCAATTGTTGTTGTTTTTGTGAAGGACACCACTTTGTGTCAAATTGTCTAGATTTTTATGATAGTTCGTGGAAGGAACCTTTATAATATAATACGGATAATTCGAGGAAGTCTGAGTATTCAAAAATTGATATTATGGAAATTATGATGGAGCTACTGCCACCATATCTACAGTGGCTAAGCAAACAAATATATTGGGAGTATATTAGCCGATGTGTGGAGCAAACAAAAGTATCGCAGCAACTCGATTGTCATCTTGATCTTGAGACTGAAAATGAGAATGTGAATAAAAGTTAGTGTGTAATAGATTGTGTAAATTTTGATGTAGGAATGGTTGGTCTGCATTCGAAGAACTTTTCTACATTATGTTTAGATGATATCTTGTCTATGGAATCATCTAATATAGTGGGAAAGTGTGTAGATGATGAGAAAGAATCCTATGTTATTGATTTTACACTGGACAAGCAATATAAAAACATACCTCACATGAAAATCGAGTGGTTTACCATGAAGATTCCATTACTCGGTTCTTTAATATCTGTACCGCCACCTTATGAGCGACGCAAGAATATGAATTCAATATTGGGGTGAAATTCATATCCTCAAGGTGGAGGAAAAAGTTGATTTGGTCGTGCTGCGATACTAACTTAGACGCTTCTTTGGAAGCCACCCAAGCTAAGGTATGTTTTTTTTTCAATTTTTTTGTAATGCACGTAGTTTTTATTTTTGGTTAAGTCACTGGTTAATAGGAAGTGTGAGTAGCATAAACTTAAGCTTGAAGCATGGCAAAGAATGAGTGTGGGGTCCCATGGATCTCCTTTATGTGAAGATGCTAGTATTTCTATCTATTGTATTTTAAATTCACTTTGGGGAAAAAGTAGATTTTTAAGTGTGGGGTTGGAAAATTCCCAAAATTTGACTCAATTTTAAAAAAATTACGTTAGGAATAAGTGAGATATTCTTGTTGGTGCTATTTTTGATAATATGATGAAGTGGGTTTGTTTGATAAAAGAATTTTTATTGGTGTGAATTATTATTCATGAGACTCCTAGTCTCAAGATTATGACTCTTGTACTTGGTGGTTTAAATTTTAATTTATGGTATTGTTTAGTTAGGTATCTATGATGATCCTATTGATTTGAGCATGTGCCATGTGTGTGTAAGGTTTTATTTTTTTGTATATTCCTTGTTGTAGCTAATGTCCAGAACTTTCCTGTTATGGGTGTGAAGCAAATTAAACAATACGGGTTTAGAAGATGATATAGGCATTTCTTTGATAGCTTATTTTCTTACTTTCTTTTTACCTACCCTTGTGCATTTTCCTAGTTAAAACCCATTGAACCTTTAGCCTTTTCTTTGGTAGCCTCATCTGTAGCCTAATCCTTTCTTTGATAGACCATAATTTGACCCAAAAGGTTTCAAAGTGCTTTAATTGAAAAAAAATTGAATTAGTAAGGTGTTTGAGAAATTGAAGAATAAAAGGTGAAATTGTTGCCCCAAGGTTATGGTTATTGGTGTTTACAGTTGATTTGTAGTGAGTTGGTGTGACGTAAATTATGATAAAAATATGCCATGATTGTGAGTAAAAAGGAAAAATTGATTCTTGTGGTAGTAAACAATGTGTCCACCAAGTGTTTGTAAAATTCTTAAAAGAGAGGGGGCAAAAATAAAAGAGATGGATAGACAAAAGTAGTGTAATTTGGTTGTTGGAGATTTGTTTTGAATGTATAATGTAGTGTATTAAATCACTTAGAGAGGTTAGTCACTATTTTTGGCGAAACTAGTTCCTACCCATCCCTAAGAGACTACATTACAACACAAAAAAGTCCTAATTGATGCTAATATTTACATTCGACTATTACTGGAGCATTACACTAAGGGAAAGCCTATGGTTCATTGTGTGTACCTTGTGAATTCTTTGTGAGAGTGAGCGTAATTTGATTCTTGTTCCCATTACGTCATAAATTGCATTATTGTGAGTGATTATGGTTAGCTCATGTCGTGAGGGAACATGTTTGATGAATGTGTGTGATTCATATGATGTCCTTGATTGAACAATATGAATGACTTTGCCATGTATTGAGTAAATTCTTGAGGATACGATGTTTTGGAGTAGGATTCTTGAACTTTCAATTGTGTATAACATGCTTAATGTTGTAAACTTGCATTCCATTTAGTCATTGTAGGGATAGCTTAAATTTCTTACATGTATTAGAAGTGGGACTCTTTTCAGCTCATGATGGTTTTAGTTTAGATTTTTTTGTGGACGAACAAGGCTTTAAGTATGGGGTGATGATTTTAGGTGTATTTATGCATTATAGCGCTACTATTCCATCCTATTTAGCCTTGTTTTGACGATTATTCCTATGCTTAATAGGGTGTGAATGATATGAATGAGCATTTATGTGTCCAAGTACGTGTTTACAGTATTTAATGGTGGTTTCACATGAGTTTTGATTTAATTTAAGAATTTAGAGTTCAACCAAGAAAACTTGTATAACTAGCTTGAGTTAAGTGTTTTTCTAGTCTCTTGTGTTGTGTTCTAATGTTTTTAAATGAGTTACTAAGGTTGTTATTATGTATTTATATGTAAACAACTTAGTTATACTGTTTAAGGGTCAATTGAATAAAGAAAACAGTGAAAACAATGAGTTGAAGCTCAATGTGAATTTAGCCTTTGCTTAGCTCGTGTATCCAGCTCATCGGTGAGGATGTTATTTCTGTTTGAGCTATCAATTGTTGTTTTTAATGATTTAGGATGCTTGGTGAATGGATTATGATGATATATGAAGGATATAAAAGCTTCAAATCAATTGATAAAAACTCAAAAAGGCTCGTCAATTACCACAGAAGCACAAGATGCAAGTTGGATGCAATTTTGGCCCGTGAAATGTATGGGGCGCATGTAGACTGTACAGGTGGCTAATGGTTGAGTTCAAAACCTCACTAGTTTCATAAGAGGCCCAAGTGTTTTACCATTTGGCGAGTGTAGCTTATATTGGAGTTTAAGGAGCCCTCGTGATGCACTAAAATCGCGAACCGCTACTGTGATTTGACAGATTTTTTGATAATTGTGAATTTGAATATCATTGCATCGCGCCGATGCCCAAAATCGGGAAAATTTCGACCACCTTATGGAAAACAGCGTGTAAACCTAATCTATCTTGGTTTATTACTTCTCTACTATAAATATAACGTACTAAAAAATGTTTTAAACATCTTGGGACCTCTTGGAAACCCTAATCAACTTGGAACATCATTGGAGGATGCCACAATTTTTTTTTTAGGTTTTATTCCTCCTTAATTTTGTTTATTTAATGGTTTGTATCATCATTCCAAGTGATTGGATGATGAATATTTCCATTGAAGGTTAAAACCTCTTTCCGGGGTTAAAGCCAAGAACATGATTACTATTGTTTTGGATTAATTTCAACTAATTTTTGCTTTTCGTATTTGGTTGTTTGTTTATTTTTGTTTTAATTATTTTAAGGATACGCGAACATTAGAATACATATATTGTCAACCTTTTGATCTCGGGAGAGGGAATAGGGAGATAGAACATGGGAATAAACAATGTTTGGGTTTTTACTCTTTTATAAAATAAAGAACTATACTTAGTCTAGGACAGGGATTTTTTAAATTCTTTATTTAATTCATACGTAGGATGAGAACTTTAATTAACTTAATTGGATTATCACATCCCCACTCAAAGATGTAGTTGTAATTTCAATATTAGGTAAAAGATTATAGGTTGAGAAACCGTGATCATGCAATTAACCCTACGAATCAACAGCCAAGATAAGCAATTTGATGAATTAATTTCAATAACATAGTTTTTTGTTTGAAGTGCTTCAACCCTAGGTTTTCTTCCTTTGATATTTCCAAGAATTTAACTTCTGCATCATTTATTTTATTTTTAATTTACAAAAATTTCAAACTCTTTTCTTGTTTATTTTTTCTCAATTAGTTAGAGTAGAATTAGATAGGCGGCGAATGGAAGTCTCTGTGAGATCGAAACTTGGACTTCCTTGAAACCACTATATTACTTGATAAGACCACATACTCATGCATATGTTCTTGTGCATTGTTAGCATGCTATGCTTAAGGGGTGAGCTCTAAAAGAGACATAGAATATTGAATTATGTGGTTTAGACTAGTATTATGGTGTTGTGTGTTGTATCCTGTGATTTTAAGTTAGGCTTGATCATGGTAAGAGAATTTAGTTTAGTTTAGACTTTAGTAGATGAATTTATCGATGCCCATATGAGAATTATATGTTGAATCAAATGAGTATTGTATCTAAGGGGAAGATTATAGTTGAGGGAGTATTTGAGAATTGTGTCTAAAATTAAATGTTAGTAGTTACAGGGCATAAGGATTAGTAACTCTATCCTAGATGATGTTTCGTTGGTATGTTTTCCATATTTCAGAATTCGAGCCATATTGTGATTTCTTATTCAGATGTCTTATTCAGACCATCCCTAAGATTCATTACTCCCTAAAGTCATTAGAACTTCATAGAAAAAGTGTCGAAGAAATACTCAGTTGAGTATATGCTTTCAGTAAGAGTTAGTTTGTATAGCCAGTAATTCATATTAGCAATCAGACAGTCATATGGTTTCCATCTTTCCCCCTAGTCTTGCTAACCAATGTTTCATGAATATAGCTATCAACAAGGTAAAATGTTCCCATTCATGCAAATTATGAATTCATCTTACTTCATGCATCATGCATCAGTTTAAGATTCAATTATTTAGTCATGACTCAATTCATAAGCGTTCAGTGCATCAACTCAATTTTCTAAGTACTCTATCTCAGATATTGTAATACCTTTGTATGACCTTCTCATTACCTCATCAGTCGTGCATACATAATGTACTTGATGATGCCATAAAGTCTCTTTTTCCTTTGATTCTTATACGTGTCTTTTTGAGGGATAATTCCTAAATGAGAAATTACATACTTTATTACATCCCAAGTAACTCTTAGAATTTTTAATGTATCATTTAGCACATCGCAGTTATATTAATGATTGTATCAAGTATATTTCGTGTGAGTTCTAAAAGCTTAGTATGAACAGTTCTATATAGTAAGTAAAGTCATGTCAGCTCAGAAATGAGCCTCATGATTGACGTTAAAGTTTCAGCTCATCTATATCCTTTATTATCATACATGTTATGTATACATTATTCCATACTTTTAATGTTTCAATAAGTTTCTAACCATCATTCATGGAAGAATTGTTTCAAGGGGGAGATAATGTAACACCCCAAATTTTCGAGCTAGAATTTAAATCATTATTCCTATGTGTGTGGACTTGACCCCAATAATTCTATATATATACATGTGTTATTATGAGGTTTATGATGTGGGAATGTCTTCGTACATTGATCGAGGTCATACCTCCTAACTCATAGAAGAACTAAGGACATTTCTATCGATAGAGTTTGAAGAAATGCTCTAGATAGGGACAACTTTTAATGAGTGTATCTCCCAGATATCAATTCAGTTGTCCTAAGTTATACCACATGAAATGTATTTGAGTCTTCTTTCCAATGCACTTAGTTTCATCTTAATCCAATATTGGAGTGAAAAGTTATACTTATTTTACCTCAGCATATTTGTCTATCAATGAAGCGACGACCTGAGTTGATGAGCCATCAACTAAGTGACGTCATATCAGTAGAAATCGTCAGCCTTAAAAAAACTGATCAAATTAACCTTGTAAGTTATGAATTGAGGTTATAAGTCATCACCTAAGTGACAATTATCAGACCAAGTTGTCACCCATGACAAGAATTGATCAACCTCACCCTTAAACAGTTTTGGAGGGGTATTTTGATCTTTCCCCTCACCTGCCATGAAATAAATCACTAAAAACACGTACTTAGTCATCATAAAAAAGTTTTAACAATACCCGTAATCGTCTTTATACTTAAGAACAAGATTAGCATATCTCCCTGAGGTCATCTCCCAAGAACTTCAAGATGCCATTATGTTCTCTTTAAGATAATTAAGAACTTAAGATTCCTAAGGCAAGAACTTCAAGAAAAGCCTACAAGAATGATCTCAAGGCTTCCAAAGTCAACTTTTTTCATTGAATCATGCTAAATAAGGTATTTGCGGTTATGAACAAGGATACTTCTTTCATGCTTGAGCATAAAACTAGTTTGTAAACATAAATGTACGTGATTTTCAAATAGGGTTTATACCTTATTGTTTTTATTTGATGTTTATGAAGTTACCAATAATTTAATTTTGAATTGTATCTCAGTTTTCCCATGTTCAAATGTTTGGCTTGGTTTTTTTGCATATATTGATAATATAACTTCGTACATGCTAAAGAATGTTGAGATTTTGACTGTTGAACATGAACCTTGTGATGTTTTGACATAAGTTAAAGTATGGGTTTTCAAGCCCTAGTTTTGAATATTGATATTTCAAAAACATGTGCTTTTAAGCAACCTATGATTACTATATCATTACACTTTTAAACAGTATTTGATCTTTTGATCGTCATCTTAGATATGGAATCCACAATATAGTTTTATTACAGTTTACAGAAAATAGTTTGGTTTTGATTACAATTTAGAACAGATTAATGCATAACTTTGTTCCATTAGAAACCATTATTCTAGTTTTAAAGTGGATTTTCAACAGAATAAGCTTACTAATTAAAGGGAGTAGTATTTGACATTGCGTTAGGTATGTGACCTAGTTACATGCCCTGGAACTAGGAGCCAATAATGTTACAGATTCAGGTTATTTCCATTTATATAGATGACAGATACATATAGTGATCACTTAGCTTAGGTTATACTCCTTGGAAAGAGTATAACACCTCTCCCCAATGTGATATTTTCCCCTTAGGCAAACAAGATATTGGATACTATGATAGCTCACATAGTATATGTAGGTTAGAAGTACCTCCTTAATCCTATGTCCTAAAATATATTAACAAAACAACTTTTAAATACGAACTGTAAAGACTCACGATTTTATTCAGATATTGTTTTACATATGTCATTACCCATAAGATTTCAGCTTTTAGTTTACAGACACATATGTGAGACTTGTTACTCTTAGCCTACATGCTTTGAAAATAGATTTAACTTCAGTTCAACTTATTCCATTAGCAGAATGTAAAAGTACAACTTTTAGAACTAAGTGTTATGGGTCACAAGATTTATACAGTATGCTTTATTATTCATGATTTATGAATTTCAACTTACAGTTTTTGAAGCCAATGTGAGTCATTTACACTTTGCATGCATTTTTTTATAAGTTTATATAAACATTCAGATATTGATTTACTTATGCATTCACCCTATATACTCCGTACATTCAAAAATTACTAATCAACATATACATCAATGTGCTACATTGTTTAATAATGTTGATACCAGTTCAGTTATAGTCCATATATCATGATCAGATAGTTGCAGATTCTAGAAAGCATATGATGAGTCCTCCTACTTCGTGGACTTCAGTTAGATATTATTATAAGTGTACTTTATTTCCTTACTCATGTGTATTGATTAGTATTAGTAGTAGTTGTGTCCCATCTACCTATAGTTAGTAAAGTAGAGGCTCTGAAGACTGTTTGTAGAACTAATTTATTTGATTCCAGTTTTGTTATGTATAATTAGAGTTGTTATTATTTTTGTATAGTTTTTTATTGATCGTATTCATAAAAAATTGTTCTTCCGTTTATTTCATTCAGATTTATGTATTTTATTCAAGTGTTCATGATTTATACTAGTACAAGGGTTTGCTTAGGATCATGTGTGATCCTAAGCGTCGTGCGACAACTAGGGGGTAGACTTGGATCATTACAATTAAAGGACTTTTGAGATCCTGAAACCAATATGACCCTATTTGGGTAATTGTAAACTGGTTGACCAAGTCAGCTCACTTTGTAAATGTGAGGACTAATTATTTGGGAGATGAATATGGTAGGTTGTACATTTAGGAAATAGTTCATTTGCATGGGGATCTAGTATCTATTATATCCAATTAAGGTAGGAAATTCTCTTCTCAATTTTGGTGGTTTATTATATCCTATCGTGGTACTTAATTCTCTTCTCAATTTCGGTGGTCTTTTCAGAGGGGTTTAGGTACCCAAGTAAATCTTAGCACTGGATTTCACCCTCAAATGGATGGGAAAGCAGAGCATACCATTCACACCTTGAAGGATATATTGAGGTCTTGTGTGATCGACTTTAAGGGTAGTTGGGTTGATCACTTTCCGGTAATAGATTTTGCGTATAACAATAGCTACTACTCTAGTATCCACATGTCTCCTTTTGAGGATCTGTATGGATAAGATGTAGGTCCCTAATTTATTGGTATGAGGTGGGTGAAACCTATTTGTTATGACCTCACCTTGTTTATCAGGTAATGGAGAAAGTGAATGTCATTAGAGAGCGACTTAAGATAGCTCAAAGTCTCCATACATCCTATGCTGAAAGAAGAAGAGGGAGTTGGAATTTAAGGTTGGTGATTGGGAATTCTTAAAGGTATCCCCTATGAAGGGAGTTATGAGATTCGACAAGAAAGGAAAGCTCAGTCCCTACTATATAGGCCCCTATCAGAATACGTAGAGAATTAGTGGTGTTGCAGATGATTTAGATTTTTGTTGCAAGTTTAGCTTTTGTTCATCTGGTGTTTCATGTGTGAATGCTTAAGAAATGTATTGGAGATCATTTTCTTGTGTTGCTTTTTAAGGAGATTGGTGTGAATTATTCCTTATCATATGAAGAAGAACCCATTGCTATACTAGATCGGCAGGTTTAAAAGTTGAGAAGTACAAAGATATCTTCGGTTAAAGTGTTCTGGAAGACTCATAGAGTTAAGAAAGCTGCTTGGGAATCAGTGCATGATATGCGTGCAATATACCCATCACTCTTTAAATTTGTTGATAATGATATGGAAGGTATTGATCTTATCTTACTCATTTTAGTTCATGTAATGCTTTAAATTGTGCTTAATTTGTTTCGAACCATCAGTTAGGGATGAATGATCCTAAGAGGGGATAATGTAATAACCTGCATTTTTGCACTAGAACTTAAACTGTCATTCCATCGCATAAAGGCTCCAAAGACAATGAATCCTATGTAGATATAAGTATGTTGGCCAATTATATAGTGTGGGAAACTATTTGTATAGTAATTGAGGTCATCAGGGTCCCCTAACTAAAAGATGGAATGAGGCCTTTTCTATCAAAAAAGTTTTAGCAGATGCTCTTGCTTTGGTAAATTTCCAACTACAATTACTCTTAGTATATGATGATTAGATTTCATACTATATATAGAATGAAAGGTTTTTGAGTCTTATTTCCAATGCCGCCAATTTTTCCTTAATCTAATAGCAGAGCAAAAAGTTACATCTGTTTTACCAAAAGGTGTCAATCTACCAAAGTACGGTGGCTAGGGTGACAGACCATCGCACTAGACAATCGTCCTAAAGCAGAAAGACCAAAAATGGGTCATTTTGTGATGGTTGAGGTTATGGTCAGTCATAAGAGTGATGATCCGTCGCCCAAACTATCTGTAGTGACTATTTTGTATTGTTTTAACCTTTTCAATGAGGTAATTGGGTCTTTTTCCAAACACAAAATCCTTCTTCATGACTTAAATCATCTAATAAGCGTCAATACATATTATTAGTCAGTTTTAAAGTCTCATTATCCTCTCCACTCCTAAGACAAGGAAAAATTTAGGGTTTTTTCCAAGGCTCATACTTCCAAGACTAAATTTCAAGATAGTTTGAATTTTTATTCATTAAAAAGGTATATAAGACTATCCTAGTCTTCATAGGCTTGATAAATTTTGTTTTTCCACTAGTTTATATGAGCATGTATGTTTATGATATCAGATTTTTTAGTTGATTTAAGAAAATATATTATGAACCCTTTTATAATGAAATTATGTATTTACTAAGGGTTTTCTATATATTTTAGATGATATTGCTTATGTTATAGGATTCGAAGAAATTGACGTGTTTGAATTATGAACCCACTTTCATGATGACAAGTTTGTGTCTATCTATTACTGTAGATTCTCAAATAAATATGAAAACATTGATGTCTTTAGTGCCCTTTTTGTCAAATTATGGTCTGATTTCCTTCATTATTTTTGGAGAGTATCTTATGCATATCACAAACACTTTTACCTCACATTACACTTATATGTCCTTTCCAAATAGAATTCATTGTAATATTAGAGTAAATTAAAGTGGTAAATATTAAATTTTGAACATAGAGGGATAAGGACATAATATGATAAGATATGAATGACTTGCAATGTCAGGGGTATACGATACCCTACTCTGATATGCCCTTGATAGGAATCAAAAGTGAACTTTTTTATACGCATGAAGCATGTTGTTAAAGGACTAATAAAGGGCTTAAAAAGAGTTAGATTGTTACCCGAAGAAGGCACGAGTTCAGATAACTCATAGACCAAAATTGTATTTTGCCGATGTGGGTTTTCTTTTATATTTGAAAAGGTGTGTCAGTCAAGGAGGCATATCCTTTTCTTGTGACGCTGTATGTCATGCTAGGAGAAATACTTTGTGTTTATTACACACTCCAATACTTGCGGCAAACTTTGATTACACTGATGGGGTAATTTTTGTAGTCATTCATCCAAAAGTAAGCATTATTCAAGTAGAAGTTCTCATGGTTACCATGATACATTGATTCAGGTAGTTTTAAAGAGTTTAACTGGTAGGTTTGCAGGTTTTGAGACTTGATATGGTTAGAGATTAGGCCATGTAGAATGAAGATCTTGTTTTGGTTTATCGATTTATAGAGGTCATTCTAATCCTTTTGGTCCCTCACAGTGTGATTTAGTCAGTAGAGGTGTTTGGTGTATGATGAGAATGGTGACTTTGCGAGGTATTTCCGCCATCATAGTAGTGGTCCTCCCTAATAGGGTTCTTGTCTTTAGCTTTGTTTGACTCCAGTGTTAGCAACTAGAGTTCGTACACAGGACCATAATAGTTTTTCTAGAGGTACAAGAGGTATGAATTATGGAGCTTATGATAGTCGACGAAGATTCACTCAATTTTGTAGCAGATGTGGTCAGTGTTGTACTTTTTAGGAAACCTGAGGTAGAGGCCTATAATGTAGTTATTATAGGTGTATTCCATGTTTTCCAACATGTCACTTCAGTAGTGTTTGAACCTAGGTCTATATTCTCTTATGTGTCTTTATATTTATCTATTGGTATTGATTCTATGTGTGAGTCCTTTACTATTTTTATTCATGTTTCTATACTTGTATGTGATTCTTTTGTAGTGGATAGGGTATTCGAATCATGCATAGTGACCTCTGTGGGGTGTGAGACGTAAGTGACCTTGATCATCGTTGATATGGTTGATTTTAATGTAATATTGGGTATTGATTAGTTTGCTACTTATTATGGAGTTTGGAAAATTTTTTCCAAGATCATGACTTTACCTAAAGGGGTTTTTATAGTTTCTAAGTGTTTGTCATATGGTAGGAAAGGGGTATTTTTCCTATTTGGCATGTGTAAAGGATAGTAGTGTTGATTAATATTCTCAGTAAGACACTATGCGGGTTTTTAAAGATTTCACAGACATTTTCCTGTGGACTTAACATAGCATGACTTTAGACTAGGATATTTATGCTTCCATTGATGTTAAGCTGGTCATTAAGCCTATATTTGTTTCTTCCTGTAGAATGGCCCCGAAGGAATTGACAGAATTAAATTAAGCCTATGATATGTTCTCCATGTGCATGTTTTGGTTTGATTCTATTCCTTTCTTGGGTCATGTATTGACCAAGGATGGTATTATGATAGATCTAACAAAGGTAGTGGTAGTTATTGATGGTTCTAGACCTACTTCTCCTTCAAAGATCTACAGTTTTGTCGGGTTAGTAGGCTATTATAGATGTTTTTCGTAGGGTTTCACTTTTTTTGTTGTTCCTTTGACTAAGTTAAATCATGAGAAATTTGTTTTCTAATGGTTGAATGATTTTGAGAAGAGAATTCACAAATGCAAATAGTTGTTAACTTCGACTCCTATCTTGAATTTTCCCTAGAAGGTGTGGTTTACATTATATTGTGCGATACTTCTTGTAACACCTCACACTTCTGAGCAAACATTGTACCTTCTTTCCTACATTTATAGACTCGAGCACAATGATTTCTATTTAGATAAAAGAGTGAATAACATTTACTTTGTGTGGGCACATCCTTGGAGATGATTATACGTCGATGAAATCTCCTAGTTTAAAAGTTAAGTTGAGCAATTTACTATCGATTAACTTTTAGTTAACCATTTAGCATGGGTCAACTTCCAACGACCATTTCTCTTTGTATATAAAGAGTTTTTTGGCCTACTACGTATCAAATTAGATCCCTTCAAGTATTCTTCCAACACCACCCACCGTTCGTCAATCCAAGTCCAGAGTCAAAAGTTATGAGTGTTTGGATGAGGCACTATACAGGGTGTATGATCGCCATGCGCTGCACACCTATCGCAAAATCCCACTACCTCAGCTATGCTTTGTCCATACGATGCACACCCTAAGGTATGCGACGGCCAAGTTATCTAAAGCCATTTTGGGGCATCAAAAAGTTTTACATTTGGTTTATTTTAAGGGAATAAATGTCTTTTACCATCGTATAAACATTCCTAACCTTCTTTCGATGAAATTAAGACCTATTAGACGTTATATTGCCTCTATAAAGTCCCTAGTCATCTCTTGTTTAGGAAAAAATGAAAAACCACCTAGGGTTTGAAGATTTTGATTTCCAAGGGCAAATCTATATATGTTCTCTTCAATTTTTCTTTGTCAAAAGGTACGTGAGTATATCCTAAATCTCGAGGGCATAGGTTTTATAATTTTAACAAGATTTAATGTTATATATGTATGTTTATTTAATGAGGTTGGAGAAATGTTTTTAAGAGCATTCATCATGAACTAAATTTGATGAAAGTATGTATTTGTCTTGGGGTTTTTCCATATGTTTGTTTTACAATCTTTCACATACATGATTTGATTTTGAAAAGTGCTTTATGAATGTTACTTGTGAAACTATGATAAAATTTATGGTCTTTGCATGGTATGAATTGTGAATTTGGTGGAGCGCATAAATTAAAGGCCCCTTTATGATCTTAATATGTTTGTATAACTAAATGTTGGTGCTGCTTTATGAATGATTATATTTCTTGAGTTATAAATGCCTCTTTATTAGTTATGCTTCGTTATATTACATTTTTTCAAAGAGGCGATTATAATTCCAAAGGATCTTGTGTACTAATTAAGAAATTGCATGTGTTTTATGTAAAGAATTGGCCACCACATATTAAATGATTGAAAAGAGTGTGTTTTGCAAAAGTTTCATGCACTATTTGAAATAAGAACTCTCATGTGATCTTTAAATCATTTGGGTAAACAGTAATGTGTTTTTTGAATGAAAAGGTCTATGATTATGACATTATATGACATGGCTTGCAAGTCTAGGTATGATGATACATCTCATTAGATGCCCTTTACACGAAAGAGATAAATGTTTTAAAAGCATGAAGCATGATTTTGAAAGACCAAAATTGGGATTAAACAAATCTAGTTTGTTTCCCAAAGATGTCTTTAGTTCAGATAACTCATAGCCTTAAATTGTGTTTTGCCGATATAGGTATTTATAAATGATTCGGCAAGTGGGATAACATAGTATGTCAATAAGTTGGCAATAACTTATCATTATACTCTTATCCTTGTGGTAAACTCGAATATGGGGCTTAGACGCTGAGTTAATGGTGGACCCATATAGCCCGTGGGTATTTATGTTTTGTAGGGTGTACCATCTAGCTCAAAAGTAAAACAAAGAGTTGAGTCATGATTTCAAGAAAATATTTTAAAGATCATCAAATTATGCCCATTTTTTTTATGTATACACGATGCAAAATTATTTTCTAAATACTCTCGACTATTTTATATGGAACAAATGTTGTTTTTGGTTTGTTCTGGATGCCAATACAATCCAGGTATTGACCGTCCTTTATGGTTGCTACATTGTCTCATATTGTAGCTTCTGAGGTAGATTTCCATAGTCCAGCTTAGCAGTAGATTACTTCCTAATCTCCAGAGTTGGTGAGCCTCATTTGCTTCATAAGGCATTCTATTCTTATGTTAGTTCAATTGTCTTATGGTCATAACGGGGGCCATGTCTCTGTCTAGATTGACTAGTAATTCAGTAGAGGCTTTGTAGATGAATGTTGGGTATTGTATTGTCGTATTTTGTTGACACAAATTGTATTATAATTTCCTTTTAAATTCATTATATCTTCCGTAATTTGATTTATGTATGGATTATGCTTATGATAGTATGCTAAGGGGTCTCTCTAAATTTAGTGGTTTGGGATTCCTGTCACGGCCAAAGCCTTGGCTAAGGTCGTGACACTTCTAGTCTTGGATTTGAAGGTGTGTTGGTGCAAAAGGATAAAGTTATAGCTTATGTTTCTCGAGAGTTGAAGGTCCATGTGAAAAAACTACCTTACTAATGATTTGAGTTACCCCCTGTTTTGTTCGTGATGAAATTATATCAACAGTACCTAAATGTAGTTTGTCATGATATTTTCTCTGATCAGAATAACTTCGTTATTCAGTGACATACCGAGATCTTAACAACATATAGTATAGATGGTTTAAATTTCTTAAGAATTATGATCTTACTATTCCTTCTCATTCAGGAAAGGGTATCGTACCCATGGAGACTTGTCAAATAACTATTTCACTAAATTAAAATAATTCTAATTATTTATTCAAGAAGGGATTTCAAGATATATTTATAAGTTAACTAAACTAGAAATAAAAGTAAAACAAATAATGAACAGTTAACAAAGAAAATAGAAGATTCTTACACAATCAATGAATGAGTCGATCTAGGATTATGGTTTCACTAACAATCAGGTTTAGTATCAGTTTAATCAACTTACTCGATTATCTAGTTGTTGATTTATGGTGTTGATTTTATAATTTGGGAATGGCCATCTGTCACACCCCACAAAAAAAAAAAAATCATCCATGCATTAGCTCGTGGTAATATGCTTTTAGACTTAAATGACTAGAATAGTGTCAATGAGACTTAGTCTCATTTTTGGATTCCAAAATTAGTAAATTTTAAACCATTTATAATTTCCCTAATTTTGAACTTTTATCCTGAGGGAAATTGAATGATCTTTCCATTGATATAATATTCGCTCAAATCCGATACCCGATCAAGAAGTTATGGCTAATTTATGTCCTAATAGTAAAACACCATCATTTTGGTCCTTGGTACATTGCGGGATGGGTTTATTTAGAAATTGTCAAATTCCAGAATCTTAGAACGATTGTAGAACATCTCTCTGAAGCTCCAGGTCCCAACTAGTGGGACAATGCGATGGCTCCGCATAGCGATGACCCTAAAAATCCTATTCATCAATTACCATTAAACCACCACAATTGTGGTACGTCGCAGTGGACCATAAAATTGGGCTCCTAGTTATATTTTATTTCTTCTCGTTAAGGGCATATTAGGTATTTTCCACCCCTCTTATCAGTTTAAATGCGGGATGATACTCCCAACTGCCCACATTATTCATATTTTCTTCAAAAATTCATATGAACACTTTCTAGCATTTCAAACAAGAATCCCAAATAACTCAGGATTCAATCATGAATTTTAGAAGATAATGAGAGAGTTGGAATTTCCACACCGTAGGCTTCACGATTCATCTATTATTTTCCGAGATTGAGTTACGCAGAGTTTTCCTAAAATCTAATGGGCATAGAAATCATGATTTTAACAAAAGGGTTGTAGATTTATGAATATATTCATGTTTTAGAAGCGTTGATGACATTGTTTTAGCCTTTAGGCGTCCCACAAAATTGATCTGAAATTTTATATAAATGTAAGCATGTGATTTAAGGTTGATGATTGAATTGAGAGAATGATTCATAAGAAAAATACCTCTCTTCGGATGATTTTCATTTACTTATAATATACGAAATCAATGAAATTTCTTGAATAAAGTTATATTTGGATTATGATTTTGATTCCAAAAGAGAGAGGGTTTTTCATGTTGATGAATGTTGAACATAATCATATAATTAAAAGAGCTGCATGGTTTGTTAGAGATTTCATGACCACCACTTGTTCATTGAAAGGGTAAGAACTTTCTTTGACATATGTTTTCGGAACATGAAATCTCTTATGCGAATTTCTTGTTTGGGTGGTCTGAACTATGAATTAATGAAAATATCATTCTTATTATATTATCGCTTAGAAAGCATGACTCTCAAAGTCTTGGTATGATGATACAAAAATAGACAATGCCATAACAGACCAAGACAAACATAGAAACCCGATTTTCATGACATAAGATTTCAGAATGATACATGTTTAGAAATAAAAAAATTAGTCTTAAAGAGATATTAGGCGGTCCCCCGAAGAAGGAACGATTTCAAACAGCTCATTAACCAAAAATCATGATTTGCCAATTTGGGTATACTATATTACGCAGGCTTAGTGCCCAGTGGCGTATTAGACTCAGACACTCCAACCCTTGTGGGACACTTGGATTGGGGGCTTCCCTGCCGAGTCAATGGAAAATTCCATATAACCCATGGGGTTTTAGACTTGTAGGGGTGTACCAACTAACTCAGAAGTAATACGAAGATCAGACATTGCAATGACAGAAAGGTTTTCATGATTATCAAAAAGTACATCTTTTTTGGAATTTATATCTTATGTGATGTTTTATGAATAGCTCTTAACTATTTTATTTATATTAAAATATTTATTTTAAATTTTTCTGCGTACCAGTACATTTGTATTGACCCCCCTCTTTAGCTTCCAGGTTTTGAGGCACAGTCTATAGGTCCTGATAACCAGTAGATTTTTCTTCAGATTGAAGTGCAGGGTCTAGTTGGTGAGATTTCTATATTTCAAAAGGACAAGTTATTTTTAGACATTTATTATAAGATATGGTTTTGGTTTACTGGGGACTTGTCCTAGCTTTTTAGAAAGTCATATTTAGATCATCTAGTAGAGATTTCGCAGATGGTTCCAGATGTTGTTAGTGGTTTTCGGATTTCATTCCTTATTGTTAAACTTAATCCAAAGTATGACCCTATTTTCATATCAGATTATAGTTTTGAATCTTCTTTTATTATGTGAATGTTGTGCATGATTACCTGATGGAGTAGGATGCCCAGTAATTCTTAGTTTGGGATGTCTGTCACTGCCAGGCCCTGCTTCAGGTTGTGACAAACATGGTATCAGCGCACGGTTCATGGTACAAGGGTGTCAATGAAACTACGCCGGGTAGAGTCCTATTTATGAGTCAGTAGCGAACCACACTTATACGCAGGAGGCTACTAAGTGTTTAGGAAAGTGTTTTCCCTCTTTCTGACTTAGTTCGTGCGTTATAGACATAAGTAGAATTGTCCCCTAATCAATGATCTATAGTATTTCTGAAAACAATTATGCCTCTTTGTCACTCCAACAATTAGAATATTCAGAATGATGAAGTCCATGCCATCGGATACAGAAACATAATAGAGCGCATACCCTAGAACCTGTTCCAATACTAGGAGGACCTCCAGTCTCGACCGTTCCGCCTCGAGCTCCAAGAACAAATGTTAATTATCCCCAATCGTCACAGAGGGACATATCAATTGCAGAATTCAGATAGTTCAGTCACATGCTTGCTCAGTTAGTAGATATAAAGACTCAACGGTCGAAAGATATTGGGTTTGCATCGGTCATATCTAAGGCTACTAGGGTTGGTCTGTTCATGAGAATAAACCCACCCAAGGTTTTGGGCACCAAAGTAGAGGAGGATCTATAGCAGTTTATGGATGAGATGGAGAAGATATTCAATTTGATGCATGTAGATGAGTTAAAAGGGGTGGAATTGGCAGCTTACCACCTTAAAGAAGTTGCGAACAAGTGGTATAATGAGTGGGAGGATTCTAAAGGTGAGAGTGTTGAGCCTACGTTATGGGGCGACTTCATGGAAGCCTTCCTTGATCGGTTCTTTCCCCTTAAGTTGAGAGAGGCCAAAGCTGAGGAGTTTATGAACCTTAAACAAGGAAAAATGAGTGTCAAGGAGTACACTCTGAAGTTCAACAAACTTACTCATTATGCTCCAGAGATTGCGGGTAATATGGGAGCCCGAATGAGTAATTTTGCATCCGGCCTTCCGGATGACTTAGTGCTTAAATGTAAGGGGGATATACTAAATAAGGATATGGACTTCTCTCGGATGTCAGTGCATATACAATAGGTAGAGGAGCAGAAGAAGAGAATATTTCATTCTAGAGAGAAGGAAAAATAGGCAGAGAGAGCCAGAACAGCTGATCTGAACCACAGTCATCCACAGAGCGGTAATTGGGAAATAGATGGCAAAAGAAGAAGTTTTTGAGTAATGCACAGTCTACAGCTAGTGCCCTAGCACCAAGACCCCTAGTTGATAGACGGTCTCAGAGTTATTAGACTAGTCCTGCACCCAGAGCTCATGATACTCAGCCATAGGGCAGTGTGGCTTAGCAGTATCATCTTTTTCCATGGTGTGAGACTTTCGGAAAGCAACACCAAGGGAGGTGTCAGTTGGGCACATTGGTGTGTTATTTATTTGGTTGATTGGGCCACTTTTAGAGAGATTATCCCTCTGCTATGAGGAATGTTGGTGGAGCTAAGTCTTAGAAAAATTCTTTCTTACCATCACCACCCCAAAAGGGTGACACCTCATCTTCTGGGAGTAGTTTCAACTGTCTATATGTTTTTTCCTCCTGCTACGAGGCTGAAGCCTCGCCATACGTAGTCACCAGTACATTACAAATATCGTCCCATAATTCTTATGTATAATTAGATCCCGAGTTTACCTTATCCTTACTGACCCCTTATGTGACTATCAGTTTTGGGTTTGAGCCCGATGAAATTTCTGAACCTTTCTCCGTTTCCACTCCGGTGGGTGGTTCTATTGTTGCTAGGAGAGTGTATAGAAATTGCGTGCTGATTGTTTGTGGTCGGGATACCATGGAAGACCTCATACACTTATATATGAGTGATTTTGATGCTATCTTAGGGATGGACTGGCTTTATTCGTGATATGCCACATTAAATTGTAGAACCCAACGAGTCACCTTCTCTTTTCCAAATGAACTAGTGATAGAATGGGAGGGACATTCTTTATCACCTGAAGGAACTTTATATCTTATCTCAGAGCCCGTAAACTTATCTCTAAAGGTTTTTTGTATCATCTTATTTGGGTTAAAGATTCTAATGCCAAATGTCTTCCTCTCCAGTCAGACCCTATGGTAAATGTGTTTCCAGAAGTCTTTCCAAATGATCTCCTAGGAATATCAACTGATAGGGAGATAGATTTTGGTATTGATTTGTTGCAGACACCCGCCCTATTTCTATTTTGCTATATAGAATGGTTACTGCAGAACTAAAAGAGTTGAAAGAACAACCAGCAAACCTTCTAGACAAAGGTTTTATACGTCTCAGTATTTTTCCCTGGGGTGCACCTGTAATCTTCGTGTGAAAGGAAGATGCTTCTCGGTGAATGTCCATAGATTACTACCAGCTATATAGGTCACTATTAAAAATAAATATCCTCTTTATAGGATTGATGATCTCTTTAACCAACTTCAGGGTGCTAAATGTTTTTCAAAGATAGACCTTCATTTGTGATACCATCAGTTGAAAGTTAAAAAGTCAGACATTCCCAAAACAACCTTTCCTACCAGATACGGTCATTGCAATTTTCTAGTCATGTCCTTTTAGTTGACTAACACCCCTGCAGCCTTTATGGATCTTATGAACATAGTTTTCCATCAGTTTCTTGGTCAATTTGTTATAGTTTCCATTAATGATATTCTGATTTATTACAAAAGTGAGGAGGACCATGCCAATCATCTCCGAATAACCCTTCAGACTCTCAAAGATTATAAGTTGTATGCAAATTTTTCCAAATATGAATTCTAGCTAAGTGTTATTACTTTCTTGGGGCATATTGTGTCTTGTGATGGGGTTAAGGTGGACCACCAAAAGATTGAGACAGTGAGAAAATAGCCCAGACCCATGACTCCAACTTACAGTTGGAGCTTTTTGGATTTGGCAGGGTATTACAAAAGATTCATAGAATGCTTTTCATCCATAGTTACTCCACTTACTAAGTTAACCCAAAAAGGGGTAAAGTTTGTGTTGTCTGACTCCTATGAGAGTACTTTTGAGAAGTTGAAAGACAAATTGACTAGAACACCTATTCTGATTCTTTAGAAAGGCACATAGGGTTTTGTTGTGTACTGTGATGCATCCCATGTGGGACTTGAGTGTGTACTTATGCAGCACTGTAATGTGGTGGATTTTGTATCCAGGCAGTTAAAGGTGCATGAGTGCAATTACCCCACCCATGACTTGGAGATAGAGGCTATGGTATTTGTGCTTAAAATCTGGCAGAATTATCATTATGGGGTGCATGTAGATATTTTCACTGACCATAAACGTTTACAGTATGTTTTGTTGTAGAAAGAATTGAAACTCAGGCAAAGGCACTGGATAGAATTGCTAAAGGATTATGACATGAGCTTGCACTATCATACGGGTAAGGCAAATATTGTAGCCGACTCCCTTAGTAGGTTGTCAATGGGTAGCCTTTCTTATACTGAAGAAGGGAAAAGAGAGATGGTGAAAGATATTCACCGACTTGCAAATTATGGAGTACAACTCTTAGATTCCTAAAATGGAGGGTTAGTTATTCATGACATAGCTAAATCATTCCTTTGTGTGGAAGTTAAAGAGAAACAGATCGAAGATCCTATCTTAATGAAAATAAATAAAGATGTAGGTCGATAGAAGGTGATGTCCTTCAAAATTAGTAGTGATAGTATTTAGAGATATCAAGATAGATTGTGTTTACCAGATATAGATGGTCTGCGGAGAGAAACCTTGATAAAGCTCACACTTCGAGGTAAGTTGTTCACCAAGGCTCTGCCAAGATGTATCATAATCTGAAAACCATTTATTGGTGGAATAATATGAAGAGTGATGTGGCTAACGATGTTTCCAATTGTTTGAACTATCAATAATTTAAGGTAGATCATAGGAGGCCTGGTGTTACTTACCAAGAGATTTCTTTTCCTTTATTTAAATGGGAAATGATCAATATGGATTTCATTACGCGACTTCCGAGGTCCCGTAATCAGTATGTTTCTATTTGGGTAATTGTTCATTGGCTGACAAAGTCAGCTCACTATTTGCCTGTGAGGACAAACTTTTCGAGAGATAACTATGCCAAGAGATACATTGAGGAGATAGTCCATTTGCATGGGGCACCCATATCCATCATATTTGATAAAGGTGCGCAATTCACTTCATAGTTTTGGTGGTCTTTTCACAGGCCTAAGTACTGATTTCCACCCTCAGATTGACGGGCAAGATGAGTGCACCATTCAGACCCTTGAGGATATATTGAGGGCTTATGTAATTGACTTCAAATGTATCTGGGTAGATCACTTGGCGTTAACAGAGTTTGCTTATAATAACAGCTACCAGGCCTGTATTAAGATGGCTCCGTTTTAAGCTTTGTATAGGAAAAGATGTAAATCACCGATAGGGTTGTATAAAGTGGGTGAGATATCATTTTTCGGGCTATATCTTGTTCATCAGGTGATGGAGGACGTGAAAATTATTAGAGAATGACGTAAAACAGCCCAGAGTAGACAAAATTCCATCTTCGATGTAAGGAGAAGAGACTTAGAGTTTGAAGTTTAGAATTGGGTATTTATCAAAGTCTCCCCTATGAAGGGAGTTATGTAATTCGGAAAGAACGATAAGATGAGTCCTCGCTATATAGGTCCATACCAAATTTTGAGAAAGATAGGTGGAGTTGTGTATGAGTTAGAGTTTCTGGAAAGTTTGGGTTTTGTTCATCCGATATTTCACAAATCTATGTTGAAGAAATATATTGGAGACCATTCATTAGTATTTCCTGTAAAGGAGGTCAAAGTAAAAGACTCCTTATCGTATGAAGAAGAGCCCAAGGCAGTCTTGGATTACCAAGTTAGGAAAGTGAGGAGCAAATAGCTAGCCTCAATCAAAGTGTTGTGGAAAAATTAGAAAGCCGAGAAAGCAGCTTGGGAATCCAAAAAAGATTTGATAGATAGATACCCAGAGTTATTTGATCCGATGAATGACGAAGTGGAAGGTACAATCCTTTTCATATGCTATGGGCTTAATATATTTTAAATCGTTCTTGAATAGTTTTTATTCTGTGTCATCATTTGGGGATGAATTATCCCAAGGGAGAGACAATTTAACACCCTACAAAGAAAAAAAATTGTCCATGCATTACCTAGTGGTAATACGCTCTTAGAGTTAAACGACTAGAATAGTGTCAAAGAGACTTAGTCTCATTTTTGGCTTCAAAAATGAGAAAAGTTTAAACCATACGTAATTTACCTAATTTCAAATTCTTATCATGTGGGAAATTGAATGAGCTTTACATCGATGTAAGATTCTCCCAAATACGATACCCGGGAAAGAAGTTTTGGCCAATTTAAGTCCTAATCATTAAACACCATCATTTTGGTGCTTGGCGCGTCACGGGGTGGTTCTATTAGCAATTATCAAATTCCTATAGCCTATCAAGAGTGTTGTGCATAGAGCTAAAGCTCCAGGTCCCAACCAGTAGGACAACGTGATGGCTCCGCGTTGTGGTGACCTTAATAATCCCATTCGTCAATTTCCAGTGAGCCACCGCGATTGTCGTACGTCGCAGGGACCCATAAAATCGGGCTCCCAGTTATATTTTATTCCATCTTGTGAAGGGTATATTAGGAATTTTTCCACCACCTTTATCAACTTAAATGCGGGATTATACTCCCAAGTACCCATATTATTCATATTTTGTTCAAAAATTCACAAGAACACTCGATAGTTTTTCTAACAAGCATCCCAAATAACTCAAGATTCAAATGGGGATTTTAGAAGATAATTAGAGAGTTGGAATCCCCATGCCGTACACTTCACAAATCATCTATTAGATTTTAAGATTGATGTACGCAGGGTTTTCCTAAAATCTCATGGGCATAAAAATCATGTTTTTAAAGAAAAGAGTTTCGGATTTATGAATATATTCATGTTTTAGAAGTGTTGATGATACTTTTTTGGCCTTTAGGCCTTCCCACAAATTTATTTGAAATTTTATATATATGTAAGCATGTATTTTAAGGTTTATGATTGAATTAAGAGCATGATCCATAAAAACAATCCCTCTCTTGTGATGATTTTCATTTACTTATAATATACTATGATATCGTTTGAATGCATCTTGAAAAGCATGTTATGAAATGTCTTGATAATGTTATATTTGGATTATGATTTTGATTCCAAAAGATAGAGGATTGTTTATATTGATGAATGTTGAAAATACTCATATAATTAAAAGCGTTGCATGTTTTGTTAAATATTTCATGGCCACCACTTGTTTATTGAAAGGATTCTGCATAGATTTGACTTATGTTTTCGGAACAGGAAATCTCTTTTGCGAATTGCATGTTTGGGTGGTTTGAACTATATGTTAATGATAAGATCATGCTTATTGCATTATGGCACAGAAAACATCACTTCTAAAGTCTTGGTATAACGATATCAAAATAGACAATGGCATAACAGACCCAGACAAACATAGAAACCCGATTTTTCATAACTTAAGATTTCAGAACGATACATAAATGGATAAAATTGGGCATAAAGAGATGTTATTTGGTCCCCCGAATAAGGCACGAGTTTAGAAAACTCATTGCCCAAAAACCGTGATTTTTTGATTTGGATATATTATATTACACTGGCTTAGTGCCCTGTGGCGTATTAGACTCAGACACTCGAACTATTGCGGCATACTTGGGTTGGGGGATTGCCCCCCGAGTCACTGGAGGAGTCCATATATCCCCTATAGTTTTATACTTGTAAGGGCGTATCAACTAACTTAGACGTAATACGAAGATCAGACATTGCATTGATAGAAAGGTTTTTATTATTATCAAATACCCATGTGTTTTAGAATTTATATCGTATGCGATGTTTTATGACTAGCTCTCAAATATATTATTTATATTAAAAGATTTATTTTGGATTGCTCTGTGTACCAGTACATCTGTATTGACCCCCCTATATTCTAGGTTCGACGGCACAGTCTACTGGTCCTGATAAGTAGTAGATTTCTTCAGACAGAAGTGCAGGGTCTAGTCGGTGAGCCTTCTATATTTTAGAAGGCCTAGTTATTTTCAGACATTTATTATTAGTTATGGTTTTGGTCTACTAGGGGCCGTGTCACAGCTTCTCAGACAGTTATGTTTAGATCATGTAGTAGACATTTCATAGACTGTTCCAGATGTTGCTAGTGGTTTTTGAATTTCATTCCTTATTGGTAAAATTAATCCAGAGTATGACCATATTTTTGTATCAGATTATATTTGCGCATCTTCTTTTATTATGTGACTGTGGTGCATGATTACCAGATAGAATATGATGAAGGGAGTTGTTGGTTCGGGATGTCCGTCACAGCCAGACCCTTGTTCGGGTTGTGACACCATCGTGTAAGATTCTATCTAAACTATCCTCCCAACAACATATTTGAGAGAGAATGCGAGAAGCTAATTAAAACACATTCCTTTATCTTCCCTTTTTGTAACCATGTAAGACGGCCTAGGTAAATTCCAATCCTCACAACAGATCAATTTCTTATTTTTGTACGAAGTGATCTTACACCATATATTTTCTTAGTTCTAACCCGAAGTTCCCTTTTTTAGTTCGCTTGGGCTCAATGTTTTGTTTTTGATATAATTTAATAATAATTGATCTTATTGATATTGAAGGGGTTACAGCTGTATATATAGAGAACTGAAGAATAACTAATTACAGTGAGGACGGTTGGGATTAACATATCCCGGTGGCTGAACCATATAGATGTCTTCCTCAAGATGACCATGAAGAAAGGCATTGCTGACGTCTAACTGATGAAGCGGCCAATCATAGTGAAAAGCAAGAGACAAGACCAGACGAATAGTCTGTTGCTTAACAACAGGGCTGAAGGTCTCCTTATAATCCACACCATACTCCTGATGATACCCTTTTGCAACCAGACGTGCTTTATAGCGAGAAAGAGATCCATCTGAATATCATTTGATGCGAAACACCCATTTGCACCCAATAGACTTTCGGTTACTAGGCAGAGGTACCAAATCCCATGTACGTTGTTCATTCAGAGCCTGAAATTCCTCATCCATAGCTTGGCACCAGAAACTATTTTTGGAGGCTTGGTTGTAGGTAGCAGGCTCAGTTATGGGATGTGCATCAAAGGGTATTTGAGTGTGGTAGACTTTGGGTTTGAAGGTACCGGCCTTGGCTTGGGTTGTCATAGGGTGAGTGTTGAGTGGAGGGTGATTAGGAAGGGGTGGTGGAGTTGTATGATGTGTGGACGGGGGTTGGGTGGGGCTACCGTGGGAGTTGGGATATGCAGCGGTGGATGGGGTGGTTGTATGTGTGTTAGGAGTATGATGTAGGGAAGTGGTGGGTTGTGTGGCAGTCGGCTGGGTGTTCGGGTGGGAGGTTTGGGGGTTCGGGTGGGTGGGTGGTTGGTTCAAGTGGCTAGGTGGTTGGTACGGGTGGGTAGTGGTGTAGTGGGGTACCGGGTTAGGTGTCGAGTGAGCCGGAGCATGAGCGTGTGAAAAGGACGGAAATAATGGCACAATGCCAAGTGGATTGGGGGAGTATGGAGTAGAGGAAAGACTTGTGTAAGGAAATTGTTCCTCCACAAAACGAACATGACGGGAAACATATGTTTTCTGAGATACAGGATCGAAACATTTGTAACCTTTGATAGGGGATGATAGCCTAGAAAGACACAAGGGGTGGACCGAGTTTGAAGTTTATGTTGAGTGTGTGGACGCAACCAGGGATAAACCAGACACCCAAACGGGCGGAGATGGATGTAGTCGGGTGGATGATTGTAGAGACGGGCATATGGAGTGGAGTTGGAGAGAGTGTGAGTGGGCATGCGATTTATGAGGTAGTTGGCAGTAGCAAGGGCATCAACCCAAAAGGAAACAGGTAAAGTGGAATCATGGAGGAGCGCAACAACTGTTTCTATTAGGTGACGGTGTTTGCGCTCAGCAACGCCATTTTGTTCAGGGGTATATGGACTTGAAGTGTGATGAAGAGCCCCTAGACTTTGAAGAAAAACACCAAATGCATTGTTGACAAATTCTTTGCCATTGTCACTTCGAAAAATTTTGATTTTGGCATTAAATTGATTTTGAACCATTCGGTCAAAGTTGACAAAAACAGTATAAGCTTCGGATTTAAATTTCAGAGGATAAAGCCAAGTGAATTTACTGTAATCATCAACAAAACAGATATAATAACGAAAACCTTGAACAGAAGGAACTGAGGTTGGACCCCAAACATCAGAATGAATTAATTGAAATGGCGCAGTGGGCTTGTGTTCAGACAGTGAAAAAGGTAAACGACAAGATTTAGACACTGAACAGGACTCGCAATGTAATTTCTCTGAAAAATTAAAACCTAAGGAAGATAAAATGGATTTGGTGATGGCGGATGATGGGTGCCCAAGCCGGCGATGCCAGGTGGACGAGAGAATGGCTTGACTCACAACAGACGGAGACCTGTATGGAAGAGTGTATAGCCCATGCTCACAACGGCCCGTGTACCGCACTCGGTTCGTGGTATTGCCCACTATCTGGAAATTGGTGTCATTAAAAATGAGGGTGCAGTTATTTTCTTTAGTAAAGAGATAAACAGATAAAAGATTGGATGTGAGGGAAGGGACGTGGTGAAGGGTTGAGAGATGAAATTTACCATTTGGGGTATAGACATACCCAGAGCCGGTGTTTGTGATGGGAAGGGATTGACCATTGCCTACTGTAATAGTTTCTGAGCCATGATACGGATGAGGAGCTTGAAGTTGTGAATAATCCGACGTCACATGGGTGTTAGCACCTGTGTCTAGATACCAATCGCCAGATTGAGCGTTTGTGGACGCATGCATCGCCCTTGATCCGCCGGACTGGCGATTTACATTCTGCGAGTCATCATAACGATACCAGCAATTAGCCGCAGAATGGCCCCGTTTAGCACAAATTTGGCACGTCGGAAGATCTCGTGTGGGCCCCCGCTGGTTTACTCGTCCCTGTCCACGGCCTGACTGGAAGCCGTCCCTCGGTGGAGGCCCGCCTCTGCCTTTCTGCCCGGCGTTCCGACGGTCACCGCCGCCGCTGCCTCGCCCTTGGTTACGGCGATCGTCACCGCGACCCCTGGCCGAGCCCCCGCTGCCAGCCGAGTAAAGAGCCGTGACGCTAAGGGTGGAACTGGCTTCTCCGAGCAGTAATTTGTGTTCCATGTCTAGATTCAATTCTTCTGCATTAAGCCATCCAGACAGTTGATTCAGAGTGATTTCGACAGGTGAGAGGCGAATATGCTGTTTGAGAGAGGAATAGCTAGACAGAAGACCACGTATCACGGCATTCACCACGTCTCGTTCAGGAATAATCTCGTTCACAGCATCTAGGTCAGACAGAATTGAGGCCACATCATCAAGGTATTGAGTCATCATCTTCGTTCCCTTCCGAAGAGTATGCAATCTGTCACGCAACTGAAAAATATGAGCCGTGGACACAGAGTTGTACCTTGTGGCTAGTGCGTCCCAAAATGAAGCCGATGTGAGAAAACCCCGGGCGTGTTTGTGCACAGAGGGGCTAATAACGGCGAGAAGACAGGCTCGGATCTGAGTGTCTACGATCATCCACGGAAGGTAGTTGGGATTTGGGAGCATGACGCCGTCCTCCTCGGCTGTCTCGGGCGGCGGCTTCTCCGTACCGTCAATCCATCCAAGCAGCAAGTTGGCTGCAAGGGCGGTGCGGACGTTAAGTGCCCAGGCCGGGTAGTTGTTGTCAGATAACTTTTCGGGGATGAGATTGTGGAGATTCCTGAGCAGTAATTTTACTCCAGACGGTAAATTTGACAGAGGATCAACAACCTTGTCCATGGAGCCGACCTACGGCGGAGGAGGGAGGCCGTGCGGCGTGGTGTAGACGGTGGCGGCGGCGCACACACGTCGGAAAAGAGGAGAGATTAGGGTTTGGGCGGAAGAAGAAACCCTAGCTTTGATACCATGATATAATTTAATAATAATTTATCTTATTGATATTGAACGGGTTATAGCTGTATATATAGAGAACTGAAGAATAACTAATTACACAATAACCCAGATGTATTTAATAATTATATATGTAGTCTATTAGTTTTAAAGGTCGCGAATCTTCAAAGTAGTAAAAGCAAGAATATAAAAACAATTATAATGATAATCAAATAAATAAATTAAGAAATAATAAACAATCATTTAATTAGCCACATAATTTTAGAACAAGAATTTTAACCCCTTATACACATGGAGAATTCACAACAAATATACCAAAGAAAAATGAAAAAATAAATAAATTTGCATATGAATAGATAAAACCAATATTCTCTGGCCTCCATAGCGGCTCCTAGCTCTCTTTAGTTCAAAAGTTCTATAAAAATAGATTTTATGAAATATTTATAGGTGTAGGGAAATCCCCAAATAAAATAACTGATTCCAAAATGGACTGATAAAAATTTAATAAGAGCAAACTTGTGCATGTCACGCTGAAAACACAAAACAAATGTATTATGTCTTGCTGTAAAAGAGAATAACCCTTAATAGGCGAGCAAAGTGCTTTGGGTCATTTTTTAATTTCTTATTTCATTTATTCCATTAGGTTGTCTGCTTAATTTTCTTTTATAATCTTCCTTCTTTAATTCGTTTTAGCTCCAAATCTCTTAATCTTCACACCATTTTAATCTCACACATCAAATGTAATATTAGGCACAATTCGTAAAATCAATACTCAAAAAGGAAAAATAAAAATACTAAATATGAGGCAACTAATGACTAAATAATATACATTTGGCCTTACATCTCCACGTCACACTTAGACACTTTCTTGTCCTCGAGAAACACTAAATCTCATCTCAATAAATCAAGCTAAAAACACCACAACATTTGTTGACACCACCTGTTTGACCGTATAACAATTCAACACATCAAGAATACTTTCTGATTATTATGCAAGAAATACAAACAAACAGCAAACCTCTAATCTCAAAACCTCGACGACGAACTCTAACTCAACAAATTTAAGCTCTCTCACCTATACATGTCAGAAAAAGATAATAAGATCACCTATCTATCATGAAACAAGTGCCCTCACAGGAAAAATAGTGCACATATTAAATTCAAAAGAATCAATATAATTTAACGACTTTGCATCAAAGAACAACTCTCACACTCACAAAAGAATTTACATGTATTCACAAAGAATAATAGGCTTTCCTATCATGTACATCTCCGCTAATTATGTATGCTCTAACAGAATCTAATATGACTTTTAAATGGTTTAAGTATTGTCTATAAAATAGGTAGGAAACTTTATAATTGTGACTTGCACTTCCCTAAGCACTTCAAACTTTTTAACCTTCATCACCCATTATTTTCTGCACTTCATTTTCAACTATTTCTTCATCAACTATGTTCACAAGTAATTACATCTTATCAAGAATACTTTAAATATTTTTTCTCAAACATATTTTTTCTTTTTTCTTATCATGTAAAATTCTTTCAAAGAGGGTCTTTTCATCACTTTCCAGTTATCATTGGATACCTCTTTAACACTCAACTAGTTCTTTTCTCCAGATTTATCAAATTAATTAATGACTATGTTGCACTACTCAATGAAGCAGGGTGCAAACACTAAGGACTCAAAAAAGGGATCAAAACAAAAATATGGCTACTAACAAAGGACAATAAACTCAAAGTGGCTAACTAGTGGTATAATATCTAAAATATCCAAAATTCAAAAAGACAAATCAAAGAAAGTATATATAATCTTCTAAATAGAGCAACACTTTTAGTTTGCTTCAATAACTAGGAGGGAACGTGCTAGACTAAAATGCAAATAATGAAATATGCAAGAAATCCGCGCCACATATGGAATAAGTATTAATTACGATGGATCAATTTTGCTTCTAAAGCAGATAGGGTCATAATGAACTATAAAATAATATAAGCAATATACAGAGTCATACCCATTAGACAAGGAGTCAAAAATTAGATATTTTATTTACATTCAAGAACTCACAAGAAAGTACTATTAAAGAAAAAGCCTAAGTTGCTAGTATCACAGGAGTAAAAAATGTGGCCTTTTCTTTTCTATTAAAAAAGTATAAAATTTAATCCTAAAAAATAAAAGATACTCGATTCTTAGAGATTCCTCCCAAAAAGAAATAGAAAAAAAATCAATGGGTAGACTAATTATGCCATGTTAAAGACGAATAATCGAAATACTAACAAAGGCTATTTTAATTTAAATAATAAAATAAAGATCTTTTTCCATTTTCTATTTTATTTATTTATTTTTATTTTTAAGCAAGCAACTAAAAATAAAAGAAAATTCCATAGCATACTTCACCCTAAAAAATATCGGAAGATCCCACCCCACACTTGAAATCATGTTTTATCCCCAAAGCAATAAATAAAATAGAATAAAACAAGTGTTAAAAATACTCTTTGAGGCCCGCTAGAACATCGCTAGAAGCATATTTCTTCATTTTTTATCTCGAGTCATGCTCAACCCACATTTAATCTCAAACGTGCTCCTTAGTTCATTTGGGTATTTAGACTTCCCCTAAAATTAAAAACAACAAGGTTACACTAAATTAAAAATAAAAACTACTTACTATATGTCACGACCAGAACTAGGGCCTGGCCATGATGAGAATTTTGAACCGTGAAGACCCGAAAGTAATCATCCACCTAATTCATATGATCAAAGTAATGCGGAAAAACACAATAATTCGGAAACATGGTCATAAATATGAAAATAAACAATAACGGGGAGATAAGGTACCCTTTACATCAATTAACCCCTAAGCAACTATCTCCGAAAATCTCTAACAAATGATTGAGTCAAGTAACCGTATATAAACTGGGACAAGGCCCCCAATAGACCCCAAAACTGAATATAAGAAATTGGACTGCAGGACATAAGACCTTCCAAAACATATAAGGCTCACCACTTGTCTCTATAACTCTGTCTAGAGGATATACTGATTCTCTTGACCCCTAGACTGGGCCTCTGAACTTGAGAGGTTGAAGAGGGGAGGGGGTCAACACAAAAGTACTGGCACACAAAGATATAAAAACAAAACATAATATTTTTACAATGTATAGTTGAGAGCCATTATAAAGAAGATTTCGTATCAAATCATTTAAAAACACATGGGTGTAATGAAATAGTTTTCTTAAAAATAATGAAATGCAAATGAGCTAGGTGGAATACCCTACATAATTTATACCAACTGTGTAACCTCGATTGCCACCGAGATTAGAGAGTAAGTGAGGGAGAGACAAACAAGATCACATAACATAATGTCTCAACTCAATGGTAGTGCCCAAGATCACGTAGATTGCGCTCCTACCTATAGTCCCAATTTGGGAATGATATGAAGTCAAGTATACAAGATCACTTAGCTTAGTACCAATATTTCGTGTCAGCAAACACATTTTCCAGTGACGAGCCCTTATATCTCAAACGCCTTCTTTGGGTATTCACCTTTCTCATGTAAAATTAATGCATTCAAATTTCATCTGATTCAATCACATATCATGTTCTATAGGGTATCGTCATACCCGACTTGCAAGTCATCAATATCACATCCATATATGTATAACCATGTAAAAACCAAGGTGCTTCATCATTTACAAGTGGTGAACAATATTTATTTCACATTCATGCTTTCTTTAGTTGATCAAAAGATAATATGGGGTATCAATACATTATCATATGAATTTGAAAGCAATTTATCATTCTTATTTATCAAACTTCCATAAAAAATCTCAAATCACATATGCATGGTTTCAACCATTAAAGTATATAGGCAAACAATTCCCATGACATAAAGTAAATGACTTAGAAATCATATTGAACGAAAGATATTAGCATTTGATTGAAAACCCCCATTTAAAAGCATTCATGTTCACAAAAAATACACCCATGAGATTTTTGGATAACCCCACGTACCTCTACTTCGAAGGATAATAGATGCTTCTTGAAGCTTGCAAATTGGTAATTCCAAGTATGTAATTATCTTTGAGAACCTACGGTCAAATCTTAAGCTATTTGGGTTTTTATTTTAAAACCCTAAGGAGAATCTTTGAGCACTTTTGATGAATGAATATGTATTTTGGGGTCCTTGGAAACAAATTTCATTTTTTAGGGCTATGTAAAGGTGGAAAAGTATCACTTTGTCCTCAACACGGAGTGTTAAAGTCACTAGAATTCTTTTCATAGGGGCCGCACATCCCATTTCCTATGTTCACATAGGCGCCACCTAGGCTATCGCCTATGTTTACATTGACGTCGCCTAGGCTATTGCCTATGCTTTCCAGTGGCCATGGGTGATTGGTTAGGTGACGCTTATCACTTTGAAAGACCATAACTTATTTCTCGGGTATCAAATTTTAGCCAAATTGGTATCGTTGGATAGCTAACTCGAATACCAATCATTTCACACATAATAGGCTTCCTAATTCCACATATATAGAGAGTTATGGTTGATGGAAGCTGACAAACTTTATAACATCCACTAAAACTTACTCGATCGAAATAGTTTCAACTCGTCCTTGAGTTGAAAGACCTCTATCATCTAAATTCAAGCTTGAGTGGATTCACATGCTACACGATAATTAACACGCCGTATTGGCATAGTATTTTATGGTCTGTATTGTAGACCGAATTGCGGGGCATTACATTGTCCTCCCCTTAGGATCATTCTTCCCCAAATGATAATGCGTGACACAAACAGACATGATATCAAGCATAATAAAGGATTAGGAAAGATAACATAGGAATAGTACCTTTTGTCTCCTCCTCCATCGAAGCAAACAAATTGGGATATCTAAATCTCATGTCATCTTCTGACTCCCAAGTTGCTTCTTTGACTTTCTGATTCCTCCACAGTACCTTTACAGAGGCTATCTCTTTTCTCCTCACCATTTGAACTTGGCGATCTAAAATTTCAACGGTCTCTTCTTAATAAGACAAGAAGTCTCTTACTTTGATACCCTCTACTGGGAATACCCTAAAATGATCTCCAATGTATTTCTTCAACATGGATACATGGAATACCGGATGAACGAAACCCAAACTTGTAGGCAATTCTAACTCATATGCAGCTGTACCAATCTTTTTCAAAATCTAATATGGCCCTACATAATGAGGGCTCGATTTACTCCTTTTTCCAAACCGCTTAACTCCTTTCATAGGAGAAACCTTGAGAAAGACCCAATCACCAATTTCAAACTCTAGTTCTCTTCTTCCAACATCGGAATAGGACTTTTGACGACTCTGAGCAGTCTTGAGTCATTCTCTAATAATCCTCAATTTCTCCATCGCCTGATGAACAAGATCAAGCCCATACAACTGATTCTCACCAACTTCATTCCATCCTATCAGAGACCTACATCTCCTTCCATACAAAGTCCTAAAAGGATCCATCTTTATGCTCGTATGGTAACTATTATTGTAAGAGAATTCAACTTGTGGAAGGTAATCCTAGCAGTCTTGAAATCAATGACGCATGCCTTCAACATATCTTTGAGGGTCTGAATGGTACACTCAACTTACCCATCTGTCTAAGGGTGGAAAGTTGTGCTCAAATTCACTTGTGTACCTAAACCTTTCTGAAAGGATCTCCAAAACTAAGATGAAAACTGTGTACCTCTATCATATATAATGGACACTAGTGCCTCATGCAATCGAACTATCTCTTCAATGTAAATCTTAGAATAAACCTCTCCCGAATAATTATTCCACACAGGCAAAAAGTGGGCTGACATGGTCAACCGATCTACAATCACCCATAAAGAATCATACTTGTTTTGGGATCTCGGAAGTCCTGTAATGAAGTCCCTGTTTATCATCTCCCACTTCCATAAAGGCAGGTCTATCTCTTGGGAAGTACCACCTGGCCTCATGTGTTCTACCTCCACTTGTTGATAGTTAAAACACTTGGACACAAAATCAGCTAGATCACATTTCATGTTATTCCACCAATACAGTGTTTTTAGATCATGGTACATCTAAGTAGAGAATGGGTCAATGACATACGTCGAAGTGTGTGCCTCATTAAGGATTCTTTCCCGTAGCCCATCGACATTTGGAATGCACAACCTACCCTGAAATCTCATAATACCATCACCACCAATTTCAAAAGACATAGCCTGTTGTTTACCCACATCTTTCTTGATTTGCATAAAGATGGGATCTTCAACATATTTCTCCTTAACTTCAGCACTAAGAGATGACTTAGCTAACTCATAAACAATCACCTCTCCATCTTTGGAATCTAAGAGTCCCACTCCCAGATTTTCAAGGTGGTGAATATCCTTCTCCATCTCTTTCTTTCCTTTTTCTACATGAGAAAGGATGCCAATAGACAACCTACTGAGTTTGTCGGCTACTACATTTCCCTTGCTTGGATGGTAATGCAGACTCATATCATAGTCTTTCAAAAGCTCCATCCAACATCTTTGCCCGAGGATAAATTCTTTTTACGAGAAAACATACTGTAAACTCTTATGGTCAGTATAAATATCAACGTGCACTCCATAGAGATAGTGCCTCCAGATTCTAAGTGCAAACACCACGGCTGCTAAATCCAAGTCATGAGTAGGGTAATTACACTCATGCACCTTTAACTGTCTAGATGCATAAGCTATCACCTTACCACATTTCTTCAATACACAACCAAGTCCCACACGGGACTCATGACAATAAACCACAAAATTATCTACACCCTCGAGAAGGGTCAAAACAGGAGCAGTAGTCAGCTTGTCCTTCAATTTCTCAAAACTATTTTCACACAAGTCATACCATAAAAACTTTATCTTTTTCTGTGTCAGTTTAGTAAGCGGAGCAGGTATGGAAGAAAAACTCTCTACGAACCTTCTATAATACCCCGCCAAACCTAAAAAGCTTTAAATATCTGTTGGAGTCGTGGGCCTGAGCCATTTACTCACTACTTCAACTTTCTAGGGATCCACTCTTATCCCCTCACTAGACACAATATTCCATAGAAAGGCAATAAAATCTAACCAGAATTCACACTTAGAAAATTTCGCATACAACTGATGATCTTTAAGTGTCTGAATGATAATTCGAAGGTGATTGGTGTGATCCTTTTTGCTCTTGGAATAGATCAGAATATCATCAATAAATACAATTACGAACAAGTCAAAAAACTGATGGAACACTTTTTTCATAAGATCCATGGAGTATGCAGGGGCTTTAGTCAACCCGAAGGACTTGACTAGAAATTCGAAGTGACTATATCGTGTTTGGAAGGTTGTCTTGGGTATGTCTGACTCCCTAAATTTCTAATGATGATAACTCGAGCGAAGGTATAATTTTGAAAAAAGACTTGGCACCCGGAAGCTGGTCACAAAGGTCGTTAATCCTAGGAAGAGGATATTTATTTTTAATCATGACCTTATTCAGCTGACGGTAGTCTATGAGCACCCGTAGGGACCCATCCTTGTTTCACACGAAGAGCATGGGTGCACCCCATGGGGAAAAAATAGGACGAATAAAACCTTTGTCTAGGAGGTCTGCAAGTTATTCCTTTAAGTCCTTTAGTTCCGGGGGAGCCATTCTATATGGCAAAATAGAAATAGGAAGAGTATATAGCAACACATCAATTCAAAAATCTATCTCCCTATCAGGGGGTATCCCTAGGAGATTTTTGGGAAAGAATTCTGGGAATTCATTCACTCGGATTATATAATACATACAAACTTTGGAGATAAGCTTCTAGGCTCTAAGATAAGAGATAAAGTGACCTCTAGGTTCCACAGAACTCCCTACCCATTCAATTGGTGTCTCATTCGGGAAAGAAAAAGTGACCTTTGGAGTTCTACAATCAAGGGTGGCATAACACAAATGAAGTCAGTCCATCCCAAGGATGGCATCAAAATCTATCATATCTAGTTCTATAATGTTTGTCGCAGTTTCCCTACTATGAATAGACACGATACAATTTCTATATACCCTTCTTGAAACAACAGAATCACCTATAAGTATAGAAACAGAGAAGGGTTCTACAATAACTTCAGGCTCAAACCCAAAACCAACAGCCACATAAGGGGTCGCATAAGATAAAGTAGACCCCGGATCAACAAATATATAAACATCATGAGAAATAATTAATAACATACCTGTAATAACATCTGGTGAAGCTTCCGCCTCTTGGCAGTTAGTCAAAGAATATAATCGGTTACGACCGCTTTCGGCAGCTGAAGGGGCACCCTTAGGAAAAAGAGCTATTGAGGCGGCTTGAGACTTGGCCTCTCCCCCCTGTATTTACTCCAGCAGAAGGACATTCTCTATAAAGGTGACCTACTTTTCCACAAGTATAGCATTTTCTCCCCTCAAACCATCACTTACCTAGATGATTCGTTCCGCAAGCCTCATACCACGGATAAGTACGATGCTGATAGGCCACACTGCCCTAAGACTGTGTACCTAAAGCTTTGGACCCATGAGGAGTCTGAAAACTCTGATTTTGTTTGTCTGGCGGTGGTCTGGGTGATGGGGAACTAGCTGCTGACTGTGTATTATTCCAAAAATTCTTCTTCTTCAACCACTTAATACCCCAGTTACCACTCTGCGGATGACTCTAGTGATGGTCCGCAAATCTGGCTCTCTTAGATTTTCTGTATTTCCCTCTAGATACTACAATCTTTTTATTCTTCTCCTCCACCTGCTGCACATGAATGGTCAGTAGAGTAAAGTCTAACTCCTTATTCAACTTAGCCCCCCGGAACTTAAGTACCAGGTTATCAACAAGGCCAGATGCAAATTTCCTCATCCGGGCTGTCATATTACTATTTAACTCTAGTGCATAGTGGGCTAGTTTATTAAACTTCAAAGTGTACTTCTGGACACTCATACTGCACTACTTTAGATTCATAAACTCTTCCACTTTGGACTTCCTCAGCTCCAGAGGAAAGAATCGATCAACGAAGGCTTCCATAAATTTGCTCGAAACTGTGGGCTCAACACTTTCACCTTTTGCATCTTCCCAATCGGCATACCACTGATTCGCAACGTCCTTGATCTGATAGGTTTCTAGATCCACCACTTCAACCTCATCCAGATGCATCACCTTAAAGATCATTTCCATATCAACCACGAACACGTGTTGATCTTCCTCCACGTTGGTGTCAGTAAATTTAGGTGGGTTCATTTTCATGAAATATTCAACTCTAGTAGCCTCAGACGTAACAGATAAAGACCCAACATCTTCCGATCGTTGAGCCTGGTTAGCTACCAACTATGTTAGTATATGAATGGACAGTCTGAATTCTGCATTTGAAATATCACCCTGGCCAGTTGAGGGATAGTTGGCATTAGTCCGCGGAGCTCGAGGTAGACTGGTTGGGATTGAGGGACACCCAAAGTACGGATAAATTCTAGAGTGTGAGCCTTATTATAGGTCTTCATCCCATGTTTGGGATGGACCTCATCTTCCTAAGCATTCTGATCGATGACACGACGTGGAGGCATAACTATGTGTCTGAAACACAAGTGATTGTTGATTAGTGGACAGTTCAAACTCTAAAGCATGAACTCAATCACAAAGAAGGGAAACATTTCCTAAACGCCTTGTAGCCCCCTGCTTAAAAGTGTGGCACGCTATACACCCATAAAAAAGACTCTACCTGACACAATTTTCCACATCCCTTAGGACCATAAATCGTGATTTGATACCAAGTTTGTTACGACCTGAACCAGGGCCTAGCTATGATGAGCATTTCAAACCATGGAGGCCTGAAACACCCCTATCTATCTGGTAATCATGCACCTAATTCATATGATCATAGTAATTCGAAAAAACACAATAATTTGGAAATATGAAAAGAAGTAATTATGGGGAGATAAGGTTCTCTCAACTACAATTAAACTCTAAACAACTGTCTACGAAAATCTCTAACAAATGATTGAGTCAAGTAACTGTATATAAACTGGGACAAGGCCCCTAGTAGACCCCAAAACTGAATACAAGAAAAAGGACTGCAGGAAATAAGACCTTCTGAAATATAGAAAGCTCACCCCTTGTCTCTGTAACTCTGTCTGGAGCATCTACTGATTCTCTTGACCCCTAGACTGAGCCTTTGAACCTGAGAGGTTTGGGAGGGGAGGGGGTTAGCACAAAAGTACTGGCATGCAGAGATATCAAAACAAAACATAATATTTTTACAATACATAGTTGAGAGCCATTATAAAGTAGATTTTCGTATCAAATCATTTGAAAACACATAGGTATAATGCAATAGTTTTCTCAACAATAATGAAATACAACTAAGTAAGATGGAGTACCCAACATAATTTACACCAACTGTATAACCTCGGTTTCCACCAAGATTAGAGTATAAGTTAGGGAGAAACACACAAGATCACATAGCATAGTGTCACGACCCAATGGTAGTGCCCAAGATCACTTAGCCTGGGCTCCTACCTATAGACCCAATTTGGGAATAACATAAAGTCAAGTATATAAGATCACTTAGCCTGGTACCAATATTCCATGTCAGCAAACACGTTTTCCAGCAATGAGCCTTTATGTCTCGAACGCCTTCTTCGGGCATCCACCTTTCTCCTGTAAAATCAATGCATTCAAATATCATATGATTCAATCACATATCATGTTTTGTAGTGTATAGTCATACCTGACTTGCAAGTTATCAACATCACATCCACGTATGCATAACCATGTAAAAACCAAGGTGCTTCATCATTTACAAGCGGTAAACAATATTTTTTTCAAATTCATGCTCTCTTTAGTTGATCACAAGATAATATGGCATATCAAGACATTATCATGGGAATTCAAAAGCAATTTATCATTCATATTTATCAAACATCCATGGAAAATCTCAAATCACATATGCATGGTTTCAACCATTGAAGTATATAGGCAAACAATTCCCATGACATAAACTAAATGACTTAGAAATCATATTGAAAGCATAATATTAGCATTTGATTGAAAACCCTCATTTAAAAGCATTAATATTAAAAAAAACTACACCTATGAGATTTTTGGATAACCCCACGTGCCTCTATTTCCAAGGATAATAGATGTTTCTTGAAGCTTGCGGATTGGAGATTCCAAATATGTAATTACCTTTGAAAACCTACAGTCAAAACTTAAGCTATTTGTTTTTTATTTTGAAACCCTAAGGAGAATCTTTGAGCACTTTTGATGAATGAATATGTATTTTGGGGTTCTTGGAACCAAATTTCGTGTTTTAGGAATAAGTAAGGGTGGAAAAGGACCATTTTGTCTTCAACATGGAGTGTGTAAGTCACTAGAATTCCTTACATAGGCGCCGCCCATCCCATTTCCTATGTTCACATAGGAGCCACCTAGTCTATCGCCGATGTTTACATAGGCTCAACCTAGGCTATTGCCTATGCATTCCAGTGGCCATGGGTGATTGGTTAGGCGATGCTTATCACTTTGAAAGGCCATAACGTCTTGCTCGGGTGTCAGATTTTAGCTAAATTGGTATCGTTGGAAATCTAACTCGAATACCTATCATTTGACACATAGTATGCTTCCTAATTTGACATATTCAGAGAGTTATGGTCGATTGAAGCTGACACACTTTACAACGTACGCTAAAACATAGTCGATCGAAATAGTTTCAACTCATCCTTGAGTTAAAGGGCCTCTATGGTATAAATTCAAGCTTGAGTGGATTCACATGCTACACGATAATTAACATTCCATGTTGGCATAGGATTTTATGGCTTCGGGATTAACAACGTATCAAAATCATGGTCTATATTGTAGCCCGAATTGTGGGGTGTTACAATATATGTTGGGTTGCCTACAAACAAGTGCCTAATTGAACATTGTAGCACATCCAATAAACTTTTTTCTCCACCATGAGGATATGAATTTTATCCCCAACATCGTATTTATTTTATTACTTGGCTCATAAGGTGATGGTACAAAGATGAAGAAACCAAGTAAAGGATGGTTCATTCAAACCGCTTAGCCCTAAAGTGAGGCATATTATTTTTGATTTTATAATGATAAATTCAATCAATACCATAGACACCCCCTAATTGTAATACATTGCTTGGAATCAAAAGTGATCCTAAGTTAACCCATGAACTAGCATACTGCTTGAGCAACTGATATATAGTACATTCAATAGCTTGTTATGTTTTGTAAAAATATAATTATGAAAAAAATTGGAAAAAAATGTAATACTCATACAATTTACAAGCTAATAAAAACTGAAGAGAGAATTGAAATTACATGACAGACTCTGGCTAACATCTATGAAGCCTCTACTTTACTAACCATAGATAGCCGGGGTATGCCACTAACTACAACTAACTAATACAAATAAATAATAAGGTGAAGTACATAAATAACATCTGACAGTAGTCCCCAACATAGGAGAACTCATCACCTGCTTACATAGAAACTGCAAGTGTCTGATCATGACATATGGAATATAACTGGTACCTATATTATAAAATAATGTAGCCACATAGACATATATGTAGATCAGTACTTCTAGAATGTATTGATTAAGCTGGGGTAAATGCAATAATTCAAATTGATTTTATAAATACTCTTAAAACATCCATGCTAAGTATCAGTAAACTCACCAAGAGACTGAAATAAATTGAAATCTAAATTATCTTAAAACATTAGTAACAAACATAATCTGATAAACTGGTGAATCACTACACTTTGTTTCTTAAAATCTTTACTTCTATAGAATAAGTAGAACGGAAGCTGGAAATTAGTAAAACATGGATACTATATGAGTACTGGGTCAGAAATTGCATAATGGAAATTGACATAACTCGAGAATCAGAATATATAATTATACTGAGCATGAATGCATAAACATATTAAACAAAACATAACATATACTAAGCTGATTTGGTTAATTGAATTACTAATAGCGAAATACTGAATAACTAACATCTGAATTAATGGACTGAAACTATAGAGTACTATGCATATGAGGTAAGGACTAACTGAACAAAATGAGAAAACTGAGAATGAATGCGTGAAAACTACAATATCTATGAATGCAAGACCAAACACATATACATTTCTGAAATAAGCTTTAAACTAAAATACTAAATTCTGAGAACTGAATGATTGGTAATATATATGTTTTGTTCAAGAAAACCTGAAATAATTTTAAATATTGCACATAGGCTATAGGAGGTATCATCTAATCGACATTTGCGAATTTGAGCTAATTGGGGTCTAACCTATACCCCCGGTTAGAAAGGTGTCAGTATCATTCCACGGGTGCTAACACTGGTTATGTGGATCCACTAAACTAATATCCAAAAAGATTAAAGTGTCAACCCTAAACTGTCAAGAAGACATCTCATACCTATGTTGGCTACATAGTTTTGCAATGTAGGGATTGCAACTAAGGGTAAAATCCTAAACTGGAAGGAATTGCCCCATCCCCAGGTTTGCTTGGTGATGAATCCTACTCATAACTGAACGACACTAGAATACTAACTATTGCATGCACTATTAACTAATAACAAATAATCTCATGTCTTGGTATTCTGAAAAAAAATAATAGTGCATACGGATTCTAGTGTAATTAATAACACATAAACTGATAATGTTCATCATGAAAAAGGATATCTTAGTATACTAATAATATTCACGGACTAACTATCTGAATACTCAAAAAGCTGAATTTATGTAAATCACATAGGTATCGGGTGTTCATAACCCACCAGCACTTAATGAGTATGAATATCATGTTAAAGCTTAAAACTATGGGATTGAATCATGGTTCAAGACTCAAAGCCATAGACATTTCATCAAATACTTGGGAATCATGAACTTGAATGTGGGAATGTCTTAGACATAAGGAGATAAAAGGATAACATGGGTGAATTCATAACTTAGGGATTTATCCTGAAATCAATTGAACATGGTGTGTATATTTTAATACTCAAACATGATACGACTCATTATACTTTAAAACACATCAAACCATAACTCGTAATAGAAATCAACAAGATATTCATGGAGATATTTAAACTAGAAACATGTAAAACTCATAATGTAACATCAAAAAAGGGTTCTCGGGCACCACGGGTAAAAGATATTCATGGTGGCTTATTGATTCTGATGAAAATGATCATAACTTTTTGTTCGGGTATCATTAAGGCAAAATTGGTATTGTTGGAAAGATAATTCGATTTCTACAATTTGGTGGTTACATAGATGAAAATTTTCATATATGTCAAAATTTGTACACATTCAAAGTTGACCCTTGTAAGATCGAACACCAAACTATGGACGAATCAAAGGCTCCCAGCTCAACAATGTTCTAAGTGATTTCTATGAATATTTTTCACCTCATAAGAACTTCACATACTAGGATAAATATTATGACACAAAAATTTAAATTATATTCATAATTGGGAACCACACCCTTACCGGGATGTAGTATACGTGCTAACGAGAATAGCACCGTGATATGACACTATTGCAGTGAGTTGTTGCATTCGTGATCCAAACATAACCCAATTAACATTTTACAAAAAATCAAACCTCGCCCGAGACATACTTATTACATCCCTAAACATGAATTAACTACAAACCTAACATCTCGGGGTTTGAAAGACTAGAATGAAAATCCTCAAAGTTTAGGGGTCTAAAAAATGGCTAAGTCCCCAACACTTAGTGAAAATTTCAAGCCTTAAGCCTCTTACGCATACAACTATGAGCTGACTCGGGCTAATATTAGTATGGGGTATTACAAGTATAGTTATATGTTCCTTATCCTTTTACTCTATATGCTTAGATAGCTTGATTTAGATATCATTATATTATCACAATGTGAAAAGATAATCAAAATGAGATCCAATACGCCCTAACTCATGAATTGTGTTACTATTTACATCCCCATTTGTCCTCTTCTCAATAGTGACAACATTTTTAAAAATATGGTCAAGAGGTGATGTATCTCCTCATCACACAACTTATCACTAATTTGTTATGCGTTAAATGCATCAACCTTTTCTCTCAAATCAACTTTCAAATTCTGAATGTCCAAGCCAAACTTTTAAACCTCTTATATACACTCAACTCTTTCTTTCATGATTTGAGTGATTTCATTTACAAAATTGTCTTAAGATAACCCTCATATTCATCTAATAATTTTCTTCAAGAATTCATACTATCTAAAGCACAAGCATTATTAGAATCATAATAATTAGGTCTTGAAAAAAGGGTTATAACATTTCGAAAATTTCCATTGACCCCCACACCATTTACAAAGGTTCCAATTGTAAGATTTAGAAGGGTCACATAACACATTCCGTAAGATCGAAATATTTGAAGAATATCATCATAGGTGGGTCCTCCATAAATAAGGAAAGTATGAATAAAAGATGAGTAACTATCACTCTGAAATTTTTTAGAGGTCATTCCACTATGAGGAGTAAAATACTACAATAAAAATTAAACAAAAATAAAGAAAATAAAATATATACCAAATCTTTAATAAATAAAAATTTAAAGTCAAACCTAGATAGATAATTAATTTCTAAGTCTCCGGTAGTAGCACCAAAAATTTATTGTGTCCAAATGCATATGCAACTGTATGCGGTCATACAAGTAATATAGGATATTTAAGTCCATATATCGCTCTGACAAGGACTTGTCGAATAAATATTTTACTATATTAGACTAATGTAAATTATTTATTCAAACGACGAATTTCAACATATATTTATGAATTAACTAAACTAAAAACAAAAATAAAACAACTAATGAACAATTAACCGATAAAAGAGCAAAATCTGACACAATTAACGGATGAATTATTCAAGGATTATGATTTTTCTAACAACCATGTTTATTATCAATTTCATCAACTTATTCGACAATCTAGTTGTTGATTTATGGGGTTGATTTTATTATTTGGGAATAATCATCCTCTAATCGTCTACGCAAACTAGTTTCACAACTACATCGTTGAGTGGAGATGTGAGAGGATAATTCAAATGCATTTATTTATCTTATAATTTTATAACAAAGTAAGTCAACCTAGGTATATTTCAAGACTAGACACAAATTAATTTCTTATTTTAGTGATGAAGAGATCTTACTCCTTATATTTTCTTAGTTCTAACCCTATGTTCCCTTCATCATCTCCTGGGGATCAAGGATTTATTTTAAAGGTCACGTATCTCTAAAATAATAAAAGCAAGAATACAAGAACAACTATATTGGATAATTAAATAAATAAAATCAAGAGTTACTTAACAATCATTTAATTAGCTACCATAATTCTAAACAAGAAGTTTTACTCAACATAGACATCGAGCAATTATAATAAATCATCCAAAGAAACATGTAAATTTATATAAATAAGGAGAAGAAAAGATGGAACCAATATTCTCCAGCCTTCACGATTGCTTCTAGATTTCTCTAGGTCAAAATATAAAAATTAATTGTATGAAATATTTATACATGTAGGAAAAATTTCCAAATAGAATGACTTAGTCCAAATGGACTGGAAAAATTTAAATACAATTCAAACTCCTTTGTGTCATGCATAAAACATGGATCAAATGGTATATGTCATGCTGCAAAAGCAAATAACCACCGGTAGGCGAGCACTGTTCTTAGGTTCAATTTTAAAGTTTTTCATTAAATTTATTTCATTAAGCTTCCTGCTTGATTTTCTTCTATAATCCTCTATATTTAATACTCTTTAGATCTAAATATCTTTATATTCATACAATTTTAATCCTAAACATCTAATCTAATATAATATTATGCACAATTCATAAAATTAGTGCTAAAGAAAGACAAATAATATTACTAAATAGAAGATAAATAATGACTAAATAGTATAATTTTTGCCTTACATTAGTAGCGGATACCTTGATGTGAAGGTGGCAAATTGTGGGAGTTTGAATTATCCTATGGAGGAGTGACCTTTAGCCTTAAACGTTTTGTCTTTGTATAACCAATTGGTTTAGCTTGACATTTTGATACCTAGGCGCGTTTTGACATGTGTTGAGGCTAGATTGTTATTGATGGATCCAATTCAAGCTCTTTAGTTTGATGATGAGAAATTGGGAGTCATTTATTATAAAGTGTTAATTGACGAGACAGAGACTGCATCTCTTGAGCTCAAGGGTTTTTTTGTGGTTTAAAGTTTGTATTTGTATATCGAAAATTGGTGGATTGTTTATAGTGATCTTGGAGAAGGCAAATTTTTCAAACTATTCTCTTCGTCTAGGAATACCTAAGATGCATCATGATTTGAATAAACACTATTGGTGGTGTGGAATGAAGGACATTGTGGAGTTTGTGGCCAAGTGTTTGAATTGTCAACAAATGAAGTATGGTCATAAACAATAAGGTGTTACTTTGCATAGGATGTCCATTCCTGATAGAAAAGGGAGTGGATCACTATGGATTTTATGTTAGCCTACCACCAACTTTGGAGAATTTTGAATCTATTTGGGTGATTAAAGATTAATTTACTAAATCATCACAATTTGTACCTCTGAAAGTGAACTCTAATGCAGAGAAGTTTTCCATAATCTCCATTCATGAGATTTTTCAGTTGTATTGTTTACCTGTTTCCATCATTCTAATAGAGGTACATAGTTTACCTTGAATTTTTGGAGTTCTATGCAGAAAGAGTTAGGTACTCAACTTGAGTAAGGACCATTATTTAAATGTGTTTTATAGATTTTGATGATCATAAGGACCAGTTCCATTCTTTTAAGTAGTTCGCATATATCAACCGTTACCATTCCAATATTCAAATGGAACTTTTGATTCTTTATATAGGCATAGATGTAGATCCCTATGGGATGGCTTGATTTGTTCATAGGTAGGCCTTAGGGCACTAATTGGTTGAAATATTTGATAGATAAAATGAGTTTGATTCAATAAAGGCTTATGGCTACCAGTGCAGGTAGAAACATTATGCAAATCATTTAGTTCATTGTGGTGACTGGGTTTTGTTGAAGGTATCTCCCATGAAAGGTATGATGAGATATGGAAAGAAAGGTTAGCTTAGTTAGAGAGTTATTGGGCCTTTTTAGATTTTTTAAAAGTTTGGAGATGTGACATATAGACTTGATTTGCCTCCACATCCTTTAGTTGTTTATATGATATTCCATGTCTCTATGTTTAATCAATGCCAACTAGATAATACTCCCGTTATCTAGTGGGATTCAGTTGCATTAGATCATTATTTTTCCTTTCATTAAGATCACATTGATATCATAGAGGTTCACTATGAAGTTGACGCTAAGTATATTGATTTTGTGAAAGTTCAGTGGACACTTTGCCAGATTGAAGGAGCTACATTTGATTTTGAATCCAATATAAAGATTCTGGTACTTTATTTTCTTTGTCATTTGAGGATGAACACATGTTTAAGTGGTGGATAGTGTATCAAGCTTATAATGATTTTTATTTTTTCCTATGTTTTGATCAATTTTCCTTCCTCATAGTTTCTATATATCATTTATGAAAAATAGGAAGAGTTGGTAGAATCCTTATAGTGTTAGCAAGTGATTTGAGTGAGTTTGATATTTTTACAGGCCTTGAAAGTGATTAGTTTGACTTTGCTCAACAATTTGTAATGTGAGCATTGGATGGTGATTCTGTCAGTTTTATTAGATCCGAAATGTTGATTTTGGGTTAGTAGTTTGATTGGTATAAATTCTAAGTCATTATTTTAAGGTTTGAGCATTTAGATGAGAAACTATTTAAATTAGTTTAAAGGGGGTTCTGGAAGTTATCTTGTTGAAATATGACATATTTTGATAAATCTAATGGTTTCATTGAGTCAGGAACATCGAAACTACCCTATTTACACTCTTGATTTATTTCTATAGGATCTTAAAAGAATCTCGAGGTTTATTTCAGAGGATTTTGTTCTTTTTACTTTGTTTGCTTGTTGTCTGCTGGTGCAAAAACAAATCCTTTATCACATTCATAGGGCTCTCTTTGAATTCACAGGAATTCACTAATTAGCACCAATGCAAAGTGGTGGTAGCATTCGCGATGAGTAAATTAGGTCCGGGTCAGGTTCTTGGTCATTGCATTAGGATTGGGACACAACGATCACGGTAGGAATAGGTAATTTACCTTCATGAATGCGAGGAGGTTGACTTTGATGGCAGTTCACTGTTACTAGAACAACATGTAAACACCATTTTTGACATTTTCTCAATTAGTGGACCATAAGACCTTAGTTTGGGTGACTTCAAGAGGGTTCTTCGTAAAACTATACTATGTAACTTTAGTTTTAGGTGATTTCAAGAGGGTTCTTCGTAAAACTAGGTTAGGTAAATTTTTTAAGACTTAATTCTATCCTTACCCATTGATTTTATCTTCAAAACATGGATTTTAAACTTGAACTTTTATGGTTATACCCAGTAAAGTCAGATAATGTTTTTCTTCTATTCAAAGCTTGATATAAACTCGCCTTTTAAAGAATTTTCATAATTAGAACCTTTAAAGTATGAGAAATTTGATTTTATATGAAATACTGTTTTACCCTTTTTCCTTCAGGGTCACTTTTTCAGATATTTTTTGTCCGAAAATGAAAGTATCTAATATGAGTATCAGTGGAATCCTTTTGATGTGTAGATCATATTTTTGATAATTAGGTTTAGTCCGATACTGCAAAAACTAGAAACGCTCCTAGTAGAAGGTTCCAGGCTTGTGCTTCGTCTATTGATACCTCTGACTACTAGTGAATCATAATCAATCCTACTTTATGTACCCTTTTAGCGTATATCCCATTTTGAGTGTGATACCCAACGCTTTAGATCATGTTGTGTCAAGGTTATTATGGAGTACAAGAGAGCTCATTGTTTGACTCTTTATTTAAAGCTTCACCTTATCTATCTTTTCTTTACTTTTTTTAAATTACTCTTGTTGTGATTTTTAGCTTTTTGTTTGTTTAGACCCTTTTTCCCTTACCAATATAACATTTATGTCACGACCTGAGCTACCCCTAGTCGCGACACAATGCTTACGGCCACAAGTGACCCCAAGATAACCCATGGTCTGGTACCTCCTACGAGCACTAAATAAAATGAAAGTAAAACAAAATGTGTTTAAAATAAACCAATAAAGTACTGTTAGTCTGAATACTAAAATGTATATAAAATGACATGTCTGAAGTATCAGAAAAACACTTGAAAACTAGATTGTTTGTCCAAAATAACTGATAATAACTAAAAGTTGAATGATTGTCTAACTATCTTAAAGCCTCTAAGCACTATAAGAAGTTGATGGGAGAAACCCCCAACTAACTACAACTAACTGAATCAAAATGAAATGCTGATATATATGAAATAACATATCATGTCCCCGATGGATGAGAACTCACCACTATTCCTGTGGGGAACTGTTGCGCTATCTAAGATTGGCAGAGAAACTGCGTGTCTAAAACTATGTTATAAGACAACATAGCGCAGGAGAAAGCTATGCGATTAGTACATGAATGTCCTGTAATGTAAGGTAAAGAGTAGCTGAAATACATGCGAAAATTTAATATAATTACATGAAAGTGTAAAATTGAGTATGCAAACCAAACATTTTAGTACACAAATTATCTGAATAGCTAGTGCAATTTGTATAACTGACTAAATAAATGTTGAAAGCTAGAAAATTTGTCTTGTAAAGATGAAGTAAAATAGACAACCAATACTTACTGAAACTGTTGCAGCGATCATGTAATTGACAAAAACCATAAATAATTACCATGGAGTACAAATTCTAACCCACGTTTAGGAGGGTTGTTCCATCCTTGACATCAGAGTGGAACCTGAACTAGAGTTATCACAAAGCTGAGCCCAATTTGGGCAAAAGGGGAAATGCTCTTTGGCGAGTCCCTAAATCCTATGGGGGCATACATTTTCAGCGAAGTAGGATGCGCTGAACCCACACTTCCCTCTGAGGGATAAATACTACCCCCAACTGAATGACATTGGTGTTATTCATGGTTCAACATAACATGGTACTATACTGACAAGGATCAACATGAACTTGAACATAGTAACGAAATCATGGTTTGACTAACTTGTAATTTGAAATGTCTGAAATATCAAGTAAACATAGAAGTATTAAGTGTTAATAACCCGCCAACACTGAATGATTACTAAAATATGATAACAACATTTAAACAATAATAAAAAAGTCATAATTCAGAGACCCAAAAGATAGTAAATTTCAATAGCCACTGAACCACATGAATTTGAAAATGGGAGGGTTTAAATCATTGGAAAACAACATACTTACACGGGTTTGGTTCATAAATACGTGGATTCAATTTAAATATACACAAGAACTTAAGATCCAAAACATTATATGACCTAATTTTCATGGGACCATATGAGGAAATGAATTTAGTTTAATTTTCTATGGAAAACATGGATTGAATTTAGCATAAACATATGAAATCCGATAATGAAAGAAAACTCATACTTTAATCAAAGAGAGATTTTTGGGCTCAATGGGTGAAAGAAACCAATTGATGAATACTCCAGGCACCGTAAAGTTTTTGGCTTGGTGATGTAATCTTAACCTTTAAGACTTGGGTGATGATCTTGAGTAGAAACCCTAACCTTTTCTTAAGAATGGAAATAGGGGTTTTGTGTTGTTTAATTATGGAAAATAGAGGATAATTGTTGGAAAATAGAGGAAAATTAATGACCCTTAGATTTAAATGTCGTGGGTTGGGAGTTATAAGGTGAGGAAAGACAAAAAAAGACCCCTTAGAAACCCTCTATAAATTGTGTGGAAACAGTCCCGACGTGTTTGGGTATGACTCGTATGTTCTGGATACGGGCCGTATCTTGCGTCGTACCAAAAAACCAAAATTTTGACCGATACTATTGTGGGTATGAAATCTTTTGATGACTCGTTTGTTCTGGGAATGAGTCGTACCCTACTAGTAGCTTTGACAGTACTTTAGTAATTTGGTCATAACATTTCCCCTTGACATCGGATTAAGGCAAATTTTTTATTGTAAGAAAGCTATTTCAATTTCTATATTTTGGTGGGTCGTGAAATCATAAATTCTTAGTAGAAAAAAAGTCATGCTTTATTTTAATATGACCATAGTTATACTCTTTGTAAGAACTTAATCTCTGAGGGATGTTTTGACTTGTTCATGACAGAGGAGCTATTTGAGAACTTAATATATCTGCAAATAACTCTTAAAGTTATCAAAACATGAGACTTGATCCTTTGATCCTTCAATGTATCATGATACTAGTCATATGGTATGACTCGTAACATTTTCTATGACTAGTAATCATCCTCACCTATATCCTGGACAAAACTTATCTCACCTCACACTGATTTGGTTATGACTTGCTATGTATGACTCGTATTATCGCCTTACAACTTCCAAGGCATGCGTCACACCTTAAAAAGAATAGCACCTATCACACACTGTTAAAGGTACGAGTTGAACATATGACTCGTATGTTGTTATACGACTCTAAGTCATGAGTCGTATGTTCTACTATGACTTCAAAATATGAGGTATTACAATATCTCCGTATTGGGAACAATCGTCCTCGAATGAGACTTGTTAGGATGAGAGTTCTAAGTTAATTTGAAACCATACATTGAATGTCCATAAAATAAATGTGACTGAGTTTGATATATAATACATGTACTGAACTGATTTCGTGATATATGCAATGACATGAGATTGGTTACATACCTTAATTAGAGATCAAAAAGCAATTTAAGGAAATTCTTTACTTCAAGCTGATTCTCAAGTCATGGAGAAAAAGTGAGTGTACTTAACTTGCATATCAACTTCTGCTTCCTAAGTAGCTCTCTCAACAAACTAATTTTTCTATAGAAGTTTAACCAAGGGATCCTCTTTGTTCCTCAACCTACGAGTATGATAGTCAAGGATATTAATTAAGATTTCTTCGTAGGAGACACTATCTTTAAATTCCACACTCTTTAAGGGCACGATTAAAGTTTGGTCGCCAATATATTTCTGTAATAAAGAGACATAAAACACTGGATGCACTAATGCAAAAGCTTCTGGCAACTCTAAATCGTAATCTACCTTCCTAAAATGGCACAAGATTTTACATGGGCCATCATAGCAAGTACTAAGCTTCCCATTCTTTCCAAATCTCTTGACTCCATTCATAGTAGAAATCATTAAATAAACAAAGTCTCCAATATCAAACTCATGATCTCTTCTTCTCACATCTGCATAAGATTTCTAACTACTTTCGGATCTCTTCATCCTTTCTCAAATTAACTAAACTTTCTCCATTGTCTCAAACATTGAATCTTGCCCTATCAAAGAAGCCTCACCTACTTCAAATTAATAGATAGGAGATATACATCTCCTCCCATAGAGAGCTTTAAATTGAGCCATCTGAATATTGGAGTGATAGCAATTTTTATAGGAAAACTTATTAAAAGGTAAGTGATCATGCCAACTACCCTTAAAATCAATAACACAGGCCCTAAACATGTCTTCTAAAGTTTTAATAGTTTGTTCTTCTTGACCATCTGTCTGAGGATAAAAAGTTGTACTTTGGCAAACATGGGTACCAAGAACCTTCAAAAATGACTTTCAAAAGTGAGAGGTAAACTGAGTACCTCTATCTGAAATAATAGATAACGGAATCCCATGCAGCTTCACCAACTCTCTAAGATAGAGTAATCCTCAGGTTAAAAAAAAGTATGAACTAGCTAGAATTGAGATAACTTGATCATTCTATCTACAATGACCCAAATTGAATCATTCTGACAATGCATACAAGGCAACCCTATCACAAAATCTATGTTCAATACTTTCCACATCCAAGAGGGGATGCTAAACTCCTACAATGTGCCACTAGTTCTTTGGTGTTAACCTTAACATACTAGAAATTTGAACACCTAGCCACAAACTCTACAATATCCTTTTTCATATTGCTCCACTAATAGATATCTCGCAAATCATGGTACATTTTAGTATCCCCTGGGTGAATACAATATCACACACCATGTGTTTCTGCTAATATATGTTGTCTTAGACCATCAACACATGAAACCCATAGTCTAACATAATAACAAAGTAAACCATCTGCCCCTAGGAGAAAGACTCTACCTCTTAACCTTTAATTACCTCTATCAACTTAACCAAATTTGGATCCCTATCTTTCTTTTCTTTTACTTCAGCAACTAATGAAGATTTTGAACTATTCTAAAGACATACACTGCTTTTTACTAAATTAACTAACTGAACTACTAACTTGGACAGTTGATGAACCTCACGGATTAACTCACTCATATCATACTCAACATGGGCAACACTACCCATAGACAATCCACTAAGGGCATCCACTATTAGATTGGCCTTGCCAGAGTGATACAATATACTTATATCATAGTCCTTCAATAGTTCAAGCCACCTTATGCGATGAATATTCAAGTGTTTACATGTGAATAAATACCGTAAACTCTTGTGATCCATGAACACATCAACTTGAACCCCATAAAGGTAATGCATCCAAATCTTTAAGGCAAAGACAACAGCTACCAACTCAAGATCATTGGTTGGATAATTCTTTTCACGGGTTTAAGCAGTCTAGAGGCATAGGTTATAACCTTACCTCTCTGCATTAATACACACCCAATACAATCTCTAGAAGCATCACAATACACTACAAACCCATTTGTGAACATCTGGTAAAGTAAAGATTGGAGCAGAAGTGAGTCGAGTTTTCAACTCATAGGGGACAAATAAAAGAATAACCTCCAACAAACCATCTGTAATAGCTATCTAAACCCAAGAATATGTGAAAAATAGATAGGTCTAGGCTAATTTCTCACTACTTCAGTCTTTTGAGGATCAACTCGAATGCCATTACTAGAAATGATATGAACGAGGAAGGCTAAAAACTTCACACTTACTGAACTTAGCGAATAACTGCTGATCTCTAAGGGTCTATAACACAACTCTTATATGGTCTGCATGATCATTTAAACTATGAGAATAGAGTCAAGTAAGTCATCAATGAAGACAATGACAAACATGTCTAAGTATTGCTTGAACACCTTGTTCATCAAGTCCATGAAAGTTGCAGGGGCATTTGCTAGTCCAAAAGACATAACTAGGAATTCAAATTGACCATACCATATTTTGAAGGATATATTCAGAATCTCACATTCTCTGACACTAAGTTGATGATAACTGGATATGAGGTTTATCTTAGATAAATAACTTGCACCTTAAAGTTGGTTGAACAAGTCATCAATTCTGTATGGTGGATGCTTATTCTTAACGGTACTTTGTTCAGCTGTTGGTAGTCGATACACATTCTGAGAGAACCATATTTCTTGTGCATGAATACTACTAGATCACCCTATAGGGAAACATTAGGCCTGATGAAATGCTTATCTAAGAGATCCCTCAAATGTTACTTCAATTCCTTAAAGTCGACTGGAGCCATTCCTTAAGGTAGAATAGAGATAGGTTGGGTATCTTGAAGGAGATCTATTCCAAAGTTAATTTCTCTTTGGGGAGAAATTTTGGTAAGCTCTTTGAGAAATACTTTTGGAAATTCCTTTACTACTAAAACTGATTCAATACTTGGAGTCTCAAAATTTGAGTATTTGACTCAGAAAAGATGGTAAATACATATGTTAGACATCATCAAAAAAGCCTTAAGATGGGAAACAAACTAACCCTTCAGAACTAAAGTACTAACCCTCCATTCTATAACTGGCTCATTTGGAAATAAAAACTGAACAATTCTATTTCTGCAATCAACTTAGGAATATTGAAAATCAGTCATGTTTAACTCCACATGATCAACTGAAGTAACTTTTTATGACAATGTAATAGGGAATTTTTTTATACTTTTCTAGCTATAATGGACTTACCTACTAGGGTATACTAATATTTCTAGATGTACATCAAAGTGTGCAGCTATGTAAGGATTTTGAAATCAAAGTGAAACTCCGGGATCTAACAATGCGTGAAAATAAAAATGGAAGACTTGTAACGAACCCATAGCCACATAAGGTTATCTTTCCTGATCAAGACTAGTATTAATAACATATAGTCTATTCTGATGCAGCCCACTGGCTACACTTGATATGGCACTCTCCTGGGTCGAGCGACCTGCTGGAGATGATAAACTATTTGACTGGCTCTTTTGGCATAAATCACCTCTCTTCTGAGGTATCACATGACATTACTTGATCTTGTAGCCTATTGAGTCACTCCCAAATCACACATTACTGCCAGTGGGGTATTCACCCTGATGGTTGCGACAATACCTCTTGCAGAGAGAGTTGGTGTGGCCACTTCTTACACTACCCTAGGTCTTATATCCTGGCGCTCTATCCCTATTGTCCTACCTCAACTTAGGCACTGACATACAAATTGAAGATGGAGCAGGGGAAGATTTTTTTTGGCATAACCGATAATGGTTACCGCCTTTCTAACATAGCTAAGAAAAGTTGAAACTATCTTTTCTCGCTCTAAATTCAGCGTGAGAAGCATGGTAGTTTAGGGCATCTTCCTGAACAGGTGGTGGTGCAGTCTGATCCCTGTTGCTTCTTCCATTGTGTCTTATGAGAAGCATTAATTGTAAATGTAATGAAAGGTGATTTATAAAGTGGATTCAATAGAGCTCGTGATCTATCACAATAGATAAACACTGAAAGAGGGCAAACTTTCCTAAAAATATCTCATGGCCTCTTGTCCATAAGTGTGGAGCACTTCACACCCATGCACAAGACTCTAGTTAAAGCAATTTTCAGACACCTTAGGACACTTTAAAACCTTAGGCTCTGATACCAAGTTTTGTCACAACCTGAGACTACCCTATAGTCACGAGATGATGCATAAGGCCTCAAGTGACCCCAAGCTAACCCATAGTCCGGTACCTGCTATGAGCACTGATTAAAACAAAATTAAAACAACATGTGTGGAAAATAAACCAATAAGGTATTGTCATTTTTAATACTAAAATACATATAAAATGACATATATGAAATATCTGATAAACTCTAGAAAACTAGACTGTTTATCTGAAGCAACTGATAATAACTTAAAACTGAATGATTGTCTAAAGTTATGAAAGCCTCTAAGAATCATATGGATTTGATGGGACAAAACCCCAACAAACTCCAACTAACTGAATCAAAATGATATGCTGAAATGAGTTAAATAATATATCACGTCGTCAATGGATGAGGACTCACAACTACTGCTATGGGGAACTGCTGAGCTGTCTAAGGAAGGTAGGAAAACTGTACTTCTGAACCTATGTTATAATACAATATATCACATAAGAAATTTATGCAATCAGTACTTTGAATGTACTGGTACGTGAGGTAAGGACTAACTGAAATGCATGCGAAAAATGAATGTAATTATATGAATATGTAAAACTGAATATGCAGACCAAGCATTTTAATACACTAACATTATATGAATAACTGGTGAAGTTTGTTTAACTGACTAAATAAATGTAGAGAGTTTACTACTTGGTCTAGAAAAACTAAACTAAAATAGACTACCAATAGTGACTGAAAATATGGGAGCTATCATTTATCCGACATTCAATTATGGATAATTAGCATGGAGTCAAATATCTAAACCATATTGAGGGGGGATTTTCCATCATTGCCCTTGGAGTTGAACCTAAATTGGAGCGATCAACAAATTTATCCCAATATGGGCAAAAGGTGAAATGTTATTTGGCGAGTCCCTAAATTCTATGGGAAACGAAGTTTATAGGAAGTAGGATGCATTAAACCCACACTTCCCTCTTAGTACTAAATACTACTACTAACTAAATAACACTAGTTTTATTCATGGTTTGAAATAATACGGTACTTTACCGACATAGATCAACTTGAACTTTAACATAGTAATGAAATCATGGTTTGACCAACTTGTAATTAGAAATGTCTAAAATAGCAAGTAAACACATAGGTATTAGGTGTTCACAACCCTCTAGCATGGAATGATTACTAAAATGCTACAACAATGTTTAAATAATAATAGAAAGTCTTAATTCAGAGACCAAAAAGATAGTAATTTTCAATAACCAATGAAGCACATGAATTTGAACATAGAGGGTGTAAATCACGGGAAAACAATATGCTTACATGGTTTAGATTTATAAATACATGAATTCAATTTAAATATACATAAAAACTTGAGATCCAAAACATTACATGAGCTAATTTGCATGGGACTATATGAGGACATGAATTTAGTTTAATTTACTAAGCAAAGCATATATTGAACTCATCTTGAACATGTGAAATCCCATAATGATGGAAAACACGGACTTTAATCAAAGAGAGGTTTTTTGGATTAATAGGTGAATGGAACCATTGATGAATACCCCAGATATCTTAAAGTTCTTGGCTTGGCAAAGTAAAATTGACCTTTGAGAATTGCGAGATGATCTTGACAAAAAACTGTACTCTTGTTTTTAAGAATGGTTTTGTGTTGTTTGATTGATGGAAAATAGAAGAAAAGTAATACCCCTTGGAGTTAAATGTTGGGAGTTGGGAGTTATAAGGGGATAAATAACAAACTAACCACTTAAAAACCCTCTGAAAATTGTTTGGAATCCGTCTCGACGTCTTTGGGTATGAATCGTATGTTCTGGATATTGGTGGTACCTTGACTCATACCTAGGAACCTAAATTTTGACCATTACTATTGCGGGTATGACATCTACTAATGACTCGTATGTTCTGGATACGTTTCGTACCTTGAGTCGTACCCTACTAATAACTTTGATAGTACTACAGTAATTTGGCCACAACATTTCACCCAACATTGAATTACGGCTAAATTTGTCTCATTTAAAATCTAATTCAATTATCTATTTATTTTTCTTAGAGGCATAAAATTCATGATCGTTTGAATATGACTACAGTTATATTTTTCATAAGAACTTAATCTCTAAAAGATGGTTTGACTTGTTCATGAGATAGGATCTAGTTAAGGCCTTTGATGTATGAGCAGATGCTAATACATTTGAGGCTTTTAGCTGAGAATAAATGCAAAGTCTTAAGCACATTTTGTCATTTTTTATTATTTTCTCTTTGATATTACAATAAAAGTCAAGATGCAAGAGAACCAGTAATAATGGAAGTACAAGAGTTGATTTCTAAGCAAGTAGAGAGGCAAGTATAGCTGATGACTTGACTGATAAGTTGTCAGCCTTGTGATAAGCTATCGGCGATGTCATCAGCCTTAGACAGAGAATCAGATTCAGCTGGAAGAAGTGACGACAACCAATGATTGGCCGTCAGAGTTGTGATATGCCGTCAGGTTAGTCGTCACGCTTAGGCAGTACTTGAGAACTCAAAGTGAAGAATTGACGACAATTTTGATAAGTCATCGCATGTCTGATAAGCCTTCAGGCTTCATCGTCAGCTAAAGACAGAACATGTTCAAATCTAAAGAGAAGCCGACGATATTCATAATAAGGCATCAGATTTCTGATAAGCTATCAAAAAAGTCGTCGTCTATCAAAGAAAATAGTGTGATCTATGATTTTGTTTCCATAATTAGGCTGAATTATTTAAAGCATATTTAGGGTTTTCTAAGAGCAAAAAAAAACTTCTGGGAAAATCTGAAACTTATTCCAAGGGAATTTACTTTTCTTTTTGGCTATCTTAACTTAGAATTTAATTTTCAATCTTTTATTTGATTGTGGGAATTTTCTCTTGATCTTAGAAGAAAATTAACTTCAGACTTCATCTTTTGTAGGTTTAATTACTTTGAATGATGATTATAATTGTTGCTATCTTTTTTCTCTCACGTGGAACTAAAACCTACAACTAGGATTGTGGGATCTATGGTTATTCCCCGTTGGATTTAATAGTTGGTTAGCGTTTGAGTTATTTTAGGGACATCTTGATAATTCCTTTGTCATGAATGCTATTTATTTGTTGTAAATAATGAATCCCACCTTATGTTGATTTGCTCGAACTGAGAAATAAACTAAAGGTAGCGAATTATCAACAAAGATTTGAAAAGGTTAATCTCCCATTTACTTAATGTTTTCAAAAAACTTATCAACTTGAGATAAAATCTGTATGAATAGAATGATTTCCTAAGTTCAAGAGAATTAGGGAGTTCAACAACCAGGGAGGTTGAGAAACACTTAGATGGACTGTCGAAACTGATAATTTGGTATTTCCCACTAGTCACAAGAACCCAATACTATAGTTATTATTTAATGGAGATTAATAATCACAGAGATCACAACTCTAGTTTCTCTTTATCATTGATTTGAACCATTAAAATTTTATCTTGGAGTTTCTAAAGAAAACTGAAGTGTTAATAACTTTTGTTTAATCATTACAAACACCCATTTTATCTTTTTGTATCATTTGTTTGAATTCAACGGATAGCTATAGTTTCAAATTAGTTTAATCGCCATTAACATTGTTCCTCGTGGATTCGACCCAGACTCCAAAGATGGATAAATATGTTGACGACGACTGCCTTCCACTAAATTGAAATGTAAGTTGAGCATTATCAAAAATAGCGCCGTTGTCGGGGAACAATTTGGCGTATTGAGTTGGTTTGGAATTTTAGCCTATTGGATTGAATTCAAACTTGTAAATATTTGTTGTTAGTTATCTTGTATTACTTGTGTGAGGTAGATTTTTATTTTTGTTTACTTACTACTATGGCATCGTGGAATGAACATGAGCTTAGTGGTTGGAAATCTTATCTTGATGATCCATGTTCATATTATGTGCACTATCTCCATTCTATCGGCAGTCTGATTATTTTTTATGTGTTAGTCAAGATGAACAATGGAGTGATTGCCCAAATGCCCCCTCCCCCTTTTGCGCTAACCAAAATGCTAGTTCGTTTTATGAGTTTGATAGGTCTTATGGTCAAGAAAAGGAAGAATGAAGCACCAAAAAGAGTGGTAGTGAAGCTACGCTTCAACGAATTGGATTTTCAGAAAGAAACGTATGCTATTGTATGTGATATGCATCAAGACATGAAGCCAATCATTCGTGAAGACATGGATATAGAGGTGAATCATTCAATGCATTCTTCTGTATTATGTTTATGTTTAGATGATATCTTGTCGGTAGAATCTTTTAAAATAATGGAAGAGGGTGAAGATGAGGAGTAAGAACTCTATATTGATGTTGAGAAACCCTCAGTGATTTCACAACCAAGTGAACCAATAATGAGAAATGATGCCGAGATTGAGCACATGGTGTTAGAGACAAAATAAGAAACCAAGAAAATCTCAAACAAAGACTCTAGAACAATTAGAAGTGAAGATGCCGAGAAGCTGAATAAAAGTGAGTATGTAGTAGATAGTGTAAATTTTGAATTAGGATTTACTAGGCCTCACTCAAAGAACTTTTCTACATTATTTTTAGATGATATCTTATCTGTGGAATTATTTAAAATAGTAGAAGAGTGTAAAGATGGGGAAAAAGAATCCTATATTCTTAATTTTACATTAGATAAGCAACATAAAAACACAGCTCACTTTAAGGCCAAGTGGTTTATCACATTCAATCCATTACTCGAATTCTTAATTTATACCACCCTCTATGATCTGGGAAATAAGATGGATTCGAAGTTGGGGGTGAAATTCATATCCTCAAGGTGAAGGGAAAAATGGAGTTGGTTCGTGCCGCGACACTAAATTAGGCGCTTCTTGGGAGAAAACCGAAGGTATTGTGTTGTCTGTATTTTTATTATGTGTTTGACATTAAATCTTTACACCTATGGTGCCAAAAGTAAGTTTCTAACTCTCTTGTTTTAATTTGATGCATTGGGGTCACTGTATGATTTTAAGTTGAGGGAAGGGCTACTTGTGGGTATTGTTGTCCTCTTGGGATTTTTGTTTCCGTGCCTCTTTTCCCTGGAGTCTTGTTCCTAGTAGAGCCATCATGTTTAGGCGTATTATATTTGTTTTGTGATGTGTTGTGTTTAAATGGGGGAAGAATAAGTGTCTAGGACAGTTGACATATTTTTGTTGATTTTTTTAGCAATGATAAATACCTTTTCAATTGTCCATCTGGTAATAGTGTGTTGTGTATCTATATGTGACTACTGTGAATGTTTTTATGGCATTAGTACAAGGGACATGATAATCACTGCTAACAATTGCATGAACGGAATGGGTAGTAGTTTGTGATGTACCTTTGTTCCATCTTTGTGTGAGTTACTACCTAGTTCTCTTTGTGTGTTAAATCTCGAACTTTCCCGGATAGTCTTCCCTTGGTTGTAGGATAGTGGTTAGGAAAGGATCATAGGCCGTTGTTGATATTAGTCTACTTTTAGCCTAAATGACCTTCCATGTGTGAATAATATCCCTTCATCCTGATTTTGATCCTGAATGCCTATTCTTTTATTATACCTATCACCTTCTTATTTGTATCACAATGAGCCTATTTTGGCCTTGGTCCTCCTTTGACATTGTGCACTTTGACATAGGCAAATAGGCTAAGTTGAAGGTGGCTAACATAGGTGTATGTGATATAAAGTAAGTATGAAGAAGGGTTAAAAAAAATATGCAAGGCTGGGTGAGGTAGAAAAAGAATTAGAAAAGAAAAGTTGTGAAAAAAAGAAAATGAATGAATAAAAACTGCACCCATCTAGAATGTGCTTTACTCAAGAAAGGGTTAAATAAGGCAAAGGTTGATAAGTGAGACCCCAAAAATAGTGTAGTACGAAGGAGGTTTAGTTACTTTAAATATCCTTGTGTATCATACCATCCCCAAGTCTACATTACTAGCTGAAGAAAAGTCCTATAGTGATCCTAACTTAACTTTCTGAATGCTTCGATAATGAAAATAAGGGAAAGCCTATGGTGTATGGAATACATTGACTGAAACTTCTTTCTGAGAGTGAGTATATTTTTACCGTCCCCCCATTGACATGCTTGAGTTCACATAGGAGTGAGGAGAAATATTTTTGTTGTAAGGGCACACTAGTTACGTTGCTAGTTACTAACTTGTTTAGATAGTGTAATGTTGCTACATACATGGTTGTTGTTGCTGAATTTATGCCATTTATGGATTTTTATGTGTCCCATTTCCGTTCTTCAAAAATATGCACAGTTATTTTTTAAATTAATTGACCTTGGAGATGGAGAAGATGTTTTGAGATAAAATGGGTGATTGACTGCCAAATATGATTTGAATCCTCTTAGTTATGTTTTAGCTGCTTGAGGAATGGCAATTATTTTAAGTTTAGGGGTTGATATGTGAGCAGATGCTAACACATTTGAGGCATTTAACTGAGGATAATTGGAAAGTCTTAAGCTACTTTTGTCATTTTTGATTTTTTTTCTCTTTGATATTGCAATAAGAGTCAAGATGCAAGAGAACCAGCAATAATAGAAGTAAAAAAGTTAATTTTTTAGCAAGTAGAGAGGGAAGTATAGCTGACGACTTGTCTGATAAGTCGTCAGCCTTGTGATAAGCTATCAGAGTTGTCGTCAACCTTAGGCAGGGAATAAGATTAAGTTGGGAGAAGTGATGACAACCTGTGATAGGTCGTTAGAGTTGTGATACACATTTAGGCTAGTCGTCAGGCTTAGGCAGTGCTTGAGAACTTCAAGTGAAGAAGCGACGACAATTCTGATAAGTCATCACATGTCTAATAAGATATCAGGCTTCATTGCCAACTGAATACAGAACTTGTTCAAATGTAAAGAGAAGTTGACGATATTCATGATAAGGCATCAGAATCCTGATAAACCATCACACACGTCGCAGTCTATCCAAGAAAATACTGTGATCTGTGATTTTGTTTCCATAATTAGGCTAAAGTATTTAAAGCATATGTTAGGGTTTTCTAAGAGAAATAAAAACTTCTGCGAATAGTTGGAAATTATTACAATGGAGTTTACTTTTGTTTTAGTCTCTCTTACCTTAGAATTGCATTTTAAACTCTTTGATTTGGTTGTGGGAATTTTCTCTTGAACGTTGAAGAGAATCAACTTCAGACTTTATCTTTTATAAGTTTAATTACTTTGAATGATGATTATAATTTTTGTTGTCTCTTTCTTTCACATGTAGAACTAAAATCCACAACTAGGGTTGTGGGATCTATGATTATTCGACCATGGATTTAATAGTTTATTAGGGTTTGAGTGATTGTGGAGACATCTTGATAATTTCTTTGTTATGATTGTTATTTATTGGTTGCAAACAATAAATCCCGCCTTAAGTTGATTTGCTTGGACTGTGAAACAAATTAAAGATTATGAATATCAACAAGGATTTGGGAAGGTTAACCTCTCATCTAATGATTAATGTTGTAACAAGATTGATCAACTTGAGATAAAATCAGTATGAATAGAATTATTTCCTAAGTTCGAGAGAATTAGAGAGTTCAACATCTATGCGGGTTGATAAACACTTAGATGGATGATCGAAACCTTGTCACGAGAACCCAATTCTACAGTTATTAGTCAATGGGGATTAATAATCATAGTGATCACAACTCTAGTTTCTCTTTATCATTGATTTGAACCATCAAAATTTTAGCTTAGAGTTTCTAAAGCGAACTGAAGTGTTAATAACTTTTGTTCAATTACTACAAACCCCCATTTTATATTTTTGTATTATTTGTTTGAAATCAACTTATATCTATAGTTTCAAATTAGTTTAATCGTCACTCATATCGTTCCTCGTGGATTTGACGCGACTCCAAAGTTGGGTAAATATAGTGACGACCACCGCCTTGCACTAAATTGATGTGTAAGTTCAGCATTATCAGCCTTAATATATGTCCAAGTAACTTATAAAGATATCAAAAAATGAGGCTTGATCCTTTGATCCTTCACTGATCAGGATACGAGTCATATATTATGACTTGTAATAAGTTGTACGACTAGTATTCATCTTCTCGTAACATGGACAAAAATCATCTTATCTAACACTGATTTGGTTACGACTTACTATGTTCGACTTATATGATAACCTTACGACTTCTAAGGAATGAGTCGTACCTCAAACAGAATATCACCCATCACATACTATTTTGGATTTGAGTGGAACATAAGACTCTTATGATGTCTATAAGACTCTAAGGCATGAGTAGTATGTTGTACAGTGACTTCAAAACACAGGGTATTACAATTTATGACATGGTTCTCATAGAGTTCAAGATTAATTTGAGTGAGCTTGAGGTATTGTGTAGGCTCATAAGTGATTAATATGACTTTGGCTAATATTTTTTATCCGATCATCTGATGGCAATATTATAAGTTCCACTAGATCTAGAATATTGATTTTCGATTAGTAGCATGATTGATTCGGGTTTCGAGCCATTATATTTAGTCGCCTCCTCTTAGATGAGGAGCTTTTAAATTTAGCCTTAAGGTGTCCCAGGGTTCACTAGTTGAAAGAAAAGCCTTTTGATAAATCTGATCATTTCATTAAATCTGGAATGTCAAAATTGCCTAGTAGGATTTATTAATTGATTTCAACCTCAATTTCAACTTGTTATTAGATGGATTTTCTTATGTAGAATTCTTGTGGTATAGGAAACATGATTATTCAATATAAATTCTAGTTTTTTCCTTTTCCTTTGGGGTTCATTTCAAACTAATTTTGGACCCATAATGAAAGTAGCTAATGTGGATATCATTAGACTCCATTTAAGTAGTAGATTATGTTCTTGATATATTATCTTCGATCTCTGGTTGTATGAAAATGAAAAAGCTCCAAATTGAAGGGTTCAAGCTCGCGTTTTGGCCTTCACAGATAGATTATTGCTTAACTTTTTTTTAGAATGGGCTTGATAGGTAACCATAAATGTAAAGTAGCTATGGGTTGGAGAGTTATCATGCGATTTTTTTCAGATAGATATTTTATTCATGCTTTTTGTTTGGGGATTTATCTGGCTTGTGTGAGTATTATATTTGACTTGAGACAGGACTACTGTTGTTATACCTGAGTGGGGTTGGTATTTGTCTTGTTTGAGAATTATTTGCCATTATTAAGTATTGTGTAGTCCGAATGGAGGCTTGAAATGATAAGACTGATGTCCTACAGGACAATTTATTACAGCGGTGCCATGCGATATCATACATCAAGAATTACTGTGAATTGATGAGATGTCAGCACATTTAATACCATAACTGAATTGATTCTTTACATGATATTATATTGTTTATAAGCATGCATCCTTATTTCTTTTAATATTATATTGGAACCGGTACGACAAAGAATTACTAATTTTGAAAAAAATGAAATACTTTATAAAGACTCTTAACCAAGGGATGTGTCGATAAGGTTGATTGATATATGAGATTCAGATTGTGAAGGTCTATGGGTGATGACCCCGAATTGTTTTTTTTTCTGGAAGATTATGCTTAGATGGTGTATATTATGAGACATTGAGTTATTCCATCCTTATCATACCATTTCATTGCATTGCATAATTTGCATTACTATTTTGTGTTTGTTATTATGTATCGACATTTTCCGTATATATTCATGTATGGTTTTGCTTATACAATTATTATACCGGTAGATATATAGGTGATACAGTTTGAGACACTATTAGGAACTTTTCCGTATGCAAGTGGATGCATGTTCACAATATCCTTTAATTATTTATGTTTTTGCTTTGTTAAGTCAACCTGTAATATAATTCACACCCTTAATTAAAAATCCATAATTTATACAATAGCGAACATTTGAATACTATAATTTTCGCAAAAGTGAATAGGGATTGTTCTACATACTTTAGATTGGAATTTCAGAATAACCCTTGAAAAACACTCAATAAAATAACGCACGTGGAAAAGAATTTCCAAAAAAGTAACATTCAGAAATCATATTCTTTCTCAATGGATTCTGAAATTTGAAACAATAAAAGGTCATTTCTTCAATACAACACTTCTTGATATGATCATTCTATTTCTTGGTTCTAAGTGTGAACTTAAAGACAAAAACCTTGACCCTTCCATTTTTGTGTAAGACACATAAAGAATCAACCTTTAATTCAAAGTTTATTATTCGAAAATATGAATTAGGAATACCAAAATAAGATTCTTGAATGTAATAATTTATCATATGATAATGGTAATGGCCAAGGGACTTTTATTTCTTACCATATATATGAAGTTTTTTGTCCTTAGGCATGGTTGATTTCTCTAAGAACCTGCATCATTTCCGTTTGGAAAATCCTAGATCAATTGAACCAGTAAACAAGGCTACCTGTACCGCTCCACCTATTGTTATAACTTCTTGAAACATGTATTTTTTCTCCTCACGGAAGGAATTAACCTATTGTTATTGTACTTGATCATTAGTAAGCTTACCTACAAAAATAATTTAATATCCTACTACTTTTTTTTTTCCTCATCACTGAGTCAATAAGCATGTTATTACCATGCACATACTTGTTTTTTTTATGAAACAAAATATTATCCTTTCTTATTACCTTATTTGATATGTGCTTCTGTTCTTATATTAATAAAAGTTGATTTTCGTTGTTGGGGAAGTTCACTCTGACTGAATTTGAGAAACATACTGGCAGAAAAAGAGTGTCGTAGGAAATGGAAGAACAATATTGGGATCTTTGTTTGATGGTTACAGGGTTACATTTCTAATAACTGCACTACTCAAATGTTATAACCAATCTTCAAAGTTTGCCTATGGGTCACATAAATTTTTTCATCTCAATTCATTTATCATATGTACCGAGTGCAAAAAAGGAATGTAGGTTTCATCCCCACTCTAAGGAGGAATGCCAGAGCAATGTTGATACTTTGGTCAATGAGAATTGGAAGTTCTCTCATATTTCTTTTGGCAAGTACATATCCTTTTCGTGCTTGAACACAATGCTTTGGTCATGAACATGTTTTACATATAAAGATTATTTATTGTTCATGTTGTAAAGAAGATCTCTTCTAATTGATAAATATGACTTTTATAACGGAAACAAGACAAGAAATAACAACATTGTGTTCAACTATTTTGGATGTCTTCAGCTCATACCCAAATTATTTACCTATTTAAATTATTTGGTTACAATATGCATTCAACTTCATGGATACCATTCAATTGTTAAACACTAGTTCATGAAAAGATATAACTAATTCGAGATTGCTAATTATTTAACGGATTGAACTGGTATCAGACTACATAATAGGAACAAAAATTAGAAAATGGTCAGATATGTTGTCTAAGAGATCATATGAGCTATGTGAAATAATAAACTATTGGAAATCTTGACACCGTGAAATCATATCTTTCTTAAATCAGCCATTCCATAGATTTCATGAGTTCATGATATCCCTGACGGTCACACTTTTATGTGTCAAGTTTGGGAGCTCTGAAATTTATTGATTTATTATAAGAAGTCACTAGTAGTTGAAATGAAGGAACAAAGAGACATTTGGTTGTGAATTCTCACGTGGCAAGACATATATCTAAATAGACAAACCAAAACCAATATTGTGTATAAAAAAAGAAAATAAGGTAAAGGAGGTAGGAACATCCCAAAATATTGAAAAGGAGTTCAGAGAGATCCTTATTCAGTCAAAAGTTTCAAGTCGGAGAACATGGAATATAATCTGCTTTAGTTAAGGTGGAATGCTATATATTGTGGTCATTCGGATTTTTGGATTACTCTTCAAATTTTCTAATAAGAAAAATTGGTGCTAACTAGTATGTTGAGCAGCTTGTTGGCACACTAATCTGCCTGTTGGCTTGAGAATCATCTCAAGATATGTGTGTGTATGAATATTCTTTCATTTTCTTTGGTTTCATATTTTTTTTTATAGGAGAATTTACTTTTTGCCGAGTGGGTAGACTAATTACCTAACTGTTAAGAGTAGTGCCTCAAAGGCTGGAGATTAGATGGACCTGCTGTTGTAATTCAGAATATAGCTTTAAAGTAGGATAGCAAAAAAAGGCTGCAATCTTGTAGAATATTATTTATTACTGCAACTTATCTTTAGGCTATAAATGTTAGAGATAATGATAACTTATTTTACTCCTTTTATTGAGTATATTCAATTATGATATTATAGATAAACGTGGCAGTGATCATTCAAATAAATAATGAAAAATAATCAAGCTTTCTGCTCTTTATCTTCTTAGTTCAAGTTTTGTTTCTTTTTCTTATACAGATTAAGATCTATTATTTTCTTTCCTATATCTTGGTATCCGAGCATTGCCATCTCGAGGGACCCGTGAGAAGAGAGTGAAAAAAAACACAAGTTCTTTCAATATAACCATTCTTTAAACTACTATCATAAATAGTTTATAGAAAATCAATTCTGAAACAAGTTTTCTAACTCCACCTATCTTCAATGGTGAGAATTATCAGGCTTGGGCAATTAGGATGATGAGTCATCTTGAAGTATTGGATCTCCGGGAAGCAGTAGAAGAGGACTATGAAATAACTCCTCTTGTAGCTAATCCAACTGTGAAACAGCTGAAACATCACAAGGAGAGAAAGACAAGAAAAGCCAAAGCATGCCTTTTCTCTATTGTATCCCCTTCAATTATTACCATAATTATGCAAATGTAGTCAGTCACAGAATTTTGGGAGTATCTTGAAATGGAATATCAAGGAAATAAAAGAGTGCAGAATATGAAAGTGATGAATTTGATTTGGGAATTTGAATGAAGAAAATGAAAGAATTAGAAACTATAAAAGATTATGCAGATCAACTAAGCTACTTGACTTAGCCAAGGTTAGATTGTTTGGTAAGGATTTTACTGATTAAAGAATTGTTAAAAATTTCTTGTCACACTTCCGGAGAAATATGAAGCCACAATCTCTTCTTTAGAGAATTCTAAGGATCTGTCAAGCGTTACTTTGGCAGAACTTGTTAAAGCATTGAAGGCATTGGAGAAAAGGAGAATAATGAGTAAATATGGTTGTGTTGATGCTTCTTTTCAAGATAAATCAAAGAAAAATTCATATGAGTGAAAAAAAAAGAACCAGAAGCAAAGTCAAGACAATAGTTACAATAATCAGGGGAAGTAATCCAACCTGCCCTTATCACAAAAAGACAGATCACTCTCAACAGAAATGTTGGTGGAAACAAGATGTCAAGTGCAAAAAATATGTTCAACTGGGCGATGTGGAGAGGGTATGAATGTTACGAACACAAGAAGAAGAAGCCATGGTTGTTGTTAATCAACATGAAGAAGAGCAATTATTTGTAGCAACTTGTTTTGCTAGCAAAGGGACTTCTGAAAAATACTTGATTGATAGTAGATGCACAAATCATATGACCAATGATTAAAATATCTTCAAAGATCTTGATATATATCGTATTTCCAAAGTCAAAATTGGATATGGAGAATATCTTAATGCAAAAGGCAAAGGAACAATTGGAATTCAAAGCACTATAGGTTTGAAACTTTTAAGTGTTATTTTCTTTGTTCATGATCTTGATCAAAAAATAATAAGTGTTGGAAAACTACTTGTAAATGGTTTCAAAGTGTTGTTTGGAGAAAAACCATGTGTCATTGTGGATTCTGATAATAAGAAGATGTTCAATTTCAAGATAAAAGGAAGGAACTTTTCCTTTAATCTATTGGACGAGGTGCAGGAAATAGTTGTCAAGTTGATAAATAATTTCGAGTTATTGCACAAAAGACTCCAACATTATCATCATGATGCCATAGTATTCATGAAATAAAATCAACTAATAGAAGGTCTCCCGATCCTTGACAAAAATCTGCTTTCTTGTGAAGCTTGTCGGTATAGGAAGAAAACAAGGCTTCCTTTTAGGAATTCATCGTAGAGCGCAAAGAATAAACTGCAACTTGTTCACACAGATGTAGGAGTACCATGAAAAACACCATCTTTAAGGGTAGTAAGTACTGTATTTCCTTTATCGATAATTGTTCAGGATATTGTTAAATTTATTTTTTAAATTTTAAATCTGAGGTCGCTGATGTATTCTGTAAATTTATGGATTTTGTGGAAAATTAGTGTGACTGCAGAATTCAGATGATACGAATAGATAATGGGACCGAATATACTTCAAAAAAGTTGAATAACTTTTGTAATGAAGCTGAAATTGAGAATCAACTAACGGCACCCTATATTTCTCAATTAAATGGAGTAGTAGAAAGTAAAAATAGGATGCTAATGGAGATGAAAAGGTGTTTACTCCATGAGAAAGGGATGCCAAAGAAATTTTGGACTTTAGCTTCCAATACAGCACTATTTCTGCTAAACAGATTGCCAATTAAGACTCTCACCATTTGAGGCTTGATTTGGTTACAAACATTTGCCAGCAAATTTGAAAATATTTGGTTGTCTTTGTTGTTCTTATACACCTCAGGTTACTATTTTATTTTTTGATCTGAAATAATCCCTTGGCGTTCAACAAAAATAAGATGTTGTGGCTCAATCTACAGCTAAAGTAGAATACATTGCGACTACTTTAGCTGTGAATCAAGACATTCATATTCGGAAGCTACTGGCATATTTGTACATGGAACAAAAGAAGTGTACTGAAATCCTTGTGGATAATGAAGCTGCAATATCTATTGAAAATAATCCTATCTCTCATGGAACGAAAAAACATTTCAATATCAAGCTTTATTTCATGAGGGAGGTGTAAAAAAATGGAGAAAAAAACATGGTGCACTGCAGAACTGATTTCTTGAATGCCGATATTTTAACTAAGTCTCTACCAAGAGCAAGATTCGAGTTTCTCATAGAAATACTTGGTGTTACTGCTCTTTGATTCAAGGAGGAGTGTTAAAACAAATGCCTCTTAAGCTGGTGATTAGTTGTAATTGCGGTTTTAATTTAAAATATAGCTTTAGAGTAGGATAGCAAAATAAGGATGGAATCTTGCTGAATTTGATTTATTACCATTATTGATTTTAGGCAATAAGTTTTAGAGATAATGATAAATTATTTTACTCCATTTATTAAGCATTTTCAGTTCTGATATTAGGCATAAATGTGACAGTGATCATTTCAATAAGTAATGAAAAATAACCAAGCTTTCTGCTCTTTCTCTTCTTAGTTCACGTTCTGTAGTTTTTGTTATATAGATTAAATTCAATTTTTTTGTCTTCCCTACAGACCGATATCAGAGCATTGCCATCTTGAGGGCCTGTGAGAAGATAGTGAATAAAAAAAACATAATTTTTTCTTTGTAACCAGTCTTTAAACTATTATCTTACATTTTATATAGAAAATTAATTCTGAAACAAGCTATGTGAAATAACAAACTATTGGAAAACTTGACACCATGAAATCGTATCTTTATTAAATTAATCATTCAATATATTTCATGAGTTAATGATATCCCTGACGATCACACTTTTATGTGTCATGTTTGGGAGCTCCGCTATTTATTTATCTATTATAAGAAGTCACTAGTAGTTGGAATGAAGGAAAAAAGACAGATTTGGTTGTTAATTCTCATATGGCAGGCATATATCTACATAGACAAACCATAACCAATATTGTCTATCTAAAAAGAAAATAAGGTACAGGAGGGAGGAGCATCCCAAAATACTGAAATGGAGTTTAATGATATCCTTATTGTGTCAAAAGTTTATAATTGACGGACATGGCATATAATCTGCTCTAGTTAAGGTGGCATGACATATATTGTGGTCACATGGATTTTTGGATTACTCTCCACATTTTTTAGTAAGAGAAATAGCTGCTAACTAGTATATTGAGCAGCTTTCTGGCACACTAATATGCCTGTTCACTTGAGAATCATCTCTATATATGTGTGTGTATGAATATTGTTTCATCTTGTTTGGTTTCATATCATTGTTTATAAAAATATTTACTTTTTACGAGTGGGTAGAATGTTTAGATCGATCCTAAACATGCCATTTTTCTGAAACGCTCTTTGTAGGTATTGCATCATTCAATTTGGCATGCTAGTAATTTTTGGATTATTGTATCTGAGACTAATTACCAAACTCAGTGACATAGTAAAAGTAATGTTCAAGTTACTCTCCTTTGAATAATGCATTATATTTATCATTTCGTTTGCAGCATTGCTTGTGTTTTAGTAATGTGATGATAAAGAAGAACGAAAAATCCTAAGGGTGTGTGGAGGCTGGTTTTGTTCCTCAACCTGTGGAGGTTGCAGTTCATGTGAGTGTTTTGGATGTGAAATGTGTTATTTCTCGAGTAGCAGTTGTCAGGAATGCATTGATTTCCCTAAGACCACAAAAGATTAAATCACCCTTCTACTTGAGCATTTCTTTCTATTTAAATGTGCATGTTCTTCCAATTATTTAATTCCTTTAACTCATACAGTTCATTACATCTTTCTTTTGCTGACAACCTTGTGGAGGAAGATATTTCAAACTTCTAATTTACTATTTTGGCCTTTTTTTGGCCCCATAAATTTATTTTCCAATCAATAGTCTGGATCACATTCATTCTTTTAATCTTGTTATTTGTTATTCCCAATAGCCCCAACTCCTACGTGCCTGTAAATTGCCCTACTTAATAGTTGGCTGATAGGATTTTGATCATATATGTTTGATATGAGGGAAAAGAATGGGCATCTTTAGAGATTTAAACATTAATATTGGCATATCAGCAAATATTTTGATGGACATTTTCATTTCTAGTGTTTAGTAACAAATGCTTAAGTATTAAATGAATGAAATACTCCCTATAAATGAAGTTTGTCATTTTCCCTGGGAAAATTTCAAAATATACAGTTCGGATAAAATGTTTACACAAGATTAGCCATAAACGTAGGGATCCACAAACTTCAACACTCGTTTATTTTGCTTCATTGGGAATGAGAACATCACTGTGATAAGATTTACCAGTTATCAATTTATTTCTTTTTTAATTCTATCGATACAACACAACTCTTTTGTTTTCCATTAAACTTACTTTTCCAATAGCATAAAAAGAGACTCCACATAAGTAAGAGCACCCTCAGGATCGGAAATATTAACTCTCCCAAATCTTCTTGCTATGGACTAAATGTCCAAGGACAAAGGAAGAATCAATCTCTAGTCGCTCCGTGCTAGTCACTGGCTAAAGGGAGACCGACCTACAATACCGGAGGCAGTAGAGAATATTATGTAAGAAGGACAACGGAGGATTTGATCCTAAAGGAGAAGGAGTAGGATCTAGCTTTACGGCACGGCAGAATCGAAGCAAAGAAATCAGTTCATGTGACCATATTCTATATGGAAGGGTAATTTCATTTTGGGTCAAATGCTTTTAATGATCAAACATTATTATTTACAATATGTTTGTGAAATAGACAAATCGTGGGACATCAAAAGAAATACTGATCGTAGATTTTTATTCCTGACTCTAGTATGCCAGTTGTACACTCAGATGCACGAAGCCTCCTAGGAGACATTGAACTCTGCATTTCCTCGGCTTTCACGGTCCCAAGTCTTACACCCATCAAAAACATTTTTTTCTTTAAGCGTAAAACATGAAATTGTTTAGCATTTTCTATACATAATAAAAAACTGGAATTAAATCCTGGAAATGATCCACTCAAATAGATGCTCATCAGAAAATATTTAGAAAAAAAATTTCACTTATAGAGTTTAGTGAAAAATTTTAGGTATTGAATGAATCAAATACAACCAATAAATGAAATTAGTTATTTTCTATGTGGAAATTTAAAAAATATACAATTCGGAAAAAATATTTACATAATATTAGCCATAAAAATTCTTATTCAGTGATGGCCCATAAAATTTATCACTTATTTCTTTGCATAGTACATAAACTTGGTCTTTTACTTGACACCAAATTATAACAATGCCCGTTAACTTTGTCAGTGCACAAGTGGACCCTTTAACTATATATAAGTTGAATAAAAAACACTCTAATTCTATAGCTTAGATGCATGAAACTGAATCTCTCCTAGGTGGATTGGTAATCCACTCCAAGGCCATCCAATAAAAAAGATACATTACAACTATGACCTTTAGCTTTGCCAGTGCACAAGTGGGTCCTTTAACTATACAAAAGCTGAATAAAAAAACACTTGAATCCTAATTTTGACGCGCGTGATTTTGAGTGTATACACGCATTTTGCTAGGTAGGATTGGTAAATTTAAGGTCAAGAGAAATTTCGTAGAGTGGGGGGAGCTTTGGATATAAATTAAGGTCATAAAAAACTTCTAGCTCAAAGATAAGTTGAAAGCTTCATTACTGATTGGATTTCCGTGGAAAATTTTACTAGGGTCAACTTCAAACTAACGTAATGTAAAGACCCAAGACTAGTCCTTGGAGGTAACAGGAACCCGAAACCAATAATGGCGCAAGAGAACCACTTAGCATTCAATAAGAGCATTCAATTTATTTTGCAGAATAAAAAAACTTAAAAGAACGCTACATTAAGTTGTCTTAAAATACTTAAAACATTTATAAATATTTAATGGAAGGGAATATTGAATTTTTTCCAACAATAGCTTCTATTGTCACGACTCAATTTCTTAAGTCATGATGGCACCTAGCATCACTAGTAGGTAAGCCAACCCATAGTCCATAACAACTAGTAACCGACTAATAAAAAAAGCAGAAGCAATATTACATGAAAGTGAAAAAGAATACACAAAGGAGGTAAATATATTCCAAAAACCTTGTGAAGTCAGTGGAAAAATATCCTATAAAACAAGAGTACAAAGTGGAATATAGAGTGAACATATATAAATCTATCTCTGATATAAAAAAAATATAGATATCTGTCTAACAATGAAAGGGAGAGCGGGAACAACTCCAAACATCGGGAGCCTACCACAATCTCCAATCAACAACGTTTATTGGTACTATGATTTGCAGGCTGCAGAAGTATAGTATCAGTACCAAACACTAGATATTCAGTTGGCATCGACCATTTGAGCTCTAAACACAATGCAAGTATAAATAACATATAAAGTAGGAATGTAAACGATAGGCAACTTGACAGGCAACATAACATCGTAATTTTAGTGGAAAACTAAGTCTAAACTATCAGATACTACTAACAATTGGGGACGGAGTGTAGTTGCACAAGTAGCTAGGCAATATATGAAAATATAGTGAAAGAAGGGATATACAATGTATAATAGAATTACGGAAGAGATATACAAGCGATATATAATAATGATGACTAATAATTGAGCAGAGGTGCACAATAGAAGAGGGTACTAAATTCTCTCAGTGTGTAATAGCACGATTGCAATTATGCCTATTCATTCCTAGACATAAAAAACATATCACTAGCTACCAGCGTACTCTATAGTCACTCCAGTGAATAGATTAAAAAAAATTCTACCACCCTAATCTTTGTAAACTTCTTACCGGTTAAATTCCACTTGATTCCAATGGACTAGGATAATGATAGTATCTTAGAAAGGGAGATTCAATTGCAACCGATTAAAGTTGAGATTAAGGATTCAACTACCTGACATCTTCAATTCTCTAAAGATAGGACCTCTACAATTGTTAAATAAATGAAGTTTTGATGATGGACATAAGAATGAAACATGTTATTTTTGCTGGTCCAAACATATGAAGAAAATAGGAGATACAGACAAGGCTGATGAGACTAATTAAAGTGAGAAATAGATAAGAAAGCACAATGCATATATGCCCTCAACGGTAATCATGTGCGGAAAATAATTTGAGGATAAGATAAATAAAAACTTGAATTTCAGTTGATAAAGGAGTTCTACCCAAACAAATAGATTAAATACAAGAAGTAGTTTAACTAACTGATAGTGTCCTAATGAAGAAAGAAGATGAAATCATCTAAAGGACATGATCTGAGTTGTCTTAAATAGAGTGACTTTCACGGTCATTTATGCACTGAAAAGAAAAGTACCAATCAGCAAATTAAATCAACAGCTTGAAGAAGTCATAAGTAGAACCTGTTTCTTTACTTAGAGTTAAATAGTCATACACTTTATGTAATAGATAGGTTCTCGAGTTGTATTGTTCCTTAATTCTAGTCTCAGTTAACTATAAACTGAGTTAGGATTAGTGTCTTCAAGTTGGGGAACTTGAAGAATTCGAAACTCTTATCTTGGTGAGATTTTTGTTAGTGTAGAAATAGGAGTTATAGTTTAAGCCTTCCTAGTTTACAAGAGTATTGTAATTTATTGATTGTTGAGGCTAATAAATATTAGTGGATTTGGGGTTATATCTGATAGAGATACAGGTCGTGATTTTTTTACAACTCTTTAAACCAAGTGTTTTCACATAAAACTATTTCTTCAGTTACTTACGTAGCTTGAGTAAAACACGTTAGACTACTTGTTCCATTAATAGGCAACTTCTACAGTAAAAATAAGTAAATCAGTAGAGTATGCATACTAACAAGTGGTATCAGAGAGGGTTGTCTTAAATAAGGTTAACACCTAAGAAAAGACCACTATGATGAATTTTGAACCACCTACTAGTCACAGTGAAGGCCAATCCATCACTAGACCTCCACTCTATGATGGTTATCACTTTCTCTAGTGAAAAATTAGGATGGAAATGTTTATTCGAGGGGGAAGACTACGATCTATGGGATAGGATCACTGATGGACTAACTATTCCAATGAAGCTAATTGATGGTGAACAGGTTAAGAAAGTGAGAAGTGAATTTACTGTTGACGACTTGGTGGCGTTAAAGAAGAATACTAAGGATAAGAACATTTTAGCTTGTGGACTAGGAACAACTGAGTCCAATAGAGTATCAAACTGTACCACTACCAAGCAAACATTTGATTCCTTGGTCAATGCACACGAGGGCACCTCTCAGGAAAGAAAGTTAAGAATTGCCTTTCTCTTTACTGAATATGTGGTTTTTAAGATAAAGGATAATGAGTACCTTCATGAACTTCCACAAATTTTTCAAAAAGAAAAAGGGAATAGGTAGAAAAAAATATTCAAATGGTAATCCTAATGGATTCTACAAGTGTGGTAAGACGAATCATCAAATCAGGGACTGTCTTGTCTGGGAAAAAGGATGGAGATAGGAAAGAGCTGGAAAAGAATTTAAAGAAAACGGATAAGGAAGAATATGTTAGGGTAGCCACTTGGGGATTTGTTTCAGTTGAGTCAGGTGATGAAGAAATTGATGAAACTGTACTCATGGCTATTGGAGATTAAAACTTGGAAGAATAATATGGTACTTCTGAGGTAAGTATACTTGCGCTTATAGAAATATACCATTTATTTTTTAAAACAAAACTTGTTTCCTTGATGAGTGCTATAATTATTTATTTCCAAGAATTGACTTCTGATAGGGATAAGTTATTCAACAGTGTTGCAAGTCTCAATTTTGACCTCAATGAATTAGAAACTTGAAAGAACACAGTTGAAAAAGAAAATTGCACTATTAAGGAAGAGGTTGGGAAAAATTACTCTTAAAATGTTACTCTTTAAGTCTGAAGTACTAAAACTGACACTTACTAAAAAAGGATAAAAATTCAAAAGTAAGGAACAAGAAAATATTGAACTTGAATTAATCAAGTACAAACAAGTATCTACTGATGCAAAAGAAATCGTGAACAAATTGGTCAAGAAGTATCTAAACTAAAATTTGATCTTGAAAGAGTAAACAGGTGGACAAATTCTTCAAGAATTCTTCGGAAACTAAGTGAAAGAAGTCACAGTGAAAAAGCAGGACTGGGATTTCACAAAATCCTTCATACTACTCAAGATTTGTACTATATCAGTGGTAATTTTTTACATCCGCTACTGAATGTCTAGTTTCTAACAAAAGCATATCTAGGAGTATAAATCAGGCAGATAAACTAGCTTAGACCAATAAAATTTAAACCAAAATTAGTCAAAGAAATAGGTAACATAACCTATTGCCTCCATGGACTAGAAGACATTTGATTTATCTATTTACTCATAAAAGGGACCCAAGTTTGTCTGGGTTCCTAAATCTAAACCCGAATTCTCTTTTGTAGGTGAGAGTGAAAAGAAGCAAGATGTATTAGTACCTGTATAGTGCTTGCTCTAGACATATGACTGGAGAAAAGAAAAAGTTCCTTTCACTCTTCAAAATAAGTAAATGTGGAGTTTCATTTGGTGATGGAAAATAGGAGAACATTATAGGAATTGGAAAGATTGGAACATCTGAATCAAGGGCATTGGAGGATATTTACCTTGTGGAGGGATTGAAGAACAACCTTCTTAGCATATCACGCTGTGTGATAAAGGTAAAAAAGTTGTTTTTACTTCTGTAGGAGTCAAAGTTAAAAGGATGGATACCAGGGAGGTTGTTCTTACTGCAAGAAGATACATGAATGTGTACAAAGCTGAAATAATGGCAATGCCATGAACAAAACTAACATGTTTGAGTTTTATAGAAAATGATCCCCTCATTTGGCACAGAAGACTTGGACATGCAAGTCTAAAACAATTAAAAAACTTTCTTCCAAAGATATAGTGTTGGGTTTTCCCAAGAATAAGTTCCAAGAAGAAAAAATTTGCAGTACTTGTGTAACAGGGAAGCAGGTAAATTTCTCTTTCAAACTAATGAGCCATGTTATCATAATCAAGTGTCTGGACCTAAATCATATGGATCTATGTAGACCATTTAGACTTCAAAGCAGAGGTAAAAAAAGGTATGTTTTTTTAATTGTTGATAATTATTCCAGATTTACCTAGGAATTGTTCTTAACTTCCAAAGAAGATGCCTTTGATGTTTTTACTATATTCATCAAGAAGATTGAAAAGAAACTGGGCACTTCCCTAATTTCCATATGATCTGACCATGGTACAAAATTTTAAAATGTTATGTTTTTTTAATTTTGTTCCATAAATTGTATAGATCACAATTTCTATGCTCCCGGGACACCTCAGTAAAATGGAGTAGTAGAAAGGAAAATAGGAATTTGGAAGATATGGATAGAACAATGATGCTTTAAGGAAATTTTGCTAAAAACCTTTTGGCTGAGGTAATCAGTACTACTACATATATCATTAATCAATGCATGATCAGGACCATTCTAGCGAAGACTCCCTATGAATTACTAAAAGGAAGAGAACCAAATATTTCACACTTTAGAACATTTGGTTGTAAATGTTTCATTCATAATAATGGGAAAGAACATGTGGGGAAATTTGATGCAAAAAGTGATGAGGGAATCTTCCTAGGATACTCACACCATTGTAAGGCATATAGGGTCCTAAAAAATAGAACAAATTGCATTGAAGAAAGAATGCATGTAATATTTGATGAATATTGTTCTAACACTAATTTGTAGAAAAAAAGTGATTCTGAAGAACAGGTTGCACATATGGTCAATTAAATGAAGGAACTAAAAATGGAGGCACCTCAATATGGGGAATTGATTCTGGAGGCACATTGACAGGGGGAGCTGAACCACCAACTATTCCAGCTTAAGCAAGTCACAGTAATCCGAGTATCTCACAAGGATTCACTCAACCCGCTGACCCATTGAATGAAAACGTGTCTCATTCTAAATTTAGGACAGCCTTTCGGGCGCTAGCCCAAGATGTTATTGTAAATGTTCAAGCCAACTCATCCCCAGCTCCACAACAGTAGGGAAGTGATTCAGCTGCTTTCAGTATCCGTGAGTTCATGAGGATGAATCCACCAGAATTGTATGGTCCAAGTCTGATGAGGATCCATGGTTGTTTTTAGAGGAGATACGAAAGATTACTTAGGTGATGCATGTATCTGAAGAACATAGTATGGAGTTTGTTGCGTATAGGTTGAAAAACCTTGCTTATGATCGGGTTGTTGCTTGGAGAAAAGGTAGAGGTGAGGGAGTTGTCCCTACGACTTGACAAGAGTTTGAGTATGCATTCTTGGATAAGTTTTTCCCTTTGGAGATGAGGGAGGCGAAGGTGGAAGATTTTATGAACCTGCGATAGGGCTCTATGACTGTTAGGGAGTGCTATCTAAAGTTCAATCAGTTGGCCAAGTATGCTCCTGACTTAGTAGATGATAATCGGGCTACTATTAGTAAGTTTGTGACTGGAGTGTCTAGTTATATGGTTACAGAGTATTGGTCTTCTATGCTAAATAGTGAGATGAATCTTTCTAGGCTGATGACTTTTGCCCAACAAATTAAGGCAGACAAGATTAAGGAGAGAGATAGAATGAGAGGGAAGAAGAAAGATAGGTCCGAGTAGCATGGACAGGGTCATACTAGATCGTAGGGAGGGAGTTTCCCTCAGTATTAGGATCGTTAGTCTATGCCAGCATTGTCATCTACTAGTGCTCCCATTCCTAGAGGTAGGTAGGAGCAAGGTAGCAGGTCATATGCATCCAAGTCCCAGTACAGTGCTGGCAGTAAGCGAAATCGTCCTCTGTGTCCTAAGTGTTATAGGGCTTATTCGGGTGAGTGTTGGGGCGAGAATAGGGTTTTTACGGTGTGGTGACATGGGTCATAGAGTTAGATATTTTCTACAAGATGGATAAGGGAATTGGGACTATCGCCCTTAGACCCAGACTCAGACTATTAGTGCTCTAGTTCCAGCAACTTTCCCAGCCCCAGCTCAGGGCGCCTTTTCTAGCAATACTGGTGGGCAGTGCCAGAATAGGTTCTATGCTTTACCGTCTCGCCAGGAAAAGGAGGACTCTCCTGATGTTTTTACTGGTATTCTTTATATATTTCAGTTTGATGTGTACGATTTGTTGGATCCTGCATCCAGTTTCTCATATGTTACACCTTTGATTGCTGTGAATTTTGAAATGAGTCCTGAGATTATTCCTGGGCCTATCCTTGTTTCTACCCCAGTGGGTAATTTGATTGTTGCCTAGAAAGTGTACACAAAGTGTCCTGTTACTATTCTTCATAGAGTCTTGTTGGATGATCTGATTGAGTTAGACATGGTAAATTTTGATATGATTCTGGGTATGGACTGACTGTATTCTTCTTATGTCTCTATTAATTGTCGGACCCGAGTGGTCAAGTTTCAATTTCTTGGTGCATCCGTGTTTGAGTGGTCTTGGAATTCTGTGTCACCCAAGAGTCATTTTATCTCTTACCTCAAAGCTAGAAAACTTATTTCCAAGGGGTGTATTTACCATTTGGTTAGAGTCAAAGATACTATGTTTGAGACTTCAACTTGCCAGTCTGTTAACGTCGTCAATGAGTTTTCTGATGTCTTTCTGGATGATCTCCCAGGGATACCTTCTGATACAGTGATAGAGTTCGGCATTGATCTTCTTCCCGATACTCAGCCCATTTCTATTACTCCTTGCCGTATGGCCCCTACAGAACTTAAGTAGTTGAAAGAACAACTCAAAGATCTACTAGATAAGGTTTTCATAAGGCCTAGTGTTTCTCATTGGGGTACTTCTATGTTGTTTATGAGAAAGAAAGATGGTTCTTTGCATATTTGTGTTGATTACCGCAAACTGAATAAAGTCACCGTTAAAAATAAGTACCCCTTCCTAGAATAGATAATTTGTTTGACTAGTTGCAAGGTGTAAGTTATTTATCAAAGATAAACCTTCATTCCAGCTATCATCAACTCAAAGTTAGGGAGTATGAAATCTCAAAAACTGCTTTCTAAACTCGTTTTGGACATTTTGAGTTTCTTGTTATGTCTTTTGGGTTAACTAATGCCCTAGCAGCTTTCATGGACCTCATGAATCCAGTGTTCAGACCATATCTGGATATGTTTGTTATAGTGTTCATTGATGATATACTGGTGTACTCCCATAGTGAGGATTAACATTCTGATCATCTCCGAATTGTCTGGCAAACCCTTAGAGATCACGAGTTGTTTGCCAAGTTCATAAGTGTGAGTTTTGGCTAAGTTTAGTTACTTTTCTGGGTCATATCATTTCTTCCGAGGGTATTAGAGTTGATCCCTAAAAGACCAATGCTGTTAGAAATTGGCCTAGACCTATTTCTTTGACTGATATCCAAAGTTTCTTGGGTTTTGCTGGATATTACGGCCATTTTGTTGAGGTTTTCTCCTCTATAGCATCTCCTATAACTAGGTTGACCCAAAAGAAAGTAAAATTCTTGTGGTCCGAACCCTGTGAGAAGAGTTTTCAGGAGTTGAAGACTCGACTTACTTCAGCCCCTGTTTTGACTTTGCCTAATGGTGTTGATGGTTTTGTAGTGTACTATGATGCTTCAAGATTTGATTTGGGTTATGTATTGATGCAGAAGAGTAAGGTGATATCTTATGCTTCTAGACAGTTGAAACCCCATGAGAAAAATTATCCCACCCATGACCTTGAGTTGGCTGTTGTTGTGTTTACTTTGAAAATCTGGATACACTATTTGTATGGTGTTCGTATTGATGTATTTACTGATCGTAAGAGTCTGCAGTATATGTTTACCCAAAGAGAATTGAATCTTACGTAGAGACAATGGTTAGAATTGTTAAAGGACTATGATATGAGTGTGTTGTACCGTCCGGGCAAGGCCAATGTTATAGCGGATGCCCTAAGTAAAGTGTCCATGGGTAGTGTTTCGCATGTGGTAGAAGGTGAGAAAGACTTGGCCGTGATGTACATCGGTTGGCTAGATTGGGGTTTAAGTTGACTCTGCTGAAGGTAGTATAGGGGTTCAGAGTAGTTCCTAATCCTTCTTGGTTTCGAAAGTGAAGGAAAAGCAATACTTAGATGCTAGTTTGCTCAGACTGAAGGAGCCAGTCAAGGACCACAAAGTATAGGTTTTCTCCCAAGGGAGAGATGGTGTGTTGAGATTGTAGGGTAGATTGTGTGTCTCGAATGTTGATGATCTGAGACAGAGAATTATGGCTGAAGTGCATGGGGCGCGATATTCTATTCATCCTGGTGCTACCAAGATGTAATAAGACTTGCGGGAAATCTATTGGTGGTGTGGCATGAAGAAAGATATAGCAGCGTTTGTAGCTAAGTGTGCAATATGACAATAAGTTAAGGTTGAACACCAAAGACCTGGTGGTATGATGCAAGAGGTTAGTAGTCCCACCTGGAATTGGGAAGAGATAAATCTGGACTTCGTAATCAGTTTACCTTCTTCCCAATGCCATCATGATTCCATCTGTGTTATGGTTGATAGATCGACTAAGTCTTCTTATTTCGTGCCTGTTCATACTTTATATACAGCTGAGGATTACACTTGATTGTATATCTGAGAGCTTGTCAGTCTGTATGGAGTTCCCTTGTGTATCATTTCGGATAGGGGTGCTCAGTTCACTTTGCTATTTTGGAAAGCTTTTCAGAAGGGTCTTGGTACCCAAGTGCTTTTGAATTCTGCTTTTTATCCGCAGACCGATGGTCAGGCTGAACAGACCATCCAAACCTTAGAGGATATGTTGAGATCTTGTGCACTTGACTTTAAGGGATGTTTGGATGATTACTTACCGTTGACATAATTTGCTTATAATAATAGCTTAAACTCTAGTATTGCCATGGTTCCGTTTAAAGCCTCATATAGGAGGAATACAGATCACCTATAGGCTGGTTCGAGGTGGGTGAAATGGCTGTGAGTGGTCCTTATTCGGTATTCGAGGCTATGGAAAAATCTAAGTTGATTAGGGAAAGGTTGAAAACTACGCAGAGTCGCCAGAAGTCATATGCGGTTGTTAGAAGGAGGGACCTTGAGTTTGAAGTTAGTGACCTAGTGTATCTGAAAATTTCACCCATGCGGGGGGTGAAGATATTCAGAATGAAGGGGAAGCTTAGTCCCCGTTATGTTGGTCCTTATAAAATTCTTAGTCGTGTTGGTAAGGAATCTTATGAGGTCGAGTTGCCTTCCAAGTTGTCCTCTATTCATCCAATATTCCATGACTCCATGCTTAGAAAGCATAATAGCGATGTTGTGGTAGTGGATTCCTCTGTGAATGCTGACATTCAAGAAACTCTTTCTTTTGATGAGATTCCTGTTGAGATTCTTGATTTCAGTGTCCGAAGAATAAGGAACAAAGAAGTTCCCTTGGTCAAGGTGTTATGGCGAAATCAATCTGTTGAGGGTGCAACTTGGAAAGCTGAGGCGGATATGCGATCCAAGTACCCGCACCTATTTTTCATGAACTCTGATAAAGCAGATGGTCGGTTCTTTCCTAAATCATGCACTTTTGATAAAAGTTGCAGTAGTTCAGCTGCCATTTATTATGTGTTCAGCTGTAATTTCTTGAATTTATGCATTCTATCTTTCATTCGGAGTGAGAAACAATGTGGTGATGAGTCTAACAAATGGTTTCAGCAGTATTCTCTATTCCCTATCAATCTTGGCATGTCTAGCGTCATTCGAGAAAGAATGTTTCCAAGGGGGGGATGATGTAATAACCCGAGAAATTTTTCGTTGAAATTTTGTGCATAAACGTGTTGGGTTCTATCTTCTAAAATGAATTATAAATTTACCCTGCAAACTGTCTTATATTATGACACACTATTGCGTAGAGTATCGAATAAGATTTCCAATGATATGTGGATCACCCAAAACGGACACCCGAGCGACGAGTTTAGAACATTCCGATCGAACTGTGAATAATAGTGAACAGTAAAACATGCAGGAAAAAGTGCTAAGGCGTGGAGTATTTTTGCTCCAACTTTAAACGATCATAACTCCTTGTACATAATGATCTGGGCGATCTACTATATATCAACAAAAAGATCTGCGAGTCCTCTATCCGATGAAATTAGTTTTATCCAGTTTGTCTATCGGAGAAAAAGGTTTTGGTCAATCTAATTCAGCCTATCAAAAGTGAATTTTTGCATCAACTTCAAACAATCATAACTCCTCATACACAATGTTTTGGCTGAGATACTATATACCAAAGGAAAAATATAAGAGTCCTCTTTCTAATGAAATTGGTTTCATCCAATTTGGATATCAGAGTAAAACATTATAGTTGATCTACTTCAAAATATCAAAACAGTACCAAAGGATAGATTCGAGAATTTGTTGATTTTTAAGGGCATTTTGGTCATTATGCATCACTTCATGGACGAAAATTGTACATTTATACCTATATTAAGCCATAAAATTCATGTTCTTCCATGAAAAACATTGAGAGAACTAAACCCTAGGTCCATTTTGAGCTACAAATATCTTCCAATTTCACCGTAGAAATTCAAATTTGATCCGATAATCGAACTGATCATCTCGAGACCTTCGAGGATCACCCTTTCTTTTTGTGAATATGATTCCATAATCAAGAGGTCAATTTCAACGTGTGTGGGGTTTATTTTCAACAAGAGCACTCTTTCATTCTTGTGCCCAAAAGCAATTTTCTTTACGAAGACATGATTTTTACTTTATTATTATGATTTTGAAGCATGAACTCATATTCTGTGATGATTATTATGAAATTTTGATGTCTATGATTTTGAAAGATGGATTTACATATGTGGTTATATAAAGCATGAATCTTTAATGATATTTATCATGATTTTGATATTTCGGTATTGAACAACATTTGAAATTATGTCTTTGAGATAATGTTTGCTATAAGCACGTTGATATTGAATATTTGAGATGTGTTGAATGATTTGATATTTCGGTCTTAATGGAGTCACGTTGAACTTGAATGTGAAAGAAATGCAAAACATGTTTGATTATGATAAATGGGTAGCATGATGGCTCTCGATGTATACCTATATATTGATAAAAGTTATTTTGTTGCGGATTGTCTTTGAAATGATCTGAGCTAAGTCTGGAAGTACTCTTTTGCACTGAGTGAGAGGTATAAAGTGACCTTACTTCCCTAGAACTACGTGGCCCCATAGGACGTGGGCCTGAAGCTAATTTATATAGTGTTCACTAGTGTTTTTGGATTAATATTGGAAGTCGTAATCTGATGGTAAGGATAGGTCGGCTCTCCCCAACGTGGGTTAGACGTTGGACTCCATGTGGCTCACATGGTTTATGCCGGTTATAGGATCTCCAAGTGTGTGTGTATTTCCTTGTGTCTATGGTGAATAATGAAGTGATTTGAAAGTGGAATTTTGAAATTTATTCGTTCGAAAGATTTTAATGATATTTACATTATGAGAATTGATATTCTTGATAAACTGAAAGTGATTGACAAATTATATGATGACTCACATGTGTTATTATACTTATTTCATCCTCTCATGATTATGATGATTTTCTTCGGGCTATATGAGTCTTTCATATATCCTACATATTTATTATAAATATTTATGATGATGTTGTTTATTAAACTACATACACCCCCATATACTCGGTTCCTTTCCATGGTACTGACCCACATATTCGGATGTGGGCTGCATTTTCTCGGAATGTAGGTTTAGGTACTTAGTGCCAGGTTTGACAGTGATTCTTCGGGGATGCTGTTCTACATCCTCTATCATGGTGAGTCCTTATGTTCCGAGGACGTGCTATCTGATGTTGGTTTCACGGAATTGTTTACATTCAATAACTGACTATGAGTTAGTTGGTGCATGTCTCAATGGCTCGCTGGTTTTATTGTTTTTCTTAGAGGCTTGTTAGACAAGTATAGATGTTGGGAGTTCACTAATAATTTGTATTCTGTTATCTTTTTTAAATTCTTTTATTCTTGGATGATGATTACTCTGTTGAAATTTGATGGTTATTTATAGAAACCCCGTTGATTTGTTTTTCACTAAATAAAAATGGCTCAAAGGGTTAGCTTGGGGCTACTCGTATCCTCAAGCACCGTTTGACGCTCCAGGACCCGTTTTTGGGGTGTTGCAGTTAGAGTGAAAGGGTAGTATTTCAGCGTTCAGGGGTCAACTTGTTTCCTACCACCGGGCAAGGAAAATGATTTCTTAGGGGGTATGTGTATCATCAAGTGCATATTAAAGATTCAAGTTCTGAATCTCCCAGTCTTGAATCAGTCCCAGTGGTTAGTGAATATTCAGATATCTTTCCTGAAGATTTTCTAGGCATTCCTCCCAAAAGCGAAATGGACTTTGGCATAGACCTTTTTCCCAGATACTCAGCCTATCTCTATCTCTCCATACAGAATGGTACCAACAGAACATAAGGAACCAAAAGATCAGTTAAAGGAACTCTTAGATAAGGGATTCATCAGGACCAGTGTTTCCCCATGAGGTGCGCCAATCTTATTCGTGCGCAAGAAAGATAGTTCTCTCAGGATGTGTATTGATTACCATAAGCTCAACAAATTTACGGTGAAGAATAGGTATCCACTTCCCATAATAGATGATCTGTTTGACCAACTTTAGGGTGCCATTTAATTACCCAAGATAGACCTCAGATCATGCTATCATCAGCTCAGAGTTAGAAAATGTGACATCCCAAAATAAAGTTTCCCGTACTCGATATGGTCACTTCGAATTTTTAGTCATGTCCTTTAGTCTAACCAATGCCCCTGCAACTTTCATGGACTTGATGATCCGTGTTCCAGTAGTACTTGGGCATGTTCGTCAAAGTCCTTATAGATGATATTTTGGTCTATTCTTACACCGAGCGTGATCATTTAAACCATCTTAGAATTGATTTTCAAACCCTCAGAAATCATCAGTTATTCACTAAGTTCAGTAAGTGCATGTTTTGGCTAAGATCAGTAGAATTACTTTGCCGTATTATTTCCAGTGAGGCCATTAGAGTAGATCCTCAGAAAATCAAAGCGGTAGAAAATTAGCCCATACCCATATCTCCAATAGATATCGGAGTTTCTTGGGTTTGGATGGCTATTACAGATGATTTGTCAAGGAATTTTCTTATATTGCGTCTCCTATATTCTGATTGACTAACAAAAAGGTCAAGTTTCAGTGGTCAGACTCATACGAGAAGAGTTTTTAGGAATTGAAGGCTCAACTCACTACTGCTCCAGTTCTAGCTCTTCTAGGTGGTTCAGATGGGTTTATCGTATATTGTAATGATCCAGAGTGGGTTTAGGTTGTTTCCTCATGCATCATGGTGAGGTCATAGCCTACACCTCCAGACAATTAAAGCCCCATGACAAAAATTATCCTACTCATGATCTTAGTTTGCAGTCGTAGTTTTTTCCTTGAAGATTTGGAGGCATTATCTTTACAGAGTTTATGTAGACCACTTCATAGATCATAAGAGTCTCCAGTATGTCTTTTCTCAAAAAGATCGTAATCTTTGTTAGAGAAGGTGGCTAGAGCTCTTGAAAGACTATTATATGAGTGTCCTTTATCATCCGGGCAAGGCCAACATTCTGTCTGATGCTCTCAGTAGACTTTCCATAGGCAGTATTTCTTACGTTAAGGATAGCAAGAAAAAGATAGTTCCAGAAATCCATCAGCTTGCCAAACAAGGCATTTGTTTAGTCAACTAATCAGATGGTGGTGTATATGTTCAGAGTAGTTCATAGTCATCTCTAGTTTCCGAGGTGAAAGAAAATTAATACATAAATCCTAGCCTTGTCAAGCTGGAAGAGTTAGTTCAGAATTAGAAAGTTTAAGTTTTCTCCCAAAAGGGAGATTGTGTTCTTCATTGTCAGGGTAGTTTGTGTATTCCAGGTGTAGATGACTTGAGGAAATGAATTCTTGAAGAAGAGCATGGTGCACAGTATTCCATTCATCTAGGGGACACTAAGATGTACCACGATTTGTGGAAGATATATTGGTAGAGTGAGATGAAGAGTGATGTTGCAGAGTTTATGGCTAAGTGCTCTACATGTCAGCAGGTTAAGATAGAGAATCAGAAACCTAGTGGTTCTATGAAGGAGTCCACCATTCCTAGTTGGAAGTGGAAAGAAGTGAACCTGGACTTCGTGATGGGTTTGCCTAGAACTCATCATCAGTATGATTCACTTTCGGTCATTATAGATAGTGTGATCAATTCAGCCCACTTCCTTCCAGTTCGTACCTCCTATTCAGTAGAGGATTATGCCAAAATCTACATCATGGAGTTGGTTAGATTACACGGTATTCCCTTATCTATCATCTCAGACAGAGGTACCCAGTTAACTTCTCACTTCTGGAAAGCATTCCAAAAGCATCTCGGTGATCAAGTTCATCTCAGTACAACATTTCATCCTCAGACAGATGGTCAAGAAGAAAGGACCATTCAGACACTTCAAGATGTGCAAAGGGTATGTGCAACTGATTTCAAGGACTGTTAAGATGGCCACTTTTCCTTGATTGAGTTTGAATACAACAATAGCTATCATTCCAGAATTCAGATGGCTCTATTCGAAGCTCCCTATGGTAGGAGATGTAGATCTCCGAAAGATTGGTTTAAAGTTAGTGAGGCCTCAATCATAGGTCCTGACTTAGTATTTGATGCCTTAGAGAATGTTCAATTTATCAGAGAGAGACTCCGAGCTGCTCAGAGCCGACAGAAGTCTTATGCAGATATTAGTAGGAAGGATCTCGAGTTCGCGTTTAAGGTCAACGACTATGTCTATCTTAACATCTCTCCTATGGAGGAAGTGAAGAGGTTCGGCAAGAAAGGGAAACTTAGTCTCCGATATGTCGGTTCCTTCAGGATTCTCAGTCTCTTCGGCAAAGTAGGTTATGAGCTAGAATTGCCTTCAGATCTACCCTCAGTTCATCTAGTCTTTCATGTCTATGTGCTCAAGAAGTGCATAGGTGACCATGCAGTTGTAGTCCCTGTTCAGATCATTGACATTCAGAACAGCCTCTCTTATAAAGAGATTCCAATCGAAATCTCTGACTATCAGACTCGTCGATTGAGGAACAAAGAAGTCCCTTTAGTTAAGGTTCTTTGGCGAATTCAGTTTTATGAGGGAGCTACTTGGGAAACAGAAACAGATATGCGTACCATGTATCCTCACCTCTTCCCCACAAATTCAGATCAAGCTCAAGGTAGCATTTCTCCTTAAGCTTTTTCAATTTCTTGTTCTTATCCCTAGTTTAAACTTGGTATCTATTACCGTTACATACTCAGTCATGCATTCATGTATCAGTTCAATTATAAGGTCATCCGTTAGATATGTATTCTCATCTTGACAAGTTCAGTTTATCAGATTGATCAGTTACACATCCATGTACTAGTTAGTGTCAGATATGCATGAGTTCAGTATGTTTAGCCTGTCAGTCATGAGATCATGTTTCAGTCCTTCATGTTCAGTTCATGTTCGGCTTGTCTTATTCTTCCCTCTCAGTTAAGTCTCATTTGAGGACGAATGTTCCCAAGGGGGAGATATTATAATACGCCAAACACTCCAACACAATATTAGCTCCATGTTTCAAGATCAGGCATAGTACATCATGGTTCCTTGGTAGTTTCATGATCAAGGTTGTTGTGAATTACGGTCTCAAATATGTCCTAGCTATTGTGCGAATCAAAACATTTCATAACGATTGAATTCTTGAGAAGGATATTAGTATTGTCAACTTCAAATGAGCATATCGCTCATTATAATACGAATTTTTGATTACATTACCTACCAACAGATAGATAATTTAATAATCTTTTTGTCGATACCAAATTCTCCTGTAACGTACATACGGTGAAGAAGTTATGGCTAATTTAAGTTTATGTTGTAAGACAAATTCCATTTCAGTGCATGGCGCATCTTACCGGAGGAAAAAATGGCACTCGTCAATTTCCATAAGGCCCCCACGATATCCCTTCTTCGCGCTAAGCTTCTAGGTCGCAATAATTGGCATTTTACCAAGCTACACGTCGCACCGGAGCCCTAAATCAGGATAAATTTTTTCATAGTTTTCAGTTTTCATTTTAAACTCCTCACGGGCAATATGGTAACTTCCCAAAACCCTATATATACTCTTTAAAAAAGGGTATTGAAGCCCAAAGCATACCTTTACATTATTTTTATCAAAATTCACTCAAGAACAGTCAGGAAGAAGAATAGGGTTTCCATTGGGGTTTCAAGCTTCAAGCGAATTCAATCTTAGATTCCACTAATTCTGAATCTAAGGTATGCATAGTATTCATCTATGTATCCAATCCATTCATAGAGCTCAAGAACCATGTTGTTAAATGACATTTTGTAAACTTTTTGTGGTGATATAAGCATGTACATATTGATGATTGTTGTTTAAGTTTCAAAATGATATCTAAAGATGTTTTCATGAAATATATGTGGTTGTTAGTTGAAAAACATGAATTTTAGGTGGTTTTATGTGATTCAAGCATGAAATCCACCTATTCTTTAAATAATGCATGCAAGGTGTTTGATAAAATGCCTAGGATGCAAGAAATAGATAATTACATGATTCCATGATATCTAAATGACAAGTCCATATTAGCTATACACTTCTATATGAATTTCTATGCTATTTATGTGTTCTTGTTGTTGTGATATAAAGCATTAGTGTTAATTGAAAAATGAATTACATACATTAAATGTATCCATGTTCTCCCTACCATGTTGAGATATGAATAAATACATGAATTATACTATCCCATACTTATAATATTGTGAATTGTGGACTCTAATCTTGTAATCAAGTTATGTCATGTGTGCTAGTTTCCTTCTATCGAGTCCTGGGGGTATTCGCACCGAAAAATATAGTTGTGTTCCTAGAGCCATGTCATGTGCCACGATAAATCTCAGTCAATCTATACGCTATAGAACTCATTCAGTTATGTGACTCAAGAAATATCAGAAATCTCATGATCTTAGTTAACTCTCAGATAATAGTACTACTCCGTCAGTCAACAGATGTTAGTTATTTAGTCCATGTACAGCCAGTTAAATCATGTTCAGTCCCTTCAGATAGGAGTAGAAGTTAGAATCGAGTGAACCCAAGGATGGGAACTTACCTGCCAGTTCAGGGTGTGATTTTTAGAAGTCATCCTTGTGTTCCAGAACTACGTAGCCAGCGTAGGTTAAGACATCATAACCTGTTAGATAATGGTTGATGAGGTGGCTTAACCTGTCAGTTTAGGGTCCCTCCATTCTAACTTTGAGTACCTGCCAGATAAGGGTCACACATAACTGTCCTTACCAATGGCACGATATTAACACCCCTCCAGTCGGGGAAGAGATTAGACCCTTTCTTATCCATAATGGTATACATGGGTCATGTCAGTTAAACAACTACCTCCCAAAGTTTCAGGATTAGTCTCAATAAAAAAACTCAGTTAGCTCTTCAGATATCAGTATACCAGGACTCTTAGATACAACCAAATTCAATTATAGCACGAGACTTAGAGAGTTCTACCAGATTAAAGACTGTAAAACACAGTATCTCATCTTATCAGAACTATAGTTCTAGTCATGTATTATTGTACAAATTTAGCCACCATTTACTCACGATCTCAGTTACTATGTATGTATATTAGTACTCTTACGTTCATATCAGTCAATCAGTTAGCATTATTCATGCACGTAAACCCTTTGCATTAGCCTACCTCACTTGTATACTTAGTACACCATTTGTACTGATGCGTTTGCACTATGGTGCTTTCTTTTCATGTTACACGATAAATCAAGAGCCACAGGTTCCAGACCAGCAGTAGCTTTCCGGTCGCAGTGGTGCAGTGAGTCCTCATCAATCTGAGGATAATATGATTTGATTTATTCATTTATTACTTTAGTTCAGTTTTACGGAGTTAGTTAGATATATATTCCTTCAACTCCTTGTTCAAAAAGTACTTAGAGGCTTTCAGATTTAATCAGATTTAGCTATCAGATTCAGTATTCAGTTTTATATTCAGTTATTTTGGGTATTTATTACCCCATAGATTTTACTATATCTCTTCAGTTGAACCATATGTCCTAAATGTTCTGGTTTTCTGCATATTATAGGTATATTATGCAGTGTACAATTATGATATCAGTCATGGATTAGCTTGTAGTCCCTCGGGGTCATCAACACTGTGTAGCATTCCGATTCAGAAAATTGGGTCACTGCAGCAATTGTCTCTCGAATGTTAAATAGTGAAATAGAGAATAATATGTGGTAGAGAGGCTATAACCAGATGATGCAATTGCTTAAATTGGTTTTACCTGAACATAACATAGTTCTTGATAGCTATTATCAGACTAATAAGTTAGTGTGTAGCTTTGGTTTGCTAGTTAAAAAGATTGATTGTTGTGAATCAGGATGTGTGTTGTATTGAGGTAATGATGATGAACACCTTACATCTTATAAAATTTGTGGAAAGCCAAGTATAAGCATTGTGTTGGCTCTCGTAAGAGGAAATTAGTCCCTAACAAGAAAATGTACATCTTTCTTTAATTCTAAGATTGCGAAGATTTATGCATCCTATTTTGTAGTTGCTGACATGAGATGGCGTCATGAGAATAAAACCTAGGAAGGTGTGATGCGTCATCCATCAGATTCGGAGGCTTGGAATCACTTCAATGAAACTCATCCCTTTTTTGCTGCTGACCCAAGAAATGTCAATCTGATGTTATGTACGGATAGTTTTCAACCATTCAGTCAGTCTGGAAGGAAATATTCATCGTGTCCTATGATTCTCACTCCATAAAATTTAACTCTAGGAATGTACATGAAAGAGGCTTATATGTTCTTAAATATCATAGTTCCAGGTCCCATTAATCCCAAATATAAAATTAATGTTTATCTGTAACCCCTAATAAAGGAATTGACCTTGATGTGGGAGACCGGTTTGGAAACACTTGACATCTCAACTAGTGAATTTCCAGTATATTTTATGTTATCGGGATAGAGTACTGCGGGTAAATTACCATGTCCTTATTGTATGGAGGAAACACAATACTTTAGATTACAGCATGGAAGGAAATAATCCTAGTTTGATAGCCATAGAATGTTCTTTGACCAGCATCACCCATTTAGGACAGATCGAAAGTAATTTCTTAAAGGTCAGACTATCAAAAAGCCACTTCAACATATAGAACAGGAGAGGAAATTTTTTACCAAATTTGTAATTTAGTGTAACACCCCATATTTCCCTAGCATACTATAAGTTCTAATACACAAGTATTCTTAGATGAAATTTTATAAACACCTATTATATATCAGTTTAGATACTTCCAGTGCATAGAAAATTCAATTAGCTTTCCATAGATATAAAATTCAAATAAATCAGATAACCGAGTAAGAAGTTATGGCGAATTTAAGTTTCAATCATTTAAAATCGTTATTCTAAAACTTCACGTGTCACAGATCCAGATTAAATAATGATTGTCAATTTTCAGTAAAGCTCCACGAAACCACCGCATCACGCTGTCAACCAAAATCCCAATTGTCCTTTTCCAATGTCCTGTCGTGATAATGTCGCGTCGTGCCAAGGGTCAATTTCAGAATAAAAAGGGCACCATGATTCTTTTGCATTGGGAAAAGTCCTTAGTTCCTAGTTATTATGTTCAAGTGACACGACGCGATAGCACCACGTCGCACCAGGTGTCTATTTCGGGAGATTTAATGAAAAAATAAGATTTTCTTCATCGATAAAATAGTCCTTGCCACATTATTTTACTCTGCCCAGGTGTGATATTAATCCCTAAAAACATTATTAAAATCATTCTTTAGTTAATTTTCCCCAAATCAAATGATATTCTCTCCTAATCAAGAGCCATATCTCTCAAGTATCAAGGTCAAATCTCAAGAACTCTCCTTCAATCCTTCCAAATTCATCATCCCAGGTATCTTAGATGTTCATCCAAGGATCTCTTTCATCCATGGAGTTCAAGCAACCCTATTAAATAATAAAATTGTGATTTTTCAAGTTATCATATTTTAAATTATGATTTCATCCATGAACCTCCATGTACTGTTGAATTTATACCATGTTGACATGAATTTATTGTTATTATTCAATGTTCCATGTTTAATATTATTATTTACTGAATTAAACCATGATTTAAGGCTATCATGATGCATTCATATTATTACTACAAATTCCATGACATTCCTATGATTGTTTTAAATGATGAACTACAAGTGTTCGATAAAATGCCTACAAGAGTGATTTATTTAATAAGAGCCTTCATGTTCTGGTCTTCAAGATTTAGTGTCTTTTTAGAATTATTGTTTTGAGTTCTGAGGGTATTGAATACTCAAAAACCATAGTTGTTTATTTAGTCTAGTCTCAGTACATTACAGAATAGTCTTCAACTTATATTATGAGCATTATCAGAATAGTCAGATATTAGTTATTCCACTCCAAATAGTCTAATATCTCACTGTCTTTCAGTTGGGAGTAGGATTTAGCACCGAGTGAGTATAAAGATGGTGGGTTCCCCGTCAGATAGGTACATTCATTATTAGCAGTCCCTATACTCCACAACTACGTAGTAAGCGTGGGATATGAGTAGTCACCGATCAGATTAGTGTTGACTATCTCGCAGAGGTCACCCGTCAGTTCAGGCTTGACACCCTTAGTCCTTGTACATTATATCAGGTTAGTGGATCCACACAACTGTTGTTAGTACCTGTGGCATGGTATTAACATCCTTCCAGGAAGGGTTACAAGTTCGTCCCCAATTAGCTAAAATTAGGGAATGCTGATTAAATAATACTTCCCTCGTCTCTGTTGTAGTCCCAGCTCAATTATTTAGTCTTAGTGTTGTTTGACCAAAGCATATAGATTTTAGTTATTTCTGTATTTCAGTTTACAGATTTACTCAGTTCATGTTATATGCTTGGTTATGCATCCTCGGTAATCATAGATATCCATGCATTATTAGCAACTATATATTCCATGCTCTCTACTCAGTACTTCATGATTTACATGCATATCCAGTTAATTATTAGTTCTGTATATAGAACATTGCATACCAGCCTACCTCATTTAGCATACGAATACATTTAAAGTACTTGTCTCATACCTTTTGTTTTGTTCTATGATGTATTATATCATAGGTTCTAATGCTTAGTTCCTAGATCATGATTACACATATCAGATCCTCAGCAGTAGCAGTGGTGAGTCCTCATACTTCGAGGACATGCTTAATTTATTTCATGTCTCAGTTAGTAGTTAGTTGGAGTTAGTTGGGGCCCACCCTATGAACTCTTATTCAGTCAATCAGTTTTAGAGGATTTTCAGACATTAGATTCAGTTATTCAGCATTCAAATATTATAGTTAGTTATACAGTTTATCATTATTTTATCAGATTCGGTCATTTGATTCTACGTAATCATATTTTAGTTTTAAATTCAGTTTTTAAAACCTTATGGCATGTTAGTATTCTTTCATATTTATAATCACATTATTTAGTGCTAATAGAAGGTACCAGCTTATGGGTTAGCATATGGTCTCTCGGGACCATAAGCATTGTGAAATGACTAGGGGTAGTCTCGGGTCAATACATTTGGGGATAAAAAATATAATAGAGTTAGATGCAGAACAAGTTAATAAAACATTATGTAAGACATATGGGTGGAAAAAGCGAAGCATTATTTGGGATTTTCCATATTGAACTTCTAACATAATTCGGCAAAATCTTGATGTGATGCATAATGAGAAAATCTTCTTTGATAATGTATATAACACTATTATTAATTCTGATGACAAAACCAAAGACAATCCACAATGACGTCTAGATACGACAAAGTATTGTGATCGGCCTCAATTGATAAAGGATAGTAATGTGTAATAACAAAAAGTTGTTTATACATTAGACAACGAAGCAAGAGCTATCTTGTTTAATTAGGTGAAAGGCTTAAAGTTTCCTGATGGGTATGTTTCAAATTTGGGTAGGTTGGCAAACACAAATGGAAAAAGTTTATTTGGTATGAAGATTCATGATTTTCCTGTGTTCATGCAATGACTAATGCCTAATGCTTTTTGTGAACTACTTCCTTGTAATGTATGGCAGGTACTTACGGAATTGAGCTTATTTTTTTAAGTATCTTACTTCTACCACTCTATGAGTGGATGATTGGTCCGATTAGAGAGAGATATTACCTAATTTTGTGCAAGTTAGAATGTATATTTCTTCCTAGGTTCTTTGACTCAATGGAATATCTTCCCGTGCACCCTCCATATGAAGGAATGATTGCTAGACCTATGTAATATCGATGGATGTATCCTTTTGAAAGATAAATGTAAAACTCTATGTCAAACTTGTGACGAATAATTAATACATAACTTTTAAGCGTAATATTTTATCTTTTTATGTATGTAGGTATTTTGGAACTCTTAAACGGTTGATTGTGAATAAAGCTAGTGTTGAACGTTCCATTTATGTAGCGTACTTGATGATGGAGTCAACACAATTATTTTCTTATTATTTTAAACCTTATGTCATGTCTCAAAATCATAATGTGAACCGTAATGACGATGCTGGTATTGTGGAAGATCTTAAAGGAAATCTTTCAATATTCTCCAATCTAGGTTGACTTTGGGGAGAAACAAAAAGAAAATACTTAACCGTAGATGAAATCAAGGCTACCCAAACTTATATTTTACTAAATTGTGAGGAGGTTAAGCCATTTTTGAGGAAACCAAATTCTCTTACTAATAATAAAATCTATTCTTATATCGTGACTTCTCTTATTTAAATTATTTTGTTGCAATGAAGTATGTACATGCAATGTATAGTAGAAGAATTTCCGAATATCTCTCAAAGTGAAATAGACGATAGCTTTGAAGAAACTTTTGCTCTATGGTTTAAGGAATATGCGAGATTTAAATAAATATGAACTTTCATGTTATGATGTACTTAAATTGGCTTCCCAAATTTAACTAAATCTTTGATTTTTTTAAATAGGCTCGGTGCAATTTCATTGCAAATGAATACTTATTTAGTCTTGCTGGTGTACTATTAACAGAAGCTATCATTCTTTTTATTTTTGTAATGGATATAAATTTCACACAGTAGGTCATGGTAGCGTGAGATCAACAATAAATAGTCATGTTTGTATCTTGAATCCAAATTTTGGTGATTACTCTGGGCGGATAAAATAGATTATACAAGTGGAATACCATGAAACAACTTTAAAGCAAACTGTGTTATTCAAATCCGAATTGTTTAATCCAGCAATGGATGTCGGTGTTAAGAAGCATAATCACTATAAATTGGTTGATATTAACCATCGTCGTCGGTATAAAAAGTATGAATCTTTTGTTCTTGCAATGCAAGAAACTCAAGTATGTTATGCACCTTATCCAAGAAAGAAGAAGAACAAGGATGTTTGGCTAGCTGTATTGAATGTCAAACCTCAAAATGTTATTTTTCAAGTTGAAGTCCATGATATAGAAATGTCTATTTTTATTGATGAAGATTTTCTATTGCATGATCCAAATGGGGGTGTTGTTGAAATGAATGAACCTGTTAATGATGGTTCATTTTAAGAGCATCATGAAATCCAAGATGGATCCTTAGAAGAAGAAGAATATGAAACTGATGAAACTGAGGATGATGATGAAGAGGAAGAGCTTGAAGAAAACAATAGTGAATAGAGATTGTTAAATTATCTGTTAGTTTATCTTTGTTGTATTTTTTTTTAGTATGAAGACATTGGTAGCGACTAGTACTTGATAAAAATTGCTATTTTATCTTTATTTTATTATGTTTTATTTTTGGTATTGGCTTCTCCAGATTATTATCAATTTCTTAGTTTTTGGGTTCCTTTTATTAGTCAATTAGTTTTTCATATTACATCATTTTTAATTTGGGTTTTAATAGTAATGATCTAAGGACACCATTTTTTTGTAGATATGACTCGAGGTGGATATCATGTAGTTAAGTCCTCAGGTAGGAGTAAGACTACAAATCATACAAAAATTACTTCCATTCCAACTCCAGTGATTGAATAGGATGATACCACTTCAATTCCTAACAGTTTGTCAACCGATCAAAAACTACTGCACAATATTACACCATCAGTTCAGACATTGGGAGAATGAAATATCCCAATCATTCCTAAGACATCTTATGTTAAACCTAACCAAAGCAGCCCAACAGGCGAGAATATGAATTCTCAAAGAAGCATCATAGAAGAGGGAACACCTATTCTGGTTCAGCTAATTCTAATTTTAGCAATGGTCGGACCCTTATTTATCTGGCTTATTTAGTGGTGGTATTTACTAATTATTTTTTGCCAATGTTTTTGTTGTCTATTTGTGATTATTAGTTGATAATCAATGGCCAAATAGCTATTATGATTACTATTTTTGTACACAAATGTTGTAGTGTTATTGGTTTTGGATTTGGTATTGTATAGGTTAGAACCTTCTTCAAAATGCTACAGTTCCATTACATTATCTTTCAAAAGTGAAGATGATCCCAATGGGATCAACTTGAAAGGTGTCTCAAAAGATGTCAAAGATTGTTATTTTGGAGAGTTCAAATTATGTTTTTAAAAATAATAATCGATAGCAATTATTTGAGTTTGCAGCTAACACTTAATTCTTTTACTTTAAACTGTATTTCAAAAGAATTTCTATTGGGATGCTTTCGTTAGTGAAGAAATGGTGAAGAAACAATGGTTGAAAAAGGATGCATTCTGCTAAAAGAATTTCATTTCTAATATCAAGACACATAGATCTACAGTTCAACCAGAATTTGCAAATGACCTTGTGTGGAAAAAGTGATGAATATATTAAAAAGATTTGAGATAAATTCAAATAACCATTATGTTGGGCGTAAAGTAGCTGCTGAGACATTCACAGGTGCCTCTATCACAGTTGGAGAGTACTGGAAGAAACTTGTAAGTATTGGTTATTGTTGACAATGTATATTCTGATTTTATTGGAATGATATGGCTAGTACTTTTTGATAGACTTGTTATGGCTACTGTTATGGTTGTGTCTTTGTTGATGTCCAGTGATTTCATTTGAATGATATAGATGGTACTTTATGTTAATGAAGTGGTAGCTACAATGTGTGAATGATGTGGCTGGTACTTTATGTGAATTTTTGCCTTCATGGGATGCACTTCTTGTATGACATTGAAAAATATAGGACAAGTTAATATAGCTTCTTAGTAGTAATGAGGATAGCATTAATATCTGAGCAACTAATCTTTTTGTTGTCCCCTGATTTTATTTGAATGTATGTAAGTGGATCTTGATTGTTTTTTCTTGAAATGGTAGATTTAGGGTTGCTTTTGTCTATTTCTAGCTATGTTTGGCTGCTAGCTATGTTTGAATTTGATACTGCTATGCTACTACTTATGTTTTTATTCTACTGATGTTGCACTAGCTTTGTTTGAGTATGGGTTCTATTTGGATGATTTCTTATAGTGTAAGAGTTGGTTAGTACATATGCTACTGCTGCTATTGTTTATGTGTTTCATGAGTTTGAGAGTTTGTTAGTATGTATGCTACTGTTCCTTTTATTTATGTACGATTTATTATAACTTCTTGATTGTGATGATTATAGTATTAATATCTGAGAAACTAATCTTGTTGTTGTCTGCTAATTTTATTTAAGTAATATAGCTGTTACTTTTTTCTTGACCTGTCATGGTTGCTGCTATGATTGTGTCTATGTTGTTGTCCACAGATTTCATTTGAATGATATGACTGATACTTTGTGTGAATGATATGGCTAATTAGTGTAGCTTCTTGGTTGTGATAACGATAGCATTAATATCTGAGCAACTAATCTTGTTGCATGTTGTCCACGGATTTCATTTAAATATATGTAAGTGGATCTTGATTGGTTTTTGTTGAAATGGTTGATTTGGGGTTGCTTTTGTCTACTGCTAGCTATGTTTGTGTTGCTATGTTTGAATATGCTACTGCCATGTTACTACTACTGCTGCTATGCTACTGATATTGCTCTAGAGTTGTTTGAATATGAGTTCCATTTTGTATGATTTCTTATAGTTTGAGAGTTGGTTAGTATGAATACTACTGCTACTGTTGTTTATGTGTTCCATGAGTTTTAGATTTTGTTAATATGTATGCTATTGTTGCTATTGTTTATGCGTTCTATGAGTTTGAGAGTTGGTTAGTATGTATGCTACTGTTGTGGCTGCTTATGTGCTCTGACTTTGAGAGTTGGTTAGTATGTATGCTACTACTGGTACTGTTGTTTATGTGTTCCATAATATGCGTTCCATTTTAAGGCCTTGTTTATGATTTGTATGCTACAACTGCTGCTGCTAGATATGCAAATGTTTGTCATTATCTTTAAATTATGTATATGCTCTTAAAATAGGTCGAGATCCGACTCGAAGTGAGTTACATTAGCATGTCCATACACATAATCATGATGAAAAATCTTTTGTTGGTGAGCATTCCTGACTTTTACATGTGAGTCCATAATTTGTATCATATATATGATACTCTTCTCCTATTTTTCTTTTGTTTTCACATGAAGTTGAGTCTATATTAACAACTCCACTTGTTACAGGAAAAGTATGAACAAATTGTTTGAAAAAAATTACAGTGTGAATCTGAAATTGATCAATTTGAAACATATTATGAAGCTGCGGGAGCAGCAAAGAAGAAAAGACTATTTGGTCTTGGGTCTGAAGATGGCAGTTAGTATGGGAAAAAACTTTGTCGCTGCTATGTCTCCTCATCATTCGTACCACCTTTGGTTTCTTTACCGATAACAAATTTGGAAGAGTTTGTGAAACAATTGATTCTGGCAGTTACTAATCATTTTCTTCCAGTAGTTATTGAGCATGTTGGTGGTATTAGGGTACAAGAAGGGGCCGTGCTTGATCCTCCTCCTAGTAATGATGATGATGATGACTGTCTTGACTCCTAGCTTCATAATATTTATAGTCCATGATCGTTGCATTAATTTTTTATAAACTATTTTTGTTTGGAAGTACAAAACATTTATGTAAGTAGTAACAAACACAAATTTTCATAGATGTTCGTTTGACATTTGTTTATTTTTGACAAATTTTTTGAAATTGTGGGGTTTCGTGAACAATTATTGTGCATTTCTCTATCTATATGAATGTTGGTTATTTTAATTATTTTATAAGTTTCGTATTTCAATTATTTTCCAAACAAATTATTAGGGATTAATATTTGTTATTGCTACTAAAAAACCATAGGGATGGAAAAATTTAGTTGCTAAAGACGGCTGGTGTTACGACAAATAATTAGTGAGTAACTTTTGTCGTTGCTACTGAAAAACTTTAGCAATGGATAAATTTGGTTGCTACTTAGTCGACCAAACCTTGTTGCAATGGATCAACAATAAAGTATTCAGTCATAAATTTAACCATGACGAAAATAGATTTTGGGAATAGCAACGCTATGGGTCACAAATTTTTTGACAAAAATTAAAATTTCCTCACTATGAGGCAAACAACGAGTAATATAGCGAAAGAAAAAGATCTGTCGCTATTTCCATTTAGCGACGGAATTTCATATGATAGTGACGAAAAATACGTGTCGCAAAATAGAGTTTTTTTGTAGTGGTTGTTAATTGTATCTTTATCCTTAATGAAATGGATTTACTTGTTTCTTTGTGTTCTCCTCTTGTTCTTTAAGCTGGATTTTGTTTGTTTTAGTGATAGCCCCAGTGGCAATGGAATATTAAACACTATTCTTAGTATTTACTCATTTAGACCAAACTTTTTGATGATGTCAAAAAAGGAAGAAAAGATTTGGTAAAGTTTATAACTCAATGAATAACTTATTTCATTTTAGTGTCCTCATGTTTAATTCCTTTCTTAAAAGCTTTAGGAATTTATGTTGGATGTTGTGATGCTGTGAAATATATAGTGGTTTGTCATCATAAAAAGGGAGGAATTTGTTAGAGAAATGAAGTTTTGATGATGTACATATGAATGAAACATGTTATTTTTGCTGGTCCAAACATGTGATGAAAATAGTAGATACAGACAAGGCTTACGAGACAGATTGTAGTTAGAAATGGATAAGCAACCATAGTTAAGATATGCTCTCACCATTAATCACTTGTGGCAAAGCAGTTGAGGATAAGATAAATAAAACGCTTGAAGTTGAGCTGATAAAGGTGTCCTACCCAGATAAAGAGATTAAATACAAGAAGGAGTTTAACTAACTGATTGATTCCTGATAAAGAAAGAAGATGAAATCATCTGAAGGACTGGATGAAAGTTGGCATAAATAGAGAGAGTGACTGTCACAATCACTCATGCACAGAAAAGATAAGCATCAATCGGCAAATTACTTCAATAGCTTGAAGAAGTCATAAGTAGGAACTGTTCCTTTACTTTGAGTTGAAAAGTCATAAACTTTATGTGATAGGTTGGTTCTCAAGTTATTTTGTATTTTAATTCTAGTCTCAATGAAATATAATCTAAGTTAAGATTTGTGTCTTCAAGTTGGGAAACTCGAAGACTTGGTAACACTTATCTTGGGGAGATTTGTATTATTGTAGAAATAGTAGTTAGAGTTTAATTCCTAGTTTACAAGAGTCTTGTAATTTGTTGATTGTTGACACTCAGAAGTATTACTGGAATTGGGGTTAAATCCTGTAGAGGTACAAGTCATGGTTTTTTACACCTCTTTGAGCCGGGTGTTTCCCATGAAAAACTACTATGTAATTTACTTACGCGGCTTGAGTGAAACACATTAGACTACTTGTTCTATTGATAGGCAACTGCTAGAGTAAAATAAGTACATCAGTAGGGTACGCATCCTAACAATGCTTATAACACTGCGATTGCAGAGGTGGTTCAAGGTAATCATAATTCTAGCATAAGGAAAACTTTTAATTACGTACCTCCGGTGATGAAGGATAGAATTTGTCACTACTTGAACCGAGTCCTGACATCGACGAACATCCCAAACCGTGAAGGCCCAAGAGGTCTTTCTCTAACTGACAATCATATACACAATTTATTTATGTAACGAAAATGCTGAAAAACATGACAAGATGGAAAAATGGTCATTATTTTACTTCAACTGAACAATACAAAAATGAGTTCATGAAACATTAAAAAACACTGAGCACTAGACTGTGAAATCTCTAAAAACTCCAAAACACTACTACCTGAATACGGGGAAAAGACCCCAAGTTAGACCATATACCAACAGGAAATAGCAATGTAAAATAAACTAGGCCTCCCGAAGTAAGTTTGCTGACATAATCTACTACTTAGCGGGGCATTAACACAGATGTACTGGTCTGAAGAGCGATCCAAAATAATGTATTTATATATATCATAAGTGAGATCAATTCATAAAACATTTTAGATATACTATATGAAAATGCATGGGCACGCTTTAAAGACTTTGAAACATTTCATTGAATCCACGACTCACTCTTTATCATACTTCTTAGATAGGTGGTATACCCTACAAGTCTGATATTCCACGGGCTATATGGAATCCGCCCTTGACTCAGCGGCCAAGCCTCAAACCCATGTTTGCCGCAAAGGTTGGAGTTTCTAGTTATGATATGCCACGGGGCACTAGGACAGCGTATAATCCCTCTTGGAGACATAATAACTCGTATCGGCAAAATATGGTTTCTAGAGATGAGCCCTTACACTGTAAAGCCTTATTCGGCTAACCACCTAACATCTCTTCAGCCCATTTTTAACATTTTAAAACGTGCATCTTTCTGAAATCAAATTCTTAAAACCTGAATGAAAATCTGTATTTTAGTCTGTTCTGAATCTACTATGGCATTCATCTATTATGGTATCTTCATACAACAACTCGCAAGTTATATGTAAAAGACATAAAATAATATACATTAGTTCCTTTAATCAAATCTATTCAGTTGACCACAATAAATATTTAACATTGCAAGAGAGTTCTTATTTTCAAAACATATCTCAAACTATGCAGGGATTCCCGCTTTTAAATATTTCAACAAACATGTGGTGGTAATATATTTTGTGACACACCATGTAACTCTTTAAATTCATCACTTATCATATATCTAAACAATAAAACTCCCTCTCTTTCAGTTCATAACCAAAATCAATTCAATTAACAATAGTAAATACATTTATATCATGTTTCTAAATATGCAACTCATCAATTTATGACATTAGAATCAAGAGAATGACATAAAAAAGGAGGGAGTACAAATATTCATGCTCTCCAACCCATGTTTCAAAACCTCAAATGCATACAAATACATATATCTACGAGTAACAATTAATTTCAAGAGGGAAAGGCCTCAATATGAAAACATTATCATCAAAAGGGTTAACAATGCATAATTGTAAATATAAATTTAAAACCCTTTGTAAATACATGACTTGATAAATGTAAGCCTTTCTCAAAACATTTTAAATAATACCAGGTAGTTTAGGAAAACCCCATGTATCTTATATTACTTAGTTTAAAGAGTAGAACATTAATCTTGGAAATCATAGGCTTAAGGATTGATTCATGATCTCTTGTTCTTAGAGGCAACCCTAGTTTGATTTTGTTTTTAAGGGTGAAGAGGATTTCAGATGTTAAAAATTGATATAATATGTACTATAACGCTTAGGGTTTAGAATGGAAAAGTACCAAAAAACCATTTAAAAATAGCCCATTTGATCAACTCGTCCTTGACTGGTGATTTGGTTGATGGATCATCAGTCGGGTGATGAACCATCACTCTAACTATAAATTTATAGATAGAGAATAAGCATACTGTGTCAAGTTGACAGCTTAACTAGATAGGCCGACACTTGCTTCACGGTACATCCCTCGAGTCGTCACACTTCAGCAGACAGACACTTCTTTGGAAAATGAGCCTAACCTTTTACTCCAATATTGGATTAAGGAAAAATTGGTGGATTTGGAAAGAAGAATCAAACAACTATTATTTGATATTTATTAGTCCCTGTAAATCATTATATAAAAGAATTTATGGATGTAACGAGACCCAAGTTGGGAAGTTCATCAAAACTCAATCGATAGAAGAGTTTTCAACCCGCCTTTAAGTTAGGGGGTTTTTGTGACCTCAATTCATATTCAAAGGTATTCAAGAACTATAGTATTGATCATCACATATTTATTAACAAAGAATTATTGGATTTCGGTCTATAAGAGTAGAAAGGGTGGTTCAAACTTTAGGTGGAAAGTGCAAGGTGTTACATTATCTCCCCCTTGGGATCATTTATCCCCGAATGATGTGTGGGGACTTATTGAAGCTCCAAAAATATGTAGCAAAGGACATAACCTTACTCTAAGAATTTCCTCTGAAGGAAACATACATAGACCTTAAGAAGAGCATTCATGACATCACTAAGTGAGTCATGTAAGCAAGAAGTGTGAGAGGATATGAACTGACATAGAGATGACCCTGCACATGAGTTCTAGGGATCATAATCATCACTACAGAAGGAATGAGTTTAATAGGTGATAACTGGCCTGATTCGTAATAGGACAATCATGAAATGATATTTCTCGAGAGATAGGAACAGAAGCATTCTCTACTTTACATGATATAGACTTACACTTAGATGCACTACTCATTTATGCAGCAAATAATAAATTATATACCTCATCATTTCCAACATACAATTCTCCCATTACATATCTAACCACCAGAGCTCAAGTCCCACTATATAATACTCTTATGTTAAAGCCTAACTAAGAGAGTAGAGGTGCTAGTTTAAGCTATGGGACCCTGTACTCTACACTGCATTAACAAAATTACTTCACCTTATCACTACTATCAAACACACTCGAGTTTTAAATTAAAGAGTACCAACCATATAGCGCATTGGTTTGTGTTTACATCAATCACAATATTCAAGCCTACAATTTCTACACCCACTTCAAGGATGTCCAACTAAGGCCAGTAATTTCAATCATTCTCACATAGACTTTTGCTACATTTCTCCTTCCTAAATATTTTACATAACAAAAGTTCATCTCCTTCTTTCCCCCTATCTCCTATATTTTTTGCTAAACAAATCATATCTAAACTTTCAAATTCAAGATCATCTACTCCCCTACCTAATATATCACCACACTGCCACAACAACCATTATGCTAACATACGGTCGGTCATTGAGGGACCCGAGCATAAACATAATGAATGGAAGTAATACTTGTCAGATCATAACTTATACCAATTGTACTACTGAAAGAGGGACTTAAGGTAAATATACAATAGAAAAGACACAAAGTACTTCATATATCAAGTGTACAGATTATAAATAAAGAGTCGTTCAACACAAACACAACACAACTTGGTTTTATTAGGATAGACCATAATAAGAAACATGGGTGCTCATATTATGCGTTATATGGCATAAAGACAAGGATCTCCACTTGACGCAATAGATCCTCATTTAAAAAACTGAATTTTTTCATGAGTTAGTATAAACTTTATCACTTTGGCTAATTCTGACATTAAATGATTCTGTGACATATAGAAACATATTTTCTTAGGACCAAGCATGCTGTGAGACATAGATTTGGATCATGAGCAACATAACATATGGCTTGGATACTCGGAATATTGGATTACTTAGGGACATTATTTCTTCTTGTTTGGAGGTTGGAGCATGACATGAGTCACATAGACATCTCAAATCTTAGTCATAGGCAAGAGGTGAATAAATAAGATATTGGTTGATGTCCAATCAAATCGAAGTAGAAGGAGCATGGTTGAATAGGAATTGATTTATCATGATTCTTACTTAAAACTTGACACCTCAAGAAAAATTCGGGAACTACTTTAATTCATCATCTCCCCATTAGATCAAATGTCACCCTACTAGACCTCCAGACATAACCTCACATCAAAATCTATAGTCATAACTCTTAACATAAAAGAGACATCACCATATTCTAAAACTCTAAACTCTCCCTGATGAACTATACTCTAAAGTCCTTTCTTTTCCTAAATGCTACTCTAACTTTCGCTTGCCTCTATAGCCATCACCCCACAACTCCCACTCTTATGAGCGCACACATACACACTTCTATCGCCAAAAGGGGGCATCAGTATATTCATAAACACAAACTCCTAGCATTAATCTCTAATACAAAGACACTAAATTCTTTCAAGGACATCCCCTTTTAGGGACACTAATCGTAATTTCTTCTAACTCCAAAACTCTTCAACTTATGACTAACTTTTTCATGGTCATAGACACCCACACTTCTAAATATTTAACACTTCATCTTCAATTCCTTAGAATACTATCATAACACCTCTAATCACATAACCTACAACATAACAAAATCTATAAAACTATACCAAAGGCACACATTTCCTACCTATATCTTCTCTATTCAACAATACAGAACACGATACAACAACTTCCCCGACTTCTCCATACTACAAGATTCAGGAACTAAATCTGGGTACACAAAACACTTATACAAATAAAACATTATCTAACAACCTGCTACCTTGGGTTAAACTAATTCCAATATACTCACGTTTTGATCCACTTATTGATTCAACCACAATTCATCATTTTAACACTACTCCTTATGTACACATATACATCACGATTACCACTTAAACTTTTCATAAATTATAAACTTGGGTCATTTCACACATCACATAAAGCTTTCTAATTAATTCCAATCAAACATGAATCATTAATCTTTAGCTACTACTCTTACCACTACACTTCACATCTCAAGTTCAATCCTATAGTATAGTGTCAATCATGTACCACAAACGAAGCACCAAGCATACTATACTAGCGCAAAAAATTAGGAAGTCAACCCAAAATACTTTATTTCATTTAACTACTACCTTTAATCACGCCCCCTCTGCGACATTAAAAATATACCTCAAAATCCAGCGCATATCCTCTCACAAACTATAGTACTTTACAACTACTAGAACAACGACAATCAAAATGGGTTAAAGTAATAATACAGATAATCGATCTTAATCTTATTACATAACCCATTACGATCTGATCAGCATATTCCACTTCCCTACGTCATATTTACTTACCATACATACATCCCCACTACTTTAAAATTTGATCTACACCAATTAGTCTTTATTCATAACCTATTGACTAAACTACCCTTTTCCATTCACAACCTATAAATAATTTCTACAACCACCATAACTATCCTTATTTTTAATTAACAACAATTATAGTCAATCACTTCTTTCACAGACTATCTTACAATCCTTAAATCTTGTTAAAACATTATCGTACCACCATAAAAGGAAAGACCACTCCTTAATCAAAGGGTTAAACAACTAAAACTACTTATTTACGCATAAGTCACCCTCACTCTGAATGCTAACCTTGTGACTTCATCAACTTCTGGACCATCTCACTACTAATATGTCATGACACTTTAACATATCCTACTACTCCAGTGGAAATACAGTTCCAACATTTTGCTATACATCATTACCCTAATGCATGATATCTCCACTAATAATTTTAAAAGGGGGTTGAATACACTTCGTACCTCAGGCTAAAAAGAATGATTTCATCATGATAAAGGTATACATTTAAATCATTACACCTTAAACCACTGATAGAATCCTCCCAATTCCTTATGCTACCTCATAACTTTATGGATAACTCAATTAGAGAGAACCACATTTGTGGGGTAGCTAGACTCTTGGACTTGTATCACATCGATAATAAGGCATAACCCATTAAATTAGAGCAAGGAAAGAATTTAGATAACTTTCTTATGGACGTTGCTATAGTACAAATTATAGTATGAAGGAATAAGAAACAACTCCTAAATACTTGGTAGCCTCTTGATTTTAGCTATGGTGCACAACACACCCATAAGAAAGACTCTAGTAGACACGATTTTACAGACACCCTATGTAACGCCAAATCTAGTGCCAGAGATATTACACGGTGCTCATGAACACAAAGGACCACAAGCTAACCCATGACTGATATTTGTAACTGAGCACTAAAAAATATATTGTAAAAATGCAAAAAACATGAACTGAATGGCCATAAGGTTCAAAACTGAATGAACACTTGATAAACAAGGTATGAAAATAGTATAACAATACTAAAGTAAATCTGAAATAACAATCTAACATACTAAAGTCTGAAAGCCTCTAAACTGTCCATATAAGGACTTGATGGGACATGTCCCTAATTAACTCCAACTACTGTAATAAACTAAAAACTGGAATAGTAATGTAATCATTATGTCCTCGAAGGATGACGAATCATATCTGACTCTGACTGTTGAACTGAGATACTACTTATGCTCTGGAGATCGTACTTGGAAACCTATATTATAAGAAACCGTAACACAAATATGTCAGTACTTTTAATGTACTGGTATGCAAGTAAGGAAGGCTTAATACAATAGGTTCATATACATAAACAATACTAACTGACTGACTAACATGAACGTGAGAATACATACATGTATACATAACTATAACTGAGGTCATGATAGGACTAAGCTGAGTTCTGACTACTTAGTCTACTAATATTGACATTTGAATCATTGATAAGTAAGAAACTATTACTATATTACTGAATACTGAGAGATTGATACTATATCACTGATACTTAAATAATTGTGTCTGATAGTTCTGATTATGAAGAACTGGTCTGGTTGACTATATCTGACAGTCCTGAAGCTAAATAATGATAACATGAGTTCTGATAACTCATATAACAGATAAAATAAAGTGATTGTATCTAAAAATCTTGAATCTAATGTAACTAGGTGAGTTCTGTACTGTATTTGAGTAACTGAATCTGAGATCAGTCCTATCAAGTCGGTGATCTCTACATCTGATGATACTGATACTAATTGACTATAGTTGAGATCAGTCCTATTGGTGAGTGATCCTGAGGTCTATTTATAATGGTAAGTATTTACTATATCTGATAATCCTAAATCTATACTACTGAGTTGAATTGACTGTATCTGATAGTCCTGATTCTGTAATTGAAACTGTGGGAAGTATTGATCAACTGAGATGCCCCATACTAAGCTAACTGGGGCCTAATCGTAACCCCAGCTGGAAGGGTGTCGCTACCACGACACTAGTAAAGATAACTATTATAGAGTAGATCCTAATCTAGCGGGTGACCCCTGGGATCAGTCCTATACATTTAAATCCTCTAACAAGTGATCCCTGAGTATGTCAGTCCTATTTAATAATTAATATATCATACCTATGCAGGCTACGTAGTTCTTGAACTTAGGGATTGCTTCTAGGGATCTCAGTCCTATCTAGCAAGTGAGTCCACATCCCTAGGCTCGCTCGGTGCTGAATCCTATTCCCATTTGAAAGACACTAAACTAATTAATTGAGTTAAACTGATTAACTGAACTAAAATGATACTAGTGGTTTTGTTTAGCAGGGCTAAACTAAATTTATTGAGCTTCATTTACTGACGGAATATACTAAGTTCTTAGGACTGACTGAGAATACTAAAGTTACTGAGATTAACTAGGAATACTGAGGTTACCAAGTTTACTAAGTACTGAGATCACTGAGATTATGAACTACTGAGATTTTTTGAGATTTCTTGAGTCACATGACTGAATGTGTTCTATGGATCATAGCTTGACTGAGGAGATGATGAAAACATTACATGGCTCTAGGCACACAGCTAAATGTTTGGGTACAAGTACCCCAAGGACTCGATGAGAAGAAATTGACATGGCATGGCTTACTTGAACTCATGATTAACAACACAATTCATAATTCATATATTGAAGCAATTCATCAAACATGTTATATGCATAAACTTGTACTTACAAGGGGATTTCATGATATAATACTGGTTAGGCATTGTTCCTTTATCTAGGCATTTAATAATACACATGGTAGGCATAGCACATGTAGAATACATCATAAAACAATTAATCATCATGATTCAAATCTCATTTCATCATCTAGGGTTTATTCATAGGTTCACATAAATATACATCTTTACAAATAGATTTCCCGATAAAATTGATCACCCAATATGGATTTGAATTCAATTAATCATTATCAATATAAACAAAACAAACCCAACATGAAATTCATAAAGAAATCCATAAACTCAAACTTAGGAAAGAGATTCTTGGGCTTCATGGATGAAAGGAGCCAGTGAATAAACACAACACATACCTTAGCTTGTGATTCTACACAGATTGATGAATAGATTTTTGAAATTTGATGGTGAATTCCCTTGGAGTTGAACCTTCTATGAAAACCCTAGGTCTTGTTATTGAGAGTTTCTAAGATTAATTGAGTATAAGCTACTGAATTATGGCAAAATCTCATGTTATAAGGCTTATATAGGGTGGGAAATTGACCCTATTAACTTTAGGACATGTATTTAATTTCTGAGAAAATTTCCTAATTTTTGTCCTTGGCGTGATGCGCCGCTATTGCGCCAAGTCATTAGAAAGTAACAAATGGAAAATTGCACGGTGGCACGATGCGGAGCTATCACGTTGCTTCCTTATCTGTGACCTGGAAGTGTAGTGTGATGCGCCACCATCGTAAAGCAACATTGGAAATTGACAATTTCCATTTGAGCTATCTCCGTGATGCGCTGAAGGCTTAGGTGATACACTGTCTCACTAAAAAGGCTGTAACTGTTTACCCGGGTGTCGGATTTGGGAAAATTTTGTATTGATGGAAAGCTTATTTGATTCCCCACATGAAAAAAAATAAAAATCTTGAAAATATCCCATGTACAAAGTAGATTCATATTTCAAAGAAAGCTTTTACATTCGGGGGGAAACTTTTCATGCTAGGAAAAGTACGGGGTATTACACCCTGGGACCATGAACTGTACTATGATACATAGTTTATGACAACCCAAACCAAGGACCTAGAAGCAACGTATATACCAAACCATGAGGACTGATAGCCCTTTCTCTACTAGGTAATCATATACACAATTCATATATGCAAGGAATATGCGGAAAAACATGAAAAGATGGAAACATGGTCATTATTCTACTTCAACTGAACAATACAAAAATGAGTTTATGAAACATTCAAAAACAGATGATACTACTCTATACATTCTTTAACAACTCAAAAACACTACTTTCTGAATACTTGGACAATGGCCCAGTTAGACCATAAACCAACATGAAATATCAATGTCAAATTAATAGGGCTTTCCAAAATAAGGGAGGCTCACCAATTGCAAACTTTGGAAAACTCAATCTACTACTTAGCGGGACCCCGGGACTATGCCTCAGTTCCTAAAATATAGAGAGTCAATACAGATGTACTAGTACATAGAGCAATCTAATATAATGTATTTATATATATCATATGTGAGATCAATTCATAAATTTTTTTACATATAATATATGAAAACACATGGACACTCTTTACAGAAATTAAAACATTTCTTTGAATCCATGACACACTCTTTGTCTTACTTCTAAGATAGGTGGTACACCCTACAAGTCTGATATTCCACGAGCTATGTAGAATCACCCTTGACTTGGCAGCCAAGCCTCCAAACCAAAATTGTAGCTAAAATTGGAGTTTTTGATTCTGATACGACACAGGGAACTAGCCCAGTGTATAATCCATCTTGGGGACATAATAACCCATATCGGCAAAACACGATTTCTAGCGATGATCCCTTACACTCAAATACCTTATTCGGGTAACAACATAACATCTCTTAAGACCATTTTTAACATTTTAAAACATGCATATTTTTGAAATAAAATTCTGAAAAACTAAATGAAAATTTATATTTTAGTCTGTTCTGAATTTGCTATGGCATTCATCTGCTTTGGAATCGTCATTCCAAGACTTACAAGTCGTATGTCTAATACATATAATAATATGCATTAGTTCCTTCAATCCAATTGATTCAGTTGACCACCAACAATATTTAATTATGCAAGAGAGTTTTTATTTTTAAAACATATTTCAACCTATGCAGGGATTTTCTCTTTTCAACATTTCAACAAACCTGTGGTGGACAAGCATTTTTTGACAAACTATTCAACTCTTTAAAATAATCACTTCTCATTTATCTAAAGAAGAAAACTCCTTCTCTTTTAGTTCATAACAAAAATAAGTTTGATAACAATAGTAACTACATTTATAACATGTTTCTAAATATACAACTCATCAATTCGTGACAGGGGAATCAAGAGGATGCCATAACATGAGATGGAGTACAAATATTCATGCTCTCAAATCCAAGTTTTTAAATATCAAATGCATACATACATACATATATATCTATATATATGTACATACATACATACACACGCATATATATATATTTTTATACATATATATATATGAGTAACAATCAATTTAAAGAGGAAAAGGCCCCAAGACCAAAACATTAACATCAAAAGGGTTCACAATGCATAATTATAAATTTAAAATGAAAACCCTTTATAAATACATGAATTCATAACTGTAAACATTTCTCAAAATGTTTTCAATAAGCCTATGTAGTTTAGAAAAACCCCACGTACCTTAGATTACTCAGTTTAAAGAGTAGAATTTAAATCTTGATTTTTTTCTAGGAAATCTTTGACCTAAGGATTGATTCTTGATTTCTTGTTCTTGGAGGAAGCCCGTGTTTGATCTTGTTCTTGAATGTGAAGAGGATTTGAGATGTAGAAAACTGATAGAATAAGTATTAAATTTCTTAGGGTATAATTTATATTAGTGGAGAAGGAGTTTGGGATGGAAAAGTATAAAAAAACCCTTTAAAAATGGCCCGTTTGAGAAATTAGGCCTCGACTGATGGTTAGGTTGACGGGCCATCAGTTTGGTGATGAACCATCACTCAAACTTCCAGCTTTTCTTCATTTTGATGGCCTAACTTAATGGGCCGTCACTAGCTTAATGGTCTATCAATCTGGGAAGACTGACACCTCTCTGGAAAATGGGCATAACTTTTTACTTTTATATCGATTAAGGCAAAAACGGTGGAGTTGGAAAAAAGACTCATTTACCTTTAATTTTATATATAGTAGTCCCTTTAAATCATTATATACAAGAAGTTATGGTCGATGGAAGTTAACCAAAGTTGAGATATTCACCAAAACTTAATCGAGAGAAGAGTTCTCAACTCGTCTTTAAGTTACATCAATTCATATTCAAATGTATTCACACATAATAGGATTAATCATCACATATTTATTAGCAAAGAATCATTGGGTTCGAGACTATACGTGTAAAAAAGGTGGTTCAAACTTTAGCTCAAAAGTGTGTTGTGTTACAGAAATATCACTATTATAATTGATGAGAAGGATTTTATGCAACAAAATGAATAATGGAAAACGATGCTTATTGGATATGTAATTGGTGATAGGTCATCGGGGAAGCTTCTTGATAGTTTTGTGACTCGTGTGTCAAATTTTATGCCTAAATCATTGATTTTGGTACACGACAATGGCTACTATTTGTTCAAATTCAAAGCGATTGAGGATAGAGATAAGGTACCCTAGTTAGGTCCCTAATATGTCAATACTAAGCCATTCATCCTTAATGAGTAGGAATTGGATTTTATGTTGAATGCAGAAGTCTTGAGCATTATACCCATTTGGGTAAATTTTTTGAGCATACATGTAGGTTATTGGTCTCCTGAAGTCTTGTGTAAGGTGGTAGTGAAGTTGGCAAACCACTATACATGGATAAATTTACTGCAACCTTATAGAATTTGCTTCACTTGAATCCTTATAGAGGTTGATATATCTCAACCTCTTATTGATATGATCACTATTGAAACTCCATCGAGGACTTTGGACCAATCTGTCACCTATGATTGGGTGCCGAAGTACTATAAAAATTATGTGATGTATGGGAATGAGGATCATGAGTGTTGGTACAAACAAAAATAGGATGATGCTATGCCTCCAGGTAAGCCTGAGTAGCAGGAATAATTAGTTGCACCAAAAAGCACAGACAAAGGAATATAAGGAGAGTAAAGGTCTTGCCAAGCAAGTGTGGATCTCTATGCCTACTCTTGTCCCCCATCCAGTAGATGAACAGATTAATTAGAATAGTACACCATAGGAGGTGGATACAAGAACATAGGTGATTATAAATATGGTGGAAAGGGTGAGTTCCTGCAGGTTTATCATGCATATTATACAATTGCACAGGAACATTCTACCAATATATGTAGGAATAAAGTTTTGATGATACTGATAGAATAGGAAAGATGGGCACTGGAGGTGAAGGTAGTAGTTATTCATCTCATTTGTATCATCCTTCTTGATTTTCTCTACCTCGAACATTAGAGGCCTGAACCAAGACCACAAGAAAAAAGAGTTAAAATTATTTCTTGATAAGAATAGCATTGATGTTCTAGGATGTGCTAAGTAACCTAAAGTGAAGAAAGTGTTGAAGAGGGTGGAAAATAGTTGGAATATAGCTTTCAACTACTATCCTAATATATTTAGTGGTCGTATCCAGCTTATCTGGAAATAATCTATGAAGATCAGTATGCTAAGTGTGGTTGACTAATTTGTTCATTGTTTAGCTGAAGAACCTGGGTTCCAACTGCTAACATATTTCATTATTATTTATGCTGGGAATGGTATTAGCCATAGGGAGGTGTTATGGTCTAAAGTAATTTGACTAACCGTGCAATCTTCTTTTCCATGGATGTTGTGTGGTGATTTCAATAATGTATTAAATTTAGAGGATAGGATGGGATCTCCAGTCACTACTGCTGAAACTTAGGGCTTTCAATACCTGAGTCATATACTACAACTTCCACCCTTAATATCAAAAGGTTGGCAATTCACTTGGTGCAATAAGCAGGAGGGGAGTAATATGGTATATAGTAAGATTGACTGGGCTTTGGTAAATTATGGATGGATCCAATGATTTGGACATGTTGAAACTAAATTTCAGAACCTATCTATGTCTAGTCACTCTCCAGTCCTAATTACTGTGAGTAACTATACAAGTTTAAATCCACATCCTATTATATTTTTGATGAATGTAATGACACATCCCATTTTTAATGACATTATCTATAATACCTTGCAAAATTCTCTCTTAGTCTGAGCCTTAGAGCATTTTTTGTAAAGCGAAAATCCGAGTCTAAAAATTTCAAAAATATCTTCCCAAGTATTAAACACTTTGAATCGTGTTGTATTTCTCTGATTTCATTGATATCAATTTCATCAAAATATGACATCAGATGAGGAATTTATGGCCGATTTACTTAATGGTGTCGGAATCTCCCAGGTTTGACGGTCGACCTGGCGGACTGCAAAGTCCTTGGTGGATCATCAAGTATCCCATCAGGCTAAGATAGAACATCTTGTTTCTAACCTCCGAGTGACGGCCAAAGCGGTGAACCATTAAAAAGTTGACGGACCGTTAAGAATTAACAGAAAAGCCCATTCTCGACCCTCGAGTGATGGACGATATGATAGACTGCCAGATTCCTGATAGACCATCATTTTTACCATCTCTTCAAGGTATAATACCCCAGTTTTGGCACTCGAGTGACAAATGACTTGGTGGACCATCACTCCCTCTGGCGGACCGTCGCTTCGACCATCACAGACCCTGATTAGCAATTTTCAACTCTTTTTCTTTAAAGGGTATTTTGGTCTTTTACAATTTTTCCCCAACCTCTATAAATACCCACTTAAGAGTTGAAGGCCTTATTTATTTTCTCTCCTTTCACCCAAAGACTAGGGTTTCCAAAATAAAAAATTCTCTCTTCTTCCACCATAAATTTAGAGAGAATCAAGAGCAAAAATCAAGAATTCTTCTGAAGGCTTTCAAGAAAGAGTTTCCCCAAGGTATGTAGATGTTGATTCCTGGGTCCCTTTCATCCAAAAAGCTCAAGTACCTTTTTCTAAATCTCTAAGATTTATGTTTATTAATTTTTAATGATTCTTGTGAGTTGAAATTGATGTTCTTTCTATGATTGAGTTGTGGTTCATGTTTTTCTATAAGATTATCAAGCCTTGGCCTTAGTATGTGGTATTTGTGTCGTAAATAGATTATGTACTTGTTGTTGATGTTGAATGACCTCCAAGATGGGATAATTTTGTAGTTTGTATGAATCTATGATAATATATGAGTGGAAACATGTAAATTTGGTTGTTCATGATGAGTAGTTGGGTTATTATACTTATGCCTAAGTTGTGCATGTGCGGTATCCGATAAAATGTCTAAGAGACTAAAAATTAAGCATTGTAGTTAAATCGTGAATTAATGACTTCTAATAACTGATTACGTGTTACGATTGTTGATGTGTTCATGACTTTTGGGTGTAGAATCGGTTGATTTAGCAGAGTAAGTCTCCCATAGGTTGATAAAAGCTTAGAAGAAGAATATGGGCCATTATAGAATGTTGAATAGGAAGCCCCAAATTGTGAGCTAGTCTATGCATGCCTAGTGTTTGATAAAATGACCAAGTGAATGAATTATTCCATGCTTGTAGGAAATCCCCAAATAAGTGTGAATCTATGCATGCTGCTAGTGTTTTTTGAAGGACCTTAGTGAACGAGTGGAGATGTGATGGTTGTAAATTCCCCATTATGTGCCCTTTGATATATGATGAATTTTTAATATATTCCAAGTGATTACCAAGTAAGATAGTACATGATAGTATGAAGTTTCCCAAGCAATATGAAATCCGAATACATGTTAAGACCGATATAGGTATGATATAGTTGAGGTAAAACCTTGTTGAATGGACTATGATATAATAGCATGTTTCCTCTATGTTATTATGTGATTAATAGTTTTAGATGCTCTAATAATTATGATGATGCATTAATGATGGTGACGATTAAGGTATAATTGCGATAATACATGAATGATTATGATGGTGAATGGATAATCGTGGTGATGTGAGAATGATTATGTTTTACTTATATATTATCGAGTCTTGGGGGTATTTATACACGACAATAGAGTTTTTGTCTAGAGCCTGTGTTAGTTTTCTGATAATTCTAATCGCGCCATGATTCTCAGAACTCATAGAACTATTGAACTATGTATCTTTAGACAAGTACGGATCTTAATAAGGCTCTATGATCTGAGTTATCTCTATAATATCTGTATCGCTAGTAATCTAACCTCTGTCCTGTAATCAGCTTAGATCTAATGGTATTCAAGTGATCCAGTTCTAATCTCAGAAGCGATTTGAATAATCTATTCAAGCTCTACATCATCAGTCAGATGCTATGATTCGATACCTTTTTATCAGATACGAAACTAAGTAATCTCAGCTTAACTCAGTTATATATCTTGAGAAATATAATTAATATCAGATTCAGATCAGTCTAAGTTCTGTTAAGAATCAAATCAGGGTCTTTCAGTTAGGAGTAGAAACTAGCACCGAGCGAGCTCAAAGATAGGGACTCACCTACTAGTAGAGAGTGTGATCCATAGATGCGATCCTTGTGCTCCAGAACTACGTAGCCAACATAGGTTAAGACATCACACCTTCTAGATGACAATGGATGAGAGACATCATACCTGCTAGATGAGGGTAGATGAGGTGGTTTGACCTATTAGGTGAGGGCTCCACCATACTCATATGAGGACCTGATAGATCAGGATCATATAAAGATAATGTCTTTATCCATGGCACGGTATTAACACCCTTCAAATCGGGGTTAGAGGTTGGACCCCTAAGAGATAGTAGGGGCATGTCGGTTAAGTAACTACTTCCCATAATTTCAATTTCAGAATTAGTCCCAGACATCAAGTAACAGCTCAGTTCAGTGTACAAAATGCAAGGCTGTTAGATACAGGCCATCATGTTTGATTATCTGCAAATTTAAAGATCCACTGCTAGATAGGCCGATCTCAAAATTAGTTAATAAGTATTATTATCATCCAGAAATTCAGAGACTAGCTGCTTGATAGGGTTGATCTCAGTTTCAGTTAATCATTCTTATTATTAGCATACTTAAAGACAACATATTAGATAGGGTTTCTACCCATTTTAGAAGCTTCAGATACTTGTAATCTCAGTATTATCAGAGATTTTAGAACTCACTTCTTAATGAAAGTGCATCCATATTTCCTAATTACCAATTTCAAATGGTTCAGTGATCCAATATCTAAGTGTCAATAGTGAGTTCAGTTTGCAATAAAGTGGTATCTGAGTTCCAGTCTCTAGAGTTGGGATGATTGTGACTATGACCTGTGAATTCATGTATGTGTTCTTATGGGATGTTTTCATGATTATACAGTGTACATATTGTGAATGCATGAGCCCTTTCATTTAGACATACCTCATCTGCATACTCAGTACATTTTGTACTGACACATTTGCGCTATGGTGTTTTATTTTACACCATAGTTTCAGAGGCACAAGATTTAGAGTTTTCTCAACAGTTTAGTCTTAGTTAGCAGTAGTAGCAGTGATTCCTCTTTCTTCGAGGATGAATCTTAGTTTACTATTATTGCATTAGATTTTATTTTTATTGTTAGTGGACAGAGTTAGTTGGGGACATATCCCATCAACCCCACAATTTAGGCAGTTTAGAGGCTTTTCAGACGGATGTTGATGCATTAGTATTCAGTTTTTCATTTTGAGGATGCTCAGATATATTGAACCTTATGGCCAGTTTTTGCATTTATTTTAGATATTATGCAGTGTACAGGTATAGATATCAGTAAAGGGTTAGCTTGTGGTCCTTAGGTTCTATAAGCACCGTATGATGTCTCGGGATGGGATCTCGAGGCATTATATTATGAAAGAATATGGAATCTGTGTGGATCTTCAAGTAACTTGGATATTGTTTGTAGGAAGCTCAAACTGGTTAGGGGTTCCCTCAAATATGTAAATACTTATATGGTTTAAGGCATTCTATGAACAGAAGCTCTAACTGGAAAAAGAGCAGCTTGAATATGTCTAATACCAGATGCAAGATAATCTCACTTGTCAGTCACTTATTGATCAAGAGAAGAAATTATTAAGAGATATTGAAAAATAAACTATGATAGAGGAGAAGGTATTAAGACAAAAAGCTATAGCTTCATGGATTGAATATGGTGACTCAAATGAAATATACTTGTATGCCAGTGGAATCTTAGAACCACTCATAATAAAATTACTTCAATATACACTGAATGAATCAGTTAAGAAGCTGAATGATTATAACACCCCTTATTTTAGACTAGAATGAAAACTATCATTTCTATGCGTAAATGATCCAAAAGCCATAAATCCTTTGCAAATTTTTCATGTTAATTTAAGTATGTAGTGTGTTAACCATTTAAGCATGAATGAAGATCATAAAGGTCCACTAACTCAAGCTTAAGTTGAAAGCTTTCCTATCGTTTGAGTTTTAGTGAGAGTCAAAACTTCAGTCAACTTCTATTGACCATATCTCCTTGGATATATCAAACTGGGTGTTCTACTATATATCAAATGAAAGATCTTTGAATTAGATTTCCATAGATATGAAATTAGCCTAAAACGGACACTCGGTGAAGAAGTTAGGGCATTTTTAGTGTCAGCGTTCCCAATTGACTGGCCACTGCGTTGCGATGAGCCTTAAATTGACAATTGTCAATTCCAGTAGCTCACCGCAATTTCCAGCACATCACGGTGAAACTTTATAAAGTGTTAAATTTTGGAATTTTAAATTCAAAGGCCAAATTAGGAATTTCCCATGGCCCCAAACCCATCCAAACACGGGATTTATTCCCCAATACACTAAAATACATACACTTTCTCCAAAATTCATCAAGAACTCACCCTAGGATTTCAAATTCAAAACTTGAATATGTCAAGATTCAATCGTGGGTTTTCAAAAGGGATTGAAGATTTGGAATCCCTAATCCGTAAGATTGAAGAATTACCTATTATCTTTCGGAATTAAGGTACGCGGGGTTTTCCTAACATCTCATGGGCATAGAAATCATGTTTTAAGAATGGGATTTTAAGGTTTATGAATATAATCAGGTTTTAGAAGTTTTGATGGTATTGTATTGGTCTTTAGGCCTTTCCCCTAAATTGATTTGAAATTATGCATATATATGTACGTATGTGCTCAGGAATGGTTATTCAATTGGGAGTATGAATTATAATGAATCCCTCTCTTGTTATGAGTTTTCCCATCTTTGTATGATATAAATTATTTGGAATGTGTTTGAAAAGCATGATATGAAATACTTTGGTTTTTGCTATGTTTTGGATATGATTTTTGAATAGGATAGAGAAGGTTGTGAAGGTTGAATATACATATAATGAAAAAGTCCATGTTTTTTCCAAAAGTACATGACCACCACATGGTTGAAGAATGATTGCATAGTATTGACTTGAGTTTTTGGAACATGAAATTTTTTATATTATTTGCATAATTGGGTGGTCAGAACTGTGTTTTAATGAAAGAATTAGGCATGATGAATTATGGATCTGAAATAGGACTTACAAGTTGTGGTGTGATGAAACCAACGCAGAAAACTCCATGATAAATTCAGAATAAAATAGAATGCATGTTTGAAATTAGATTTACAGATTTCGTGATTACAATATTGTATGATTTGAAATGGTTAAAAATTGGGCAGAAAAAGATGTTAGATGGTTCCCTGAAGAAGGCATGAGTCCAGATACTCATTTCCTAAAACTATGATTGGCCGATCCGGGTATATCTGATATTACGCTGGCCTATTGTTATGTGGCATATCAGAATCACAGACTCCAACCCTTGCGGCAAACTCAGGTTGGGGGCTTCCCCGCTAAGTCAATGGCTGATTCCATATGGCCCATGAAATATCTGAAAATGTAATGGAGTTCCACCTAACTCAAAAGTAATATAAAGATAAGAATTTTCTTTGCGATAAAAGGTTAGAGGTTTTCAGAAAGTGCCCATGGTTTTGAAAACCATTTGATGTATAATGTTTTACCATGTCACTCTCAACTATTAGTGACTCCCTCCCTACTCCCTCCAAATTTTAAGGCTCATTCTAGGGGTCGAAAAAGATAGTAGATTCGTCTGAAAGAGTTGCAGTGTTCACTTGGTGAGTCTTCTCTATTTCAGAAGGCCCGTCTTGCAGATTATGTCTCTTATTATCATTTTGGTCTACTAGGGGCCTTTTCCCATTTTTCAGATAGTTGTCAAATTTTTATGTAGTAGAGATTTCGCAGACTAAGTCAGATGGTATTTAGATAGAGTTGCACTACAGTTTTTGTACTTATGTTGAAATTAGAATTTGACCATGTTTCCGTAGCTGATTAGCATGTTCTTTATTTATAAGAATGTTTTGCATGATTACTAGATAAAAAAGGGTGTTTCGTGGCCTTTATAGCTTTGGAAGTCTATCGTGGCCAGGACTTAGTTTGGGTCGTGACAAACTTAGTATCAGAGCACGGTTTATGGTCCCAGGGTATCTGCAAAATCAAATCGGGTAGAGTCTTTTTTATGGGTATGTACCACGCCACACTTATAAGTAGGAGGCTACTAGGCATTTAGGAATGTTTCCCTTTATTCATGTTCTAGTTCTTGCTATTGAGCCAGAATGTTCCTCTTCCATACTCTAATTCATGCTATGGTGTCGCCCATACGAAATTAAAGCTATCCCAATTATTTACTTAGTTTAATGTACCTAAATATGTCTCATTATAAGGGTGATTGAAGTGCAAAATTTTATAGTCTAAATGGTATAGCGAACTTTGATTCTGATGAAATTGTGCTTTTCGTCCTATGGTAGTAAGAGTATTCCGTCTCTTTTAAGAATTTATATTGCAAATGTCATGCTTAAGAGGGAATGTTGTGTACTAGAATGATGGAACTGTATTTCCACCTGAGTAGTAGTATAAGTTAAGTGCCAGTGTCATGACCTATTGGTAGTGATGTTGGACCAAGAAGTTGGTGATGTGACGTCACAAGTTAGAAGTTAGAGTGAGGGTGACTTGTGTGTAAATAAATATTTTAGTTGAATAACCGATGTTTGAAGATGATTTACCACCTTATAGTGATAGGCTAAGGTGATAGCTAGTAGCATGTGTGGATTGTATGCTAGTATGTGGGGGACGTATTTGACTCATATTTTATTTATAAAGAGTAAGATGTGTATTCTTAGATCATTGAATATTTTGTGTCAATTTTCTATCTCTTGTAATATGTAATCTTGTTATCATTGTGTTTTTGAAAAAAAAAATCAAAGTCTAGTGAAGCCGTGTGGGGCTCTTTCGATTCACTAGCATAGTTGCTTTATTATTCATTTCATTTTCTTGTTCAAAACATAAAGAAATCAAAGTCTAGTGAAGCCGTGTGAGGCCTATTTCAATTCACTAGTAACTTGTTGTTCAATTTGTTGTTCTTGTGTGGTTTAATATCTTTATAGCTGAATCTTGTTACATGAGATTAAGTTGGTAAAGAGGTAATTCGTCCTTTTTTGTTAATTTAGTAGAAGGTAGAGAAGAAGTTGTTAGTCAGGGTGATTTTTCGGTTGCTTGAAGTGTGAAAATGGCTATATTAGCCAGTAAGTTCTAATTATAGACTTATGGTTGTTGTGGAAATTGAGGGTAGTCTAAATGTATGATTGAGTAAGTAAGTATGAGGTGAGAAATACATATAAGTAGATAAGACTATATGAAGTTATAATATCAGATTAAGCTTGATCGTATCTATTATGTGACCTTACCGCTTGACCTTTTTTCATTGGTAGTTGTAAACTAGTACTACTTATGAGAAGGTATGTAGCATATTTTGAGGTATTGGGAGAGAATGTTCCAAGTTGATGGCTTAGTCTATTATGTTGCATTCGTCTTTGGTGGTGGATGATTGATGCTAAACTGTATAGTTGAATTTAAGTATAGAATGTGGTGGTAAAAATAGTGGCATGAGATTTATGATTTATGTTTTGTCGAATATATTAGTAGGCTTGATGTGTTGAAATATTATGTTCTAATGAGTTATGATAAGTAAGACCGTTCAGTCAAGATCGATTATTGTTGTTACAAAGTTCGAGTTTACTAGTGTTTCTTGATGTTTATTTCATGGTTTACAATTGAGAATCATCCGTGAGGTGGGATCGCAAAATCATGTTTAGCATTAGAATTATGTTTTGAACAGTTGAAGTCCATGAAAGTGGATGTGATGATTTCTTGGTTAATGATGCTAGTTATATTTGAAGTCATCTAATAGGCTTGAATTGTGTATGAAATGGATTAAGTTTAAGTTGATTCGTAATAAAGTATAATGTTGTACGTATGGTGTGTAAGTATGCCCAAGGTGATATAGAGTTGTGGTATTTCTCTAAGACTATTACATATTGTGTGTGGCTAGTAGTATCGTTGAGCTGCTAGATGGAGAAAGACTAGTAAATATTATATGGGCTCTAAATAGCTAGGTTAGAGAGTTTGGTTGGTATTGTTGGGCCTTATTATATGATCTTGATTCTCATAGTAATGAGACATAAGTTTATAGTTCCAATATGGTACGCTATGACCGAAATAGTATGGTTCATCAGAGGCTTGGTGGTATCCATTCTAAGTGTTAAAATCTAAGTTTTTTTTGTTGAAGATTGAGCTAACAGAAATAAGAGTTGAAGCGCTAAAGGGTGTACACTCCAACTATAGGGATACTTATGAATATCCGAAGTAAGTGTTCCAGTATTATGTGATGACTATAGAAAGATATAGTGTATCTTGGACTATAGTATTAATATTGGGTTTTTCACTTCCAGGTGTAGTCAATCAGATTAAGTTGTATGATATGCATGTATTCTCGTATTCCAGACCCCAGAATGCAGTAAGAATTGTTCAGTTTAGAATCTAGTAAGGGATCTCTGAAACATCAGACTATGGCTTGAATCTAAGGGGGAAATAATAGAATCAGTGACTAGATCGGGCTCCCCAATTGTAGTAGTGATACCAGTATGATATTGAACATTATAATGTGAGGGCGAGACTCAAACCATTCTTATCTATGTATTTTTTAGTTACCCCAATACCTATTCGTGTCTTACGTTTTAGTCCTATGATCATAGTTTATGTTCATGTCTACGATACAGAATCACGTGCTCTTCTAGTTCCTAAATGAGGAATTCCAGTTCATTCAGTAGTCGAGATAACATTCAATAAATTTTGGACTCCAAATTGAGGTCATGCAACTCATGACTCATGTACTCACGCTTTATACTGTGCTCAGTTCCCATAATTCATGCTATATTCTTTATGATTGACGAGATTCATCTTATAGTTATGTATGCCCCAATTCAGATCACTTTGATAAATACATGATGTTAATTTGCTATTCCTTCGACCTCAGTTAAGTGTCATGTTTCATATAATATCCTTCCATGCTTCTAGGTCTTATTGTCTAACCTTTTAGTGACTCCTTCTTATACAATGATAGTGGTAATGAGTAAATGTTCTTGTCAATGAAAGATCATAGAATGCTTTTTTTAGATAATAGCATAAGTGTGAAATAAGTTCTGGGGCCAATTCTTTGATAGATGTGATGGTTAGTAGTGTGTGCATGTTCTTAGAGTAGCGCGTGGGAGTTATATTAATAGTGCATTAGAGAATATGTGAAGAATGCCCATATGAGGATTACAATTTGAATCAATGATGTGGTATTTAAAGGGAATAATATAGTTAAGGAAGTATTCGACAAGTGCGCTAAGCTTGAAAGTAAGAAGTTGCATTGCCTAAGGACTGGTAATTCTATCCAAGGTTATGAGTTATATATATCTACATTCCATGCTATAAAAGATCTTTCAATTATCTTTTCATCGATACCAAATTCTCCTAAAACGGACACTCGGTGAAAAAGTTAGAGCATTTTTAGTGTCATCGTTCCTAATTGACTGGCCGCCGCGTCGCGATGAGCCTTAAATTGACAATTGTCAATTACAGTATCTCACCATGATTTCCAACGCATCACGGTGAAGCTTTATACGGCGTTACAATCTTGGATTTTAAATTCCAAGGCCAAATTAGACATTTTCCATGGTCTTAAACCCATCCAAACATGGGGTTTAATACCTAATACACCTAAATACATACATTTTTCCCAAAATTCATCAAGAAATCACCCTAGGGTTTCAAATTCAAACCTCGATTATCTCAAGATTCAACCTTGGGTTTTCAAAAGTGATTGAAGATTTGGAATCCCCAATCCGTAAGATTCAAGAATTACTTGTTTTCTTCAGAAATTAAGGTACGCGAGGTTTTCCTAAAATCTCATGGGGATAGAAATCATGTTTGAAGAATGGGGTTTTAAAGTATCTGAATATAATCATGTTTTAGAAGTTTTGATGGTATTTTTTTGGTCTGTAGGACTTTCCCCCAAATTGATTTGAAATTATGTGTATATATGTACGTATGTGTTCAAAAATGGTTATTCAATTGAGAGCATGAATTATAATGAATCCCTCTCTTTTTATGAGTTTTTCTATCTTTGTATGATATAAATTGTGAATGCATTTGAAGAGCATGATTTGAAGTACTTTGGCTTTCGTTAAAGTTTGAATACAAAAGAGAGAGTTGTGAATGTTGAATATACATATAATGAAAGAGTGCATGGTTTTGCCAAAAGTATATGACCACCACATCTTTGAAGTATTCTTGCTTAGTATTGACTTCTAATTTCGGAACATGAAATCTTTAATATTGTTTGCATGATTGGGTGGTCTAAACTTTGTTTTAATGAAAGAATTAGGCATGATGCATTATGGGTCAGAAATAGGACTTGGAAGTCTTGGTGTGACAACACTAGCGCAGAAAATACCATGATAAATTCAGAATAGAATAGAATGCATGTTTGAAATCAGATTTACAGACTTCATGATTAGAATGTTGCATGATTTGAAATGGTTAAAAATTAGGCAGAAAGAGATGTTAGGTGGTTCCCCAAAGAAGGCATGAGTTCAGATACTCATTTCCCGAAATCGTGATTTGACGATCTGGGTATATCTTATATTACGTTGGGCTATTGTCGTGGGGCGTATCAAAATCAGAGACTCCAACAGTTGCGGCACACTCGCATTGGAGGTTTCCCCGCAGAGTCAATGGCGGATTCCATTTAGCTCGTGAAATATCAGAAAATGTAAGGGAGTGTCACATAACTCAGAAGTAATATAAAGATCAGAATTTACATTGACAAAAAAGGTTTCATATTTTCAAAACGTGCCCATGGTTTTGAAAACCACTTGATGTATAGTTTCTCATATAAAAGCATTTTGGAATACTTGCGTAGTACATCCGTATTGATCTGATTCCACTGAGGCTAAGTCATAGAAAGGCGTAGATTCCTTGTATTAGATACAGTCTTGTATTAATAAAGCTATCATGCTAAGTACATAAGTGATAGAGTGTCAACATAACTCTAAGTTATAGGATAATTTACATTTAAAAAAAGGTTTATATATAAATTTAATGGTTTTGATATATTTTAATGTATAGTATTTTACACTATTATTTTTATATATAAGTTTATATTATGTATGAATTATGAAAATTATGATATTGAGAGAATCTATATATGTATTGAGTGCTAGTATTTATTATATTAATATATGTGATATATATATATATAATGTTTTAATATTATTATATAATAGTTAGTAGTTGTATAAATAATAATAAAATATAAATGAATATATATTAATATTTATGGTGATCGATCAATCTTCATTCATTGATGGTAGGATTATTATTGATAATATCTTACTGAGTCATGATGTTTTTAAAGGTTATACTAGAAAGGGACTTTCACCTAGGTGTGTATTTAAAGTTGATTTGTGGAAAACATATGATACATTTGAGTGGTGTTTCCTTGAAAAATTGTTGACTGACCTGGGTTTTCTTGTAAAGTTCATAAGGTGGATTATGGTGTGTGTGTCTACTGTATCATATTCCTTGCTTATAAATGGAGGTCTTACTCCCCCGTTCCAGGCTAGGAGAAAATTAAGGCAAGGTGACCCTATTCCACTTTACTGATTGGTGATAGCAATGAAGTACTTGGGCAGAGAATTGAACCAGTTGCACTTTAATAGTGATTTAAACTACTATCCTTAATGAAGGAAAATGGACAGTACTCATATTTGTTGTGCAGCTGATTTATTATTGTATTATAGATCTGATTTGATTTCTCTAAAGCTATTGTATGAGGCATTACAGAGATTCTCAAAGGCTTCAGGTTTATGTGCTAATTATATAAAAGTGTTATCTATATTGTTGGAGTGAAGGATAGAAAAAAAGGAGAGCATCATTAACTGTCTAGAATTTGGAACAGGTGCTTTACCATTCACGTATTACGGTGTAGTTGCCTTTGAAAGAATCACTACCAGAGTTACATATTCGTCTGCGAAGCTCCTCTCTAATGCAGGGAGATTGAAGCTCATAAAGTCTACTTTGTTAGGGAGAACATATTGCAACGCCATCAGCAGGGTAAGTTATATTAGTGTTTGCAGCTACTCAGAAAAATAAGTAATTTTTTATCCAATAGATGTACTTAGAAGTACTACCTCAATTTCCTGGAACTGACTGAAAGAGTATAACCTTGCAGAGGTCAATCCATCCCAGATTTAAGTTTATACTATGGCTAGCTGTGCAACAAAGATTGGCTACTGAGGATAGGTATCAATGTACATCTGGAGTGTGCTTTTTGTGGCTTATATGATGAAACTTATCAACATTTATTTTTCGGGTGCAATGAAACCTGAACACTCTGGAGCAAACTCTGTGTATGGATTATCTTTAATAGGCCTATTCAAGATTGGAACATTGATCTAAGGAGATTGGAACATTGATCTAAGGTGTTAAAGGAGATTGCAATGCATATCCATATTAGACGTCGAAAGAAATCACAATGGCAAGAGATTCTACAAAGGCTGAGTACTTTACATTAGCCATGGAGTACCTATGTTTTAAGGGTTAATATTATGTAGTTAACATTAGGATCACCATATAGGGTAGTAGATAATCCAAAGTCTGCTACTGAGCTGTTATGTACAAATTTTGGTTATTTTAAAGAAAATGCTCTATTTAACAAAAAAAATATATTTATATATATGATACAAAGGAAGAATATATATAATAATATTGATTACGAAGTGAACCAATCATATATCATAAGAATAGCTAAACCTGAAAGAGTTGACCTAACAACCTAACTCTCATAAGGATTACAATGTAAGGAAGGGAACTAACTATATCATAACAAGGGCCTCTATCTTAGTGAGGCCACTCAGAAAATGACCAAACAATGATAATTCTTACCATAGTGATGAGCGAAGGAATCAGACATGTACCATCAACCTCAAGTACCAATCCGTAACTAGCCTTCCTTGAACCAAATGAAACAGACAAATAGTATTATCCGTACAAGAATAATCTAACCTGCTAGCCCAGACAAATAATAACCTGATTGAACCCACATAAGCTGGGAAGGTACATGCTAATATTCCTCAAACAACAACCTTAACCTGTACCAATATAGTCCCCATAAGACTGATTGAAACGGTGGTAGGCAAAGTAAAATTATGGAGTGCAAGGAAAATCCCATACCATTAACAAATCTAGTGCCATAATATACCAAGTATATACACCTCCTACAATTCAAAAATTCATGCAGATAGGACCTAAAGGGACCATCCTTCTCTGATACCATGACTAATCCAATGAAAGAGCCGATAGGGGACTTGAGGTGTCTGTTTACACTGCCTGGTCGCAAAGTTGGACTTCCAATACCCAACATCACAAATCTGCTCCATCCAGTAATATATATATATATATATATATATACACACACACACACACACACACATATATATATATATATACAAAATATCATAAGGAATGCCAAACATGAATGAGAATTGATTGAGTGAAAGTTTGTAAATCCTTTTCCCAAGATCATATTTAGAACCATACAATATAGTAATGTAGGAAGGTCAAAATCTCTCTCGATCAATGAGAGTAAGTAATGGTAACATTGAGTGGATAATATATAGATCAGAAACAACATTGTTCTAAATTTCCAAAGTAAAATAATTAGTTTTAAAGATCATAAGTCATTAATAAAGAAGACAAAACTTATGTTTAAAGAATCAATTTTTGAGTTAAAAAATGGGAAATAGTCCTTTTTAGGAAAATAGTAGTTAAACCGAGGTTTCAGTTGGAATCGTTCCATTAATCGGTGTAAATGTGCCTTAATGTATTCATGCCATCACTAGTATCCAAACAGTATCACTTCGACCATTTAAGCATCTAAAAGTTAAGTCACAGCTCAAATCAAGCATAGAGAACTAACCCGGCAACCAACTAGTATCCTAACCATATCCTTAGGCCCAATATATAACTTAATAAGATATTAATGTCAAAAACTATGAAACTAGGGTAAACAAGGGAATTAAACTACTAGAAGGATCTAATCGAGGAATGTCTTCCCAAATACTAAGTAATATCATAAGTCCTTTACTAAAGGATGCATTATGCCAATATGTGGTTATAAGTCTTTAATGAGGTGTGATTGTTGTAGTCTTAAGATATATTCAAGGCTAAGGTTTAGGTTATATTTCTATTCTAAATCCCTTAATTAGTTCAAGTCATGATATATGTATTTATAAACATAACATACAATTCCTACCTAACATGTAAAATTTATAATACATAATCTCTTAGAAATAAGTAAACCGACACCTAAATTGATGTTGAACCACAGTCTTAAACTGTCAAAAAATCACCCATATTTTCTCCAATATATAAAAATAATATTGCACTATCAAAAATTTTATTTAGATGTTAATACGATTAAAATGATAACCATGTTACAATATAAAACTTTTGACCTAAAATTGGGTCAAAAATAGGGCCGTGGGGGCTCAAAAATAGAATACCAAAACCGAATTCATCACAAAGTCCCTTGAAGGACAAGGAATGCATGCTCAAAATTTAAGCAAAAACGAGTCTCAAATCAAAGTTCAAATTAAACTAAAAATAGTAAAAATAAGAAGGAAAACAAGAACTAAATAGAGGATTTAAGCCTAAAACATACAAAGAAATTAAGGGGAAATGACTATCTCAAAGTCCTCTACTCAACCCCAACTCTAGTTTTTATTTTGCATGATTCCTTGAGCTACAAATAGAATTAATGGAAATTTAGTACTTGGAAAATGAATGAAAATAAGGGAGACGACCAAAAAATATGCCAAAGGGTTACTCATTGCGATCCCGATGACCCCTGGCCATAGTTGCAACGCTTGAGAGAGTAAATCATTGTTAATGCAATGACCAGTATTGAAAATACAAATAACAAGGGAGATTTGTCAGGTCTAACCCTTCATTGTGAATTGTCACGATCCAAGACTACCTCCTAGTCATAACACGTTGCTTAAGGCCACAACTAACCCCAGCTAACCCATGAACTTACACAAGCTATAAATACTAAAACAAAGATAGTAAAATTCTATGCCCAAGTCATTTAAGGAAATATCTAAATAATCAATTCCATAACAAAGGGGTCTGAAGCACACCAGTCAAACATAACCAACTGTCTGACTGTCCCAAAGCCTCTAAACATTATGAGTTGTTAGGACAGGTCCCCAACTAACTCGGACTACTAAAATAACATAAAGTTAAATACTATAAATCAATATAAATAACATAACTTGTTGTCACAGCCTCGTTTGGGGTCATGATGACACCTACCATATCCTACCGGTAGGTAAGCCAATACCGTAACCCAGAGCTATAGCAATGGGTTACATTGGTGATGTGCTAGATTTTTGTAGCACATTGAAGATTTTTTAACTTGAAATAATTATAAGTTCTTCAGTAATTATTGGTGCTTTTGATGTTATTCCTTAATATTTTTTAGGAAAGTCAACGATGGGTGGAAAACATAGGTAAGATGAACAAAATAAATAAAATCTGGTACAAGTGAGTGGATATGAGTCTGATGGTATTTCTTGCAAGCCGTCAGAGATGTGGTCAACTACCAGAAAAAAGCATCAGGACGAACAGTGACAAAAAGTTGCTACATGAAGGTGACGACATTATCAATATGTCGTCATAAGTGTGGTAAGCCATCAGAAGATACCGTCAAGTGGGACAGAACATTGTGAAATAAGCTGAAGGTCTGACAACATTTGCTACATGCTGTCACTCCTCTGGTAAGATGTCGGAGAACATCGTTAGAGTAAGGCAGAACAGGTTAAGAAGGAATAACTTCTGATGACATATCTGAGACGCCGTTAGAATCCTGACGATCAAAACCAATATGCCGTCACCTAAATACGAGCCCAGCTGTGATTTTGTTATTTATTACCTTAATTAGGATTTGGTGCAAACAACATATTTTAGGGAAGAGAGGCACGTAACATTGCTCTCTTACATCAATTATTCTTCTTGTTTTTATCAACTATTTTTGGGTTTCTACCTTGCGATTCAATAGAAAAAACTACTTGTTGTTTTTCATAGAATCGTAAGTTATCCTTATCATTATGAATTCAAATTGTGATTTCTTTCATCAAATCATGAGCGACTAATTCCATTATCTGGGGTTATGGGATCCATTGATTAGGATTTGAGATGATACTAGGTGTTTAGCGGATTCAAAGAATAGTGGAACATCTTGAAATTCTGTTGCAAACATTAGGTTTCTCCCTTAGGTTTTATTTAATTCTAACAGAGAAATACACTAGAGGACATGAGTTATCAACAAGAACTTGGAAGCTACCAACCTTTTGTTTAATGATTAATGTCGTAACTGGATTATTCTACCTGAGATAACATCCTATTGGAAATAGATAAGTTATCTAAGTTTGAGAGAATTAGATAATAAATTATCTGGTAAGGTCGAGAGATAAGTCAGATAGCATAATCTTTTGGGATATTTTGCTGTTCTAATCATTCTTAGAATCTCTAGCATTACCTAGTATCTGTCAATTCCCGAAACCCTTAGTGAACATAACTCTTGTTTCCCATTTATATTAATTACACATTAATATTGAAGTGACAACATTACTTGATACTTTCAAAACCCCCATCTTAATTTTATGTTTTCGTACCATTTATTTGAATTGAACTTGTAGCTATAACTTAAAATTAGCTTAATTACCACTCACATTGTTCCCGGCGGATTCGACCCCTACTCCAAAGTTTGGTAAATATATTGACGACTTCCTTACACTAATTTGAGGTGAAAGTTGAGCATTATCAAAAATGGCGCCGTTGTCGGGGAAAAATTTGGCGTATTGAGTTGGTTTGGAATTTTAGCCTACTTGCTTGAATTCAATCTTGTAAAAATTTATTTTTAGTTTTCTTTTATTTCTGGTGTAAGGTAGATTTTTATTCTAATTTACTTATTAATGTGGCATCTTGGAATGAATGTGAGTTTGATTGTTGGAAATCTTATCAGGATGATCCATGTCCATATTGTGATGGACATCACTTTTGGCATAACTGTAGATATGCTCCCCGAAGAGAGATGTGTGCACCATCTCCATCCTACCGGGAGTATAATTGTTCTTTATGTGGTGGTAAAGATGGACATTGGAGTGATTTCTCAAATTCCCCCTCCCCCTATTGTGATAACCCAAGTTCTAGTTCTTCTTAGGAGTATGACAGGTCTGATGGTCAAGAAAATAAAGAATACAAACTAGAAAGAGTGACATTTAAGCTATGCTTCAACTAATGTTGGATCATATAAATACAATGAATGATACCATATGTGACATATGTTAAGACATTAGGGCATTAAATGAGGAAAGAGAAAGGATAGAAGAGATGGATATGGAGGTCAGTCAACCAAAACACTTTTCAACATTATGTTTAGATGATATCTTGTCTGTGGAATTATTTAAAATAATGTAAGAGTGTGACGATGAAGAGAAAGATTTCTATATTGATAATGAGCTTAATGTTTATCAACCATTGGATATTTACCAATCAACCGAGCCAACCATGACTGATGATGCCAAGATTTAGGGAATAGTGGTAAAGGCAAAAGAAGAAGCCAGGCCAATCACTTATGAAGACTCTAGCCCAATTTAAAGTAAAAATGTTGAGAAGATGAATAAAAGTGAGTGTGTAGAGGATAGTGTAAATTTTGAAATAGGATTGGTTGGACCACGCTCGAAGCATTTTTCAACATTATGTTTAGATGATATCTTATCTGTGGAATTATCTAAAATTGTGGAAGACTGTGAAGATAAGGAACAAGAATCCTATATTCTTTATTTTACACTTGATAAGCAAAACAAAAACACACCTCACTTTAAAGCTGAGTTGTTTACCATTCATAATCCATTACTCGGCTTTTTAATCTTTGTACCACCTCCCTATGAACGAGGAAAGAATATGGACTCTACGTTGGCGGTGAAATTCATATTCTTAAGATTGAGGAAAAAACTGAGTTAGGTTGTGCCGCGACGTTAAACTAGGTGCTTCTTGGGAGGAAACCCAAGGTATTTTGTTGTTTGTATTCATATTACGTGATTGACATCAAATCTTTGCACCCATGGTGCCACAGGTATGTTTGTAACTCTCTTGTTTTGATTTGAAGTGTCGGGAATAATGCATGATATTAAGTTGAGTGTGGGGCTACTTGTGGGTGTTGATTTCCTACTCGGGTTTTTTTTGTCGTACCTCTTTTCTGCGGGGTCTTGCTCCTTGTAGAGACGACATGTTTAGGCGTACTGTGTTTTGTTTTGTGATGTGTTGTGGTTAATTGGAACAAAAATAAGTATCTAGGATAGTTGACATATTTTTGTTCATTTTTGAGACTGATAAACACCACTTCGTTGATCTGTTTTATAACTATGTGATATATATTTATGTGTGACGACTATACATCTTGTTATGGCATTAGTACTAGTGACATAATATCCACTACTAAACAATCACATGAATCAGATAGGTAGTAGCTTGTGATGCACCTTTGTGCCATGTGTGTGTGAGATACTACTTAGTTCCCTTTGTGTGTTCAATCCAGAACTTGCCCGGTTAGTCTTACTTTGGTTGAAAGATAGGGGTTAGGAAAGGAACATAGGTCGTTGTTGATATTAGTCCACTTTTAGCCTAGCTGACCTTCCCTGTTATACATGATATCTCTTGATCCCTATTTTGAGCCTGAGTTTACCATTTCTTTCAATGACACCTATCACCTTCCCATTTAGATCATAATGAACCTGTTTTGGCCTTGGTCCTCCTTGGACACTATGCACCTTGACTTAGGAAAATAACCTAAGTTGAGGGTGTCCATCATAGAAGTGCGTGATGTAAAATCGGTATGAAGAAAGGTAGAATAAATGGAAAAGAATAAGTGAAAAGGAATAAAAAACTGAGTGGTGTGGAAGAAGAATAAGAAAAGAAAAACAATGAAAAAGAAAAGCCATATCCATCCTGAATAATATGTGATCAAGATATGGATAAAAAGAATAAAAAGGTTAAGAAGTGAATCCCAAAAGTTAGGGTAGTGCCAAGAAGGATTAGTTTCTCTAAATGCCATTGAATATCATACTAGCCGTTAGACTACATTACAATCCAAATAAAAGACATATAGTGACCCTAACTTACCTATCTGGACACCTTGGTAATGAAAATAAGGGCAAGCATATGGTATTTGACATGTATTGATTGGAATTTCTTTCTGAGAGTGAGTGTTTTTGACTGTCTCCGCATTGACATGCTTGAGTTCATATAGGAGTGAGGAGGGACTTCTTTGTTTTAAGGGTACATCGGTTGCATTGCTATCTGTTTACTTGTTTTGGTAGTGTAACTTGTACATATGCATGGTTATTGTTGCTGAATTGATGCCATATCTTGATTCCTTTGGGTCACATTGTTAATCTTCATTGATATGCTCAGTTGGATTTATAAGTAATTGAATGCAGAGAGTGGAATGAGTGTTGAGTAAAACTGGATAATCAACTGTGATAGGTATCTTATGTGCCTCTTGGTTAAGCATCATAGTATGGTGTTACGTAGTTCCTTAAGGACAAACAATTGTTTTAAGTTGAGGTTGTTGATGTGCTGGATTTTTGTAGCACATTGAAGACTTTTTAACAAGAAATAATTGTAAGTTCTTAAGTAATTATTGGTGTTTTTGATGTTATTTAGAAAGATTTTGTACGAAAGTCAAGGATGGGAGGAAAACATAGGAAAGATGAACAAAATAAGTAAAATCTAGTAATAGTGAGCTGATATGAGTTTGACAGCATTTCTTGCAAGCTGTTAGAGATGTGGTAAGATACCAGAAAAAGGTGTTAGGAAGAACAGTGAAGAGGAGTTTCTGGATGAAGGTGACGACACTTATAATATGTCATCACAAGTGTGGTATGCCGTCAGAAGATGCTGTCAAGTAGGATAGAACATGGTGAAATAAGCTGAAGGTCTGATGACATTTGCTACACGTCATCACTCCTCTAGTAAGCTGTCTGATGACACCTTCAGTGTGAGGCAGAACAGTTAAGAAGGCATGACTTCTTATGGTGTCTTCTGACGACATATCAGATATGCCCTTAGAAGCCTGATGATCGACACCAATATGCCATCACCTAAATCCGATCCCAGCTGTGATTTTGTTATTTTATTACCTTAATTCAGATTTAGTATAAATAGCATCTTTTAGGGTTTTTGATTGATTCATAATTCATCTATCAGACAATTAACCTAGGGAAGAGAGGCACATAACATTGCTCTCTTACATCAATTATTATTCTTGTTTTTATCAACTATTTTTGGGTTTCTACCTTATGATTCAATAGAACAAACTACATATTGTTTTCCATCTACTCATAAGTTATCCTTATCATTATGAATTCAACTTGTGATTTTGCTCATCAAATCATGAGGGGCTAATTTCATTAGCCGGGGTTATGGGATCCACGAACTAGGGTTTGATATGATACTATGTGTTTAACAGATTGAAAGAGTAGTGGAACAACTTGACATTCTATTGTTTTAACTGAAATCTAGTAGTTGCAAACATTAGGTTATGCCTTTGATTTTATTGCTTCTAACGGAGAAATAGACTAGTGGACATGAATTATCAACAGGGACTCGGAATCTACCAACGTTCTGGTTAATGAGTAATGCTGTAACTAGATTAATCTACCTGAGATAAAATCTTATTAGAAATAAATAAGTTATCTAAGTTCGAGAGAATTAGATAATAAATTATGTAGTGAGGTCGAAAGATAAGTCAGAGAGTATGATCGTTAGGGATATTCTACTATTCTAATAATTTCGAGAATCTCTATCATTACGTAGTATCTATCAATTCCTAAAACACTTGGTAAACATAGCTCGGGTTTCCCATTTATATTGATTACAAACATTAATATTGAAGTGACAACATTACTTGATACTTTCAAAACCCCCATCTTAATTTTATATTTTCGTACCATTCGTTTTAATTGAACTTATAGCTATAGCTTCAAATTAGCTTAATCGCCACTCACATTGTTCCCTGTGGATTTGACCCCAACTCAAAAGTTGGATAAATATATTGACGACGACTGGCTTACACTAATTTGAGGTGTAAGTTGAGCGTTATCACTTGGTAAGAATGTCCAACGTGGAGTCTATATATGAACATAATATATAACAACAGCATTTCACAACTAAGGATAACCGATATTCAAACACAAATCCCACGACCTGATTGTATTAATACAAGGGCTTCAAAACTTACCAAGATAAATTTACAGTCCCAGAATCTAAAATTTCTTGAATAATCTCATATATTTGTCTGAAAAGAAAAAGACAAATAAGGAAAGAGGGGAAAGAGTTAAACTCTATCTCCAAGACCCCACCCTATCTTCAAATAGTCATCTCATACGAACTAGCTAAACGGCGGAAACTAGAACCTTGGTCAGCCCCAAAAAGGTACAGAAGTGTAGTATGAGTACCAAAAAATAGTTACTCGGTAGGCATCGTCGGCTAACTGAGCAATATAATGTAAAGACGATATAAAGTAAAATAAAATCTTCAATTCAAGGGATAGGATTGAATCTGAATATTCTTAGATACCACTGTAACAACATCTATACAACTAAAGCAATAAGATGACATACTATCTATATATACTCCATAATATCCATAACAACTGAGTATCATTTCGAAAACGTAAAGCAATATACACAATCTCAAAGAATCTACTTGCCATAATCATCATTATCCATCTTTAGAACATACACTCAAGAACTTACCACGACGTCCCATACCGCTGAGAAGTACACAAAAGAGAGGACAACAAGGAACTCATAACGGTATCCCATACCACCGGACAGAACACAAAAGAATATCAAACAAGAACTTATCATGACATCTCATACCACTGGAGAGTACACCAAAGAATACAACCAATAATGCAATAAAACACAAGTACTTCATCAATTTACCAAAAACCACAGGTAGCACAACACCACCATAGCTCATTACCAAAATTCACTTCCATATACCCATACCGTAATTCAACATAAAGAAAGAAACATTGTCGGCATAGGCAGGTAATAATTAATTCTATAATTTATTAAAAATATCGCAAAGGCCATACTAACTAACCTTATTTTTCTAAATGTCAAAAGATTAAAAGTCTTAAAATCACTAGTCATAAAATTTGGGAAAAACTACAAGCCACCTATTATATAGATTATTCAACTATCATAATGTCATTCTTTAACTAGCATCATCATGACATGAGTAATCAACTATGCTATCTCGACTTTACATGTTAGAAGATAATTTGACTAACGATCACACAATACTAGATCCATCATCACTAAGCATGTCACAACCTTAAGGATAAGTTTACATATGTTAATCAAGTAAAGTCCAACAAATAGTTTACTAGGTTTCTAGGTTCACAATAATAATCATATATTTTAGAAGTAGCTATGTGATTATATATTTTAGAAGTAGCTAGTTATCACATAAACCACCAGACTAGGCAAGATTCCATAATATAACATCGTATTCAAGTCAGGTATGTATATTAGGTACCTTGAATTTTCTTATGCAAGTTTACACATACCGCTAAGCCTTAACTCAATATTAGGCAAAAATTTCCTCTAGTAGCTAGTTTAGCATCAACAATGATCGCACCGCTTACATAAGGAATTGAAACAAAAAATGAATAACAATTTAGCAAGAGAGACCTCATACTTTGAGAACATAGGCAGTTGGCTCCACATAGCCTAACCTAACAAATATTAAGGAATAAAAAAAAATTTCCCCATATGGCATCATAATATTCTTACCTCTTCTATATTTATCGGGAAGCATTACAATATCAACATATTCTTTCGGATTCATCGAGAATCATCATAATATCTCACATTCCTCTGGATGCAAATCAGGCATCATCATAATATCATGTATTTCTCTGTATTCATCGGGCATTATCATAATATCACACATTCCTCCGAACTCGAACTGGGCATTATCGTAATATCACATATTCCTCCGGACTTGAACCGAACAACTTCATAATATCATATATTCCTCCGAACTTGAACTGAACATCTTCATAATATCATATATTTCTCTGGACTCGAACCAAGCATCATAATAATATCAGATATTTTCCGAATACAACATCATGAATCTATATGCATAGCCAAACCAATAAAAATACATAAAAGATGACAATATATGAAAAAGTAGGGATGTGAGATAACACTTTTCATTTTATCTTACTGAGAAGATCCACACGTAATATGAGCATCAAGAAGAGAATGAGTATTTTTCAAAAGTGCATAGTAATCACTTAACAAGGGTATTAAAGTCATGATCACCGGATAATCTGATAATCGAGTGCAACCATTACAAATCCTACACATATGTATATAACTAGGACTATCACCACGTATCTAGGTTGCTAAGCATTTACTTAGTCCGAGACTAAGGTGGGTCAAATCCCACTTCTAAATCTTGAAAATGACAAGCTTAATAGTATATGTCTAGCTTCTACCCAGAATTAGGCTAAGTCATCCATAATCATTATCAATACCGCAATTTAGCACAACAATACCGATATCACCATAACATAGTTATATAGTTACTCATTCTCTATTACATTAACGAACTCCAAGACTAATCTATATTTCCTAATCTCCATATCCATGAAACACTACTTTATAAGTCTTAGTCATTTTTTTATACAACTAGTTGCACTATAAGTCTAGACCTAGCATAGTCCAAATCTTAGAACATAATCTATTTTTCTTAGTAACTGCAGTCTTAGTTCAGCATTAGAAGCTATTTGCATTTACAACAAGAAATGGCAAGAAACATAGTAATTCTCATCAGTCCATGGTGTAATTCTTCTTCCCCAATTAAGAACCCTTCTACATTCAACTTGTTCTGAAGTTTCTCAAGCCAATTTAACATGCCATTAAATCATTTAGAACAGGTAAATATCCTTAGTGGTGCAGCAACAATAAAATGAAATATTCAGGAACTGCACTCATACTTCACAGATCACTACTAGAAAGATAAAACAGACAGTAATGACACATTGAACCACATCAACTTTTCCTCCTTAGAAGACATAGAAACATACTCTTAAGGTTATCCACCAACATCATTCTCAAGTAACGTCTAAATTCCCTGCCCCATGTCACAAGATATCAATGATTACATGACAAACAAGCTCAATCTATAGTATGGGTAAGCTTAACCTACCTTGAATCCAAGCAGCTCATGAACGAACGAGTTTCTCCTTTCCTTTTTGAGAAGTTTCCCCTTTCACAAGCAATGCTATCAACAATATAATCTAAGAATTTGAATAAGAATGAATATACCAATTATAGCACCATTGTTCCATGGGATTTAAATGGACACCAGAACCCCAATTGGGTTTCACCCTTCGAAAGGAGTTTCCAAGAATAACCCATAGCCTAATTATCTTTAAGGAGTTAAAACACTCAAGTAATTTGACTCAATAACCTAATTTTGGAGCTATAGTTGACCCATAATAATTTATGATTTTGAGTCAAGAAACCTTGAAATCAATATCAAATTAGAGAAATTCTTACCTTAGATTTGTAGCAAAATAATGGATTATACTAGTTACAAAGCTCCTAATCAGTCTACAAGACCAATTTTTTGAGTCATGAATCTCCTATGGCTGCTAGGGTTTTAATGGAAATGAAGAATGCCTAAAATCTGCAAAAACCGACCCCTTTTATAAGATCTTAGATGGGCCCGTGAAGTCAAAAATTGTTTTTGACCTCCCGGGCTCATTAGAACTCCATTTTTCGCAAATGAACTATGAACCTCACTAGATTCAGCAGTCCGGACGCATTGGTGAAGTCATATTGTTTATACGAGATTGTTTAGGCCACTTTTGTGTCCCAGACCCATATATTTTGATTTTTGACTTTTTTGAATAATAGGTCGAAATGAGCTCGGGTGTTGTGGGATCCGAACCAAGCGTCTATATATCATAAAATTGATATTACATAGTTGATAGAACAGTCAAAATTTGCATCCAAAAGTATTCTACTGAATTTTTTGCTCGGCAGCCATTTGGAATCGACGAAGATGTCAAAACTAAAAAGTGATTTGAAAAACAAAACGAATCGTTAGGTAACCAAACTATCAATTCCAGCAAGTCACTAATAAATCGGGACAGCTATAGAGGTGCTCTATCGGCAAAAATAGGAAAGAAAATGACAAATGACCTTAAGGGTCATTACAACATCCACTACTAAGAATCTTTCATCCCTGAAAGTTACAGATAAGCAAGTACCTCAAGTCTCGAACAAGTAATGGTACTGGGCCCACATCTCACTCTCGATCTCCCAAGTAGCTTCTTTTACTAGGTGATGTATCCATTGAACCTTGACCACTGGAATATCCCTAGTATACAGTCGACTCACATCACTAAACAAATCAAGTACGGGCTTCTCCATTAAGGTCAACTGATCGTCCAATTGGATCGACTCCCATCTATGCACATGAGAAGAATCTAAAATATACTTCCACAACATAGATACATAGAAAATAGGATAGACAATGGAAAAGTATGATGGTAGAGATAACTTATAGGATACCTCGCTCACCACACAAAGAATCTCAAAAAGACCAATACAACGAGGGCTAAGCTTACCCTTTCTTCCATAACTCATCACACCTCTCATAGGTGAAATTGAATGAACACATAATCACCCACTCCGAATCTCAAGGCATGGAGTCTACTATTGGCATAGGCCTCCTGCCTACTCTGGGATGCTCTAAACCTATCCTGAATTACCCTGAATCTATCTAATGAGTCTTGAACAAAATCTGTACCACGAGGTCTAGCCTCGGATGTCTCAAACAATCCTATAAGAAAATGACACCTGCTACCATACAATGCCTTATAATGGGCCATCTCAATAATCGAATGATAACTTTTGTTGTAGGAAAACTCTGTCAAAGCTAGTTACTGATCCTAGTGACCCCCAAAGTCCATAACACAAGATTTGAGCATATCCTCAATCTCTTAAATAGTTCACTTGGACTAACTATCTGTCTGTAGATGAAAATATGTATTCAAATCCATTCGGGTACCTAACTCCTTCTAAAATGCTCTCCAAAACCTCAAAGTAAAAATAGAACCAGGATTTGATATGATAGACATAGGAACCCCATGAAAATAAACTATCTTCCAAACTTAAATATAGGCTAATCTCTTGACATTGAAGGTTATCTAGATAGGAATAAAATATGCCAAGTTGGTTGAACAATCCATAAAAATCCAGATAGAATCATGACCATGGGAAGTACGATACAAACCACTAATGAAGTCGATGTTGATTATTTCCCATTTCCACTCAGGAAAGTGCAATATCTGAGTCAATCCACTAGAACGCTGATGCTCGGCCTTAACCTGATGATAACTCAAGCAACGAGCTATGAATTCTACCGCATCTCTCTTCATACCATCCCATATATATAATTGCCTCAAATCTCTATAGATCATGGCCGTACCGGGATGAATAGAATTTCTAAAACTATAAGCCTTATGTAGAATAGACTTGATCAGTTCATCAAGCCAGCGAACACAAATACGACCTTGAAATTTTAGAATACCATCAAGATCCACAGTTTACCTCTTATATTCACCACTAATTGTTTGGACTTAGACAAAGCACAACTTGTTATCCTCATATTGATGATCATGAATCTGCTCAAATAGCAAGGACCTCACCTCCACATAAACCAAAACTCTCGCTGGATAAAAGATATCAAGTTAAACCATCAAATTGGCTAAGGACTGAATGTCCCATTTCATGGGACTTTGAGAAACTGATAAATATTCCAAACTACCCATACTTACCACCTTGTGACTCAAGGCATCCACTACCACATTAGCCTTACCCGGATGATATAAGATGGAAATATCATAGTCCTTTAGCAACACAATCTATCTGTGCTGGAGAGCATCAAGCTCCCACTGGGTGATAAGATGATAAAAAGAATGATAATCAGTGAAAATCTAACAACATACACCATAAAAGTAATGTGTCCAAATATTGAGTGCTAAAACTACCACCGCCAACTCCAAATCATGAGTGGGATAGTTGCACTCATACACCTTATGATTTCTAGATTCATATGCAATGACACGACCATCTGCTTCAAAACATATCCAATACCAACACCAGAAGTATCAAAAAATAGTCTTAATACCTCGCCCTCAACTGTAAGAGCTAACATAGGGGCGGAAGTCACTTCTAAAATATCAACTCACACTCCTTGAACCATCGATGCTATACGACTCTTACGACCTCAAAGGACCACAATCTATTGCATGACCTATATCTGTCGTGAGCGTTGAATAATAATATTGTAATAAATGCAAAAAATAGACTAAAATGCCATAAGGTACAAATTTTGAAATATTGGTAAATAATAACATCTGATAAACATTGAAAATTTGAATACTGGATGAACTAGTCTAGTCTAAAATGCCACTAACAGAACTATATGAATGTGGAGTTGATGGGACAAGCCCTCAACTAACTCTAACTACTGGACAACTGATAAAGTGATAACTGAAATAAAAGCATGCCCTCGATAAATAAGGACTCACTACTAAAACTATTTCAAATAATTGAATTTGTCTATGCTTAGGAACCTAAGAGTATGAACCTATGATATGAGATATCATAGCCCAAAAAAGAGTACGCGTCATTATATGAAATGTACTAGTATGCAAGATGAGGTAGGAACCATATGCATATACAAATAACTGACTGGGTAACATCACTATAACTGAATAAGAGTACATGTATAACTAAAACTGATGAAGCACTGAATATGCAAACTGTGCACATATCTTATTTGTTGTGCCTGAGATTATAGTAATATTGGATACTGACTTCTGATAACCGAAAGAATACTATAGCTATAATACTATTAATTGAGTGACTATTTTTGATAAGACTGATTTTGTGGAACTGTGCTGAGTGCCATACTGAGTTGTGTGACTATGTATGACAGTTCTAATTCCGTAGAACAGAACAAAGTTTTATACGAAGACTGAAACTAAAACTTTGGGAGGTCATGATTTAACCAACATGCCCCTTGTATGAACTGATTTAGGGTCCAACCCATAACCTCAGCTGAAAGGGTGTCAGTGCCATGCCACAGGATAAGAAAAGTGTTGAGCCAGCCTCATCTGGCAGGTGCTCTGAATGAGAATAGTGGTTACCTCAATTGGTAGGTAAAGCACCTCATCAACCCTCAACTGGCAGGTTGATGTATCAACCTATACTGGCTAAGTTGTTTTGGAACACAAGGACTGTTTCTAAGGATCACACCCTATGTTGATAAGTGATCCCTATCCTTGAGTTCACTCGGTGCTGAATCCTACTCTGAAATGAATAGACACTGAACTGATTTCTAAATTATTCTAGGATAGATTGAAATTTATTGATCGTGTTAACTAACTTAACTTGAATGATTTCACTAAGTACTATAACTGGTTGTGTGTTCTGAGTTCTATTTGTTGACTCGATATACTAACTGCTGTATTGATTGAATACTACTATACGTGATATCACTGAGACTATTCTGAGATACTATAATTCTAGGTAAATAGCTTGATTTATCCGGTATTATATACCCCTAGACTCGATAACATGAAAAGTAATGCATAGCTTGATCTTGAAAAGTATTACAATGTTCATAACGCATTCATAGAGACATTTTATCAAACGCTTGTAAGATATAAGCTTGCACATATGGTAGCATGTCAGATTTCCCCATTTAATCCACATGTGCAATTTATCAAACACTTGTGGAACATAGTCTATGCACATAATACTTATCAACATGTCGGCATCATGATTTCCAATCCTAACTCCCAAATTCGATTGCTTTAACATGCATTGACATAATACTACACATATGTCAAAATAAATTTACATGAATCTTGTAATAAATCATGAATTAGAAACGCAATTAACATCATAATCATGAATACATTCAAACGAAACATGGAATTCATGAAATAAATAAACTTGAAGTTTTAAAATAGGTTCTTGAACTCCAAGGGTGGAAGGAAACCCTTGTATGAACACCTAACATACCTTGATGCTTTAATTCATGAAGATTGATTGTGCGTTCTTGAATCATGAATTTGAAATTTGATGCCCTAAGGTTTTGTTCTTGAGAGTATTTGAGAATAATGAGTGAAATTTTCCTTTAGAAAGACTTAATTATATGTTTTAGGGCTGAATAGGAATGGGGAAATTGACCTAAATACCCCTCTACATGCTGAATTAAAAGAGAAAAAATGGAGTCCTCTGATGCCCAGGCCAGCGTACTGCATTAATGGTATCAACGCAATGACTAACGTACCTCATCAGGTTCACGGTGGTTCACTGGAATTGTACTAAAAATGGGGAAAATTATCTATCAACATGATCGGCGATGCGACGCATCAAGATCGCGTTGACCCACTATTTTGTTCATCTAAAAATGGTTCAACCGAAGCTCGAAAAATCCAAAACTCCCCCAAAGTTACCTACTGATATTCCTAATCATGAATCAACCTATAAATCCATATTTTAAGGTCATAAGGGTTATGAAATAGGATCACAAACTTACGAAGGCCAAAATACTTCTACGTATAGACTCTTAGCTGTAGTATCTAAGTCTTGGACATCTTTTAAAGCTCTAAAGGACTAAGTTAAGCTTAGAATTTTTGTGCGGTCCTACAATATCTCCCCCTTGGGAATATTCATCCTCGAATGAGTCTGATTATACTGAGAAATGCTGATGGATTGAGTTTATACTTTGAACATGCAAATATGATGTATGGAATACACAACTAAAAGTACTGATAAGCTGAGTTTTCATACTAAATATACATATCTGATCCATGAATACCTGGCTGATGTGATTCAAAAATGCATGACTGAATATACAACTATAATGGATACCTAGTATATAACTATAACTAAACATGGAACTAAGCTAATCTAAGGAAGATTGTTACCTTAAGATAAGAATACTGATGAGGCTGAGATCATTTACTGAACATGCAGGAATGGGAACATAAAAACATAACTTAGTTTGAAATATGATACATGAACTGAATATCATAAACTGAGTTGATTCCTTGGATACTGATGATAGGCGAATTTACGCACCTATATCAATATATTTTGCCCATATTTTAGCCTAGTTTTGAGAACTAATTATCTATTTCATACACTTTTAGTCCTTTTTCCTGTAAATGAGCTAACAAATGTGATTAGGAAAGTTTCAGGTATAAATGATGCAAAATACAGCAATTTATGGCTTACTTGACGCAAAAGAAAGCTCACAAACGAGATGGAAAGGAGCTGGACGCATAAAGGACTAAATCTGCTGCATGGAAAATCTGTCCCGGGCTAAAACAGCATTTCTGAAGACTTTGGGGACTTACAGACACAAAGCTGGATTTTTGCCATAATACATTAACCTAGTGCAATTAGGTTATGTGTTTCATTATTCTATTTGGATTATAATTTTGTAACCTTACCCTAGTACATTTGGGTCAAGGATTTCATTAGTATATTAGGATTTGGTTATTTATTTCATTAGCTTAGTAGGAGTAGGATAGGAGTATTATAAATACCCTATCATGTTAGAGATTTTAAAATCACATTCTTACAATTCAATTAACTCTTCACTTAAGACATCTTCCTACAATACATTCTTAATTCTTCATTCTTCTATTCTAAAATTCCACAACAAGAGAATCGTTACTTGCTACGGAATCACCAAAACCACACGCCTAACACCTCTTTTACACGCCTTCCATCATGCAAAACGTGATATCCTTCGCATTCATGGGTAACTAAATCTCTTAGTTGGGGTTATGGAAGCCGAATGAGTTACTATCTATTGCTATGAGCTTGTGAGTTCAAGACACGTATATTGCTTATATCATTATTCTCTTCATCTTAAACTACATTCTTTGCGGTTCAAACACAAGAACACGCCATTCTAACATCTAACTTGTTCGAGAGAAAGGTTATTTGTCTAGAAAAGAAGACGCATAGACCAACGCCAGGCTAACATTTAACTTGTTCGAGAGAAAGGTTATTTGTCTGGAAAAGAGATAATGTCAAGGTAGTAGGACACCCTTTCCTATTAAAAAGCTAGTGCCGTACCTGGACTAACCTCTTGGAGAATTTGTACCGCTAGACACACTTTAAGCTCGAGAGAGTTAAAGTGAAATAGTCCTTGTTTAGGTCGAGAGACGCTTGGATTTACCATCGACTACAATTCTCTATAAGCAATTGCATGTCAAGACTCTACACACTCATAGCCAATAGAGACGTATACCTCAGAAGGTGGACATAACCCCAACGCTTCAATTCTCATTGTTTACAACTAACGTGACAATCTTTCTCTTTTTACTTTATTATTTTCAGCTTTTATTTCATTACTTTGGTTACTTATTACAATCCCCCCATTCTTACGAGACTTGCATCAAAAGTCTATTAATTTTACTTACTTGTTGACCAAGCTATTCTCTGTGGGATCGATACCCAACCCAGGTTGGGTTCTATATTTGCTATCGACCGCTTTACACTCCTACGAGAGCTGTAGATTGAGCGTTATCAAAAATTGGCGCCGTTGCCGGGGAATACAAGTGTCAATCAAGTTTGTGAAAATTACTAGACCCTTTGGTCAAAGATTCTCGTACTTTTACGTTTAGTTTTTGTTTTTGTTTATTGCAGGTTTTTCTTTTAGTGCATGCCCCATACTAGAAGTTCTGGTCAACCGTTATTACCAATCAATCCGGAACCGCAACGAATTAGAAGAATGGAAGCACAAGCGGAAATCGACAGGATGGCTGCTCAACACGAGCAAGCAAGATTAGCTGCTCTTGCCGCTGCTCAAGTCCAACAACAAAACATTGATAATCCTGGACGAGCAACAAATCCTGACGATGAAGATTTAGGAGATGACGAGTTGATCAACCCAAGGCATGGTGCTGAAATGGCAACACCTGCCAACAGACGAGGTCGACAAGCTCGGTACAGATATGATCGCCAACCTTTGCAACCAGCTTTCGACGATGATGATGATGATCTTGATGGTGCCGGAGCCACTGGAGCTATAATTCCACCACCATTAGCGCCCGGAGCCAAGTTCAACATCACTAGCACCATGATTCAGTTATTGCAACTAAAGGGATTATTTGGTGGACTAGCAGGCGATGATCCGAATATGCATCTCATCAACTTTATTTCTACATGCAAGTCTTTTGACAATCCTGGTGTTGGTCAGAATGCTATTCGATTACGTCTATTTCCATTGTCTCTGTCTGGGGAGGCAACATTATGGTTAAATGGGCTGAATCCTGATTCTATTACAAATTGGAGGCAATTGAGAGACGCTTTCCTAGAAAGATTCTTTCCGCCATCCAAGAGGGCTCAATTGAGAGATGAAATCAGCAACTTTTGTCAGCTTCCATCTGAAGCTCTTCACGAAACATGGGAGAGGTTCAAGACAAAGCTAGCGAGATGCCCAAACCATCACATGACCAATGTTCACCTCATGGAGATCTTATATAGAGCCTTGAATTCAGTAACTAAACCAGTGGTGGACAACGCAGCTGGAGGTTCTTTTATGGACCTCACCTTTGGTCAAGCAAGCAACATGCTAGATCGTATGACGAAACAAAGTAGAGCTTGGCATACCAGGGATTCTGAGGTAGCAAGCCCCACTTTATCTATTAGCATGTCTGCAGACCAAAGAAGAAGAGAAGAAGAGCGTGATCAAGATATGGCGCCCATGAAAACCCAAATGGATCTTCTTACAAAGCATCTATTGGGGAAGACTGAAAAAGTGAAAGCTATTGCGTCAAAAGGAAGAGACGAATCTGATTCAGAAGAGGAGGCCAACTACTTGAACAATCAGGGGGGTTTCCGTGGGAATGCCCAAGGAAACCAAGGTCGGAACTATTATGATAAATCTGGAGGTAAAGACCAAGGTAGTTGGAAGAAAAATAATGAAAATAGTGGTTTGTACGTTCCCCCTGGTAGACGTGATACCACCACATCCAATTCTATGGAAGACATGATGGCTAAGTTATTGAAAGGAGTGGAAGCGACGAGCGCGGGAGTTAAGGAGGTGATTGACGATTTGGCCTCCATGAAGCAATTAGTTGATTCTCATTCCACTTCTATCAAGCAACTAGAGCAGCAATTCAGTCAACTTTCAGCAGCACTTAACCAAAGAAAAGCCGGCACCTTGCCTAGCGATACTGTGCAAAATCCAAGGACTGATGGGTCATGCATGGCCATCACTACGAGGAGTGGTAAGGTGCTGGAAACTTCAGCAGAAGGCAGGCAAGTAGTTGACCGAACAACAGACATGGACGCCACGCCTAGTGACGCCACTAGGGAAGACGCCGCAATATCCACTCCCAACGTCAAGGACGTGTTGCCTAGTGACGTGCAGCCTGAAAAAAATAATAAACGGAAGCAAGAGGAGAAGAAAGCCATGGAAAGAACACTTCCATACCCACCACCACCTTTTCCACAAAGATTGAAGAAGGTGGCCGATGACACTAAGTTCAGCAAATTTATGACCATGTTGAAGCAGCTAACTATTAATGTCCCATTGGTAGAGGCACTTGAACAAATGCCTGGGTATGCGAAGTTTATGAAAGATCTTTTGACTAAGAAGAGGGCAGCAAGCTATGAGCTGAAAGAAGATGTGCATCATTGTAGTGCAATAGCTACCCGATCCATAGTTCAGAAGAAGGCCGACCCCGGAGCTTTCACTATTCCTTGCACCGTCGTATCTTTGGACTTTGCTAAAGCATTATGTGACTTAGGAGCCAGCATCAACTTGATGCCATTATCAATCTACAAGAAGTTGGGGTTAGGAGATCCTACACCAACTAATATGAAGCTTGTTATGGCGGATAGGTCGGTAAAACGACCGGTTGGTATTCTATGCGATGTCTTGGTGAAGGTATCTTCATTCATATTTCCAGCAGACTTTGTCATCTTGGATTGCGAAGCAGATTCAGAGGTTCCCATAATCTTGGGACGCCCTTTCCTTGCTACGGGAAGTGTGCTCATAGATTTGAGAGCTAATGAGCTTTCATTCCGAATAAATGATGAAGTGGTGCGCTTTGATGTTTGCAAATCAATGAAGCAACCCAAAGATCTAAGTGTATTTTCTGTGGCTGATGTTGTCGTTGATGACGAGGATGAGTTACTTGCTGAAGAGCAAATTCTTGATGATCCTTTGGAGGTTTTGCTCATGGAAGAAGATGATGATGATGCTGAAATTTCTGAAGATGATATTTGTGCTCTATCGGGATTAGGAGCATATCGCTATCCTCCTAAGAAGCTGGATCTTGATCTCAAGAATCGACCCACACCACCAGCTAAGCCATCTATTGAAGAACCACCCACATTAGAATTAAAGGAGCTGCCAAGCCATTTGAAGTATGCATTCTTAGGAAGCGGAAACACTCTTCCAGTCATAGTGGCAGCCGATTTAGGTGAGCAACAAGTTGCAGCTCTTATTGCAATTTTACGCAAGTATATTAGAGCTATTGGATGGACCATTGCGGATATCCTTGGTATTCCACCTGGGATTTGCACTCATAAAATTCAGCTCCAAGAAAAGTGCACACCCACCATCGAACACCAAAGACGTCTAAACCCACCAATGCAAGAGGTGGTGAAGAAGGAGATTATCAAGTGGTTAGACGCAGGAGTTGTGTATCCTATTTCTGATAGTACATGGGTAAGCCCAGTACAATGTGTTCCCAAGAAAGGAGGTATGACGGTGGTTGCGAATGCAAAGAATGAGCTTATTCCACTCAGGCCCGTCACTGGATGGAGAGTATGCATGGACTACCGCAAGCTGAATTCTTGGACTCTCAAGGATCACTTCCCCATGCCATTTATGGACCAAATGCTAGATCGATTAGCGGGAAAAGGATGGTTTTGCTTTCTTGATGGTTATTCAGGTTATAATCAGATTTTTATTGCACCAGAAGACCAAGAGAAGACAACGTTTACATGCCCATATGGTACGTTTGCCTTCAAACGTATGCCATTCGGGTTATGTAACGCACCAGCCACCTTTCAGCAATGTATGATGTCTATTTTCTCTGATATGGTAGAAGACACTTTGGAGGTATTTATGGACGACTTTTCAGTTGTTGGGGAGTCTTTCGAAGCATGTTTGGTGAATTTAAGCATGGCATTACAAAGATGTGTAGAGTTCAACCTTGTGCTGAATTGGGAGAAGTGCCACTTCATGGTAAAAGAAGGAATTGTTCTTGGGCACAAGATCTCCGAAAGAGGAATAGAGGTTGATCGCGCCAAAATAGAGGTAATTGAGTAGCTACCACCTCTAATTTCGGTGAAGGGAGTTCGTAGTTTTCTTGGCCATGCTGGGTTTTATCGTAGATTCATCAAAGACTTCTCCAAAATTTCTACTCCATTGTGCAAGCTATTGGAGAAAGATGCGAAGTTTGACTTTAATGATGATTGCTTAAAGGCATTTGAATGCCTTAAAGAAAAACTCATTGAAGCCCCTATCATGGTAACACCAGATTGGACGCTCCCGTTCGAAGTCATGTGTGATGCTAGTGGTGTAGCCGTTGGTGCTGTTCTTGGACAGAGAAAGGAGAAATTATTTCATCCTATCTACTATGCGAGTAAGGTCCTCAATGAAGCCCAAAGGAACTACACCGTCACTGAACAAGAGCTATTAGCGGTTGTGTATGCGTTTGAGAAGTTCCGTGCCTACCTATTAGGTACTAAAGTGATCGTTCATACAGACCATGCAGCTCTTAGGTATCTAATGACAAAGAAGGATGCAAAACCAAGGCTGATTCGATGGGTGTTGCTGCTGCAAGAGTTTGATTTCGAAGTCAAAGATAGAAGAGGTTGCGAGAACCAAGTGGCTGATCACCTATCTAGACTTGAGAATGAGTATGTGGCGCAATCAGAAAATCAGATTGGCGATGCATTCCCTGATGAGGAGATACTAGCGACAACAATGGAGAACTTACCATGGTATGCCGACTTTGCAAATTTCGTGGTGAGTAATGTGTTACCTTCCAATTTATCTTACCACCAGAAGAGGAAGTTTATGCATGACGTTAAGCACTATTATTGGGATGAGCCTTATTTGTTTCGAAGATGCGCGGATGGTATCATTCGACGATGTATATCCCATGAAGAAGTGCCCACTATATTAGAAGCATGCCACACTTCGCAAGTTGGAGGCCATCATGCAGGGAATCGAACAGCAAGAAAGGTCTTGCAAAGTGGTTATTATTGGCCTACAATATTCAGAGATGCACACGACTATGTGAGAAGGTGTGACCAATTCCAACGTCAAGGTGCTATTTCAAAACACCATGAAATGCCCATGTCCAAAATTCTGGAGGTAGAACTCTTTGATGTATGGGGTATTGATTTCATGGGACCATTCGTGAATTCGTTTGGAATGAAGTACATCTTGGTTGCTGTGGATTATGTGTCGAAATGGGTTGAAGCTGTAGCATTGGCCGATAACGAAGGAAAGCGTGTTGTAGCGTTTTTAAAGAAGAATATCTTCTCTCGCTTTGGGGTACCTCGTACTATCATAAGTGATGGAGGATCTCACTTCTGCAACAAGCTATTCAAATCTGTATTGGCCAAGTATGGAGTCAAGCAACACAAGGTAGCTACGCCTTATCATCCCCAAACTAGTGGACAAGTAGAGGTTTCCAATCGTGAGATCAAGCAAATCCTTGCCAAGACGGTCAATGCGAATCGGAAGGATTGGTCTCGGAAGCTAGATGATGCACTATGGGCGTATAGGACTGCATTCAAGACACCCATTGGTATGTCACCTTATCAGCTAGTTTATGGGAAGGCTTGTCATCTACCCATCGAGCTTGAATACAAGGCATTATGGGCATTGAAGCACTTGAATCTGAATTGGGATGATGTGAAGAACCTGAGGTTGGAGCAGCTGAACGAGCTAGATGAATTCCGTCTCCATGCATATGAAAGATCAGATTTATACAAGGAGCGGATGAAGAAGTATCACGATCAGCGGATTGTTCGACGACACTTCCAAAAAGGTGACATGGTACTACTCTTTAACTCCAGATTCAAGCTCTTCCCAGGTAAGTTAAAATCAAAGTGGTCTGGTCCATTTAAAGTCACCCACGTCTACTCGTCTGGAGTAGTCGAATTGGAAAATAATGAGGGTGTTATCTTCAAGGTGAATGGCCAACGTGTTAAGCCATATATCGGTCCTCTTGACTCGATGAATGACATGGCCATCACTTATCTCGACGAAGTCTAAGTACTCGAGATTACTACGTCGAGCCACGACAATAAATAAGGCGCTAGATGGGAGGCAACCCTTCGTTTTATTGTTTTATCGTTTTGTCGTTTTAGTATTTTTTTTTTTTTCTTCTTTTTGATAAATGAAAATCCAAAAATAAGAGTCGTGCCACGACCAAAACTAAGGCGCTTGGTGGGAGGCAACCCATCGTACTAATCGTTTTCATTTGTTTGAGCAAATATAGGTGTAAGAAGTATGCAACGAGGAGATTGATTTCAATTGACGATTTGGTCGCATTGTATGGTAAAGTCGGTAAGTTAGGAATGGTGATGCATAAGGCTATGGATTGAGCCTTTCTCACGTCATAATAGGCTTCGAGAAAGGCTAGGCCTTGGTAAAAATAGGTCACGAACGATGCACAACCTATTCTATAGCCTAAGGACTCGGAATCTAGTGTGCAATACACTATGCGCCGCCTATTCCTAGGTGTGCTTTTGACTATGCGCCGCCTATGCTATGGCATTTGAGATACTGAGACCAAATGCCATACCATATGCGCCGCATATGCCTATATATGCCATACTATGTGCGGCGCATATGTCCCATTATGCCATGGACAATGCGCCGCATATACATGTGATATGCCGAGGGATATGCGCCGCATATAGGGTGATTTTGTCCCCAAATCCGATTGTAAATGGGTCATAACCCGACCCATACTCCTCCTATATAAAGGGGACTTGGTTTTTTATCACAAACACATTAGAAGTAACCCTAAAGGCGCCGCATATCATCCCAAATCCTCTCAAATTTTTCTTCCTTTGTTCTTCCAATCCACAACAACTTCTCCACAATCTTCAAGCAAGTAAGTGCTCTCTTATTCTTCATCTATTTATCGTAAGTACTACTTTACTATGCTTATTATAAAATGCTAACTCATGAGAGATTGGTGGTGATGTTCATGTGTGTGGATAATTGTTGCAAAATCGTGTGATTGATTATATACGTATGGAATTCATGACTTGTTTCCGACTTGAATTTTGTTTCAATGGCATTGTTGTGATACTTGCTGAACATATGTGGCCATGAATATTGATTGAGAGTGTTGTTTGGATGCTTGCATGATTAACCATCCCGGCCATCGGGATAAGGTTATAGTGACTATCGACTTAGGTGGAGGTGTTTGTTGTTTGAATAGCAATTCCATGTGGTAACCCCTATGTTGTAACGTTGCTATATACACCATGCAAGTCGTCCAAATGGCTGCTCATGAGTGATGTAATACTGATTTTCTTGTCGGAATACAATCCTAAGACGTATGTCGACGACGTCTGAGTACTCGACCACGTTCACTTCACCGATTTGTGCCAACAAGATTAAGTGTGGGGTGGTACCCCTAATGCTTGCATATAGATTGTCTAAAGTGTGATTGTGCTGCATCTAACATTATTTCTAGTCTCAGGTTCAATGGCACCGAAAGCAAGGCAAGGCAAGGAGAAGGCTACCACGACCCGCAAGGACAAAAAGAGAAGCCGAAAAGACCAAGGCGAATCATCTTCCGCACACCTACCACGCAGAATGTTTGGAATCAAATGGGTTCTTGAGGAAGAAGCCAAGGCATGGTACAGCAGCAACAAAGAAAAGAAATATGTGCACGTCGACTTAATCAACAAGGAGACCTTAGCAAAGAAGGAGCCGCAACTGTTGGCTAAGATAATGGCTTTGAAGCTGGATTTCATCTTCCGTGACATGGGAGAGTGCAATCTTGACTTGACAAGAGAGTTTTATGCCAACTGGTCGCCAAACACAACAGGCCACGAAGTCAAAATTCGGGGCCAAGTGTTACAGCTTACAGCGGATTGGATCAACTCGTTTCTAGGCCTACCTTCGGTCGACACTGCACCATACAAAGAGCTGTACAGCAGGCCTCCTTACAGAGCTATAAGACACACGCTTTGTGGAAGCAGATCGATGGCAAGATGGGGCAGACATAAGGAAACAGGCCGTCACAACACATTCCCCTATGCTCCACTAAATAGGGAAGCAAGAATCTGGATGCGCATTGTCAACTCATGCCTCATTCCTGGGACGCAATACACAAAGATATCGAGAGATAGAGTGTGTCTAGTTTATGCATTGATGACAAATGTCCCTATCAACTTTGGGGCAATCATTCGATCGACCATGAGAAAAGCCAGACTCCACAGCAGGTCCCATTTCACATTCGGCAATTTGTTGACAGCAATGTTGCGGAAGGAGGATATAGAAGAGGAACCAGCTGACCACAAACTCCCACATACCCCAAACAAGGTTGACCTCACCAAGGTCAAAGATGCTGAAACAACGCATGGATTCAACCTTACCACTGCGGAGAGACACGCTCGTGACGAGAGTTTCTTCCGTCATCTCTATGGCATGACGAGATTCACTATGATGAGTGGTGGACGTATTCCAACTGCTGAAGAGCTCCAACAGCTGGACCACGACTACCCAATGAACAGACATGCCCGGGAGATGTGTGGAGTGGGAGTCTATTTCGAGGAACCTCTTGATGATGATGTGCCAACTGATGATGATAGACGCTTGCCTGATTCTGATGCTGAGGAGAACTCTGACGACGACTCTTACGATGACTCGGACGAAGGGGGTATGACCCCCGACATTGAGGAAGAGTCCGACTAATCAGGTTCTTCGACTTTATTTTCCACTGAGGGCAGTGTCTAGTCTAAGTGTGGGGTGTCGGCAGAATCTGCATGCTATGTTTGTATGTTTGCTCTTGTTTATTTTGTTTTGAGTCGAAATTTTTTATTTTTTTTGTGATTTTTTTCGTGTGACGTTTTTTTATTTTTTAAGAGTAAAATTTTTCTAGCTACGCATGAAATTATTTGGATAGGCAGCATGAGATTAGAACAAGAGTATGTGCTACAATTGTGACTATTGAGACATTTAGGCTCTAGTTGTGACTCATCATGTGATATTGTGTGATTCGATTCCTTCACTTGTTGGGTCGAGAGTCTATATTACTACCAATCAAGTCGACCATGTGCCTTGTGTGTGTGAGATTAATAGTATATTCTATGTATGTGGCTGATGCTAGAACTTGCCTCGTATGTATGCAAAGCGAAAATAAGGAATGTAAGTTTAGGATATGATTTAGGTATTTCTTTGGCAACCTATACATGTTTACCATCAGTTTTACCTACCCAGGTAAATCATCCTAGTTAAACCCTTTTGAGCCTTTAGCCTATTTCTTTGACAACCTTGTATGTAAGCCTAATCTATTTCTTTCAAGACCATAATTTGATCCAAATTCCTAAGTGCTTTAAAGTGAATAAGTCATGTGACAACATAAGAGGAAATTGGGTGAGTATGATGCTTTAAATTGTAAAGGTTCTTGAAGGTGTTATGAAAAAGAGAAAAAAATGCTATCATAGGAGGTACGTTGTGAAAAGAAAAAGGACAAGAAAGCTGAAAAGTGAGTTGTGCTTAAAATTGAAAAACAAAAGATGATAACAAGGGTGGAAAAATAAAATAAAGAAAGGTTGAAAGAAAAAAGTGTCAATGATACAATGTGATGTATTAAAGTGCTTAGGAACTTAGTCACTATTTCTGGCCAAAATAGTCCTACCCATCCCTTAGCCTACATTACAACCATCTAAAGACCTACTTGATCCTAATCTTAACATTCCGACATTTAGTAGAGTACTACATTAAAGGCAAGCTTATGGTCATTAGTTGCTACATGTGAATTCTTTGTGAGAGTGAGTGCAAGGATACTTTGCTACCCATGTTTGAAAAATATGCTATATTTGTGAGTGATTATGGGTGCTATATTGTGAGACACACATGGTTGATGAGTTTTGGATAGTTGTATATGATTCTATGTACCTTAACGTTTGCATGCGAGTTGATCACCATCACGAGTCTATGCTTGAGGTTAAATTGTTTCTACTTATAATCGGAAAGCTACTCTTCGTTGATAATTGTTGTGCTTGTCTTGAAGAATGTTTTGTGTTGTTTCTGTAAAAACCTTAAGTCAATGCTTAGAAGGACATGATATGTTGTTCGAGGACGAACAAAGCTCTAAGTGTGGGGTGTTGATGATAGGCGAATTTACGCACCTATATCAATATATTTTGCCCATATTTTAGCCTAGTTTTGAGAACTAATTATCTATTTCATACACTTTTAGTCCTTTTTCCTGTAAATGAGCTAACAAATGTGATTAGGAAAGTTTCAGGTATAAATGATGCAAAATACAGCAATTTATGGCTTACTTGACGCAAAAGAAAGCTCACAAACGAGATGGAAAGGAGCTGGACGCATAAAGGACTAAATCTGCTGCATGGAAAATCTGTCCCGGGCTAAAACAGCATTTCTGAAGATTTTGGGGACTTACAGACACAAAGCTGGATTTTTGCCATAATACATTAACCTAGTGCAATTAGGTTATGTGTTTCATTATTCTATTTGGATTATAATTTTGTAACCTTACCCTAGTACATTTGGGTCAAGGATTTCATTAGTATATTAGGATTTGGTTATTTATTTCATTAGCTTAGTAGGAGTAGGATAGGAGTATTATAAATACCCTATCATGTTAGAGATTTTAAAATCACATTCTTACAATTCAATTAACTCTTCACTTAAGACATCTTCCTACAATACATTCTTAATTCTTCATTCTTCTATTCTAAAATTCCACAACAAGAGAATCGTTACTTGCTACGGAATCACCAAAACCACACGCCTAACACCTCTTTTACACGCCTTCCATCATGCAAAACGTGATATCCTTCGCATTCATGGGTAACTAAATCTCTTAGTTGGGGTTATGGAAGCCGAATGAGTTACTATCTATTGCTATGAGCTTGTGAGTTCAAGACACGTATATTGCTTATATCATTATTCTCTTCATCTTAAACTACATTCTTTGCGGTTCAAACACAAGAACACGCCATTCTAACATCTAACTTGTTCGAGAGAAAGGTTATTTGTCTAGAAAAGAAGACGCATAGACCAACGCCAGGCTAACATTTAACTTGTTCGAGAGAAAGGTTATTTGTCTGGAAAAGAGATAATGTCAAGGTAGTAGGACACCCTTTCCTATTAAAAAGCTAGTGCCGTACCTGGACTAACCTCTTGGAGAATTTGTACCGCTAGACACACTTTAAGCTCGAGAGAGTTAAAGTGAAATAGTCCTTGTTTAGGTCGAGAGACGCTTGGATTTACCATCGACTACAATTCTCTATAAGCAATTGCATGTCAAGACTCTACACACTCATAGCCAATAGAGACGTATACCTCAGAAGGTGGACATAACCCCAACGCTTCAATTCTCATTGTTTACAACTAACGTGACAATCTTTCTCTTTTTACTTTATTATTTTCAGCTTTTATTTCATTACTTTGGTTACTTATTACAATCCCCCCATTCTTACGAGACTTGCATCAAAAGTCTATTAATTTTACTTACTTGTTGACCAAGCTATTCTCTGTGGGATCGATACCCAACCCAGGTTGGGTTCTATATTTGCTATCGACCGCTTTACACTCCTACGAGAGCTGTAGATTGAGCGTTATCAGATACATGCCAGTACATAAGAATGGTCATACGAATGAGATTGGAATAAGAGAGTCAATGATATTGGGTGTATTTATACTCCTAACCATAACTTATACATTTTTATCTAAATTTAGATAACAAAGTGCCTAGTTTTTTATGTTTTTACTCTAATTCTATGTAATTGAGCTAAACTATGTGATTAGTATAATTTCAAGTATTTATGAGGTAGATGAAGACATATTGTGAATATGGAATACGGACGGCGTATGACATAAGAGAGACTAGCAGTCTGGACCAAATCTGGCGCCTAACAACTATGTCCAAGACTAGTTTGTCATTTATAATTAGTTCAGGAACTTAGAAGGCAATTATAAGAGAAAAGATTATTCAAAGTCTTAATACTGAATTTTGATGCATTATTCAATTATTTTGTTTTCTTCAAAAAGAGGAGTATGAGGGCTTAGCCTGGAGAGAGAGAAAAATATTTTTTGTCTTGTTTACACTACACACTACGATCGTTTTCTTGTTTTTTGTATGATGAATATATTTATGATGCTTTTTATTTTATTCATGAGTAGCTAAGTTTATTAGTTAGGGTTGTGAAAACCTTGTAGCATACAATTTATCACGTTGGGTTTTGAATTCGTTATGCATTGATTTGCTTACATCATACTCTCTTCGCTTATCTTTAATTCTCGTGGTTGCAAACATAAAGGATATGCCTTAAAACTCAACATGTTCAAAAGGAATGTTGATGTTTGGAAAACAGAGTAGTGACAAGAAAATAGGATTACCAACCCCTATTTCATAAGTTAATGCTTTAGCAGGATTAACTACTTGGAGATTTCATATTTTTTTTGGTAAACGCTTTTGATTCGAGAGAACTAAAGTGAATTAGTCCTTGATGGTTAAGAAACAACAGGATTATCTTATTAAATACAATACGTTTCTCTGTAAACATGATGCATGTATGAATTTGTAAAGCCCATAGTTAGAATGTATTGAAAACTACAAGGTGTACATAACCCTAGCTTGCTATTTCTCTGAATTTGAATACTAGTACACATATTTCATCTTGTTAAACTGAAACCATTAATTTGTGAACTGAATCAAATCCTCCATATTTATTTTACAAAAACAAATAATTCAAAGTCAACTAATCTACATACAACTTAATCGCACCATATTCCCTGTGGGATTCGACCTCAACCTAGTTGGGTTATATATTTGACAATGACCGCTTACTCTCTCATAAGAGAGGTGTAATTTAAGCATTATCAGTCAACTTATGAGTATTCATTACTCTAACTGGATCTTGTTACGTGATGAGAAAATGGAAGGGTTAGGAAATGAATGCTCAGGGGTTATAGTGTATCTCCACCTTGGGACATTATGTCCCTTCAAGAATGATGACTTGGCTGAGATACTGAGGAAAAGATGAGATGATGCACAGGGAACCTACGAACTAAATCATGACTGAATATCTGGGATCTGAAAATGAGGGATGATACATAAACTAAGATGAACTTGTATCTACCAGAATGCTCCATTATGCAATGGTTATATTCATAAGACTTTGAATAGAATGACTGGGTGGAAAGATAGGAAACTATACAAACTTCTCCGCTTGCTAAACTGAATTGTTGTTTTTATGGACTTACTCATACTGAAAACTTATACTCAACTAGAGCATTTCTTAACATTCTTCCTATAAAATTCTACTGACTTTAGAGAGCAAGGAAATCTTGGCATGATCTGAATAAGATATCTGAATAAGAAATCACCACGTGGCTATAATTCTATAATATCGTGCAGGGCCTACAAAAGATCATATATGTTAGAGTTATTATGCCTTATGCACTTCAATTACTAACTTACGATCTTTACCACTTTACTTAATTATTCCCTTAACTCGAATTTCTATTTCAACACTGCATTTCACTTAAGTCTACAAAAAATATTTACATGGGCACTGATAGCCCTACCTACTGAGGTCTGTTCTACACTGAATTCTTCGACTATGTTCAAGCCTACTCAAATCACTGAAATGCATTTAGCCACTTACACATCATCATGACATTCAAGCCTAGTATCATAACTACATCCTCGAGTGAAATAAGAGTGCAATAGTGTATCCTTAACATGAAACATCTACTCTCTCCCCCTTAGCTTAAAGTCATTATTCTAAGTCTGTGAACCACTTAATAAACTTAAAATCAAACTTAAAACACTTTACTCTAGAGCTTGAGATATAATAATACTCACAAACACTAAACTCATTCTGAAGGACTACACCTGATAATGTAAGGTACACTGCTAGTACTTTCTTCTGATACCCGATTCTTAGCTTTCAATTACCCTAACAATGATCATATAGCAACCTCAACACTGACTAACTTAGAATTTTCAACTCTTCTTTATACTAGTTCATTCAAAAAAATTCAAGCTTAAATAAACTGAAATTAAGGTACAACCCCTTCATTTAATGATTGGACCATCATGAAACTGGAACGGAATGAATCTATTACTAAAATCAACTGAAGGGATTTTTTGAAATACTATAACCGAGCAATTTTTGTATACTCGTCTAGCTAGAATAGATTTACTTACTAGGGTAGGCACTAAAAAAAGGTTATATTAAGATTTCTAGTCTGACTTTAAAGTTGACTGCAATGTAAAGAGTTACTAAAGACAAAGAAGCTCCTATATCTAATAAGGCATAAACATGTAAATAGAAGAACTATAATGTACCAGTGACCACATCATGGGACTTTACTGATCCTTTCTAGACTGAAGTGCATAAAGCCTATTTAGGTACTGCCCATCGGTGGCTTTGGATTTATCACCCTACTGATTAGGGTGATCGAACTGAGATGAAGGATGATTTTATTGACCATGTGAACTTGATTGAGGAAAATCTATGAATCTATGGCCTGGCTTTCTACACTCAAAACATACGTCACTGCCAACCCTCCATATATCCTTATAATTCTTACCACATTCCTCACAAGGTGGATGGGAACTGCCACTAGTCACACTACCCTATATTTGAGAGCCTGGTGTCCTATCGTGACTGTCAATCTTTAACTTTGGTATTGGCACACTAGCTGAAGCTGGAGCTGGAATTAAGGATTTTGGGTTAAACTGGGAATGGTTACCACTCTTTAACTTAGGCTGAGTGAAATAGAAGCTACCTATTTTAGATTTTTTCTTTTCCCTTTCTCTCTCCTAATTATTAGCCTCTTCTATATACGGAGCATGGACCATTAGCCTTTATATGTCAAACTTCTTAATAAACGTCACAGTTCTGCATTGCTTAACCATACTATCTCACACCCTAGATACAAACTTGAAGATTCTAAACCTACTGTCTACTTCTACATGGGGAGCATACTTGGCTAACTAAGTAAAATTGAGGGAATAATCTTTCACACTCATGGTACCTATTCTAGAATCGATAAACTCTAACACTTTGGCTTCTCTCATCTCCAAGGGAAAGAATCCATCTACAAAAAGCAGTAGAAAACTCTTCTCACTCTATGGGTTATGCATCTGTACCTCGGTTTACCTTTCACTTCTTAAACCACGTTTGAGCTACATCTCATATCTGAAAGGCAGCTAACTTAGCACTCTCAGTGGAAGTCACTCTTATAATATTTGTGACTTTCTAAACCTAATCAAGGAACTCCTGTGAATCTTCTTCTGACTTAGATCCTGAGAATAAGGGAGGATTCATTTGGGTGAATTCCCGAATCCTGGTTGTAGCAATATTGGCCTCTGGATTGGCCTTAAAAGCCGTTAGCGTTCATTTGGAGCTGCTATAGAATTACCTAGTGTAGTGAATGCAGCTCTAAATTCTTCATGAGAGACATGCTCATTCAGGGGATCTGCTTCAACGGGTGAAGGTGCTGGCTAATTTCCTATTCTCAATCCGTTGTTCTCTTTGGAAGGCATGTTATGTAGCAGAAGTAAGAAAGGATTAGACTGAGAGTGTAACTTAATCTCATGTTCACTGGTACGGTATAAATACTGAAAGAAGGGAACTTTTACTAAAATGCGTCATAGTCTCCTCTTCATAAGTGTGACGCTCTACACACCTATGCAAATGACTCTACTAGATGTGCCTTTCAGAATCCCTACGACTCTATTGAACCTTAGGCTCTAATACTAAGTTTGTAATGCCCTGAGTTTGTACTCCAAATACTATAAAGTACTTAGGATCCCGAAGTACCATAAGATAACCCATAACTGATATTTGCTAAGAGCATTACGTAATTATACTGTAATGAATGCAAGAAATAGGCTAAAATACCATAAGGTTCAAATTCTAAATTACTGGTAAATAATAACAAATGATAAACATCTAAAATCTGAATACAGTCTGAACTAGTATAGTTTGAAAAGCCTCTAAAAGGACTATCTGAATGTGGAGTTGATGGGAGAAGACCCATGCCCTTGATAGAAGAGGACTAACTACTGAAACTGTTGTTGATAACTGAGTCTATCTATGTGCGGTCAGGAACCTGAGCATCCGAACCTATGATATGAGACATCATAGTGCAAACAAAGAGTATGCATCAGTACGTGGAATGTACCGGTAAGCTAGATGAGGTAGGCTGATATGCATAGATTCATATGCATGAACAAATAATGGACTGGGTAACATGACTATAACTGAATCACAGTACATGTATAACTGAAATTGATGAAACATCGATTATGAAATACTTTGCACTTATCTATATATGTTGTGTTTGAGATCATGTAACACTGGATATTGAGTTCTGATAACTGAAAGGCTGATTACTGAGTTCATTGTTACTATAATACTATTAACTGAGTAACTGTTTTTGATAATCCTGGTTTTATGGAACTGTGTTGAGTTCTATACTAAACTTAGTGACTGTGTCTAAAAGTCCTGATTCTGTCAAATTGAACAAAGTTGTATGCTAAGACTAAAAATAAAACTGTGGAAGGTAATGATCTAACCGACATTCTTCTTCTCTGAACTTATTTACAATCAAATCTATAACCCCAGTGTGAACGGTGTCAGTACCGTTCCATGGGTAAAGACACGGATGAGTCACCCTTATCTTAAAGGTTCTCTAAATGAGAACGGTGGTACCCTTAACTGGTAGGTAGATCACTTCATCAACCCTCAACTAGCAGGTTGATGTCTCAACATATGATGGCTATGTAGTTTTAGAACGCAAGGAATACTTCTAAAGATCACACCCTCTACGGTATGGTAATTCTCCATCCTTGGGTTCACTCAGTGCTGAATCCTACTCCCAACTAAATAGACACTTAATTTATTTCTAAACTATTCTAGGCTAGACTTAACTATTACTGATCATTTTAACTGACTAAACTTGACTAAGTTCACTGAATACTGTAAATAATTACGCGTTCCGAGTTCTATTTTCTAACTGGATATACTGATTTCTGTACTGACTAAATACGATAATACGTGACATCACTGAGACTACTCTGAGTTACTGTAATTCTAGGTAAACAACTAGATTATCAGGTATTAGATACGTCCAGGACTCGATAGCATGAAAAGTAAAGCATATCAGGATCTTGAAAAAGAATTACAATGTTCATAACTCATTCATAGAGACATTTTATCAAACACTTGTAAGATGTAAGATTGCACATATGCTAGCTTGTCATGATTTTCCATTTAATCCCCATGAGGAATTTATCAAACACTTGGGGAACATAATCTATGCACATAATACAAATCAACATGTAAGGATCATGATTTCCAATCCCAACTCTCAAATTCGAGGGCTTTAACAGAATTCACATAATACTACACACTTGTCAAAACAAATTTACATGAATCTTGTAATAAATCATGAATGAGAAACCAAATTAACATCATAATTATGAATACATTCAAACCCAATATTGAATTCATGAAATCAATAAATTTGAAGTTTTAAAAGAGGTTCTTGAACTCCTAGGGTGGACGAAAACCCTTGTATTAACACCTAACATGCCTTGGTGCTTGAATTCGGTAAGATTGATGGTGCATTCTTTAATCTTGAATTTTAAATTTGATGCCCTAGGGTTTTGTTCTTGAGAGTATTTGAGAATAATGAGTGAAATTTGCCTTTAGAAAAGCTTCATTACATATTTTGGGGACTGAGTAGGAGTGGGAAAATTTACCGAAATACCTCTCTAGACTCAAAATTAAAATAGCAAAAACTATGCCCAATGACGAACAGACCGAGGCATCACATCGAAAGCATCAACGGGATGACCAATGCACTATGTACAATTTGCATTGGTTCACTAGAATTGCGCTGAAAGCTGGGGAAAATTATTTATCAATGCGATGGGCGACACGATGCGTCGAGATTACGTTCACCCACTATTTTGGTCACCTGACCATGGTTCAATCGAGGCCCAAAATATTCCCAAACTCACCTGAAGTGACCTACTGACATTCCTGATCATTAATCAACCTAAAAATTGATATTTTCAGGTCATAAAGGCCGTGAAATAGGTTTTCCAACTTAGGAAGGCCAAAATTTTTTCAAAGTATAAATACTTAGCTGAATTTGCTAAGTCTGGAACCTCTTTTTAAGCTCTAAAGTATTGAGTTAAGCTTTCTATTTTTGCAGCGTCTTACAGGAAAGGAACTTTCTTTCGAGTCAATCTAGTCATAGTGGCTGATATGGTAGCAAATATCTCAACAAAGAACCTATAGTAACCCACTAAACTAAAAAAAATGTTTAACCTGAGTTAGAGACGTAAGCCTTGCCCAATCACGACTCGCTGAAATCTTAGCCGGGTCTACCATAATACCCGCCTTGGACACCACGTGTACGGAAAAAGATTCTGACTCAAGCAAAAACTTGCACTTGGAGAATTTGGCAAAAAGCAAATGCTCCGGCAAAACCAAGAGTACAATCCTCTAATATTGCGCATGCTCCTCACTACTCCTCGAGTACAGAATAATATCTTCAATGAACACAATAACAAAAAATTCTAGATAGGTTCTGAACACATGGTTCATCAAGACCATAACTGTGGAAGGGGCATTAGTCAGGCCAAAAGACATCACCAAGAACTCATAGTGACCATAATGGGTCCTGAAAGCTACCTTCAGGATATCCTCAGCCCGAATCCTCAACTAATGATAACCATTTCTTAAGTAAATCTTTGAAAAAACTTCTGCACCCTGAAGTTGATCAAATAAATCATCAATACAAGGTATAGGATAACAATTCTTCACAGTCACTTTATTAATCTGCATCTAATCAATACACATATGCATGGAACCATCTTTCTTCTTTACAAATAGAATAAAAGCTCACTATGGGAATACACTCGGTCTAATAAAACCCTTACAAAGAAGATTCTGAAGCTGAGAATTTAGCTCTTTAAGCTCGACAGGAGCCATACAATAGGGTTCCATAGAAATAGGTCAGATGCCAACCTCAAGGTCAATAGCAAAGTCAATCTCTAGGTCAAGGGGAATACCAGGTAGATCATTAGGAAATACATCACGAAACTCATACATAATGGTAACAGAGTTAAGCATCGAACTCTTTACACGGGTATCCCATATATATGCAAGATAAGACTTGCAACCTCTTGATATAAGTCTCCTAGCATAAATATAAAAAATTATCCACATAGGCTCGTGCCTAACTGCTCCCTGCCACACGACAAGGGTTATATCGGGCATGGCTAAGTTAATGGTTTTGGAAAAATAATCCATGACCACATGATAGTGTACCAACCAAGCCATGCCCAGTATCATATCAAAATCTAGCATATCATCAATAGTAAGATCAGCATAAGTATCAACATCCCTAACTGTCACAACGTATGATTTGAACACTCGATCTACTCCTAAAGAATCACCCAAGAGTGTAGATATACATAATGAGATAGATAATAAATCACTAGTAAAATACAGTCGTGGTGTATAATAAGTAGACATTTAAGAATAAGTGGATCCAAGATGAAATAAAGCAAGAGTGAACTTACGGCATATCTAAATCACACCTGTAACAACACCATCCGAAGTCTCAGCCTCAGATCTAGAAGGTACTGCATACAATTGACTACACCCGCAACCTGACTAAGCACCTGACCGACCTCCTATCCCACCTTCCTGAGTACCAGCTCGAGCACCCTGGTAACCATGTCTATAACCTCACAAATTACCTCTACCTGAAAAAGAAACTACAATAATAGGAGTAGCTCACTGGGATGAAGCAATCATCACCCTATGACTAGGGCACTCTCTAGAGAAATGATCAGGAACACCACAAGTAAAACAAAACTTACGAGAAGAACCAAAAATCATAAATACTAATGATCTAGCATAGCTACCATGCCTAGCATGGTCCACAGAATAAACCTCTTATATACTAATCACCACCCTTACTAGGGTGCCTACTAGAAATAAACTGATCCCTATCAATTGTTTGAAGAGATGAATGTACAGGTCAACTCTGAGGCCGAAAAGAAGTATGTGGAGGATGTCTAATATAAGAAATACCACTCCTAAATTGGAAACTACCATTGCTCCTATCAAATCTACCCTAGAATATAGGCCTCTTATCACAGCCCTTATGACTCTCACTATGCATCTCTTCCATTACTCTAGCATGATCAGAAACCTACACAAAAGTCCTATCCGTAGCAACTAGAATCTGAGTATCCATCCGAATAGGGAGTCTCAACCCTGTATCAAAGCATCAAATCTTCTCATACTCAGTGTCAAAAATAGAAGTTGCATGTCTGGCCAACTCATGAAAATGAGCCTCATACTTAGCCACTGTCATGGAGCCCTGCTCCAGTCTGGAGAACTGATTCCTTAGTCGATCTCTAAGACTACACAGTATATACTTCTATATGAACATCTCAAAGAGCTGCGTCAATGACGAGGGAGAAGATCCAATTGGTCTAAACTCCGACAAACCCCTCCACAAATGATAAGTAGAAAAATCCAACTAAGATGTCGTGTCATCTACACCACAACTCCCAACAAGGCCTAGAAAATGAAGTCTATCATCATAAGTAGTAAGAAACTCAGATGTATCCTCTCCAGGAGAACCAAAAAACCTAGGCAAAGTCAACCTAAAAAATCTGCCAAACACCTTCTGCACATCGGTAGACATAATAGGTTGGGTCATAACTGGTGGTTAGGTTACTGGCTGAATCATTTCTAGAGCCAAAGGAATCTCAAAGCTAGGAGCTGCAGCTGCAGGCTGTGCCCCAGTCCCTAAAGTCGTTTCACTAACAAATGGTACACCACCAACCATACTCAGTATCTAAATTAGGACATCTCTAAGTAATAAAGAATGAATAAAACTTGGTGGGGCCTAGGCTAGTCCCTGACCCATCGTTGGCTGTGGCAGAGAAATCTCTTGCTCAGGTATGGGGATAGGTCATGGGGAAGGTATCATATCGTGGTTCTTAGCTGGTGACAAATTACGACGCTATCCGCAACCTCTAGGTTATCTACGAATAGGTGTAGGATTCCTAGGCCCAATATCGGGACTCGTACCTAGCATAGAGGCAACAGATCTCCTTGACATCTGCGAAAGAGTAAAGTTGAGAAAGTATACTACAAACCAACTCAGACAAGTCAAGAAAATATACTACAAACCAACTCAGACTCTTTGCATGATATGAATGAAAAAAAATGAAGGACACCTAAGAATGTCACATAGCCTCCCAAAGATAGGAAACGGACATCAACATTCTGATCTGCAGGACTCTATTAGACACTTGCTCTTGTATCAATAATATCGATGAAACCTATCTCTGATTCCAATTTTTCATGACACTGTTTGAGTCATAATGGCTCCTACTACATCCCACCGATAGGTAAGCTGAAAATGTAACCCGTAGCTATGAAAATGGGTTACCTTGGCAAGAATGTCCGACATAGAATGCATATATGAACTTAATACATAGCAACAACATTTCACTACTAAGGACAACCGATATTCAAACAAAAATCCCATGACCTGATACTATAAATACAAGATCTTCTAAACTAGAAAAGAGGAATTTACAATCCCAGAATCTAAAATATCTTAAACAATCTTATACATTTGACTCAAAAGTAAAAAAACAAATAAGGAAAGACGAAAAAGGGGGAAACGATATCTCCAAGAGCTCACCCTATCTCTGAATAGCCAACTCGCATGAACTATCTCAACGACAACAACTATAATCTGGCTCTGCACAAAAAAGAAACAAAAGCATAGTATGAGTACCAAAACACGGTTACTCAGTAGGCATTATTGGCTGACTAAGCTCAAAGATAATGTAAAGACGATATAAAGTAAGAAATCATCTTAAAGTTAAGGGATTGGATCAAACCTAAATCTGCTTTGATACCACTGAAACAACATCTATACTACTAAAGTAATAACATGACATACTATATCAATATACACCATAATCTCCATAACAACTAAGTATCATTTTAAAAATGTAAAGCCTTATACACATTAACTAAGTATTCACTTGCCCCATAATCATCATCAGCCATATTTCGAACATAAATAAAAGAACATACCACAATATCTCATACCGTCGGCAAGTACATGAAAGAGAGCACAACAAGGAACTCATCACGGCATCCCATACCACTGGAAAGTACACAAGAGAATATCAAATAAGAACTCATCATGGTGTCCCATACCACCGGAGAGTACACCAAAGAATACAACCAATAATATAATAAAGCACAACTATTTCATCAATTTACCAAAAATAGTGGGTAGCATAACCCCGCCATGGCTCATTACCAAAATCCACTTTCAAATACCCATATTGTAATTCAACATAAAGAAAACAACTTTGTCAGCCTAGGAAGGTAATCATTAAATGTATAATTAATTGTAAAATACCACAAAGTCCATACTAATTAACCTTATTTTTTCAAAAGTAAAATGATTACTAGTCATTAAATTGGGGAAAAACTACAAGACAGCCATAGTATAGGTTATTCAACTATCATAATGCCATTCTTTATCTAGATTCATCGTGACATAAGTTATCAACTAAGCCATCTCAACTTCACATGATAGGAGATAATTTAACTAATAATCACGCAATACTATATCTATCATCATTAAGCAGGTCACAACCTTAAGGACTAGTTTCCATATTTTAATCGAGTAAAGTCCACCAACTAGTTTACAAGGTTTCTAGGTTCCAAATAATAATCATATATTTTAGAAGTAGCTAGTTATCACATAAACCAATTTACTAGGCAAGATTTAATAATACAACCTCTTATTCAAGTCAAATATATATATTAGGTTATCCCTTCAATGTTCTTATGCAAGTTTACACATAATGTTATGGCTTAACTCAATATTAGTCATAAATTTCCTCTAGTAGCTAATTTAGCATCAAGAAGGGTCGCAACACTTATATTGTAAATTGGAACAAGAAATGAATAACAATTTACCAAGAGAGACCTGATAATTCAAGAACATAGGTGATTGGCCCTACACGGCCTAACCTTATAAATATCAATGCATATAAGTAAATTTGCCCCACCTAATGTCATAATGTTCTTACCTCTTCCTAATTCACAGGTCAACATTATAATATCAACATATTTCATTGGATTCATCGAGCATAATCATATTATAACACAATCTTCCGAACTCGAACCAGGTATCATCATAATATCACGTATTCCTCTGAATTCATTGAGCATCATCATAATATCACACATTACTCTAGACTCGAATCGGTAATTATTATAATATCATATATTTCTCCGGATACAACATCATACATCCATATGCATAGCCAAACCAATAAGCATACACAAAAACTCACAACATATGAAGAACTAGGGATATGGGATAACACTTGCCATTTTACCTTACAAATAAGCTTCACATGTAATATGAACATTAACAAGAGCAAGAGTATTTATCAAACATGCACAGTAATCACTTATCAAGGCTATTCAATTCATGATCACAAGATAATACGATAATCGAGTACAACCACCACAACTCCTACACATATGTATATAACTTGGACAATCCTCAAGTATCTAGGTCGCTAAGAATTTAATTAGTTTGATCTGAAGGTGGGTCAAGTCCCACTTCTAATTCCCAAGAATGCCAAGCTTACTAACATATGTCTAGCTTCGACCTGAAATCAGGCTAAGTCATCCATAATCTTTATCAATACCATAATTTAGCACAACGAAATCGATATCACCATAGGATAGTTATATATTTAATAATTCTCTATTTCATTGACAAAATCCAAGTCTAATCTATATTATCTAATCTCCACATCCATGAAATACTAGTTTATAAGTCTTAGTCATTTTTTAGACAACTAGTTGCACTAAAATTCTAGACATAGCATAGTCTAAATCTTAGAACAAGATCTATTTTTGATGGTAACTACATTATCAGTTCATAATTAGAAGCTATCTACATTTACAATAAGAAACGGCAGGAAACATAGTAATTCTCATCAATCCATGGTGTAAGTCTTCTTTCCCAATTAAGAACTTTTCTAGATTTAACGTGCTCTGCAGTTTCTCAAGCCAATTTAACATGCCATTAAAATGTTTAGTACAGGTAAATATCCTTAGTGGTTCAGTAACAATAAAATAAAAGATTCAAGAACTATACTCATACTTCATATTTCACTACTAGGAAGCTAAAAAAGACAATAGTGACCCATTGAACCACATGAACTTTTCCTCCTTGGAAGACATCGAAATATACTCTTAAGGTTAGCTAACAACATCATTCTCAACTATAGTCTAAATTCCCCGCCCAATCTAGCAAGATGTAAATGTTTACATTACAAACAAGCTTAATCCATACTATGGGTAAGCCAAACCTATCTTGAATTCAAGCAACTCATGAACTAACCAGTTTTTCCTTTCCTTTCCTAGAAGTTTCCCCTTCCACAAGAAATGCTATCAATAATACAATCTAAGCATGTAAGTCCCCACAAAATTCTTAGCTTAAATTAGTCTTTTAGGAATGACAAGGGGTCAAAATTTAGATTATTTTAGCTAAGCATTCAAACATAGTGTTATTTTATCCTTCAAAAGTTGACAATCTTTTTTCGCAACCTTTACATAAATTAAATATTGATATTTGAGTTAATTCATGATCAGCAATGTCAATAGGTATTTTTGGATAATTTTTTGAAATTTTAGACCTAATTTATATCATGTGTGAGTTCCCAAAATAATGGGTCAATGCGATCTCAACATGTCGTATTTACCATCACATCGATAAGATAGGTTTTCCCCAGCTTCAGTGAAATTTTATTGAACCAATACAAACTCAACGCAGCACGTTGGCTATTGCATCGATGCCAAAAATGTAGTGCATCGGCCTGTGCATTGGGTAACACAGTTTTTCAGTCATTAAAAGACCGTTTCCTTCAAGGTTTTTCGATCTTTTCCCATATTCTTCAGCCGCCAAAAACATGAAATTAAGACTTTTGGAGAGAAACTATACTCATTCATTCTCTAATTTACTCAAGGAAACAACCCTAGGTATTCAAATTTCAAATCAATAACTCAAAAACTTACTATTAGCTTTTAGAAATTCATCAACTAAGGAATGTGAAGTGTTTATCCAAGCGTTCCTTCTACTGTTTGAGTCCAAGATACTATTTTAAAGTTCATGTAGAGTGATATCATGTTTTTCATTATTTGAATTAAAGTGTACTGATGATTTATTACAAGATTTATGTAGAGTGAATTGATATATGTGCTTTATCATGTGAATCCTTGTTGAAACTCTTGGAATTGTGTAATTAGAATTAAATCATAATTCCTACATGTTGTGTTATTATTATGTGCATATATTATGCCCCATATGTTTTTGATGAATCATACATATTAGTTGAATAGTGAAATTTTATCATGTTTGCAAGTTCATGTCATTCAAGTGTATGCATAAATTCCCAATGAATTAATGACAACTAAGTAGTAATTACCATGTCTCTAGGTTTTACCATGTCTTTTAAGTTTTTTCTATTGAGTGCTGGAATTACTCAATACCTGATGATTTAGCTGCTTGTCTAGAGCCATGGTTAGTCACAAGTAGAATCAGTCTTGTCTTGAAGAGTAGAATTGAGTCAGTTAACGAAATTCAGTAGTATTTTGTCAGTCCATGGAACCCACTAAACTTAGTTCATTTTAATTATCCAGAACATTCAGCAACAATTTATCTTACCTAGTAAAGTTAGAATTCAGTCTAGTGTCTATTCTGTTGGGAGTAGGATTCAGCACAGAGTAAACAAATGGATGGGGACTCACCCGCTAGAAGAGGGTGTAATCCTTAGAAGCAATACATGCATTCCATAACTACGTATCCATTGTAGGTTGAGACATCAACCTGCTAGCTGAGGGTTGATGAGGTGATCTACCTAGTAGTTGAGGGTACCACTATTCTCGTTCAGAGTACCTTCCAGATGAGGGTGACTCAGCATTTGTCCTTAACCATGGCATGGTATTGATACCCTTACAACTAGGGTTACAGGTTGGACCCTAAATCAGTTAGAGAAGGGGCATATTAGTGAGATAATTACTTCCCACAGACTAAGTTTCAGATTCAATCTCAATATGGAACTCAGTTCAGTTCCATATAGTCATGACTGTCAGACACAATCACTCAGCTTGGTATGGGACTCAGTATAGTTCCAAAGAATGAAGACTTCACAATACAATCATTTAGTTACCAGAAATCCAGTATTCGGTGTTCTTTTGATCTAAGTACAGTTTTAATATTTATGCATTTACTCTCATTCAGCCATACTCATGTTATTAATATATTATTGTTCATACATGTGAACCCATGCACTTTAGCCTACCTCACTGAGAATACCGGTTTATTCAAAGTATGGAAATATGATTTTATTTTGTTCTATAATGTCTTATATCATAGGTTCAGACGCACAGGCTCCAGGGCACCCTTAGCAGCTCAGATTTTCAGCAGTCAGCATAATGGTAAGTCCTCATAATTTGAGGACATGGTTATTTATAGTATTTAAGAATTATTTTCAATTATCAGAGTTAGTTAGGGACATTCTCTATCAAATCTACAGTTGATAATGCTCAAACAATACCTCTCTAATGAGAATGTAAATGATCGTTGTCAATATAAAACCCAACTAGGTTCGGGTCAAATCCCATAGGGAATATGGTGTGAATTTAAGTTGTTTGCAATTTAATTAACTGATAGCTGGATTTTTCCTAAAATGGGGGGTTTTTAGTTTAACAAGTAATTGTTGGTCACTTTATTTACAGTGTTTGTAATCAAGAGTTTATGGAAAACCCAGAATTATATTCACTAGGGGTTTTGGTACTTGACATATGCTAATGGTTGGTTAAGACTCTCAAAGTAACTAGGAAAACAAGTTATCTTTATCGAAGTTATGCGTAAATGTCTCTTGACCAACTTAAGCATTTAATTACCTAATCCTCTCGAACTTAGGGTATTTATATTCATGACCAGATCTTACCTCAGGTTAATGAACCTTGTTACAACGTCAATAATTAAATGGAAGTTTTTGTGCTTCCAAGTCCTTGTTAATAATTTACTTCTCACTATGATTAATTTAATTCTCTAGAAAATCAATGCAGGTATTATCTATCATTTGCATCCAATAGACGATAATTAAAACCACAGAATTATCAAGGAGTCCTACCACCATTAGAATCTTGAATACTTAGCACCTTGTCAAGACATAACCCTAGATCTCATAATTCAGGTAAAATGAATTTATCCAGTTATGATGTAATAATCGAGAAAACTAGTTATATTCATGATTCAAAAGATAAACTTGCCACTAGATGACTTGAAAGTAGAGATTCTCATATTAGATAACAATAGAAATCCTAAAACAATGATAATAATCTCTTCAAAGTAATTGTTTATTCATGTCAAGAAACTAGAGAGAGAAAATATCAAAATACGTGTCTCCATAAGATGTTTGGAACTCTTAATAAAACCCTAAAAAAGAATTTAAATAGTTCATCCTAAATAAGGAAACAAAATCATAGATTTTAAGGAAATAGAATCATAAAGTTTAATTATCCCTCGAATTAGGTGATGACATTCATTACAACCTATTAAGAGGTTGACGACTTATCACAAATGTCGTCAGCTCTTCTTTGCTTTTGATACTCCCTGCTATAGGCTGACGACAAACTGTGATGTCTTATCAACTTCTTGATGACTTATCACGAATTTTTTCAAGTGTATACCTCAGCTCTCATGTTTTTCCTTAGGATGTCAACAATTTTAATGACCAATCAGCTCCTTGACAGCTTATCACAAAATGTCGTCGCAACTCTCAACTCAGGTGCGTTATCTATCTGAGGCTGACATGAAGCTGATAACTTATCATAGGGCTGACGACTTATCAAAAATGTCCTCAACTGGACTTCTCTTTGAATTACTTTAGATTTCAACTCCTTTGCTTCCATCCTTATTGATTCTCTTGCATCATAGATTCTACTATAAAATTAAACATAAAACAATAAAAAATAAAAAAAGTTGCTTAAGACTTTGCAATTATTCTTCGTTATAAGATTCAACGGTGTTAGCATTACCTCACACATCAAGACCCTCATCCTGAAATAATTGCTTGTCCTCAAGAAACTCAGCACAACTAAGAGAATACAAAGGACATTTAGCTGTCAAACATCCATATCATCTCAAAACACTTTCACCCTCTCCAAGGTCAGTCAATTCAAGAACAATGAAGAACACTAATGAAACTCACAAAAATCTATATACGACATTAATTCAGCTACATTAACCATGCATATACCAGTATTACACTCTCTAAACAAGTTAGCAACTAGCAACATATCTGGTGTACCCTCAAAGTAATGATATTCTCCTCATCTCATATCAATAATGCTATACGTAACCATGGGGACAATAAAAACAATCACTCTCACAACAAAGTTCAAACCAATGTATGCCAAGTACTATACGCTTTCCCTTATTTTCATTACCCAAATCTTCAGATGGTCAGCTAGGATCACTGTAGGTCTTCTATTAGGCTTGTGATATAGGTTAGGAGATAGTATGATACTCGATGGTATTCAAAGTGACTAACCATCCTTGATACTACGGTAGATTTTTGGGGTTTCACTCATTATCCATTTCCAGACTTCTCTTTTATTGATCACACTTATTTAGGCTTTCTGCGGTCTTTTCCACAATCACTTATTCTTTTTCACAATTTTTCCTTTTTTTGCTCTTTTCCTCCGTACCCAACTTTTTTTATTCCTTCATTTTAAGGTACCTTTCTTTATAGTGACTCTATATCACGCATCCATATTATACTCACTCTCAATTTAGGCCATTTTCCTAAGTCAAGGTGCACAGTGTCCAAGGAGGACCAGGGCTAAAATAGGTTCATTGTGATCTAAATAGGATGGTGACAGGTGTCATAAAAAAGAAATACGCTAATCAGGCTCAAAAGAGGGATCAAGGGATACTGTGCATATTAGGAAGTTCATTTAGGCTAAAGTGAGCTCATATCACAATGGCCTATGATCCTTTTCTAACCCCTATCCCTTAATCTAGGTAAGACTAATCGGGAAAGTTCTGGCTTCAGCATACAGAGGGAACTAAGAAGCATCTCACACACACTTGGAATGCAGGTATATCGCAATCTACTACTCATTCAGTTCCTGACGCTCTATAGAAATGATTATTATGTTACTATAACTGATGCCATAAAAAGATGCACTGTAGCCACACTTAAATTGAAATCACACAGTTAAAGAAGTAGACCACTTGAAGAGGTGTACAAAAATTATAAAACAATTCAACTGCCTCTAGTATAAGTATTTCTCCTAGTCGGATACAAAAACTTACAACAATAATTTACCATACACCCTAAACTTAAAATCAAAGAAAATATAATCTTAGGATTAGAGTATACCTGGAATAGATTAATACCGGGGGTCATGGGTTCCTGACTTTATGCTGCATCCTTAGCTGCCCTATCTTCATCAAGATCCTTTCTCTGTTGTGGTGCAGTTGTTCTATCAGTCTATGAAGGCCTAATAGTAGAGGCCCCTACAGCTCTTGCTTGGATGTCTGCCTTACATCTCTCATTGTCCACTAAGGACTCAATCCTCACCTACTTCATCTTCTCCTTTTCATACTTCTTTCTTGCCATCTTCGTTGCTTTTTTTTATTCATCACTGTCGAGCCTCTCTCTCTTACATTTGTCTTTCGTCTCACCTTTCATCTTTTTTTTTCTATACTGACTTCCCAACCTCTACCTTTAATTTATCTTGGTCTAATCTTAATAATGTCATCTCTAGGTTTGACCTCTCTTTCGACTGTGTATTGAAGCAGTTCTCCAATTTAGTAATTCGACCCGGCAGAACCTTGTAGGGATAGAGTGCAACCTTAACCCTCTTGTCCACTGCAACTATAAATTGTTTGGCAAAGAGTTTATGAGGAACCTCGCACCACTGGGACTTCTTCTAATTCTACATTAGTAACTGAGATGGTACCTGTAACTGGTGGATCAGCTAGAATCTCTGCACCCCTATTAAGCATTATCCTCAGCTGATTTTTATTATTTCAAATAGTATTGTGGGTCTTCTTGGCAAGGAGTTCTTCTTCTAACCCTACAATATTGGGCACATTGGTTGCGCTACATAACTTTCTAATAAAACAAGGGAAGGTAGATGCTATATCGGACCTTAAGACCTACATTTTTATCTCTTCAGCGATGATCTCTCCAAATTTCAATTTATGGTTAGCCACAAAACTTGTGACTATCATTGCTGAGTTATCCCCGAGGATACTATCTCCATCAATGGGCAAATACTATGTACGTACAATACCACACCAAAATCTTGCCTCTGAATTTAGAGAGGCTTTGAAGATTCTTTCACCTGGGTTGGTCAGCCATTTTAGTTCTGCATCAGCTATGAGCATGGCTAACAATGACTTTTGATTTTCTTGATGCTTTATTCGGGCATAGAAAGTAGGTGAAGTGGCTTGAGGAGTGAAATTTGGTTCATTAAGGAACCTATTGATCATTGCTTAAGAAACATCCACCATTACACCCCGTACTGGACTTTATCCAACAAAGGTTAGTCAACTACATTCTACCCTTCTTTACACATGTTTTCCAAGTGAGCTTGGTAGTTTGCTTATATCTCCCAAACTATTGTAGGGAAAAATGACTTTCCTCCTATTATCATCCATCCCAAATTTTAATCACAAAATTTCTGCTCTACCTCAGGGTATCTTCTCAACCCTTTAATGATGATTCTCTTCTCTTAGAAGATTGGCCTCTTAATAGCCCTTTTGTTAGTTCTGCAAAGCCCATCAAAGAAAATTTTCTAAGCTTTGGGAATCTGCCACCTAGTACCATCTCGAACTTTTGTATTCTTGCATTTAACGATTGTTCCCCTAATCAAAGATTCTTCCTCATCTTGTGGCTCAATAGAAAGGGACCTAGTTGATAGTCCCGAGGATTCATGTTACCTAGACTCATGCTCCCTAGAATCAGGATGATCTGAATTATGCTCTCAAATTCAACATGTTTAGAATCTTGCTGCTCAGAAGATATACGTGCAGATATTGTTGGCTCAGTCCACTTCAACTTGTGGAGGTGGTGAAGGATTTTTAGGACTTTTATTTTTTTTTTGCTTCATGAGAAGAGGCTCTTCTGCTTCATAATCAAACTCTTCTTTGAAGAGACTCCGAGGTACACTTCCCATGGTCACTTTCTTTGTAGATTTTAAGTTCTTTCCTTTAAGTTTTATTTTAAAACCTATAGCAAGAGAAAAACCATTAGTCGGCCCTCAAGAGTATAAACACAAACACATCAATCATTTTATGTTTCACACCCCTTGAAAGGGCTTATTTATGCTTCAAATCCCAGTTGTGATGACATTTCTGATAAGCCATCACAAATGTCGTCAGCTGTAAACAGAAACCACAAAATTTTATCAACTCCTGACGACATTTTTGATAAGCCGTCATAGTTGTGATAACTTATCATGAATGCCGCCAGCTCTAAATAGAACCCACAACAATTTTAGCAATAGTTGACGACATCTCTAATAAGCCATCAAACTTGTGACAACTTATCATGAATGTCATCTGATCAGGATACAATTCTAACTCTACTTTAACTTGCTTTTTAATCTGTTTTCTCCTTAAAGCCCTATTGGTTCTTGTTATTGAGTTGATCTTGTAAGTCCCAAGCTTTCACAGTAAACACTAGTTCCTAATTTTCATCCATTTACAAGATAACTTAATTCTTTCTTCTTGGGAATTTGGGTTCACCTCAGTTTATCACTTACTAATTTAAAACAAGGGCTAGGTTTTGAGCATACCTAGTGGGTACCTTTACTTTGATAACACGAACTAGAGGAAATAAAGAAATATTCTTGATTTTGATAACAAACCCACACACACAAGGAATATTTCTTATGTTTTAATTGGAAACACATTGTAAAATGGTAGAAAATAAACTAAGTATGGACAGAAAATAAAACTTTAAGTAAAATAGAGGAAATAAGTGGGAAGGTGGAAAGAGAATGTCTTGGGACGGGTCGGATCTTTTTACCTGGGCCCAGACTTTCAGCTAATTTTGCTATTTTTTGTGATGACATTTTTGATAAGACATCACAAATGTTACAGCTTATCAAAAATGTCATCAGACTTAGTAGACCCTACCTTAAGGCTGATGTCTCTGACAAAAAATCTGATGGCTTATCACAATTGTGACAGCCCATTAAAAAAATGTCGTTAGGAGCACTTGGCTGAAAACATCGATTCCAACTTCCTTGCACTAGAACCTAACTACAATAATAAACAATTTATTGGAACATAAAAATTTTGGGTTGCTTCCCAAATAGCATCTGATTAAATGTTGCGGCATGACTTGGTTATCTTGACTACTCAGACTTTGCCAAGACAACCTACTGATACCTCTTTACCATCTTCATAGAATACGTCCACGATTAAGAAAACACTCATCTCTTTTTGATGTGTCATAGATGAGTGTATTCTGAATTGTGCTTCCTTATCATTTAACTTGATCTTCAGATCATTCAACTCCATATCTATGATCACTCTCCCAGTAGCAAGGAATGGTCTACCCAAGATGATGGGTACTTCAAAATCCACCTAACAGTCTAGGACTACAAAATCAGCAGGAATAATAAAGTCGGCCACCTTTATCACTACATCATGTAATATGACCACTAGCTGTTTTACAGACCTATCTCCCATCACAAATCGCATGTTCGTCGGGGTAGGATCCCCCAAACCCAGTTTCTTTTACACTGCAAGTGACATTAGGTTTACACTTGCTCCCAAATCGCATAACATTTTTGTGAAATTTAGGGACCCAATAGTGTACAGGATTGTAAACACTCTTGGGTCTTACTTTTTTTGCACTAAAGACTTTATAGAGATAGCGTCACAATAAAGAAGATTGTTCTTTGACTCATGGCTAACCTTTCATTTCTTCGTGACAAGGTCTTTCATAAATTTCACGTGTCCAGGCATTTGCTCAAGTGCCTCAACCAAAGGCATATTTATTGTCAATTACTTGAGCATAGCCATGAATTTGCTTAATTTTGCACCATCGGTTCTTTTCTTCAATCGCTGAGGAAGGGGAAGTCGTGGTCTTGGGGTAGTTTTCAACACTACCTCTTTTTTATTTTCTTTCTTTTTTTCCAGAGCATCATAAGAATTATCCAGCTTCCCATACTTCACTGGACCACCTTTTTCCTATTTATCATCAACTACCCCATCAATAACATGTTTTCCCACAGAAGGTCCAGGTAATATCTTACCACTTCTTGTGGTAATCTCCATACATGAGCCATCATTTTGTTGATTTTGAATCATATCACTTGGTATCATTTCACTCTTCCTCTGATTTAATGCTGTGGAGAGTTGGCTTATTTGTTGCTCAAATAGTTTAATTACGGTGGAGTGCCAGTTTACAAATTAACTAACAGATGATAGATCAATCTTCATGGTAATCAAACAAGATTTTGTATCTTCCACTCCTCTCAACAACTTAGCCATCATGTCCTCTATGGACATCTTTTAAGAACTTGTTGCAGTAGCCTCACTAATTCCAAGAGGGACATAGAGTCCGCCCCTATCATTGTTGTTTCTCTAATTTCCCTGCTCCCTATCTTTATAACCAGGCTTATCATAACAATTCCGACCTTGATTCCCTTAGCCATTTCCTCGGAAACCCCCCTGATTATTAACATAGTTCACCTATTCTTTTGTATCAACATCAAATCTATCCAAAGATCCGACAGCTTTCACCCTCTAAAATATTACCTGTTAGCAAGTCCATCTGAGTTTTAAGGTGTGCCATGTCTTGGTCACTCTCCTCATCTCTTCTGCGTTGTTCCGTAGTAATTACTTTAGAAACAGTGACGCTAGCTACTATAAAGTCCCTGGTATACCATGCCCGACTATGTTTGGTAATTCTTTATAGAATCTCTGAAGCCTCTGGGAAAGTAAGATCAACAAACAAACAACCAGCAACATTATCTGCAATTGGCTTTGTCACAGAGTTAAGAGCCTTATACAAAGTCTCCATCAAGTATATGTCCGTCATACAAAGTCTTCATACAAGGCTTCCGTTGGGAGCTACCTAAAGTTACTAATCACATCCCTCAACTATACCCTCCTAGAAGGAAGAAAGAAACTTTCTAGGAAAGCTCCTTTCAACTGTCTCTAATTGGTTATAGAATTGGGTGTCAGCTCATTTAGCCACAAACTTGCCTCCCCAAATAGAGACAACGGAAATAATCTCAAGCGGATAGCATTCTACCCCACTCATAGGTTATCAAAATATTTATAGATGGAGACAAAACTCACCAGTTGCAAGTTTGGGTTATCCCCAGGAAGGCCACCAAACAACCCCTTCAGATTGAGAAGTTGAATCATAGTACTAGTAATGTTAAATTTAGCCCCAGGTGCCAGCGGTGGAGGAATAATTACACCCGTTGTACCTGCTCCATCCATTCCATCATCATCATTATTGAGGTAATACTGGACAGGCTGGTACTCTTGCTTTTCTCAAAATGGATAGTTCCTGTTAACAATACACTGTATTGGTGCTTCTATTTGCTCTGTAGGCCTTGGGTTACAAGGATTTATCAACTCCTCATCTTCTAAATCTTTATCCTCAGGATTTTTATGTCATGCTTGTTGACTTATATTTTGCACATTCACCTGAGCTCTAGCTAAGTCTGCTAATCTGTTAGCCTCTTGATGTTCTACCATACTTTCTATTCGTTTTGATTCCAGATTAATTTGTAAGAATGTCTTTCTTAAACTTCTGGTGCTTGGCATATACTGCAAATATTCTGTGATAAACAAAAACAACAAATAAGCATAAAACTAGGAAACTTGACTAATAGTCAATTAGCATACCCAACTTCAATTTACAACTGTATTCCCCAGCAACGATGCCATTTTTGATAATGCTAAAACTATACCTCTCTAATGAGAATGTAAGCGATCATTGTAAATATAAAACTCAACTAGGTTAGGGTCGAATCCCACAAGGAATATGGTGTGAACTTAAGTCGTTTGAAATTTAATCAACTGATAGCTGAATGTTTCCTGAAATAGGGGTTTTAAGTTTAGTAAATAATTGTTGGTCAATTTAGTTATAGTGTTCGTAATCAAGAGTTTATGGAAACCCCAAAATTACGTTCACTAGTGGTTTTGGTACTTGACAGATGCTAATGGTGGCTCAATATTATCATAGTAGGTAGGACAACAAGTTATATTTATCAAAGTTATGCCTAAATGTATCTCGACCTACTTAAGAATTTAATTACCTAGTCCTCTTGGACTTAGGGTATTTACATTCATGACCAGATTTTACCTCAGGTTAATCAACCTTGTTACAGTGTCAATTATTAAATAGAAGTTTTTAGTGCTTCCAAGTCCCTGTTAATAATTCACTTCCCACTATATTTGATTTCTTTCTCAAGCAAGTCAAAGCGGGTGTTATCTATTGTTTGCAACCAATAGACGATAATTAAAACCTCAGAATTATCAAGGAGTCCTACCACCTTTTTAATATTGAACGCTAAGCATCTTATCAAGACTTAACCCTAGATCCCATAATTCAGGTTAAAGAAATTTAGCCGTTCATGATGTAATAATCGAAAAAACTAGTTATATTCATGAATTGAAAGATGAACTTACCAGAAAATGAATAGAGCTAAATATACACAGATTAGATCACAATAGTAATCCCAAAATAATGATAATAATCTCTTCAAAGTAATTGCTTGTTCAAGTCATGAAACTAGAGAGAGAAAATATCAAAATACGTTTCTCCAAAAGATGATTGGAACTATTAATACAATCCCTAAACAGACTTTCAATATTTCAGCCTAAAGAATGAAACAAAATCACAGCGTTTAATAATCCCTCGAATTAGGTGACGACATTCGTGACAACCTATCAGGAGGCTGATGACTTATCACAAATGTCATGAACTCCTCTTTGCTTTTGATACTCGTTGCTTTAGGTTGGGGAAAAACTGTGATATCCTATCAATTTCTTGATGACTTATCGTGAATTTCGTCAAGTCTTTACCTAAGCTCTCATTTTCTTCCTTAGGCTAACGACAATTTTGACAACTTAACAGCTCCAAGACTGTTTATCACAAAATGTCGTCACAACTCTCAACTCAGGTCCATTCCTTATCTGAGGCTGATGATAATGTTGATAACTTATTACAGGGCTGATGACTTATCAGAAATTTCATCAGCCACACCTCTCTTCGAATTACTTCAGATTTCAACTCCTTTTCTTCCATCCTTGTTGTTTCTCTTTCATCATAGCTTCTACTACAAAATCAAACATAAAATGTTCAAAAATGACAAAATTTTCTTAAGACTTTTCAATTATTCTTAACTAAAATCCTCAAATGAGTTATCATTAGCTGACACATCAACAGTTCACACAGTTTAGAGGCTTTTCAGACTAGAGCATCTTCTTAAATTTTTCAGTACTTATATTTAGTATTGGTATTTTTATAATGCCTCTAGATTTATTTAGATATTTGAACCTTATGGCATATGTTTCAGCCTGTTACCATAATTTTTACAATATATATTTCACAGTTATTGCAGCAAGTACCAGTCATGGTTTAGCTTGTGGTCCTTAGGGATTATGAACACCCTGTAGCATCCGGGGTACAGACTCGGAGCATTATGATAACTCTCAACTTACACGTCAATTTAGTACAAGGCGGTCGCCATCTATATATTTACCCAACTTTGGAGTCGGGGTTGAATCCACAGGGAACAATGTGAGTGGTGATTAAAATAAGTTGAAACTAAAGCTATAAGTTAAATTCAAACAAAAGATATGAAAAGAAAAAATGGGTTTTTTTAATAATTGAACAAAATTTATTAACACTTCAACTCGCTTGAGAACTCCAATCTTAAACAGTAATATTTCAAATCAATGATACAGAGAAACCAGGGTTGCGATCACTATGATTAGTAATCCTTCGTTGAATAATAGTTGTAGTATTTGATTCTTGTGACTTATGGTAAACACCAAATTATCAGTTTCGCAGTCCATCTAAGTGTTTCTCAACCTACCTAGATATTGAACTCCCTAATTATTTTGAACTTAGGAAAGCATTCTATTCATAATGATTTTATCTCGAGTTGATCAATCTTGTTACAACATTAATCATTATATAGGAACTTAACCTTCCTATATCCTCATTGATAATTCACTACCTTTAGTTTATTTCTCAGTTCAAGCAAATCAACGTAAGGTGAGATCTATTTTTTGCAACCAACAAAAAATTAATATAGAAGAATTATCAAGATGTTCCCATAATCACTCGAACCCTAACCAACTATTAAGAAAATACAGGAGTAATCATAGATCCCATAACCCTAGTTGTCGGTTTAGTTCCATACAAAAGAGAAAGAGATAACAATGACTGAATTCATAATTCAAAGTGATTAAACTTACAAAAGATATAGTCAGAAATTAATTATCTTCCAAAATTCAAAAAGAATATCCCACAACTAAATCAATTAATTGGAAATTGAAATCTAAGTTGTGAGACCAAAGAGTAGTAAAGTAGTCTTTGTAATAATTTCAAGATGTTCAGTGCCCTCAATGAAACCCTTAAAGTTGCTATTTATATCCGTAACTTAAGAAAAATTCGAAATTAAAAATTCAGATTTTTCTCCTTAGCTAACAACATGTCTGACGGCTTATCAAAGATCTGATAGCTTATCAGACCATGTAATTAGACATGATTCCTATTTCTTGCCTTATGCTTATGTGTGATGACATGCCTGATGGCTTATCAGAACATGCGATCAGGCATGCTTCAAAGTGACTAAGTCTCCTTGATACTACACTAGTTTTTTAGGGTTTCACTCATTAGACTTTTCCACTCTTCACATTTATTGATCACTCTTATTTAGGCTAGGTGTTTTTTTTTTCACAATCACTTATTCTTTTTCACAATTTTTCTTTTTCTTGCTCTTTGTGTCCGTACCCAGCTTTATTTTTATTATTTTATTTTATGCTACCTTTTATCAAACTAATTTTGTATCACGCACCCCTATGATATCTACCCTCAACATAGGCCATTAACTTAAGTCAAGGTACACAGTATCTATGGAGGGCCAGGGCTAAAACAGGTTCATTGTGATCAAAATGGGAAGGTAACAGGTGTCATTAAAATAAATAGGCTAATCAGACATAAAATAGGGATAAAGGGATAGTATGCACATAGGGAAGGTCATTTAGGCTAAAGTGAGCTCATATCAAAATGGCCTATAATCCTGTCCTAACCCCTATCCTTCAGCCTAGGTAAGACTAACAGGGAAAGTTCTAGTTTCAGCATTCGGAGGGAACTAAGTAACATCTCACACACACTTGGTGATGTTGGGAATATTTAGACGCCTAAACACCATAATTTACCCATGTAATGGCTAAGTTTTGAGGATAAAATATATAATTCCTGCACTTTTAGTCCATTTTCCTTTAAGTGAGCTGACCAACGTGATTAGCATCTTTTCAGGTATTAATGATGAAGATTTCAGCACTTTGTGGAGTTTTGGGAAGCAAAGGAAAACTTTGCATTAGAGGGAAGGCAACTTTTGGAAGCTTGTGGACTAAATGTGAGGCATGGAGAACTTGTCTCGGGCAAAATCAGTATTTCTAAATACTTAGGCATGCAACAGTAACTTAGTAGGACAAGGATGTTATAAAAACCTTATTTGCTGAATTTTTCAGCATCATTATCATTCACTCATTATTCAATTTCGGATTTTGTAAGAATTTTGACAACAGAGAACTCGGCTTTCTTGAGGAACGGCATAAGAGCAAAACGTCAATCTCCTATTAACGCAAAACTTCATCCTCATCGCTACGATTATTCTAAGTTGTGGCATGATGATTATGTCTATTATGATTTTCGTTATACTCATGAGTAGCTAAACTTCTTTGTTAGGGTTATGGAAGCCTTGTGAGATACTATCTATTAATATGATTTTGTGAATTATTGATATGTATGCTACTTATATCATTGCTCTCTTCGTTTTATTTAAATTCTCATGGTTGCAAACATAGGTAATAGGCCAGTATAGCATTAACTTGTTCGAGAGAAAAGTTACATGTCTGGAAAAGAGAGTGTGACAAGGAAATAGGCCTACCAACCCCTATTTACACGTTAATGCCTTAACCGGATTAAAGGGTCAAGGCCGTTATATCACCAGGAAGAGATGAATCCGATTCTGAAGAGGAAGATAACTACTTGAATAATCAGGGGGGTTTCTGTGGCAATCCACAAGGAAACCAAGGTCGAAACTATTATGATAAATCCGGATACAAGGACCGTGATCAAGGTAGTTGGAAGAACAAGACTGACAGGAGTGGTTTGTGTGTTCCTTCTGAAAATTATGAGGCTGTGGCATCTGGCTCTGGGAAGATGTCTATGGAAGATATGATGGCTAAGCTTCTAAAAGGAGTGGAGGCAACCAACATGGGTGTAACTAAGGTAAAGAATGATTTTTCATCAATAAATCAATTGGTTGACTAGCATTCTACTCCAATAAAACAGCTGGAGCAACAATTGAGTCAACTATCAGAGACATTCAACCAACAAAAACTTGGCACCTTACCTAGTGACACTGTACAAATTCCAAGGAATGATGGATCATGTATGGCTATTACTACCAGGAGCAATAAGGTGTTGGAAAATCCATCCAAAGGCAAGCAAGTCGTTGATAATACAAAAGAGAATATGATTGAACCAGATTATGATGATTCTGTAGAAGCTGAAAATCAGAATGAGAACGTTCATGACACTACACCTACATGTCACCAACCTGAAAAGAGTGAAAATCGAAAGAAAGATAAAACAGAAGTTGTGAAGAAAACTATTCCCCTTCCACCACCACCTTTTCCTCAGAGACAAAAGAAGAAAGTTGATGACACCAGGTTTAGTAAATTCATGACTATGTTGAAGCAGCTGACTATTAATATTCCTTTGGTGGAGGCGTTGGAATAAATGCCTGGGTATGCTAAATTCATGAAGGATCTTTTGACAAAGAAGCGGGTAGCAAGCTATGAGCTGACAGATAATATTCATTATTGTAGCGCGATTGCCACGAGATCTTTAGTACAGAAGAAGGCAAATCCTGGTGCTTTCACTATTCCTTGCACAGATGGATCTTTGGAGTTTGTTAAGGCATTTATACGAATTGGGGGCTAGCATCAATTTGATGCCGCTACCCATCTACAGAAAGTTGGGGTTGGGCGATCCTACACCAACTACTATGCGGCTCGTGATGGTAGATAGGTCGGTAAAATGACCTGTTGGTATCTTATATGATGTACTGGTGAAGGTTTCTACATTCAATTTTCCTACAGACTTTGCTATTTTGGATTGCGAGGTGGATTCTGAAGTTCCCATAATCTTGGGACGCCCTTTCCTCACAACTATAAGTGTGCTGATTGATTTAAGAGCTAATGATCTTTTATTTTGGCTGAATGATGAAGTGGTCCATTTTGATGTATGCAAATCGATGAAGAATCCTATAGATATGAATGTGTTCTCTATAGATGATGTTTATTATGAGGATGAGAAAGAATTATCTGTAGAGAAGCAGGTTACTGTTGAGTCATTGGCTGCTGTGCTTTTGAATTTTGAGCGTGAGGATGTTGAAGAATATGAAGAAACCATTCTGCTCTAACAAGAGTAGGGTCCTACTCTTATACCCCTAATAAGCTGGACCTTGATCTTAAGAATCGACCTTCACCACCAGCAAAACCGTCCATTGAGGAGTCACCAGTGCTAAAAGTGAAAGGGCTCCCCAGTCTCCTAAAGTATGCATTTTTGGTAAGTGGTGATACACTTCCAGTTATTGTTGCGGCTGATTTAGGTGAACAACATGTAGAGGCTCTCATCTCTGCTCTGAAGAGGTAGAAGAGAGTTATTGGTTAGAAGATTGATGATATGATTGGTATCCCCCCTGGGATATGTATGTACAAGATTCATCTCGAAGAAGATTGCATGCCCACAATTAAGCATCAGCATCATCTGAATCCATTCAGAAAATTATGCACCACATATCCCGATAAAGTATAAGTAATTGAGATAACTATGTCGTGCCGCGACAATAAATCAAGTGCTACATGGGAGGCAACCCATCATTTTTAATCGTTTTGTTTTACTAGGAGTTTTTTATTGTTAAATGAAAATTCTTAAAGAAGAGTCGAGCCACGACTAAAACTAAGGCGCTTGGTGGTAGGTAACCCATCCTTCTAATCGGTTTTTGTTTTTTTTGATTACGTGTAGGTGCAAGACGTATAAAGAAGGAGATTGGTCCCAAATTTTGAGTTGAAAGTGAGCCATGCTAAAGGTGGTAAGTTAGGAATGATGGAGCTTAAGGCTATAGGCTAGGCATTACCTATGCAAATCTAGGCAACGAACAAGCCAATGCCTATACAAATCTAGGCAACGGACAAGGCAAGGCCTAGATATGGCCTATGTTCACTGCCTCACATAGGCAATGGACAAGGCAAAGCCAATGCTAATCTAGGCAACGGACAAGGCAAGGCCTATGCTAATCTAGGAAATGGAAAAGGCATGGCCTATACCATTGCCTATGCTTACTGTCTCGACAAGGCAATAGCATAGGCTCCACCTATGCCCAACTAGGAAATAGCATAGGCGCCGCCTATGCTAAGCATAGGTAAAGTATTAGGGGCCGCCTACTTATGTATTTTTGTATTCTAACTCGATTTTACATGGATAAAATCCGACCCATGGCCTAGTCTATAAATAGATCTTCAACCTTATAACAAAATGCAATTGTTTGCTCCATATAGGCGCCGCCCAAGCTTCCCCATTCTCTCACAATTTTTCTTTTTGTTCGTCAAATCTTGGAAACTCATCTTCCAGATCCATCACCACGTAAGTTATTCTTTTATATGCCGTGGTTGTTGTGATGCTATACGTATAATGATTTATTAGATTTTGAAGCGGTGTTTGGTGATAAAGAATATGGTTGGTGTGCTATGATGAACCTCATCGCGTGAGAAGATAAGTGTAGGCGTTCTTTACTTTGTTCCGACTTGTGTTTGATTGTTATACATTGTCATATTTTTATTGAAACGAAATTGTGAAGTTAATGCATAACCTTGAAAGTTGAAAGCTTGAATGTTTGAATGACTCGTTCATTGAGATAATGATCAGGATTGAGCACAAGCATAAGATGTTGTGATTATTTCTATGCAATAACTTGATACAATCTCTATGTGGTAGTCTTGTTCAAAAAGTGCGTTAATCCAATGAAATAACGTTGGAAAGGATAGTCAAGATTACATGAGAATATGACTGTGCTAAACATGTTGTTGGAACATATCGTCTAAATATATGTCGATGAAGTCTGAGTAATCGACATCACTCACTTAATTCGTATGTGCCAACAAATTAAGTGTAGGGTGGTGCCACTACTGTTTGTTTGTCGATTAAATCTTACGAGATGAAGCTAACATGACTATTTTAATCTCAGGTAGAATGGCCCCAAAAGGACGACAAGGAAAAGAAAAAACGTCCACCTCACAGAAAGGACAGAAAAGGTCAAGAAAGGAGCAAGTTGAGCCCTCCTCTCTACAAATACCTCGATGCACTTTTGGGATCAAGTGGGGTACATTTTGAGGACAACTCTAATAAAGACGACTTTGATGATGATTCCAACGCAGGGGGTATGACCCCAGATATAGAGGAAGAGTCCGACTAATCAGGTTTTCCTTATTTATTTTCCACTAAGGGCAGTGTGTCCCGTCTAAGTGTGGGGTGCTGGTATGCTGTATTGTACTTCTTTCCCTGCATTTATTCTTGTTTGTAGTTAAATTTTTAGATTTTTAGATTTATAAGATTTTGCATGAAATTGTTCTGATAGGCGGCATGGTATTATGACAAGAGTTTTTGCTAAAATCATTACTATTGAGACATTTAGGCTCTAAGTGTTACTCACTGTGTGATAAGTGTGTGGTTTAATTCATTCATCTGTTGGGTCAAGAGTCTATACTGCTCCCAATAAAGTTGACCGTGTGCCTTGTGTGTGTGAGGTTGTAGTATATTCTGTTTTGTGACTGATGCTAGAACTTGCCTGGTATGTGTATAAAGCTATATAAAGAGTGTGAGTTTAGGAGATGATTTAGGCATTTCTTCGCAGCCTGTGATTGTTTACCTTCTTTTTACCTACCCGTGTACATTGTCCTAGTTAACCCCCTTTGAGCCTTTAGCTATTTTCTTTGACAGCCTCATATGTAGCCTAATCCATTTTTTAAAGACCATAATTTGATCCAAATTCTTAAGCGCTTTAAATTGTAGAGTCATGTGACAAAATAAGAGGAAATTGGGTGAGAATGATGCCTCAAAGTGTATTGGTACTTGAAATTATTGTAAATAAGAGTGGCTATCATAGAGGTGTTTTATAAAAAAAAAATTTAAATAAATCAAATAAAAAAAAAGAAAAAAGAAAAGAAAAAAAATAGAAATAGAAAATTAAAAAAATATTTGTGCTTATAATTGAATAACAAAATAGGTGAAAAGGGGTGGTAGATGAAAGGAAAGTAGAGGGGTTGTTTAAAAGAGAGTGTAAATGGCATAGTGTAGTATATCAAAGTGCTTAGGGAACATAGTCAATATTTTTGGCCAAAATAGTCCTACCTGTCCCTTGGCCTACATTACAACCTGTAAAGACCTATTTGATCCTATGCTTAGCATTTTGATATTAGTAGAGCATTACACTAAGGGCAAGCCTATGGTCATCAGTTGCAACATAAGAATTCTTTGTGAGAGTGAGATCAAGAAGAATCTTGTACCCATGTTTCGAAAAATGCAAATCTGTGAGTGATTATGGGTGATATCTTGTGTGAGACATACATGGTTGATGAATTTTGGGTAGTGTTATATGATTCTTTGTGGCTTAACTTGTGGATACAAAGTAACTATCTTCACGAGTCTATGTTGGAGGTTGAATTGTTTCTAGTAGTGATCAAGAAACTTACTCTTTATTAATGATTGTCATGCATGTCTGGTTGAACATTTTGTGTGCTATTGTGAAATTCTAGTTAGGAGTTTGCATGGACGTAATACACATCAAGAATTCACAAACTCATAGTAATAGATAGTCTCTCACAAGGTTTCATAACCCTAACAGAGAAGTTTAGCTACTCATGATTACAACGGAAATCAAAGAAGACATCATCATCATCATGCCAAAGTTAGAATAATCTCATGATGGGGATGAGTTTGGTGTCAAACAAGGGTTGACATTTTGCCCTCTCTAGCTGTTTCCAAGTATGTAGCGTGTTTCTCTATGTTAGACATACAGATTCTGTAAACTCAATATTCCAAAGTGTCGAATGAATAATGACAATCAATGCTGAACAATTCAGAAAATAAGGTTTTTATAACATCCTTTTTCCTACTAAGTTACTGTTGCATCCCTAAGTATTTATAAATACTGATTTTGCCCGGGACAAGTTCTCCATGCATCACATTCAGTCCACAAGCTTCCAAAAGCTGCCTTCCCTCTAATGTGAAGTTTTCCTTTGCTGCCCAAAAGTCCACAAAGTGCTGAAATCGTCATCATTAATACTTGAAAACATGGTAATCACGTTGGTTAGCTCACTTGAAGGAAAATGGACTAAAAGTGCAGGAATTATATATTTTATCCTCAAAACTTAGCCATAACATGGGTAAATTATGGTGTTTAGGTGTGTAACGCCCAACATCACCTGGCACACAGGTATATTACAATGTACTACTCATTCAGTTTTTCTAGCTATTTAACAATGATTATTGTGTTACTAGAACTAATTTTATAAAAAGATACATAGTGGTCACACTTAAATTCAAAGCACATAGTTAAAGAAGTATACCACTTGAAGAGGTGTAAAAAAATCACAAAACAATTCTAATGCCTCAAGTATAAGTGTTTCTCCTACTCGGCCACAAAATTTTACAAACCTACACAGTCAACGTAAAATTAAAGAAAATATAAACATAGGATTAATGTATACCTGGAATAGATCAATGTCAGGGGTCAAGGGTTGCTGACCCTACTGCCACATCCTTAGCTGCCCTATCTCTATCAGGATCCTTGCTATGTTTTAGTGTATCTTGTCTATCAGTCTCTAAAGGCCTACTAATTGAGCCCCCTGCGGCTCTTGCTTGAATGGATGCCTCCCATCTCTCATTGTCCACTAAGGACTTATTTCTCTCCTCTTCATCTCCTCTTTTTCAGACTTCTTTGTTGCCCTCGTCTCTACTTTTCTTTCTTCATCATTATCAAGACTCTTTCTCTTACCTTTGCCTTTCTTCTCATCTTTTTTCTTTGTTTTCTTCACTAGATCCTCTATGAGAATAAGCATCTAGATTTATCCCTCAAACTCCTAAACTGTCGGATCTGCTGACACCATAAAGTGGTGTTGTTAGATCTTCCCAACCTCCTCCTTTACTTTGTCTAGGTCTGATCTAAATAATGCCATCTCTTGAGTTGACCTCTCTTTTTACTGTCCATTAAAGCAGTTATCCAATTCATCAATTCAACCCGACAGAGCCTTTTAGGGCTTTAGTACAGTCTAAACCCTCTTGTCAACCACCACCGTAAATTACTTGGCAAAGAATTTAATTTGAGCCTCGCACCACTTGGATTGCTCTTCCACTCCATTGAAATTCATATGGTTAAAGGTAAATTTTGTTGTAGGAACCATAGATGAAAGGTTTGTCTCAGTTCCAGCCACTGGACCTTCTCGAGCTGAAGATGTTGGTGGTGCAACCTCACAATCCTGTACTTCTATATTAGGCACTGAGCTGGCACCTATAACTAGTGGATCAACTGGAATCTCTACTCCCCTATCAAGCATTAGTCTCGACTAATTTTCCTTATTTTGGATAGGATTGTGGGTCTTCTTGGCAAGGAGTTCTTCTTCTAACCTTACTATCTTCGGTATATTGGTTGCCCTGCACAACCTTGTAATCAAACAAGGGAAGGGATACTCTATATCGAACCTTGAGACCTGAATTTTTAACTCTTCGGTGATGATCTCCCTAAAGTTCAATCAGTGGTTAGCCAAAAAAACTTGCGACTAGTATTTCTCTATCATCCACTAGGATATTATCAGTCACGTCCCGAACTAGCGCCTGGTCGTGACAAGTATTTAGAACCATGGAGGCCCGAAACACCCATATCTATCTGGTAATCATGCATCTAATTCATATGATCAAAGTAATGCAGAAAAATACAATAATTCAAAAACATGGTCATAAACATGAAAAGAAATAATAACGGAGAGATAGGATTCCCTCAATATCAATTAACCTCTAATCAACTGTCTACGAAAATCTCTAACAAATGACTGAGGCAAGTAACCATATATAAACTGGGACAAGGCCCCCAGTAGAAACTAAAACTGAATATTAGAAAAAGGACTGCAGGACATAAGACCTTCCAAAACATAGAAGGATCACCACTTGTCTCTGCAACTCTGTCTGGGGGATCTACTAATTCTCTTGACCCCTAGACTGGGTCTCTGAGCTTGAGAGGTTGGAGAGGGGAGGGGGTCAGCACAAAAGTACTAGAACACAGGTATATCAAAACAAAACATAATATTTTACAATATATAGTTGAGAGCCATTTAAAGCAGATTTTGTATCAAATTATTTGAAAACACATGGGTGTAATGCAATAGTTTTCTCAACAATAATAAAATGCAACTGAGCTAGGCGGAGTACAATACATAATTTACACCAACAGTCCAACCTCGATTACCACCTCGATTAGAGTATAAGTTAGGGAGAGACACACAAGATCACATATCATGGTGTCTCGGCCCACTGGTAGTGCCCAAGATCACATAGCCCGGGCTCCTACCTATAGTACCAATTTGGGAATGACATAATGTCAAGTACACAAGATCACTTAGCCTGGTACCAATATTTCGTGTTGGAAAACACGTTTTCCAGCGATGACCCCTTATCTCTCAAACGCCTTCTTCGAGCATCCACCTTTCTCATGTAAAATCAATGAATTCAAACTTCATCGGATTCAATCACATATCATGTTCTGTAGGGTATCGTTATACCACACTTGTAAGTCATCAATATCACATCCACATATGCATAACCATGTAAAACCAAGGTGATTCATCATTTACAAGTGGTGAACAATATTTATTTCACATTCATGCTCTCTTTATTTGATCACTACATAATATATGGTATCAATACATTATCATGGGAATTTGAAAGCAATTTATCATTCATATTTATCAAACTTCCATGGAAAATCTTAAATCACATATGCATGGTTTTAACCATTGAAATATATAGGCAAACAATTCCCATGAAACAAAGTAGAGAACTTAGAAATCATATTGAAAGAAAGATATTTGCATTTGATTGAAAACCCCCATTTAAAAGCATGCATGTTCACAAAAACTACACCCATAAGATTTTTGGATAACCCCACATACCTCTATTTCCAAAGATAATAGATGTTTCTTGAAGCTTGCGGATTGGTGATTCCAAATATGTAATTATCTTTGAAAACCTACGTTTAAATCTTGAGCTACTTGGATTTTTATTTTGAAACCCTAAGGAGAATCTTTGACCACTTTTGATGAATGAATATGGATTTTGGGGTCCTTGGAACCAAATTTCGTGTTTTAGGGCTAAAGGACCACTTTGTCCTTAACACAAAGTGTTTAAATCACTAGAAATCCTTACATAGGTGCCACCCATCCCTTTGCCAATGTTCATATAGGCGCCGCCTAGGCTATCACCTATGTTTACATAGGAACTTCCTAGGCTATCACCTATGTTTACATAGGCGCTGCATAGGGTATTGCCTATGCTTTCCAGTGGCCATGGGCGATTGTTTAGGAGACGCTTATCACTTTGAAAGGTCATAACTTTTTGTTCGGGTGTCAGATTTTATCCAAATTGGTATCGCTAGAAAGCTAACTCGAATACCTATCACTTGACACATAGTAGGCTTCCTAATTCAACATATACAGAGAGTTATGGTCGATAGAAGCTGACATACTTTACAACATCGACTAAAACTTAGTTGATCGAAATAGTTTCAACTCGTCCTTGAGTTGAAGAACCTCTATGGTCTAAATTCAAGATTGAGTGGATTCACATGCTACATGATAATTAACATTCCGTATTTTCATAGGATTTTATGTATTTGGGATTAATAAAGCATCGAAATCATGGTCTATCTTGTAGCCAGAATTGCGGGGAGCTACATTATCCCCTTCTTAGGATCATTCATCCCTGAATGATGATGCGAGAAACAGACAGACACAATTTCAAGCATAATAAAGGACTAGGAAAGATAAGATAGGAATAGTACCTTCTGTCTCCTCCTCCATCGAAGCAAATAAATTGGGATATCTAATTCCCATGTCATTTTCTAACTCCCAAGTTGCTTCCTCGACATTTTAATTCCTCTATAGTAACTTTACCGAGGCTATCTCTTTGCTACTTGATGATAGGCGAAATTACGTTCCTATATCCATATATTTTGCCCATATTTTAGCCTAGTTTTGAGAACAAATTATATATTTCATGCACTTTTAGTCCTTTTTCCTAGAAATGAGCTAACGAACATGATTAGTAAAGTTTCAGGGATCAATGATGCAAAATGCAGCACTTTATGGCTTACTTGACGCAAAAGAAAGCTCACGAAGGAAGGAAAGGGAGTTTACACGCCTAAGGACCAAAACTGCTGCATGGAAAATCTGTCCCGGGCTAAAACAGCATTTCTGAAGACTTTGGGGACTTACAGACACATAGCTGGATTTGGAAAATGATACATTAACCTAGTACAATTGGGTTATGTATTTCAGTAGTTTATTTGGATTATGATAATGTTACCTTAACCTATTACATTTGGGTTAAGTATTCCATTAAACTATTAGGATTTGGTTATTTATTTATTAGCTTAGTAGGAGTAGGATATGGGTATTATAAATACCCTATCATGCTAGAGATTTTAATTCACCATTAATCTTCTAACATTCTTCAACTATTCATTCCGCAATTAATTCAGCAATTAATCTTCTTCCATCCCTCTCTTCTTCCACCACAACAATTCTACAACTCTTCTAATCTTTTCATCAATTCTTATCTTCTATTCATCTATTCCATAACAAGAGAATCGTTACTTGCTAAGGAATCACGCCTCACGCCTATCACTTGATCTACACGTCATTACTCAATATTGTGATATAATAACAATGTCAATCGTGATCTCCATCGCATTCATGGGTAACTAAACCTCTCTGTTGGGGTTATGGAAGCCGAATGAGATACTATCTATTGCTGTGAGTTTGTGAGTTCGTGACACATATATTGCTTATATAATTATTCTCTTCATCTTAATCTACATTCTTTGCGGTTGTAAACGCAAGAATACGCCAGTCTAACATTTAACTTGTTCGAGAGAAAGGTTATTTGTTTGGAAAAGAGATTGTGTCAAGGTAGTAGGACACCCTTTCCTATTAAAAAGCTAGTGCCGTAACTGGACTAACCTCTTGGAGAATTTGTACCGTTAGACACGCTTTAAGCTCGAGAGAGTTAAAGTGAAATAGTCCTTGTTGAGGTCGAGAGACTCTTGGATTTACCATCGACTACAATTCTCTATAAGCACATGCATGTCACAATTCTACACACTCATAGCCAATAGAGACGTATACCTCAGAAGGTGGACATAACCCCAACGCTTCAATTCTCATTGTTTACAACATACATAACAATCTTTCTCTTTTTACTTTATTATTTTCAGCTTTTGTTTACATTACTTGCAAAACAAGAATCCCCCCTTTTTACGAGATTTACACCAAAAGTTTAGTAATTTTGCTTACTTGTTGGCCAAGCTATTCCCTGTGGGATCGACACCCAACCCAGGTTGGGTTCTATATTTGCTAACGACCGCTTTACGCTCTTACGAGATCTGTAGATTTAGCGTTATCAAAAATTGGCGCCGATGCCGGGGAGTGTTTTTGATAAACAAAGGCTGAAAATAATAAAGTAAAAAGAGAAAGATTGTTATGTATGTTGTAAACAATGAGAATTGAAGCGTTGGGGTTATGTCCACCTTCTGAGGTATACGTCTCTATTGGCTATGAGTGTGTAGAATTGTGACATGCATGTGCTTATAGAGAATTGTAGTCGATGGTAAATCCAAGTGTCTCTCGACCTCAACAAGGACTATTTCACTTTAACTCTCTCGAGCTTAAAGCGTGTCTAACGGTATGAATTCACTAGGGGTTTTGGTACTTGATAGATGCTAATGGCGGTTCAAGATTGTCACAGTAGGTTGGACAACAAGTTATCTTTTTTGAAGTTATGCCTAAATCTCTCTAGACCTACTTAAGCATTCAATAACCTAATCCTATCGGACTTAGGGAAGTTATATTCATGTCCAGATATTACCTCAGGTTAATCAACCTTGTTACAACGTCAATTATTAAATGGCAAGTCCCTGTTAATAATTCACTTCCCACTATATTTGATTTCTTTCTCAAGCAAATCAAAGCAGGTGTTATCTATTGTTTGCAATAGACGATAATTAAATCCTTAGAATTATCAAGGAGTCCTACCACCTTTTGAATCATTAACACTAAACACCTCATCAAGAATTAACCCTAGATCCCATAATTCAGGTTAAACAAATTTAGCCGCTCATGATGTAATAATTGAAATAACTAGTTATATTCATGATTTAAAAGATAAACTTACCACAAGATGAATAGAACTAGATATTCTCATATAAGATCACAATAGTAATCCCTAAATAAAGATGATAATCTCTTTAAAGTAATTGCTTGTTCAAGTCAAAAAACTGGAGAGAGAAAATATCTAAATACGTGTCTTCAAAAGATGTTTGTAACCCTCAAGAAAACCCTAAATAATACATTAAATAGTTCATCATAATTACAAAAACAAAATAATAATGTTCAAAAATTACTCAGATTTGGTAACGCCATTGGTGATAACCTATTTGTAGGCAGATGACTTATCACAAATGTTGTCAGTTCCTCTTTGCTTTTGATACTAGCTGCCTAAAGCTGATGATAATCGGTGATGTCCTATCAACTCCTTGATGAATTCCCACAAATTTCATCAAGTCTCTACCTCAGCCCTCAAGTTCTGCCTTAGGCTGACAACAACTTTGATGACCTATCAGCTCCTTGACGACTTATCACAAAATGTTGTGACAACTCTAAACTTAGGTGTATCTTCTGTATGAGGATGCTAATGAATCTAATAACTTATCATATGTCTTATGACTCATCAAAAATGTTGTAAACCACACTTCTCTCTGAATTTCTTTAGATTTTAACTTCTTTGCTTCCATTATTATTGGTTATCTTACAATATAGCTTTTGTAGTATAGTAGTAAGTATTCCCTCCTGCCACACGGGTGACACAGATTCTATCCCCGAGAACGGCGCCATTTTTGATAAAACTCAAATATACCTCTCCAATAAGAATGTAAGCGATCTTTGTCAATATAAAACCCAACTAGGTTGGGGTCGAATCCCATTGGGAATATGATGTGAAATTATGTCATTTGCAATTTACTCAAATGATAGCTTCATGTTTCCCCAAATGGGGATTTTTAGTTTAGCAAGTAATTATTGGTCACTTTAGTTGCAGTATACGTAATCAAGAGTTTATGGAAAAGCCAGAATTATGTTCACTAGGGGTTTTGGTACTTGACAGATACTAATGGTCGTTCAAGATTCTCAAAGTAAGTAGGACAAAATGTTATCTTTATTGAAGTTATGCCTAAATGTCTCTCAACCTACTTAAGTATTTAATTACCTAATCCTCTCGGACTTAGGGAATTTAAGTCCATGACCAGATTTTACCTTAGATTAATCAACCTTGTTGCAACATCAATTATTAAATGCAAGTTTTTAGTGATTTCAAGTCCCTGTTAATATTTCACTTCCCACTATATTTGATTTCATTGTAAAAAAAATCAGAGCAGGTGTTATCTATCATTTGCAACAAATACAGGATATTAAAACCTCAAAATTATTAAGGAGTCATACCACCTTTAGAATCTTGAACACTAAGTAACATATCAAGAGTTAACCCTAGATCCCATAATTAAGGTTAAAGGAATTTAGCCGCTCATGATATAATAATCGAAAAAACTAGTTATATTCATGATTTTAAAGAAAAATGTACCATAAGATGAATAGAACTTGAGATTCTCAGATTAGATCACAATAGTAATCCCAAGATAATAATGATAATCTCTTCAAAGTAATTGCTTGTTCAAGTTAAGAAACTAGAGAGAGAAAATATCTTAATACGTGTCTCCAAAAGATGTTTGGAACCCTCAAGAAACCCCTAAACAAGACTTTATATAGTTCACACTAATTATGGAAACAATATAATAAAGTTCAGAAATCCCTTGGATTGGGTGACACAATTTGTGATAACCTATCAGGAGGCTGACAACTAATCACAAATGTCGTCATCTCTCTTTGCTTTTAATGCTCGCTGCCTAAAGCTACTGACAACTGGTGACGTTCTATCAACTCCTTGACGACTTATCACAAATGTCATCAAGTCTCTACCTCAGCCCTTATGTTCTACCTTAGGCAGTTGACAACTTTGACGACCTATTAGCTCCTTGACGACCTATCATAAAATGTCTTGAAAACTGTCAACTCAGATGCATTCTCTATCGGAGGCTAACGAGAAGCTGCTAACTTATCACCGGGCTGACGACTTATCCGAAATATCATCATCCACACTTCTCTTCGAATTACTTCATATTTCAACTCTTTTGCTTCCATCCTTGTTGGTTCTCTTGCATCATAGCTTTTATAGTATAGAGATGAGTATTCCTACCTAACATGCGGGTGACCCAGGTTTGATCCCCGGTAAAGGTGCCATTTTTTATAATACTTAAACTTTACCTCTCTAATGAGAATGTAAGCGATCGTTGTCAATATTGAACCCAACTAGGTTTCATCGAAACCTACCGGAAATATGGTGTGATCTTAAGTCATTTGCAATTTAATCAACTAAAAGCTGGATGTTTCCTGAAATGGTGGTTTTTTGTTTAGCAAGTAATTGTTGGTCAATTTAGTTACAGTATTTGTTATCAAGAGTTTATGGAAAAACCAGAATTATGTTCACTTGAGATTTTGATCCTTGACAAATGGGTGAAAACTTAGAAGACCTATCGTCTCTTTGAAGGCTTATCAAAAAATGTCGTCACAACTCTCAACTTAAGTACATTCTCTGTCTGAGGTTGACGATCAATATGATAACTTATCACAGGGCTTACGACTTATCAGAATATCATTACCCACACTTCTCTTTGAATTACTTCAAATTTCAACTCTTTTTCTTCGATCGTTGTTGGTTCTATTGCATCATAGCTTCTACTGTAAAATCAAACATAAAACAATCAAAAATGACAAAAGTTTCTTAAGACTTTGCAATTATTCTTAGTTAAAAGCCTCCAATGTGTTAGCATTATCTCACACATCACTATACTATTTTTTGTGTCTAACTTATCAACCTATAACTTATTTTTCCCTTTCTTGATTAAAGCACATTCAAGTTGGGTGCAGTTTTTATTCATTCACTTTCTTTTTTCACAACTTTTCTTTATTTTATTCTTTTTCTACCACACCCAAATTTGCATATTTTTTTATTACCCTTTTTCATACTCTCTTTACATCACACACCCCTATGATAATCACCCTCAACTAAGTCTATTTTCCTAAGTCAAGGTGCACAATGCCCAAGGAGAACTACGACCAAAATAGGTTCATAGTGATATAATTGGGAAGGTGATAGGTATAATAAAAGGAATAGGCATTCAGGCTCAAAATCATGATCAAGGGATATTATTCACACATGGAGGGTCATTTAGGCAAAAAGTTGACTAATATCAACAACGGCCTATGATCCTTTCCTAACAACTATCCTACAACCAAGGCAAAACCAACTAGGAATGTTTTAGATTTAACACACAATAAGAAATAGGTAGTAGCTCATACACACATTGCACAAAGGTACATCAGAAGCTATTACCTATTCGGTTTATGTAATTGTTTAGCAATGATTATCATTTCACTGGTCCTAATGCCATAACAAGATCCACAGTGGTTACACATAAATTCATATCACACAGTTATAAAACAGACCATTGTAGAGATATTTAAAAAGAAACAAAAACATGTTAACTACCTAAGGTACTTGTATTTCTCCTAGTCAACTACAACATCTTACAACAAATCACAATACGCCTAAACATGCTGGCTCTACTTGGAACAAGACTCTTGGGTAAAAAGGCACGGCAATAAAAACCCCTAGAGGACATCAACACCCACAAGTAACCCCACCCTAAACTTAAAATCATGCATTGTCCCCAATGCATCAAACCAAAACAAGATAGTTAGAAATATACCTGTGGTACCATAGGTGTGAAGATCTATTGTCAATCACATAATATGAATACAAATAAAAAAATACCTAGGGTTACCTTCCAAGGAGCACCTAATTTAATGTCGCAACACGACTAGGTTATCTTGACTACTGAGAATTTATCAAGATACCTTAAAAGTTTGTCATCATTTATCCCTCCACTTGGATAATTTGAATAGACAGCCCATCTTTCGATCTTTATATCTTTTAGGTGCATTAGTAAAATGTGAGAGCATGATAAGGGAAGTTCTATCGCGCCACTTCAAAGACTTGAACCACTTGCCTAATTTTGCATCGAACTTTTGTGTGGTAATTTTGTAACAATAAGAATATTAAAAAGCCATTAAATGGACGACGATATTTGTGATTCTTGACTTTCAAGATTAGGGTTGTATTATACCCTATTGGAAAGACAAACTTCAAAATGTAGGAATTTTCCTCCTCATTTCCAAAATTCATCATTTGCTTGGGTTATTCAACTTTCATCACATCCACCAAACATAATGTTTAAAAGTGATTCGAGTGAGGTCTTCTCCTTAATTTTAGAGTGGCATCCTTCTCGACCTCTTCACCCTAAATTGGGCTAGAGTCTTCATAAGAGATTGCCTTAGTTTCTTATTTTGCCTCTAGCACCATTTTCTCAATCTTGGCATCATCTCTTATAGTTGATTTGGTTAGTTGGGAAATCACCAAGGGTTAATCATCATCAAGCTCAACATTAATATAGGGTTCTTGCTCGTCATCGTCACACTCTTCCATTATTTTAATTGATTCCACAGACAAGATATCATCTAAACATAATATACAAGAATGCTTTAAATGATTAACCTCTATATCCATCTCCTTATAAATGATTGGCTTCATGTCTTAACGTATATCATATATAATATCATCTGTTTCTTTCTATAAATCCAACATTAGTTGAAACATAGCTTCAATTCCACTCTTTTCAATGCTTTCTTCTTTTTTTTCTTGACCATAAGACCTATCAAACTAATAAGAAGAACTTTAATTTAGGTTAGCGCAATACGGGGAGGCGAAATTTTGGCAATCATTCCAATATCCATCCTGACTACCACATAAAGAACAATCATACTATCGATAGGATGGAGATGTTGTAAACATCTCTCTTCAGGGATTATATCTACAATCTTGCCAAAAGTGAGGTCCATCACAATATGGACATAGATCATCAAGGTAAGATTTCCACGATACCATAGTAATAAGTAATCTAAAATAAAAATTTACTTAACAGAAGAAATAAAAGAAAAATAAAAGCAAATATTTACAACTTTGAATTCAAGCAAGTAGGCTAAAATTCCAAACCAAATCAATACGCAAAATTGTTCCCCAGCAACGGCGGTATTTTTGATATCGCTCAACTTACACGTCAATTTAGTGTAGCATCCAGGTTACAAACTCAGAGCTTTACGAACATGGTATCAAAGCCTAAGGTTCAACAATGTCCTATAAAGTCTAAAGTTTTTATCTAGTAGTGTCTTGTACATGGGTGTGTTGGACGCCACACTTATGGATATGAGGCTGCAAGATATTTTAGGTAAAGTTTCCCTTCTTTCAGTATTCATGTCGTGCGAGTGAACATGAGCTCCAGTTAAACTCTTAATCTAATCCTTTATCTTCTATTTATAGAAATATGCCTCCAAAGTGGACTAAGGGAAGTGGAACAGGAGATCTACCAGAACCCCAGCCTATTTAGACAGATCAACTAAATGAATATGTCTCTCACACTGAGTTTAGAGTAGCCTTCACCACCCTTGATCATTCTATGGCATCCCAAAATAAATGCCCAATTATCCTTCCGACCAACCCAGTGGCCAATACTGTTGCTATTAGGATTTAGGACTTCACCTAAATGAACCCTCTATCATTTATCGGGTCTAAGTCTGATGAGGGCCCTCGGGAATTTCTTGAAAAATTGTAGAAGGTTTCTGATATTATGGGGGTGACTATTGTTGAGAGCACTGAGTTAGTCTCATATAAGTTGTAGGATATGGCTCATTCATGGTTTAAATGGTGGAAGACAAAGAAGGCCGTAGATGCAGGACCCATAGAGTAGGAGGATTTTCCACTGCTTTTCTGGGTAGGTTGTTTCCATGGAGTATATGGAAGCAAAGGTTCTAGAATTTATCAATCTAAACAAGGGAAATATGACCGTCAAAGAGCTTTCTCTTATGTTTACTGAATTAGCAAGATATGCTCCATATGTGGTGGCAGACAGAAGATCTCGAATGAGTAATTTTGTGTCAGGGGTATCTAGCAGCATGGTCAAAGAGTGTAGGACCATAATACTTATTAAGAAAATGGATATATCCAGGCTTATTATCCATGCTTAGTAGATAGAAGAGGCCAAGAATAAATATAAGGAGAGGGGGAGTAATTGAGTGAGAGTAGGAAGTTTTAACTTAGCTCAGCCTAAGTCAAAGGGTGGGAATCTTCTCATTTCGACCCAAAATGTTAAGTCCTAGCTCCATCCTTATCCAGTGCACTAGTGCCAAAATTTAGAGAGGGCAATAGGGATAGGTCACCAGGCCATAGACCCTTGGCTAGTGTTAGTGGTGCCCGAACTAATCCCTTCTATTAGAAGTGTCATATAAATGACAAGGGTATCTGTAGAGCAGGTAGTGATGAGCAGGTAGTGATGTGTGTTTTGGTTGTGGAAAGACACGGAGTCTGAGATTGTCCCTAGTCAGGTTCACACGGTCAGAATAATTGTCCCCTAGCTCAATTCAGTAGCTCGAATCTGCTGGGTGCCACTTCCAGTGCCACCAGTGGGCAACACCAAAATAGACTCTATGCTTTTTAATCCTGGCAAGATCAGGAAAGTTCTCCTGATGTAGTCACTGGTACGTTACAAGTTTTCCATTAGCATGTTTATGCTTCGCTAGATGCAAGAGCTTCTTTTTCCTTTTTTACTCTATATATACCAGCTGATTTCAGACTCAAGTCCCGAAATTCTGGCAGAGCCTTTCTCAGTCTCTACCTTAGTGGGTGAATCCTAGCAAGGTAGGTATACAGGAACTGCCCGGTTATGATATCTTAGAAAATTTCTTAAGAAAACTAAGTAGAATTAGAGATGACTAATTTTGATGTCATTCTCAGAGGGATTGGCTTCATTGCTACTATGCCTCATTCAACTATAGAAATAGAATTATCCAGTTTTAGTTTCTGAATAAACCCATCCTAGAGTGGAGGGTTAGTACTTCAACACTTTAAGGTTAGCTTATTTCTTACCTACGGGTTAGAAAATGATATCTAATGGATGTGTATACCATCTCGTTAAAGTCCAGGACTCTAGTTTAGAAACCCCTACTCTTGAATCAATGTCAGTAGCGTATGAATTCCCTGATGTGTTTCAGGAGGATGTTCCTGGAGTTTTTCCTAAAAAGGAAATTGATTAGGAATCAATTTTCTTCTAGATACTCAGACCATATCTATTCATCCGTATATTATGGCTCCATCAGAACTCATAGAATTAAAAGAGCAATTAAAAATCTCCTACATAAGGGAATCATCAGACCTAGTGTGTCCCCATGGGGCATGCCAATTTTATTTATGTATTAGAAATATTGTTCCCTCAGAATATTTGTTGACTATTATCAATTAAATGAATTCATGATCAAGAACAAGTATCCACTCCCCAGAATTGATGAATTGTTTAACCAACTTTTGGTTGCCGGTTAGTTCACCAAGATAGACGTTAGATAAGTCTATCATCAACTCAGATTCAGAGTGTGTCACATCCCAAAAAAAAATTTCAAGACTTGGTATGGTCACTTTGAATTCTTATCCATGTCCTTTGGTCTTACCAATTCTCCAACAGCCTTCATGAACCTAATAAATTGTGTGTTCAAGCATTAATTGGACATGTCTATCATAGTTTTCATACACGACATTCTCATCTGCTCCGTAGTGAACAAAATCATGCAGACCATCTCAGAATAGTACTAAAGAGTCTCAAAAATCATCAATTATACACCAAATTTATTAAGTGCAAATTTTGGCTAAGGTCAACAGCTTTCCTCGACCATATATTTTTTGATGATGGCATTATAGTTAATCCCCAAAAGACTACATCAGTGAGAAACTGGCCCAGGCCCATTCGCCTATTAGATATCATGATTTTTATAGGTTTGTACGGCTATTAAGATTGTTCATTGAGGTGTTTTTGTCTATTTCATTCCCTATGTTCAGATTGACTCAGAAGAAAGTCAAATTCCAATGGTCAAATTCTTGTGTGAAGAGTTGTTAGGAGTCGAAGACTCGACTCACTACAGCTTTTATTTTGACTTTACCAGATGGTTAAGATAGCTTTGTTGTGTTTTATAATGCCTCTAGAGTTGGCTTGGGGTATTTTCTGATGCAGTGAAATAAGGTCATAGACTATGGCTCTAGACAGCTTAAGTATTATGAGAAGAATTACCCTACTCATTATCTTGAGTTAGAAATAGTAGTATTTGCCTTAAGGATTTTGAGGCAATATTTGTACAATGTGCACATTGATGTTTAGAGCCTGTAGTGTGTATTCTTTCAGAAAGACCTCAACCTCCATCAGAGAAGGTTGTTGGAATTATTGAAAGACTATGACACGAGTGTCATGTATCATCCGAGCAAGGCCAATGTAGTGGTAAACGCTCTCAGTAAAATATCTATAAGTAGTATTACTCATGTCGAGGAAAGTAAGAAAAATTTAGCTTAAGAGGTTCATCAGGTAGCCCAAATAGGTGTCCCATTAGTAGACTCAGTAGAAGGTAGTGTATGGGTGCAGAGAAGTTTAGAATCATCCCTAGTTTCTGAAGTGAAGAAAAAGCAGGATAGAGATCCCAGTTAGGTCAAGTTGAAAGAATCAATCAAAGTTCAGAAGGTAGAGATTTTCTCCCAAGGAGAAAATGGTTTTTTGTGTTTTGAGGGTCGTCTATGTGTTCCAGGCGTAGATGATTTTATATAGCAAATTCTTGTAGAAGTGAATTGTGTGCGCTACTTTATTTATCCAAGGGCCACTAAGATGTACCGTGATTTATGGGATATCTATTGGTTGAGTAGGATGAAGAAAGACATTGCACAATTTGTTTCTAAGTTCTCTACAGGCCAGCAGGTTAATATTGAGTATCAGAAGCCTATTAAGTCCATGCAGGATTTCAGTATTCCCACCTGGAAATAGGAAAAAGTGAACATGGACTTTGTGTAGGGTTTGAGTCGTACTTGTAATAAGAATGATTTAGTTTGGGTCATTATAGATAGGATGACTAAATTAGCGCATTTCCTACTAGTCCATAACTCCTATTTAGCCAAAGAATACGCCAAACTCTATATCAGGAAGTTGGTTAGATTGGATGGGGTTCCCTTATTCATCATCTAAGATAGAGGTACCTAGTTCACCTCTCATTTCTTACAAGTATTCCAAAAGAGTCTTCATCCCCGAGTTCACCTCAGTCAAACTTTTCACCCTCAGATAGATGGTTAAGTAGAAAGGATCATTTAAATTTTAGAGGATATGCTACAAGTCTGTACGAGAGATTTTAATGGTAGTTGGGAAGACCATTTTCCTTTGACTGAATTTTGATACAACAACAGTTATCATTCATGTATTCAAATTGCTCCATTTGAAGATCTTTATTAGTGAAGGTATAGATCTCCCATTTGTTGGTTTGAAGTGGGTGAGGCGACAATGGTAGGGCTTGACTTAGTATTTTATACCTTAAAGAAAGTCCAGTTGATCAGGGCAAAACTTATGACATCTCATAGCCGATAGAAATCATATGCAGATATGCACAGAAAAGATCTTGATTTTGAGATTGGTGACTATTTGTATTTGAAGATCTCTCCTATGAAAGGTGTGAATCGGTTTTGTGAGAAGGGGTAACTTTGTCCCCAATATGTCGGTCCTTATTGAATTCTTAGTGATTTTAGAAAAATATCTTATGATCTTGAGTTGCCTTCAAATATATCTTGAGTCTATTCAGTGTTTCATGTATCCTTGCTAAAGTAATGCATAGGTGACCTATCATCCGTAATCCCCATAGAGGGCACAGATGATCGGAACAACCTCTCTTACAAAGAGCTTCAAGTCAAAATCCTTGATTATCAAATTCACACAATGAGGATCAAACAAGTCGCTCATGTTAATATTTTTTTGAAGAATCAGTTCATTGTGGAAGCTACTTGGGAATCAGAAGTAGATATGCAGACCAAGTATCCTCACCTCTTCTCCATAAACTCAAAATCAACTCAAGGTAATAGTTTTCCCTAAGCTTATTCAGTTTCATGTTTATATTTCAGTTACAAACCTAGTATAAGTTAGCAATGCATGTTTAGTCATATGTTCATGAGTAAGCTCAGTCATCTTAGTATGATAATTCAATGTATCAGTGATCTCAGTCATGAAACCATGCTTCAGTTATGCATGCCCAGTGTATAAGTCCATCCTCTCAGTATTCTCAATCTCAATGGTCTAATTCAAAGATAAATGATCCCAAGGGAGAGATAATGTACGAACCCACAAAATTCTTAGCTTAAATCAGTTCGTTAGACTTGACAAGGGGTCCCAGACTAAGTATAATTTAGCCAAGCATCCATACTTAGTGTTATTTTAGCCTTCAAAAGTTGGTAATCTTATTTCACAACCTTTATGTTCTTTAAATGTCAATATTTGAATTAATTCATGATTAGAAATATCAATAGGTGTTTTCGGACTAGGTTTTGATTTTTCGAACCTCGTTTAGATTATGTCGGACTGCCAAAACAGTGGGTCAATGCCTTCTCGATGCATCGCATCGATAATATAGTTTTTCCCTAAATTTAGGGTCAATTCTAGTGAACCAACATGGACTTGACACAGTGCATTGGCTATCACATCGATGCCAATAATGTAGAACGTCGTCCTGTGCGTCAGATAACACAGTTTTTTAGTGATTATAAGATCGCTTCCTTGGGTGTATTTGGGTCTTTTACAATATCTTTCCACCCCCAAAACATGAAATTAATCCTTTGTAGAGAAACTATACCCATTAATTCTCCAATTTGCTCAAGAACAACACCCTATGTGTTAAAATTTCAAATCAAGAACTCAAGAACTCACCATTAACTTTCATAGATTCATCAACTAAGGTATGGGAAGTGTTCATCCAAGGGTTCCTTCCTCCCTTGGAGTCTAAGAAACTCTTTTAAAATTCATGTAGAATGATTTCATGATTCCTATGATTTGAATTAATGTGTATTAATGATTTATTACAAGATTAATGGAAAGTTAATTGATACGTGTCCTTTATCATATGAATCCATGTTGAAACTCATGGAATTGTGTAATTGGAATCGAACCAGGATGCCTACATGTTGTGTTAGTATTATGTGCATATATTATGCCGTACAAGTGTTTGATGAATTGTCCATATAAGTTAAATAGTGAAATTATATCATGTTAGCATGTATGCAAGTTCATGTCATCCAAGTGTTTTCTTGAAAGCCTAATTAAAGAATGATGACTAAGTAGTAATTACCATGTCTCGAGATTTTTCCATGTGTTTTAAGTGTATGCTATCGAGTAATAGGGGTATTTAATACCCAACAATTTAGCCTCTTGTCTAGAGCCATGGTTCCTAATAGAGTAGAATCAAGCATGTCTCAATCAGTAGAATTCAGTCATTTAATAAAATTCAGTAGAATTCCATCAGTCCATGGAACTCATTGAACACAGTTTTGTTCAGTTATCCAGTACGATCAGTAGTAGTTCAGTCTAGCCTAGTACAGTTTAGAATTCAATCCAGTGTCTATTTTGTTGGGAGTAGGATTTAGCACGAGTTAACCTAAGGATTGGGACTCACCTTCCAGTAGAGTTTGGATTCTTATAAAGTAGTTCTTCCATTCCAGAACTACATAGCTATCATAGATTGAGACAATAACCTGCCAATTGAGGGTTGATAAGGTGATCTACTGCACAGTTGAGGGTACCAATCTTCTCATTCAGAGTACCTTCTAGATAAAGGTGACTCAGCACTTGTCCCTACTTGTGGTACGATATTGACACCATTCCAACTTACGTTATAGGTTAGACCCTAAATCAATTAGAGAAGGGGCATGTCGATTAGATGTTTACTTCTTTTTGTCTAAGTTTCAAAGTTCGTCTCAGTATAGAACTCAGTTCAATTTTGAAGATTCAGGATGGTCAGACACAGTCACTCAGCTTAGTATGGGATTCAATATAGTTCCACAGAATATAGACTACCAGATATAATCACTAAACAACTAGTAATCTTGTATTCGATGTTCTCATGATCAAAGCATAGTTTTCATATTCATACATGTACTCTCATTCAGCCATACTCATGTTTTTCAGATGTTATTGTTCATACATATGAACCCATTCAATTCAACCTACCTCATTGAGCATAACAGTACATTCATAATACTGATACATGCTTTACTTTGGCTCTATGATGTCTTATATCATAGGTTTAGAAGCACGGGTTGCATACCATTCTTAGCAGTTCATATTTTCAATAGTCAACATAGTTGTGAGTCCTCATAGTTTGAGGACATGGTAGTTTTCAGTATTTCAGTATTATTTTAAGTAGTCGGCGTTAGTTGGGGACTTGTCCTATTAACTCCACAGTTCAGACAGTTTAGAGGCTTTTCAAAGCTAGAATATCTTCAGTCAGTTGTTCAATTTTTCAGTACTTATATTTAGTATTGGTATTCTGATACCGCCTCCAGATTTATTTACAGATTTGAACCTTATGGTATATGTTTCTGCCAATTTTCGTAATTATTATAGTATTTATTTTACAGTTATTATAGCAGCTACTAGTCATGGATTAACTTGTGGTCTTTCGGGAGAATGAACACCGTGTAGTATCCGAGGTATAGATTTTGAGCTTTACAAACTTGGTCTCATAGACTAAAGTTCAACAATGTCCCAGGAAGTCTAAAAGCCGCATCTTGTAGAGTCTTGCACATCGGTGCATTACACGCCACACTTATGGATATGAGGCTACGAGTTGTTTTAGCAAAAGTTTCATTTCTTTCTGTATACATGTCGTGTGAGTAAGCATGAGCTTCAGTTAAACTCTCAGTCTAATCTTTTCTCTTCCGTTTACAGAAATATGCCTTCAATGAGGACTAAGGAAAGTGGAATAGAAGATCAGTCAGAACCCCAGCCCATACAGCTTGATCAACTAGATGAACTAGCTTAACTAGCCCCGAATAAATGCTCAGTGGTTATTCCAGCCAACCCAGTGAGCAATACTGCTACTATCAGGATTCAGTAGTTCACCCAAATGAACTCTCTCTCTATTATCGGGTCAAAGTTAGATGAGGACCCTCAAGAATTTCTTTATCAAGTGCAAAAGGTTATTAATTTTATGGTGATGACTAATGTTGAGAGAACTAATTTGGACGCATATCAGTTGCAGGATGTGGCTCACTCATGGTTTAAATAATGGAATGAAGAGAGGGCCATAGATGCAGGGCCCATAGAGTGGGAGGCGTTTTCCACTACGTTTTCGTATAAGTTCTTCCTTTGGAGTTGATGGAAGTGAAGGTTCTTGAATTTATCAATCTGAAGTAGGATAATATGACAATGAAAGAGTATCAAGTTTACTCAATTAGCTAGATATGCTTCTTATGTACTGGTAGATAGAAGATCTCGAATGAGTAAGTTTGTGTCAGGGGTGTCTTGCAGCATTGTCAAAGAGTGAAGGACTACTATTCTTATGAAGGAGATGGGCGTATCCAAGCTCATGGTCCATGCTTATCAGATAGAAGAGGGCAAGAATAAAGAGAAGAGAAGGAAGAGTAAGAGAGCGAGAACAGGTAGTTTCAACTATGCCAACCTAAGTCAAAGGGTGGGAATCATTCTCAGTTCTACCTGAAATCTTCAGTCCCAGCTCCGTCCTCAGCTAGTGCTCCTGCGCCAAAATTCAGACATGTCAATATTGATAGGCCACCAGGCGTTAGACCCCAAGTCAGTGTGAGCAGTGCCCAAACCAATCCCCTTTCTCAAAAGTATAGTAAAAACCACCAGGGTATCTAGAGAGCGGGTAGTGATATGTGTTTTGGGTATGGCAACGCAAGCCACAAAGTTACAGATTGTACCTATTAAGGTTCTCAGGGCCAGAATAACCATCCCCTAGCTTAATCTGGTCACCCGAATCAATAGGGTGATGCTTCCAGTGCCAGTGGGTAACACTAGGGGTCACTTGTATGTTACAGGTTTTTCATTTGCATATTTATGCTTTGATAGATCCAGAAGTTTCTTTGTCCTTTCTTATTCCATATATAATTGTTGATTTTGGTCTTAGTCCCAAACTTCTGGAGATCCTTTATCATTCTCTACCCTAGTGGGTAAATCTATCATAGCCAGGTGGGTATACAGGAACTGCTCGATTATGATATCTCAGAAAATCACTTCAGCAAACTTAGTCGAATTAGAGATGACTGATTTTGATGTCATTCTTCTTAATTCCTACTATACCTTATCCAACTAAAGAAATAGAATTTTCCAGTTTCAGTTTCCGAATGAACTCATCCTACAGAGGAGGGGTAGTACTTGAACACTTAGGGGTCATCTTGTTTCTTACATTCGAGCTACAGTAATAATATCTAAGTGATATGTCTACCATCTCTTTCAAGTCCAGGGCTCTAGTTCAGAAACTCTTACTGTAGAGTCAGTGTCATTAGCATGTAAATTCCCTAATGTGTTTCTCGACGATCTTCCCGGAGTTCCTCCTGAAAGGGAAATTGATTTTGGAATTGATCTTCTTCTAGATACTTATCCCATATTTATTGTTCTATAACGAATAGCTCTAGTATAACTCAAAGAATTAAAAGAGAAAATAAATGATATCCTAGATAAAGGATTCACCAGTCCTATTGTGTCCCGGTGGGGAGTGCTAGTTTTGTTCGTGTGTAAGAAAGATGGTTCCCTCAGAATCTGTATTGAATATCATTTGTTAAATAAAGTCATGGTCAATAACAAGTATGAACTCCGCAGAATCTATGAATTGTTTGCCCAAATTCAAGGTGCTAATTATTTCTTTAATATTAACCGCAGATTAGGCTATCATCAGCTCAAATTTAGGGAGTGTGACATCCCAAAACAGATTTCAGGACTCGGTATGGTCACTTAAAATTCTTAGTCATGTCCTTTGGTCTTACCAATGCTCCAAAAAACTTCTTGAACTTGATGAATCATGTGTCTAAGCCGTAGTTAGACATGTTTACCATAGCCTTCATAGACGACATTCTCGTATACTCCCGTAGTGAACAAGATCATGTAGACCATTTCAGAATAGTATCATAGAATATCAAAAATCATCAGTTATTCACCAAATTTAGTAAGTATGAATTTTTTGTAAGGTCAACAGCTTTCCTCGACCATATATTTTCCAGTGATAGCATTAGAGATGATCCCAAAAAGACTGAAGCAATGAGAAATAGGCTCAGGCCCATCCCTTTATTAGATAGTAGGAGTTTCTTGGGCTTGGATGGCTATTACGATGGTTTGTAAAGGTATCTTTGTATATTTCATCCTCTATGTTCAGATTGACTCAGAAGAAAGTCAAATTCCAGTGGTCAGATTCTTTTGAGAAGAGTTTTCAGGAGTCGAAGACTCGACACACTCCAGCTCTAGTTTTTACTTTACCAGATGGTTCAGATGACTTTGTTGTGTGTTGTGATGCCTCCAGAGTTGGTTTGGGGTATGTTCTGATGCTGAGAGGTAAGTTCATAGCCTATTCCTCTAGGAAGCTTAAACCCCACGATAAAAATTACCCTACTTATGATCTTCCGTTAGCAGTAGTGGTGTTTTCCTTAAGGATTTGGAGGCACTATTTGTATGGTGTGCACGTTGATATGTTCACTACCCATAATATCCTGTAATATATATTCTCTCAGAAATACCAAAACGTCCATCAGAGAAGGTGGTTGGAATTATTGAAAGACTATGACATGAGTGTTCTCTACCATCCGACCAAGGCCAATGTAGTGGTCGATGTTCTCAGTACAATGTCTATGGGTAACATTACTGATATTGAGGATAGTAAGAAGAAGTTAGCTATGGAAATTCATCAGCTAGTCTTACTAGGTGTCCACCTAGTCGACCCAGCAGAAGGTAGTGTATAGGTGCAGAGTAGTTTAGACTCATCCCTAGTTTCCGAAGTGAAAGAAAAGCAGGATAGAGGTACCAGTCTGGTCAAGTTGAAAAAATTAGTCAGGGATCAGAAGGTAGAGGTTTCCTCCCAAGGAGGAGATGGTTTTTTATGTTGTTAGGGTCGGATAGGTGTTCTAGGCGTAGATGATTTAAGACATCAAATTCTTGCGGAAGTACACGGTCCGTGCTACTTTATTCACCCAGGGGCTACTAAGATGTATGTTGATTTATGGAAGATCTATTGGTGAAGTGGGATGAAGTGATACATTGCAGAGTTTATGGCTAAATGCAATATGCCAGTAGGTTAATATTGAGAATCAAAAGCCTAGTGGGTCCAAGCAAGAGTTTAGCATTCCTACCTGAAACTGGATAGAAGTGAACATGAACATTATGATGCATTTGCCCCGTACTCGTTGTCAGCATGATTTAGTTTTAGTCATTATAGACAGGACAACCTAATCAGCACATTTCCTACCAGTCCATAATGTTTACTCAACTAAAGACTATGCCAAACTCTATATTAAGGAGTTGGTCAGATTGAATGGTATTTCGTTGTCCATCATCACAGAAAGAGGTACCTAGTTCATCTATCAATTCTGAAACGTATTTCAAAAGAGTCTTGGTCCCTGAGTTTACCTTAGTACAAATTTTCACCCTCAGACAGATGGTCAAGAAGAAAGGATCATTCTGACTTTAGAGGATATGCTGCAAGCATCTGCGATAGATTTTAAAGGTAGTTGGGATGACCACTTGCCTTTGATTGAATTTTTATTCAACAACAACTATCATTCCAGTATAAAAATGGCTCCATTTAAAGCGCTTCATGGGAAGAGGTGTAGATCTTCCATTTGTTTGTTTGAACTGGGTGAGGCCACAGTGGTTGTGCCTCACTTGGTATTTCATACCTTAGAGGAGTCCAGTCGATCAGGTAAAAACTTATGACAGCTCAGAGCCAGAAGAAATTGTTTGTAGATGTGCTCAAAAAAGATATCGAGTTTGATATTACTTACAATGTGTACTTGAAGATATGTCCTATAAAAGGAGTGAAGCGATTTGGCAAGAAAGCGTAACTCGGTCCCCGATATGTTACTCCTTACTGAATTCTCAGTCGTTTAAAAAAGGTAGCTTATGAGCTTGAGTTTCCTTCAGATCTATCTTTAGTCCATCAAGTGTTTCATGTCTCCTTGCTAAAGAAATACATAGGTGACCCATGAGTCGTAATCCCAATAGAGGGCATAGATGTTCAAAACAGGCTATCTTACGATGAGATTCAAGTCAAAATCCTTGATTATCAGATTTACAGACTAAGGATAAAAGACATCCCTCAAGCTAAAGTTCTTTGACGGAATCAGTATGTTAAAGGAGCTACGTGGGAAGCAGAAGCGGATATGCAAACCAAGTATCCTCACCTCTTCTCTGGAAACTCCGATTCAACACAAGGTACTAGTTTTCCCTAAGCTTATTATTTTCATATATAGATTTCGGTTACAAACCTAGTATCAGTTACCATTACACGTTTAGTCATATGTCCATTAGTCAACTCAGTCATGCATTTATGCATCAAATATGCATGTTCAATATGATAATTTAGTGTATCAGTGATCTTAGTTATGAAACCATACTTCAGTTGTGCATGCGTAGTGTCTATGTCTAGCCTCTTAGTAGTCTCAGTCTCAGCAATCTCATTCGAGGAAAAATGTTCCCAGGGAGAGATAATGTATGACCCTTAATAATTTTTAGTTTAAATGTGTTCTTTAGGCTTGACAAGGGGTCCCAGACTTAAAATATTTTAGCCAATCATCTAGACTTAGTGTTATTTTAGCCTCCGAAAGTTGACAATCTTATTTTGCGACCTTTACGTCCATTAAATGTCAATATTTGAATTAATTCATGATCGCGAATATGAATAGGTGTTTCCGAACAAGTTTCAGATTTTTTGAACCTCGTTTAGATTATGTTTGATAGACTAAAATAGTGGGTTGACGTGATCTTGACACGTCACATCGATTATCATGTGTATAAGAAGGTTACCCTCAACTTCAGTGCAAATTACAACTAACCAACGTGGACTCGATGCAGCGCGTTGGCTCTTTGGGGGTATTTTTGTCATTTACAACATCGTTCAGCCCCCAAAATTATGAAATTAATCCCTTTGGAGAGCAACTAAACTCATTCATTCTCCAATTTTCTCAAGAATAGAACCCTAGGTATTTAAATTTCAAATCAAGAACTCAAGAACTCAGCATTAACTTTCAGAGATTCATCAACTAAGGAATGTGAAATGTTTATCCAAGGGATCCTTCCACCCTTGGAGTCTGAGGTCCAGACTAGAGGCGTTACAAAGCATTACAACAAGAATGAAAATACCCATTATAGAACTACTGTGCCATTAGTTTCAAATTGACACCAAAACGTTAATTGGGTTTCGCCCTTGGAAAAGAGTTTCCAAGACTAACCCATAGCCAAATTATCACTAGGGAGTTGAAACCCTAAAGTAATTTGAGTCAATCACTCAATTTTAGGGATACAATTGACCCATAATGATTTAAGATTTTGAGTCAAGAAACCATGAAATCAACGTCAAAAAGACCCACAAGACCAATTTTTTGAGCAACCTATCTCCTATGGCTGCTAGGGTTTTAATAGAAATGAAGAATGCCTAAAATGTACGGAAAAGACCCCTTTTATATGATTTTAGATAGGGCCACAAGGTCAAAACTTATTTTTGAACTCTCGGGCTCATCTGGACTCTATTTATTACAAATGAACTAGGTAACATCTCTAAATTCAACATTCTGGATTATTGGTGAAGTCATATTTTCCATCCGAGGTCATTTAGGACACTTGTGGATCCCACATCCATATATTTTGTTTTTGACTTTTTCAACTAATGGGTCGAAATGAGCTCGGGTTCTTTAGGATCCAATCCAAGGGTCTATCTATCCTAAAATTGATATTACATAGCTGCTGGCGCAGTAGAAATTTGCATCCAAAATCATGTTGCTAATATTTTTTCTTGGCAGCTATTTAGAATCGACGATGACTTCAAACTGGAAAGTGGTTCTAAAAAACAAATGAACCATTAGGTAATTCAACTATTGGTTCCAGAAAGCAACTAATGACTTGGGATGGATATGGAGGAGCTCTATCAGTGTAAAGATGCAAGAACACGTCAAATGAACTGAAGGGTTATTACACTAGTATTTGACTAATGAGGACTCACCAATGCTACAACTGAGTGATACAGAAATGAACTATATGTGATATAGGAAGTGAGTACCCGAACCTATATTGTTGAATCAATATTTCACAAAATAGAGGAACCAGTCAGTACTGTGAATGTACTGGTATGTGATATAGGGAATAACTGAAATACATAAAGATATTGACCATGAATTCATGAACACATAAATCAAGAGCAAGACTAAGCATTAATATTTACTTCAATAATCTAAATAACTAGTATATGTACACATGATAATGCAAATTTGAACTGATATAATCTTGATACTGAACTAAAACTATGGGAGCTAATATTTAACCAACATACCCTAATTTGAGCCGATCAGGTACAACCTATAACCCCTATTATAAGAGAGTTAGTACTTTGCCTCGGGTATCAACATTGGCTGCATGGATCCACTAAATTACTGTCTCGAGCGACTAGGGTATTAGTCTTCTATTCATTGATAACTCCTAAGAGAGTTAGTTCTCTACTGGCGGGTGACCTCGTATAACCTACGTTAGCTACAATGTTCTGAAATTTACAGACTTCTACTAAAGGTCTTAGTCCTCTACTAGCGGGTGAGCCTTCATCCCTAGGTTCGCTCGGTGCTAAGTCCTAAAACCAACTAAACTTACACTAAATCCAATGAAAGGCTAAACATGAATGATACTAACATATGCTTAACATAATGATATTCTGAATTTAATAATACAAGTATGCTCTGAACTTGTAACCTTATATCTATGACATAAATGAACATCTACCTAGTGGGTGGTCATAACCCACCAACATTATCCAATGTACACTGATCTTGGTTGATGTTGAACAATCTATGATATGGGAAAATCATGAATAACACCCATGATTTCACTAACTTTTCATAATGCAAATAATTGCATTATCAAATATAAGGAAACACAATTATCTTAAGGGAATATATTTTCATGGTTCAGAATCAAAACAATTGAGATGAGATTTATAAAAGTCATGATTAGAACCCCAAAAATGAGAAATGATTTTTACATTTGCAAGTTTAGACAGTTCTTTGGACTCAATAGGTGGAAGGGAACCACTGCTGAATATCCCACATACCTGAAGTAGAAACTTTGGTGAATTGCTTGGAGTTGATCTCTTTTATTAAAAACCCAACTTTGCTCTTAACAATGAAGGGTAGAGCTCCTTTTTTATTTCACTTAGGTGGAATTGTTGATTATTTAATTAATTAGGGCTCTAGGTATTTTATACCCTCCCCCCCTATGAAAGCCAAAACGACATAGGGTTTGCTTTTAAGAAAGTGGAAAATTACATAAAAACCCTTGTAAAATGGTGCAGAAAACTATTTTCCCAGTCTTTACGAATCATCTAATGACTCATCACGACTGGTTACAAGTTGTAGTCTTAGTCATAACTTAAGACTCTGAGTTTGAGGACTTTACTATCTTGACTATAATTCAACACCTTACGACTCGTTGGGACTTCTTACGAGTCATTCGAGGGACTGACAATCTGAAGTTGGGTTCATGGATTCCATACTAGTAAGGCTATGAGTCCACTATATGAATCGTGAAGTCTAAATAAGAGTTGCATGCTCGACTCGTAACTACTGGAGGGGGTCTTGAGTAGCACACTATTGTGACAAAGAGTCAACTAAATAACGTATATCCACTGATTATGTGTCACATGAAGGAGTCATGTTCAATGGATAAGCTGAGGGTCCTTAACTGAAATGACTTTATCCCACTCGCAGATGACTCGTCACGAGTGCATAAGCCTCATAACTTAATTCGCAGTCACTAAAGTGTATGTCAGGACTTTAAGGAAATTATCCATAACTTTTTTTTGCCTTGATGCCCGATTAATACGAGACTTGAAGAATTGGAATGAAAACTCCATGGCCTATCTTTTAAGAGGTCTTGAGTTTAAAAATTTAGGGTATTACAATATATCCACCTTGGGATAATTCATCCTTGAATAAAACAAATTGAGATGTAGTACTAGGAACAGTGAGGTCATGCATTGAAGACGTTTGGGCTGAATCATGATTAAATATCTGAATCCAAAAATATGATGCATAAACTGAACTAAATTCATGAATGTATATTATGACATGAGGATGGTTAGGTAGCTGAGATAGAAAATAAGAGCGTTGATCTAAGGAACAATTACCTCAAGTTGAATCTGAATTCATAAAGAAGAGGCAGTGATACTTGGGTCGCATATCAGCTTTATCTTCCCAAGTAGATCCCTCAGCGGACTGGTTTCTCCATAGAACCTTAACCAAGGAAAATTCTTTATTCCTTAACCTACAATCTAGCAGTCAGGGATTTTAAATAGGACATCATCATAGGTAAGGATATTATCAAAAAACACACTCTCTAATGGAACGATTGAAGCTGGATCACCAATACATTCCTTAAGTAAAGAGACATAAAACAACGAATCCACTGATTCTAACTCTACATACAACTCTAAAACATAGTCTACATTCCCAAAATGGCTTAAAATCCTACAGTGTCCAACATAACCGGGACTAAGCTGTTCATTCTTATCAAATCTCTTCACCTATTTCATAGGAAAAATTCTTAAATACACAAAATCAGAAACTTAAAATTTGAGTTCTCCTCCTCACATCTGAAATGGATTTCTAATTACTTTAGGCTATATTTAGACTTTCTCGAATCAAATAAACTTTTTTCATTTTCTCAAATACTTAATCTAGTCCAAACAAAGCAACCTCACTTACATCAAAAAAACCAATAGGAGATCTACTCATCGTATCATAGAGAGCCTCAAATTAATCCATCTAAATAGTAGAGTGAGCCATATAAATATTGTAGTAATAATTGTTATTGTATGCAAACTCAATAATAGATAAATAATCATCCCAACTACTTTTAAATTGATAACACAAATCCTTAACATGTCCTATATGGTATGAATTGTTATCTCTGCCTAACACTCCATCTGTGGGTGAAAAGTTGTACTAAGATGAGCTTGGGTACCAAGACCCTTCTAGAAAGACTTCAAAAAATATGAGGTAAACTTGGTGCCCCTATATCATATAATGGTAAATGGAACCCATAAAATTTACCAACTCTCTGCGATCGAGTCTAGCATAATCGTTAGCTGAATATTAGGTATGGATTGGTGAAAATAGGGTTGACTTGTTCATTAATCCATAATGATCAAAATAGAATCATGATGATGATGTGTACGAAGTAACCATGTACCAAAATCCATATTCACCACTTTATACTTCCAAGTGGGAATGCTGAACTCCAGAAGCATATCACTCAGTCCCTGGTGCTAAAACCTTGACCTGCGGACAATTTGGACACTAAGCCACGAATTCTGCAATATCCTTCTTCATAGTACTCCACCAATATACTTTCTTCAAATCACTATACATGTTTATGGATCCTGGATGAATTGAATATTGTAAACAATGCACTTCTACTAACATATATTATCTCAAATCATCCACATTCGGAATAGATAACCTATCTTGAAATTTAAGCACACCATCTCTTCTTTGGAAGAAAATCCCAACTTTCTGATCTAGAACTATCTCTTTCAACTTAACTAAGATAGGATCTCTGTCTCTCTTTTCCTTTACATCAAAAATAAAAGACGATTTTGAGCCATTCTAAACCCATACACTGGTTTTGGCTGAATCAACCTACCAAACACCCAATCTATATAGCTGATGAACCTCCTGAATGAACTCCTTCTTATCATCCTAAACATGGGCAACACTTCCAAAAAATAGTCTACTAATGGCATCAACCACAAGATTTGCCTTACCTAGGTGATACAACACACTCATATCATAGTCTTTCAACAATTCAAGTAACTTTATCTGACAAATAATTAGGTCATTCTTCGTGAACAGATGTTATAAACTCTTGTGATCAATAAACACATTAATATAAACACCATAGATGTAATGCTTCTAAATAATTATGTCAAGGACTACCTCTACCAACTTGAGATCATGATCCAAGTAATTCTTCTCATGAGGTTTAAGCTTCTTAGAGGTGGCTATGACCATACCTCGTTGCATCAACACACACCCGAGGCCAACTCTGGAAGAATCATAATAAACTACAAACCCATCTAAACCCTTAGGTAGAGTTAATACTTGAGCAGAAGTGAGTCGACTCTTCAACTCTTGAAAACTCATTTCTTAGTAATTTAACCACTGAATCTTATCTTTCTTCTGAGTCAGTCTAGACATGGGATAAGCAATATAATAAAATCCCTCAACGTACCATTTGTAATAACTGGTTAAGCCTAAGAAACTCCTAATATCTACTAAATAGATGGGTCTGCGAAAGTTTCTCACTACCTCAATCTTTTTAGGAGAAACTCTAATGCATCACCAAAAATAATGTTATAGATAAAAGATATTGCTTTTAACTAGAATTTGTATATACTGAACTTAGCATATAGTTGATGATTCTTAAGGTTCTACTATATAATCGTCAAATGGTTTGCATTCTTAACTTCACTACGGGAATAGACAAGGATGACATCTATGAAGACTATCATTAACATGTCCAAGTAATGCTTTAACACTTAATTCATCAAATCCATAAAAACTGCAGGAGGATTTGTTAGTATAATATATATAACTACAAATGTAATGTGACCATACCAAGTTCTAAAGGTTGTCATTGGAATGTTACATTATTTGAGGCTAAGTTGATGATAGCCGAATCTGAGGTCTACCTTAGAGGCAAAATTTATACCATGAAGTTTATCGAACAAGTCATAATTCAAAGAGAAAGGATACTTATAATTTATTGTGACTTTGTTAAACTGACGATAGTTGATGAAAATTCTAATAGAATCACCATTCTGGCACATGAGGAGGACTGGTGTGCCCTATGGAGATACACTACTCCTAATTAAACCCTTATCCAAAAGGTCTTTCAGATATTCTTTCAATTCCCTAAGTGCAGTTGACGCCATTCTATTAGGAGGAATTGAAAGAGGGTGGGTATATAAGAGGAGATCTATTCCAAATTTGATTTCTGTTTTGGGAGGAACTCTAGGTAGATATTTAGGAAATATATTTGGTAATTCATTTACTACTGGAAGTAATTTAAGACTTGGGGTTTCAAAATGTGAGTCCTAGAAACATACAAGATGATGGATAAAACCGTTAAGAGATCATTTTCCTTGCATTAAGGTAAGAGATAAATTGACCTATAGGGGTTGAGATACTACCCCTCCATTCTATGACTAGATCATTAGAGAACTAGAACTAGAGTGTAATAATTGTACAATCGACTTTGTCATAGAAAAGGTGGAGCCAATCTATTTTTAGAATGATATTAAAATCAATCATCTCTAACTCTACAAAATCTACTGAAATAACCTTCTAGGACACTATGACTGGAAAATTATTTAATAACCACCAAGTGATAATGGAACTACACATTGGAGTAAACACTAAGAAGGGTTCTGCTTATATTTAAGGACTAGTGCTTAAATCTATGACTATATAAAGAGTCACGAAGGAAAGTAAAGCACTAAGATATGATAATCATATACATGATGCTAAAATACTTATAATATACTACTGACCATGTTTGGAGAACCTAACTAATGCTTTTGAGTTTAAAGGGCATAAAGTTGATTCTGACACTACACACTAGTGGTATCTGAGGTGGTCCACTACTGAGCTAGGCAACCTGATAAAGCTGAAGAGAAATTGGCCTGGCCCTGTTGACGGATATCCTTACACCTTTTAGGAAACCGTCGTACAATCTATGATCATGTGACCTGATTTTCCATACCCAAAACATGCATCATTATTGGCCATACACTTACCCTTGTGGTTCTTACCATATCTCCTACAAGCTAGGTTGGTAGGACCACTATTCATGCTACCCTAAGACTTAGATCATGGTGGTCTATCTTGATTGTCCTATCTGAACTTAGGCACTAGAGAACTAGCATAGCATTGGGAAAAGGATGATGATTTTTGGAATAACTAAGAATGATTCCCAACATCTGACCTCTACTAAGGGTAGCTAAATCAACCAGTTTGGGCACACTGATTCTCCCTTTAATTATCCATAGAGTTTTTCTCCTCTATCTGTTAAGTATGCACCATCAATATTCAAAGGTCTATCTCCTTAATTAGCGTAGCTATTCTACACTTCTTGAAAATATATTCGAAAATTCTAGACATAAACTAACTCATTTTTGCCTTAGTAACGACCACCGCAGCCAAAGCATATATTTCTAACCGGGTGAATTTGAGTGAATACTTCTTTATAGTCTTGTTACCCTACTTCAGATTAATAAACTCTTGAACTTTGGATATCCTCAATTGTAAGATCCCGTAAAGTCCTAGTCCATTCAGTCTAATATAGCAGGCCAAAAGAGGTCCCAAACTTAGAAAATTTCAGCCAAGTGTTAAGACTTAGTCTCATTTTTGGCCTTGATATTTAAATGAGCTCATTTTTTATGTTCTCAGCCTTTGATTATCGATTTTTAAATTGATTCATGATCAGGGTTACCTATAGGTCATCTTGGGTGAGTTTTAGAATTTTTGGACATCGTTTTAGATATGTTTGGATGACCAAAACAGTGAGCCAATGTGATTAGGATGCATCGCATTGGCTTTCGTGTAATCAGTATTGACGCAACACGTTGGTAATAGCATCAATACCATCTATAGGGCACGTTTCCTGTTGCATCACTAGGAGTACTTTTGCCTATTAAATTATGATTTTCTAAGGGTATTTATGCCCTGTTCCTCTCACCCAATTCAGCCAAAACACGGGAATTATTTTATCATTATGTAAAAATTCTCTCAAAGTAAAGTAGCCCTCTTCCAAGAAAAATCGGTAACTCATCCAACATTCAAGATCAAGGTTCAAGAATTCATCAAGAAATTTCTCAATTTCACCAACTAAGGTATGTTAAATGCTCATCCATGGGTCCCTTCCACCCATGGAGTCCAAGAATCTAATTTTAAATTTAAAGTTGTGATTTTTATAAGTTATTGTTACCATGAATATGTATGAATCTTAATTCTATATCATGTTTACATGAAATTGTTTCTTTTATTAAATCCCACATTATTGAGTAATGTTGTTCGCTGATTTAAATCATAATTAGTGTTGTTGATGTTGAAAACATGCCATTGCTATGAGATTTAAACTATTCCCATGCTTAGCTTAAATAATGAATATCAAGTGTTTGATGAAATGCCTACAAGAATGAATTTTTAATAAATGCTTACACATAATGTCCCCAAAGTTTTAGTTCTAATTTGCTATTATTGTTATCAAGTACGAGGGGGCTATAAATACCTAAAAACATAATTGTTTAATTAGTCTCAGTATCGACAGATATTTTCAGATATGTTATGAGCATTATCAGTTAAGTCAGTTATTATGATCAGAAACACATAGAACAGTTCAGTATCCCGAGTCAGTATAGTTAGGAGAAGGATTTAACATCGAGCGAGTATAAGGATGGTTGCTTCCCCATCAGTTAGACAAAGTCATTAGTAGCACTCCCTGTGCTCTAAAACTCCATAGCTAGAGTAGGATATAAGGAGTCACATGTCAGTTCAAACTTGACTACCTCTCAGGGGTCACTAATTAGTTTAGTCTTTATTAGTCCTTTGGAATACCATATTAGTGGATCCACGCAGCCAATGTTAGTACTTGAGGCAAGGTAATTACACCCTTCTAACTGGGGTCACAAGTTAGATGCCAATTTTCTCATTAGGGCATATTATTTAAATAATAGATCCCACAGTCTAAGTCCAGTAATCAGCTCAGTAATTTAGTGTCAGTTTTGGTTGACTATAGCATACAAATATAAGTCAGTCATTATTAGTATTCAGTATCTCAGTTTATAGATTATACTCAAAACATGTTTTATGTTTTGTTATGCATTCTCAGTATTTATAGATTTCATGCATTATAGTCAGTACTTCATGCTATACATTCAGTCAGATATTACTCCTGTAGATGAAACACTGCATGTAAGCCTACCTTATTTAGTATACTAGTACATTCAAAGTACTGATCGCATACTCATTTCTTGCACTATGATGTTTAATATCATAGGTTTGTATGTTTAGTTCCTATATCGTGCATAGATATACTAGATTATTAGTTGTACCAATGGTGAGTCCTTATATTTCAAGGACATGGTTTTTTTATCTCAGTTATTTTATTAGTTTTAGTATTATTCCATTTAGATAGAGTTAGTTGGGGGTTTGTCCCATTATCTCAATAGTTAGTGAATAGAGGTTTTTCAGACTAGTACAGATAGTTAGTCAGTCTTTAGTTTTTAGTTGTTATTATTAGATGTTTTATTAGTATTATTAGTTTTGTCTTATAAACTTTATTAAATATATGATTTGAAACCTTATGGCATTCCTCTATTAAATTACACATATGATTATTTGTTATCATTTTTATTCAGTGCTCGCAGCAAGTACCAACTCATGGGCTAGCTTGTGATCCCTTAGGACTATAAGAACGGTGTGGCACCCAGGGTGTACTCTCAGGGCATTACAAACTTGGTATTAGAGTCTAAGGTTTAGAATTTTCCTATAAAGTCTGAAATCCACATCAAGTAAAGTCTTGTGCATGGGCGTGAAGTATGCCACACTTACGAACAAGAGGCTATAAGGCGTTTTGAGAAACGTTTCCCTTCTTTCAGTATTCAAATCATGAGAGTGAGCATGATCTCCATTTAAACTCTTTTTCTAATCCTACTTTTCCTTACTTCCAAAGAACATTCCTCCTATAAAGACAAGCATAAGAAGAAATGTAAACTAGCCAGCACCTCCGCCTATTAAGAAATATCCCCTGGATGAGCATGTTTCTCATGCAAAGTTTAGAACTACATTAACTAATATAGCTCACTCTGTAGTAGCCTAAACTTAGAGGAAAACTGGTGTTCCAGCAAACATAGTGGCCAACACTACCGCAGCTATGATTCAGGATTATAACAGAATAAATCATCCTCTATTTTTGAGATCCAAATCTGAAGAGGAACTACAGGAATTTCTACACATAGTATAGAAGGTAATAGACATTATGGGGGTGAATTCTAGTTATAGTTCTGAATTTGTTACTTACCAGCTACAAGATATAGACCATACCTGGTTTAAGTAGTGGAAAGGGGATAGAGGCATAGACGCAAGGCCTCTAGAGTAGGAGGAGTTTTCTACAACCTTTTAGATAGATTCATCCTCTTGGAGCTAAGGGAAGCAAAATTTTTAGAGTTTATCATCTTGAGCCAGGAAAACATGAGTGTAAAGGAGTATTCCCTCAAATTTACTCAACTAGCTAGGTATGTTCCTTATATGGTGGTTGATAGTAGGTCTAGGATGAGAAAGTTAAGGTCTGGGGTATCGATAGTATGGTCAAGGAGTGTAGGACTGCAATGTTGATCAATGAGATAGACATATCTAGGCTTATGGCCAATGCTCAACAGATTGAAGAGCAGAAGCTTAAAGAGAAGGAAAGACAAAACAAGAGGGCTAGAAATTGTAACTTTAATTTCACTCACCTAAAGTCAGAGGGTGGGAACTATCCTTTGTTTTTTCATAAATCTCTAGCTCCTGCCCCATATTTAGCTATTTCCGTAGTGCCAAATTTTAGAAATAAAAATCGAGATAGGGAGACAGGCTTTAAGTCCAAAGGCTGTGTAAATTGTGGTCGCACAAATCTTCTATGCAAGAAATATGGTAAAAACCATTAGGGTGAGTGTAGAGTGGGAATATATGTATTATTTGGGCATGACAAGCCAAGCCATCCAACCCAGGAGTGTTAAGTAGTTGCTTAGAAAGAAGGGATTTGCGCCATCAAGGCTAGTCCCATCAGTCAACGTCTCCAGCCAGTTGCCTGACTCAATAGGGAGCCAATTCTAGTGCTACTAGTGGCTAGCATAAGAATAAACTTTATTCACTTCAGTCGTGAAAAGATCAAGAAAGTTCTTATGACTTGGTTACTAGTATGTTGCAAGTTTTTCATTTACATGTTTATTCTTTACTAAATCCTAGAGCATCTCTTTTTTCTGTAACCCTTTATATAGCTTTCAACTTTGGAGTCAGTCTTAAAATCATAGTAGAGCCTTTCTAAGTTTCTACCCCAGTGGGTAAGTCTATCGTAGCCTATGGCTATACAGGGACTTGTCGATTACAATGTCTTAGAAAGTTACTTCAGTAAACCTTGTAGAGTTAGAGATGATGGATTTTGACATCATTCTCAGCATATATTAGCTTCATTCATGCTATGCTTCAGTAGATAACAGAAATATAGTTCATTTTAAGTTTCCAAATAAATAAGTCCGTAAATAGAGGGGTAGTGCTACAGTGCTTAGGGTTCAGCTTGTTTTTTACCTTACAGTGCTTAGGGTTCAGCTTGTTTTTTACCTTACAGCTAGCAAAATGATATCCAAGGGGTTAATTTATCATCTGGTTGGAGTCAAAGACTCTAATTTTGAGACTCCAAATCTTTAGTCAGTTTTAATAGTGAGGGAATTTCCGATGTGTTCCTTGAATATTTCCATGGAGTTTCTCCTGAAAGGGAAATTGACTTGGAAGTAGTCCTTCACATAGATACCCAACCTATCTCCATTAAACCATGCAAAATGGATCTATCTGAACTCAAAGAACTAAAACAATAGTCGAAAGATGTCTTAGGTAAGGAATTCATCATGCCCAATGTTTCCCCATGATATGCTCCTATCTTTTGCCTATGAAAGAAAGATGATTCTCTTAGAATCTGTATTGACTACCATTAGCCGAGCAAAGTCACAAGTACGAACAAATACCCACTTCCTAGAATCCTTGACTTGTTCGATCAACATCAGAATACTAGTTATTTTTCTAAGATAGACCTCAGATTTGACTATCATGAACTCAGAGTCAGTGAATGTGAAATTCCAAAATATAACTTTCAAAACATGGTATGGTCACTTCGAGTTCCTAATCATGTCCTTTCATCTCACAAATACCCCAGCAGCCTTTATGGACTTAATGAACTGGGTGTTGAAGTAGTACTTGGACATGTTAATCATAGTTTTCATTAATGACATTCTTGTCTACTCCCATAATAAAAATGATCATACACACCATCTAAAAATAGTATTGTAGACTCTTAGAGCTTATCAATTGTTCGTTAAATTTAGTAAGCACAAATTTTGGCTAAGATCAGTAGATTTCTCTGGCCATATTATTTTCAGCATAGCATTAGAGCTAATCCTTAAAAGACTGAAGTGGTGAAAACCTAGCGTAGACCCATCTCTTCATCAGATATCAAGAGTTTCTTGGGTGTGGCTTGCTATTACCAGTGGTTTTCTGAAGGGTTTTTATTGATTTCATCCCTCATGTTTAGATTGACTCAAAAGAAAGTTAAGTTTTAGTGGTTAGATTTTTGTGAGAAGAGTTTTCAGGAGTTGAAGACTCGACTTACCTCAGCCCTAGTTTTGACGTTACCAGATAGTTCAGATGGGTTTGTTGTGCATTGTGATGCTTCTAGAGTTAGTTTGGGGTTTGTATTAATACAAAAGGGTAAGGTTGTGGTCTATACCTCTAGACATCTTAAGCCCCACAAAAAGAATTACCCCACCCATGATCTTGAGCTAGTAGTTGTATTTCCCTTAAGGATTTGAAGGTACTATTTTTACCGGTTGCATATAGATATGTTCACAGACCACAAAAGCTTACAGTATGCATTTTTGCGGAAGGAGTTTAATCTACTTTAGAGAAGATGGTTAGAATTATTGAAAGAATATGATATGAGTATTTTGTAACATCTAGGTAAGGCCAGCGTAGTGGTAGATACCTTAAGTTGATTAAATATGACTACTATTGCTCATGTTGAACATGATAAGAAGAAGTTAGTTAGGAAAGTTCATCAGCTTGCTAGATAAGTTGTTCCTTTAGTTAATTCAGCAAAGGGTAGAAATGGGTTCAAAATACTTTGAAATTTTCTTTATTTGTCGAAGTGAAAGAAAAGCAGGATAGGGATCCCAGTTTGGAGAAAATGAAGGAGTCAGTCCGAAATCAGAAAGTAGAGGTTTTCTCCACAAAGGGAGATGGTTTGTTGTGTTGCTAAGGTAGACCATGTGTGTCGTGTGTTTATGAGTTGAGACAACGAATTCTTGTAGAAGCATATGGTTTGCATTACACGATTCATCTAAGGGTCATGAAGATGTACCGGGATCTACAAGAAATCTATTGGTTGAGTGGGATGAAGAGGGATATTACAGAGTTTGTAGCTAAGTGCTCCACTTGTCAACAGGTTAAGATTGAACATCAAAAGCCTAGTGGGTCTGTGCAGGAGTTTAGTATTCCCACATTTAAATGGGAAGAAGTGAAAATGGATTTTGTGATGGGTTTGCTTCGTACTCGTCATCAACACATTTTGATTTGGGTCATTATAGATAGGATGACCAAGTCTTCCCATTTCTTGCTAGTCCATACTTTCTATTCAGTCGAGAAATATGCAATGCTCTATATCAGAGAGTTGGATAGGTTGCACCATGTCCCATTGTCCATTATTTCAGATAGAGGTACGTAGTTCACCCTTTATTTTTGTAAAGCCTTCCAAAAGGGTCTTGGTGCCTAAGTCTACCTCAATACTGCCTTTCACCCTCAGACAAATGGTCAAGTTGAAAGGACCATTTAGACTTTAGAGGATATGTTGAGAGTGTGTGTCATTGAATTAAGGGCTGTTGGAATGACCACTTATCTCTAATTGAGTTTTCTTATATAAAAACATATTATTCCAATATTCAGATTGCTCTTTTTGAGGCACTTTATGGGATGAGATATAGATATCTAATTGATTGGTTTGAATTGGGTAAGGCTGCAGTAGTGGGGCCTGACTTGGTGTTTAATGCTTTAGAAAAATTATAGTTAATTAGCAAAATCCTTATGACAGCCCTAAGCTGACAGAAATAGTATACAGATGTGAGAAGGGAATATCTTGAATTTGAGATTGGCAACTTTAGGTATTTGAAAATCTCTCCCAAAAAAGGAGTGAATAGGTTTGGTAAATAAGGGAAGAATAATCCCTAATATGTTGGTCCTTAAAGGATTTTGAGTCATTTCGAAAATGTAGCCTATGAACTAAGTATCCTGTAGACTTAGCATCAGTGCTCCTAGTGTTTCATGTCTCCTTGCTAAATAACTGCAAATGTGATCCAACAGTCTTAGTCCCCATAGAGAGTGTAGTTGTTCAGAATAGTCTCTCTTTTGTAAAAGTCCCAGTCGAAATCCTAGGTCATCAGACTCACAGACTAAGGAACAAAGAAGTTTTGTTGATCAAAGTTCTTTGGCGGAACCAGTCCATTAAAGGAGCCACTTAGAAAGAAGAAGAAGACATGCGAACTAAGTACCCTCATGTCTTCTCTGCAAACTCAGACTCAGCCAAAGGTAAAGGTCTTCCTTAGATTTACTCTGTTCCATGATTAGTTTCAGTTGCATATCTTTCTCATATCATACATGTATTCATGAATCAGTTCAGTCATGTGTCATGTCTTCAGATTCTGTCATTTTCAATTATGTGTTTCAGCATAGTCACAGTACGTCAGTGCCCCTCATCTTAATCAATGTCATTCGAGGATGAATGTTACCAAGGGGGAGATAGTGCAAGACCCAGGAAAATCCTAGTCAATTTCAGTACTATATAGCATGCCAAAAAAGGTCCAATCTAAGAAAATTTCTTCCAAGTGTTAATACTTAATCACATTTTTGGCCTCGATATTTTTATGGTCTCATTTTTTATCTTTCCAGCCTTAGATTGCCAATTTTTAAATTAATTCATGATCATGGCTATCTATAGGTCATCTCCAGTGAGTTTTTGAATTATTGAAAATCGTTTGACACATGTTTGGAGAACAAAAATAGTGACCCAATGCGATGATGATGTGTCGCGTTGGGCTATCATATCGTTACGATCGATGTACTACATCGATAATCGTGTTGATACCTGTTATGCGGCGTGTCGCATATTGTTCCACTGGGCAAGTTTTTCCCTATTAAATTACGATTTTCCAAGGGAACTTAGGCCCTTTCCCCTCACCAAATTTAGCCAAAACACGGGAGTTAAGTCCCAACAGAGAATTATTTGGTCATTATGTCACAATTCTCTCAAATAAAAGTATCCCTCTTCCAAGAACAAACACTAACTTATCCAACATTCAAGATTAAGATTTAAGAATTCGTCAAGAACTTTCTCAATTCAACAAACTAAGGTATATTATTTGTTCCTCCATGGATCCCTCCCACCCATGGTGTCCAAGAATCTAATTTTAAATTTAAAGTTGTGATTTTTACAAGTTATTTCGATTTTAATCATGAATCTTGATTCTATATCATGTTTACATGAAATTGTTGTTGCTATTAAATCCCACACATTTGAATAATGTTGTTCACTAATTTAAATCATAATTACAGTTGTTGTTGTTGAAAACATGCTATTACTACATGTTGTAAGCTATTTCCATGCTTAGCTTAAACAACAAATAACAAGTGTTCAATGAAATGCCTATAAGAAGGAATTTTTAATTAATGCTTACACATTATGTCCTAAAAGTTTCAATACTATTTTGCTATTATTTCTATCGAGTCATGGGGTTTATGAATACATAAAAAATAGCTTTTTACTTAGTCTCAATATCATCAAAAAAGTTTTAGATATGTTATGAGCATTTTCAGTTCACTCAGTTATCATGATAAGTTAAACATAGAATAGTTCAGTATCTCAAGTCAGTTTAGTTGGGAGTAGGATTTATCATTGAGCGAGTGTAGGGATAGTGGCTTCCCCATCAGTTAGTAAGAGTCATTAGTAGTAGTCCATGTACTCTAGAACTACGTAGCTAGCATAGGATATGATGATTCACCCATCAGTTTAGGCTTGACTACTACTCACGGCTCACCCATCAGTTTGGGCTTGACATCCTTAGTTCTTCAGGATAGCATATTAGTGGTTCCACACAGCCAGTGTTAATAACCATGGTACGGTAGTGATGTCCTTCCAACTAGGGTCATAGGTTGTACTCTAATTTACTCAGTAGGGTATGTCAGTTAAATTATAGCTCTCACAGTTTCAGTCCAGTAAATAGCTCAGTAATTTAGTTTCAGTTTTGATTGACCATAACATACAAATTTTAGTTAATCATTATCAGTATTCAGTATCTCAGTTTAGAGATTGTACTCAGAACATGTTTTATGCTTGGTCATGCATTCTCATTATTTATAGATTTTATGCATTCTCTTCAGTACTTCATGTTATTCATTTAGTTAGTTATTACTGATGTACATGAAATCATGTGAATCAGCTTACCTCACTTAGGATACAAGTATATTCAAAGTACAAATCGCATACTCGTTTCTTGTATTATGATGTTTAATATCATTGGTTCGGACGCTTAATTCATGAATCTCGTATAGATATACCAGATTATTAGCTATAGCAGAGGTGAGTACTCATATTTTAAGGACATAGTTTATTTAGCTCAGTTATTTCACCAATTTTAGTATTTTTCCATTAAGTCAGAGTTAGTTGGGGGTTTGTCCCATCACCTCCACAGTCAGTTAGTTGAGGCTTTTCAGACTAACACAAATAGTTATTCAACCTTCAGTTTTCAATTTTCATTGTCAGATATTTTATGAGTATTTTAACTTTTGTCTTACATACTTTATCATCAATATGATTTCAAATCGTATTGCATTCTTCAGTTAAATTTTGCATATGATCTTTTGTTATTAGTTTTATTCGGTGCTCATAGTTGGTACCAACTCATGGGTCAGCTTGTGGTCCCTCGAGACTGTAAGCACCATGTGGTACCCATGGTGTACTCTTGGGGTGTTACAAACTTGGTATCAGAGCCTAAGGTTTCAAAGTGTCCTAGGAAGTCTAAAAGCTATGTCAAGTAGAGTCTTGTGCATTGGTGTTAAGCACACCACACTTATGGACAAGAGCTTACGAGGTATTTGAAGAAAAGTTTCCCTTCTTTTAGAATATGCCTCTTCAAAAGACAAATGGAAGAAGAAATATAAACCAGCCGGTACCTCTGCCTGTTAAGAAAGATCCCCTGAATGAGCATGTTGATCATAAAGGGTTTGGAGTTGCATCAACTACTCTAGCTCACTCTGCATCATCTTAAAATGACCAGCCAACTACTGTTCCAGCCAACCTAGTGGCCATTATTGTCGCAGCTAGGATTCAGGAATTTACCCAAATAAATTATCCTATGTTTTTTAGATCTAAATCTCAAGAAGATCTATAGTAATTGCTATACATGGTGAAAAAGGTAATAGACATTATGGTGGTGATGTATAGTGAGAGTGATGAATAGGTGTCTTACCAGCTATAGGATGTAGACCATACCTAGTTTAATTAGTGGAAAGGAGATAGAGGGATAGACACAGGGCCTGTAGAGTGGGAGAAGTTTGCTACAACCATCTTAGATAGATTTTTTCTATTGGATCTAAGGGAAACCAAAGTGTTAGAGTTTATCAACTTTGGGGAGGGCAACATGAGTGTGAAGGAGTATTCCCTTAAGTTTACTAAGCTATCTAGGTATGCTCCTAATGTGGTGGCTGATAGAAAGTCTAGGATAAAAAAGTTTATATTTTGGGGATCTGATAGTATGGTCAAGAAGTGTAGGACTATGATGTTGATTAAGGAGATAGACATATCTAGGCTTATGGTCCATGCTCAACACATTGAAGATCAGAAGCTTAAAGAGAAGGAAAGAGAAAACAAAGGGGCAGAACAGGTAGATTTAATTTCACTCACCAAAGTTAGAGGGTTGGAACCATCCTCAGTTTTATAAGAAATCTTTAGCTCCTACCCCATATTCATCTTGTATCCTTGTGCCAAAGTTGTTAAATGGAACTTGACATAAGGTGCTAGGCTATAAGTCCTAAGGCATGAAATAGTGGTCGCATAAATCTTTATTAACAGAAATATGGTAGAAACCATCAGGGTGAGTGTAGAGTGGGCAGTGATATATGCTTTGGGTATGGTAAGCCAGGCCATATATCCTGGAAGTGTTGGGTAGTTTCTCAAAAAAGAAGGGATTTGTGCAACGAGGGCTAGTACAATCTGTCATCGCCTCCAGTCAGTTTCCCGACTAAGTTGGGCCCTGATTCCCATTCTACTAGTGGTTAGCATCATAATAGAGTTTATACACTTCAGTCCGGAAAATATTGCAAAGGTTATTATGAAGTGGTTACTAGTTTATTGTAAGTCTTTTATTTACATGTTTATGCTTTACTAGATCCTGAAGCATCTCTTTCTTTTGTAATCCCTTATAAAGTTGTCAAATTCTGAGTTAGTCTCAAAATATTAAAAGATTCTTTCTCAATGTCTACCCTTGTGGGTAAGTCTATCGTTGCCCAACGAGTAGCAGGAATTTCTTGGTTACAGTGTCTTAGAAAGTTACTTCTGTAGGCCTTGTAGAGTTTGAGATAGTGTATTTTAACATCATTCTCACCATCGTTTAGCTCCGTTAATCCTATGCTTTTATGGATTGCAGAAATAGAGTTTTTCATTTTCAATTTCCAAATGAACAAGTCCTTGAATGGATAGGTAATACTACAGCGCTTAGGGGTCAGCTTATTTTGTACCTTAGAGTGAATAAAATGATATCCATGGGGCATATTTATTATCTGGTTTGAGTGAAAGACTCTAGTTCTTAGACTACAAATCTTGAGCCAGTTTTATTAGTGAGGGAATTTCTAGATGTATTCCCTGAAGATTTCTTTAGAGTTTCTCTGAAAAGGTAAATTGACTTTGGAATAGACCTCCTTCCAAATACCTAACCTATCTATATTGTGCCATAAAAAATAGATCCAGCTGAACTCGGATAACTAAAAAAGTAGTTGAAACATTTCCAAGATAAAGGATTCATCAGGCCCACCTGAAACAAAGATGGTTCTCTTAGAATGTGTATTAACTACCTTCAGTTTAACAAAGTCACAATCAAGAATAAATACCCACATCCCATAATCGATGACTTGTTCAACCAATATCTGGGTGACAGTTATTTTTCAAACATAGACTTTAGATCCAGCTATCATCAACTCAGAGTAAGAGAATATGACATTTTTAATTTATCTGTAAAAACCCAGTATGGTCCCTTCGAGTTCCAAGTCATGTCTTTTGGTCTCACAAATGCCCTAGAAGCCTTTATGGACTTGATAAACCAAGAGTTCAAGCAGTACTTGGACATGTTCATCATAGCCTTCCTTAAAGACATTCTTGTCTACTCCCTTAATGAAAATGATCATGCATACCACCTTAGATTGTATTATAGACTCTTAGATCAAATCAGTTGTTCACTAAATTTAATAAGTGAAAATTTTTGCTAAGATCATTTGCGATTATAGCATTAGAGTTGATCCTTAAAAAACCAAAGCAGTGATAAACTGGCCTAGACCTATCTCTCCTTCAGATATCAGGAGTTTCTTGTTATTGGTTAGCTATTATCCAGTTGGTTCACTAAAGTAGGATCCCTATCCTTATTTTCTTTGGTTGACGAAGTGAAACACAATTAGGATAGGGATCCTAGTTTAGTAAAGTTAAAGAAGTTAGTCGGAGGGCAAAAAGTAGAGGTTTCATCACAAGAGGGTGATGGTGTGTTGCATTGCCAGGGTAGATTGTGTGTGCCATGTTTTGATGAGTTAAGACAACAAAGAGCATTTCTTGATTCATTTAGGGGCCACGAAGATGGACTGGGATCTGCAAAAAATCTATGGGTGGAGTGGAATAAAAAGAGATATTATAGTGTTTGTAGCTAAGTTCTCCACTTTTCAATAGGTTAAGATTGGACATCAAAATCCGAGTGGGTCTATGCGGGAGTTTAGTATTCCCACATGAAAGTGGCAAGAAGTGAACAGAGACTTCATGATGGGTTTACCTCGTACTCATCCTTAGTATAATTTTATTTTGTTCATTGTACATAGGATGACCAAGTTTGCCCTTTACTTGAAAGTCCATACTTCCTATTCAGTTAAGGTTTATGCCAAGCTCTATATCAGAGAGTTGGTTAGGTTGTACCTTGTTTCGTTGTCCATTATTTTAGATAGAAGTATATAGTTTACCTCTTACTTTTATAAAGCCTTCAAAAATTGTCTTGGTACCTAAGTCCTCTTCCATACTGCCTTCCACCCTCAGAAAGATTGTCAAGTAGATAGGACCATTCTGTCTTTAGAGAATATGTTAAGAGCGTGTATATTTGACTTTAACGGCTGTTGGGATAACCAATTACCTCTAATCGAGTTTGCTTATTTTATAAACTATCACTCTAGTATTTAGATGGCTCCGTTTGAGGCTTTATATAGGAGGAGATATAGATCTCTGATTGGTTAGTTTGAAGTAGGTGAGGTTGTAGTGGTGGGGCCTAACTTGGTGTTTGATGCTTTAGAAAAAGTATAATTAATTATGGAGAGGAGTAAGACAACCTAGATCTGACAGAAATCATATGTAGAAGTGAGAAGGAAATATCTTCAATTTAATATTGGCGATTTTGTGTATTTGAAAATCTCTCCCATAAAGGAAGTGAAGAGGTTGGGTAAGAATGGGAAGCTTAGTCTATGATATGTTGCTACTCATAGGATTCTAAGTCATTTCAGAAAGGTAGCCTATGAACATGAGTTGACTGCAGACTTAGCATCAGTGCACCAAGTGTTTTATGTCTCCTTGCTAAATAAGTGCATAGGTGACCCAGCATTTGTAGGCCCCATAGATAGTGTAGATTTTCAGAATTGTCTCTCTTACGAAGACGACTTCATCGAATTCCTCGATCGTGAGAATCATAGACTAAGAAACAAAAAAGTTCCCTTGATCAAAGTTCTTTGGCAGAACCAGTCCGTTCAGGGAGTCACTTGGTAAGCAGAAGTAGACATCCAAACCAAATACACGGATATCTTCTCTGTAAACTTAGACTCCGCCTAAGGTAATAGTATTTCATAGATTTACTCTATTCTATGATTAGTTCTAGATACATATCATTCTTATATCATTCGTGCATTCTGAATGAGTTCAGTAAAGTGTCATGTCTCAAGATGCAGTCACAGTACCTCGGTGCCTCATAGGTTAATCAGTGTAATTTGAGGATGAATGTTCCCAAGTGGGATATATTATTAGACCCAGTAAATTCCTAGTAAATTTTAGTCCTAAATAGCATGCCGAAAGAGATCCTAGTCTTAGAAAATTTTAACCAAGTGTTAACATTTTATCTTAATTTTTGCCTTAATATTTTGATGGTCTCATTTTCAATCTTTCTGGCCTTAGATTGTTGATTTTTAAAATGATTCATGATCAGGGTAATCTATAGGTCATCTCGAGTGAGTTTTGGAATTTTCAAACATCGTTTGAGACATGTTTGGATTACCAAAATAGTGATCCAATGCGATCAAGATGCGTCTTGTTGGCTATCACAACGTCACTGGGCACGTTTTGGCCTATTAAATTACGATTTTGCAAGGGCATTTTGACTTTTTTTCCCTAACCCAATTCTTCCAAAACTCGGGATAAGTCCCAACAGAGCAATATTTGCTCATTATGTCACAATTCACTCAAATTAAAGTAGCCCTCTTCCAAGAGTAAACACTAACTCATCCAACATTTAAGATCAAGCTTCAAGAATTCATCAAGAACATTCTCAATTTCACCAACTAAGGTATGTTAAATGTTTATCCATGGGTCCCTTCCACCCATGGTGTCCATGAATTTAATTTTAAATATAAAGTTGTGAATTTTACAAGATTTTGTCATTTTAACCATGAATGCCCATGAATCATCGTTCTATATCATGTTTATATGAAATTGGTGTTGTTATTAAATCCCATAGGTTTGAGTAATGTTGTTCTCTAATTTATTTCATAATTAGTGTTGTTGATGTTGAAAACATGCTATTTATACATGCTTTTAAACTATTCCCATGCTAAGCTTAAACAAAGAATATCAATTGTTCGATGAAATGCCTACAAGATTGAATTTCGAATAAATGCTTTCACATTATGTCCTCAAAGTTTTAGTAATATTTTGTAATTATTGCTATCGAGTCATGGGGTTTATGAATACCCAAAAACATTGTCGTATACTTAGCCTTAGTATCATCATAATATTTTTATATATGTTCTGAGCTTTATCAGTTCAGTCAGTAATTATGATCAGTTAAAGATAGAATATTTTAGTATCCCTAGTCCTTTTAGTTGGGAGTAGGAGTTAGCACCAAGCGAGTACAGGGAAGGTGGCTTCCACGTCAGTTAGGCAGAGTCCTTAGTAGTAATTCTTGTACTCCAAAACTACATAGCCAGCGTAGGATATGAGAAGTCACCCGTTAGTTCATACTTGACTACCTCTCAAACGTCACCCATCAGTTTAGGCTAGACACCCTTAGTCCTTCGAAACATCATATTAGTGGATCCATAAAGCCAGTGTTAATACCCATGGCATGGAAGTGACACCTTTCCAACTAGAGTCACAGGTTGGACCCTAATTTTCTCATTGGGGCATGTCAGTTAAATGATAGCACCCACAATCTCAGTCTAGTAAATAGCTCAGTAATTGATTTTTTGTTTTTATTAACCATAGAATACAAATATAAGTCAGTCATTATCAGTATTCAGTATCTCAGTTTAGATATTATATTTAGAACATATTTGATGGTTGGTCATGCATTCACATTATTTACATATTTCATACATTTTATTTAGTACTTCACGTTATTCATTCAGTCAGTTATTACTCCTGTATATGAAACCCTACATATCAGCCTACCTCATTTAGCATACAAGTACATTGAAAGTACTGATCGCATACTTGTTTCTTAAGTTATGATGTTTAATATCATAGGTTCGTATGCTCAATTTTGGAATCACATATAGATGTACCAGATTATTAGCTGCAGCAGTGATAAGTCCTCATATTTTGATGACATGGTTTATTTATCTAAGTTATATCATCATTCTTAGTGTTTTTCCATTTAGTCAAAGTTAATTGGGGGTTTGTCCCATCAGCTCCATAGTCAGTCAGTTGAGGCTTTTCAGACTAATGGCAATAGTTAGTCAGCCTTCCGTTTCAGTAGTAATTGACAAATGTTTTATCAGTATTATCAGTTTTATCTTACATACTTTATCATTACTATGATTTGAAACCTTATGGTATTCCTTAGTTAAATTTTACATATGATCTTTTGTTATCAGTTTTATTCAGTGCTCACAGCTGGTACCGTCTCATGGGTTAGCTTGTGGTCTCTCAGGAGTGTAAGCACCATGTGGAGCCTAAGGTGTACTCTTGGAGCGTTAAAAACTTGGTATCAGCGCGTAAAGTTTTAAAGTGTCCTAAGAAGTCTGAAAGCCACGTCAATTAGAGTGTTATGCATGGGTATGAAACGCGCCACACTAATAGACAAGAGGCTACGATGCATTTTAAGAAAAGTTTCCCTTCTTTCAGTATTCATATAAGGCAAGTGAGCAGGATCTCAAGTTAAACTATCTATCTAATCCTACTTTTCCTTCCTTTTACAGAACATACCTTGTTGAAAGACAAACAGAAGGAGAAATGTAAACCGGCTAGCACCTTCGCCCAATAAGAAAAAACCCCTCGGACGAACATGCTTCTCATGTAGAGTTTAGAGCTGCATTAACTACTATATCACACTCCGTAGTAGCCCAAAATATGAAACCAACTAATTTTCTAGCCAACCTAATTGCCTATACTACCACAGCTAGGATTCGGGACTTTATCTGAATGAATCCTCCTCTATTTTTGAGATCCAAATCTGAAGAGGATCTTCAAGAATTCCTAGATAATGTGTAGAAGGTAACAAATATATTGGGGGAGACTTCTAGAGTTAGGGTAAATTGGTTGCTTACCAGCTGTAAGATGTAGCCCATACCAGGTTTAAGTAATGGAAAGGGGATAGAGGTGTGGATGCAGGGCCTGTGAATGGAAGGAGTTTGCTACTGCCTTATTAGATAAATTCTTCCAATTAAAGCTAAGAGAAGCCAAAGTGTTCGAGTTTATCAACTTGAGGTAGAGAAACATGAGTGTGAATGACTATTCCCTTAAGTTTACTCAACTAGCTAGTTATGCTCTGTATGTGGTGGCTAATAGCACTTCTAGGATAAACAAGTTTGTGTTTGTGGTATCTGATAGTGTGGTCAAGAAGTGTAGGACTGTGATGTTGATTAATGAGTTGGACATATCTAGGATTATGGTCAGTTCTGAACAAATTTAAGAGAAGAAGCTTAAAGAGTAGGAGAGAGAACACAAGAGGGCTAGAACTAGTATCTTTAATTGAGTTCAACCAAATCTCAGAAGGTGGGAACAGTCCTTAGTTTTGTCAAAAATCTTTAGCTCCAACCCCATCTTCAAGTTGTGCCCCTATGCCAAAGTTCAAAAATGACAATTGAGATAGGGCTCTAGGCTCTAAGTCCCAAATTAGTGCAAATAGTGGTCGCACAAACCCTTTTCTCTAGAAATATGGTAGAAACCATCACGGTGAGTATAAAGTGGGTAGTGATATGTTCTTTGGATTTGTCAAGACACGACATTAGACCTGAAAGTGCTGGGTAGTTTCTTAGAAAGGAAGGGACTTGCGCCAACAGGGCCAGTCCCATCAGTTATCGATTCCAGCCTACCACCCGACTTAGCAGGGCCTCACATCCAGTACTACTGGTGGTAGCATCAGAATAGACTTTATGCATTTTAGTCCTGACAAGATCAATAAATTCTTATGATGTGGTTACTGGTACGTTGCAAGTCTTTCAATACATATTTATGCTTTACTAGATCCTGGAGAATCTATTTCTTTTGTAACCCCTTATATAGATGTCAACTTTGGAGTCAGTCTTGAAATCTTAGAATAGCCTTTCTCAATGTCTGCCCTAGTGCGTAAATATATTATATCCCAGTGTGTATACAGGAACTTCCCGGTTATAGTGTGTCAGAAATTTATTTCAGTAGACCTTGTAGAGTTAGATATGATGGATTTTGACATAAATCTCAGTATGTATTGTCTCCATTCATTCTATGCTTCAGTGGATTGCAGAAATAGAGTAGTTTATTTTTATATTCCAAATGAACAAGTCCTTGAATGGAGGGGTACTACTACAGCGCTTAGGGATAAACTTGTTTTATACCTTAGAACGAGTAAATTGATATCCAAAAGGTGTATTTATCATCTGGGTCGAGTAAAAAACTCTAATTATAAGACTCCAAATCTTTAGTCAATTTTAATAATGAGGTAATTGTCATACCCCAGATCCCATTGGAGCGGACTAGTACCCGTAGCCGAGGAGGCCCGGGAGAACCCGTTCATAACCTATACTTTCACATTTACATTACTTATGAAAATTAGAAATTTGGGCAGTACTTCGTTGTAACATAGAAGAAAACAGTACCTGTATCAGCCCAGCAGACATGCATAAATATATATATGAACAGTAATTGGTCGTCAGAGCCATCACGTCTATCAACCAAACACTCCTATGGTTGTACAATATGTCTACAAAAGCCTCTGCATAGATACACAACTGAGTTAGGGTCGGGACAAACTCCCGCCCACAAAAGACTTTTATAGAAATACCAAAAATACATAAAGAAACGACTTGGGATGCCCCGAAACAACTAGAGCTCACCACTAAAAATAGAATGTCCTGGCTCTTAGTGCGGAGGTGTACGACCTGAAGTACCTGTTCCTGTAGGCATGAATACAGGTCCCCCATGAGGGACATCAGTACGGAAATATGTACTGAGTATGTAAGGCTGTGAGTATCAAGATGAGGTACAAAAGATCAACAGAACCCAGATACCAGTGAATAACCAGTATGAGTAGACCACACTTAAAAGAGCTGATGGGATACCTGCACATTACTTTCATATCATTACTTCCCGTAATCCTTATCAATACATAACATATATCATACAATGGCCAACTGATCAGTGGTACTAATACAATATATCAGGGACCACCCCTGGAATAGCATATATATATAATCTTTATAATACAATGGCCAACTGATCAGTGGTACTAATACAATACATCATATCATCAATTTAAAATACAGGCATTCCATTTCTTAATTCAATTAATCTTTGAGATTGGTTACTTTGTGGTCACACCTTATGGACCTTGAAACCATGAGACCTCAATAGGAAAAACATGTACATAGGTAATCAATATCATGAAAATGAAGTAGAGTATCATGGATACCTCATTAGACCATTTCGGAGTCAACAATAGTATATGGACATTTTTGACTAGCCGGACATCTTAAAAGTGAAAAAGATTTCAATTGGTAGTGTCGAAGATCATACGATGTTATCATATGTCATGTGTCGTAGGACAATGTTGGAAGCTTACTTGAGAGTGTCATGGGTCATTATTCATGCCAAATATTAGATAGAGTATGTCTTACATACCTTGATATAACCACTTCAATACAAGTCCAACTTGACTTCCCGTACTCTTCGAACACTTATCTACAATTAGTCATTTGCGGCAAACTAGTATTAGCAACCAAACCTTACCATTTAGGTATTAGCTTCACCAAATAATGTCTAGGAAGTAATCCTTTAACTCATCAATAAGAGTGCTACATACATCCTCTTATACTCTTATTACATTCACATATCATGTATTTTCATGAAATATCCCTAAACATCACTCTTAGCCTTTATTTTCCTTCTTAATCACCATCTAATACCAACATAATCACTAGGCATACATAACCACTAATATAATGATATATCACGACAATTAGTCCTCCATAATGCAATACAATAACTTCCATAATTTACTACTAACAATTTATACAAAACAATTCATAACTATGTTTCTGGTTATCTTCCAACATCAAGACAATACTCATAATCCTTTATCAATACTTATTCATGGATAAGAATCAAGAATAAAAAATATTCATACCTTAACAATGAACTCTTGTATTTAGAATCCTCCTTATATAACCATGGGGTGCTTCTCGAAGCTTTCGAGATGGTGAACACAACTACGGAACCAATTCGAATTTTCTACGGTTGAATCACAAAATATTTGAAGTTGAAATTAAGCTAGGGTTTCACCTTCTCTTAATAATTGGATGATATAAGATATATATCAGCCTAAGTGTGGTTTTATAAAGACCAATTTACGTCCAAGAGGTAATAGAAAATGACCATTTTGCCCTAAAAATTTAAATAAATCCGAATCTGTCCCCAGTGGACAGTTTTGACGGGATGAAGTAAATCGATCATAACTCTTTGCTCCGTTATCAGATTTGGGTGAAACCAATTGCATTGGAAATATAATTCAAAGGGATTTCATTTTCATATAAAGTATACCACCCAGTTCTTCCTGTACAAGGAGTTATGGTCGTTTAAAGTTGACCCAAAAATCTGTCCCACAATTCTGTTTTTTTTATTTTTTTGATAGGCTGTAGTAAAACAGGTATTGCTCCTTACTCGGACATTGGATTTGGATGAAACCAATTTCATAAGAAATAAGACTCTCGGAGCTTTTGGTCAATATATAGCAGCTCACACAGTTCTTTTTGTACAAGGAGTTATGATCATCTAAAGTTGATCCAAAAAATAATTGCCTAGCTACAGTAATTTTCCTGCAGATTTACTATTCCCAGCCACCGATTTGAAATTTCGAATGTGCTTGCTTATACGAAATACTCCTCTGTTGTTGGCAAAATTTATATCGTTGGAAAGCTTATTCCAATACCTACACATACAACTATTGACGGGATACTTCCGAACACCATAAACTTAATTTAACCCATACGCAAGCCTTTAGGAATCCATATAATCGCGATAGGTGTACGAAAAAATTTACGGGGTGTTACATTCCCAGCGCCGGTGCCGGTGGTGGGGCAACCCTCAGAGAGGACGCTGAGTCCCTACGGGGGGTGAGTGTAGGGACGGAGATACGTAACGCCTGCATTCACTTAGGAAAATCCCACATCGGTAGTGAAGGGGAACGAAATGTGCCTTATAGGTGCATGGATACCTTCAATGTATGTGACGCGTTTAAAAACCGTGAGGGGCCGAGGCTCCAAAGCGGACATTTTCGTATGCGCCGGTGAGCTTGGGCTGTTACAGTAATTTCCAGATGTGTTCCCTAAAGATATCCCTAGAGTTCCTCCGAAAAAGGAAATTAACTTTGGAATAGCACATTTTCTAGATACCCAACCTATCTTTATTCTGCCATACAAAATAACTCCAGCTGAACTTAAAGAACTAAAAGAATAGTTAAAACATTTCCTAGATAAGGGATTCGTCAAACCCAGTGTTTCCCCATGGGGCGATCCTGACCTTTTCATGCAAAAGAAAGACAGTTCTCTTATAATGTGTATTGACTACCGTCAGTAGAACAAAGTTGCAATCAAGAACAAATACTTATCTCCCAAAATCGATGAATTGTTCGACCAACATTAGGGTGCTAGTTATTTTTCTAAGATAGACCTCCTAAATAGATATCATCGACTTGGAGTCAGAGAATGTAATATTTCAAAAACAACTTTCAAAACCCGATATGGTCACTTCGAGTTCCTAGTCATGTCCTTTGGTCTCACAAAGGCCCTAGCAGTTTTTATGGGCTTGATGAACCAAGTATCCAAGCATTATTTTGACATATTCATCATATTCTTCATTGATAACATTCTTGTCTAAGCCCATATTGAAAATTATTATGTAGACAACCTTAGAAAAGTATTGCGGACTCTTAGAGATCATCAGTTGTTCACTAAATTTAGTAAGTGTGAATTTTGACTAAGATCAGTAGTAGATTTCCTTGGCCATATTTTTTACAGCATAAGAGTTTATCCTCAGAAGATTAAAGTGGTGAGAATCTGGCCTAGACCCAACTCTCCATCAGATATCAGGAGTTTCTTGGTATTGGCTAGGTATTACCGGTGGTTTGCTGAAGGATTTTCATCTATTACGTCCCCTGTGTCTAGATTAACTCAAAAGAAAGTTCAGTTTCAGTGGTCAGATTCTTATGAGAAGAGTTTTCAGGAGTTGAAGACTTGACTTACCTCATCCCTAGTTTTAACATTACCAGATGGTTATGATGGGTTTGTTGTGTACTGTGATGCTAACAGAGTTGGTTGGGAGTGTGTTTTAATACAAAAGGGTTAGGTGGTGGCCTATTCCTATAGACAACTTAAGCCCTATGAAAATAATTACCCCACCCATGATCTTGAGCTAGCAACTATTATGTTTGCCTTAAACATTTGGAGTCACTATTTGAATCGGGTGTATATAGATATGTTCATAGACCACAAAAGCTTGTTGTATGTGTTTTCACAGAACGATTTGAATTTGCACCAGTGGATATAGTCAGAATCATTGAAAGATTATGATATGAGTATTTTGTATCATCCATAAAGGCCAATATAGTGGCAAATGCCCTAAGTAGATTGTCTACGAGAAGTATTGCTCATGTTGAGGATGATAAGAAGAAATTAGTTAGGGAAGTTCATCAGCTTTCCAGATTAGGTGTTCATTTGGTTGATTCAGCTGAGGTTAGCGATGGCTTCAAAATAGTTTGGAATTTTCTTTTGTTACCGAAGTGAAAGAAAAGTAGGATAGGAATCCCAATATGGTGAAGTTGAAGGAGTCAGTCAGAGACCATAAAGTAGAGGTTTTATGGCAAGAGGGAGATGGTGTGTTGCATTTCCAGAGTAGACTGTGTGTGCCATGTCTTAAGGAGTTGAAACAACAAATTCTTCTATAAATGCATGTTTTGCATTACTTGATTCATCCAGGGGGCATGAATATTTACCGTGATCTGCGAGAAATATATTGGTGGTGTGGGATGAAGAGGGATATTAAATATTTTTAAGCAAAGTGATCCACTTGTCAACAGGTTAAGATTGAACATCAAAATCCTAATGGGTCTACGTGGGAGTTCTGTATTCCAACATGAAAGTGGGAAGCATAAAACATAGACTTCGTGTTGTGTTTGCATTGTACTCGTCATTGGCACAATATCATGTGGGTCATTGTAGACAGGATGACTAAGCTCACCCATTTCTTACCATTCCATACTTCCTATTCAGTCAAGGAATATTCCAAGCTCTATATCATAGAGTTGTTTAGGTTACACCATGTCCTGTTAACAATCATTTTAGATAGAGGTACACAATTTACCTCTCACTTTTGTAAGCACTTCCAAAAGGGTCTTGTACCCAAGTCCACCTTAGTACTGCCTTCAACCATAAATAAGATGGTCCATCATAAATGACCATTTAGACTTCTGATGATATGTTGAGAGTGTATGTCACTGACTTTAAGGGCCATTAGGATGACCACAAGAAGTTGCACCCTTTGTAGTTGGGAAAGAAGAAGTAGAAGATGGGGATCTATAGACCCTAAATGCTTCATTTACCTTTGGGTAGTCTGTATGAATATATCCAGGCCCCAAAACTATAATTTACATCCTTAACCATAGAGATCTACCATAAATCTTTACCATAAGTGTGACAAAAAGGGTTGGATGGATATGATTATGTAACACTGCCTGCAACTAGATACCCCATCATTTAGAACCTTGACTAGATATTTTTGGTTTCTTAAAGGTGCAGATGCAGGTATATCTAAGCATTTCCCTAAGCTTTTCTCCTAAAAAATTATCTTTCACTCTTACCACTATGTTAATGGCTTGCTACCTGATCGGCTGGACTAGCCCTCTTATTTTATCGGTCTTCAGCTTTTCCTTGCTTGTTTTTTTCCTCTTCTACTTATTAAGAAAAAACCATCAATATAGATATATCCTCATCATTGTTTAATATTACCCCATTTATTCCAATACCATATAATCAAAAATACAAAATACAAACTTCTTTTCTCTAGCTTTCTTATTAGATACCAATTCAAGGGCATATCGAGATAGTTGGGTAAACTTCAATCTACATTCCGTACCACTCATTTTTTGTTGCTTGAGTTTCAAAATACCTAAACCTTAGCTTGCCTTAATTTATAAAGGAAGGAGTGATCAAGAAAGGCCTTATCAAAAGACTCTGAAATAGTAGGTTAAACATTTTTCACCCCTAATACCCTCCCACTAATTATACAATTGATAAGATACACCATTCAACTGATGAAACATCAAATCAATTTCCTCTGTATCACTGTAATTCATTAATTTTAAAATTTTCTCCATCTCATTAACAAAATCCTAGGAATCCTCCTTAGACTTGGACCGAATAAAAACCAGAAGGTTCAATCTCATGAACTAAGTGACCTTAGTAATTTGTGAGGGATCAGGAGATGAAAGAGAATTACCTAACCAATGTGATTGAGATGACATAATTTGAGCAATCATCTGTACAGAATATTTTAGCTCAACATTTGTAACATTACCCTAAGGAGGTTGAGTCTTAGTTGGGCCTCTTTTAGGAGCCTTTTGAGGACTAAACGGTTTAGGTGAGACCCAGCTAGTAGTATCCCTGACAAATACAAACACCATTTTGTGTCTACATCACACGTGTAGGGCTAACCTCTTTAGCATTTTCCCTAACGAAGTAGAGGTTCCAACAAACATCCTTTGACCACTTGTTCTTTTTGAAAGAATGATTTGAAATATGGGTAAATTGAGTAAGGACGAATTTCTTAGAACTTGACTGCATAACACAAACTAAATATTCCAAAATGACTTGTAGCCTCCCGTTTATAAGTATGCCATGCTACACAATTATATAAATGATTCTACTTGACACGACTTCATATATAGCCAAGGACACGAAATTTGTACACTAATACCAATTTTTTCATGAACCAAGAGTAAGACCTGGATGTAAAAGCACCTAAAACCAATGAAGGCCGAAGAAATCTCTTAGCATTCAATAAGAGCATTTTATTTATTTTCGCAGAACTTAGGTATTTAAAAACCGCTACATGAAGTTGTTTGAAAACTCAGAAAACATTGATATTTTTTCAATGATAAGGGAATAATACACATTAGTCCAATAATATTATCTATCTATGAAATCTCTAATCAATGAAGAAAAAAAAATCTAATCCTAGACAAGACATCAATGATACCATAAAATAAATACTCTAATGATTGAAATAAAGATGTTTTCCAAAGAATGAAGGGCTCACAAAAGATGAAGTTGTCCAGCTTAGGACCACGAGAATGTGTCCTCAATCTTTAATCATAAAATAATTTAAATCTCAGGGATGGTCAATACCTTAAATATATTGATATATCGATCAAATAAAGGGACTAGGTATGCTTCATATAAAATACTCATAAGATTAAAATCAAAACATAATGAAAATATATTAGTATTGAATCCAAAGTTAAGAAAATACACTTTCTATAATCTAGTTTTCAACTAAATGGTATCATCAACTACTATTTAAGCACCCCAGACTATATGGGGTTGATCAATGCTCCGCCGGCTATGCATTAATCCATATTTTCCATATGGATAAATATTAAAATATAATGTCCAACATAATCCTCCTTGTAAAGGAAATCATAAGGTCCTCCAATTAAGGATCTAACCATCCCTATGACAAAAAAAATATAGGATTTAGGTGTTGATCCATTTGTACTCACACCTTTTTGATAAAAAATCTAATTCTCTGTAACGCACCAATTTTTTAGAACTGAAATGCCACATGGTGCTCACGATCCCGAGGGACCACAAGCTAACCCTTTTTGATATATGTAACTGAGAACTGCATAATATACTGAAATTAATGTAGAAAACTAGAGGAAATTTCCATAAAATTCAAAATATGTAAAATAATCAATTCTAAAAATTGAATACTAAAACATCTATCCAAAGAGCCTCTAACTATCTAAACTGTGGAGTTGATGGGATATGTCCTCAACTAACTCCGTCTACTATAAATAAACTGAATCTCATGCGATAATAAAATAAATATCATCCTCGAATGAAGAGAATTCACTGCTACATCTACTGCTGCTGATTGAGTCTGGACTGCTAAGGGAACTCTGAATCTCGTGCTTCTGAACCTATGGTATAACACACCATAGCATAAGAGAAAAGTAAGTGTCAGTACTTTGAATGTACTGGTATGCTAAATGAGGTAAGGATAAATACAAAGGCTTATGCAAGAACATAACTCAACTAAATAATCATGAGAGTACTAAATAAGAACATATGCATGAATACATAACCATAACTAAAATCACCGTGACTCTGAATACTGAGACTAGAATACTACTTTACTAATGTTTAAACTCAATACTAATACTGAGAAACTAAATAACTAAATATTATAATATTGATAACTGAGTACTGAAGATAAGATCAGTCCTATCTAGTGAGTGAATATACTAAAGCTGATTAACTGAATCTACTCATATCAATGATTGAGTTCTGAGCTTGCTACTATCAACTGACTAAATATGTGATCAAACCTTTCTAGCGGATGATCTCTGAATCTGCTAATAGTGATAAAGAATGATTGTATCTGAGATAAGACCAATCTAGAGGAAGATCTCTGAATTATTTAATAATTGAAATAATGGACTGAGTTTGAGATCAGGCCTATCTGACGGGTGATCTCTGGATTTATTAGTACTGATTTTGATTAAGTTTATATGAGAACAGGTCTATCTAGCAGGTGTTCTATGAATCTATGAAACTATGTAAGTTCCTTACTAAGCTAGGTGACTGTATCTGACAGTCCTGAATTCTGATTTCTACTCTGAAGACTGATACTGAAACTACAAATATGGAAGTTCTCAATTAACCGACAAGCCCTAAATATGATCTAGAATGGTCCAACCTATAACCCCAGCTTGAAAGGTGTCAGTACAGTGCCATAGGTAAAGACCTCTATTATGGTCAAGCCTATCTAGCGGGTAACCCTGAACAGGAAGTCAAGCCTAAGGCAATATGATAGGCATGCCTTAATCTAACGAGTGACTCCTAGTCCAGTTCTATCTACACAGTTCTAGAGTTCAGGGACTGTTACTAATGACTCTACCTCTCTAACGGTGAAACATCATCCCTGTACTCGCTCGGTGCTAGTTACTACTCCCAACTGAAGGATTCTTAATTGATTCTTAACTGAACATAGACTGAGATGAATCTATTACTGATCATACTGGGTAACTGATTTAAGTTGAGTTCACTTGATTCTGAAGACAGACGAAATACTACTGAATCTCGTTATCTGACTGAATACTACTGAGTTCTATAACTTACTAAGCTTTACTAAAATATAAACTAACTATTGAATACTACTGAGGTCTAAACTGAGTATTGTGCTAGATTAGGTTGAATACTGAGATTACTTAGTTTTCTTAACTTTTGTCACTAACTGAAATCTATTAATCATAGTATGAATCAGTTTTATATTGAGACTAACTCGGTTCTAGACAAGAAGCTAAGTTTTCTAGTATAAATACCCCCAGGTCTCGATAGCATAAATTAAATAAGACAATACACTTTCATTCACAAAACTTGAATAACATGACAATAGAGTTTCCTTCACAAGACAATCAATTTGATATCTTGTCAACCACTTGAATATCATAAACATATAAATGTATAGGGAATGCATACTAAAATCACATAGTTGTCCAATAAGTAATATACATGGATAAGAATGCATGAAGCTTATCATAATACTTTTACTAAGGCATTTCAACAAATATTTGGCATACACTAGTTATCACATTATTGTGGGATTTCATGCTTAACATACTAAAAAGGCACTACTCTCTTTACTTAAGCATTCTATCAAACATATGGGAGCATGCTTTGGTTATACCACAGATTCTATACTTAGTTATCATGAATATATCAATATTATACAACTTAAATAGGGTTTATCATGAACATCATACTATTCATCCAATACTAGAATCAACTCTTGAAATAGGTAGTCTAAATCATGAATTAAAACTCAACAATACAACAGCATGTACTCTAATACACATACATTATGACTTCTCATAAATACGTAAACCTTAAAATTTTGTAAAGGGTTCTTGAATTTCTTGGGTAGAAGGAACTCAAAAATGAACACCTAACATCCCTCAAAAGCTTGAATATTGAAAGATAACAAACTTTTCTTGAACGTTATTGGATTGGGAAACATGGAACTTGATATTTTCTTGATGGTTCTTGAACTTGAAGAACTTAAATTTCTTAGTTTATTGAAGAAGGGTTTGGATCTTTTTCTTAGGTTTTGATCTTTAAAGAAACCCTAATTTTGATATTATGGATGAATAAGGATTTATGTGCTTTGATTTGACATGATTGGGTGTTAAATAGGGTGGAGAAAGACCCAAAAATCCCTTTAAAATTGTTCTTCAATATAGTGCAAGGCGGTTATTGTCAATATATTTTACCCAACTTTGTAGTCGGGGTCGAATCCACAGGGTACAATGTGAGTGGAGATTAAACTAGTTTGAAACTAAAGCTACAAGGTAAATTCAAAAAAAAAAGATAAGAAAAGATAAAATGGGGGTTTTTAATGATCAGCAAATAATTGTTGGTCACTATAGTTTCTGGTTTTGTAAATCAAGAGTTTATGAAATAACCAGAATTATGTTCACTAGGGCTTCTGGTACATGACAGATGCTAAAAGTGATTCAAAATTCTCATGGAGGGTAGGATAACAAGATATATTTATTGATGTTATTCTTAAATGTCTCTCGAACTACTTAAGCGTTTAAGTCCCAAACCCTTTTGGACTTGGGGAATTTCTATCTACTGCCTAGATTTTACCTCAGGTTAACCAACCTTGTTACAGCGCTGATTATTAATAAAGTATTTCTGAGTCCCTACAGATAATTCACTTCCTACTATATTTAATTTCTTTCTCAAGTAAATCAAAGCAGGTGTGTCTACTGCTTGCAACCAACAGACGATAATTTAAGCCTCAGAATTATCAAGAAATCCTACCACCTTTTGAAACTTGAACACTTATCACCTTATCAATACCTAACCTTAGATCTCATAACTCATGTTAATGTAGTTTATCCACTCATGATGTAATGAACGAAACACATAACTGAATTCATAATTTGAAAGAAAAACTTACAGAGTAATGAAAAGAAATAATTGTTTCTTCGATTCAATCATTGAATAACTCCGCAAAAAGCAATAGTAATCTCTCACAAATTAATGGTGACAATGTATCCAAGCCTGGAGAGAGAAATAGTAAAGTTCATAAAGTTCAAGATATCTCAAATTTCTCTCCCTCTTGAATGAAACCCTAAAAGTTGTTATTTATAGTTAGAACTTAAAGAAAATTCGAAATTAAAATTTCTGAAATTTGTCCCTTAGATGAATCAAACTCTTAAGGAAAATCTAGACTTGTCCTTTAATACTTGACTAATTATGGAAACAAAATCACAAGTTATAGCTTTTTCTCGGAATAGAAAACGACATGCGTGATACCTTATCATAGTTCAAATGACTTATCAGGAATGTCGTCAGATCCTCTTCAATTTGACATTCTCTACTTTAGGCTGACGATGAAACCTGATGGCTTATCAAAACTTTGATGACTTATCACCAATGTCATCATGGATTCCAACTGAAGTTAATTCTCTGTCTAAGGTTGAGGACTCTCTTCATAGCTTGTCAAATTTGTGATGACATATAAGGGGATACCGCCACACTTCTGCTCCAACTTCATCATACTACCCCCAGTTGACGATGGACCTGATAACTTATCACCAAGTTGAAGACTTATCATAAATGTCGTCAACTGCTCTTCTACAATTTCTTGGCTATTTGTTCCATATTCAACTCCTTTTGTCATTGTTGTCTTACATTCTCTTGCTTCTTGCCTTTCACTACAATATCAAAGAAATATCATCAGAAACAACGATAGTTGCTTAAGAACTTACAATTATTCCAAGTTAAATGTCTTAACTGCTCTAACAAAATTCTAGCACATCATTCTACTATCGGTTGGGAATCTTCGGGTATTACAATATTTTCCCATTGGGAACATTCGTCCTCTAATGGCTCTTGTTAGGCTAAGATTACTAATCAGCAGACATTACTTAAGGGATGAGAACATCTAAAACATGACTGTGAAATTGGAACTACTGATATTCTGAGTTCTTATTCTGAAAATGCATATCTGATGCATGGGATACATGGCTGAAAATATTGATAATCTGAATTCTCATAATGAACATGTATATCTGATGCTTGGATAATTGTATGAGTTGCTCTCATGAACGCATGACTTAATACACTAATGAACTGAACTTTTCCACTGAACATGCATATCTAATGCATGAATATTTGAATAAACTGACTCTCAAAAGCATGACTGACTATACAATGATAACTGATGCAAAGCTTGTAATGAGAATCTAAGCATAAAAATTAATGGGTTTAAGGAATTGAACACGTCGGGGACTTATAGGGTATATCCCCCTTGGGACACTATGTCCCTCTAAGAACACTTACTTCACCGAAGTACTTGAGAAAACTGAGGTGATGCACAAGCCACCTATGAACTGGTTCATAACTAAATGTCTGGGATCTGAATCAAATGCATGACACATGAACTGAGTTATACTTACAACTACTAGAATTCTCTATATTGGTATAGTTACATCCCTAAGGTTTCTGATAGCATAATTAGATGAAAAGGTGAGAAAACAAACTATACGAATCTGACTGTCTGACTGTTGAACTGACTGTTGGTTCTACTGACTATCTCATTCTGTAAACTTAAGCTCAAATAGGATCAAACAACCTGAAAATACTTATCATAAAGATAAAAGACTCGTAACATACCCAAATTTATGTTAGGAAAACTTTCTTGATCATGGTGAGCCTGAAGTTGATAAAGTCTGTTCTGATGCCGACCACTATTGGTACAAGAAGTGACACCCTACAGACATAAATTTCTACCTCTCTAATATAGCACTTTACAGTCCTATATCCTGTGGCCTGGCTTACCACATCCAAATAATACCTGACTATTTTCTCGACACACACCTAGGTCATTCATGCCACACTCTCTACAAAGCGAATAGGTACGAACACTGCTGGAACTACCCTAGGTTTTGGAGCCTGGCGCCACATCATGACTAACAACCCCGAACTTTGGTGTCAGTGTACTAGCTAAGGATGGAGATGGGACTGAAAACTTATGGATATGCTCAAAACGGTTACCACCTTGTGACCTTGCCTAAAAAAAGTTGTAACAACCTGTTTTGGATGTCTTATTAGATCTCTCTCTTCTTAAATTTATATATCTCTATCTTCTGAGCATGCATTATTAACTTAGCAAGATCCATGTCTCTATTGAGCGTGGAAGTTCTACACTCCTTCAATACCAACTCGGATACACCAATCACAAACTTACTCATACTCGATCTAGGGTCAGTTATCAAATCGGGAGCATACTTAGCTAACTGGTGAACTCAAGACAATGCTCTTTAACTATCATAGAGCCTTGACTTAGGTTTATAAATTCGTCTACCTTAGCTTCTCTCATCTCTAGCAGAAAAAACTTATCTTGAAAGGCATCATGAATCTCCTGCCAAGTCATGGGAGTTGCATCCTCCGCTATACTCTTCATCCACAAAACTAGCTAATTATGAGCAATATTATTTAGCCTATATGATGATAACTCTACACTCTCCTCCTTAGTAACATGCCTAATTTGGGTGATCTTCTTCACTTCCTAAATATAAAGTTGTGCGTCCTCACCTGCTACTGACACAAAGAATTCTGGCAGGATCATTCTCATGAAATTTCTTATCCTAGCTATGGCTGCATCGCTATCTTGCTGAGGTGAGGCTACATATTGATGATTCCACTTAACATTAGTCATCACAGCTTGTGTTAGCATCTACAAAACTTCCCAGAACTCTGTGTGTGACACATTCTCACTTGGAGGATCTACGGGACGGGGTGGGGGGTTACCATCCCTACGGGCATTGGCTTTGCGAGAAGTCATACTCTATAAATGGAAGTAAGAGATGGATTAGATTGAGGATTAACTTGACCTCCTACTTACTCACACGACATGAATACTGAAAGACGTTAGACTATTCCTAAAAGTATCTTATAGCATCCTATACATAAATGTAGGGCGCAACACACCCTTGCACAAGACTCTACTAAATGTATCTTTTTAGACTTTCTGGGACACTATTGAACCTTAAGCTCTGATACCAAGTTTGTAACGCCCTAATTTTTTGGAACCAGAATGCAACATGGTGCTCATGACCCTAAGGGACCACATGCTAACCCTTTTTTATATCTGTAATTGAGCACTGCATAATATACTAAAATAAATACCGAAAACTTGAAAAAACCTTGCCATAAGGTTTAAAACATCTAAAATAATCAATACTAAAAACTAAATACTAATACATCTATCCAAAAAGCCTTTAACTTTCTTAACTATGGAGTTAATGGGATATGTCCCCAACTAACTCTGTCTAAAAAAATAAACTGAAACTAATGCTATAATAAATTAAAGACCATCATCGAATAAAGAAGACACACTGCTACGTCTACTGTTGCTGACTGAGTCTGGACTACAAAGGGTACACTAGATCTCGTGCTTTTAAACCTATGGTATAAGACACCATAGCACAAGACAAAAGTATGTGTCAGTACTTTAAATGTACTGGTATTCTAGATAAGGTAAGGTTAAATCCAAGGGCTTGTGCATGAACGTAAGTCAGCTGAACAATCATGAGAGTACCGAATAAGGACATATGTATGAATTCACAACCATAACTAAAATCATCGTGACTCTAAATACTGAGACTCGAATACTGCTTTGCTCATCTCTGAACTCACTACTAATACTGAGAAATTGAATAACTAAAAATTCTAATATTGACAACTGACTACTGAATTTGATCAGTCCTATCTGGTTAGTGATCTATGAATATGATGATACTAAAGCTGATTAACTAAATCTACTCATATCAATGACTGAGTTCTAAGCTTGCTACTATCGACTAACTAAATCTGTGATAAAACCTTTCTAATGTATGATCTCTAAATATACTAATAATAATAGAGAATGATTGTATCTTTGATCAGACCAATTTAGAAAAAGATCTCTAAATCTTTTTGTAATAGAAATGATAGACTGAGTTTGAGATCAGGCCTATCTAATGTGTGATATATAGCTCTATTAGTACTGATTCTAATTAACTTTATGTGAGAGTAGGCCTATTTAGAGGTTGTTCTATGCATCTATGGAACTATCTAAGTTCCTTACTGAGATGGCTGACTATATCTGACAGTCCAGATTTTTGTGTAATACTCGAACGACTGATACTGAACTGCAAATATAGGAGTTCTCACTTAATAGACATGCCCTGAATATGATCTAGTGAGTTCCAACCTGTAACCCCAGCTAGAAGGGTGTTAATACCATGCCACAGCTAATGACTTCTGCTATGGTCAAGACTCTCTAACGGGTGACCCTGAATAGGAAGTCAAGCCTAAGGCAATATGATAGTCATCTTTTAATCTAACGGGTGACTCCTGGTCCTGCACTGACTACGTAGTTCTCAAATTTAGGGACTGTTAATAGCGTCTTTGGCTCTCTAATGGGGAAGCTTTCATCCCTACACTAACTCGGTGCAAGTTACTACTCCCAACTGACGGACTTTGAACTGATTCTTAATTGAACATAGACTGAGCTGAATCTGTTATTGATCATACTGTTTAAATGAGTTACGCAGAGTTCACTTGATTCTAAAAACTAACGAAAAACTACTAAATCTCGTTATCTGACTGAATACTACTGAGTTTTGTAACTTACTGAGCTTTACTAAAATTTGATCTGAATTCTGAATACTACTGAGTTCTAAACTAAGTACTAAGATGGATTTGGCTGAATACTAAGATTACTAAATTTTCTTAAATTCTGTCACTAACTAAAGTCTACTGATAATAGCATGACTGAGTTTTATCTTGAGACTGACTCAGCTCTAGAAAAGTAGCTAAGTTTTTGGGTATAAATACCCCCAGGACTCAATAGCATAAAGTAAATAAGATAGGACCACACCGGAATATCAGGACAATAGACTTTCATTCACAACATAATCAATACGATATCTCATCAACCACTTGTATGTCATAAACATGTAAATGTATTAGGAATGCATACTAATATGTCATAGTTGTCCAGTATGGAATACACATGGATAATAATCCATGTAGCATATCATAATACATTCATAAAGGCATTTCAACAAATGTTTGGCATGCACTAGTTATCACATAATTGGGGATTTCATATTTAACATACTAAAAATGCACTATTCTCATTACTTAAGCATTCAATCAAACATATGGGGAGCATACTTTGGTTATACCACAGATTCTACACTTCATTATCATGAATACATCAATATCATGAAACTTAAAGAAGGTTTTTATGAACATCATACTATTCAGCACATACTAGAATCAACTCTTGAAATTGGAAGTCTAAATCATGAATTGAAACTCAACAATACAAAATCATGAACTTTAATACACGTAAATCATGAAATCTCATAAATACATAAACCTTAAAATTTTGAAAAAAGTTCTTGAACTTCTTGGGTGGATAGAACCCAAGAATCAACACCTAGCATACTTCAAAAGCTTGAATCCCTAAAGAAAACTAGTGTTTCTTGAAGAAGGGTTTGGACCTTGTTCTTGGGTTTTGATCTTGAAAGAAACCCTAATTTTGATGTTATGGATGAATGAGGAGTTATGTGCTTTTATTTGACGTGATTGGGTGATAAATAGGGTGGAAAAGGACCCAAAAATCCCTTTAAAATGGTGTTTCAGCGCTATTTTTGACAAAACTGACGGACTGAGTGACTATACAAAAATCCTTCTCAAAAATTCAATTGGTAAGAGATGTTTTGATTCGTCTAATAGCTAGGATGTATTTAAGGCATTAATATATATCAAAATTGATCATAAAACTACCAAATCACTATGTTTTATTTCTCATGAGCTTGAAGCATGTTTGTACTAGTGGTTGGGAATCTCGGGCTATTATATTCTCATATTTTAGCATTTTCCTATAGTAAATCATCATAATAAAACCTTTCCATTTCAATTAAGCTTATATACCATGGTTGGTATGATCATTCCAAGACTTGCAAGTCATTTATTTAGTTTTTCATATTAACATAACGTCTATCATCAATTCAATATGCCCATCATATAAAAATTATGTATAAAATAATCACTTAATATCATGTCCATTTATAAAATACTTTAACCCTTTAAAATCTACAATTTCTCAGAAGGATATGTAAAATGATTTAGCATATGTCAACCCTTTCATATTTGCTAGTAACATTTACATAACATAATCTTATTCATGTATTAGGGACTCATTGGCCTAAAAATTTTCATTAAACTCATGAGGAGGTAAAGAAAACAATTCAATTGACTTCCCTTAATTTAATTCACCAAATACTCAAAGTATACTTTATGAAAAGAATTTTGTCACATGTTCATGCTCATCAAAATTAATTTACAACTCTATCACCAATATTTGAGATATGTAAACGTACATACAAATTAAAAGATCATAGCTTCAAAAGTATAATTCCAAAAGAGTTGCTCTACATACCTTTTTGATGAAGGATTTAGTATTAAATTATGATGGAACCTCAAGCTTTGAACCCTACCATTTATTAAATCTTGGAGCTTCAAGGGACAAGTGAAATTTCTTTTAACTAATAAGTTTATGATGAAGGTATGTGCAAATTTTTTCTATAGGTGAGTGACGGTTTTGAGTAAGGAAACGGCCAAAAATCCCTTAAAATGCGTACAAAAATTAAAGGAGACTAAACTGGGCAACACCTCCATGAACGCCGCTATCACAGAGTCTAAACTCCAAGGCACGGGGCTATCATGGATGCTTATCCCCTTGTCACAGTGATATTTCAGGGCTTTTTCTTAAAATTAATTTTTCACTTATTCCCTTGCTCAATCGCACGGGATTTATGCAGTAGTAACATGGTTTTGGCTCTAAAATAAATTTTTCTCAAGTTCTTTACTCTCAAAAATATCCCAGTTTAATCTAACAACTTTCCCAAGGGTTCAATACTCTAAATATATCATTTTTACTATCTATGTAAGTCAAAATAAGCAACATTGACAACATAGGGTATTATAGATAACTATTAGAATATGAAGATTTTTATGCCCCAAGTTGCTTTAAGTGAAATGTCTTGGGAGTCTTCTTTACAATTCTAATTATCACACATTAATTTGATTTGAGATATTATCATTTTCCGAAAGGAAGCAATCATACCATAAACTCAAACCAGTAGCTAGAGGCATGAATTAAGCACTCAAAAAAAAAAGGTTCTTCAATCAACACAAATAAATAACCAAACTACAGCTATCAAACCCATAAGCATCACCAAAAATTTTTCATATAAATTCCAAACATCAACGAATCTCAACATAACAACAATAATACCAGTTTCCACATTATAACATCCAATTGTGAACAAGAAAAATGTAAGAGGATATTTTTAACTTTATCGGGGCAGGAACTTGGGGCAATAAGCATAGCACAACGTAACTTCCACCACTACAATTTTACTTGATTTCAACATAATTCTAATTAACTTCATCAGAATTTGAGTTATTTCACCGATATTATGTGTTTTTCACCATGAATAAATGCTGACTTGAGATATGAGAAATGCTCCTCAAACATTTCCAATTCCCCTCCTTAAATTTGACTTCCTAAACCTTATCCCACACTACTCATTTATCGAAAAGTTGGGGTTGAAAATGATGAAAACTAGGGATAACACGGGGATTTTGAAGAGGTTTTTTTTTTAAATTCAAATTTGTGGTTAATAATTGGGTTTCTCCACATTCAAATTAGATGAAATTAGACTAGAGGGTAAAATTCATAGTGAAATTCTTTGGAATTTGGGAGTTGGGGGGATGAATTCCCCCATAGCCAATAGAAATTGTGCAACACAAACGGCTTGGTAATGAATTCTCCCTATTTTTCTGGGATTCAAATGTTATCTTGAGGTGAGTTTTTCCTTCTAAAAAATTTTAATAGAAACAAGAGGGTAACATCATTTTATGATCCGTTTGGGTATGTTTTGCATGAGTTTTGACAGAGGGTTATATTGGTGAGATAGGCGGAGGTCGATTGGTTGTTGCAGTACTTTGTAAGTTGAAAAGACAAGGAGTTGGAAACCACTGATGTTGTTGTTAAGTGAAAAAGAGCAATATTTGGTGTAGAGGTGGACTGGGTTAATAGAAATATGAGTTGCGCCTGAGTTTTACTGATTATGTGAAGTGGATTGGAAGACTTAATACAAAGGGGTCCAAATTCAATTAACAAATTATCTAAATTAACTTAATAATATAGCCAATTTAATTGATCCAAATTTAATTAGAGGCAAGCTAAAATCCAAAATAATGAACGAGCCTCTAATTTTAAGAAGTTGAATTATTTATTGTATTCAAAGTATAATCAGTTTGACTAAAATCAAGAGGATAATTATACAATCAACTTCCTATTTAAATCAATCTCAAGAAAAAAGAGAAGTATATTTCAATTAAAAGAAATTTTCACTCGAAATAAATTTTAAAAATTTATCTTTAAGTAAAAATTATAGATTCTAAATAAATAAACATGGAATGTATTAATTTCGCCTAAAGTTCAAAACTAGGCCTGGAATCATTTTCAAAATAACTTATTTTAAATAAATAATTACTTTAATTTTTTTTTTGGTGTATAAATGGTCATAAGCTAATTAGGCATCGGGAGGGAAAAATTATGTTTCAACAATTACCCCATCCGTTTGGGTAGGATGAATTCATCTAAACCTTGGCTAAAGGAATTTTCGTTCATAATTTTGTCTGACCACAAACACATCCCTTGATAGAGCTTATTTTCACTCAAATTTCAAGGAATTTGGCCGAACTCCAATATTAAGTTTCCCATATATCTAAGTTTACATGAGAATTAGCTACTTGAAGTTCAAGATGCTTAATTTGTTAGAACAATTTATAGAGAATTAACAATCTACCACAATTTAGAACTTTAGTCAAACTAGAACTCTTGGGAATAATAGCATATTAGGGGAAAGTGGAACGCAGTTGAGTTTTATATAGAATCCAACCTATGTATCCCCGTGTAATACCCCAACTTTCCATGCTCTAGACCCATCAAAATATAGACCATTTATTTTGCCACCAAATACCACTAGTCTTGCTTTAATTCGATATCATGCCAAAAAGTAATGAAAAATTCCCTAAAAGACTGTCAAATGCCAATGACAACAATGAATTACTAGAAATAATGACTGGTTATGTGGAGTCATTTTCTAAATAGTGAAGGATCCTAAAATTTAGTCTAGTGGTGACTAGTCCAACATACGACTCGTTACCTATCCTAAAGAGATTTTAGGCGGACCCATCATCACAATAAAAAGAAATTAAAAGTGACTACGCCTCCTTGACACTACGCTAACCTCTTGGGATTTCACTTCTTAACCATTTCCTCTTCCTCTCTTTTATTGATCAGACATGCTCAAGGTAGGGGCTATCTTTTCAAAAACCCAATTATCTTTTTCTAATCTTTTATACAACTTTTTCTTTTCTTATTCTTTTTGCACTACACCTGGCTTTTTATTCTTTTCTCTTGTTCTACCTCTCTTCATACTCATTTTGCATCACACACCTCTTTGATAGCCACCCTCAAATTAGGCTATTTTCCTAAGTAAAGGTGCACAGTGTCCAAGGAGGACCAGGGCCAAAACAGGTTCATTATGAAACAATTGGGAAGGTGATAGGTGTCATGACATAAATAGAATATTTACACTCAAAATATGGATCAAGGAATATTATGTATACAGAAAAGGTCATTGAGGCTAAAAGTGGGCTAATATCAAAATGGCCTATGATCCTCTCCTAAACCCTATCCTACAACCAAGACAAGACTAAGCGGGCAAGTTCTGGATTCACACGCAAAGGAAAATCAGTAAGACCTCACACACACATGACACACAAATATATCACACATCACTACTTATCCGGTTCATGCAATTATTTAGCACTAATTATCAAGTTGCCAGAACTAATACCACACAAAGATGCACTATGGTCATAATTAGATGCAGTTCACATAGTATTACAAATACATGGTTAGAGAGGTGCTCAAAAATCACAACAAATATTAACTGCCTCATTACTTATATTTGTCCTAGTTAACCACAACACATCACAAAACAAAACACAATATGCCTAAGCATGCTGGTTCTACTAGGAATAAGACTTTGGGGAAAAGAGGCATGGCAACAAAAACTCATGGAGGACATCAACACCCATAAGTACCCCCACCCTCAACTTAAAATCATTCAATATCCCTAATGCATCAAACCAAAACAAGAGAGTTAGAAACATACTTGGGGCACCACGGGTGTGAAGATATGATGTCAATCACATAATACAAATATAAATAACAAAATACCTTGGGTTTCCTCCTAAGAAGTGCGTAATTTAGTGCCGCAGCATGATTCATCTATCTTGACTACTCAGACTTCATCAAGATACCTTGTTGAGAATTATTTATGTCTCCACTTGGAGGATTTGAAAGGTTGACCCAACTTTTGATCAATACATCTTCAAGGGACATTGGGTAAACGTATGTATACAATAACACTTCCTTTATCTCCCCACTTTGATGACTTGAATATCTTACCCAACTTTATATAAAATTTCTAAAAGGCTCATTGAGTATTGATGAGATTATCAATAATCCACTTGATGCACATTGAATTTTTCCTTTACCGACCTTCAAGTGGGGGGTTTCATTTTGCTATTTTTGAATGCCAAACTCCAAAATATAAGGATTATGTTCTTCATCCTCAAAATACCTCAGTTACTTGGGTAGGAGGACTTCCATCTCATCCACCAAGCACAATGTTGAAAAATGGTTCAAATGAGGTCTTCTCCTTAGTTTTGGAGTTGTATCCTTCTGTAAATGTTCTCTTAATGCTTGACCTCTATATCCATATCCTCTATCATTCTTCTTTCCTTGTTATTTTCCCTTATGTCTTGATGTATATCACGTATGATATCATTTATTATGTCCACAAAATCCAACACTAGTTGAAGCATATCTTGAATGCCACTCTTTTTGGTGCTTCATTCTTCCTGTTCTTGACCATAAGACCTATCAAAATCATAGGAAGAACTAGAATTTGGGTTAGCAAACTGCGGAGGGAGGGGGATTTGGTAAATCAGTCCAATGTCCATCTTGACCACCACATAACGAACAATCATACTCCTGGTAGGATGGAGATGGTACACACATCTCTCTCTGGGGAGCATATCTATAATCTTACCAAAAGTGAGATCCATCACAATATGCACGTGGATCATCAAGATGAGATTTCCAACCACCAAGCTCATGTTCATTCCACGATGCCATAGTAATAAGTAAACTAAAATAAAAATCTACCTAACACAAAAAATAAAAGAAAACTAAAAACAAATATTTACAAGTTTGAATTCAAGCAAGTGGGCTAAAATTCCAAAACAACTCAATACGCCAAATTGTTCCCCGGCAACAGTGCCATTTTTGAAAACTTTCAACTTACACATTAATTTAGTGCAAGGAGGTCATCATCAATATATTTACCCAACTTTAAAGTCGGTGTCGAATCCATGGTGAACAATGTGAGTAGCGATTAAACTAGTTTGAAACTAAAGCTAAAGTAAAATTCAAAAAAATGATACGAAAATATAAAATGGGGGTTTTTGATGACCAACAAATAATTGTTGGTCACTTTAGTTTCTGTGTTTGTAAATCAAGAGTTTATGAAATTATCATAATTATGTTTAGTAGGGCTCTCGATACATAAAAAATGCTAAAAATGGTTCAAGATTCTTATGTTGGGTAGGATAACAAGCCATCTTTATCGATGTTATGCTTAAATGCCTCTCAACCTACTTAAACATTTAATTCCCTAATCCTCTCGGACTTAGGAAATTTTTATTTACTGCTCGCATTTTACCTCAGGTTAACCAACCTTGTTACAGCGCTAATTATTAAACAAAGTATTTACAAGTCCCTGTTGATAATTCACTTGCTACTATATTTGATTTCTTTTTAAGAAAATCAAAGCAGGTGTGTCTACTATTTACAACCAACAGACGTTAATTAAAACCTCAGAATTATCAAGAAATCCTACACTTAGCACCTTATCAAGACCTAATCCTAGATCCCATTACTCAGGTTAATGGAGTTTAGCCACTCATTATGTAATGAATGAAACACATAACTGAATTCATAATTTGAAAGGTAAACTTATAGAGCAATGAAAAGCAATAATTATGTCTTCTATTCAATCACTAAATAACTCCATAAAAAGTAATAGTAATCTCTCACAAGTTAATGGTGATAGTGTATCCAAAACTAAAGAAAGAAATACTAAAGTTCATGAAGTTCAATATGTCTAAGATTTCTTTCCCTTTTGAGTAAAACCCAAAAAGCTGTTGTTTATAACTGTAACTTAAAGGAAACTCGGAAATAAAATTTCTAAAATTCATCCCTTAGATAACTCAAACTCTTAAGGAAAATCTAGACTTATCCTTAAATACTTAGGCTAATTATGGAAATAAAATCACAGGTTACAGCTTTTTCTGACGACTTATCAGGAATGTCGTCAGATCTTTGACAATTTTGACATTCTCTACTTTAGGCTAACGATGAAACCTGATGACTTGTCAAAACTTTAATGACTTATCACCAATGTCATCAAGGATTCCAACTGAATTTCTTTCTGTATCTAAGGTTGATGATGCTCATGATAGCTTATTATATTTGTGATGACATATCAGGGGATGTCGTGACACTTCTTCTCCAACTTAATCACACTGCCTCCAGATGACGATGGACCTAATAACTTATCACCAAGTTGACGACTTATCACAAAAGTCTTCAAATGCTCTTCTGCAATTTCTTGGCAATTTGTTCCATATTCACCTCTTTTTGTCCTTATTGTATTAGGTTATCTTGTATCTTGCCTTTCACTACAATATCAAAGAAATATTATCCAAAACAATGATAGTTACTTAAAAACTTACTATTATGTCAAGTTCAAAGTCTTAAATGTGATAACAAAATGCTAGCACATCATTCTACTCTCTGTTGGGAATCTCAGGGTATTACAATATTTTCCCTTGGGAACATTCGTCCTCAAATAGCACTTATAAGGCTAAGAATACTGATTTGCTGAGATTACATAAGGGATGAGAACATCTAAAACATGACTGTGCAATTGGAACTAATGATATTCTGAGTTCATATTCTGAACATGTATATCTGATGCATGGGATACATAGCTGAAACTATTGATAAACTGAATTCTCAGAATGAACATGTATATCTAATACATAGATACTTGAATGAGTTGCTCTCAAGAACGCATGACTTAATACAATGATGAACTAAACTTTTCTATTCAACATGCATATCTTATGCATAAATATTTGACTGAACTGACTCGCGAAAGCATGACTGACTATGTAATGATAACTGATGCAAATCTAGTAATGACAATCTAAGCATAAATTTAATGTGTTTTAGGAATTGAAAATATCGGGGAGTTATAGGGTATCTCCCCTTTGGGACACTATGTCCCTCTAAGAACACATACTTTACCAAAGTATTTGAGAAAATTGAGGTGATGCACTAGGCGCCTATGAACTGTTCATAACTAAACGTATTGGATCTAAATCAAATGTTAAAACTGCTAGAATACTCTATTTTGTGATAGTTATATCCTTGAGGTTTATGATAGCATGACTAGATGAAAAGGTGAGAAAACAAACTATACGAATCTGACTTTCTAACTGCTAAACTGACTGTTAGTTCTTCTAACTAACTCATGCTGAAAACTTAAGCTCAAATGGGAGAAAAGGACCTAAAAATGTATATCTTGAATATAAAATACTCATAATGTACCCGAATCTATGTTAGGGAAACTTTCTTGATAATGGCGAGCCTGAAGTGAATAAAGTCTTTTCTGACGCTGACCACAATCGGTACCAAGAGTGTCACCCTGCATACGGAAATCTCTAGCCCACTGAGCTAGCACTCTACACTCCTGCATCCTGTGGCCTGTCTTACCACATCAAAAGAATACCTGATTTTTTGCTCTACACATACCTAGGTGATTCTTGCCACACTCTCCACAAAGTGGATAGGTACGAACATTGTTGGCACTAGCCTAGGTTATGGAGCCTGGTTCCTTATCATGACTAACACCCTTGAACTTTGGTGTGGGTATACTAGCTAAGGATGAAGCTGGGACTAAAAAGTTCTGGCTATGCTGAGAACGGTTACCACCTTGTGACCCTGCTTGAGAAAAGCTGTAACAACCTATTCTAGATCTCATATCAGATCTCTTTTGCCTTAGATTTATCTACCATGATTTTATGAGCATGCATCATTAACCTAGAAAGATATATGTCTCTATTGAGCATGGCAGTTCTACACTCTTTCAATACTAACTCGGACACACCAGTCACAAACTTACTCATACTTGGTCTAAGGTCAGCTATCAAATCAGGAGCATACTTAGCTAAATAGTTGAACTTAAGACAATACTTCTTCACTGTCATGGATCCTTGCCTTATGTTCATAAATTCTTCTACCTTTGCTTCTCTTATCTCAAGCAGGAAAAACTTATCTAGAAAGGCATGCTGAAGCTCCTGCTAAGTCATGGGATTTGCATCCTCCCCTAGACTTTTCATCCACATATCTACACAATCATTATCAATATCCTTTAGCCTATAGGATGCTAACTCTACACTCTTATCCTCAGCAATATGCATAATCTGGGTGATCTTATTCACCTCCTCAAGATAAAGTTGTGGGTCCTTACCTGTGTCTGACCCAAATAATTCTGGCGGGTTCATTCTCATGAAATTTTTTATCCTGACTATGGTTGCATCCCCATCTTGCTGAGGTGAGGCTAAAGCTTGATGATTCCCCTACACATTAGTTGTCAAAGCTTGGGCTAGCACCTGAAAATCTATCCAGAACTTTGTATGTGACACATTCTAACTCAGAGAATCTATGGGCTGAGGTGGCTGGTTATTATTCCTACGGGCATTGTCTTTGCGAGGAGGCAAACTCTGTAAATGGAAGAAAGAGATAGATTAGACTGAGGATTAAGTTGATCTCATGCTTACTCACATGACATGGATACAGAAAGTAGGGAGACTGTTCCTAAAAATATCTTATAGCCTCCTGTACATAAATGTGGCGTGCAACACACCTATGAATAAGACTCTACTATATATGGCTTTTCAGACTTCCCAGGACACTATTGAACCTTAGGATCTGATACTAAGTTTGTAACATCCCAATTTTTTGGAACCAAAATGCCACACGGTCCTCATGACCCTAAGGGTCTATAAGTTAACCCTTTTTGATATTTATAACTGAGCAACACTTTATATACTGAAATAAATATAGAAAACTAGCGGAAACTTGCCATAAGATTCAAAGCATCTAAAATAATCAATACTAAAAACTGAATACTAATACATCTATCTGAAAATTCTGTAACAGTCTGAACAATGGAGTTGATGGGGAATGTCCCCAAGTAACTCCGTCTGCTGTAAATAAACTAAATCTAAGACGATAATAAATTATAGATCATCCTCAGATAAAGTGGACTCACCGCTATATCTACTGCTGCTGATTGAGTCTAGACTGCTAAGGGTACTCTGGATCTTGTAGTTCTGAACCTATGGTAAAAGAAATCATAGTGCAAGAGAAAAGAATGTGTCAGTACTTTAGATATACTGAATGCTAGATATGGTAAGGCTAAATGCAAGGGCTTATGCATGAATAAAACTCAACTGAATAATCATGAGAGTACTAAATGAGGACATATGTATGAATGCACAACCATAACTAAAATCATTGCTACTCTGAATACTGAAACTCGGATACTGCTTTGTAAATGACTGAACTCATAACTAATACTGAGAAACTAAATAACAGAATCTTCTGATATTGATAACTAAGTACTAAATTTAAGATCAGCCCTATCTGGTGAGATATCTCTGAATTTGATGATACTAAAGCTAATTAACTGAATCTACTCATATCAGTGACTTAGTTCTAAGCTTGCTACTATCGACTATCTAAATTTGTGATCAAACCTTTCTAACGGATCATCTTTGAATCTACTAACAATGATAAAGAATGATTGTATCAGAGATCAGACCTATTAAGCTGAAGATCTCTAAATCTTTTAATAATAGAAATAATGGACTGAGTTTGAGATCAGGCTTATCTGACGGGCGATATCTTGATCTATTAGTAGTGATTCTAATTAACTTTATATTAGACTATGCCTATCTAGAGGGTGGTCTATGAATCTATGGAACTATCTAAGTTCCTTACTGACATGGGTAACTGTATCAGGTAGTCTTGATTTATGAATTCTACTTTGAAGACTAATATTGAAACTACAACTGTGGGAGTACTCACTTGATCGACATACCTCTGCTATGGTTAAGACTCGATATTTGACCCTAAACAGGAACTCAAGCCTAAGGAAATATTATAGTCAAGCCTTAATCCAATGGGTGGCTCCTGGTCCTACATAGGCTACGCAGTTCTCAAGTTCAGGGACTATTACTAACGCATCTTCCTCTCTAATAGGGAAGCTATCATCCCTGGCCTCGCTTGGTGCTAGTTACTACCCCTAACTGAAAGACTCTAAACTAATTCTTCACTGAACTTAGAATGAGATGAATATGTTACTGATCGTACTGGGTAACTGAGTTAAGAAGAATTCACTTGATTCTAAAGACTGATGGAATACTACTGAGTCTCGTTATCTGACTAAATACTATTGAGTTCTATAACTTACTGATCTTTACTTAAATCTGAACTGAATGTTGAAAACTAATGAGGTTTGAACTAAGTACTAAGTTGGATTAGGCTGAACACTAAGATTACTGAGTTTTCTTTACTTCTGTCACTAACTAAAATCTATTGATCATTGCATGACTGAGTTTTATATTGAGACTAACTCAGCTATAGAAAAGCAGCTAAGTTTTTAGGTATAAATACTCTCAGGACTTGATAGCATAAAATATATAAGACAGGAACACACTTGAATATCATGACAATAGACTTTAGTTCACAACATAATCAATACGATATCTCGTTAACCACTTGAATGTCATAAACAAGTAAATGAATAAGGAATACATACTAATATCTCATAGTTATCTAATAAGGAATACACATAGATAAGAATGCATGTATCTTATCATAATACATTCACTAAGGCATTTCAACAAATGTTTGGCATGCACCAGTTATCACATAATTGGGGACCGTCAAAAAGTTGATGGACCATCAAGAGGCCCGTCAAACCGAGGCAGAATATCCCATTCCTAGACCCCGAGTAATGGATGATCTAGTGAATCGTTGGATTTCTGACAGACCATCACTTCGACTGTCACTCTGAGAAAGAACATCCCAGTTTAGGCACTTGAGTGATGGATGACTTGGTGGACCGTCAATTCCTTTGATTAACCATCAGGTCGACCGTCACAGACCCCAATAAGAATTTTCTATACAAATTTTAAAGGGGTATTTTCGTCTTTTTCACATCCTCCCCCAACTATATAAATATCGTGCCAAGGGCCTTCAACTTTATTTTTCTCTCTTCCACCCAAAAATTAGGGTTTCTAAAATCAAAATACTCTCTTCTCCTTTAATAATATTTAAGGGGGATCAAGAAGGATCTAGAGAAATCAAGAACCCCTTTCAAGATCCTTCAAGAAAGGAAATTCCCAGGTATGTAGATGTTGATTCTTGGGTCCCTTTCATCCAAGAAGCTCAAGTACCCATTTTTAAACTTAATGATTTTATGTTTTATGATTTTCCATGATTTCTATGAGTTGAAGTTGATGTCACTTGTGTTGTTGAGTTTGGATTCATGAATTTTTGCAAGATTTATGGTCTTTGACCCTAGTATGTAGAATTTATGAGATGTTGTGATGAGCTCTTTTGGAGTTGGAATCTATGTGAGGTGTTGAATAAGACCTTGGGTTATAGAGATAGTTGAATAAGCGGAGTATGCACCCCATATGTTGGATGAAAGGCTGAGGTGAAGCATAGAGGGGCATTGTGGTAGGTTAAAGGGGAAACCCAAAGTTATGGGCTATTCCATGCACACCTAGTGTTTGATAAAATGCCTTAGTAAGCGGAATGAGCCATATTAATAATATGGAGTCCTTGAGTAGGTGTAGAACCGGAATGAGCCATATTAGTGAGTAAGTTGAGATGAAATAGAGGTAAATCTCCCAAGTGAGTGCTATTTGATTTATTTTAAGTTTTGATAAATTCTAAGTGGTTAGCAAGAGAGTAATGACATGATAGTGTGAAGTTTTCCCAAAATCTCGTGATATATAGATTTATGTCGAGACTGATATAGGTGTGAAGTACTTGATGCAAGACTTCATTGAATGGGGTATAATTTAATAGCATATCTTTCTTAAGGTAGTTCGTGATAATGAATTGATATTGATGACCCCCTAAATCTTGGGAGCGATCCTTTGGTAATCATAATAGTGAATAGAGGTTTATATATCCTAAATGCTAGATGCGATGCCATAAGCTTTATGAGTGGGAAAGTATGTTATGATTCTGAAACACTTAGAGTGACCCCTTGGTAGTTGTGATGATGAGTAGACGTTTGGGAATCCTTGGAGTCTTTAGGTGATGTTGTAATGATTGTGAATATGCCTGAATAATGGTAATAATGCATGAATGCTTGTGATTCTTGTATGAATGATGATGTTTTACTTCTATGTTATCGATTCCTGGGGGTATTTATACCCAAAAATAGAGTTGTTGTCTAAATCCCGTGTCAGTTTCTCGATAATTCCAACCGAGTCATGATTTCAAAACTCAGTGAACTATAGAACTCTATATCCTCAAACAAATGCGAAGGTTAATAAAGCTCAATAATCTCAGTTATCTCTGTAATCTTTGTATCGCTAGTAATCTAGCCTGAGACCTATACTCAGCCCAGTCCTAATGGAACTCATATGATTCAATTCTAATCTCAAAAATGATTCGAATAATCTAATGAAGCTATGTATCATCAGTCAGATACCATAATTCGATATTATTTCTGTCAGATACAGAACTAAGTGATCTCAGCTTATTTTAGCCAGATTATTTAGGAAACATGATCATGTAAGCATATTCAAATTTATTCTGTTCATTCTAAGGATTCAGTAAGAGTATTTCAGTTGGGAGTAAAAACTAGCACTGAGAAAAGAAAGGGATGACGATTCCTCCCATTAGAGAAAGAGGCCGGAGTCGTTAGTAGCAATCCTAGAACTCTAGAAATGCATAGCCAGTGCAGGATATAGGAGTCCCCATCAGTAGAGGTTGTCACCATCAAAGAGGTTAACAATTATATTACCTCAGGTCGACTTTCTGTGAGGGTCATCCCATTAGAGAGGCTTGACCCAAGAATGAGTCTTTACCCGTGGTACGGTATTGACGCCCTTCTAGCTGGGGTTAAAAGTTAGACCCATCCTGTGGTAGGTTGGGGAATGTCGGTTAAGTGACTACTTCCCACAGTTGCAGATTTAGTATCAATCTTCAGAAGTTAAGACCGTGTGGTACAGTCGTCTATCTCAATAAGGAACATAGATAGTTCCATTGATTCATGGACCATCTCGTCAGATAGTGTTGTCCTCATATACAGATGCTTACTATCATATTTAAAGATCTCTCATCAAAGAGGCTTGATCTCAGTCTTAGATCATGTTGAATATTCTTATTCTCATATTTAAAGATCTCTCATCAGATTGACTTGGTATCCTTCTCAAAATTTGTTGAGTATTCTTGTTGTACGATTCGGGTATAATTCTATTTTTTTTATTATTAATAAAGCTTCCAAAGCTATCTATTAGAAAAGTTGAATCTCTAATTCTGTCAGTTGAAAGCGGTAAGCTCAAAACTCAGTCTGTGATATAAGTATAATCAGATCCTCAGTTATCAGTAGAAGATGAGTCAGTGGTTCAGTAGCTCAGTGATGGTAGTGATTTTAGCTCGCACTAAAGCAGTACGCAAGGTCAAGTCTCTAGAGTTGTGATAATTATGAGTATAATTTATGCATTCTTATAGTGTGCTTGTTTTCGTTCAGTATTCTCATGATCATTTAGGTTATACATATTTTGCATCTATGATCCCTTGCATTTAGCCTTACCCCGTCTACATACTCGGTATATTTTCTGCTGACGCATTCGCACTATGGTGTCTCATTTTCCACTATAGGTTTAGAGGTACAGGAGCCAGAGTATCATCAGCAGATCAGTCCCAGTCAGCAGTAGTAGCAGTGATTCATCTTCTTTCGAGGATGAGTTTCATTTTTCTATTATTTTAATGAAAACCTTATTTATTTTCAGTTGAGAGAGTTAGTTGGGGACCTGCCCTATTAACTCCACAGTTCAGTCAAATTAGAGGCTTTTTAGATGGATGTATTGTATAGTATTCATTTTTATATTTTGAGTATTTATAGATGTGTTGAACCTTATGGACAGTTTCTACATTTTTTCCAGATATTATACACTGTACAGGTATAGATATCAGTAAAAGGTTAGCTTGTGGTCCTTCGGGGTTACAAGCACCGTGTGAGATATCGGGATGGGATCTCGGGGCGTTACAACATTATACTATTCTTAACATACTAGAATCAACTCTTGAAATTGGTATTATAAATCATGAATTAAAACTCAACAATACAAAACCATGAACTTTAATACACAAAAATCATGACATCTCATAATTATATAAACCTTACAATCTTCACAAAGGTTTTTGAAATTTTTGGGTGGATGGAACCCAAGAATCAACACCTAACATACCTCAAAATCTTGAATCCTGAAAGATAACTAACATTTCTTGAATGTTCTAGGATTAAGAAATATGGATCTTGATGTTTTTTTGATGGTTCTTGAACTGGAAGAACTTTCATTTCTTAGTTTTTTTAAGAAGGGTTTGGATCTTGTTTTTGGTTTTTGATCTTGAAAGAAACCATAATTTTGATGTTATGGATGAATGTGGAGTTATGTGCTTTAATTTGACTTGATTGGGTGTTAAATTTGGTGGCTAAAGACCCAAAAATTCCTTTAAAACGGTGTTTCAGCACTGTTTCGAAAAAAACTGGCGGTCTGAGTGACGGACCGTCACTCTAGTGACTGACCGCTACTCCAACCATCATTTTTGGGCCATAAAATGACCTTAATACTTTAGTTGCAATGGGAAAAGCGACGGTCCATCGCTGACTTGACGGTCTGTCAGCTTGCCCGTCGTGTCTGGGCAGCTCAGATAGCTCTTAGTAAAACAGTCATAACATTTTACTCCGATGTTGGATTGGGGTAAAATTGGTATCGTTGAAAATCTAATTCAATTATATATATTTTTCTGGGTCATGAGCTCAAAAATTCATAGTATAACAAAATATATTCTCATTTGAAGTTGAGTATACCAAAATCCATCTTAAGAATTCAATCGGTAATGGATGTTTTGATTCGTCTAATAGATAGGATGTATTTAAGGCATTAATATACATCAAACTTGATCATAAAACTACCAAATCATTAAGTTTTATTTATCATGATCTTGATGCATGGTTCTACTATCAGTTGAGAATCTCGGGGTATTACATTCTCATATTTTAGCATTTTCCTATAATCAATCATCATTATAAAACCTTTCCATTTCAATTAAGCTCATATACCATAGTTGGTATGATCATTCCAAGACTTGCAAGTCAATTATTTTGCTGTTCATATGAACATAAGGTCTATCATCAATTCCATATGCCCGTCATATCAAAATGATGTATAAAATGATCACTTAATATCATGCCCATTTATAAAATACTTTAACCCTTTAGAATCCATAATTTCTCTAAATGATGTGTAAAATGATTTACCATATGTCAACCCTTTCATATTTCCTAGTAATATTTATATAACATAATCTCATTCATGTATTAGGGACTCATTGGCCTAAAAATTTTCATTAAACTTATGAGGAGGTAAAGAAAATAATTCAATTGACTTCCCTTAATTTAATTCAGCAAATACTCAAAGTATACTTTATGAAAAGCATTTCGTCGCATGTTCATGCTCATCAAAATTAAGTTACAACTCTATCATCAATATTTGAGATATGTAAATGTACATACGAAGTAAATGATCATAGATTCAAAAAGAGTTGCTATACATACCTTTTTGATGAAGGATTTAGGATTAAAATATGATGGAACCTCAAGCTTTGAACCCTAGCATTTATTAAATCACGGAGCTTCAGGGGAGATGTGAAATGTGTTTTAACTAATAAGTTTGTGATGAAGGTATCTGCAAATTTTTTTATAGGCGGGCAATGGTTTTGAGTAATCAAATGGACAAAAATCCCTTAAAATGTGTAAGAAAATTAAAAGAGACTCAACTGGGCAATATCACCATGTACGCCGCTATCAAAAAGTCTAAACTCCATGGCACGGGGCTATCATGGATGGTCATCCCCTTGTCACGGTGATATTTAAGGACTTTCTTCTTAAAATCAATTTTTCACTTAGCCCCTTGCTCAGTCGCACAGGGTTTATCTAGTAGTACATTGTTTTGGGCTCTAAAAATAAATTTTTCTCAAGTTCTTTACCCTGTTAAATCCCCCAGTTTAATCTAACAACTTTCCCAAGGGTTCTATACTCTAAATATATCATTTTTATTATCTTTGTAAGTCAAAATAAGCAACACTGACTACACTGGGTATTATAGATAACTACTAGAATATGAAGATTTTTATGGTACTGGATTAAAAAGGACAAAGAAGTTATCCAATTAAGTGGGAGTCCTTCAAGTTTTTTAAATTAGGTTGGAGGGATAACTTTTTTTTGAGTTTTTTTTTATGTTTTTTGGTCCCAACAACTTGTTGCAGTTGTAGAATAGCTTTGGTAGTTGTTCGACAACTTTGGGAAGTTGTTCGACTACTTTACAAAGTTGTTCAACAACTACCAAAGTTGTTCAACAACTGTGCAAGTTATTCAACAACTAGGCATAGTTGTTCGACAACTACGCCTAGTTGTTGAATAACTAGGCGTAGTTTTTCGACAACTGCCACAAGCAGTTCAGCAACTACGCGAAGTTTTTCAGACAACTAATGTAGTTGTCCAACAACTATCCCATTGTTCAAAAATACTTAGTTTTTTTTTTAATAAATTTGTGGGACCCACTTGTCCCCTTTTCTTTATTAAAGACTTGGAAGGGTCTTTTGACTCATTTTTCTCGATATTTATGCCCCTACGTGAAAGGTCTTGGAGTCTTCTTTACAATTCTAATGATCATTCATTAATTTTATTTTAGATATTACCATTTTGCCAAAGGAAGCAATCATACCATAAACTCAAACCAGTAGCTAGACGCATGAATTAAGCACTAAAAAAAAAGCTTCTTCAATCAACATAAATAAATAACCAAACTACAACTATCAAACCCATGAGAATCACCAAAATTTTTTCATACAAATTTCAAACATCAATGAATCTCAAAATAACAACAACAATACCGTTTTCCACATTATAACATCCAATTGTGAAGAAGAAAAATGTAAGAAGATGATATTTTTAGCTTTATCGAGGAAGGAACTTGAGGCAATAAGCATAGCACAACGTAAATTCCACCTCTACAGTTTTACTCTATTTCATCTTAATTCCAATTAACTTCATCGGAATTTGAGTTATTTCACCGACATTATGTGTTTTTCATCATGAATATCCGGTGACTTGAGAAAAGAGAAGTGCTCCTTAAACATTTCCAATTCCCCCCTCCCCCCCCCCCCCCCCCCCCCGCCCCCCACAGTTTGACTAAAATCAAGAAGATAACTATACAATTAACTTCCTATTTAAATCAATCTCGAGAAAAAGAGAAGCATATTTCAATTAAAACCAATTTCCACTCAAAATAAATTTTAAAAATTTATCTTTAAGTAAAAATTATAAATTCTACATAAATAAACATGGAATGTATAAATTTCTCCTAAAGTTCAAAAATAGGCCTGAAATCATTTTCAAAATAACTTATTTTAAATAAATAATTACTTTAAATTCTATTGGAATATAAATGGTCAAAATCTAATTAGGCATCAGGAGAGGGAAAAAATTATGTGTCAAAAATTACCCCATTCTTTTGTGTTGGATGAGTATAAGTAACCCTTAGCAAAAAGGATTTGTCGTTCCTAATTTGTCTGACCACAAATGCATCCCTTGATAGTGGTTAATTTTCACTCAAATTTCAAGGAATTTGGCCGAACTCCAATATTGAATTTCCCATATACCAAGGTTACATGAGAATTAGGCTACTTGAAGTTCAAGGAGTTTAATTTTTAAAAATGATTCACACAGAATTCACAATCTACCACAGTTTAGAATTTTAGCGGAGCTAGAACACTTGGGAAAAAGAGGATATTAGGGGAAGGTGGAATGCAGTCGAGTTTTATATAGAGTCCAACCTACGTATCCCCATGTAATATCCCAAATTTTCATGCTCTAGACCCATCAAAATATTGACTATTTATTTTGCCTCCAAATGCCACTAGTCTTGCTTTAATTCGATATCGTGCCAAAAAGTTATGAAAAAATCCCTAAGAGTCTGTCAACTGCCAGTGGGAAAGATGTATCACCAGAAATAATGACTGGTTATGTGGAGTCATTTTTACAATAGTGAAGGATCCTAAAATTTAGTCCAGTGGTGACGAGTCCAACATACGACTTATTACCTATCCTAACGAGCCGTTATTAGGACCCATCATCTCAATAAAAACAAATCCAAAGTCATGTTTCTGACCACAACTTCTCATAACGACCCATGCCAGTCCTAATTATTTTTTAGGAGGGGAATCATTGTCATAATAGAAAGGACTCATAACTTAGGCCCTCATGTCACGACTCATGACCAGTCGTAATAAGTCATTACCCTAGCCGTGATGACTGTAACCAGAAATTCCTACACATTTTAAAAAGGGTTGTTTAGTATATTCCCACCCTTTTAACACCTAATCCACGTTGTTTAGGCTTCCCCAATGATGAAATATAAGCCCAAAATTCCCCAATTTCCCCATAGTGTCATAAATTCCATCCATAACAAGAAAAGAGGTGATTTTCTCATCTCAAATAATAACTAGGGTTCCTCAAGTTCAAGAAAAAGTTCCAAAAAATACTTCAAGTATATTCACCTTCAGGTATGTGGTAGTTAATCAATGGGTCCCTTCCACCCACTGAGTCCCCAGAAAAACTTTACATTCTCAAGTTTATTTTCCCTCAAGTTGGGTTCAAGGTCAAAAATTAAGTTTCTTTAATTTACTTTGATTACTCCTTAATTTTACCCTGATTACATGTCTTCCCATAAGAGTGACATTTTCTATTTTAAAAAATTCCTGAATTTTCGTAATATGATCCATTGTTGAGTATTGGATTGAAGTATAAAGTTAGCTATTATGATCAGTTTGTAATATTATCATGTTTAGTTGTATTAGTCAGTACTGGTAGGTTGTGAGAACCCAGTAATTAGGAAATCCATGCATATATCTATCTACATGTTATGAGAAATTCAGATCATGCTTATGTTGCAATATTCAGAATATTGTCATGTTGAGTTTATTTATCAGATATTAGTGTCATTTTAATTAGTAGTAGCACTTAGCATCGAGTGAAAGTAGGGACGAAGGCTCACCTATTGGTTTAGGCTTGTGACCTTTAGTATCAGTCCCTAAGTTTCAAAATATGGTGCCACCATAAGTTATAAGGGGTCACCCATTAGTTAGGTATGACACCCTAGTCTGTTGGCACACCAGATTAGTGGATCCACACCAGTCAGTGTTGTACCCTTGACAAGGTACTAGTACCTTTTCAATTAGGGATATAGGTTGGACCTTGATTATGCTCAATTGGAATAGGTTGATTATTGTTAGCTCCAACAGTCATTAGTTCATTTTTGTTCAGGTTTGCTTTACCAAGTATCATATATTTAGTCTTTTAGTATTCAGTTTTACCTAAAATATATTTGTACTTGGTTTTTCATTAAAATTACATGTTCATGCATTCTTGATCGGTATATGTTAGCTAGTTTCCTATCTCACATAGTACATTCAAAGTACTAATCGTACACTTTCCTGTGCTATATTGTCTCATGATATAGGTTCGGATGTACAGGACCAAGATTGTACCTAGCACATTCTCGGAAAACTCAACTGCTGCTTTAATGAGTCCTCGTCATTCAAGGACTGGTTATTAGCTAATTCTTTCAGTATTTAATTTCTTTTCAGTCAATTGGAGTGAGTTGGGGGCTTGTCCCAACAATTTTTCATGTCTTAGAGGCTTTCAAACATACATTTATATTTTATTTTTTGGATTGTCAAATATTTTTATTTCTATATTTTGATCGACACTCGATTTTACATTATCATTATTATTTTTTTCAATTATTCCAACCAACTTCCACCCAGTTTTTTGTTACTTTATTTATTATTCTAATGTATGCTAGGCCATGGGTTAGCTTGGGGTAACTTGTGACCTTAGGCACTGTGGTACTACTAGGGGGTAGTCTCAAGTTGTGATAAACTTGATATCAGGGAAGCAATTTTAAAGTATCCTAGGGTGTCTGAACGCCACGTTAAGTAGAGTAAAGGCTACGAAATATTTTAGGAAGGTCTTACTTCTTTCATGATTCGTGTCATGTGAGGGAGTGTGGACTCTATTGCAGTTTCTCTTCTAACTTATCCTCTATCCATTAAAAGGTAATGCCTCCTTATAAAACTAACAGAAAGAGGAATGGAAACCAACAAGAACCATTACCTGTTCCTGAAGACCCTCTGAATGAGCAGGTGTCTCATGTTGAATTCAGGGATTCTTTTACAACACTAGCCTAATCTATGACTACTCAGATTAACCATCAATATATTGCCTCATCCAATCTAGTAGTGAATACAGCGGCAAATAGATTTTGAGATTTTACTCGAATGAATCCACCAGTGTTCTTTGAGTATAATCTAAAGAGGAAGCAAAGGAATTCTTGGACATGTTCAAAAGGTGACTTATACCATTGGTCTTACTTCTAGTGAAAGTGTTGATTTTGTTCCTTATAAACTATAAGGGGTGGATTATACTTAGTTCAAGTAGTAGATAGAATATAGAGGTGTAGATGTAGGGTTAGTAGAATGGGATAAGTTTGTTGCTACATTTCTAGATAGGTTATTCCCACTTGAGTTGAGAGAAGACAACGTCTAGTAGTTAATCAACTAAAAGTAGGGCAGTATAAGTGTTATGGAGTATTCTCTCAAGTTTACTATGCTGGAGAGATATGCTTTGACTATGGTGGTTGATTCTAGGGACCAAATAGATAAGTTTGTGTCTTGTTCTCTAAGTATGTGGTTAAGGAATGTAGAACGACCAATTTGGCTATGGATATGGACATCTCTCGATTTATGGTTCATGCCCAATAAATAAAAAATGAAAAGATCAAAGAAAGGGAAAAGATAATAAGAGGGATATAACTGGTAGCTTTAATTTATCTCAATTGAGGTCAGATGGTGGGAATCATTCTTAGTTCTACAAGAAACCATCATCCCCAACCCCATCTTCTTCTAGTGATCTTGTTCCTAAATACAGATAGGATACTCAGGATAGGGTGATAGGGTTTATGTCCTAGGGTAGTATTAGTAGTGGTCTCACAAACCCAGTTTGTAAGGGATATGGTAGGAACCACAATGGTGAGTGTAGTGCTGGCAGTGATGTTTATTTTGGGTGTTGCAAGCCAGGCCATAGAACGAGGGAGTTCCTAGTGGTTTCTTCGAGAGGTAAAAATATTTGTCATCAGTGTTACACTAACTCTTCATCATTTCAAGTAGGTTCCCCAGCTCAATAGTGTGCCACTTCTAGTGTAACTAGTGGACAACAAAAGAATAGGATTTATTCCCTTTAGACTTAGTAGAATTATAAGAGTTCTCCTGGTATGGTTATTGGTATGTTACATGTCTTCCACCTTAATATTTATGCATTGTCAGACCCATAGCTACATTTTTCCTTTGTGACTTCCTATATAGTAGTAGTATTTGGTGTCAGCGTAGAGATTATTGTATAGCGCTTATCTATCTCTACTCATGTCAAAACTTCCATCATATCTAGACGGTTATATAGAAATTACTCAATCACAATATCCCAGAAAGTCACTTTAATTGATCTTATTGAGTTGGAGATGATCGATTTTGATTTCACTCTTGGTATAGATTAGCTTTATTCTTGCTAGGCCTTAGTTGACTGTAGAAATAGAATTGTCCAATTTTAGTTGCTATCATGACCTACGACTACCTCCTAGTCGTAATATGGTGCATAAGGTCACAAGTGACTACAGGCTAACCTATGGCCTAGCATAAGCTATGATTTTCTAAAGGAAAGTAACAAAATACTGAGCATAATTTAGCCAAAATGAACTGATAATTAATAGTAATAGAATCAATGCTAATACTATCTGAAATCCTCAACGAAACTGAAAATATGTCAAACTAACTGAAAGCCTCTAAATCATGGTAAGTTGCTACGACAAGCCCCCAACTAAATCTGACTATCTAAATTAAATAAAGTACTGAAAATAAACAACTGATAATTAGCCCACGACTGATAAGGACTCACTAAGACTATAGATGTGTGGTATAGGAATGTGCTAGGTATGATCTGGGAATTGAGCGTCCAATCATGTATAATGAAACAAATAGCACAAAGAAGTATGCGATCAGTACTTTGAATGTACTAAGTATGTGAGATGGGAATCTAACTAATATACATACATACATACATACATACATACATACATATATATATATATATATATATAAAGTAAACATGAATGTATAAGAATGTAAAATGAATGCCAAATCAAGTATAAATATGGGTTGGATAAAATGAATAACTAGTTAACTTATTTACTGAATGTTGAACACTTGGTCGAGCAAACCAGAAATGAACATACGCTAAAACTGAACTGGAGACTATGTGAGCTAACTACAACCGACATACCCTAATTAGATTTGAAGATAATTCTATGGTCTCTGCCTAGGGAAAGAGTAAGGTAAAAATCTCAACCAAAAAAAACTCCATTCATACCATAGGTGATGTGTTTTGTGTCATTGAAGACAAATCTATAAGTGTCGGTAGCTTCAACAAAAGGGATATGAACTTTCTATTAAAGGTGGAGTTTGTAATATACAAGATCATCATTTGGGGTTAATCACTCAGATTAACTATTGTCAAATCGATTATTTTCTATATATCTTCATAACTCCATAAATTCTTTTCTTTCTACCAAAATGAAAGAGGATACCTGGAAGTGGTATTTTCGATATGTGAATTTAAATTTTGGAATCCTGAAGTTCTTAAATAAAAAATAGTTGGTGTTAGGTCTTGTGCAACTTGAATCTCCTAATGATGCAGTTGAAGAGTGTGTAGTTAGCAAGAAATATCGTGAACCATTTCAAACAAGAAACTCTTGGAGGGCCACGATGGTGCTGGATTTTCTGCACTCAAAAATCTGTGGTCTAATAAGTCCTATGTCTAATGGAGGTAAATTCTATTTCATTAGCTTCATTGATGATCATAGAAGAAATACAAGGGTCTATTTCTTAAGAGAAAAATCAAAAGCATTTGAAACTTTTAAGAAGTTTAAAGTGTTTGTTGAAAATGAAGTTTGTTGAGAAATTAAATGTTTGAGGTCTAATCGGGGTGGCAAATACATCTCACTAGAATTTCTAGAATTTTGTGAGAAACATGGAATTAAAAGGCATCGTACAGGCAGAGTAAACACCTCAACAGAATGGTGTGTGTGAAAGGAAAAGTAACACAATTCTTGATATGGTGTGTAGTCTTTCAAAGAAAAGTGGCTTACCAAAAGACTTTTGGGCATAAGAATTTCATTTTATCATTCATATATTGAATAGATGTCCTACCATATCTATTCGAAATATGACACCTCATGAAGCTTGGATCAAGCGTAAACCAAATGTTGAGTACTTTCGGATTTTTTGGTGTATAGCATATAGCTTTATTCTAGATGCTGCAAGGAAAAAGTTGGAAAATAAAGGTCAAAAATTTATTTTTTTTGGTGTTGATGACAAATCAAAAGCTTAATACTTGTGCAATCCTATTACCAAGAAAATTGTTATTAGCCAAGATGTTTTTGATGAAAAAACAATCTGGAATTGGAGCGACAACAGTCTGTTGAAGAAGATGAGGAACTAGAACGATCTTTAGAGATCAGTTCACAAACAAATCCAATAGTATAAGGCGCTGGAGGTTTTGAACATAAATCGGGTGATGCTTACTTCAATATTGAACGTCCTTAACATAGCAGAGGTACACCGATATGGATGGAATGTTATGAGGTATATGGGATCAGTAAAACTGGAAATATAATCAGTCATTTCTCTTTATTTTTAGATTGTGATCCTATATCTTTTGCTGATGCTGTGAAAGATCTAAAGTGGTTGAAAGCCTTGGATGAGGAGATTAAATCAATTGAAATAAATAATACCTGTGAGTTGAAAAATCTACTAAAATATCAGAAAACCATCGGTGTCAAATGAGTTTACAAAAAAAAGTTGAAGGAAAACCGAGGGGTTGACAAGTTTAAAGCTCACTTAGTAGCAAAAGGCTATAAGTAAGAATATGGTGTTGACTATGAAAAGGTATATGCTCCTGTTTCTTGATTAGATACCATAAGATTGGTGATTACTTTGGATACTCAAAATTCTTGGAAAATTTTCCTATTGGACTTGAAGTTTGCATTGGTATGTTGTGAACTACAAGAAAAGGTATTTATCGAACAACCTCCTGGCTATGTGAATTTTGGTGCTGAGAATAAAGTGTTTAGATAAAAAAAGTCTCTATATGGACTAAAACAAGCTCCAAGAGCTTGGTATAGTCGTATAGATGCTTATTTTTTAAAGGATGGATTTCGAAAGTGTCTATTTAAACATACTCTTTATATTAAATAGAAGGGTGCAAAGGTCTTAATGGTGTGTTTATATGTGGATGACTTAATTTATACAAAGTGATTTGTCCATGATTGAGAATTTTAAGAAGTCCATGATTATTGAATTTAACATGTCGGATATGAGTATAATGCATTATTTTCTTGGTCTAGAAGTAAATCAATCTGTTGATGGCATTTTTATTTCTCAAAAGAAATATGTGCAAGATCTTATGGACAAATTCCATATAAAAAACTACAAAACTGGGAGCACACCAATGGAGAAGGGTCTGTAGCTCGTCAAAGAACCTGGAGGAAGAAAAATGGGCAGCACTTTATACAAACAAATTGTGGGAAGATTGATGTACTTGATGGCAACAAGGACTGATGTTATGCACACTCTAAGAGTTATTAGTAGGTTTATTGAGATTCCAAAAGAAATTCATTTACAGGGTGCTAAGAGGATCCTGTGGTCCAGTAAATTTGGTATTTTTTATCTGTTGAAAGCAATAGGATATTTGGTTGGTTACAATGATAGTGACTATGTTGGAAATCTTGAAGACCAAAAAAGTACATTAGGATAGGTCTTTATGTTGGGGGATGGACTTGTTTCTTAGTCTTCAAAGAAGCAACCTATTATTATTTTGTCGACCATAGAGGCAGAGTGTGTTGCTGCAACGTTATGTTCTTGTCAAGTTGTTTAACTGAGGAACATTCTTGAAGAACTTAATTTTAAGCAAAACGGACCAACGCCATTCTATTGTGATTATACTTCGGAGATTAATCTTTCAAAGAATACAGTTGAACATGGATGGAGTAAGAATATAGATGTGATGTATCACTTCTTGCACGAGCTAACTAAAGATGCAAAAATTAGTCTTATCTATTACAGAAGTGAAGAGTAGGTTGCAGACATGTTCATAAAGCCCTTGAAACCAGTTTTATTTCTAAAGCTACGTGATCTGCTTGGTGTTTGGAAATTAAATTGAAAGATGTTTTAGTTTAAGGGAGGGAATGTTGACAATGTGACCAGCTTTGTGGGTCAGTCAGTAGTGTAGTTGTTGCATTTACTTAGTGTAGTTGTTGCATTTACATAGGAGTCAATAAGTTGTTCCTAGTCTTTACGCTACAAGTTAACGCGCAGTCAATTTTTTAGATTCCAATTTCTTAGGAGAATAAACATGTTCTTTTGCTTGCTAATTTCATCTATTTAAGACTCTTGTAACAGAGTATTTTGTAGTTTTCATACTAAGAAAATTTCCCACTTCCAGAGTATCCTTTCTTTTATTGCTGCAGTTTATTTTCTATCAGAAATTTATTCTTTCAAAAGTTGGGCATCATAGTAAATCTTCATGGTTTTCATTAGTTCATGATACTGACTGAGATCTGTTTGAGGGAAACAAAGTTTTCATCCTTGTATGAGATGAGGCTCCACAGTTATTTATTTCATTTCAAAACTTCTTCACCATTTAAAATGAATTTTATTATTTATTTCATTTCAAAACTTCTTCATCATTTAAAATGAATTTTCTTAGTCTGAATAGCATTTTCTGGAGTCTAAAAAGAGGGTTAATTATTAGGTTATTCTTTTGGGTGTACGTCTTTTCTTCAAAAAGATGAGCTTTACTAAGTGAGAGCTTTTTTTCAGTACTTCTTTGAAGACCTCTCTTTCATAAGGAATTAGAAAATCCTAGAGGTTTATTTCAAAAGTTAGATTTGAGAATTCGTTTGTCTCCTTTCTGTTTGATGTTTCCAGTTTATAGTGATGTTCTGATTTGTAATAAAATGAGAATGAGCATTAGCAATAAGATCCTTCCATGAAAATGTATAAATATGCTTGAGGTCATCTCTAATTTCTAGATTAGTTTCATACAACTCTTTTACTTGAAGATTAATCATGTGTTATTATATGTCAAGATAAATGTTTCTTTACATGATGTGGAGCAATATTTGGTTGTTGTCCAACTGATAATGTGAGATATTGTTTATCGCCGCTATCAACTAAGAGTGTGAAACTTACATGTATTTGATTATAAATTAGCTGTCACATTGTAATAGTGTCATAGTAGAGTAGTTTTGCACATGATTAGTCCAATTACTCTCTCTATATATTTATTAATTTATTTAATTGAAATTCATATTTCACTATATGTATTATAACTCTTAAAATTGGTTAAATCTTAACAAATCCCCTTTGAACTGCTATTTTTGTTTATTTTTGATTTTTTTCTTTGATTATTGTTTATCACATAGTATAATGCTAGAAATTAATAAAAAAGGTTTTCATTATGTTACCTTGATCCTTTGAAAAATAAAAAAAAAATGACATAGTATTTTGTTTGTGCGTTAAATTGGCTCATTTAAGTTAAAGAAAATTCTCCTCAACATAAAATTTCAATTTTCCTAGTAAAAATTGAAATCCTTTCATAACTAGTCAAAAATTTCATAACTTGTTTAAATTAGAGTTTTTCTTTAATGATAAAATTCTTATTATCAATAAATAATGTTCAAAATCATTTCCTTTCCCCTTTTATTATAAAAAAATCATTTCATTGTTAATGATGAAAGAATCGAGTATAGTTTAACTTTCTTGTTAAGAGAATTATTAAGGTAAATGAACTACTTTTTCACTTGAATAAAATGAATATCATATTTTATAAATAAATTTAATGATTTTATAAAATTAGCCATGTTTTCATAATTAGTCAAATGGCCAAATTTTCTTTTGGTCAATCATTTTAATGGACGTTTGAGTGCCTTTAAAACCTTATCAAGGAATTATCTAAATCCTTACCAATTTTCTCTAATTTTAGAGGTTTGCTTCTATTTTAAAATATTTAAAATTCTTTTTAAGTTTTTTTTGATATGTTATATAAAAAATCAAGTGACAACTCTATATTCTTAAATTGTTTTGAAATTTTCTTGAAATTTTTGAAATAATTTCACAAGTCAAAAAGCCATTAGTTTCCAACCCTTCAAACCGAAAAGTGATAAAACTGAAATGACGACTCTACTGGAAAATATTTTAAGATTCTATCCAACTTTTTGACTGATTTATTTGACCTTATTTGAATAACTATGTTAATTTAGTAATATTTTGTGATTGTATCTATCATTTGTGTTCATGGAATACTTCCTCATTTGATATTTAACTGTTTGGGGTTTCACTATTGTTGTGGCCTCTATTGATTAATTTCAAATGAAAGTGTTGAAAATACAACAATTTATTGGTATATTAGGTATCCGATGACTATCTGTATTTTCAAACTCAAGTTGTCCACTTTGGATCCTAGTCAATGCCCACTCTAGATACCCCGTATAGAGTGAAACCAAAAACCTTATAAGCCTAGGGAAACCAAATATCGAAGGAGGTATTGTGCCCTTTAGTAAAACTTACCTCGTGTCTATTGACCCCGAGTCAATCACAAATGAATCATGTTTATGTGTTGAAGGAGTATATGACGATTAATCTGATCCATTATCATTTGATGAAGAGGAAAGACTAACCTTGGTTTCCTTTGTGTAGGTATGGATCTACTCATTCCCATAAGAAGATTCAAGATAATATTCAAGCTGAAAGATTAATTCAAGAATTACTGAAATTATATGAGTGCGGAAGTCAAGAAAATCCTCAGAACACATATAGGATATTTCTCTTTCCTAATTTATATGGAAGTTATAATTATGTGGAAGATACTTGATCATAAATCGATAGTTCATATGGAATAAGGTGGACAAAACAATGAGAGGGAAGATCGATGAGAGATCATCCAGATTTTAGGTTTTTTATTATAATCCCATGCATGGAACTTTTATTTCACATTTTATTTTAACTTTCTCCAACTATTGTACCCTATATTTTGTACTCTGTTGACATTTAGTTCCTTTTTGATATTTTTGGAAATGATTTTTGGGTATAACGAATTTGGTTTAAAAGGAACATACTTTCTTCAAACCCATTAGGTCAACCTTTGCTCAAAAAGGTCACTTAATTAGGGAGCATACTTATTATAATATCGTTATGTGATATAATTATCTTATGTGTTTATGTGTGTTGTATGAATCAAAGGTGAATTGATCCATTCCTATTTCCAACAAATTATATAACACCTCAAAGTTTAAATATACACTCACTATACAAAATTCCGACCAAGAACTCTGGGTCTCCTATATTTCCCAGAAAAGATCTCAATCATTCTTTATTAACTTCCTAAGATTTGTTCCTACTCTTTTTGAAAAACTGATCACAGACTCAAGAATCACTTAAAATAAAAGACGGATAGTGGAGTTAGTCCAAGTGAAGGAGGTGCTAAAGGCAAACACCAAAGGGATGATTAGGAAGATCAATGAGACTAGTACTGGCAATTTTTGACAATAATAAAAAAAATCAGACCATTTAGCCCATATGTAATAAGTTGAATCACCCATATTTCAGGTGGGTAAATATGGGCTTAATTTTTCTTAAAAGCCCATACAATTAATGGACAAAATAGGTAAAATATGGATACCCAAATAGAGACCCAGTTGCTGACAACTTGTGGACCGTTTCTCAATTTCTCAGTCCAAAATTTTGGACTCCAAATTAACTTTTGGTTTCTCACAATTGGATTTGTACTTGGAGGAGCCAAAACTTGACCGTAAAGCAAATCCGAATTTGGATGTACTTACATATTGGAAAGATAATAGTGCAAGGTATCCCGAGCTCTCATTTATGGAATGAGATATATTAAGCATACCTATTATGACTGTAGCCTCAGAATCTACCTTTAGCATTAGAGGTCGCATTATAGGAAAATTTTAAAGTTTAATTTTACCTACAAATACCGAAAAAAGGTTGTGTGCTAGAGATTGGCTCTGCGGACAAGAACGTAAGTGATCATTTGCATATTGTGATATCATTTTGTTATGTTATAACTTATAATATTCTTATTTTATATTTTAATATCTTAGTCTCAGACTGTGATGGATCGGACAGCGATGAGGATGAAATTATCGTAGACCTTCGACTGTATCTTGCTAGACGTGACTTGCATTAATAGGAAAAGAAGGTAAGTCATCTATCTAGTGATTGCTAGACTAGATAAATGCTCTCTGTTTTGTTTTCCAGAAAGAACTTCGTTATTATTATTTTCAATAACTTTCTATTTTTGTTGCCTATGTTTGAGAAGTTGATCGACAGTTTTTGTATTACATATTAGTATCTTGTTATTATTACAACGACAAGTTGAATTTATCTCGTCTTAGTTGCTATTCTTGTATTTGGATGGGAAATCAAGCAATTTCATAATGTTATATAGATGACATTTGTCTTCTGGATCAAATTAAAACCGTAGTTGTTGCTTGTTTTCTTTATGAAATTAACAAAAAATATTAGCACTGATATAAACGTAAAATAAGAGGCTTCTGCAATAATGCTTTCTGAACAGTGCATTGTGATTTTCTGTATACCTCGTTTAGTCACACACTCCGGTACTCGTTCTAGGTAGCAGCTACTACGGTGAAAACTTGAATTGGAAATTTTTTTGATGCATATATTCTGTAAGAAATGATCTGAAATTTTTGACTAACAACTGCTTATGGTCTAAGACCTATGTGTGTCATTTCTCCCTCTGTAGTTATGCCTATGATTCTAACGAGTGTATTCACTGTCGATTTTTTGTTTTTGAATTGTTTAGTCGGTATATTATAAAGGAAAAGGAGGAATGCAATATGAACTTCTGTGGATTATACGATTGTGGTATTTTATCAGGAAATAAAAGTCCAAGGAGTCAAGGAAACTCGTCTCCAATTGTTACGAGGTGTTACTAGGGCTTTCAGGCCTAGAGTCCTAGCAGCCTTAGTTAGTGTAAATGTTGTTGGAAAGACCACTTTTATGGATGTCTTAGTAAGAAGGAAAACAGAAGGCTCCATTGTAGGAAGCATCAGTGTTTCTGGTTATCCTTAGACATTGTATTACAAACTTTTATGGGGGGTGAAGAAATGAAGCTTTGTTGTGTGAAGTAGTACTTCAGAAAGTGTCTTACATTGTATTACAAACTTCATTAGGTGTTGAAGAAATGAAGCTTTGTTGTGTGAAGTAGTACTTCAGGAAATATTGTTGTTGATCCTCTATTTTGGCTATCGATGGTGTGTATGCTTTTAATATGAGTTATTATGGTACTACATTGTAATCAATTGTGTACTATCTTTCTTCTGTTTCTTTTTGTTTCCCTTTGGAAAGAAAGCCTTTATTAAACTGAACACATTATAAAATATTTTCAGTGAACAATTTCTATGTATTGCACTACACGGTTTGGTTATTGCAGTGAGTAGTGGCATAGTTGTTGTATGTATTATTTTTTTTTAGGAAAATCTGCATGCAATTTATATTTTTTATTCATTGTGGATGTTCTTTTAGTTCTTTTATTTTGCTTAGAACAACTAGCAATTCGTGTTGGTACTAATTAAGGGACATTTTCTTGTTATTTCTATATTACTTTTCCTTTGTCATCCCTTGTTGTTTTATCTTTGTAGTAATTTAATAAGTGGTGTACTTAGTGTCAAGGAGATTAAAGTTTCCTTCTTTTACTCTAAGTGGAAAATGTGGGTTGGGACCATTTTTATCCAATTCATATTTAATCAAATACATATTTGCTCATATTTATATGGGCTGATTGAAATCCAAACCATTTTTGCTCGATCCATATTTACTGGTCCAAATTCAATCCAATCTGCCCATTTGCCATATATAAATGAGTATGACATGTAAATAGTGAAATTCAATCAATTGATTTCACACGAAAAGGAAAAACCTAAGCGCAAGCCTAAAGATCTGACTTCAGGCCATGAGGAAAAAGTTTGGAGTAAGCCCCGTCTTTGAAAGTTAGAGATGACTACTTGGATAGGATAAAAGAGGACACTATTTCCCCAACTATGATTAGGCGAAGAAGTTAAGAGATCATCCTCAAATCTTACTTCAAAAGATACTCTAGGAGCCTAAGGTCATGAAATGCTCAAAAGTTTATCAGACACTAAAAGATATGGGAATCCTCCACGAGACCACCGATGAGTGCATTGCTCTAAAAGCAATAATTAGAAAGATAATTTGCAATGGTCAGATAAGTAGCATATGGGTGACATGTACCATTCTCACATGGGACTATTTTAATCCTGACATACCCATTGCTTAAGCGGTACAGATTTAAAAATATGACTTTATAAATTTTGAAAAAACCTATCATGACATTTTTTCAAAGCTCACGCATGCTGAGTTCCTAGAGCCAGTGGAAAGAAAACCCAACATGATGTGCAAATCTTGGAAGAAATTCAAGGAGGTTTGCCCAAATCATGAAGGGGTAGAGAGCATGAATTAGAGACTTTTCATGATTTTAAGATGGATTTAGAGGCCCTGGCTAAGACCGAAAGGGTTGAGTTGGAGTTGCTGGTATTCAACCCTTAGAAATCAACAGATATAGGGAGTAGAATGAAATGGAAATGACTGCACTTATCTAGGATCAAGTTGCTAGGTTTTTTGCTTTAGATGTTATTTTGTTTCATGTTTTTGTTAATGTAATTAATTTTTATGAGAAATTAATGAAGTAAAGTTTTTCCTCAACTATTCAAACTATACTGTGCCTAATTTTTCCTTCGGCAGATAAGTAGGAAACTTTTTGGTCCGTTCCCTTTTTTCAGAAACTATATCATATCCTATTTAGGCGAAAGAAATCATAATGGTGAGGTAGAAGAAGATGATTCTCAGTCAAGCTTCCTGAAAAAAACCAACTCATCCCAAATCAATAAACAAAATCCCATTCTTTTAATTTTTTTTTTGAGTAAATGCTCCTGTGGATCAATTTGCCTATGAAAATAATTTTATGTGTTTACTTCTTATCAAATATATTATATTATTAGTCATTAAATGGATCTAGTGCGTCGAACTTTGAGTTATTTTACTTTACAGATAAAAGAAACTACTCTGTGTTGACATAAACTAGATGATCATCCTTACTTAACCTGATCAAAAGATCATAAAGTCCCATTCCCTGACCATCATTCAAAGATGACTGAAAGCGGTGACAATAATGCATGGGCTATTAGGGACACTGTGAAAGTGAAACAAAGTTATATGGTTGTTGAACTCACAACAAAGCTGAAAATGTTGACAGACGAGATGAATCATACTAGAGATTTGGCCAATCCTCCATCACATCTAATTCTTCCATCCCGGAGGGCACAAGACTCTAAATTCCTCATCGCGATGCCACTATTCTTTGGAATCATCCATGTGACATGCCATTCATCTTCTCCTCCTAACTTTTTTCATACCCTATCATCAATAATCCACCACTTTATCAAACTCATACTCCACCCATCCAAAACACCAATAGAGAGAACAACCTACAAGATCCATCACTAACTCAATAAATTTATTTCCAAACTCCATAAAATCACTTTCAATCCCCATAAAATCACTCTCAGATTCCATAAAATAGCAATAGCCCCAAAAATGTTTTTGTACCTAAAACCCAAATTCCACTCATCATTAAAATCACAATTCATCATAGCAAAACCCTTCAATTACTATCTTAAACCCTTATCAAATTTGACTTGCACCTCTAACCACTTTCCATGATGTCACACCTTCCAATCTCTATAATCTATTTTCCAATCCTGAGGTAGACCATTATAAGGTGAAAGAAAAAGAATAGAGATTCAAGCATAAAAAGAAATGGCAATGAATAAAGAGATTTTGAGGATCAAAAAGTCTGATGGGGTAGAGGATAATGATGACCATAGTTATGATATTTTGTGTTTCCGTTCTGGTATAGACCTAATAGAAGGATATAAGATCACCAAATTTGAAACATTTGATGGCACTGGAAGTTCTATGGCTCATATAAGGAGATATTATGACCAAATGGTTGGAATAGGAATGAATGAAGCATTGCGAATACACCTATTTAGTAAAAGTTCAAGCAGTAAAGCTCTAGATTTGTTTACATCTTGAGAATTTAAAAAGTCATCCGACTAGAAGAACTTGACCATCGACTTTATCGAAAGACTCACATATAAAGTAGAAATAGTCCCTGAACGGTATTCACTGGATAGGATCAACTAGAAAATTGATGAGAATTTTCAAGACAAAGCTTATTGCCGAAAGAAGGATGCCGCTATGGTACAACCTTTAATGACTAAGAAGGATATAGTGTCAGTGTTTACTCGCGCTTAAGAAAGAGAGTTTTAAACTAGAATAGTGTCAGCACTTTAGGTGACGTTCATGTATTTAGTAAATATTAGTGAGTCACTAGAAAAAGGTATTATATTGGGAAACATTATGGAGACTCCAATATTATAGGCTTTTTAGCATCTCAGAGAAGAAAAGAGATGACGTGACTGTAGTGCCCATTGATTTTATTGCTAAGTTCAAAAGGAAATTAAGACCTAGAAATATTGTTTTTTTCTGCACCACCCCTGATTCCTCAATCCATCTTATATTCCCAACCTTAATACCAAGCTCCAAAACCATATATCCTACCAAAATACCAAGCTCTGCAACCAAATTATCATCCTAATATACAAATCACCATTCTAAATCATAAGGCTATCATCCAGGAACAATTAAATTAACATCAAGTGCGACCTCCCATTAACAAGAATAACTACAACCCTCCTCAAAACCTTCCTAAAACATCACACTACTACCAAAAAGTCACACTTATTTCCATGAAATATTAAGACAAACTGAGTATCTATAGCCTATGATAACGCTCAACTTACATGTCAATTTAGTGCAAGGCGATGGTCGTTAATATATTTACCCAACTTTTGGAGTTGGGGACCAATCCATAGGGAACAATGTGAGTGGTAATTAAACTAGTCTGAAACTATAGCTACAAGTTGAATTCAAATAACTGGTACGAAAAGATAAAATGGGGGTTTTGGAGATTATCAAATAATTTTTGGTCACCTTAATTTCTGTTTGTAATCAAGAATTTATGAAAAAAATCAGAATTATGTTCACTAGGGATTTTGGTACTTGACAGATGCTACTAGTGGTTCAAGATTCTCATGGTAGGTAGGACAACAAGTTATCTTTATTGAAACTATGCTTAAATGTCTCTCGACCTACTTAGGCATTTAATTACCTAATCCTCTCGGACTTAGAGAATTTATATACACTTCCCAGATTTTACCTCAAGCTAACCAACCTTGTTGCGGCGGTGATTATTAAACGGAAGTTTAGTGTTTCCACGTCCCTGTTGATAATTCACGTCCCACTATATTTGATATCCTTCTCAAGCAAATCAAAGAAGGTGTAATCTACCATTTGCAACCAACAGAAAATAATTAAAACATTAGAATTATCAAGAAGTCCTATGAATCTTGAACACCCAGCACCTTATCAAGACCTAATCCTGGATCCCATAATTTAGGTTAAAGGAATTTAGCTGCTCATGACGTAATAATCAAAGAAACTAGATGAATTCATGCTTTGAAAGATAAATTTACGACAAGTTGAATCGAAACTAGAGATTCTCCTATTAAATCACAAAGGAAATCCAAAAATAATGATTAAATCCTCTTTAAAGTAATTGATTTTTCAAGCCAAGAAGTTATAGAGAGAAAATATCAAAGTTTTGTGTCTCGAAACTCAAAGTTCGGAACTTCTAAAGAAAACCCTAAACAAGGCTTTAAATAGTTCACCCTAAATAACGAAACAAAATATTAAAATTCAAAAACCCTCGAATTAGGTGACGATATTTCTGATAGCCTATCAAGAGGATGACGACTTATCACAAATGTCATTAGCTCCTTATTCAGTTTTGTCTCTTCCTGCTTAAGTCTGACGACAATCTTGATGACTTATCAACTCCTTGATGACCTATCACAAAATATCGTCAAGGCGCTGTTTCATTTCTCCTGTGCTGCCTTAGGCTGACGACATTCTTGACAACTTATTAGACCCTTGACGACCTATCACAAAATGTCGTCACAGCTTTTAACTTAGGCCAATTCTCTACCTATAGCTGACGATGAACTTGATAGCTTATCACAAGGCTGACGACGTATCCTAAATGTTGTCATCCATACTTTTCTTTAGATTTCAACTTCTTTTCTTCCATTCTTGTTGGTTCTCTATCATATCATCTTCTACTGTAAAATCAAACATAAAACAATCAAAAACGCCAAAAGTTGTTTAAGACCTTACAATTATTCTTAGTTAAAAGCCTTAAATGTGTTAGTGTCTGCTCACACATCAACACCCTCAACTTAAAACAATTAGTTGTCCTTAAGAAACTACATAACACCACACTAAGATTCTTATCCAAGAGACACATAAGATACTTATGACAGTTGATCAACAATTTTAGTTCAAAACACATTGCCCTCTCCATTTTCAATCACTTTAATCCGAACTGTGTATATCAGTAAAGATCAACAATGTGACACAAAGGAATCAAGATATGACATCAAATTAGCAACCATAACCATTCATATAAACAAGTTACACTACCCAAATATGTTAGCAGCTAGTAATGGAACCAATGTTCCCTTATAACAAAGAAGTCCCTCCTCCTTTATAAATGAAATCAAGCATGTAAATTTAGGGATGGTCAAGAAACACTCACTCTCAGAAAGAAGTTCCAGTCAATGTATGTCAAATACCATAAACTTGCCCTTATTTTCATTACCAAAGTTTTCAGAAAGTTAAGTTAGGATCACTATAGGACTTTTGTAATGTTGGCTTGGGGCTGGTACGATACACAAGGATATTTAAAGTAACTAAGCCTCCTTGACACTACACTATTTTTGGGTTCTCACTTGTCAACCTTTACCTTATTTCTCCCTTACTTGATGAAAGCACATTCAAGCTAGGTGCAGTTTTTATTCATTCATTTTATTTTTCTCACAACTTTTCTTCTCTCATTCTCTTTCTACCATAACCAACCTTGCATATATATATATATATATATATATATATATATATATATATATATATTATTACCCTTCTTCATACTCACTTTACATCACGCACCCCTATGATAGCCACCCTCAACTTAGGCTATTTGCCTAAGTCAAAGTGCATAATTTCCAAAGATGACCAAGGCCAAAATAGGTTAATTATGATACAAATGGAAAGGTTATAGGCATAATAAAAAGAATAGGCATTCAGGCTCAAAATCAGGATCAAGGGATTTTATTCACAAATGGATGGACTAATACCTAGAACTGCCTATGATCCTTTCCTAAGCGCTATCCTACAACCGAGGCAAGACCTATCGGGAAAGTTCTGGATTTAACATACAACGGAAACTAGGTAGCATCTCACACACACATGGCAAAAAGGTACATCACAACCTGCTACCCATCCGATTCATGCAATTGTTTAGCAATGATTACTGCATCACTGATACTAATGCCATAACAAGATGCACGGTGGTCACAAATAAATTCACATCACAGAGTTACAAAACAGACCATTTGAGAGGTATTTATCATTCCAAAAAAAATCATAAAAAAATATGTCAACTTTCATAGATACTTATTTTTCTCCCAATTAACCACATCATATCACAAACAAACACAATATGCCCAAACATGCCAGCTCTACTACGAACGAGACTCTGGGGAAAAGAGGAACAACAACAAAAACCCCAAGTGTACATCAACACCCACAAGTAGCTCCACCCTCAACTTAAAATCATAAAATGTCCCCAATGCATTAAACCAAAATGAGATAGTCAGAAACATACATGTGGCACCATGAGTGCGAAGATATGATGTCAATCACATAATACTAATACAAACAACAAAATACCTTTGGTTTTCTACCAAGAAGCACCTAATTTAGTGTCACAGCACGACATCATTCAGTCGTCCTTTATCCCACCACTTAGACAATTTGAACTACTGACCCATCTTTCGATCTTTACCTCTTTTAGGTCCATTGGCAAACTGTGAGGGCACGGTAAAGAATGTTCTACCACGCCACTTCAAAGACTTGAACCACTTGTCCAATTTTGTATCAAACTTTTGTGAGGTCCCATTGGGAAGCAGTGAGGATCTTAAAAAGCCACTAAATGGACATCGTTCTTTAATCTTGTTGGCTTTTACGATTCGGGTTGTGGTATACTCTTGTGGAAATATAAACTCCACAATGTAAGAATTTTTCTCCTCATTTTCAAAATTCATTATTTGCTTAGGTGATTCGACTTTAACCAAATCCACCAGGCATAATGTTGAAAAGTGGTTCGAATGAGGACTAACTCTTAATTTTGGAGTAGCATCCCTATTAGTATCTTTACCCCAAAATGTACTAGAGTCTTCCCAAGGATTGTGCTTGATTTCTTCTTTTGCCTCTAGCACAATTTCCCCAATCTTGGCATCATCCCTCATGGTTGGTTTGATTTATTGGGAAATCTCCAAGGGTTGATCAACATCAAGCTCATCATCAGTATAGGATTCTTACTTCTCATATTCACACTCTTTGATTAGTCTAAATGATTCCACAAATAAGATATTATCTAAACATAATGTGGAAGAGTGTTTATGATGATTGACCTCAATATCCATCTTCCCTATTTTTTCTCTTTCCTTGTTAAATTCCCTAATGTCTTGACGTATATCACATATGATATCAATCGTTATGTCCATGCGATCCAACATTAGTTGAAGCATAGCTTCTATGCCACTTTATTCGGTGCTTCATTCTTCCTTTTTTTGACCAAAGACCTATCAAAATCATAAGTAGAACTTGAATTTGTGTTATCACAATGGGGGAGGGGGCATTTAGGTAATCACTACAATGTCCATCTTGACCACCACATAAAAAACAATCATACTCCCGATAGGATAGAGATGGTGCACATATCTCTCTCCAGGGAGCATATCTATAATCTTGCCAAAAGTGAGGTCCATCACAATATTGGACATGGATCATCAAGATAAGATTTTCAACCACCAAGCTCATGTCCATTCCACGATGCCATAGAAATATGTAAACTAAAATAAAAATCTACCTAACACAAGAAATAAAAGAAAACTAAAAACAAATATTTGTAAATTTGAATTCAAACTAGTAGTCTAAAATTCCAAACCAACTCAATACGTCAAATTATTTCTCGACAACGATGCTATTTTTTATAACGCTCAACTTACACATCAATTTAGTGCGAGGTGGTCATCGTCAATATATTTACCCAACTTTTGGAGTCAGGGTCAAATCCACAGGGAACAATATGATTGGCGATTAAACTAATTTGCTACTATAACTACAAGTTAAATTCAAATGACTGGCACAAAAAGATAAAATGGGGATTTTGGAGATTAGAAAATAATTTTTGGTCACCTTAGTTTTAGTTTGTAATCAAGAATTTATGGAAAAAAACAAGAATTAGGTTTACTAGAGATTTTGGTACTTGACAGATGGTACTAGTGGTTCAAGATTCTCATGGGAGGTAGGACAACAAGTTATCTTTATCAAAGTTATGATTAAATGTCTGTCGACCTACTTAAGCATTTAATTACCTAATCCTCTCAAACTTAGAGAATTTATATTCACTACCCAGATTTTACCTCGGGTTAAAAAACCTTGTTACAACGCTAATTATTACATGGAAGTTTAGGGTTTCCAACTCCCTGTTGATAATTTATTTCCCACTATATTTGATTTATTTCTCAAGAAAATTAGAACAGTTGTTATATATTGCTTGCAATCAATAAACAATAATTAAAACATCAGAATTATCAAAAAGTCCTACCACCTTTCGAATCTTGAACACTCAGAACCTTATCAAGACCTAACCCTAGATCCCATAATTCAGGTTAAAGAAATTTAGCCACGCATGATGTAATAATCGAAGCAACTAGATCAATTCATGCTTTGAAAGATAAACTTACCACAAGATAAATAGAAACTAGAGATTTTCCAATTAAATCACAAAGGAAATCACAAAATAATGATTCTCTTCAAAGTAATTTCTTTTTGAAACCAAGAAGTTACAGAGAGAAAATATCAAAGTATCGTATCTCAAAACTTAAGGTTCGGAACTCCTCAAGAAAATCCTAAACAAGGCTTTAAATATTTCACCCTAAATAAGGAAACAAAATAATAAAATTTAGAAACCCCTCATATTAGGTGACGACATTTGTGATAGCCTATCAAGAGGCTGACGACTTATCACAAATGTCGTCAGCTCCTTCTTCAGTTTTGGATCTTTTTGCTTAAGGCTGACAATAATCTTGATGACTTATCAGCTCCTTGATGACCTATCGCAAAATGTCATCAAGGCACTACTTCAGTTCTCCTGTGCTACCTCAGGATGTTAACATTCTTGACCTTAACGACCTATCACAAAATATTGTCAAATCTTTCATCTTAGGCCAATTCTCTGTCTATGGATGACGATGAACTTGATATCTTATTACAGGACTGACGACTTATCAAAAATGTCATCAGCCACACTTTTCTTCTAATTTCTTCTGATTTCATCTTCTTTGCTTCCATTCTTGTTAGTTCTCTATCATATTAGCTTCTACTGCAAATTCAAACATAAAATAATCAAAAACGCCAAAAGTTACTTAAGACCTTGCAATTATTCTCAGTTAAAAGTCTCAAATGTGTTAGCATCTGCTCACACATCAGCCTATTCAATCAAAACCACAAATACCAATTCCCAATTTTACCATGCTGATAAAAATTGTGCTCTTCATTCAAAAGGACTGGTCGGACAAAGTACTGAGGAATGCATTGACCTAAAACATAGGATACTGGACTTCATTGTTCAAAAGGTCATTACACTTTAAGAACTAGCATTGAATGTCAGCAATAATTTATTACCTAAGCACCGAGGAGTTGTTGTCAACTTGATTGAAATAAAAGTGAAATGGTTGGCCAATTGGTCTATCATCAATATTAATCTAGAGGGGCTAAAGAAGATGGAAAGCAAGTAAATAATGTATATTCCATATCCATTTCCACTACTATACCAGTTGTTCCTTATACGTGACATGTCAACAAACGATGGCCTAAGTGATGGGATAGAAAATTTGTTCGAAGGCTGCAATGCTATATTGGAAGATTTCCTAGAGGCTAGTAGAGTGAGAAAGGTTGTACCTAGAGAGACTTTGAAGAATTGGACCTCCGTCCTGCTTATGACTCCTCACCCTTTGTGGTAGAGAAAAAGTAAAATTTAAAGCTTTTAAAAAAATAATTATAATCTAGTGGAGCCCGTGATCCACCTTTTATCTTACAAATTTTCTTTTTGTATTTTATGTTTTTAACAAGGCATGTTCCCTTACTTATGCCGATTAAGAGTCATAGTTTGTATATATTTAACAAATTTCAATGGAAAGGACTCAATTTATCTAAGAAACTTATTTTGAATTAAGTTATTCTTATATTCCTATTTTGCATTATCTTTTCATAATTTAACTAGGCTTGTTTGTTTATTTCAGTAATAATAGTGTAAAACCTACCGATCTTATGTAATGTTAAGATCTAAATGAAAAAAGTGAGGCAGATAATGATTAATGTGAAGAATATGGAAAAGAAGCAATAATTATATAATTCTTGGAAGAAAACTTGAATTGTGAAAGACCCAACCTTAAGAAGACTGAGGAGGTTAATTTTTGTAATGACAATGAACTTAAAGAGACCACAATTAGTACTTAACTAACAAAAGCAAGGAACGGATAGCTTACCAAGTAGCATCAAGAATTCATTGACGTATTTGCATTGTCCTACGATGGTATGACGAAACTAAGTAGAGACATTGTGTCCTACATGTGGCCAATTGATCCTCAGTTCAATCCATAATTATTGAGAGCTGATCATTCCCTCGACGAGATATGCGCAAAAGGAAATTTGTATGAGTTTATAAAAATATCAAGGTTTTGTCCCTTTTGGACAACAAAGAATAACTATGATCAGTCGACGCTAACCCTATCAAGAGACACGATGACAAAAGTTAGCCTTCTCTTTGTGTTTCTTTCGGCGTAATCACACTTTTCTTAATGTAATCATTTTTACACTTTATAGTAGTTAAAATCCCCCATACTCTTAAATAGAAAATAAGTTTGACCTGAATTCTTAAGAATGAGATAGTAGGAGGCCTACTAAACTTCAATCAACCCCTTAGGAAAACATACCTTTCAGCTTTAGCCTAAACTATGTTTGACCTGATTCCTGGTTCAATGGGATTCTTAGAAGCCCCAACAACTCGGTCATGTCAACCTAGGAAATAGAAATTAGGTAATGATTTTTGAGAAGGAATCTCCAAAAAACAAAGGATGAAGATCATCTTCTTTCCAAAAGAGTGTAGACCAACAAGGACTTCGAAAAAAAAATGTCTCAAAATACCATAAAGAGTGATTGTAATACCCCAAAATTTTGAGCAAAGATTAGAAACATTCTTCAATTACATATAAATCCCAAAATTATGTTTTGTTAGTGTGATAAGTGATTTATACATGTATTAAGGCTACAAGTAACTCCTAACTCATATCCAAGTCAAAACCTTCCTTAATTGATTGATTTCTCGAGAAAAATCTTCTTGTAGTCAACTTCAAATGATCATAAATCCTAATTTATAAAGTATTTTTGCTGTTAAGACACACTAAAGGAAAGGAATTCGAGTCATCTTTCTAATGCAATAAGTCCTGCCTTAATCAAATATCAGACTAAGACGTTATGGCTAATTTAGTGAAGCACTATCAATCAGTAAGAACCTACTCAGGAATACAAAGTTTATATGGCTAGACTAACAAGTCGTACTATTCATTAGACATGATTTATATAAATATGAGTCTAAAGATCACAATCCAAAGCTTCATCTAACAACACTACAACATATGACATGTATGACATCCGGATATTCCATCAATGCTCTTAAACAACTTTTTCACAAAATTAAGTTCTTGATTTGTATGGTATTCAAAAGACAATTAATTATCATGGATCAATTTTTTTATAAAAACAAGATCACTAGTAATATCATAATTAGGCATGGCATCCATGATCATCTTAGGTTAATATCATGTATGTCATCTCATGTTGACATCTAAATATATCTTATCATTGAGCTATCAATTATGTTAAATTGGGAGTAGTACTTAGAACCGAGTGGATGAGGGGATGGAGGCCCATCTACCCACTAGGTTGAAACCTTTAGTAGCAGTCCCTAAGTAACAAAACTATGTGCCATTGTAGGCTTGTTTATACGATACAAGACAAGGTATATTGTGCCTTTTTTATGAGGATTATACATCGATCTCTATGTTTAGCTCAAATGGTCATAAGTTCTATTAACGGTATCTCCCTACAGTTTCACACCCTGTTATATTCGTGGATCTAAGTTTAATCAAGTTCACAGTATCTCATTTATATCAAAGTATTAAATTAATCATTATTTAAGATTATCCAAATGGGTCCTTGAATCTTAGTATACCTCAGAAATAGGTAATTAATTTAAATATTCTATCGCCAGTACATTAGTTTTTATCCTTCTTATGATATTAAGAATCTCCTTTTACTCTCCTTGTTTGGTATTAGATATTTCCTAACCTTGTATCTAGTTTATCCAACATATTACAATTGTTCAGGTACATGTCTATTCACTTGGACATTACATCAGTTTATGTTCCTCGTTCCATGTTCATTTAATTCTCTCATGTTCAACACATATTGAGTAGTGCCTATCACACATGCTTAGTACATTCAAAGCATTGATCACATACTTTTCTTTGCACTATATTGCCTTATAATATAGGTTCAAACACTCAACCTTCGGACCAAGCCCAGTATGGCCCCCCCTCCCCCCCCCCATTTCAACAACATTGAGTTAGTGAGTCCTTATTGTTCGAGGACTAGTATCATTATTTCATTTATTACTGTTATTTTAGTTTTCAGAAAGTTCAGGTTAGCTTGGGGTTTTCCATAACAACTGATCTAATTTAGTGGCTTTTAGAAAGATAAATTATGTTTTTCAGCTTCATAAGTTGTTTAGTTATTTTTACTTGGGACATATTTTCCCCAATCCTTATTCATATTTATTATTTCTAGATCAGTAGATTTTCACTTATATACAATATAATTTGTGTCATACCATTCCATGGGTTAGCTTGAGGTAACTTTTGAATCTAAGAACTACTTTATGACAAGGGTAGTCTTGGTTCATGATAAACTTTATATCGTGGCATCAGGTTTAGAGGTACTTAGGGAATCTGAAAGCTGCATTAATTAGAGTCTTGTTCATGGATTTTAAGCTCACCGTATTTATGAATAAAAGACTAAGAAACATTTTTGGATAAAAGAGTTTCACTTTATTTATGATCATATCACGCATTGGATTTTAAGTCTATTCATCTTTCAAACTCGTGCCTTGTCTGTTTCAGAACATCTCTTCTCAAAAAGAGATCGGCTAGAATAATGATCAAAATGGTAGCCCTTCCACACTTGCCGATTAATCTTTAGGTGATGATATATCTAATGTAGAGTTTTGTGATGTCATCGAATTATTCACTTAAGCCATGACCACTTAATTAAATCAACATATAGCAGTCCCGACAAATTTTGTTAGAAGTAGAGAAGAAAAGAGAGAAAGAGGGTCATTCTAGGGAATAGTAGATCTAAGATCTCTAGTGGGAAATAATTTCCTTTTCCTCAAAGGTCATCACGGATGACCCTTACATCATCTAGTACTTTATCTATGGACTCCATGACTCTTTATAATCAGAAGGGGGGGGGAATCTGACTCTCATCATCAAAAACACATTGCAAAGGAAAAAATCCCATCCACTTGCAATAAGTGTGGCAAGCACCACATAAGGGAATATATGTTCGTCTATGAAAATTGTTTTTTTGTAAGGAAAGCTAGGCCACGGGTTAAGATATTTCCCCATAGCTTCATCAAAAGGAAGGTAGGTCACCATCAATATTAATCTACTTCTCAACAACCCCTCCAGGTCACCCAAATCAGAAGGGTACCTCTTCTAACATAGGATGTAGTCAACATTTACCATTTATATTCCAGCTATCAAATTTAGAATGGATCACATAAGGATGAATCAGGTATATTTATAGATTTTCTCCTTCATGCATTTATAGTTCTTTGGCCCTTACCCTTTAAAAATGTTGAATAGTTATAGTTAAGAACAAAGTTGTGATAGTGAAAAGTAGTAGTAAGACAAATAATACAAGAAGAGAGATTCATAGTCGGTTTGAAAAAGTGCATAAAAACAATAGATCCTAAAATTTTATGTCTTGATTATTTGAATGAGTCTAGTTAGACAGCAGTGAAAAAGAAGACTTGCAGGCTAAGTGTGGTGACTTTGGTATAAGGGGTAGATATTAAAGTATAGAACCAATTATGTTGTAGTAATTTAGGTAGTAGTGTTAGCAGGTTCAAGAATAGTGATAAGTAGAGGTAGATACCCATTCTTATCCTAGTCTAAGCAGTGCACTTATGTAACTACAATGCTTTGCTCTTGCTATGCGACACTCCGATGTGTGAACTTTATTAAGATGTACATCTATTTTCAGTTCTTATTAATAGACTACATATATAATTATTAAATACATCTGGGTTATTCTGTAATTAGTTATTCTTCAGTTCTCTATATATACAGTTGTAACCCCTTCAATATCAATAAGATCAATTATTATTAAATTATATCATGGTATCAAAGCTAGGGTTTCTTCTTCCGCCCAAACTCTAATCTCTCCTCTTTTCCGACGTGTGTGCGCCGCCGCCACCGTCTACACCACGCCGCACGGCCTCCCTCCTCCGCCGTAGGTCGGCGCCATGGACAAGGTTGTTGATCCTCTGTCAAATTTACCGTCTGGAGTAAAATTACTGCTCAGGAATCTCCACAATCTCATCCCCGAAAAATTATCTGACAACAACTACCCGGCCTGGGCACTTAACGTCCGCACCGCCCTCGCAGCCAACTTGCTGCTCGGATGGATTGACGGTGCGGAGAAGCCGTCGCCCGAGACAGCCGAGGAGGACGGCGTCATGCTCCCAAATCCCGACTACCTTCCATGGATGATCGTAGACACTCAGATTCGAGCCTATCTTCTCGCCGTTATTAGCCCCTCTGTGCACAAACACGCCCGGGGTTTTCTCACATCGGCTTCACTTTGGGACGCACTAGCCACAAGGTACAACTCTGTGTCCACGGCTCATATTTTTCAGTTGCGTGACAGATTGCATACTCTTCGGAAGGGAACGAAGACGATGACTCAATACCTTGATGATGTGGCCTCTATTCTGTCTGACCTAGATGCTGTGAACGAGATTATTCCTGAACGAGACGTGGTGAATGCCGTGATACGTGGTCCTCCGTCTGGCTATTCCTCGCTCAAACAGCATATTCGCCTCTCACCTGTCGAAATCACTCTGAATCAACTGTCTGGATGGCTTAATGCAGAAGAATTGAATCTAGACATGGAACACAAATTACTGCTCGGAGAAGCTAGTTCCACCCCTGGCGTCACGGCTCTTTACTCGGCTGGCAGCGGGGGCTCGGCCAGGGGTCGCGGTGACGATCGCCGTAACCAAGGGCGAGGCAGCGGCGGCGGTGACCGTCGGAACGCCGGGCAGCAAGGCAGAGGCGGGCCTCCACCGAGGGACGGCTTCCAGTCAGGCCGCGGACAGGGACGAGGAAACCAGCGGGGGCCCACACGAGATCTTCCGACGTGCCAAATTTGTGCTAAACGGGGCCATTCTGCGGCTAATTGCTGGTATCGTTATGATGACTCGCAGAATGTAAATCGCCAGTCCGGCGGATCAAGGGCGATGCATGCGTCCACAAACGCTCAATCTGGCGATTGGTATCTATACACAGGTGCTAACACCCATGTGACGTCGGATTATTCACAACTTCAAGCTCCTCATCCTTATCATGGCTCAGAAACTATTACAGTAGGCAATGGTCAATCCCTTCCCATCGCAAACACCGGCTCTGGGTATGTCTATACCCCAAATGGTAAATTTCATCTCTCAACCCTTCACCACGTCCCTTCCCTCACATCCAATCTTTTATCTGTTTATCGCTTTACTAAAGAAAATAACTGCACCCTTATTTTTAATGACACCAATTTCCAGATAGTGGACAATACCACGAACCGGGTGTGGTACACGGACCGCTGTGAGCATGGGCTATACACTCTTCCATCCAGGTCTCCGTCTGTTGTGAGTCAAGCCATTCTCTCGTCCACCTGGCATCGCCGGCTTGGGCACCCATCATCCGCCATCACCAAATCCATTTTATCTTCCTTAGGTTTTAATTTTTTAGAGAAATTACATTGCGAGTCCTGTTCAGTGTCTAAATCTTGTCGTTTACCTTTTTCACTGTCTGAACACAAGGCCACTGCGCCATTTCAATTAATTCATTCTGATGTTTGGGGTCCAACCTCAGTTCCTTCTGTTCAAGGTTTTCGTTATTATATCTGTTTTGTTGATGATTACAGTAAATTCACTTGGCTTTATCCTCTGAAATTTAAATCCGAAGCTTATACTGTTTTTGTCAACTTTGACCGAATGGTTCAAAATCAATTTAATGCCAAAATCAAAATTTTTCGCAGTGACAATGGCAAAGAATTTGTCAACAATGCATTTGGTGTCTTTCTTCAAAGTCTAGGGGCTCTTCATCACACTTCATGTCCATATACCCCTGAACAAAATAGCGTTGCTGAGCGCAAACACCGTCACCTAATAGAAACAGTTGTTGCGCTCCTCCATGATTCCACCTTACCTGTTTCCTTTTGGGTTGATGCCCTTGCTACTGCCAACTACCTCATAAATCGCATGCCCACTCACACTCTCTCCAACTCCACTCCATATACCCGTCTCTACAATCGTCCACCCGACTACATCCATCTCCGCCCGTTTGGGTGTCTGGTTTATCCCTGGTTGCGTCCACACACTCAACATAAACTTCAACCTCGGTCCACCCCTTGTGTCTTTCTAGGTTATCATCCCACTATCAAAGGTTACAAATGTTTCGATCCTGTATCTCAGAAAACATATGTTTCCCGTTATGTTCGTTTTGTGGAGGAACAATTTCCTTACACAAGTCTTTCCTCTACTCCATACTCCCCCAATCCACTTGGCATTGTGCCATTATTTCCGTCCTTTTCACACGCTCATGCTCCGGCTCACTCGGCACCTAACCCGGTACCCCACTACACCACTACCCACCCGTACCAACCACCTAGCCACTCGAACCAACCACCCACCCACCCAAACCCCTAAACCTCCCACCCGAACACCCAGCCGACTGCCACACAACCCACCACTTCCCTACATCATACTCCTAACACACATACAGCCACCCCATCCACCGCTGCACATCCCAGCTCCCACGGCAGCCCCACCCAACCCCCGTCCGCACATCATACAACTCTACCACCCCTTCCTAATCACCCTCCACTCAACACTCACCCTATGACAACCCGAGCCAAGGCCGGTACCTTCAAACCCAAAGTCTACCACACTAAAATACCCTTTGATGCACATCCCATAACTGAGCCTACTACCTACAACCAAGCCTCCAAAAATAGTTTCTGGTGCCAAGCTATGGATGAGGAATTTCAGGCTCTGAATGAACAACGTACATGGGATTTGGTACCTCTGCCTAGTAACCGAAAGTCTATTGCGTGCAAATGGGTGTTTCGTATCAAACGAAATTCAGATGGATCTCTTTCTCGCTATAAAGCACGTCTGGTTGCAAAAGGGTATCATCAGGAGTATGGTGTGGATTATAAGGAGACCTTCAGCCCTGTTGTTAAGCAACAGACTATTCGTCTGGTCTTGTCTCTTGCTCTTCACTATGATTGGCCGCTTCATCAGTTAGACGTCAGCAATGCCTTTCTTCATGGTCATCTTGAGGAAGACATCTATATGGTTCAGCCACCGGGATATGTTAATCCCAACCGTCCTCACTATGTTTGCAAGCTTCGCAAATCACTGTATGGCCTGAAACAGGCCCTACGTGCCTGGTACACACGCCTCTCTACTTTTCTGTAGGGTCTTGGTTTTTGCACCTACCATCATGACAACATCCTCTTCACCCTTCACTGTTCTCGAGGGACAGTCATCATTCTTATCTATGTGGATGATATTGTTATTACAGGCAGCTCGTCATCACTTATCACTGAAATTACTGAGGCTATGCATCGTGACTTCAAACTTAAGGACCTCGGTCCTCTGGAGTTCTTTCTTGGCCTCGAACTCATCCGCAAATCGGGAACCATATTGATGCATCAGACAAAATATACCCTTGAACTTCTAAATCGAGCTGGAATGATAGACTGCAAACCCGCGGTCACTCCCATGGAAGTCCGCCAATCCCCAGGGCCGAATACTCCCTTTGCCGATCCTACACTATATCGGAGCCTCATCGGTGGACTTCATTATCTTGCTGTTACTCGTCCGGACATCCAATATGCAGTCAATCGAGTCTCCCAATCAATGCATGCTCCCACAGAACAACACTTTCAGGCCTTGAAACGCATTCTGCGCTATCTTAAAGGTACTCTTCAATGTGGAATTTTATTTCAAAAGGGCTCGTTTGATATATCTGTTTTTTCTGATTCGGATTGGGCTAACGACAAAGATGATCGGAAGTCCACTACTGGATATATTGTTATGATGGGACCGAATCTGATTTCCTGGTGCACCAAGAAGCAAACGCGAGTGTCCCGTTCCTCCACAGAAGAAGAATATCGTGCCATGGCTGCGGGTGTTGCTGAAGCCATGTGGTTACGATACCTTACAGATGCACTTGGCATTCCCCCGACGAAACCACAGATTTATTGTGACAATCAGTCCACTATTTGTGTTACCAAAAATCCAGTCCTTCATGATCGTATGAAGCATGTTGGGTCCGACTGTCACTTTGTTCGCGATGAGGTACTTGCAGGAACGATGGCCACGCACTATGTCCCATCTACTGACCAGCTTGCTGATATTCTTACCAAGCCTCTTCCGTTATAGCCTTTTCAGTATCTCTGCTCCAAGCTGCCCCTCGTTACCGCTGATCAGCTTACGGGGGAATAATAGACTACATATATAATTATTAAATACATCTGGGTTATTCTGTAATTAGTTATTCTTCAGTTCTCTATATATACAGTTGTAACCCCTTCAATATCAATAAGATCAATTATTATTAAATTATATCACTTATCATAAAGACTTATAGTCTCGCTCAGAAATCCAAATTATTCTCCATGAACTCGGTTATATCAATATCATGCCAAAGAGGTCATGACTCATGAGCCCATGATTTCCCACCACGTTTAGTGTCGCATACTCATGATATATACTCGTTGATTGGTTAAATAAAAATACGTTCGATATATTCCCAATCCAAATTTCTAGGACAAACTTGTTCATTTTATATTATATTCCTCAGACCTTGGTTGAGTGTTAAGGGTTATGTGGGTTTATAAGTCACTACTTTATAGTGCCTTTCTTACTCTTGATCTGTCTAATTGTGTTTTGATGTGACTTTTAGTATACTATGGTAGTGGGGTTGAAGATAGAATAACTTAGAAGTTAACAGTCACTTTCCTAAAAGCATTGTACTCTTACTATTCCTTTCTCCCTATTATTCTCTTGCTTCATGCAATAAATTTTTTGAATGAAAGTGCCTCGTGATTAAATTGATAACGTTCCCTTTTACTATATACTTGGATCAGTGGACTAGGATGCTCAGACTATGCATAAATTTCCCTAGTTGGATGTATCATTCCGATCATGCCCATGATTCCTTCCCCTAATTTCTAACAAATTTTGTTGGAAGAAACAATGTTCTTTTCGCGATGAATACCAAAGATTTCATATTGGTATCCATTTCCTCATAGTTCCATTCATATGTTTCAGTGAGGAATACTTTGATGAGTTCTAAATTCTCAGTATGGATTTGTCAGTATAGATAATGGTTAGTTTAGAGGTCAGGCGAATAATACTAGTGACTTCCTCTCTTTCTTTCTATTTTACCTTCTCTTTCTTTCTATTTTACTCTCATAAGTCCATGTTTATGCCTATTCCATGCGAGCTCTAATGTGCTTTAAGATGTATCAAATATCGTTGAGTCTAATTACCATCCTAAAATCAGTTTAAAGTAACAGCTACTCATTGTTACCCCTATATTTTCTCTTGGATCTCATTTACATCATGAGCTAATATTTTTTCCTTAATTAATTAATTATTTTCATCCTATGTCACCCAGCTATTCGCATGTCATAACATGTATTCATGAGTCCAATTCAGTCTATGTTTTAGTAAAGATGGAGTTATTATACTAGTATTCAGATCCTACCAACTCAGTGTAAGCATGCTAGCCTTTTACCTAGTCTCTCAACTGAGTAGTGTTCATTAGGGTATGAATGATACTAAGGGGGAAATACTGTAACACCCCAAAAATTTGACATAAGATTAGAACCATGAATCACGTACATGTAAAACCAAAGATCATGCTTTGGTAATGTGAGAAGTGAATTATACATCTCTTAAGATAAGAAGTAACTCTTAGATCATGGTCAAGTCAAAACTTTCACCGAATGATATCTTGAGAAGAATCTTTCTGTAGTCAACTTCAAATAATCGTAACTCTTAGTTTTTGAAGTACTTTTGAGCTCAAACCCCACCAAATAAATGTCTTTGAGTCCTATTTCTATAGTTAACTTCAAAAGATAGTAACTCTTAGTTTTTGAAGTATTTTTTAGATCAAAACCCACCAAATTAAAGTATTTGAGTCCTGTCTCCAATGCACCCAGTTTTTCCATAATCCGATATTAGACTAAAAGGTTATCATCATTTTAGTGAAGCACTGTCTAGTGGAAAGAACCTACGAGCATAGTTATGATTATGGTGAGATTTTATGACTGTAAAATGCTCTCGCCTAATCAAAATATTCCCCAAAATCCTAGAGTTTATAAGTATACCTTCAAACCATAAGCGGTAACCACGACCATGGTTAGAATCCATGATCGTAGGTACAGTTATGGCTCCTAAAGTTTATCCGGCTTGGAATTCCAAACTACGAATGAAGATTTGATCATATAAAGATCCCACAATTTTACCAACGCTCATATGGTGGAGTTTGGAGAGCCAAAATTCAGCCTTCAAACCGTAAAGACCACCCATGATCATAGGTGGGTCCTATGATTGTGGGAAGGTCTGGTACGTCCCTTCCAATAGCTTTTAGTTAAGAATTTTAAGGGGAACATCAATCCTCTTCAATTTTTTTGCATCAAAATACGTAGTTTAACCTACTCCAATTCAAAGTATCAATTTAAATATTACCCTAAGTCCCTCATTACCTAGATTCATTCTATACTTAGCATCAAATAGAGAAAAAAAGTGATTCTTCTTCCTTTAAGGCAAACTAGGGTTTATCCTTTACAAGCTCGAAGTTCAAAGAATTCTCCAAGGTTTCCATCTCTAGGTATGTGAAATTTTACCAATGGGTATACTTTCACCCATTAATTCCCGAAACACTCAGTTCCTCTGTAAATTCATGTTTTGAAAATTAGGGTATTCCTTAAAATCATGATTCTTCTTGTACTTCAGTTACCGATAACTAGAAAGGTATAACTACTTGTTTCTCCATGAAATTTATTACAATAATAGTATTATGTCCATGAACACTTGGTATAATGATATTCCATGATTGTTGCACTTCTATCATGTAATTTCATATTCCATTCATATCATAGGATCTTTTATTAGTAGTTTCATTCTTTAAAGATGGTGGGTTATGAACACTAGATGACCTAGGATCCCATGCATTGTTAAATTAAACACTCGTTCCTTCATCTTTACATATTGAGGATACTTTTAAATAGAGGTTATGTTACTCAGCTGCAGTTTATAGGTATTTTTAGTGTTACTTCTTGCAAAGTGTTTTTAGATAAAGTATATTCTAAGCAGTGGTTTTAGATAAATTCACCATATTAAATAATTGGTAGTTTCACAATTCAGGATTTAGGCCCAACTTTAGAATTTCCTTCCAAATCTTAATCCGCATAGTGTTCCTTTATGCATTTACTCCAACTATTTCATGTCTCCCATAGACTTACAAGTCATGGTATTCAACAATACATGATTTATATGCATATGAGTTTTCAAATGTTAATCAAGAGCTTCAGCTCATAACAATACAATACTTGACATATATGACATCCGAATTTTCTATCAATGCTCTAGAACACATTTTATCAGAAGTATGTTCCCAATTTGTATGGTATCCGAAAGACCATTAATGATTGTGGATTAATTTTATTATAAAAATAGAGTTCACTAGCTGTATAGAAATTAGGTATGGAATCCATGATCATTTCAATTTTACATCTACATATGTCATCTCAAGTTGACATCCAAATATGTCATATCATCAATCGATCAATTATGGTCAATTGAGTAGTACTTATCACCGTGCGGATGAGGAGATAAAGACTCACTCGCCCATTAGGCTGAAACTTTTACTAGTACACTTACATCATAGAACTACATGGAAGTATAGGTTTGTTTATATGATACCATATCAGCTTAGCCTTTATACCCTGACAAGGTATATTAGGCCCTTTTCAATGGGGATTATACATAGAACTCCATGTTTAGCTCACATAATATATTTTGGTTAATAGTATCTCACATAGTCTCATGCCCCAATATTTGTATGACTCTCAATATAGTCTATGTCATAGTATCTCGGTTAAAATAGAGTATTTACCCAATTAATATATGTGATTATTCAAATGGGACATTGAATCTTAGTATAAATTAGTAATAGGTAATTGATTAAAATATTCAATTGTCTGCAATTTAGTTTGTATCCCGCTTACAATATCCAAAATTTCCCTGAACTCGCAATATTAGATATTGCATAACTTTGTATTTAATTTATTCAACATATTACTATTGTTTATTTACATGTTTATTCACTTGGATATCGCATCAATTTACATTCCTCACTCTATGGTTAGTTTTGTTCTCTCATGTTCAACACATATAGTGTTATACATATCTCACATGCTTAGTATACTCAAAGTACTAATTGCATTTCCTTTCTTTGTGCTATTTTGTGTTATAATATAGGTTTTGATACTCTGCATCTAGAACAAACCGAGTAATATCCCCTAGCATATCAACAACAGCACGTTGGTGTGTCCTTATCATCCAAGAACCAGTATTAGTATTTCATTCATTACTATTATTTCATTTTTCAAACAGTCTAGGTTGGCTGGGGTCTTTTTTGAAAAGCTCAATTTATTTGGAGGCTTTTAGACAACCAGTTAAATTATGTTTTCAACTTTATGGGTTGCTCAAATATTTTCTCTTAGGGTTTATTTTCCCAACTTGTTATTCATATTTATTTTTTATGCATCAATGAATTTTTAGCTATTTTATTATTATTATTGTCATGCCAGGCCATGAGTTAGCCTGGGTTTACTTGTAACTCTAAGCAGAACATTACAATTAGGGGGTGGTCTCGGGTCGTGATAGATATCATCCTAAACACTATATTACTGGGCAGAAATTTGTATGAGGTCCTCAAAATTTCCACCAAAATTTTGGAATGAACTCTAAATTTCCCATCATTAGGAAGTTAGAACCAACTTATAAAATCTTTAGCTGTGACATTGTCCAAAAGGCTAAATCCCCACCTAAGACAAACTTCTACAAATTTGTGCTATTAAATACATTAACAATGATTACGGACTACCGGAGATCTTTCATTGGATTTCATACATGGTCAGGCCTCAAGAGGAAGGCTAGCTCGCACTGGACATAATGGACAGAGTTTTTCTAAAGAACGTTTAAGCAAGATGTTAAAACTAAGTTATACCAAAAGCTATATTTTTGAAACTCTATACATATTTTATAATTCATTATTTTTGCCTCATATGTACCAAAATGGAAAATTAGGGAGGAGGTCCAAATATGACTTGGCAACCAAAAGATGGCAAGAATCAAACTAAAGATCGAAGGATGTCAACACGAAGTAGTTACACCCAAACTAACAATTTTTTGTGGATGTAGAAATCAGTGGAAAAAAATGAAGTTGTTTTCAAAAAATCTCCTAAAAATATTAGGAACTACAACAAAGCATATTATGCTCAAGAACGGTATTTTTGGGTGGCCCCAAAGATGGGTCCATAACCTATTTAGGATCAAAGACCTATTTACTGGTCTATCTTATTTCTAGAGAATATGGATGACAAACAAGGGCATCTTATCCTCATTATGATTATTATATTAAAAAAAATTCAAAAAATAGCTGTTAGTGAAAGTGACTTTGTGTATACTAAATGTTTACTTTGAATCATGTACATTCAGGAAAGTCGGCAAAAAAATAATGCAATCAAAATATCACCAGATATAAATAAGAATAACATGTCCTTCTCAGATTTACAATGAGGCGAAGTAAATGGTATTTGTGTCGTCCGTAGAAAGGGATTTCAGTTACTTTGTTTACTTCTGAAGGACTCATTGCTTTTAGTATCCATTTGAAAAGAGGAGACTAATGACAGACTATGTCATTCAGATTATGATTCTAAAGATTTTTCTTTCAAACATACATAATGTTTGACTACAATAGCGAGCAAAAGCGACACTGCGATTACTAGTCATTTACCTTGAGTACATGAACATGTAGAAAATCCAACACATTGACAAAGAAAATCAGGTGAATCCTCTTTTCAAAATTGTCAAACAGGCCATGCTAAGAGGGCTATTTCATCTAATTGCATATCATTGTTAGGAGGCCCGTTTCAAGAGGGCCATTTTATTTAATGGATTATTATTGAGGAGAGGGACATTTTATTCAATAATGAATATTATCGAGAGGACCACGCCAAGAGGTCCATTTTATGCCATTACATATCATTGGTGAGAGATCTATCTAAGAGGAAAATTTTATTCAATTGCATATTATTATCGAGAAGGCCATTTTATCTAATCATATAATATTGTCTAGAAAGCCATTTTTGGAGTAGAATTTAATGCCATCACATATCAGTACTAAGAGGGTTATGCCAGGGGAATTATTTCATCAATTGTATATCATCACTTAAAGGGATATGTTAGGACGACCATTACATATCATTGACAAGTGGCCCGTTTAATATAATTGTTGGGAGGATCATACAGAGAGGCCATTATTATACCATCTTCAAAAATCTCTATATCTAATTAATCAAGAAAAAATGAAGTTATCTAGTGCTAGATAATAAATTAGAGCATATGTATCTGTTAACCACATAGAGATGAAGGAGTTTGGTGCTGGATGATACAATCAGGATGATATCCATTATTCACGTAAAGGTGGATGAGCCTGGAACTAACGAATATAATCATTTTTATATCCATTATTCAAGATGAGGTCGAGAAATCTGGAATTGACGGATATAATCATTTTTGTATCCATCACTCACGCATAGCCATAGGTGTCTAGCGTTGAAGGATCCAATCATCTTAATATCTATCGCTCATGCAAAGGGAGAGGAGTCACGTAGAGGATATGTCAGGTCATACACCCCACTAAATTATATTATTAGGCCATCCATACAATTATATTTCTATTATCGAGTTGTCTACGTAATTACAATCGAACTATGTAAAGCCAAGGGATGTCTACAAGTCACTATATAAAGATGAATGACGAATCAAATTTCCTAGGTGTTAGACCCCAAAATATGAATGATTACTTTGATAGTTCCTTCATGTTTCAGTGTAATTTCTGAGTTGATTAATGATAAGGGATGTTAATAAGACGATTAGGAAGTGTTTTGAAATTTTTAGAACAGGTTTTTAGATATTTCAAAACCCAAACACAGTGAGGGTTCACATTAAAGGTGTTTCACGGAGGAATGTAAAACCCTATCCTGAACACTAGTGGCCTGGTGCAATAAGGGCATGCCACGTTGGCTTCTTATTACTATAAGGGCATGTCATTTCCAAGGGTACAAAAACACCAAATTTTAGTTTTCTCAAATATTCAAGGACTTTTTGGTCTTTTACCTTCTAATTAGTCCTTTAATACTAAGAAAACCATTTTCCCTCCCTCACAAGTCAATACACACGATTCATCTCTTCCCATACCCTCCAGGACATAAAAGAGGAATATCTTCCCTAAGATTCAAGCTTTTAAGGTCCCAATTCAAGTTTCCTCCAAACAATTCACTAAGTCCAGGTATGTTTGGTTTGAACGTGAATCACCTTTCATCCTTGTTCCGAAAAACTTTGGCTTTTACAATTGAATTTATGAAATATCAATTAGGGTTCATAGCCACTTTACATGATTTTGAAGTTATGATGTTCCTCTAAGAATTAAAGTACATTTGGCATGTAAATTCATGATTTTCACATATTCTTACACTCGTTGTAGTTTTCATATAGTAAATTTTAGTTTTCATGACAAATGTCCCACAATTATTTAATAGTATATGATTTTAGCAATTTCCAATCAATTTACAAGAACCTTAGACTTACTTTTTCAGATTCCAAGTATTATAGCACGATAAAATTTTCAGTTTTTATTTTTATAAGTACAGACAAGATATGAAGTTCATATGTGAAATTGAAATTTTGAGATAGAAATAAAAGCATATAGTGTTTTCAAATTTATTAGCACATACACTTATTTTTAGGTAAACTTTGTAGATATAGTATGAGCACTAGTATTATTTTAGGAGAAGCACCTAGCACTGACGAGAGAAGATTTAGCATACCTTAGTTCCATAAATGTAAGATCCCATAAAATCCTAGTCATTTCAATCCTTTATAGTAAGTCAAAAGAGGTCCCATACTTAGAAAATCTTAGCTAAATGATAAGACTTAGAATCAGTTTTAGCCTTCAAAATAGGATGATCTTATTTATGATATTCTCGCCCTTAGATTGTTGATTTTTAAATTGATTCATGATCAGGGATGTCAATAGGTCATGTTGGGTAAGTTTTGGAATTTTCAGACATCATTTGGGTCGGGTTTGGATGGCAAAAACAGCAAGCCAGTGTGATATTAATACGTTGTGTTGGATACTACATTTACACCATCAACACAATGCATGGGTGAACATGTTGATCCCATCGATGCGGCATATTGGGTTCGCATCACTAGGCCAATTTTTTGCATTAAATTATGGGTTTCCAAGGGCATTTGGGTCCTTTTACCCTCACCCAATTCATCTAAAACACAATATTTAACTCCCAAAAGGGAAAATTACATTCTTTATTGTCAAAATCCTTTCAAGAACAATCCTTAGTTTTATCAAGCTGAAGAATTAAATCTCAATAACTCACCACAATCTTCATGAAATTAACAATCAATGTATGTTAGGTGTTCATCCTTGGGTTTCCTTCTACCCTTACAGTTCAAGAACCCTTTTTAAACCTTGAATTATTATTTCCATGATATGAATTAAATTATGCTCATGTTTGTATTTTTGTATTGGTTTTAAATTAAGATCTATATGAGTTTCAATAAAATTATGTTAGCATATGTGTTGAATTATGAGTCTCCCATGTCAAAACCCTTGAATTTACAAGATTACATGTTGAATTTATTATTCCCTATACGTTATTCTTCATGTATCACAATCATGTTTCCCAAGTGTTTGATAGAATGTCCATATGAATTGAATAGTGTAATCATGACATGTTGGCATGTGTTCTTATTCATGTACAAGTTTATAAGCTCCAAGTGTTTGACTAAATGCCTTAATGAATAGATTGTGAACAATTGACTATTGTTATGCTTTAAAGATTTTTCATTCTTTATTATTGATGATATCGAGTCCTGGGGTATTTATTACCCAAAGTCAAGCTGTTTGCTTGGTTTCAGTAGTTATCGAAGAATCCCAGTAAAGGTTAAGAAATGTAGTACTCAGCCAGTGATAGAACTCATTTAGCTCAATCCAGTTCAGTTAGTCAATACGATCTGTGCCAATTCAGCCAAGCCTAGTATAGTCTCATGATCTGTTTAGTGTCGATTCAGTTGGGAGTAGCATTTGGAACCTAGCGAACCCAAGAATGGGGGCATTCCTACCAACAGAGAGTTTGAACCTTAGTGGAAATCTCTGTATTATAGAACTATGTAGGTAGCGTAGGGTAAGTCGTCCTCCTACCAGACTAGAGTTGATGCAATCATATATTTATTTCATAAGTCTTCCTGCAAAATTAGGGTTGACCCAGAATTTTTAGTATTCCTTGGCTAGGTACTAACACCCTTCCAACTAGGGTCATAGGTTGGACCCCAACTCAATTTATAACTGGGGTATGTCGGTTAGATGAACACTTCCATAGTTACAGTTTCAATCTCAGTATTCAGTAAAGGACTCAGACAATTTTAAAAAAGCATGGCTATCAGATATCAATTATTTGGTCATCAGAATTTAGTACTTTAATTTAAGTCTAAAATATTAGTTATCAGTATTCATTTATCAAAACTTTGTACTTCAGTTTTAGTCAAACTCAGACAAGCATGATATGCATAGTATAACATATTCAACATGTTCAGTAGTTATAGTTTTACATGCACTATTATCCAGTTACTTCATGATATTATTCAGTCAGTTATCATCTAATACATATGAACCTATGTATATAAGCCTACCTCACTTATCATACCAGTACATTCCATACACTAGCACATACCTTTTTTGCGTAATGATGTCTCATATCATAGGTTTGGATACTCTGGGTCCTGACCGTACTTAGCAGCTTAGACTACCAGCAGCAGATTTAGTAGTGAGTCTTTATATTTTGAGAAAAGAGTATATTTATATCAGTATTTCAGTTAGCTCAGTAGTTATTTTAGTCAGATTTAGTTGGGGGTTTGTCCCATCAACTCCATATTCAGACAGTTAGAGGCTTAATGTAATGACTGGATACTACCCCCTAGTCATCACATAGTACTTGGAACCATAAGTGATCCCAATCTAACCCTTGAACTTGAATATTGTTAAGCAACTGAATTATAACATAATAAATAGTTGTTCTATTGTGTGGAAATATAATCATATCGGGAATCTAAAATATATATAATACTAATAAAGCTTTATAATATGATAAATCTAAAGAAAGAAACTGAAATTACATGACTGACTCTGACTGACATCTATGAAGCCTCTACTATACTAATTATAAATAGCTGGGACATGCCTCTAACTACCACTAATCAATACACATGAAAGCAAATGAAATGTACATGAACTAAAACTATCTAAATTTCTCGAAGTATGACACCTTATCCCCTGCTGGGTGGAATCTGCAACTGTCTGATCTTGGAATGTGGGTTATAACTAGTACCTACATTATGAAACAATGTAGCCACACAGATATATATATATATATATATATATATATATATATATATATTTAGATTATTACTTCTGGAATGTACTGAGTATGTAGAGATGAATACAATAAGTAAAACTGATATCATATGTAATCATAAAACACGTATTCTAAGTGTATGTAGACTCACTAATAGGGGGAATAAACTAAAAAATGAAATATCTTAAGGCATGAGTGTCAACATTCTTTGATAAGATGGTGATTCTCTACTCTTAGTTTCTGTAAAACTTTACTTTAATCATATATGTATAACTGAAGTTGGGATATGATAAAACATAGATACTATATGAATATTGGTCTGAAACTACATGATAGAGACTGACATAAATTAAGGATCTAAATATACAATCACACTGAGCACGAATGCATAAACATACTAACTTATCTGATTAACTAAATGACTGATAGCTGAGTACTAGGCATGTAAGACTAAACTGTACTTAGTCTAAATAACTGGACTGAAACTGTAATTATTATACATTTGAGGTAACGACTAACTGAGTAACATGAGGTAACTGAGCATGAATTCATGAAAACTATATTATTTGAGAATGCAAGACAAAACATATAACATAATTCTAAAATAGTTTTTAAACTAAGGTACTGAAATACTGATAACTGAATAGATGATAACTATACGCCATGGTCAAGAAAACATGAAATTGAACTGAGTTACTGATCTAATTACTGGATTGAGACTGGATGAAATTGTAACTAAGACAATAACTGAGATTGTAACTGAGACTGTAACTATAATTGTAACTGAGATTGTAACTGAGACTGTAACTGAGACTGTAATGTAACTAAATAGTATGTTCTGATAACTGAGTAATGGGTAGCTACAATTACAGATAACTGAGTTACTGATAACTGGGTGACTATTTCCAACAGTCCTGATTCTATAAAACTAAACTGAGTTCTATATTGAGCTAGGTGACAGTTTTCGACAGTGATGATTTTATAGAATTAAAATGAGTTCCATAATAAGACTGAAGCTAAAACAGTAACAATGGGAGGTTGCATCTAACCGATATGACCTAATATAAGCTAATCGGGGGTCCGTCCTATAACCCCAGTTTGAAGGGTATCAGTACTGTGCCATAGGTACTAATACTGGTTGTGTGGATCTACTAAACTAGTGTCCCGAAGGACTAAAGAGTAACCCTATACTAGCAGAAAACTCATGAGATATGTGTCAACCCTAAACTGGAAGGATGCCATCTCAATCTTATGCTAGCTACGTAGTTCTGTAACTCAGGGATTGCTACTAAGGGTCAAACCCTCTACTGGTAGGAATTCCCCTATCCCTAGGTTCACTTGGTGCTGAAGCCTATCCAAACTGAATGACACTGGAATACTAAATGGTTAATGCACTGATAACTGATAAGCTCAGGTCGTGGTATTCTAAAAATAATAGTGCATACAGATTATGAGGTAATTATTAATGATTAAACTGATAGTAGGACTGAAACTGGACTGTACTAGGATTGACTGAACCCAAACTGATTCTGATGACTGACCGAAATAGACTGAGTTCACTGAGTTCTGTAACTGATTGGGTATAATTGTTTATGACATTACTAAGACTATTTTGTAGCTACTATAATTTGAGGTAAACAACTAGATTTAAGGTATTGAATACCCTCAGGACTCTATAGCATTGAAAGTAAAAAATGGCATAATAATAATAGCATAACAATAGTAGTTTGTTAACAACACTTTCATTTAGACATTTTGTCAAAAAAATGAAAGGCATGAACTGGTACATGAATGAGACCACATGATAACATGTCATGATCCTTAACTTGGACATGGGAATATCTTAAACATGGGATCATAGTATAATTACATAACTAAGATCATGAATTGGGGAATTCACATGTAATTCGCTTGAAATAGGACATGAGCGTTTCATCAAAAAATATAAAGTTCATAGCTTCAATATAAGAATGTCTTAAACATGATGGAACAATAGAGTTACAAGGCAATATTCATGACTTAGGGATTCATCTTAAAATTGACTTAACATAATACGGAAATTTCATCAAGCATGTGGAAGGCATGAATTTAAAACATGGGAATATTGCTAAACATCATGAATTTAGGATCTATCATGGAATTCACTTGAATAAAGCATGAGAAATTCAAATTCATAGAATGAAAATATATAAGCTTGCGTGAAATCATACATTGGCTGAATTAAATTAAAAACTCTATGAAAACATGAAACTCAATCTCTCTTGAACATATAAAATATCATAATAACGGAAAATTCATTCTTTATTTAAGTAAAAAGGGTTTTTGCGCTCCATGGGTAAAAGAGGACCCATGGATAAAATCCCACATACCTTAAAAATTTAATCATAAAAGAGAAACACAATCTTCAAAGCATTTTTGAATTAGAAAACTTGAGTTCTTGCTTTTCTTAAAGAAAAAATAATGAAGTTCTTGGTGTTCTTGAGGAGGATAGGATTTTTCTTTGCGATAAAAGATGAATAATTGAGTGTATAATGCTTTTGGGGCTAAAATTAAGTGTTATGGGCGGATTTAGGAGAGGGAAAGTGACCAAAGTATCCCTATACCCTTTGGAAACTGAAATAGCATATGAAACAGTTCTGTAATGCGCCAGCCGATGTGTCGCATCGCTATCGCATCGGCTTACTACCTCACACGGAAACTGCCTTAATTTTTCACTCGGGTATCCAATTTGGTGAAATTGGTATCACTGGAAAGGTAATTCAATTGTCTATAATTTTACGAGTCTTGAGTAGCAAAATTACACATATATAAAAAGTTATACACATTTAAAGTAGACTCTTCTATAATTAAATACCAAACTTTGGATGAATCAAAGTTCTAAGTTCAACTTTGTTCTAAGTGATTCTTATGAACATTTTTCACCTCAAAACCTAATCAAACATGTGGATAAAGATCATGAAAATCATATTTTCCATGAGAATCATTTAGGTATAGCTTATACTAGTAGGAACGATAGTTTAAAGACTAGCCCCAAAATGTGGGGTATTACACTTTCAGAGTAGTACAACAGATATTCAGTATTTCAGATGTATTATCAGAATATTCATTTCTTATTTTATATTTTGAGACCCTTATGGATTTTTTTGGTTATACTTCTACATAAGATTTCAATTTTATTATTTAGTGCTCATAGTAGGTACCATTCATGGGTTAGCTTGTGCTTCTTCAGGATTGTAAGCACCGTGTGACGCCAAGGGTGAAGTCTAGGGGCATTACAATCTTGGTATCGTAGCATAAGGTTCTAAAGAGTCCTAGGGATTCTAAAAGCCATGTCAAGTTGATTCTTATTCATGGTCGTGTAGCGTGCCACATTTATGGGCAAGGGGCTATGAGATATTTTTAGAAAAAAGTTTCCCTTCTTTAAGTATTCATGCTATGTGAGTGAGCATGAGCTCAAGTTGAACTCTCTATCTAATCCAATTTTTCCTTTTGTTTAGATCCTAGTACAGTCTAGAAATCAGTTTAGTATCGATTCTGTTGGGAGTAGGATTCACCACCGAGCGAACCCAGGGATGGGGGCATTCCTACCAACTGAGGGTTTGACACTTAGTAGCAGTCCCTGTATTATAGAATTACGTAGCCAACGTAAGGTAAGTTATCCTCTTTCTAGACAAGGGTTGTTGCAATTATATATTTATTTCATGAGTCTTCCTGCCAGATTAGGGTTTACCAAAAATTATTAGTATCCCTGTGCAAGGTGCTAACACCCTTCCAACTGGTATTACGGGTTTGTAATACCCCGTAATTTCCCAAAACAGTTTAGCCTTCAGTACATGAGAATCCATAAGTAGAATTTTTTTTCAAGATGGAATTTGCCAGATTTAGACCCACCACCCTGTAGTAAATTTAGTCATCTTTCCAAGGATATAATATTTTCCCATATCAGATAAATGGGTAAGAAGTTATGGCTATTTTAAGTTCCAGTGGTAAAACACAGTCATTTCAGTCAATAGTGGGTCGAGCCATTGGTCCAAATGCTAAATGTCAATTTCCAGTGTGACTGCACAATCTCATCACATTGCAGAGGGCCTCTAAATACAAATTTTCCAAATCCAGTAAGGGCCCCCAATTACACCGGGTCGTACCATCAAGCCAGTTCCCAGCTTTTAGTTTCCAATGACATGGCGCGATAGCGTCGCGTCGCGCCAAGGCCCTAAATCAGAAAATTTGATGTAACATTAAAGTTTATCCAAGGTTAAATTAGTATGTTACCATGTATTTAATCCACTCAGATGTGGGATTTAATCCCTAAAAACGTATTTAGGTCATTATTAACTCACTTCTTCCGAATTTTAGACATTCTCGGTCAAAGATAGAATACCCTAGACTCTAAGTTTCAAGAGAAATATCAAGGATCCCTCTGAAAGTCATCAAGAACTTCAAGAATTAAGATTTCCAGGTATGTTAGATGTTCATTCATGGATCCTTACCTTCCACGGAGTGCAAGAATCTCTTTTTTGAAATATAAGACTTTAGATTCTATGCTTTATATGTTTGAATTGAATTGAATTCATGTTTCATGTTATTGTTGGGTTTTTATTCATAATTTAATCATAACTTTTCATGGAATTAATCATTATATAAGTTGAATTGCATGATCTTCATGATAAACCCTACTATGTATAAGTTGTTTGATGTAGCCATGATCACCATGTGTGTTTACTATTATGTGACCTAAGCATGCTCCCTAAGTGTTTGTCTAAATTCCTAAGTGAATGAAATAATGTCATTATACCATGATAGCATGTACTCCCCATTCATGTACTAGTCAATGCATCCCAAGTGTTTATTTAAATGTCTTAAGGAGTGATTTATGAACATGTATCCATAGTCATGTTTCCAAAACTTGTGCTATGATTTAATTTTAATGTTCTCGTGTCCTGGGGGTACTCAATACCAGAAATCTAGATGCTTACCTCGATCCTTAGTAATTATGCAATAAAATCTGTAGTATTATGAATAGAAAAATTCAATCAGTTACCAAACTCAACTAACTCAGTCCAGTCCAGTCCAGTTGAATCAGTTAGTGGCATTCCATTGAGAGTAAGAACCAGCACCGAGCGAGTGTAGAGGTAACAACTTCTCCTGTCAGGCAGGAAAAGTCGGTAGTAGCAGTATCATACTACAAAACTACGTAGCTAGCATAGGATGTTAGGAGACACCTGTCAAATTAAGGTTTGGCTACCTCCTAGAGGTCACCCATCAGATTAGGCTTGATTTTCTGTTCAGGGTTACCCGTCAGATAGGCTTAACCACAATATTATCTTTACCCATGGAATGGTACTGGCACTCTTAAAACTGGGGTTACAAGTTGGACCACACTCAATTTACTCAGGGTCATATTGGTTAAGTGAGAATTTAATCAGTTTCAATTTCATTCTCAGTCTTCATAATAGAACTCAGTTCAGTTCTACAGAATCAGGACTGTTAGATACCGTCACATAGTCATTATTAATTTAGATTATCAATAATGTTAGATTATCAGTATATTCAGTTATCAGTTATTTGATTCAATTCCAGTATACTTAGTTACAGTATACAAGATATGTTCAGTAGGTACAGATCCTCCATGTATGATAATCTAGCTCTTTCATATCATTCAGTTAGTTATTGTTCATGCATATTAATCAATGCATTCAGTCTTACCTCATTTAGCATACCAGTACATTCCCTTGTACTGATCGTATACTTGTTTCTTGCACTATGATGCCTCATATCATAAATTTTAATGGTCAGGTTCCTGACCTCACATAGCCAGTTCTAGTTATCAGCAACAGTTATAGTAGTGAGTCCACATACTTCAAGGATGTTAGCTTATTTTAGTTCATTCTGTAGTTCATTATTTCAGTAGTCGAAGTTAGTTGGGGACTTGTCCTCTCAACTCCATATTCAGACAATTAGAGTCTTGTCAGACTAGAGTATTTCAAATAGTTGTTCAGTATTTCAGTATTATATTCAATTTTTACTTTAGTATTTTGAACCTTATGGAATTTTAATCCATTTTCTGCATTTATTTCAGTATTATTATCTAGTGCTCACAATAGCTATCAGTCATGGGTTAGCTTGTGGTCCTTCAGGATCGTAAGAACCTTGTAGGGAGTCTTAAAGTCTTAAAGTCCTAAGGTTCAACAGAGTCCTAGGGAGTCTTAAAGTCGCATTAAATAGAGTCTTATGCATGTGTGTGAAATGCGCCATACTTATGGATTAGAGGATATGAGACTTTCTTATGAATAGTTTTCCTTCTTTCAATATTCATATTGTATGCGTGAGAATAAGCTTCAGTTAACCCTCAGTCTAACTAATCTCTTCCTTCCATTTACAGAACATCTCTACAAAAAGGACAAACAGAAAAAAAATGGAATCAGTCAGTTCCTCTGCTCGTTCAGGCAGATCTTCTAAATGAGCACTTCATCCATGTAGAATTCAGAGTTGTATTCACTACTCTAGCGATTTCAGTCCCAGCTCAGAATGAATGGCCAGCTACTATTCTGGCTAACCCACTAGTTAATACTGCTACAAATAGAATATGGGAATTTAGCTAAATTTATCCTCCCATTTTCTCAGGATCTATGTCAGAAGAGGATCCACAGGAGTTCCTCGATCAGGTTCAGAAAGTCACAGATATCATGGAAGTGACCTCTAGTAAGAATGTTGATTTAGCTACCTATCAGCTGCAAGATGTGGATCATACGTGGTTCAAATAGTGGAAGATATATAGAGGCACTAATGCAGGGCTTGTAGAATGGGAAGAGTTTTCTACTGCTTTTCTAGATATATTCTTTCCCTTAGAAATGAGAGAGGCCAAAGTATTAGAATTTATAAATCTCAGGCAGGGAAAAATGAGCATGAAAGAGTATTCCCTAAAGTTTACTTAATTCGTTGGATATGCTCCTCATGTGGTAGATGAAAATAGGTCCAGGATAAGTAAGTTTATATCTGGGGTGGTTGATAGTATGGTTAATGAGTGCAGAACCGCAATGTTAATTATGGAGATGGACATATCTAGACTAATAGTCCATTCTCAATAGATTGAAAAGCAGAAGGCTAAAGAAAAAGAGAGGGAAAATAAGAAAGCTAGAACAGGTAGTTTCAAATTCAATCAGCCTAAGTCAGATGGTTGTAAGAATTCCTAGTTTCACCCAAAGTTCTAACTACCAGCATTATCCTCGGCTAATAAACCGATGGCCTAGGGTAGTTTAAGCAATGGTCTTACTAATCAATTTTGCGAAGAGTGTGATAAAAACCATCAAGGAGAGTGTAGGACTAGCAGTAATGTTTGTTATGGATATGGGAAACTAGGCCATAGGATCAGGGTGTAATACACCATATGTTTCTAAGCTAGGAAGTGAATAAGCATTCCTATGTATGAAATCTCCTATCCTATTTTCATACTTGAGTACATGACTTACAATGAATATCCTAGTGATAGGATAGCTTATGATGAATTAATCATGTTCATATGAGTCACTTAAGGTAATACAAGCTAACAGTTTTTGAATCCATCAAGTTTTAGTGTTTGATTTTTCAAGTGTCATCTTTGAATGAGTATAACTCAATTTTAATGTGGCATTTTGGCTGATTTATACCCACGAAATTGTAAAGAATCGAATTAGCTTTCCAACAATACCAATTTCGGCTAGATCCAATACCCGAGCGAAAAGTTATGCCCATTTTGATAAGAGACAGTAAGGATAGGCGATTGGTTAGGCGTCGTCCAACCAAACATAAGCGATTGGTTGGGCGCCGCCTAAGTCAGTTTCAGGTGCCAAAAACACTCCGTTTTGAGTTATTTTAAGGTTAATTATGTCTTTTAACACTCTTTACACGTCCCTAAACTTAACCCTATGAAATATATAGCTTCTAAACATATTACAACACTATTATCATCTCAAAGCTCATCATCCAAGAGAACTAAAAGATAAAAACAACTAGGGTTGCGTAACTAAGCTTGAAGATTCGATTTCAAGGAAATTCCTCCGTCAATCATCAAGAATCCTCCTTCTAAGGTATGCATGAGTTGATTCATGGACTCCTTTCATCCATGAAGCTCAATAACCATCTTCTAAATTTTCTATCATGATGTTTATGTTGTTGGTGGTTGATGTTCATGTGGTTGGAGTTTGATGATGCCTAAGATGGGATCTTTGTATGTTTATTGTGAGGATATGGTGGTATTTAACGTATAAATATGTGAAATTAGTGGTCGAATATTTGTAATCTTAATGAATCCACCTATGCCTAAGATGTGCATGTAAGGTGTTTGTGAAAATACCTAAGGGAATAGAAATCATGCTTTTATGACATAATAAGTCCTAAATGACTATTCCATGTTCTAAGTGTATGTTCAATATGATCCCTGTGCTATTGTCTTGAATTGAAGAAGTTGTACTAGATGCTCATGATATTGTTGTGATATGGAATAACCATGTTATTGAAGCCATGCAAGTATATATATGTTGTGTGCATTCCCGATCATATGATAGTATATTGAGAATAATTCTTATTATGAAAGCCATACTTATGATATTGTGAATTGTGCACTCAAATCTTATGATCAAGTCATGTCATGTGTGTCAGTTTCCTCCTATCGAGTCCTGGAGGTACTTGTACCCGAAAACTATCCTTGTGTACCTAGAGCCATGTCATGTTTTACGATATCCAAACTCAAGTTATGATTCTATAGACTTCAGTCAGTCATGTGACTCAGGAAAACCTCATGGTCTTAATTAGTTATCAGATATCAGTAATATTCTACCAGTTAATGGAATTCAGTAAGATTAAGTCATGCACAGTTAGTTATTCATGTCCAATCCCTCCAGATGGGAGTACAGGTTAGCACCGAGTGAACCCAAGAATGGGAACTCACCCGCCAGTTCAGGGTGTGATTCTTAGTAGTCATCCTTGTGTTCCAAAACTATGTAGCCAGCGTAGGTTGAGACATCTTAACCCATCAGATTAGGGTTAAAAGGTTGCTTAACCCATCATTTTAGGATTCCCACCGTTATCATTGAGTACTCTTCAGATAAGGGTCACTCACAGACTGTCCTTACCCATGGCACGGTATTGACACCCCTCCAGTCGGGATAGAGATTGGACCCCAGCTTAGCCATAAAGACATACATGGGTCATGTCTATGAAACACTACTTACCACAATTTCAGTATTAGTCTTAATAAAAGAACTCAGGGCATTCTTCAGATTTAAGTATATACAGGAATGTCAAATACATTTATCCGTGTTATCAGTTTTAGTATCAGTCATGACAGTTATCAATAAAGCATGTAATAGCTTACAGGTCATGCTATCACGTATTCACGATCCCAGTTTCTATATATGTGTGTTTGCACTTCCACATTCATATTAGTCAGTCATTGTTGTTCATGCATGAAACCCTTTATGTTCATCCTACCTTCCTCGTATACTCAGTACTCTAGTTGTACTAACGCATTTGTGCTATAGTGCTTTGTTTTCATGTTATACCATAGATTTCGAGACACGAGCTATAGCCCAGCAATAGCGGTAGCATTCTAGTCGCATAGACACAGTGAGTCCTCATTGATTCGAGGACAATATTATTTGATACATTTATTTATTTCTTCAGTTCAGTTTTACGGAGTTAGTTGGAGACATGTTCCTTCAAATCTTTATACAGATAGTTTAGATGCTTTCAGATTTATATTCAGATTTACGTTTAGACTTAACTTTCAGATTGAGTTGTTTTGGATATTTTCACCCATATGATTTTATTCAGTTGAACCTTATGACCTTATAGTTCTATGTATTCTACATTATTTTATCATGATTTGTAGTATACAGGTGCAGATATCAGTCATGGATTAGCTTGTGGTCCCTCGGGGTCATGACCACTGTGTAGCATTCCGGTTCAGCGAATCGGGGTGTTACAAAGGGTGTGTCTAGTAGCTTTTTAGAGATATAGGGATATGTTCCATTAAGGTCAGTCTCATAAGTCACTAGTTCAGTCCAGCCACCTAAATCAACAGGGCTCCCCATCCAGTGCCACCCACATTCAGCATCTAAATTGATTTTATGCACTTCATTCATGACAGGATTAGGAAAGTCCTCCTGATGTGGTCACTGGTAAGTTACAAGTCTCCAACTTATATATTTATTCCTTATTAGAGGCATGATCTTCTCTATCTTTTGTAATTTCTTACATAGCATTCCATTCCAAGGTTAAACCCTAAAAAAGTAGTAGGGTTATTGATTTAGTGACCCACGGACTTAGAACGATGACTTTAAGATAAGGGGGAGATGGTAGAAGACCATGCATGCTTACAGTTCCTACTATAAAGAGTTTTAGTTCACTCTGTAGTACTAATAAGGTTCCTTAAGATAAAAAATTCCAGACACAGGTCCTGCAGTTCATGACGCACGTATTCGTGTTTCCTAGTTTGCTCAATTCCTATAACTGATGTTACACTCTTAATGTTCCATGAAATTCTGTTTATATCATGTGTTCCTCAGGCCTCAATAGTGTGTCAAAGTTATTCAGTCGTGCTTCAGTTAGATGGTGTCTCGTACATCATCACAGTCTTCCTCAAACCTACTCAGTCTCATATTCAGTACCGTTACAAACTTGTTATCAGTTACCATCTCATATCATTCTCATGTCAGTCATGTATTTTATGAATCAGTTTTAGCCATGTAATCATGCATTAGATATGCATATTCTGTATATAAGTTGAGTCTATCAGACTAGACACGTAATAATGCTTTAGTTGTGTATGTTTAGTTCAGTATGTAAACTCAGTCTGTCAGTATTCTCTCAGCTTAACTAGCCATATTCGAGGATGAATGTTCCCAAGAGGGAGATATTGTAATACCCTGCAATTTCCAAGCTCAATTTTCTCTTCAGTACAAGTGAATACCTAAGTATAATTATTGTTCTAGGTGGAATTACCTAGATTAAGACCCCGCATCTTGTAGTAAATTTAGTCAGCTTTCCAATGATGTAAAATTTTCTCAGATCTGATAACCGGGTAAGAAGTTTTTCTATATTAAGTTCCAATCGTAAAACACCATCATTTCAGTCAGTATCACATCGCGCCATAGGACTAAATGACAATTGTTAATTTCCAGTGTGACTCCGTGATCTCACCACGGTGCGGAGAGACTCTAATTCCCAATTGTTTAAATCCAGTAAGGGTTCGCGATTATGTTGTGTTGTGCCGTCAGCCTAGTTCCCAACTATCAATTTCAAGTGACATGGTGTGATAGTGTCGCATCGTGCCAGGACCCCAAATCAAAAATTTTGATGTAAACCTAAAGTTTCATCCAAGGTTAAATTAGTCTTTTCCCATGTATTTAATCCTTGTAGATGTGGGATTTAATTCCTAATTATGTATTCAGGTCATTATTAACTCACTTCTCCCCAATTTAAGACATTCTCTCTTAAAGATAGTAAACCCTAGGGTCCAAGTTTCAAGAGCAATCTTAAGAATCACTCCAAGAGACTTCAAGAACTTCAAGAATTAAGATTTCCATGTATGTTATATGTTCATTCATTGATCATTACCTTACATGGAGCCCAAGAGTCACCTTTACAAAATGTAAGACTTTGGATTTCATCTTTTCTATGTTTGAATTAAATTAAATTCATGTTTCATATTATTATTAGGTTTTCATACATGATTTAATTACAAGTTTTAATGGAATTAATCGTTATATGTGTTGAATTACATGATATTCATTATAAACCCTGTGATGTATAAGTTGATTGATGTAGCCATGATCACCACGTGTGTATACTATTATGTGACCTAAGCATGCTTCCTAAGTGTTTTTCTAAATGCCTAAGTGAATGAAATAGTGTCATAATACCATGATAGCATGTATTCCCCATTCATGTACAAGTCAATGCATCCCAAGTGTTTGTTTAAATGTCTTAATGAGTGATTTATGAACATGTAGCCTTAGTTATGTTTCCAAAAGTTGTGCCATGATTTACTTATAGTGTTATCGAGTCCTGGGGGTACTCAATACCTGAAAATCTAGCTGTGTACCTAGAGTCTTAGTAATTACAGAATAAACTCCGTAGTTTCATGAATACCAAAACTCAGTCAGTGGTCAAACTCAGTTACCTCAGTTCAGTCCAGTCTAATTAGTCAGTTTCATTTAGTTGGGAGTAGGAACTAGCACCAAACGAGTATAGAGGTGATGACTCTTCCCTTCAGGAAGGCAGAATCATTAGTAGCAGTCTCATACTACAAAACTATGTAACCAACATAGGATATGAGGAGTCACCCGTCAGATTAAGGCTTGGATACCTCACAGGGGTCACCCGTTAGATTAGGGTTGACTTCCTATTCAGGGTCACCCGTCCGATAGGCTTGAACATAGCACTATCTTTACCCAAGGAACTGTACTGGCACCCTTCCAACTGGGGTTACAGGTTGGACCCCACTTATTTACTTAGGGGCATATCGGTTAAGTGACAATTCCCATAATTTCAGTTTCAGTCTCAATCTTCAGAAGAGAACTCAGTTCAGGTTTATAGAATTAGGACTGTCAGATACAATCACTCAGTCATTACTAATTCAAACTATCAATAGTCTCAATTATAAGTATATTCAGTTATCAATTGTCAGATTCAATTCCAGTATACTCAGTTACAGTATGCACGATATGTTCAATAGTTACATATCTTCCATATATGTTAATCTAGCTTTTGCATATCATTCAATTAGTTATTTTTCATGCATGCAAACCCATTCATTCAGCATTACCTCATTTAGCATACTAGTATATTTCTACGTACTGATTGCATACTCATTTTTTGTGCTATGATGTCTCATCTCATAGATTCGAACCCTCAGGTTCCTGACCACACATAGCCAGTTCCAATTATTAGTAACAGTTATATTAGTGAGTAATCATACTCTGAAGAATTTACACTACTTCAGTACATTCTGTAGTTAATTATTTCAGTAGTCAGAGTTAGTTGTGGAATTGTCCCATCAACTCCATATTCAGACAATTAGAGGTTTTTCAGACTAGAGTATTGATGATAGGCGTATTTACACGCCTAAAGTGCTATAATTTACCCATATTTTAGATAAGTTTTGAGGACAAAATACATAATTCATACACTCTTAGTCCTTTTTCCTGTAAGTGAGCTAACAAACGTGATTAGCAAGTTTTCAGGTATAAATGATGAAGATTTCAGCATTTTATGGATAACTTGATGCCAAAGGAAGCTTCACGAAAGAATGAAAACAAAGTTTGGACACCTATGGACTGAAAGTGATGCATAGAAAACTTGTCCCGGGCAAAACCAGCATTTACAAAGGCTTGGGATCAGCAGTAACACAGTAGGATTAGGATAAGGAATGCAGTAACCTAGTACGATTAGGATAAGTACACAGTAGCTTAGTAGGAATATGATATGGGTGTTATAAAAACCCTATTTTTTTGAACTTTTCAGCATTCGATTCTCTTCTTATTCCCCCTTCCATTCCTTCCCATTCTAATTAATTCTTTTTCACTCTTTAATTAATTGAAGTCTTTTTCATTCAAATTTTGCTCCTAATTCACATTACACTTTCGGACGGAGAAAGTACGGCCCTTGTGACCAATGTCAGATCATAATGATGTTTATTGTTATCTCCGTTGCAATCATGAGTAGCTAAACTTCTCTGTTAGGGTTATGGAAGCCTTATGAGATACTATCTATTACTATGAGTTTGTGAATTCTTGACACGTATGCTACTTATATCATTCTTCTCTTCATCTTAATTTAAATTCTTGTGGTTGCAAACATATAGAATACGCTAGTATAGCATTAACTTGTTTGAAAGAAAAGTTACATGTCTGGAAAAGAGATAATGTCAAGGTAATAGGGCACCAACCCCTGTTAAAAAATAAGTGTCGTAACTGGATTATCCTCTTGGAGAATTTGTACCATTAGCTACGCTTTAAGCTCGAAAGAGTTAAAGTGAAATAATCTTTGATGGTCGAAAGACGCCTGGATTACCATAGAATACAATTCTCTATAAGCGCATGCATGTCTGAATTCCGCATAACTCATAGTCAATAGATACGTACAACTCATAAGGTGGACATAACCCTAACTTCCAATTCTCATTGATTAAAATCGTACTAAACATTCTTTCTTTTTACTTTGATATTTTCCGTTCTTACGTTACTATTTTGATACTGTTAAATTCATGCTACAATCCCCACTTTTACGAAACTTTCACCAAAAGTCTACTAATCATTGCTTACTTAGTGACTAAGTATTCCCTATGGGATTCGACACCCAACCCAGTTGGGTTCTATATTTGACAACGACCGCTTACACTCTTACGAGAGTTGTAGTTTGAGCGTTATCAAGTATTTCAAATAGTTTTTCATTATTTTAGTATTTTATTCAATTTTGATTATATTATTTTGAAACTTATGGCATTTCAGAACTTTTTTGCATTTATTTCTGTATTATTATATAGTTCTCACAGTAAAAATCACTCATGGGTTAATTTGTGGTCCTTCGAGATCGTAAGCATCAAGCAGCATCCGGGGTACAGACTTGGGGCGTTACAAGGTTGGACCCTAACTCAGTGTATAACCAGTGTATGTCGCTTGGATGAGCACTCCTACAGTTATAGTTTCAGTCTCAATATTCAGTAAAGGACTCAGACAATTCTACAGAACTATGGCTATCAGTTATCAGTTATTTAGCCATGTTAGTACTTTAATATTAGTCTAAACTATCAGTTATCAATATTCAATTATCAGAACTCAATACTTCAGTTTCAGTCTAACTCGGATAGACATTATATGTGCAGTATTGGATATTCAGTATGTTCAGTAATTACAGCTTTGCATGTACTCTCATCCAGTTACTTCATGATGTTATTTAGTTAGTGATCATATCATGCATATGAACCCATGTATATCAGCCCACCTTACTTAGTATACCAGGATATTCTACGTATTAATGCATACTCTTTCTTTGTGCTATGATGTCTCATATCATATGTTCGGATGCTTAGGGTCCTGACCGTACTTAGTCGCTCAGGCTATCAGCAGCAGATTCAGTGGTGAGTCCTCATATTTCGAGGATAGAGTTTATCTATATCAATATTTTTGTTAGCTCTATAGTGTTTTAAGTCGGAGTTAGCTGGGGGTTTGTCGTATCAACTCCATATTTAGATAGTTAGAGGCTTTCAGAATAGTACAAATACATATTCAATTTTTAGATGTAATTAATAGTACATTCAATTATTATTTTAGTATTTTGAGAATCTTATGGCATTTTTAGTTATACTTCTGCATATTATTTCAGCTTTATTATTAAGTGCTCACAACAGGTACCACTCATGGGTTAGGTTGTGGTCCTTCGGGAATGTAAGCATCATGTGATGCCCAGGGTGTAGTCTCAGGGCATTACAACAAACTATGTGGCACCATAGGTTATTATTTAGCTTGTCCAAGTGAGCTTGTAGCTTGTCCTAATGGGCATATCATATATTAATTCGCTTTTCCTATTGGACATGTTTAGGTAATCCACCTAGTTATCCTTTATAACTTGCAGGGTATATTGGGCCCTTCCATTAATGGTTTTTACATCAGAATCCATGTTACGTGGATGGTTTATGTCGGTTAACAGAATCTCCCATAAAAAAGATAAATTTTAAAAACTAAGTGTAATGAGTCTATTTTAGTTTATCAGATTATGCTTTAAAATTTATCAAATTATTCCTTATAATTTATGATTATGTTTTTTCAGTTTTTAGTTTTATTCATGATCAAGGTTAGTCTATTTACGCTTAGCATGCATGTTTTCAAGTTTATGTTGTATATTAGATTTGAATTCTTGCATTCACCCTCACATAATATGTACATACCATAGGTACTGACCACATATGAGTCTATGTGGCCATATTATTTCATTATGCAGGTTCTAGAGCTCTTCAAAGCTATGATTTGTCACGATTACCACCTCCTAAATATTGCCAGTTGGTGAGTCCTTATAGTTTAAGGACAAAAATTATGTTGTTTCCAGATGCTTATTATTACTTGTGTAGATGTTATGCTTTCAGTTTAGTTCAACTGGGTAGACAGTGGATCTTTAGTGTCAACTAAAGGTTTGTCAAGACTTGTTAGATGATGTGTAATCTATTAAATTCTTATTTCTTTAGATGATAATAAGTTACATTGAGTAATTGATATTGTTCATCCATTTAAACCTAGTTTATCAAATTCTTTAGTTTTTTAATATGTTTTAAGTTTACTTTATTATAGTTCAGTGTTGAGTAGATATCATAGGTTAATATTGGGGCTACTTGTAGTCTTAAGCATCGTGTGACGTCCATGAGGTATCCTCAGGTCATTACAAACTTGGTATTAGAGTGTAAGGTTTTAAAGAGTCCAATGGAGTCTGAAAAGTCATGTTACATAGAGTTTTGATCTTGGGTGAAGCATGCCACTTATGAGCAAGAGGCTTTGAAACATACTAGGAACTCATTCATTCGTGATCTCTATCATGCTTTGAAGTTCTCTTATACTCTAATTCATGCTTTTACATGACAGATATTCCCTCCTCGTAGAGCTTATGGCAAAAAAATTATAGATCACCTAGCCTCACCACCACCTGCAGACCATTTGAATAAAAATATATCTAATGTTGAGTTTCAAGCTGCTTTCCAAATGTTGGCTCAAGCTGTTAACTTCTTGGTTGGGTTATTTAGCCAACAATAGTCCCAATTCAGCAAAGTAGATTTTCAGTTGCATCAAGAGTTTGAGATTATATGAGGATGAAACAACCAGAGTTCTTTGGGTCCAATGTGAATGAAGATCCTCAGTTTCTCATTGATGATGTGAAGAAAATTTTTTAGATTATTCATGTTTACGAAAAGGAAATTGTGGAATTGGTTTCTCATCAATTGAAAGATATTGCTCATAAATAAGTTACTAAATGGAAGAAAGGTAGAGGTAAGAATGCAACTCCTAGGAGTTAGGATGTGGTCCAGATAGATTTTCTAGATAGTTCTTTCCCTATGAGATGAGGGATGATAAGTAGAAGAGTTTATAAACCTGAGGCAAGGTTCTATAATTATGATGGAATATTGCCTCAAGTTCACCCAACTGGCTAAGTATACACCATTGTTGTTTCTATATTCTAGGGTTTGTATGAGTAAGATTATCCTTGGAGTTTCTAATTTGGTAGTCAAGGAATGTAGGACTGCCATGCTTATTGGGAATATAGATATTGCTAAATTGATGACTCATTCTTAGAAGATTGAGGCTGAGAAACTAATTTAAAAGCAGAGTGAAAAAAAGGGTAGGACCAGACAAATTGAGTACAATCAACAAAATTCGGGAGGGGAAATCATTCTCAATTTCAAAGTCATTTATTAGCACCTGCAATATCTTAAGTTAGTGACCCCAAACCTATGCCTAAGAAAGAATAGTGGGGAAAGGCACCAACTTCCAAATCCAAAGGCAACATTATTGGAGAACCTAATTATCAAACATACAAGAGATGTGGTAGAAATCATCGGGGTGGGCATTTTACAGAAGAAGGTGTTATGGATATGGGAAAATAGACCACAAGTTGAGGTATTTCCACTTTCAAGAGTGGGCAATTGGGATGAATGCCCCAAGGATTAGAATTGAATTATAAAAATTTTCTTTATTTAGCATGAACTTTATAATTATTTGACATGAAATAGATGCATGGTTTATTAGCCCTAGTTTGAATGTTGTTATTTCAAGAATATTATGCTTTTAAGCATCCCATGATTTGTTATATTCATATTTTGAACAAAGATTTGATCTTCTAATCTCAGCTTAGACATGAAATCCACTTTACTGATTTAGCTACAGTTTTCAATAAATATACAAGAGGTTTTCATTGTAAACCCTTACACTAATTTTAAACGTGTCCTATAAAATAAGCGTACAGATTAGAGGGGTAGTATTTAGCACCGAGTTAAGAAGTTTAAATGCCCCAAAAATATGTGCCAACATAGGTACAGATTATCAAATTATTCCCATTTCTATATGGATAACAGTTACAGATGTGATCACTTTGATTAGGTTATACTCCGTGGCAAGAGTATGACACCTCTCTCCAACGTGAGGTTTTCCCATAACGGAACTAGACATTAGACTCCATATTAGTTCACATGGTTTATGTCGATTAGACTAACCTCCCAACAGCCTACAGAAAAGAGTAAAGAATAATAGAAAATCTTTTAGCAACTAAGTGTAAAAGTCTCACAGCTTTAGTCAAATATTGCTTTACATAAGATATGAGCTACTAGATTTAAGCTTTCACTTTACAAATATAAAAGTGAATCCTTTTTACACTTAGACCACATGATTTAAAAGATAGAATACCAGTACAACTTTTAAAACTAAGTGTTATGACTTACAAGATTTATACTGTATGTTTTATCACCCATGATTCATGATTTTAGCTTTCAGTTATTCCATCCAATATGAGTCATTTATACTTAGCATGCATTATTTACAAGTTTATTTGAACATTGAGATATTGTTTTAATCATTTATTCACCCCCATATACTCATTACATTCCAGAAGTACTAATCTATATATACGTCAATTTGCTACATTGTCTTATAATGTAGGTTCAGGTGCTCAGTCTCGGTAGTTGGTGAGTCCTCATAGTCCAAGGACCCAATCATTAAGATTTTTCTAGTTTATTAAAGTAGTTGATTCAATATTTTTTAGTTAGTTCGAGTCAACTAGGGACTTTTCCTAATAGCTCTCAAGTTATAAGTAGTAGCGGCTTGTCAGACTTCTAGATGTAATTCAAATATTCAGTATTGATTTACCAGGACTTTAAGTCTAATATTTACAAATATTATGTTCAGATAATTAGAACTTAGATCAGACAAAATTCTACAATTTAGCTTTAATTATATATCCATATTTCTTTATTATGAGCTTAAGATTTAGTAGAAGGCTTACATGGTTATATGAAGTTTACTCATAGTCTTAAGCCCCATGTGACATCTCAGGACACTTTTTTTAGGCATTCTAATTTGGTATTAGATCCTAAGGTTATAAGATTTCAACGGAGTCAGACAAGCCACATTACATAGAGTCTTGATCATGGATGTGAAGTGTGACATATTTATGAACAAGAGGCTATGAGACTTTTTTAGGAAATCATCATTTTATTCAATGATCTATCTTTCTTATAGTGTCTCTATCTTTTTTTAAATTGTGCTATTACGTAACGATTGAATATGTTTTCTAGTCGAGCTAATTAACTGGTGATCTTACGTAATGATTGAATATGCCTTCTCGCTGAGCTAATACATACAGGAATGATATCAAGCCACCCCAGGTTGCTGACCCCCTAAATGAAAATGTATCCCATGTTGAATTTTGAGCTACCTTTCAAGTGTTAGCCAAATCTATTACTGCTAATTTTTAGGGCAACCATGGCGGCAGTCCTACTTAAGAAGAATGGGGATTTAGTAGTAGACAAAATTCGTGACTTTATGAGAATAAATCAGCCTGAGTATTTTAGGCCAAAAAAAAGTGAGGACCCATAGTTTTACTTAGATGAGATAAGGAAGATTACCAAAATTATTCATGTTACTGAGGAGAAGAGTGTAGAGTGGAATTCCTATAGTCTAAAGGATGTGGAGTATGATTTGGTCATTATGTGGAAGAATGGTAGAGCTGAGCATGCAGCTCCTATGATTTGGTAAGCATTTTTGATGTATTTTTAGACAGATTTCTTCTATATGAAATAAGATAAGCTAAGGTAGATAAGTTAGTAAACCTGAGGCAGGGCTTAATGATAGTGAAAGAGTATTGTCTTAAGTTCAACTAGTTGTCTAAGTATTCCCATGATATGATGGCTAACCCTAGGTCGAGTATGAGTAAGTTTGTTCCTGGAGTATATGGTTTGGTAGTCAAGGAGTGTAGGACTTTCATTCTTTTATTGGGGATATGGATCTTGCTAGGCTTATGATTCATGCTCAACATACTGAGGAAAAAATGTTAAAGGAAAGAGAGGGGAAATAACAATACTAGAATCGAGCAGCTTGATTATGGCTAGACAAAGTTTAGAGGGGGAAATTAGTCGCAGTTTTAGAGTCGCTCATCTATGCCAGTGCTATCTTCATCTAGTTGTCCTGCCCCCAGAGCTAGGTAGGAGCCGTGGGGTAAGACTTCTATGTCTAAATCTCAGAATAGTGTGAGTGGAAAACCTAGTTATCCTCCATGTGCTAAGTGTGGTAATAATCATCTTGGTGAGTTTTTTTGGGACAAAAAGGTTGTTATGGTTGTGGTAAATGGGGTCATGAAATCAATGAGTGTCTGCATGCTAAGCAGAGAAATAGGGATGTTCATCCCCAAACTCTGGCTACTAGCACACCATCTCTTCTAGGTTGCCCAGTCCTTCCTAAAGGCGCATCATCCAGCACAGGTAGTAGTTAGTGCCAGGATTAATTTTATGCTTTACCATCTCATAAGGAGTAGGAGAGTTTATTAGATGTTGTTACTGGTATGCTTCCTGTCTTTCACCTCGATGTTTATGTGTTGTTAGATCCAGGGTAAAATTTTGTCTTATGTACCCCCCTTAGTTGTGGTAATTTTTGAAGTAGATCCTGAAAAAGTTTTCTAAGACCTTCTTAGTTTCTACCCTAGTGAGTGAGTCAGTTTTTGTTGAACGAGCCTATACAAAGTTTTCTATCACTATCCTTTATAGATCATGTTATCAAACTTAATAGAGTTACATATAGTTGAATTTGGCCTTATTATGGCCATGGATTGGCTCCATTCCTATTTTGCATCTATAGATTATTGCACCCGAATGGTGAAATTTTATTTTCCAGACGATCCAATCTTTGAGTGGGAAGGTAATTTAGTGTCTCTCACAAGTCATTTTATATCCTATATTAAAGCCAGAAATTTTATATCAAAAGAGTGTATCTATCATCTAGTTCGAGCCAAAGACACTACGTTTGAGGATATGACAGTTTAGTCAGGTTATGTAGTCAATTAGTTTCCTGTTTTTTCCCTTAAGATTTACCATGGGTACCTCCTAATAGGGAAATAAAATTTGGTATTGAACTTCTTCCAGATACTCAGCTCATCTCCATTCCTCTATATCGCATGGCTCCAACCGAACTTAAACAGTTAAAAAAGTAGCTTACAGACATCTAAGATAAAGGTTTCATAACGCCCAGTATTTCTCCATGGGGCACTGCCATCCTATTCATGTGAAGAAAGATGGTTCTTTTTGAATGTGCATTGACTATATTTAGCTGAGTAAATTCAGAATCAAAAAAATATCCTCTTGCTAGTATTGATGACTTATTCGACAAACTCCAAGGTGCAAGTCAATTCTCTAATATGGACCTTAGATCCGACTATCATCAACGTAGAATAAGGTAACATGTAGATCCAACTATTATCAACTTACATTAAGCGAATATGATATTCCAAAGACAGCTTTCAGAACCCATTACGGTAATTTTGAGTTTTTAGTTATGTCCTTCGAGATGACAAATGCCCTGGGAGCCTTCATGGACTTGATGAACTGAGTGTTCAAACAGTATTTGGACATGTTTTTCATAGTTTTATCGATGATATTCTTGTCTTTTCTCATAGTGAGAATGATCATATACACCATCTTAGAATTATGTAGCAAATTCTTAGGGATCACTAGTGTTTCACCAAATTCAGCAAATGTGAATTTTGGATAAGATCAGTCGCTTTCCTCGGTCATATGTTTTCAAGTGATGGCATTAGAGTTCATCCCCAAAAGATAAAAGCAGTAAGAAACTAGCCTAGACCTATCTCCCCGTCAGACATTAGAAGTTTCTTGGGTTTAGCTGGATATTACAACATTTTTTAAGGTTTTTCTTCTATTGCATCCCCTATGTCTAGATTAACTCAAAATAAAGTTAAGTTTTTATGGTTAGATTCTTGTGAGAAGAGTTTTCAGGAGTTGAAGAATCAACTCACTTCAGGCCCAGTTAGCGCTACCTGATGGTACTGATAGATTTGTTGTATATTGTGATGCCTCCGAAATTGATCTGGGTTGTGTATGCAGAGAGGTAGGGATATAGCCTATGCCTTCAAACTTCCTAAGTCTCACAAAAAGAACTACCCTACCCACGATATTAAGTTAGCTGCTATTGTATTTGCATTGAAAATCTGGAGGCACTATCTTTATGAGGTGCATGTTGATGTATTCACAGATCACAAAAGCTTGCAATATGTATTCACTCAGAGAGAGTTGCATCTCCATCAGAGAATATGCTTAGAATTGTTAAAGGATTATGAAATAATTGCATTGTATCATTCGTGCAAGGCCAATGTAGTGGTAGACGCCCTTAGTAGACTGTCTATTGGAAGTGTTGCTTATGTAGAGAATCATAAGATGGAATTAGTTAGATAAGTGCACATATTAGTTAGATTGGGTGTGAGGTTGGTTGACTCAGCTAAAGGGAATGTTTGGGTTCAGAGTAGTTCAGAATCATCTCAAGTTTCTGAAGTTAAAGAAAAACAGGATAAGGATTCTAGTTTGGTCAAACTGAAAGGTTCAATTAAAGACCAAACGGTAGAGGTTTTCTCCCAACGGAGAGATGGTGTGTTAATATACCATAGTAGATTGTGTGTCCTATGTGTTGACAATTTGAGGCAGCAGATTAAGGAAAAAGCGTATGGTGCGTGTTATTCCATTTTTTAGGATACACAAAGATGTCCCACGATTCATAGGAAGTCTATTGGTGGAGTGGTATGAACAAAGATATTCCAGAATTTGTACCCAAGTGTGAAACTTGTCAATAGGGTAAAGTAGAGCACCAAAACCCTGGTGGAACATTGCAATAGTTTGGTTGAAAGGCCCCAGTAAAACTTCTAGTTAATCTCAGTCCCATATAGCTTGTAATAAGGGGTCCCACACTTAGGAAAAATCAGCTAAGTTTCAATACTTAGAATCATTTTTATCCTTCATAATTGGATGATCTTATTTTCGATCCTTATGACCTTAGAATGTCAATTTTTTAGTTGTTTCATGATCGGGGTTGTCAATAGGTCATCTTGGTTGAATTTTGAATTTTTCAGACTTTCTTAGAGACATATTTGGATGTCCGAAATAGTGAGTTGACACAATAAGGCCATGACACATCAGTAATTGTATTGACAGCATTGATGCAGTGCATTGGCAATTGTGCCAACACCATCAATGTGACGCGTTGGTTATCGCATCACTGGGTGCAGTTTGCATATTTATTTATGGGTTATGAGGGAAATAAAGTCATTTTATTCTCACATTAAACCCCCATAACACGAAATTCAGACCCTCAATAGTCAAAATACATTCACTCATTCACAAAATCCTCTCAAGAAATTAACCCTAATTATCAAACTCAAGATCAAGTTCCAAGAAATCCCCAACAATTTTCATGAATTTTGTAACTCAGGTTTGTTAGGTGTTGTAATGCCCTAAGTTTGTACTCCGTACATTACACAGTTCTTACAATCCCATAGGATAACAAGCTAACCCATGAATGGTAACTATTGCGAGCACTAAATAATAATGCTGATAACACATGTGGAAATATAACTGAAATTCCATAAGGTTCTCAAAATATAAAAATAAATACTTAATAGCAATAATAAAACTGAAAACTGAACATCTGTCTGAAATAGTCTAGTCCAGAAGCCTCCAACTTTCTGAATATGGAGTAGATGGAACACGACCACAACTAACTCTAACTACTAAACATACTGAACTAGTAGAATGCTGAAATAATAATGACGTTCTCAGAATATGAGGACTTACCAATATGTTGTTACTGATAACCTTAGCTGCTAAGTACGGTAAAGAACCTGAGCATCCGAATATATAATACTAGACATCATAACACAAAGAAAATGTACGCTTTAGTATGTTGAATACACTGGTATACTAGATGAGGTAGGCTGATATACATGGGTTCGTATGCATGAACAATTACTGACTGAATGATATGAATATAACTGAATGTGAGTATATGGATAACTGAAACTGCTATAAATACTGATTATGCAATACTATGCATATATATATATATATATATATATATATATTGTATCTGAGATCATATTTAAACTGAATACGAAGTTACTGATAACTAGGTAACTGATATTTGAGATTACTAATTACTAAGTAATTGATAACTGGGTGAAAGATTTTGAAAGTCCTAATTCTGTAGAACTGAACTGAGTTCTATACTGAGTTTGAAACTAAAATTATAACTATGGGAGTGTTCATCTAACCGACATACCCCATTTATAAACTAAATTGGGGTCCAACCTTTGATCCCAGTTGGAAGGGTGTTAGCACTATGTCATGGGTACTAACAATGGCTATGTGATCTATTAAAGAATCACCCTCATCTGGCAGGTAAGAAATCTGTTACCATCAACTAGTAGTTGAACACTTTGTCAAACCTTAACTGGCAGGTTGGTATATTTAACCTACACTAGCTACGAAGTTCTAGAGCTAGGGGACGGCTGCTAAAGGTCATACCCTCAACTGGCAGGTAAGGCCCCATTCCTAGGTTTGCTCAGAGATGAATCCTACTCCGAACAGGCTAGACACTAAACTAATCACTAGACTACATTATCCTTGACATAACTATTACTGATCGTATAAAAATATTGAATTTGACTGAGTTTACTAAGTTCTGTAAATGACTGAGTACGACTGTTCATGGCATAACTGAGACTATTCTATAGCTACTGTAATTCTAGATAAATAGCTAGATTTTTTGTATTGAATACCCCCAGGACTCGATACCATCAATAGCAAAACATGGCAAAATCTTGAAAGCATTACATTAATTACTTATTTACCCTGCATTCATTTAGACATTTTGTCAAACTCTTGAGAGGTTTGAACTTGTACATGAATGGGACCACATAATAACATGTCATGAATTCACTCTACAATTTACATAAGCATTCTATTAAACACTTGTGGAGCATAATTAGTGCACATAGAAATCATCAAGATATAAACATCATGGCTATAACATTCAACTTTCATATCCAAGGGTTTAACATGAGAATCACATAATTTTACATACATGATAATTAATTCACTTGAAGCTTGTAACAAATCTTGATTTTTAAACCGAACATCAATACATACATGAACACAATCCAACTCACACATATAAATCATGAAATCAATAAACTTATAGTTTAAAAAAGGGTTCTTGAACTCCAAAGGTGGAAGGAAACCCAAGGATGAACACCTAACATACCATGATTGTTAATTTTGTGAAGATTGTTGGTGAATTCTTGAAATTTGAACTTGAATGCTAAAGGGTATAGGGTTTGTTCTTGAAAGGGAATACCTTTGATTTTGTGTTAATTATGATAAATGAGGCAAAAACGTTGTTTTGGGACCTAAATCCCATGTTAGAGTAAGGGGAAAAGACTGAAATACCTCTCTGGACTCGCGGTTAAAGGAGCAGAAAATGCCTAATGACGCGATATGAAATGGTCTGTGTCAATGGGGTCGACGCAATCAGCATCGCGTTGATTGGTATGACGCGATAGCAAATGTGATGCGTCAAGATTTCATTGGCTTGCTGTTTTGCCCATCCAAACTTGACCCAAAGAAAGTCCAAGAATTCCAAAACTTACCCAATACAACTATTGACATCTCTGATTATGAATCATTTTAAAAATTGACATTTTAATGTCGTAAGGATTGAAAATAACATCATTGAAATATCAAGGCCAAAAATGAGACTAAGTATCAATACTTAGCTGAAATTTTTCTAAGTCTAGGACCTCTTTTGGCCTGCTATTAGGACTAAAATAACTAGGATTTTGCGGGGTCTTACAATATCTCCCCCTTGTAAACATTCATCTTCGAATGAGATTGACTAAACTGATAATACTGATAGATTGAGTTTACATACTGAACTTGTACAACTGAAGCATAATTACGTGGTTGAACTGATTTATGAATGCATGACTGTCATGAGGAATATATGCAACAGTATTGATTCCAAGTTTTCAAAGGAAATCTGAGCATAGAACTAAGTAAATCTATGGAAGAATATTACCATGAGTTGAGTCTCAGTTTGGGGAGAAGGGGTGAGGATACTTGGTTCACATGTTTTCCTCTGCTTCCCAAGTAGCTTCCTCAACTAACTAATTCTGCCAAAGAACTTTGACCAAAGAAACTTCTTTGTTCCTTAGTTTACGAATCTAAAAACCCAGGATTTCGACTGGGACTTTCTCACAAGAAAGATTGTTCTAAACATCTATACTCTCTATAGGGACTACAACGGCTAGGTCTCTAATGCGTTTCTTTAGCAAGGAGAAGTGAAACACTGGGTGTACTGAATCTAAATCTAAAGGCAATTCAAGATTGTAAGCTCCTTTTAATAATGGCTGAGAATTTTATAAGGATTGACAGATTAGGGACTAAGCTTCCCCTTTTTCCAAACCTCTTCACTCCTTTCATCGGAGAGATTTTCAAATACACAAAGTCGCCAATCTCAACCTAGAGATCTTTTCTTCTCACATTTGGATATGATTTATGTCATCTCTGAGTTATATTAGTCCTCTCTCTGATTAAATGCACCTTCTCTAAGGCATCAAACACTAAGTCAGGCCCTTCTACTATGGCCTCTCCTACTTCGAACCAACCAATGGGAAATCTACACCTTCTCCCATAAAGAGCCTTTAATGGAGCCATCTAAATCTTATAATGATAGATATTATTATGTGCAAACTCAATCAAAGAAAAGTGGTCATCCCAACAACCCTTAAAGTCAATGGCACATGCTCTAAACATACCTTCTAGAGTCTAAATGGTCCTTTCTACTTGACTATATGTCTGAAGGTGGAAGGTCGTACGGAGGTGACCTTGGGTGTTAAGATCCTTTTGGAAGGCTTTCCAAAAGTGAGAGATGAACTGTGTATCTCTATTTGAAATGATGGACAATGGAACTCCATACAAACTGACCAACTCTCTAACATAGAGCTTGGAATAATCCTCAGCTGAGTAAGAGGTATGGACTAACAAGAAATAAGCGAATTTGGTCATCCTTTCTACAATGACCCAAATCGAATCAGGCTGATAATGAATATGAGGCAAACCCATCATTAAGTCCATCTTCACTTCCACTTACTTCCATGTGGGACTACTGAACTCCTGCATGGACCCACTAGGCTTTTAGTGCTCAATCTTAACTTGCTAACACGTGGAGCACTTAGCCACAAACTCTATAATGTCTCTCTTTATCCCACTCCACCAATAGACTTCTTGCAGGTCGTGGTACATCTTAGTGGCCCCTTGATGAATCGATTAGCGCATACCATGTACTTATGCAAGAATCAACTGCCTCACACCATCAACACATGGCACACATAACCTACCCTGGAAATGCAATAAACCATCCCCCTTGGGAGAAAACCTCTACCTTCTTGTTTTTGACTGACTCCTTCAGCTTAACTAAACTAGGATCCCTGTCCTTCTTCTTTTTCACCTCAAAAACCAAGGAAGATTCAAAACTATTCCGCACTCATACACTACCCTCAGCTAAATCAACCAAATGAACACCCAATCTGGAAAGCTGATGAACTTCCTGAACTAATTTTTTCTTACCATCCTCAACATGAGCAATTCTACCTATGGACAACCTACTAAGAGTGTCATCCACTACATCGGCCTTACCCGAATAATACAGAACACTCATGTCATAGTCGTTCAATAACTCTAACCACCTTCTCTGATGCAAGTTCAAGTCTTTTTGAGAAATACATACTGCAAACTTTTGTGATCTGTGAACACATCAACATGAACCCCATACAAATAGTGCCTCCAAATCTTTAAGGAAAATACTATAGCTGCTAACTCAAGATCATGAGTGGGATAATTCTTTTTATGGGGCTTAATATGTCTAGAGACATAGGCTATGACCTTACCTCTTTACATTAAAACACACCCCAAACCAACTTTAGAAGCATCACAATACACAATAAACCCGTCTGAACTATCTGGTCAAGTCAAATCTGAGTTGTACTGAGTTGAGTCTTCAACTCCTAAAATCTCTACTCTGAAGAATCTAACCACTGGAACTTGACTTTCTTTTGAGTCAATCTAGACATGGGGGATGGAATAGATGAAAACCATTTAACAAACCATTGGTAATATCCAGCCAAACACAAGAAACTCTAGATATCTATAGGAGAGATGGGTCTGGGCCAATTTCTTCCTGCTTCAGTCTTTTGAGGATCAACTCTAATACCATCACTGGAAACTATATGACTAAGAAAATCTACTGACCTTAGCCAAAATTTGCATTTACTAAATTTGGCAAACAACTGATGAGCTTTGAGGGTCTATAATACTATTCAGAGGTGGTCTACATGATCATGTTCACTGTGGGAGTAGAGAAGAATATCATCTATGAAGACTATGACTAACGTGTCCAAGTATTAATTGAACACGCGGTTCATCAAGTCCATAAAAGCTGCTGGGGTATTGGTAAGAACAAATTACATTACTAGGAATTCAAAATTACCATACTGAGTTCTGAAAGCTATTTTTAGAATGTCACATTCTTTGACTCTAAGCTGATAATAGCCTGATCTGAGGTCTATCTTAGAAAACTAATTGGCACCCTAAAGTTGGTTAAATAAGACATCAATTTTGGCAAATGGATACTTGTTCTTGACTATGAATTTGTTCAACTGACAGTAATTAATACACATTCTGAGAGAACCGTCTTTCTTTTATATGAATAGAACTGGTACACCCTACGGAGAAATATTGGGTATGATAAATCCCTTATCTAAAAGGTCTTTTAACTACTCTTTTAGTTCTTTGAGTTCTGCTAGACCCATTTTGTATGGTAGAATAAAGATAGGCTGAGTGTTTTGAAGTAGGTCTATTCCAAAGTCAATTTTGTTTTTGGTAGGAACTCCGGGAAGATCTTTAGGAAATACATATAGAAATTCATATGCTAATGAAACTGACTCAAGGTTAGGGGTGTCGAAACAAGAGTTTTTAACTAGAACGAGAAGATAGATACACCCCTTGGATATCATTTTTCTCATTCTAAGGTAGGAAACAACTTGACCCATAAGTGTTGAAGTACTACCCCTCCATTCTAGGATATGTTTCTTTGGGAACTGAAAATAGATAACTTTGTTTCTACAGTCAACTGAATCATATCAAGAATAAAGCCAATCCATGCCTAGAATGACGTCAAAATCAGTCATATCTTTTATCTCTACTAAGTTTGCTAAAGTAACTTTTTGAGATACCATAATCGGATAGGTCCTGTATACCCGCCTGGCTATGATAGACTTACCTACTAAGGTAGAGACTGAGAAGGGATCTACTATGATTTTAGGACTGTCTTCGAAGTCAACAGCTATATAAAGACTTACAAAGGTCAAAGAAGCACCTGGATCTAGCACAGCATAAACATATAAATGATATACTATTAATATACTAGTGACCATATCAGGAAAACTTTCTTGATCCTATCAAGACTGAAGTGCGTAGAGCCTGGTTGGTATTTCTCACTGGTGGCACTAAAAGTGGAACCCTGCTGATTTGGGCGATCATACTGAGCTAGAGGATGATTATACTGACCCTGTGAACCTAATTGAAGATAATCTCTGATTCTATGACCTGTCTTTCCGCACCCAAATTACACATCACTGTCAGCTCTGTGGATACTCTGATGGTTTTTGCCACACTTCTGGCAAAGTGTATTTGTTCGAGCCCTGCTAATGTACCCTAAGATTTAGAGTCTGGCACCCCATCCTTATTACCATTTCTGAATTAAGGCATCATTGAACTGGCTAATGATGGAGCTAGAACTGAATATTTTAGGTGGAACTAAGGATGATTAACACCTTCTGACTTAGGCTGAATGAATTAAAAGCGACTTTTTCTATCCCTCTTGTTCTCCATCTCATTCTCCTTTGTCTTTTGCTGTTCTATCTGCTGAGTATGGACCATCACCTAGCCAAGTCCATATTCTTAATGAACATCACATTCCTACAATTCTTTACCATATTGTCAGAAACACTAGACATGAACTTACACATCTTAGATCTGCCATCAGCTACCACATGTTGAGCATATTTAGCTAACTGAGTAAACTTGAGAGAATACTCCTTCACTATCATGTTGCCCTACTTTAAGTTAATGAATTATAGCACCTTATCTTCCTTCAACTCCAATGGAAAGAAGTTATTTAGAAAGACAGTAGCAAACTTCTCCATTCTATAGGCCCTGTGCTTGCGGCCCTATCTATCTTTCACTACTTAAATCATTTATAAGCCACATCATGTAACTGATATGTAGCTAACTCAACACTCTCACTAACTGTTACCCCTATAATATCTGTGATCTTCTACACCATGTCAAGAAATTCTTGGGGGTCCTCTTCAAACTTAGACCTTGAAAATAATAGAGGGTTCATTCGGGTGAAGTCCCAAATTTTAGCTGCAACTATATTACTCACTGGGTTGGCCTGATCAAAAGCTGGGTGTTCATTTTGGTTTGCCATAAAATGAGATAGAGTGGTGAAAGTTGCTCTAAATTTTGTGTGTGAAATATGCTTATCCAGGGAATCTGCCTGAATGAGAGGAGGTGCTAGCCGATTTCTAGTTGTTCTTCCTTTAGTCTTTTTGTGAGGCATATTCTATAAATAAAAGCTAAACTTAGATTATATAGAGAGTCTAACAAGAGCTCATGCTCACTCACAAAACATAGATACTGAAAGAAGGGAACTTTTACTATGAACGCCTCATAGAATCTTGTCTACAAGTGTGGTGTGCTACACACCCATGCACAAGACTCTATTTGATGCAAATTTCAGACTACCTAGGAATCTATTGAACCTTAGTCTCTCATACCAAGTTTGTAACACGTCGATTCTACACCCTGGATATCACATCGTAATTATAATCTCGAAGAAGCATAAACTAACCCATGACTGGTACCTTTTTTTAGAACTAAATAATAATATTGATAACATATGTTGAAATTTAACTGAAATGCCATAAGGTTCTCAAAATACTAAAATAAATATTGAATACTGATAGTAATATAAAAAACTGAACATCTGTTTAAAATTGCTTTGTCTAAAAGCCTCTAACTATCTGAATATGTAGTTGATGGGACAAGACCCCAACTAACTCCGACTGTTATAATAACTCTATCCTCAGAATATGAGGACTCACTAATATACGACTGCTGATAACCTGAATTGTTAAGTACATTTCGTAACTTGAGTGTCTGAACCTATGATATAAGACATTATAGCACAAAGAGAGAGTATGCATCAATATGTTGAATATACTAGTATGCTAGATGAGGTAGGATGATATACATGGGTTTATACGCGTAAACAATTACTGACTTAATAATAAGAATATAACAGAATATGAGTACATAGATAACTGAAACTATTATAAATAATCATTATGAAATATTGTGCATATACATATATACATATTTATATACTGTATCTGAGATAATATTAAAACCAAATACTAAGTTACTAATAATTGGGCAATTGATATTTGATATTACTGATAACTGGATGACTATTTCTGACAGTCCTGATTCTATAGAACTGAACTGAGTTCTATACTAAGTCTTAAACTTAAACTATAACTAAGAGAGTATTCATCTAACCAACATACCCTGATTATAATGTAAATTGGGGTCTAATCTCTGGCCCTAGTTGGAAGGGTGTAAGAACTGTGCCACGAGTACTAACAATGGATATGTGGATCCACTAAAGATCACCCTCATCTAGCAGGTGAGATATGTATTACCCTCAACTGGCAGATGAACACTTTATCAACCCTCAACTGGTAGGATAATAAATTTAACCTACGCTGGATATATAGTTCTCAAGCTAAGGGACTACTACTAAAGGTCACACCTTCAACTGGCAGATGAGCTCCTATCCCCAGGTTCGCTCAATGTTGAATTCGACTCCCAACTAAATAGATACTAAAATTATAACTAGACAGTATTAGGCTTGACTGAACTATTACTAAATGTGTTAACTAATTGAACTGGACAAATTTCACTGAGTTCTGTAACTGACTGAGTACTACTTTTCATGATGTAACTGAGAATATACTATAGAACTTGACCCAAATAAAATCCAAAAAATTTAAAACTTACCCAATATGACCTATTGGTATCCCTGATCCTGATTCAATTTAAATATTGATATTTTAGGGCCATAAGAATTGAAAATAAGATCATTGAAATGTCAAGGCCAAAAATAAGACTAAGTATCAATACTTAGCTAAAAAATTTCTAAACCTGAGATCTCTTTTGGCATAATATTAGGACTAAAATGACTTGGATTTTGTGGGGTCTTACAGGTGTTCATCCATGAGTCTTCTTCCAATCTTAGGGTTCAAGAACATTTTTCAAAACTTGAATTATGACTCCCATGTTATGAATTGAATAATGCTCATGGTCGTATTGTTGTATGGGTTTCAAGTGAATATTTTTTTCAGTTCCATGAAATTAAGTTAGCATCTACATTGGATTATGAATCTCACATGTCAAAACCCTTGAATTTGCAAGTTGTATGTTGTAGTTATGATGCCCTAGTTGTGATATGAGTTTATCAATTATTATATTGAGTCCTGGGGGTATTTATTACCCAAAATCTAGTTGTTTACTAAGTTGCATTAGTTATAGAATAGTCCCAGTAAAGGTCAAGAACAATAGTACTCAGTCAGTTTACAGAACTCAGTGAACTCAGTCCATTTCAGCCAGTCAACATGATTAGGATCAGTTCATTCAAGTTTAGTACATTCTAGGGATTAGTGTCTTTTAGTTGGCAGTAAGATTTAGCACCGAGACAACCTAAGGATGGGGGCATTCCTTCCAGTTAGGGTTTGACCCTTAGCAGCAATCGCCTAGTTAAGAATTATGTATCCAGCGTAGGGTAAGTTATCATCTTGCCAGACTAGGTTTTACGTACTAATATATATATTTTGTGAGTCTTTCTGCAGATTAGGGTTGACATAACATTGTTAGCATCCTGTGGCAAGGAGCTAACACCCTTTCAGCTGGGGTCACAGGTTGGATACCAAATTAGTTAATATTGTTGTATGTTGGTTAGATAAACACTCCCACAGTTACAGTTTAAGCCTTAATATACAGTAAAACATTTAGTCAATTTTACAAAACCTTGGCTATCAGTTATCACTTACTCAGCTATCAAAATTCAATACTCAATTTTAGTATAATATCAAATATATGGTGTATACCTATATGCGCAGTATTTCCTGTTCAATATCTTTAGTAGTTACATTTTCACTTGTACTCTCATCTAATTCAATCATAATGTTCATTATGTAACTTATCATCGTTCATTTTGTCACTATTCATCTCATGCATATGAACCCTTATATATCAGTCTTATCTCCCTTAGCATACCAGTACATTCCACATATTGACCGCATACTCTCTTTTGCACTATCATGTCTTATATCATTGGTTTGGATGCTCGGGTTCCTATTGTACTTAGCAACTTAGGCTATCAGCAGAAGTTATAGTGGTGAGTGCTTATATTTCAAGGACAGATTTTATCTTTTTTAGTACTCCAACAATTCTATAGTTATTTCAGTCAGAGTTAGTTGGGGGTTTGTCCCATCAACTCCTTATACAAACTGTGTGAGGCTCTCATACTAGAATATTCAATCAATCAATTTTTAGATATTATTATCAATTATACTCAGTTATTATTTTAGTATTTTGAGAACCTTATGGTATTATCATATTTCTTCCATATATATATTCTAGTATTATATTCAGTGCTCACATCAGGTACTACTTATGGGTTATCTTGTTGTCCTTCGGTGTCGTAAGCATAGTGTGAATCCCAGGGTGTACTCCTAGGGCATTACATTGTTATTCCGACTTGGAAGTGGGAAGAGCTGAATATGGACTTTGTGAAATGATTACCCTATTTGCGTTGACGGCATGATTTGATATGAGTTATTGTAGACAGATTGACCAAATCAGCCCATTTCTTTTTCATTTCACACGTCCTAGGCAGATGAAAATTATGCTAACCTATATATCAGAGAGTTAGTTATATTGCATGGAGTTCCCTTGTCTATCATCTCTGATAGGGGTACTCAGTTTACCTCTCAGTTTTGGAAAGCCTTTTAGAAATGTCTTGGTACCTAAGTTCATCTCAATTTAATTTTTTATCCACGGACAGATGGTCAGGCAGAGAGGACTATTCAGACCTTAGAGGATATGTTGAAAGAATGTATTCTTTATTTTAAAGGCATTTGGGATGACCACTTTTCATTGATCGAGTTTTCCTACAATAATAGTTACCATTGTAGTATTAAGATGGCCTCATTTAAGGCTCTTATGGGTGGAGATGTAGATAACTAGTCGGCTGATTTGAAGTGGGTGAGGTCGCATTAATTCGGCTATATATGGTATTTAAAGCTATGGAGAAAGTTCAGTTGATCCGAGAAAGAGTGAAAAAAGCTCAGAGTTCTCAAAAATCTTATGTAGACGTAAGAAGGAGAGATCTTGAGTTTGAAGTAGATAATCTTATGTATTTGAAGATTTCACCCATGAAGATGGTGAAGATATTTGGAAAAAAGGTAATCTTAGTACCCGATGTATGGGTCCCTACGTGATTTTGTATCGTGTGGGGAAATTACCATATTAGCACGAACTACCTACAAACTTGTCATCATTTCACCCAGTGTTTCATGTATGTTTATTGAAGAAGTGTATAGACGATTCGTTGTTGTAGTCCCTCTAGAAAGCACAGATATTCAAAATAGCCTTTTATGTGAAGAAATTTCTATAGAGATTCCTGATCAACAGATATAGGGACTACAGAACAAAGAAGATCCCTTGGTCAAAGTTTTATGGAAAAATCAGTCCATTGAGAGTGCTACTTGGGAAGCAGAAGCAGACATTCTTACAAAGTATCCTCACTTATCTCCACAAAATTAGATTCATCCTGAGGTAATAGTCTTCCTTAATTCATTTCTTTTCCAATCTCAGTTTCAGCCATATAGTTATCTTCATGTAAATTCATGCATTCGTAGATTATTCCAGTCACTCGGTATGAGTTATATTCAGTCATATAGTTTTGTTTTTGTTGTGCATGCTAGCATATAGCCTTTGTTCCTCGGTATCTTTAGTTTAACTAGTCTCATTTGAGGATGAATGTTCTCAAGGGGGAGATATTGTGATACCCCATACTTATTCTAGCTCGGTTTAGTTCCTACTATGTTAAGGGTTAACTTTAAAAATAAATAACTCTTGATACATGTAGAATTTTCCAGCTCTAGACCCACCAAAGTGTAGATAATTGAATTAACTTTCCAACAATACTAGTTTTTCTTTAATCCAATACTCGGTTGAGAAGTTTGGCATTTTTAGGGAAAATTAATAGACCACCACGATAGCAATGCATCACGATGAGGTGCATAATTGAAATTGTCTGATTTCCAGTGAGGTACCATAATTAGCTCGCATTGCAGTAAAGCTAAAATTCCAGTTTGTCCATTTCTAGTAGCTCACTGCAATTTTCTGGTATTGCGCCAGAAATCTCAATGGGATAGACTTTGCATCGCGAAAGAGGCCAAAATGGCACTCATCCTTTTCAAGTAAGCCATCGCAATAATCACTACATCACGGTGGGGCCTAAAATTTGAATTCTTGTTCTAAGTTATTTTTCCTAAGGGCAACCTAGTTATTTCCGAAGCCCCCAAATCGTGAAAAACACTAGATTAAACCCATTCTAAGCATTGTACCTCACTTTTATCTAAATTACTCTCCAAGAAAACCCTAGAACTTAAATCTTAAACCTCATGAAATCCAAATTCCACCATTCTTTTTTCGAGATAACCCAAAATTCAAGATTGCCAATTTAAGATATTCAAGAAATTATTTTCAAAAGCATAAATAGGAATTCATGTTCAAGCTTCTTTATCAATTTCATCAATGAAAGTATGTGGGGCTATGAACAAGAAGATTATGCTTTTAAGCATCCCATGATTTGTTATATTTTTATTTTGAACAAATATTTGATCTTTTGATCTCATCTTATATATGGAATCCTTTTTATAGATTTAACTACTGTTTACAGTAAACAGATTTATAAGAGGTTTTTATTGTAAAGCCTTATACTAATTTTAAAAGTGGATTTCCTACAGAATGAGCATATAGATTAGAGGGAGTAGTATTTAGCACCGAGTTGGGTATGATTACATGCCCCAGAACTACGTGCCAACATATGTACAGATTATCAAATAATTTCCATTTCTATATGGATGACATTTATAGATATAATCAATTAGATTAGGTTATACTTCATTGAAACAGTATGACACCTCTCCCCAACCTGAGGCTTTTACCATAAGGGAACTAGACGTTGGAATCCATGTCAGCTCACATAGTTTATGTCGATTAGAAGAACCTCTCTACAGCCTACAAAATAGAGTAATGAAAACAGTAAAGCATTCAGAAAATAAATGTAAAGGCTCACAGCTTTATTCAAATATTACTTTACATAAGAAATTAGCAACTAGATTTCAGCTTTCAATTTATAGATATAAAAGTGTGTCCTTTTTACAATAAGACTACATAATTGAAAAGATAGAATACCAGCATAGCTTTTAGAACTACGTGTTAGAACTCACAAGATTTATACAGTATGTTTTATCACTTATTATTCATGATTTTAGCTTTCAATTATACAAGCCAATGTGAGTCATTTATACTTAGCATGCATTATTTTACAAGTTTATATGAACATTTAGATATTGTTTTACTCATGTATCCAATCCCATATACTTAGTACATATCAGAAGTACTGATCCACATATATGTCTATGTGCTACATTGTCTTATAATGTAGTTTAGGGTGCTCAGTTTCAGCAGCGTGAGTGATTTCGAGCATCACCATCTATATCCCAATAGTTGGTGAATCCTCATAGTCCGAGGACCCATTCATTCAGTTTTTATAGTTTATTACAACAGTTGATTTATTATTTTTCAATTATTTTAAGTTAGCTGGTGACTTGTCCTAGTGGCTCTCTAGTTATTAGTAGTAGAGGCTTGACAGACTGCTTGATATAATTCAAATTTCCAATATAGATTGTCGAGGCTTTTAATTTTAATATTATCAAATATTATGTTTAGATAATTTTATCATAGATCAGACCAAATTTTGCATTTTAGCTTTTATTATATATCTATATTTCTGTATTATGAGCTTCTGATTTAGTCGAAGGCTTACAGGTTTAGCTTAAGACTACTCGTAGTCTTAAGCATTGTGTGACGTCTCAGGACCCATTTTTTAGGCATTACAATTTGGGGCATATTTGGATCACGAAACCAGTGGGTTACCACAATAAGCCCATGATGCGGCATTAGTCTTGATGTCATTAGACCGCATCACGTTGAGGGAATAAATCACCATGATAAGACTACATCGTGATAAGATAGTTACATCTAGTTCTGAATTTAAATAATAGAGGGATGATTGGGTTTTTCTGCCTCAACCCAATCATTCATAACACGACTTGGGGATTAGATAGGCATAATGTTGCCCTTTTTCTACAATTTTCATCCGAAGAAATCCACTCCCTTTTCCTCAAGAACAAAAATTCAATTCCTTCTCCCTAAGAAATCATGAATTCAAATTCCCTAAGATTAATAACCTTTAAGAATGCATCAAGAATAGCATTTTTCCTTTCAAGTTAAAAGCTTAAGGTATGTGGGGTATTGATCCATGGGTTCCTTTCACCCATGTACCTCAAAAACCATCTTTTCCATTGTAGAACAGATTTTTCTATCATTACTGTCTTTTGAATTGCTTAATATGGTCTGAATTCATATTTTCATGGTAATTTAAATACAACTCAGTCCATGTATGATCCTATGAACGATTTAAATACCCCATGATATGAATTTTAGATTCCCATGTCTTAGCCAAGAAAACTTTACGTTATTGAGTTGTCATGTTTAAAATACCCCCATGTACAAGTCCATGCTTTACACATGTTTCATGAAATGCTCATGTTGTGAGTTGAACAATGATTCAATATTATAGTTTAAGTTTAAATATCAGGTTTTAATGATCACACAGTGTTGGAAGGTTATGAATACCCGATACCTACATGTTTTACATAATTTTTTGATTTTCAAGTACGATTCAGTTACATCATGAATATCCTTACTTATTCAGTTATTATGATTAGGATTAGCTCTAGTAGAAATAATAGTCAGTTAAACTTAATTCAGTTTAGTAATAGTGTCAGTTTAGTAGGGAGTAGGATTTAGCACCCAGTGACCCTAGGGATGGGGGCTCACCTGCCAATTAGGACTCGGTCCTTAGTATAAGCTCCTAAGTTCCATAACTACTTAGCCAACATAGGATTATGAGGTGTTTCCCCCCACTTTAGGACTAGCACTCTATTAGGGATCACTCACCTATTAGGACTATCACCATATTCATACGAGACATCAGCCTTGTGGATCCACATCGTCAGCCAGTGTTAGTACCCATGGCACGGTACTGACACCCTTTCATCTAAGGTCATAGGTTAGACTCCAATTAGCTTAGATTGTGGTATGTCTATTATATGATACCTCTCATAGTCTTAGTACAGTATTTAGTGTATATTCTTTATTGGTTTGCTTGACCAAAGCATACGGATTGAAAGTGTAACACCCCGTATTCAAGTACATAAATTGGCGTATTCAAGTACTGTATTGGTCTTATTTATATAGAATTAATTTTTTTATTTTATTTATACCAGAATTTGCCCGTCGATGGTTCCATGCGAAGGTTATTGAATAAACTGTCCAACGATATAAAGATTTCCAAAAACGGATAGGTTTTGGATATAATCGAGCAAGTTTGAAACTATAAAACGGTGGCCGGGATATTTGGGAATAGTAAATGTGCAGGAAAATTTCCTGCACACAAACTACTGAGGCCAGCCAATTTTTTTATTCAACTTTGAACAATCATAACTCCCTTAATACAATAAACTAGGATATCTGCAACCTATGAGAAGAAATATCTTTTAGTATTCTTTCCAATGCAATTGGTTTCATCCAAATCCAATGTCTGAGTAAGGAGTTATACTCATTTTACTTCAGCCTCTCAAAACAGATTTTTAGGATCAACTTCAAACGACCATAACTCATTTTACAGAGAGAACTGGGTGGCCTACTTTATATGAAATGAAATCCCTGTGAATTATATTTCCAACGATACCAATTTCACCCAAATCCAATATCGCAACAAAGAGTTATGGTCGATCTACTTTAGCTTATCAAAACAGTCCACCAAAGGACAGATTTGACATTATTTAAGTTTTAAAGGCACTTTAGACATTCCCTATGATATTATGGATGGGAATATGTGTACATATACATGTATATGAGTTCAAAAACTCATTTTCATCACCAATCATTGAGAAAGAACAAACCCTAGCCAAATTTGACCTTTAAATTACTTTTGATTCAACCGTAGAAATTCCAAAGTAATCTGATAACAACGTTTGTCATCTCGAGAGCTTCGAAAGGCACCTATTATTTGTGAAAACAGTATTGCATAATAAAAAGGTGAATTCTAAGGTATGAATATTGTTTGCCTTGTTCTTTTCCATATGTATATGTGTGATAGAGGATTATATGTATTAGTTGTTATTGTAAGGTGATGGAAATAGGGTTATGGACTATTTTGCATGGTTTGGTTATATTGGGTTATGGAAGGTGAATATGGTAATTGAGTTATGGAAGGTGGATATGGTGATATACTATTGAATTGATGATTATTTATGTCTATGGCTCAATTTAGTTTAATGGATTGGTTAGAAGGATAAATGAATCCAAACTTGATATTGGAGGATGTTGTATGAATATGCATGGCATGTGAATGTAATTAGAGTATAACAAGGTTAAAGTGACACCCTTTATGGTGTAATTAAGGCTTACTACTCAACCACTAGTTTGGTGAATTCAAATAATCGAATTGTGACGTTTGGTTGCTAATACTAGATTGCTATATATGTTCATTGTAGATAAGTAATCTGAAAAGATGGGAAGTCCATTTGGGGTTAGTTTTGAAGGTTGATAGTCAGGTATGTAAAGCATACTCTATACCACATCTTTGGCATGAAAGTGAACAATTGTTCTATTAAGAAATTTTCCAAAGTTATTCAGTAACATGTGATCCATAATGATTTTGTATGATGTCCTACGTTACCAATGAACTTATTTTCACCCTACAAGATGTCAAGACGTTCCAATACTTACTTGTTTTCCAAATCATACATGTTTATTGCACTAATGAATGTCAGAAGGTATCCGGTTACTCAAACAAGATCCATGTGCTATTAATGAATCCAAAATGTTTCATTGATATACCAATAAGTTCCTACTTCATTGTTATGGCATTGATGACTCCAAAACACTTTATTAATGTGTCAATGAGTTCTTACTTCATTGTTATTGCATTGACGGTCTATTTATATGTCTCTTATTGATGTTTCATTGTTTCAAAGTATCAAAAATGCAGTGAAGACAGAAATAACAATCTCAAAGATTAATTGAACTAAGTGATGGAAGTTCTCTCTTATCGGGTTGTATCCCAGGGGCATAAGACTATCATGGTTCGGTCCCTATTTATGTGTTTATGGGTGGTATCCCAGGGGCATAAGCCTATCATGGGTCGATCCCAGATGATATGTACTGGAGGAAGCTTAATGGTCATAGTACAGTACAGTAATGGTTACAATGATGATAAGAACGAAGGTAAAGTGATTGAATAAATGCAATATACAGGTTGTCACAAGTTCTAGTAAGTGTGGTCCACTCTTATTACGATTTATTCACTTGTTGCTGATTTTTACTGAGCTCCTATATCATATGTGATTATCTATAGCTTTACATACTCAGTACATATTTCGCACTGACGTCCCCCATGGGGGACCTGCATTTCATGCTGCAGGCATAGGTACCTCAGCTCATACTCCGCACAAGTAGAAGCCAGGATATCCAGCTGCTTTTGGTGAGCTCCAATTTGCTTCGGGGCTTTCCTTGTCATATCCAGTCACTTTTGGTATTGTATAGAAGTTAGTTATATGGCGGGGTGTGTCCCGACCTTAGTTAAACTCTATGTATTGTCTAGAGGCTTAGTATACCTAATGTACAGTCTAGGTGGTGTTTTGTTAATAGACGTGATGGCTCCAACGGCCAAGTATTTTATATACATATATATGTGTGCTCGAGCTTATACAGGCGATTATTTCCTTTATATGCAACATGATGCTGTCCGAATTTTGGGTTGTCATAGAGGTATGCATGGGAAGTGTAAGGTTATGAGCTGGTTCTCCCGGGCCACCACAGTTATGGGTGCCAGTCCACCCCAATAGGATTTGACACGTGACAAAAGTAGTATCAAAGAAGTTCGTCCTAGTGAGTCTACAAAGTTGTGTCTATGTAGAGTCTTGTTTATCGGTGTGTCTGACACCGCATCTATAAACAATAGGCTATGGACATTTAGGAATTGTTTCTTTTCTTCATGTCTTAGATCGTGCGATAGAGCCAATATTGTATATGAAGTCATAATTGACCACTAAATTCATTTATTTCTCTTATTATAGTAATGATGCCGATTACCAGAAGCAAGAATACTGGTAAGCAAGTAGATATGGCTGCCAGAGAGGGGACTACTAAGTCACCCACTATACTAGCTAATCAAATTGAGGCTCCAACTGAGCATGCATCAGAAACTTCCTCCAGTCTGGAAGAAATAAGGGTGAGGAGAACTATATCCGCAGATACTACCTATTAATGTTGTTGATCAAGATCTTAGAAATGCAGTGCAAATTTTTAGTCGTATAGTTTCTTGGCAAGCCATTCCTACCACGGGTCCTAGTGGTACAGATAGGGCAGCTACCATTCGAACACAGGATTTTCATAAGATGGATCCTCCCACTTTTACTGGATCAGATCTTAAAGAGGACCCACAGGACTTTATTGATCAAATTCAAAGGGCCTTAGAAGTTATGCATGTAACGGGTAGAGAGACAGTGGAGTTAGCAGTGTATAGATTTAAAGCGGAGGCTATATATTGGTATGAGGAATGGAAATGATCTAGGGGTATTGATGCACCCCCAACTACTTGGAAAGAGTTCAAAGAGGCATTTCTTGATCATTATACTTTATTTGAGATTCGTCAGGCCCTTGCAGATCAGTTTTAAATCTTCGTAAGGGGAATATGAGCGTGAAGGAGTGCAGTCTCCAACTTAATTCCTTGTCGAGATATGCTCTTAATGTTTGTAGCTACTATGGATGACAGAGTTCATCAATATGTGGATTGGCTAGATCCATATCTAGTTAGATATTGTACTATTGCCACTTTGAACAAAGATATGGACATGGCGAGGATCCAACCTTTTGCACAGAAAATGGAAGATCAAAGACAGAGGAGAAGAACACAGGAATTGGAAAGAGGATATTCCAAAAGGGACAGATCTACAGGGCAGTTCATGGCATCCCAAGGAGGGTTCAGACCACAGTTTTCTGCTAGACCACCTAGGCCATTATCTTCTTATTCTGCAGCTAGTGCCTCACCACATTTCCAAGGGTCCAGAGGAAATCAATTTGGGCACAAAAGTGAGAGCCAGAGTTTGCGGACAGTGGGGTACCAAGGGCAAGGGAATATTCTAATCGAGACCTCCTCGAGAGCCATGCAATAAATGTGGAAGGTATATTTTAGACGCATGTCGGCTGGGGACCAATGTTTGCTTTTGGTGCGGCATGTCGGGGCATATGATGAGAGAACTCCCATGAAGGGGCATAGGGGTATGGAATGACCTACGGGGTCATTTGTTAGATCATCATCATCGATACCTTATTCAGGAAGGGGTGCACAACCAATGGGTCATGTTAGAGGTGATAGAGGAGCCACGAGTTCTAGCGGGACTCAAAATCATACGTATGCTCTAGCGGATCGACAGAATTTAGAGGCTTCACCAGATGTGGTTACGGATACGTTGTCTATCTTTTCATTCGATTTATATGCCTTAATTGATCCCGGTTCTACATTATCTTATGTTACTCCATTGGTTGCTGGAAAGTTCAAAAGAATACCCGAACTGTTAGTTAATCTATTTGAAGTGTCCACACCGGTTGGGGAATCTATTATAGCTAGCAGGGTTTACCAAAACTGCATAGTAACTATTTGTGGTCGTGATACGATGGTTGATCTTATGGAGTTAGAAATGGTAGATTTTGATGTTATAATGGGTATGGACTGGTTGGCGTCTTATTATGCCACAATTTATTGCTGCACGAAAAAGGTATATTTCCATTTTCTAAATGAATCAGTCCTTGAATGGAAAGGTGAAATTAGCGCGCCAAAAGGTAGATTTATTTCTTATTTTAAGTCAAGAAGAATGATTTCCAAGGGATACATATATCATTTAGTTAGAGTAAGGGATACAAAAGCGAAGCCACCAACTCTTCACGCTGTTCCGGTGGTAAATGAATTTTCTGATGTATTTTCTGAAGATCTTCCAGGTTTGCCTCTTGAATGAGAAGTAGAGTTTCGTATTGATGTAATACCAGGCACCCAAACAATCTCTATTTATCCGTATAGAATGGCCCTAGCAGAATTACGAGAATTAAATGAGAAATTAAAAGATTTGCTAGAGAAGGGATTCATAAGGCCTAGTATGTCCCCCTGGGGAGCACCAGTATTATTTCTGCTCAAAAAGGATGGCTCACTAAGGATGTGTATTGATTATTGGCAATTGAATAAGGTGACTATTAAGAATAAATATCCTCTCCCAAGAATTGATGATTTATTTGATCAGTTATAGGGCGCCAAGTGTTTTTCTAAGATTGATTTGAGATCAGGTTACCACCAAGTAAGGGCCAAAGAGAAGGATATACCCAAGACAACTTTCCAAACACGGTATGGTCATTATCAGTTTCTAGTTATATTATTTGGGCTAACAAATGCACCCGCAGCTTTTATGGATTTGATGAATAGGGTGTTTAAGCCATTCCTGGATGTATTTGTGATAGTTTTTATAGATAATATTCTAGTTTATTCTAGATCAGAAGAGGACCATGCCAATCATTTACGACAGGCATTGTAGATTCTTCGTGATTGTAAGCTTCATACAAAGTTCTCTAAATTTGAGTTTTGGTTAATGTCGGTGGAATTTTTAGGGCATATTGTATCTAGTGAAGGGATAAAGGTTGATGCTCAAAAGATAGAAGCTTAAAGAACTGGCCAAGGCCCACAGTGCCTATGGAGATTCGTAGTTTTCTCGGGTTGGTCGGTTATTATAGAAGGTTTGTTAAAGGATTTTCCTCCATTTCAACACCCTTAACCAAGTTAACCCATAAAGCTTCCAAATTCCAATGGAATGATGCCTATTAGAAGAGTTTTCAATATTTAAAGAACAAGTTGATTTCTACACCCGTGTTTGTACTTCCAGAAGGCACCGAAGGGGATACAGTGTATTGTGATGCTTCCAGAATTACTTTAGGATGTGTATTGATGCAGCATGGTAAGGTAATAGCTTATGCTTCTACACAATTGCGGCCATATGAGAAAAATTATCCTATACCCGATCTTGAGCTGGCAGTAGTTATTTTTGCTTAAACGATATGGCGCCACTACTTATATGGGATTCATGTTGATATATATATTGACCATAAGATCTTGCAATATATTTTTAATCAGAAGGATCTAAATTTAAGGCAGCGGATATGGCTTGAACTATTAAAGGACTATGATGTTGATATCTTGTACCATCCAGGGAAAGCAAATGTGGTAGCTGATGCGTTAAGTCATAAGTCTATGATGGAGCCTATAGAAAGGCAAGGGATGAATAAAGATCTTCACCAGTTAGCTAGTTTGGGAGTTTGCCCTCTTGAAACTCTGAATAAAGAGCTTATCGTACATAATGCTGCTAAATCTTCATTAGTAGCTGAAGTGAAAGAGAAGCAATATGCAGATCCTATTTTATTACAGCTTAAGAGAACGTTCAGAGTGGTGCAACCAAGGCATTTGAGCTTATGCAAGAAGGAGTACTTCAGTGCCAAAACCGATTGTGTGTGCCGGATATAGACGGGCTAAGAAAGAAGATTATGACAGAGGCACATTTTTCAAGGTATTCCATTCATCCAGGATCAACCAAAATGTATCAAGATTTGAAAGATATGTATTGGTGGAATTACATGAAGAAGAGCATTGCAGAATTTGTAGCTAAATGTCCAAATTGTCAAAGAGTTAAAGTTGAGCACCAAAAACCCGGAGGTTATGTACAATGCATTAATCTTCCAAGCTGGAAGTGGGACATGATCAACATGGATTTCGTTATTAGTTTTCCTCGTACATCCTGGAAGTTTGATTCTATATGGGTGATTGTTGATAGGCTTACCAAATCCGCACATTTCCTACCAGTTAGGACCACTTACACAGTTGAAGAGTATGCTAAGTTGTACATTAAAGAGAATTTCAATTATATGGAGTGTCAATCTCTATTATATCAGATCGGGGAACCCAATTTACCGCAAACTTTTGGAAGTCTTTTCAGAGGTGTTTGGGAACACAAATGAAGTTGAGTACAACTTTTCACCCTAAAACAGATGGACAAGCAGAACGTACTATCCAAACACTTGAAGATATGCTACGAGCTTGTGTAATAGATTTTAAGGGCAACTGGGATGATCATTTACCTCTTATTATATTTGCCTACAATAATAGCTATCATTCAAGTATCAAAATGGCACCATATGAAGCTTTCTATGGAAGGAAGTGTAGATCACCAATAGGATGGTTTGAAGTGGGTGAAACTCTTTTGTTCGGACCCGATCTTCTTTATCAAGCCATAGAGAAGGTTAAATTAATTCAGCAACAACTGAAAATAGCCCAAAGTCGACACAAGTGAAGGAGAGGGCTGGAGTTTTCTATAAGTGATTGGTTATTTTTGAAGGTATCACCAATAAAAGGGGTAATGAGATTTGGAAAGAAAGGGAAGTTTTGTCCACGTTATATAGGCCCATACAAGATCACTCGAAGGTTTGTACAAGTTGCATATGAATTATAGCTACCCCAAGAGTTCTCATCAGTACATCCGGTATTTCATGTGTCAATGCTTCGAAAGTGCATCGGAGATCCATCACATATCACTTCTACTGAGGACGTGCAAGTTGTGGAACATCTTACCTATGAGGAAGTGCCTATTGCTCTTCTAGATCGCCAATTTAAGAAGATGAGAAATAAAGAGATAGCATCGGTGAAAGTACGTTGGAGAAATCATCAAAGGGAAGAGATTACATGGGAATCTGAGGAATCAATGAAATCTAACTACCCTCATTTGTTCAAAGATGAAGAGGAAGTTCAAGAAACGGATTTAGAACATTAACAAGTAAGTTTTTTTATATATATGCATAGTATTTATGTGAGGATATGAATGTTAATGGTGGACTTGAACATGTTTCGGTTGAATAACTATGCTAATATTCGAGGACAAATGTCCTAAAGGAGGGAAAGATGTAACACCCCAAATTCAAGTACATATATTGGCGTATTCAAGTACTGTATTGTTCTTATTTATATAGAATTAATTTTTTTTATTTTATTTATACCAGAATTTTCCCGTCAATGGTTTCATGCGAAGGTTATTGAATAAGCTTTCCAACGATATAAAGATTTCCAAAAACGGATAGGTTTCGGATATAATAGAGCACATTCAAAACTATAAAACGGTGTACGGGATATTTGGAATAGTAAATGTGCAGGAAAATTTCCTGCACACAAACTACTGAGGCCAGCCAATTTTTTTGGGTCAACTTTAAATGATCATAACTCCCTTAGTATAATGAACTAGGAGAGATGCGACCTATGAAAGAAATATATTTGAGTCTTCTTTCCAATTAGATTGGTTTCATCCAAATCCAACGTCTGAGTAAGGAGTTATACTCGTTTTACTTCAGCCTCTCAAAACAGATTTTTAGGGTCAACTTCAAACGAACATAACTCCTTGTACAGGATAAACTGGGGGGCCTAAATTATATCAAATGAAATCCCTTTGAATTATATTTCTAACGATACTAATTTCACCTAAATCCGATATCGGATAAAAGAGTTATGGTCGATCTACTTTAGCTTATCAAAACAGTCCACCAAAGGACAGATTTGACATTGTTTAAATTTTAAAGGCACTTTGGACATTCCCTATGATATTATGGATGGGAATATGTGTATATATACATGTACATGAGTTCAAAAACTCATTTTCATCACCAATCATTGAGAAAGAACAAACCCTAGCCAAATTTGACCTTTAAATTACTTTTGATTCAACCGTAGAAATTCCAAAGTAATCCGATAACTGTGTTTGTCATCTCGAGAGCTTCGAACGGCACCTATTATTTGTGCAAACAGGATTGCATAATCAAGAGGTGAATTCTAAGGTATGAATATTGTTTGCCTTGTTCTTTTCCATATGTATATGTGTGATAGAGGATTATATGTATTGGTTGTTATTGAAAGGAAATGGAAATAGGGTTATGGACTATTTTGTATAGTTTGGTTGTATTGAATTGTGGAAGGTGGATATGGTAATTGAGTTATGGAAGGTGGATATGGTGATATACTATTGAATTGATGATTATTTAAGTCTATGGCTCAATTTGGTTTAATGGATTGGTTGGAAGGATAAATGAATCTAAACTTGATATTGGAGGATGTTGTATGAATATGCATGGCCTGTGAATGTAATTGGAGTATAACAAGGTTAAAGTGACACCCTTTATGGTGTAATTAAGGCTTACTACTCAACCATTAGTTTGGTGAATTCAAATAATTGAATTGTGACGTTTGGTTGCTAATACTAGTTTGCTATATATGTTCATTGTAGATAAGTAATCCGAAAAGACGGGAAGTCCATTTGGGACTAGTATTGAAGGTTGATAGTTAGGTATGTAAAGGATACTCTATACCATATCTTTGGCATGAAAGTGAACAATTTTTCTATTAAGAAAGTTTCCAAAGTTATTCAGTAACATGTGATCCATAATGATTTTGTATGATGTCCCACGTTACGAATGAACTTGTTTCCACCCTACAAGGTGTCAAGACATTCCAATACTAACTTGTTTTCCAAATCTTACATGTTTATTGCACTAATGAATGTCAGCAGGTATCCGGTTACTCAAACAACATCCATGTGCTATTAATGACTCCAAAACGTTTCATTAATATACCAATAAGTTCCTACTTCATTTTTATGGCATTAATGACTCCAAAACACTTTATTGATGTGCCAATAAGTTCTTACTTCATTTTTATTACATTTATGGTCTATTTATATGTCTCTTATTGATGTATCATTGTTTCAAAGTATCAAAAATGCAGTAGCGACCGAAATAACAATCTCAAAGATTAATTGAACTAAGTGATGGAAGTTCTCTCTTATCGGGTGGTATCCTAGGGGCATAAGCCTATCATGGGTCGATCCCTATTTATGTGTTTATGGTTGGTATCCCAGGGGCATAAGCCTATCATGGGTCGATCCCTATTTATGTTTTTATGGGTGGTATCCCAGGGGCATAAGCCTATCATAGGTCGATCCTAGTTAATATGTATTGGAGGCAGCCTAATGGTCATAGTACAGTACAGTAATGGTTACAAAGATGATAAGAACGAAGGTAAAGTGATTGAATAAATGCAATGTACAGGTTGTCACAAGTTCTAGTAAGTGTGTTCCACTCCTATTACGATTTATTCACTTATTTCTGATTTCTATTGAGCTCCTATATCATATGTTATTATCTATAGCTTTACATACTCAGTACATATTTCGTACTGACATCCCCCACGGGGGACCTGCATTTCATGCTGCAGTCATAGGTACCTCAGCTCATACACCGCACAAGTAGGAGCCAGGATTTCCAGCTGATTTTGGTGAGCTCCAGTTTGCTTTGGGGCTTTCCGTGTCATATCCAGTCACTTTTGGTATTGTATAGAATTTAGTTATATAACGGGGTGTGTCCCGACCTTAGATAAACTCTGTGTATTGTCTAGAGGCTTTGTAGACCTAATGTACAGTCAAGGTGGTGTTTTGTTAATAGACGTGATGGCTCCAACGGCCAAGTATTTTATATACATATATATGTGAGCTCGTGCTGATACAGGTGATTATTTCCTTTTATATACGACATGATGCTGTCCGACTTTTGGGTTTTCATAGAGGTATGCATAGGAAGTATAAGGTTATGAGTTGTTTCTCCTGGGCCTCCTCGGTTACGGGTGCTAGTCCTCCCCAATAGGATTTGAGGCGTGACAAAAGTGGTATCTGTTATAAGATTCTAGTCTTTCAGTTTATAGATTATTTTAGAAATATGCATATTCTTGGTCTTATATCCTCAGTTATTAGAGTTTTCATGCATTCATGCTCAGTTATTTCAGGTTGTTCAGTTAGTCCTTATCTCGTGAACACAGTACCCCATGCATTTTAGCTAGACCTTATCTCATATACTAGTACATTCAAAGTACTGATCGCATACTCTTCTTTGAGTTATATTGACTTATAACATAGGTTTGGACACTCAATTTCCCGACCACTCCTGGACAGCTCAACGTACCCAGCATCAGTAATGATGAGTCCTCATCCATCGAGGACATCATTGCTTATTCCAGTTATTTTAGTATCTCTTTATATTTAGTTAGTTGGAGTTAGTTAGGGCTTGTACCATTAACTTCTCAGTTAGTTAGAGGCTTTTAAAGTAATCAAACAATAAGATAGTTAGTTTGACAACTTTTTAGCTTATCAGTCTTTTTAGAATTATCAGTTATTTTAAATTGTCTGTTAGATTATAGTTTTTGATCAGATGTTTTAGACTTACGTTTGAACCACATTTTTAGTATTTAGATTTGTATTACATTCAACAGTTTATCTTTCACACACATATACTATTGTTATTTAATTCAGTGTTTACAATAGGTACCAGCTCATGGGTTCGCTTGTGCTCACTTGTGACCGGAAGCATCATTGTCTCGACTAGGGGGTAGTCTAAGGTCATGAAAAAAATTGGTATCAGAGCCTAATGTTCTACAGTGTCCTTGGGTATTTGAAAGTAGTGTTGTGTAGTGTCTTATGCATGGGTGTAAATTGTGTCACACTTGTGGACAAGAGGCTAGGAGACGTTTTAGGAGAAGTTTCCCTTCTTTCAATGTTCATGTCATGTGAATGAGCATGAGCTCTATTTAAATTCTCTTTTTGATTAACCTTCATTCTATTTATAGACCATACCTTCCAGAAGAAATAATAGAATAAGGAATGGGAACCAGGTCACACCTTCACCCGTTTAGGAAAATACCCTGAATGAGCATGTATCTCACGCTGAATTTAGAGATACTTTTACCACCTTATCCCATTACGTAGATGCTCAGAACATCTAAATAGTTGTTTCCCCAGCCAATCTAGTGGAAAATACCGTTGTAGATATGATTCTAGATTTCACTTGGATAAATCCCCTTTTATGTTTAGGATCCAAGTCTAAAGAGGATTCGTAGGAGTTTCTTGATATGGTTTAGAAGGTGACAGATATTATGGTCATCACTTAGGGTAAGAGTGCATAGTTTGCTACATACCAGTTGGAGGATGTAACTCATACCTGGTTTAAGAAATGGAAGAAGGATCATGGTGTTGATGAAGGGCCTGTTGAGTGGGATGATTTTGCCACATATTCTTTATATAGGATCTTACATTAGAGTAAAGAGAGGCTAAGATTCAGTAGTTTATTAATTTGAAGCATGGCAGCATGAGTGTGAATAAGTAGTCTCTTAAGTTTACTCATTTGGCCTGGTATACTCCTACAATAGTTGCAGACAATAGTTCTATAATGAGTAAGTTCATGTCTGGTATAGATGATAAGGTGGTTAAGGAGTGTAGGAATTCCATATTTATTATGGAGATATACTTGGGAAGATGAAGTAGATATGCATATCGAGTAACCTCATCTTTTCTCTGCAAATTCAGATCCAGCTTGAGGTAATAATTTTCCTTAGATTGAATCTTTCCCATTCTCAGTTCTAGATATATAATCATTCTAATGTTATTGCATGCATTCACAAACTCAGTTCAATTCATGCACCATGTTTTAGACTTAGTTATGTAATCATGTTCCAAATCATGCATGTTTAGTATGTGATCTTAGTTTCCTTAGTTCAGTACTATCAGTCTAATCAGTCTTATTAGAGGACGAATATTTCCAAGGGGAAGATAGTGTAATACCCCACACTATTCTTAGTTTGATTCAACTCTTAGTTTCATACATAAGGGGTTTAAGGCCTAAAAATTTCTCTAAGTGTTGGGGACTTAGTAATTTTCAAGACCCCTAAACTTTGAGGGTTTTCTGTTTTGTCTTCCAGACAATGAGACGTTGATTTTTTATTAATTCATGTTCAAGGATGTGAGAAGTATGTCTCGGAGGAGTTTCATATTTTTTCAGACAAGGTTTGGGGCATATTTAGATCACAAAACCAATGGGTTACTTTGATAAGCCTACGATGTGGCATTAGTCCCGATGTCATACAAACCTCATCGTGATGGGGGTATGAATGACCATAATAAGACTACATCTCAGTAAGCTTGTTACGTTCAGTTCTGAATTTAAATAACGTATGGAAAATTGGGCTTTTCCCCCTTAATCCAATCATTCATAACATGACTCGAGCATCAGTTAGTCTATAATTTTTCCCTTCTACTCCAATTTTCCTCCAAAGAAAGTTATTTCGTTTTACCCAAGAACACAAATTCAATTCATTTTTCCTAAAAAAAAAATAAAGAATTAGAGTTCCCCAAGTTCAAGAACCTTCAAGAAGGCATCTAGAATAGCATTTTTCCTTTCAAGTTAAAAGCATAAGGTATGTGGGGTGTTCATCAATGAGTCCCTTTCACCCACGTAGCACAAAAACCCTTTTTTCAATTAAAAGACAAATTTTTCAATTATTATTGAATTTTATATTGCTTAAGACGGCTTTAATTCATGTTTTCATGGTTATTTAAATGCAACTCAGTTCATGTATGATCCCATGCAAGATTTAAATTCCTCACGCTATGAATTTCAGTTTATCGTGTCTTAACCTAGTGAACTTCATGTTGTTGAATTCTCATGTTTAAAATACCCCTTTGTACAAGTCCATGCTTTCCACATATTTCATGAAATGCTCATGTTTTAAGTTGCACCATGATTCAATATTACAGTTTAAGTTTAGATGTCATGTTTCAATGATCACTCAGTGTTGGTGGAATATGAATGCCCAATACCTGCATTTTTTACATGATTTTCAGATTTTCAAGTATGATTCAGTTAAACCACATATATCCTTACTTATTCAGTTAATATGATTAAGATGAGCACTAATAGAAAGAATATTTAGCTAAACTTAATTTAGTTCAGTACCAATGTTAGTTTAGTTGGGGGTAGGATTTAGCACCGAGCCAACCTAGGAATGGGAGCTAAACTGCCAGTTCCGACTCATTCCTTAGTATAAGTTACTAAGTTACAGAACTACACAGCCAGCATAGAATTATGATATGTCAAACCCCATCCCCCCCAAGTTTAGAAATAACACTCTATTAGGAGTCACCCACCTGTTAGTAATAACTCCCTAGTCCTACGGGATATCAGCATTGAGGATCCACATCATCAGCCTTTGTTAATACCCATGGCATGTAACTGATACCCTTTCAACTGGGGTCACAGGTTGGACCCCAATTAGCTCAGATTTTGACATGTCGGTTATATGATATCTCCCACAGTCTTAGGACAGTATTTAGTCTATATTCCGCTCAGGTTTGCTTAACCAAAGCATTTAATTTTCTAGTTATTCAATTATATAGATTTTAGTCTTTCTGTTTACAGATTATTTTAGAAATATGTATATCATTGGTCTTGCATTCTCGGATATTACTGATTTCATAAATTTATTCTCAGTTATTTCATATTGTTCAGTTAGTCCTTTTCTCTTGTGCACAGTACCCCATGCATTTTAGCCAAACCTTATCTCATATACGAGTAATTCAAAGTATTGACCGCATACTCTTCTTTGAGCTATGCTGTCTTATAACATAGGTTCGGACACTCAGCTTTCTGAGCGCTCCTAGTAGCTCAACGTACCCAGAAGCAGTAGTGTTACTTTCTCATCTATCGAGGACCCAATTTCTTATTCCAGTTATTTTAATAGTTCATTATATTTAGTTACTCGGAGTTAGTTGGGGGCTTATCCCATCAACTCCTCTGTCAGTTAGAGGCTTTTTGGGAAATTAGATAATTAGATAGTCAGTTAGAAAACTTTTCAGCTTATCAGTCTTTTTAGAATTATCAGTTGTTTTAAATTGACAGTTAGATTTTAGTATTTCATGAGATGTTTAAGACTTGTGGTTGAACCATATTTTTAGTATTTAGATTATCATTACATTCATCATTTTATCTTACGTACGGGTGTTTTATCGCTATTTTATTCAGTGCTTACAACAGATACCAGCTCATAGGTTTGTTTGTGGTCACTTGCGACTGTAAGCACCGTTGTCTCGACTAGGGTTATTCTCGGGTCATGACAGAGTCAAAGATATTAAGTTTATGACCCCAACTATCTATTCAGTTTGCGTAGATAATAAATATCCTTAAGTCTTTCCAGATGATCTACTCAAGATGCCTACTAAAGGAGAAATCAAATTTAGGATTTAAATCCTTCCAGATACTTAGCCTGTCTCTATTCCTCCCTACTGGATAACTCAGTCATTGCTGAAGGAGTTGAAGGAGCAGCTTAAATATCTCTTAGATAAAGGGTTCATAAGGCCTAGTGTTTCTCTGTGGAGTGATCTAATTCTATTCATACACAAGAAGGATGGTACCCTCAAAATGTGCATATATTATAGACAAATAAACATTTTCACTATTAAGAACAAGCACTCCATCACTAAAATTGATGACTTATTTGACCAGTTTCAAGGTACTCGTTGGTCTTCAAAGATTGATTTTAGGCCAAAATTTCACATATTGAAGGTTAGAGAATGTGAATTTTGAAGACCTCTTTCAAAATATGGTATGGTCACTTTGAGTGTGTGGTTATGTCATTTATACTAACAAATTCTTTTTCTTCCTTATGGACTTAATGAATAGGAATTTCAAGCAGTATTTATACAATACACAGTAATATTCTAGACAAGCTTCAAGCTAGTCATTACATGTTTAGAAGTCCCAAAGCCATTATTTCACACTAAGTATAAGTGACATGACCATTTAAACACCACAGGATTTCAAACATTTTATTTTTGGCTTCTCGAGTTCAAAATGTTGATTTATGATTTGAAATATGTTTAGGAATGTTAAAAGGGTCATCCAAAAGAGTTTAAAAATTTTTGGAATAGGTTCGGAGTAATTTTGGACCACGGAAGCAGTAAGCCTCCATGATTTTAGTGTGTCACAGAGGTTATCCTCCAAGATACACATGTGTCATAGAGGCTAGACTCTACGATAGCCATCGTGTGACACTGCAGTGTAAATACAACATCCTTCATTAAAAGTGTAAGGGGCATTTTGGTCTTTATTCTCTCCCCAACACACCCAAATCATGACTTGAAACAGAAGAGGGGAATTATTTTCCCCATTCATCATTAGCTAACGATGTTCATCCTCCTCTCATTCTCGATAACACTAAAATCAAAATTTTCTTCCATGAATTCACCCATTGATAACGCCCAAACTACCGCTCTCGTAAGAAAGTGTAAGCGGTCGCTGTCAAATATAGAACCCAACTAGGTTGGATGTCGAATCCCACAGGGAATACTTGGTCACTAAGTGTTGCAATTATTAGTAGACTGTTGGTCGAAAATTCTACGGAAAAGGGAGGATTGATTTATTCATGAAATAATGATAGCAAAGTAACGAATGAGATGATGTATTTAGTAAGATTTAATCACAGAGAATAATGAGTTAGGGTTATGTCCACCTTATGAGTTCTACGTAGCTATTAACTATGAGTAATGCGGAATTTAGACATGCATAAACTTATAGAGATTCGTATTCTAATGGTAAATCCTAGTGTTTCTCAACCATCCAGGATTATTTCACTTTAACTCTCTTGAGCCTAAAGCGTATAACTAATGGTACGAACTCTCCAAGAAATTAATCCGGTTAAGGTATTAACATGTAAATAGGGGTTGGTAGCCCTATTTCCTTGTCATACTCTCTTTTCCAGACATGTAACCTTTCTCGCGAACAAGTTAATGCTATACTGGCCTATTCCCTATGTTTGCAACCATGAGAATTTAATTCAAACGAAGAGAGTAATGATATAAGTAGCATACACATCAAGAATTCACAAACTCATAGTAATAGATAGTATCTCACAAGGTTTCCATAACCCTAACAGAGAAGTTTAGCTACTCATGAGTATAACAAAAATCACCATAGACATAATCATCATACCACAACTTAAAATAATCTTAGCGATGAGGATGAAGTTTTGCGTCGATAGGAGATTGACGTTTTGCTCTTATGTCGTTCCTCAAGAAAGACGAGTTCTCTGTTGTCTAACTTACAGAATCTGTACACTGAATAATACTAAAAGTGTCAAATGAATAATGACAATGAATGCTGAAAAATTCAGCAAATAAGGTTTTTATAACATCCTTGTCCTACTAAGATACTGCTGCATCCCTAAGTATTTAAAACTACTGTTTTTGCCCCGAAAAAATTCTCCATGCGTCACATTCAGTCCATAAGCTTCCAAAAGCTGCCTTCCCTCTTATGCGAAGTTTTCCTTTGCTGCCCAAAGGTCCACAAAGTGCTGAAATCTTCATCATTAATACCTGAAAACATGCTAATCACGTTGGTCAGCTCACTTAAAGGAAAATGGACTAAAAGTGCAGGAATTATATATTTTATCCTCAAAACTTAGCCATAACATGGGTAAATTATGGTGTTTAGGCGTGTAAATACGCCTAACATCACCACCGCAGACTTAAAGCTTTGTTCGTCCTCGAACAAAATATTACGTCCATGCAAACATCTAACTAGGATATCACAGTAGCAACACAAAATGTTCAACAAGACATGCACGGCAATTATTAACAAAGAGTAGTTTTCTTGATCACTACTAGAAACAATTCAACCTCCAACATAGACTCGTGAGGATGGTTAATTCGTATCCACAAGTTAAGCCACAAAGAATCATATAACACTACCCAATACTCATCAACCATGTGTGTCTCACACAAGAAATTACCCATAATCACTTACAAGTTTTCCATTTTTCGAAACATGGGTACAAGATTCTCCTTTCTCTCACTCTCACAAAGAATTCTTATGTTGCAACTGATGACCATAGGCTTTCCCTTAGTGTAATGCTCCACTAATATCAGAATGCTAAGCTTAGGATCAAATAGGTCTTTACAGGTTGTAATGTAAGCTAAGGGACAGGTAGGACTATTTTGGCCAGAAATAGTGACTATGTTCCCTAAGCGCTTTAATACATTACATTATGCCATTCGCACTATCTTTTAACAACCCTTCTGCCTTTCTTTTCATGTAACACCCCTTTTCACCTATTTTGTTATTCAATTATAAACACAAAGATGAGCATATACAACTCTCTTATTTATTTTTATTTTTTTCTTTTCTATTATTTTATTTTATTTTATTTTATTTTTGTAAAACACCTCTATGCTACCACTCTTTTTCACAACAATTTCAAGTACCAATACACTCTGAGGCATCATTCTCACCCAATTTCCTCTTATTTTGTCACATGACTCTACAATTTAAAGCGCTTAGGAATTTGGATCAAATTATGGTCTTGAAAAAAATGGATTAGGCTACATATGAGGCTGTCAACGAAAATAGCTAAAGGCTCAGAGGGGGTTAACTAGGATAATGTACACAGGTAGGTTAAAAGAAGGTAAACAATTACGGGCTACCAAAGAAATGCCTAAATCATCTCCTAAACTCACACTCTTTATTTCTCTTTACACACACAGCAGGAAGGTTCTAGCATCAGTCACAACACAAAATATACTATAACCTCACACACACAAGGCACATGGTCAGCTTTATTGGGAGCGGTATAGAATCTTGAGCCAACAGATGAATGAATTAAACCATACTATTATCACACAGTGAGTCACACTTAGAGTTTAAATGTCTCAATAGTAATGATTTTAGCACAAATTCTTGTCATAATACCATGCCGCCTATCAGAACAATTTCATGCAAAATCTAAAATCTAAAAAAAAACTAAAATTTAACTAACTAATTACGACTAAGTAGCAAAAACAAGACTTAATGTAGGCAAAAAAGTACAACACAACATACAAATACCAACACCCCACACTTAGACGGGACACGCTGCCCTCAGTGGAAAATAAATAAGGAAAACCTGATTAATCGGACTCCTCCTCTATGTCTGGGTTCATACCCCCTGCATTGAAATCATCATCACAGTCGTCGTCATCAGAGTTGTGCTCTATGTCTGATTCTGGCATTCGGTGATCATCGTCGATTGGCACGTCATCATCAAGAGGTTCCTCAAAATGTACCCCCACTCTACATATAGCCCTCGCATGCTCATTCATCGGGAAGTCATAATCCAATTGCTAGAGCTATGCATCAGTCAGAATATGACCCCCACTTATCATGGTAAACTAAGTCATTCCATATAGATGGCGAAAGAATCTTTCATCCCGAGCATGTCTTTCTGCAGTGGTAAGGTTGACGTCATGCCTAGTTTCAGGATCTTTCACCTTCGTGAGGTCAACCTTCTTCGGGTTATGTGGAAGCTTATGATCTGCAGGTTCCTCTTCAATGTGTTCCTTCCTTAATATCGCAGTCAACAAATTACCAAAGCTGAAATGGGACCTTTTATGCAGCCTAGCCTTACGCATTGAAGATCCAATAATCGCACAAATGTTGATGAGGATGTTCGTCATCAAAGCGTACACCAAGCATACTCTATCACATGTGATCTCTGAGTACTGTGTCCCAGGAATCAGGCAAGAGTTGACTATCCACAACTATATCCTAGCTTCTCTGTTCAAGGAAGCATATGGGAAGGTATTGTGCCGACCGGTGTCCTTGTGACGAATCCAACGTGCCATTGATCTTGTTCCGCACAGTGTGTGTCTGATTGCCCTGTAGGGAGGTTTGTGATAAAGCTCCTTGAGCGGTGATGGATCTACAGATGGAAGACCCAGAAAAGAGTTGAAAAACTCCGCATTCAGTTGTAGGACTTGTCCCCTAATCTTTACTTCACTTCCGGTAGTCTTTGGGGACCAATTGGCATAGAACTCGCGCGTTAGATCGAGATTGCATTCCCCCATATCTCGGAAAATTAAATCAAGATTTAGCACCATGATTTTAGCCAACATGTGGGGCTCTCTCTTTGCTAGGCTCTCCTTCTGTATCAAATCCATGTGAACATATTTTTTCACTTTGTTGTTCTTGTACCACTTCTTTCCTTCCTCCTCTAGGACCCACTTTATCCCGAAAGTTCGTTGAGGTATTTGCAGTGAGGAGGATTCAGCTTTATCTTTTCTTCCCCTTTTTTGACCTTTCTGCGAGGTGGACACTTTTTCTTTTCCTTATCGTCCTTTTGGTGCCATTCTACCTGAGATTAAAATAGAGTCATGTTAGATTCATCTCGGAAGATTCAATCGACAAAAAAATAGTAGTGGCACCACCCCACACTTAATTTGTTGGCACAAACTAATTATGTGAATGATGTCGATTACTCAGACTTCATCGACATACATTTAGGCGATATGTTCCAACAACATGTTCAGCACAGTCATACGTTCATGTCATCTTAACTATCCTTTCCAATTCTATTTCATGTAATGTTGTCAATACTTTCATTTTTGAATGAATGCACTTCTTGAACAAGAGTACCACATAAGAATCGTAGCACAAATAGAAACAAGTTATTGCATAGGCATAATCACACTATCGTATGCTTGTGTTCAATCATAATCGGTATCTTGATGAACAAGTCATTCAAACATTCAAGCTTTCAACTTACAAGATTATGTATTAAATTCACAATTTTGACTTCATAAAACTATGACAGTGCATAACCATCAAATACAAGTCGGAACAAAGTCAAGAACACCCACTCGTATTCTTTCACTCAACTAGATGTATCATACCAAACCAACCACATTCAAATCACCAACACCACTTCAAGATCTAACAAATCATTATAAACGTTGCATTTAAACAACTACGAAATATAAAAGAATAACTTACTTGGTGATGGATTCTGAAAGATGAGTTTGCAAGATTAGATAAGCAAAAAGAAAAATTTTGAGAGAAATTGGATGGTTGGGCGGCGCCTATCTTGAGCTAACAACGGGATTTTGTTCTAAGGTTGAAGTTCTATTTATAGACCAAGGCTTGGGTCGGGTTTGACCCATGAAAAATTGAGTTAGGAGACAAAAATACATAAGTAGGCGGCGTCTAATGCTTTTCCTATGCTTGGCATAGGCGGAGCCAAATGCTTTGCCTAGTTTGGCATAGGCGGCGTCTATGCTATCGCCTAGTTGAGCATAGGCGGCTCCTATACTATTGCCTTGTTGAAACAGTGAGCATAGGCAATGGCATAGGCAGCACCTTTAGCTTTGCCTAGATTTGCATAGGCCTTGCCTTTTTCATTGCCTAGATTTGTATAGGCCTTGCCTTGTCCATTGCCTAGTTGAGGCAGTGAGCATAGGCAATGACATAGGTCTTGCCTTGTTCATTGCCTAGATTTTCATAGGCCTTGCCTTGTTCATTGCCTAAATTTGTATAGGCTTTGCCTTGTCCATTGCCTAGTTGAGGCACTGAACATAGGCAATGACATAGGCCTTGCCTTGTTCGTTGCCTAGAATTGCATAGGCAATGCCTAAACGATAGTCTTTGCTCCTTCATTCCTAACTTACCACCTTTAACATGGCTCACTTTCAAATCAAAATTTAGGACTAATCCCCTCCTTTGTACATCTTGCACCTACACTTAATCAAAAACAACAAAAACAATTAGAAAGATGGGTTGCCTCCCATCAAGCGCCTTAGTTTTAGTCGTGGCTCGACTCTTATTTTTGGATTTTTATTTAACAAAAACAAAATCCTAGTAAAATGAAACGATTAAAAATGATGGGTTGCCTCCCATGTAGCGCTTGATTTATTATCGCGGCACGACATAGTTACCTCGGTTACTCAGACTTCATCGAGATAGATGATGGCTCTTATTTTTTGAATGGATTCAAACGAAGCTGATGCTTTATTTTGGGCACGCAATATTCTTCGAACTGAATCTTGTCTATAAATATCCCAGGAGGGATACCAATTATATCATCAATAATCCAACCAATAGCTCTCTTGTACCTCTTCATAACAGAGATGAGAGCCTCTACTTGTTGCTCACCTAAATCAGCCGCAACACTCACCGGAAGTGTATTTCCACTTCCCAAGAACGCATACCTTAGATGACTAGGGAGCTCTTTCAATTCTAGCACTGGTGGCTCGTCAATGGAAGTCTTCGCTGTTGTTGAAGGTCGATTCTTAAGATCAAGGTCCAGCTTCTTAGAGGCATGAGAATAGGACCCTATTCCTGTTAGAGCACAAACGGTTTCTTCATATTCTTCAACCTCCTCACGCTAAAAATTCAACAGCACAGCAGACAATGGCTCAACAGTAAGCTGCTTCTCTACAGATAATTCTTTCTCATCCTCATAATTAACATCAGTTACAGAGAACACATCCATATCTCTAGGCTGCTTCATCGATTTGCACACATCAAAATGAACCACTTCGTCATTCATCTGAAATAAAAGTTCATTAGCTCTTAAATCAATAAGCACACTTCCAGTTGTGAGGAAAGAACGACCCAAGATTATGGGAACTTCAGAATCCATCTCGCAATCTAAAATAACAAATTATGCGGGAAAAATGAAGGTGGAAACCTTCACCAATACATCTTATAAAATACCAACAGGTCATTTTACCGACCTATCTGCCATCACGAGCCGCATATTGGTTGGTGTAGGATCACCCAACCCCAACTTTCTGTAAATGGATAGCGGCATCAAATTGATGCTAGCTCCCAAATCGCACAATGCCTTAGCAAAATCCAAAGATCCAACCGTGCAAGGAATAGTGAAAGCACCAGGATCTGCCTTCTTCTGTGCTAAATATCTCATGGCAATCGCACTGCAATGATGAACATCATCTACCAGTTCATAACTTGCTGCCCTTTTCTTTGTCAAAAGGTCCTTCATGAATTTAGCATACCCAGGCATCTGTTCCAGCTCCTCTACCAAACGGACATTAATAGTCAGCTGCTTCAACATAGTCATGAATTTACTGAACTTGGTTTCATCAGCTTTCTTCTTCAGTCTCTGAGGAAAAAGTGGTGGTGGAAGGGGAATAGTTTTCTCCACCATTTTTTTTTTGTGTTGCTTCCGATTATCGATATTTTTAGGCTATAAATGTCTAGGGGTAACATCATGAACACTCTCTTCAGCTTCTACGGCATCTTCACATTCTGCATCAATAACATTATCTATTATATCATCAACCACCTCCTTGCCTTTGGATAGATTTTCCAACACTTTACCACTTTGGATAGTAATAGTCATACATGATCCGTCATTCCTTGGGTTTTGCACAGTGTCGCTAGGTAGCGTGCCAACCTTTCTTTAGTTGAATGCCACTGATAATTGACTCAATTGTTGCTCCAGCTGTTTTATTGTAGAAGAATACGACTCAACCAATTTATTTATTGATGACATATCATTCTTTACCTCAGTTATGCCTATATTGGTTGCCTCCACTCCTTTCAATAGCTTAGCAATCATATCTTCCATGGACATCTTCCCAGAGCCAGACGCCACAGCCTCACGATTTCCAGGAGGAACATACAAACCACTCCTGTCAGTCTTATTCTTCCAACTACCTTGATCACAATCCTTATATCCTGATTTATCATAATAGTTCCGACCTTGGTTTCCTTGGGCATTGCCTTGGAAACCCCTTTGATTATTCAAGTAGTTAGCTTCTTCCCAGAATTAGATTCCTCTCTTCCTTGTGATTTAACGGCCTTGACCTTTTCTGTCTTCCCTGATAATTAGTGGTTAGTAAGAAGGTCTATCTGTATTTTCATGTGAGCCATATCTTGGTCATGTTCCTCTTGTCTTCGCCTCTGCTCTATAGTCATGCCAATAGATATAGTAGAGCTTGCTACCTTAGAATCCTTGGTATGCCAAGCTCTGCTCTGCTTTGTCATACGATCTAGCATATCACTTGCCTCAATAAAAGTAAGGTCCATGAATGACCCACCTGTAGCATTATCAACCACTGGCTTTGTCACTGATTTCAAAGCCCTGTATAATATGTCCATCAAGTGGATGTTGGTCATCTGATGATTTGGGCACCGCATAAGCTTCTTCTTGAACCGCTCCCATGTTTTGTGGAGAGATTCACTTGGAAGCTGTCAAAAATTGTTGATCTCATCTCTTAATTGTGCTCTCTTGGATGGCGGAAAGTATCTTTCTAGGAAAGCGTCTTTCAATTGCCTCCAATTAGTAATAGAATCAGGAGTTAGCCCGTTCAACCATAGATTTACCTCTCCAGATAGACACAATGGAAATAAGCGCATCCGAATTGCATTCTGTCCAACTCCTAGATTGTCAAATGACTTGCATGTTGAGATAAAATTGATCAGATGCATATTCGGATCATCGCCTGCAAGTCCACCAAATAACCCCTTGAGCTGCAATAGCTGAATCATGGTGCTAGTGATATTGAACTTGGCTCCAGGTCCCAAGGGTGGAGGAATAATAGCCCCTGTGGCACCAGCTCCATCCAAATCGTTCTCATCATCATCGAAAAGAACCTGTACATCTCAGCAGTCAGGTCTCATTCTAGCTTGATGATCTCTCCTATGCATAGGTGCCGCCACTTCATCAGTACACCTAGGATTTAGTAACTCATCATTACCCAGGTCCTCATCATCAGGATTTGTTGCCCTACCTGGGTTATCAATATTCTGTTGATGCACTTGATCGGCTGCCAATGTACCTAATCTTGCCTGCTCCTGTTGAGTAGCCCTTCTTTCAATATCTCGTTGTGCCTCCATTCTGCCAATAAGTTGTGGTTCAGGGTTTATGGGTAATAATGGCTGACCAGAACTTCGAGTATTTGGCATGCACTGAACAAAACCTAAATAAAACAAAAACAACAACTAAAAGTAAAATCTGAGAATTTTTTACCAAAGGCTCTATTAACTATCACAAACTTAGTTGACAACCGTATTCCCCGGTAACGGCGCCAAAATTTGATAATGCCCAAACTACAGCTCTCGTAAGAAAGTGTAAGCGGTCGCTGTCAAATATAGAACCCAACAGGGTTGGGTGTCGAATCCCACAGGGAATACTTGGTCACTAAGTGTTGTAATTATTAGTAGACTGTTGGTCAAAAATTCTATGGAAAAGGGGGGATTGATTTATGCGTGAAATAATGTTAGCAAAGTAACGAATGAGATGATGTATTTAGTAAGATTTAATCACAGAGAATAATGAGTTAGGGTTATGTCCACCATATGAGTTCTACGTATCTATTAACTATGAGTAATGCGGAATTTAGACATTCATGCACTTATAGAGATTCGTATTCTAATGGTAAATCCGAGTGTTTCTCAACCATCCAGGATTATTTCAATTTAACTCTCTCAAGCCTAAAGCGTATAACTAATGGTACGAAATGTCCAAGAAATTAATCTGGTTAAGGCATTAACGTGTAAATAGGGGTTGGTAGCCTTATTTCCTTGTCATACTTTCTTTTCCAGACATGTAACCTTTCTCTCGAACAAGTTAATGCTATACTGGCCTATTCCCTATGTTTGCAACAATGACAAATTAATTAAAATGAAGAGAGTAATGATATAAGTAGCATACACATCAAGAATTCACAAACTCATAGTAATAGATAGTGTCTCACAAGGTTTCCATAACCCTAACAAAGAAGTTTAGCTACTCATGAGTATAACAAAAATCAACATAGACATAATCATCATACGACAACTTAGAATAATCTTAGCAATGAGGATGAAGTTTTGCGTCAACAGGATATTGATGTTTTACTCGTATGTCGTTCCTCAAGAAAGTCGAGTTCTTTGTTGCCTAACTTACAGAATCTGTAACGAGTGAATAATGACAATGAATGCTGAAAAATTTAGAAAATAAGGTTTTTATAACATCCTTGTCCTACTAAGTTACTACTGCACCCCTAAGTATTTAAAACTATTGTTTTTGGTCGGGACAAATTCTCCATGCGCACATTCAGTCCGTAAGCTTCCAAAAGTTGTCTTCCCTCTTATACGAAGTTTTCCTTTGCTGCCCAAAGGTCCACAAAGTGCTGAAATCTTCATCATTAATACCTGAAAACATGCTAGTCACCTTGGTCAGCTCACTTAAAGGAAAATGGACTAAAAGTGAAGGAATTATATATTTTATCCTCAAAACTTAGCCATAACATGGGTAAATTATGGTGTTTAGGCGTGTAAATACGCCCAACATCACCCATCAAAGGTCTCAATTACAAGTTTTCTTCAAGAATTCAAGCAAACTCAGGCATGTGGGTTATTCATAAATGGGTTCCTTCCATCCATTGAGTTTTAAAAGTCCCTTATTTTTAAACTATAAACCCTCTTCCCTCTTCTGGTGAAATTTCAATGTCAAGTAGTATAGATTTATTTAACTTTCTCTTAAATGTTATGAATACAAACCATGACAATGTGATTCTCCATGTGAATTCTGTTCCTACATTCTTTATAAACTCTGTCACCCATCTCATGTTTAGTTGACACTATGTTGATTATCAATTTATGAATTTAATCATCTGAGCATGTTGTCCTTATAAGTTTAACATCTTCCCATGCTCATAATCATGAATTTCACAAGTTTAATGAAATATACTATGTTATGGGTCTATGAATCATGATTATCCTTACAGTATTATGATCATGTTATTGTACTTAATGTATTATTACATGTTGGTGGGTTAGGAACACCCGATACCTATATGTTTATGCATGTTTCAGATTTCAAGCAACAAATCAGTCAGATTATGCTTTTATCATCATATTCAGATTATCCTAGTCATGTTAAGAAATTATCAGTTATGAGTATTGTTGACTTAAATTAGCTCCGTTGTCATTTTAGTTAGGAATAGGATTCAGCACCAAGCGAACCTAGGGATGAAGGCTCACTCACTAGTAGGGGACTGAGAATTTTAGTAGTTGTCTGTAATTTCCAAAACTACCTATCCAGCATAGGTTATATGATGTCACCCACCTATGGAGGACTGACACCCTAGTCCTTCAGGACATCAGCAAAGTGGATCCATACAAATAGTGTTAGTACCTGTGGCAGGGTACTAACAGCCTTCTAACTAGGGTTATAGGTTGGATCCCGATTAGCTCATATTAGGGCATATAGGTTAAATGATAGCTCTAACAGTTTCAATTTGATACTCAGAATATATCAGTTTAGGTTTGCTTGACCAAGTGTTCAGTTTACCAGCTATTCAGTCAGTCAATTTTATAGATTACTTTATTACATGCTTTACTTGGTCTTATAGTCATTTTACATATTCATGAACTTATGCTTAGTATCTAAGTATACTTTTGTTAGATTTTATCTCACGTACCAATACATTCCAAGTACTAAACACATACTCTCTTTTGTAGTATATTACTTTCAAAATATAGGTTCGGATGGTATGTTCCCCGATCACTCATAGTCAGTTCAGTGCCACTTAGCAGCAGTTGTGGTGAGTCCCAATCAATCGAGGACAAGTTATTTTCAGTTATTTTCCATACTTCCTTTATTTCTTCTAGTCGAAGTTCATTGGGGATTTGTCCCATCAACTCCTTATGTTTTAGAGTCTTTTAGATAGTCAGACTTATTTTTAGTTGTATTAGTAGTTCAGACATATTGGGTATTATTTTATTATTACATCTTAATAAAACTCCTCATTATTTTAGATTCTGTATATAATGTTGTACTATTACTTTATTTAGTGCTCATAATAAATACCAGATCATGGGTTGGCTTGGGGCCAAGTTTGTCTTAATCACGGTTTTATGACTAGGGGGTAGTCTCGGGTCATGATAATTTGGATATATTTGTCATTGTTTTCATAGATGGCATAATCATCTATTCTAAGAGTGAGGAGGAATATGCAAATCATTTAAGGGTAGTCTTGCAGAATCTTAAGGATCACTAGTTTCTTGCAATGTTTGGTAAGTGTAAATTTTTAGGGAGTAAGTTAGATTACACGATGTCTGTTGTCCATTGTTTTAGATAGACGTACCTGATTCACCTATCACTTCTAGAAAGTATTCCAAAAGGGTCTTGGTACCTGAGTTCATTTGTGTACAGTCTTTTATCCTCGGACAGGTGGTCAAGTATAAAGGACCATTTATACCTTGGAAGATATGTTGCAGGTGTGTGCAATCGATTTCAAGGTTATTTGGGATGACCACTTGTCGTTGATTGAGTTTACATACAACAACAACTATTATTCCAGTATTCAGATGGCTCTATTCAAAGCTCTTTATAGTAGGATATGCAGATATCCAGTCGGTTGGTTCAAAGTTAGTGAGGCCTCAGTTATAGGGCCTAACTTAGTATTTGATGCTTTAAAAATAGTCCTGTTGATCTGAGAAAGACTTTGGGCTGCTCAGAACCGACAGAAGTCTTATGTAGATGTGCCCAAAAAGGATCTCAAGTTCAACATTGGTGACTATGTTTATGTAAAGATCTCTCCCATGAAGGGAGTGAAGAGATTCAACAAGAAGGGGAATATTAGTCCCCGATATGTCGATCCCTTCAAAATTCTCAGTCGTTACGGCAAAGTAGCTTATAAGCTTGAATTGCCCTCAGATCTTGCTTTACTCCATCCAGTTTAGCATGTCTCCTTGCCTAAGAAGTCCATAGGTGACCCAGCTGTCATAGTCCCTTCTGAGGGCATAGATATTCAGAACAGTCTTTCATATGAGGAAATTCCAGTCAAAATTATTGACTACCAGATTCATAGACTGAGGAACAAAGAAGTCCCTTTAGTCAAAGTTCTTTGGCGGATTCAGTCTGTTAAGGGAGTTACTTGAGAAACAGAAAAAGATATGTGGACCAAGTATCCTCACCTCTTCTTTGAAAATTCAGACTCAGCCCAAGGTAATAGTTTCCTTAAGTTCATACGGCTTATGGTTCAAATATTAGTTACAAACTATGCTCAGTTTTTGTTTCAAACTTGGTATCGTTACCCTTATATGTTCAGTCGCATGACCATGAGTCAGTTCAGTCATGTATTCATGCATCAGACATGCGTGATCAACTTATCAGTACTCTTAGTCATGCATTCATGTATCAGTTCAGTCATAAAAATCATAAATCAGATATGCATGATCAGTATGAATCTCAGTAATGTCAATCATGTAGTCATGTTTCAGTTGTTCATGCTCTATATGTACTTTATATTATCATTTCTCCCATCTTATTTAGTATTATTCAAGGATGAATGTTTTCAAGAGGGAGATATTGTAAGACCCCGTAAAATTTCCAAGCATAATTCAGTCCTTTAGGCTTGTCAAGGCGTCCCAAACTTAGAAAATTCTAGCTAGGTTTATAGCCTTAGTTTATTTTTGGCCTTCAAAGGTTAGTAATATCATTTTGTGACCTTAATGTCCTTTAAGGGTCCATATTTTTGTTAATTCATGATCAGAGAGGTCAATAGGTGTTCCTGGACAAGTTTTAGATTTTTCGGGCCTCCTTTAGACCATGTTTGGTGTCCCAAAATAGTGAACCAATGTGATCTTGGTGCACCGCATCACCTATCATGTTGGTTAATATTGTTGCAGGGATTTCTAATAACATAACTGAGGCTTAGCGTGATTATGGTGCGACGCGTTGGGTATCGCATCTATGCCATCGACGCACCGTGTTGCCAATCGCGTTGATGCCCAGTTTTTAGTCATTAAATGTTCATGTTTTTAAGGGAAAAATGGTTAATTTCCCACCCCTATATAAGCCATAACACGAGATTCAGCTAGGTTTTCACCAAAATATAGTTGTTTATCTCAAATTCCCTCAAGAAAAAGTCTAGGGTTTTCAATTGAAGGTCCTAATCCAAGAGAGTCCATCATTAATTTTTAAGAAACTTCCATCCAAGGTATGTAAAGTGTTGATTCATGGGTTTCTTTCACCCATGAAGCTAAGGAAACCCTTTTAGAAATATAAACTTTAAATTTCATGGTATGAATTGAATTATATCCATGTTTATATTGATGTTTGATTTCCAAGTTGAAGTCCTTAATAAATATCATGAAAACATGTTAGTATGTTGCTTGAAAACCTATCAATTGAGTTGTTGCATGGAGTTATGATGTGCAAATTTGATGATCAGTGTTGGTGGGTTGTTAACACCCATTACCTAGGATATCCATGCGTATATCAATCTACATGTTATGAGAAATTTGGATCATGTTTATGTTGATAGTTTCATAATATCGACATATTAAGTTTAGATATCAGATATAAGTTACATTTCATTTAGGAGTAGTACTTAGCACCAAGTGAATGTTGGGATGAAGGCTCACCCATCGGTTTAGGCTAGAAACCTTTAGTAAAAGCCCCTAACTTCGAAAACTATGGTACCACCATAGATTATAAGGCGTCACCCATAAGTTAGGCATGATATCCTAGTCCTTCAGGACACTAGATTAGTGGATCCATGCTATCGAGTGATGGTACCCTTAGCAAGGTAATAGCACCCTTCAAACTAGGTTTACAGGTTGGACCCCAGTTTTGGTCAATTGGGGTATGTCGATTATTGTGAACACCGATGGTCCTCAATTTATTTTCATTTAATGTTAGTTTAGGTTTTCTTGACCAAGAATTCAAATATTTAGTCTTTTAGTATTCTATTTTACCCAACACATATTTATACTTGGTTTTACATTCAAACTACATGTCCATGCATTCATGTTCAGTTTATGCTAGCTAGTTTCTCATCTAACAAACTAAGTACATTCATAGTTTTGATTCCATAATTTACTACGCTATATTGTCTCATAATATAGGTTCTAACTCACAGTACCCACACTATACCTAGCACATTCCCGTACCACTCAACAACAACTTTGGTAAGTCCACATCATTCGAGTACTAGTTATCAGATAGTCATTTTAGTATTTCATTTCAGTTAGTTGGAGTTAGTTCGGGGCTTGTTCCAACAACTCATCATGCCTTAGAGGCTTTCATACAGATGTTTATATTTTCAGTATTTTAGGTTGTCAGACAATTCTATTTCTAGATTTTCATCGACATTCAGTTTTACATTTGCATTATTATTTTTATTAGTTATCCCAATTAGCTTTTACCCAGTTTTTCATTTATTTATTAATTATTCTAATGCATGCCAATCCATGTGTTTTCTTGGGGTCACTTATGACCTTAAGCATCATGTGGACGACTAAGGTATAGTCTCCTATTATGATACCTCAAGGCTCAAGAAAGCAGATTGCTTATAGTGAAACTCAATTGGTAGAAAGGGTAATCTCTTTGGAATCTGTCCCCGTTTGCTGCCAAGAAAAAGTTCCATATTATACCATATGCTTTTTGGATTGGCACACACTTGTGGTATTGGTTTGAGACTTTATCCTCTCATATTCTCTTGGAAATATCTCAAACAAAAATTTTTAGAGGTAAAAATAATTCAATAAGGGGTAGATAATCTTTTACCATATTCCCACATGAATCATTTTTTGTCATTAGTGTCATCCTTTCTTATATGTACTATCGAAAGACAATGGTTTCAACTACAATATAGGAATAATAATCAGCTTAGTTATTGGATATGATGGACCTTTTGCAATTGAATCTTTCTTCAAAATGGGTTGTTTCTCTAACCCAACCACAATATTTTGGGTAGAATAATTCCTACAACCATTTGATATTTTGTTTGAAATGAAAACCTAATCTGCTATCTGCAATGCATTTTTGCATGTGACCTCAACTAAGTCTTGTGCTTTTTTTACATCGATACTACTTGTAGATATCCCTTGAATTATCAGTATTGGGTAATCTTAAGCATCATTTAATGTTGGATATGAGTCGACTTAAAGATATCCTTTGAGTTTCTATATTTTGAGTAATCTTGCATATTATCCAACCTTGGATAGAAGATGACTTATATATCTCCATAAAATTTCTACCTTTTGGGTACTCCTAAACACCATTCGACCTTGGATCGTATATGGCTTATAGATATCTCTTAAATTGCTAGTCTTTGGATAATCCTGCTCATAGTCAATCTTGGATATGGAGCAACATGAAGAGAATCCTTGGATATATGAATTTTCAAATCTTGTGTATTATATGGAAGAATTAGTTATAATTTATGGATAAGCTTTGAACTGTCAATTTTCAGGTAACCTTGCATACTATTTGGTTCGGATGTTTTTACGGCTTATAAATGACCATTAAAGTATCATTTTTTGGATATTCTCTCACACTATATTATCTAAAACTAAGAACTTACAAATTTTTTTAGGACTATCAACCCTTAGTATAACGACCCGAGGATACCACCTGGACATCACACGGTGCTTAGAACTACAAGTAGCCAAAAGCTAACCCATGATATATACTCAACACTAAAATATTATAAAGTTAAATTAATACATGAGAAAAAAATTAAAGATAATCATAAACTAGTTTCAAATGGATTAATAGTCTAAATAAAACATTCTAACTTAACATCATCTGAAACTATGAGAATCTAACAAACAATGCATCATCTGACTAGTATTGACAAGCCTCTTACTAGAACTAAAGAGCCACTGGGAAAGAGCCCATCTAACCTAAAGTGAAAGCATAATATCTGAACTAGTAGTAATAACCATCTAGAAACAACATAAGTTTGGCCATTGAACTATGAGGACTCACCAACTAGCTGGAGGTAGGAGGTAGTGATCGTAATTGATCGCACTGCAAAGGACGAATGGCTGAACATATATTATGAAATAATGTATCCATACAAATTTATATATGGTCAGTACTTCTAGATTAGACTAAGAATATGGGGGTTAATGCTAAACGTCAAATCTAATATACATTATAAACTTGAAAACATGCATGATAAGTGTAAATATACTCACTTTTATAATGAATAAAACTAAAAGCTAAAATAACATAAGCATAAATAGTAAAGCATAGTATAATAAACAGTGTGAGTCATTACACTTGGTTTCTTAAATTTATTTTTTCTGTACGATATTGTCTTAACCTACATAACCATGAGAGCAACATAGAGTCCAATGAAAAACCCTCATTGAACAGGTTCAATATACCTTGTCAGGGTTAAAGAATAACTAGGCGATCACCTAAACTTGTCTATTAGGACAAGCTAAATAATATATGAAATGTCTATATAGACTAGCCACATGCTAATTTGGACAAGCTGGATAATAACCTACGTCGACACATAGATTATCGAACTAGGGTACACTAAACCTTCACTCCCGTGTGCTTAGTACTACTCCCAAAATAATACTATTGCTTGTGTTATATCTATAAAGTTCACCTTAAATTAAACATATGATCTTATAAATCTAAAAACCTGATATTCTTTTGTTTCTATCTCAAAATTTTTATTTCTTATGTGAACTTCATATCTTGTGTGTATTCATAATAAAGAGGAAGTTATATGATGCTGTAATACTTGAAAACAAAAAGAGTAAGTCTGAGCTTCTTGTAAATTAAATGCAACATGGTAAAATCACACACTTCAAAGAAATTAGGGTATTTCTTTTATGTATATTTAAATTTACTTCATAAAAACAACTATGAGTGAATAAATATGAGTAAACCATGAATTTACATTGTACTTTAATTCTCACAGGGACACCTTAACTTAAAAACCATGTAAAGTGGGAATGAACCCTACATACCTAGACTTAGTGAATTTCTTGATGGATACTTGAATCGGGACATTGAAAGCTTGAATATTTGTGAAGAAATTCTTCTTTTGTGTTATGGAATTAATTGTAAGGTAGAAAACCAAAAGTCCCTTAAAAAATTGAGAAGAAAACAAAAATTTTGCATTTTTTCTCCCTTGGGCATGGCACGCACTTATCGTGCCAAACGAAATGCGTGGCATGCTCTTATCACAATTACCAACTAGTGCAGTAATAAAGGAAGGAGTTTGTAATGTAATTGAGTCAAACAAAACAGGGAAAAATGCAAGAGCTTTAAAATTAACTGCATATTCAGTAGGATTAGTGGATATAATTATATGTCTCCTAATACATTATGAGATTCAACAATAATTGTGTAAGAGAGATGAGACTAAATATGCCATATGCTAAATATAATCACATGATTAGTTCAAATTGAAAGGTTTCCAACTTCTACATTAATTAACATAATTCAGATTCGGACGTTCTATAATGTGCTAGTGACCATATCAGGAGAATTTTCCTGATCTTGTCTTGGAGAGCATAAAGTCTGTTTGTGCACTGCCCACTGGTTGCTATGGAAGTGGCACCTTACTGATTCAGGCGACTGGACTGAACTGAGAAATGGTTATGTTGACCCTAAAATACTGACTAGGAATAATCTCTAACTTTGTGGCCTGGCTTTCCATATCCAAAATACACATCACTGCAAGCTCTGCAAATGCCCTTTATGATTATTACCACAAGTCTGGTAAAGAGGATTGGTTCGAGCACTGGTAACACTACTGAGATTTAGAGCCTGGCGACCTATATTTTTTACCCTCCCTAAAAATGGATGACTTTGGGTGGAACTGAGAATAGTTACCACCCTCTGACTTAGGCTGATTAAAGTTGAACCTACCGGTTGAAGCTCTCTTATTCTATTTCTCTCTTATCTTAATATTTTGCTCTTTTGTATATTGATCATGGATCATAATACTGGATATGTCCATCACACTAATCAGTATTGTAGATCTTTATATATTAATCACACTATTTTTCACTCTAGAAACAAACTTGCTCATCTTAGCCGTGTTGTCTGCCACTATATAAGAAGCATATCTATATAAATGAGTAAACTTAAGAGAATACTCTTTCTCTATCATATTTCCATGCCTAAGGTTGATAAACTCTAACACCTTAGCTTCTCTCAGCTTTAGGAGAAAGAATCTATCTAAGAAGGCAGTGGCAAACTCCCCCCACTCAGTAGGTCCTGCATCTATAGCCCTCTCTGCTTTCAACTATTTGAACCATGTGGTAGCCACATTCTACAACTGATATGCATCTAGTTTAGAACTCTCCCTAGCAATAACCCCCAGATATCTGTAACCGTCTAAACCTGATCAAGGAATTCCTAATGGTCCTCATCTGACTTAGACCCAAAAAAAGGATGGAGGATTCATTCGGGTGAAGTCCCAAATCCTAGTTGTAGCAGTATTTGCCACAGGGTTGGCCGGAACATCTGTTGGCCATTCATTCTGAGCAGCAACTAAGCTAGTAAAAGTAGTGAATACAGGTCTGAACTTTGCATGAGAGACATGTTCTTCCAAGGGATCTTCTTAGATTGGCTGAGGGGCTGACTGATTTCCATTTCTTTTTTTAGGAGCCATGTTTTGTAAGTGAAAAGGGAGAAATGGATTAGAATGAGAGTTAAATTTGAGCTCATGCTCACTATCACGACTTGAACACAAAAAGAAGATAAATTGTTCCTAAAACATCCTATATCCTTCTGTACATAAATATGGCGCACAACACACCCATGCACAAGACTCTACTAGATGCTACTTTAAAATTTCCTAGTACCCTATTAAACTTTAGGCTCTGATACCAAGTTTGTAACACCCCGAATATAGTACCTGAAATGCCATGCGATGGTGATAAACCCAAAGGACCATAAGCTAACCCATGATTGATATCCGTAACTGAGAACTACATAATATACTGTATAAATGTAGAATAAAAGGCTGGAAGATCATAAGGTTCAAAACTAAATAATAATAATAATAATAATAATAATAATAATACTGAATGTGGTTTAACAATATCAAAACAACTAAAATAACTAAAATTACTGATTAGTCTGAAAGCCTCTAAACTATCTGAATAAGGCGTTGATGGGACATGTCCCCAACTAACTCCAACTGATGAAATAAACTAAGTACTGAAAGAATAAAATAATTAAATAATAACATCCTCGAATGATGAGGACGCATTACTAGTCTGTCCGCTGAATGGCTGATCTACTAAGGATGCTCTGGAGCTCATGCTTCTTAACCTATGGTATAAAATACCTTAACACAAAAGAAAAGTATACGTCAGTACATGAGAATGTAGTAGTACGCAAGCGAATTAAGTTGAATGAAAGTGTTCATATATATGAACTATAACTGACTAATATGAACATAAACATGACTGCATGATACTACATACATGAATACATGAACTGTAACTAAAATCATAGTACTACTAAATCTGAAGACTGATAACATGAGTTTTGTGTTAATTGAGTGACTGTGTCTGACAGTCCTGATTCTAATGGAACTATCTGAGTTCTATACTTAACTATGTGATTGCATCTGATAGTCTTGAATCTGAGGAACTATCTGAGTTCTTTTACTGAAACTGTGGGAAGTAGTTATCTAACTGACATGCCCTTTCTTAAAAGATCAGGGTCTAACCTGTAACCCCAGCTGGAAGGGAGTTAATACCGCACCACTGGTAAGGACAAGCTATAAGTGACCCTCGTCTGGCAATGTCCCATATAAGAATGGTGGGCCCTCATCTGATAGTGTTAATCCACCTCATCAACCTTAAACTGTAAGTATTGATGTCTCAAACTATGCTGGCTACATAGTTCAAGAACGCAAGGATTGATTCTTAGAATCACACCCTCATCTGGCAGTGTGTGTTCCCATCCTTGGGTTAACTTTATGCTGAATCCTACTCCCATCCAAAAAGATACTGATCTGATTACACTGGACTGAACTGGACAGAGTTCACTGAGATTACTGGATTGATAATGAATTTATTGAGTTTCTCTTAAGTCATTTGACTAACTGAATTCTACTGATCACTTCTTGACTGAGAATATCATAAAAACTGACATTGGCTCTAGGCACACAACTAAATTGGCAGGTACAAGTAACCCCAGGACAAGATAGCATGAAACTAACAAAACATGACATTTCATGACACATAACCATAGTAAACAATTCATATTACTATCATTAGGGATTATCATGAAGTATTTGCATACCATAAGCTTTTATATGAATAAGAATGCATATAAACACGTCATCATTTTATAAGCCTAAACTCATGAGCATTATATCAATCCATTACAATGCATAAAAATACCATGTGTGTTATTTTAAACATAAGAGTAAAACATGAATTCATCATTTAGGTTCTATTGAGTCATATGGCATAATTCTTTTTCTCTTACGCATTTTATCAAACATCTAGGATGCATAACTTAGGGCATAGGAATGATCATTAAATTATAACATCATAATTCCATGCAACAACTCAATTGATTGGTTTTAAAGCCACATACTAACATATTTTCATGATATTTATTAAGGATTTCAACTTGGAATTTGAACATCAATATACACATGGATATAATTGAATTCATACCATGGAATTCAAAGTTTATATTTCTAAAAGGGTTTCTTGAGCTTCATAGGTGAAAGTAACCCCTGAATCAACGCTTAACATACCTATGATGGAAGTTTCTTGAAAATTAACGGTGGAATATCTTGGATTAGGACTTTCATTTGAAACCCTGGACAAGTTCTTGATGGAATTTGATAGAAACAACTATATTTTGGTGAAAACCTAGCTGAATCTAGTGTTATGGCTTATATAGCATTGGGAAATTGACCTTTTTCCCTTAAAAACATGGATATTTAATGAATGAAAACTTGGCATCAACGCAATTTATGACATGACGCGTCGATGGCGTCTATGCGATACCCAACGTGTCGTGCCATGATCGCGTCAAGCCTCAATTATTTTACTAGAAATCCCTACAACAATGTCAGCCAATGCGATAGGAGATGCGGCATGCCATGATCGCATTGGTCCACTATTTTGGGACACCAAACTTGGTCTAAATGAGGTTCAAAAAATCCGAAGCTTATTCGGGAACACCTATTGACCTCACTAATCATGAATTAACAAAAATATGGACCCTTAAAGGACAATAAGGTCGCGAAATGATATTTCCAACCTTTTAAGACCAAAAATAAATTAATTCTAGAAACCTAGATAGAATTTTCTAAGTCTGGGACCCCTTGACAAGCCTAAAGGCCTGAATTAAGCTTGGAAATTTTGTGGGGTCTTAAACTTAATGGGGAAATTAGGGAATTTGGGGCTTATATTTCATCGTTAGGGAAGCCTAAAAAATGTGGGTTAGGAACTAAAAGGATGGGAAAAGAATAAATAACCCTTTCTAAGAATTGTAGAAATTTTTGGTCTACAGTCCTCATGACTTGGGTAACAACTCATTACGACGGTTAGTCATGGTCGAAGTCATGACCTGAGGTCCTGAGTTCTAATACCTTTCTATTATTACAATGACTCCCCTCTTAACGACTTATTTGGACTGGTCACGAGCTGTTAGAAGTCATGGTAGAGACTTGATTTCTGGATTTCTTTCTGTTATGATGATGGGTCCACATAATGACTTTTTAGGACTGGTAATGAGTCGTATGTTGGACTCATCACCACTGGGATAAAACTTCACTATTATGGCAATGAATCCTCATAATGACTCATTATATCTGGTAACAAGTCATTGCCAGAGTCGTTGTCACTAGAAGTTGACATAACCTCAGGGAATTTTCCATGACTCTTTTCCATGATATCCGATTAAAATGAGACTAGTGGCATTTGGTATCTAAATAAATGGCCTATCTTTTGATAGGTCTAGAGTTGTAAAGTTTGGCGTATTACAATATCTCCTTCTTGGAATCATTCATCCTCTAATGAAACTGACTAAGCCGAGAGGCTAGGGAAAAGATGGAATTTTCACTTAACACGTATGAGTTATACCATAAACTGATATCTAAATTTATGACTAATGTATGAACTGAACTAAATTTATTAATGCATTCTATGACATGAAAATAGTTGGATGCTGAAAGTGGGTTTGAGGAGAAAAGATGGGGATACTTGGCCAGCATATCTTCCTCTTCTTCCCAAGTGGCTTCCTCAACTGACTGATTGCTCCACAGAACCTTTAATAAGGCAACCTAATTATTCCTTAACCTATGAATCTGACAATCAAGGATCTCAACTGGAACTTCATAAGAGAGGCTATTTTCTATGTCAACCTATCTATAGGGACTACGACTATTGGGTCGCCGATGCATTTCTTCAATAAGGATATATGGAAGACTAGATACAATAATGCTAATTTTGCAGGAAAATCAAACACATAGTCCACCTTAGAATAATGACCCAAAAAGATGTAAGGTCCAACATAGTTGGGACTAAGCTTTCCTTTCTTACGAAACTTCTTCACCCCTTTCATGGGAGAAATTTTCAAGTAAACAAAATCACCAATATCAAACTCAAGCACCCTTCTCCTTACATCTGCATAAGACTTTTTATGACTTTGGTCCATCTTCAGTCTTTCTCTAATCGCCTAAACCTTTTCCATTACCTCATGTATTGAATTTGTCCCTATTAAAGCATCCTCACCGTCCTCAAACCAGCCAATAGGAGAGCTACACCTCCTACCATAAAGAGCCTTAAATGGGACATATGAGTATTAGAGTGATAACTATTATTGTAAGCAAACTCGCTCAAATTTAAGTAATCATCCAAACAACCCTTGAAATCAATCACGCCCGTAACATATCTTCCAAGGTGTGATTGGTCCTCTTATTCTGGCCATCTTTCTATAAATGAAAATCTATACTCAGATGAACTTGGGTACCAAGATCCATTTAGAAAGCCGTCCAAAGAGGTAAACTGGGTACCTCTATATCAGATAATGGTCAAAGGGACTCCATGCTACTTCACCATCTGTCTAAGATAAAGTCTAGCATAATCTTCAATCGAGTCTAAAGTAACTGGCAAGAAATGGGGAAACTTAGTCATTCAATTGATAATAATCCAAATAGAAACATGCTGATGATGAGTACAAGGAACCCCTATAAGGAAGTCCATATTCACTACTTCCCTCTTCAAATGGAAATACTGAACTCCTAAAGTATACCACTAGGCCTCTAGTGCTCAATCTTAACCTGTCTATAATTTGGGCACTTAGCCACGTATTTCGCAATATCCTTCTTTATGTCATTCTAACAATAGACTTCTCACAAATCACAGTACATCTTAGTGACTCCAGGGTGAATTAGATATCCAGAACCATGGGCTTCATCTAACATTCACTACCTTAATTTATCCCCTTTGGAACACATAACTTGCCCTGATAGCAAAGAACACGATCTCCTCCTTGGGAGAAAACCTTAACCTTCTAACTTTTCACTACCTTCTTCAACTGAAGAAAAATAGGATCTCTATCCTTTTTTTCCTTCACTTTGGCTACCAAACAAAATTCAAAAGCATTCTGCATCCAAACACTACCTTCAGTCAAAACAACCAATTGAACTCCTAACCTAGCAAGTCGATGAACCTCGAAAACTAAATCTTTCTTATCATTGTCAAAGTGAGCAACACTTCCTATGGAAAATTTGCTAAGGGTGCTATCCACAACATTAGCCTTACTTGGGTGAAATAAGATGCTCATATCATAATTCTTCACCAACTCTAGCCACCTTCTCTAACAAAGATTTATATCTTTCAAGCTGAAAACACACTTAAGACTCTTGTGATCAGCGAACACATCAATATGAATCCCATACAAATAATTCCTCTAAATCTTTAAGGCAAACACAACTGCAGCAAATTCAAGATCATGAGTCAGATAATTCTTTTTATGTGGTTTAAGCTGCCTGGAGGCATATTCTATAACATAGCCCACTGCATCAACGCACAACAAAGAATAACATTAGATCCATCACAATATACCATGAAACCATCTGAACCTTCTGGTTGAGTTAAAATTGTAGTAGGGCTGAGCCGAGTCTTCAACTCCTAAAAACTCTTGTTGTACAAATCAAACCACTGGAATTTGACTTTTTTTTAGTCGGTCTTGACATGGGAGAGGCAAAAGAGGAAAATTCTTTGAAAAACTATCAGTAGTAATAAGCTAAACACAAGAAACTCCTGATATCTGATAGAGAGATTAGTTTTTGCCAATTATTTACTGCTTCTGTCTTTTGATAATCAACTCGAATGCCATCACATAAAATTATATGAACATAGAATGTTGCTGATTTCAAGAAGAATTCATATTTATTAAACCTAACGAATAATTGGTAATCTTTAAGAGTCTATAAGGCAATCTTCTGTGATCTGCATGCTTACCCTCACTTCGAGAATAAATAAGAATGTCATCTACGAACACAATAACGAACATGTCCAAGTACTTCTTGGACATCATGCTTATCAAGTCCATAAAAGTTGTCGAGGAATTCATTAGTCCAAAATACATAACCACAAATTCAAAGTGACCATGCTGAATTCTGAAGGCAGTCTTCGGAATGTCATGCCTTCTGACTCTGAGTTGATGATAGCCAGATTGAAGTTCTTTCCTAGAGAAATAGTTAGCATCCTGAAGTTGGTCGAATAGGTCATCAATCCTAGGGATGGGTTAGTTATTCTTTATTGTGACACTGTTTAAATGATAATTGTCGATGCATATACTAAGAGAACCATTTTTCTTGTGCACTAATTGTACTAGAGCAGTCCATGGTGATACAATAGTCCTGGTCAAGCCCTTTTTTAAAAGTTCTTTCGATTGCTCTTAAATTTCTTATGCTTAATGATCTTGGGCATATTTATATGCTCAAAGCACCAATATGCACCTAGATTTGGACTTAGTTCAAGAACTTTTGTATGAATTCTCAAGTATAATTCAGCTTTTATTACGTTTTATTCCTAATGGATATGATTAGTACTTTCATGTTCAAAATCATAAAGAATTGTGCATAATATGATACAATGAGGATATGGAAGTGGTGAAGAAATGCAAGGGACTGAAGTTAAGCTGAAAAAGGAAAGCTAGAAAGTAGGAATCCTCATTTGTAAACACGCCACGTCGCGACGATCAACAAAATAGCAATGGTCAAATTCCAGTGAAGGTTCAAAAAAGTACCACATCACGGAGATCTTTAATTTATCAGATTTGGCGACCTGAAGGTTTAGTGCATCGCGGAGGATGATTATTTCACAATTGTCCCAATCCAGTGGCTCACCGCGATAGTGGCGTGTCACGGTGAGGGTGTATTTTACAATTGTCAGGGAATACTTGATCTCTGTAATTTACTAGATTTTAATGGAAAATAGCAATTGAATTCATGGAGCGACATGGCGGGTGGATAAATCGAGAATATTTTAAGTGTTTCATCCTAGCTATAAAAGGAAAAATCCAAGATAATGTGAGGGACTTTTGTCAAGAGGAGTAGGGACAGAAAAATAGAAATCTCTCTCTTTTAGGGTTCTTAAACATTCTTTTGAATTTCTTTATTCGAAGGATTGATTGGGGTATGATTTGTTACTTATTTTTGATGATGAATTCAAATATGAGTAGCTAAACACCCTATTTCTGGGGTTGAGGCTAAGAACATGAGTACTCTTTAATATTCTTATTCATAGTTTCTTTTTGGATTATCGTATGGGTTGTTCTTAATTTCTTGAGCTTACTATTTTAATGATTGGTCACCGTTAGAATAAATTTATATTTGAATCTGGGAGCAGAATCATAGGATAGAACGAAGAAATTAGGGAGCAAGGTTCTTATTCTTTTATAAAATAAGGGATTTGAATTAACATCTAGGATAGGGATATACCTGGATGTCTTGCATGGTTTACTTGTAAGAAGACAACTTCATGAATCTAGAAGATTTGTTGTAACTCTGCGGGAGTTGTAGTTACAACAATCAATAGATAGAATATTTAAGATTAGGAAACCAAGATCATGGCATAACTCTTGTGAACCATCAACCCGATAACCAATTAGACTATGAAAATAATAGAGAATTGTATGATTGTTCAAAATACCTCAACTCTAGAATCGTCCTCATTATTGATTACAACCAATGCTTACTTTGCTTTAGTCATCATTAATTATTTCTTGTTCAGTAATTTACATTCTATTTACAAAATCATCTTAATATTGATATAATTAAACACTTAATACTTAATTGTCTTGAAATAAATCTTGAATAAATTTCTAGCTTATTAATCCTTGAGGGAAAGATATCTGACTATCCATTCAATAAGTTTTTGGCGTCATTTTCGGGGATCAAATAGAATTAGTAAATTGCTTTAATTTTTGGTTTTTGATCATAAGTTTAAGTGTTAAGAACTTGATCTTAGCGGCTGAATTTTTGCAGGTTTAGCTGAACATTGGACTGGCGAGGGACAAAGAGTTAGTAGAGCCCTTTGTAGAACCAAAAGTGATTTTTCATCAGAGACTAAGATCTTAATACTACACTCAACATGGATCGATGGTGGAAATACGCAATCCTATAGTTGTTGATCCAAATGTTGGAAATACTCCAGCTCTTGTTGTTCCAGCTGTTCATATTCAACTAGTCGTAAGAACTATTCGAGAAGTAGTTATCCCACTTACGCACCTTGTGACTAACAGTATTCTGAAGCCTGAACCAGGAGGTCGATGGGAATTGAAACAAAATATGGTGCAATTGTTGAGATATGTGAGAGAATTTCAGGGACTTTTACATGAGTATTCGTAGTAGCACTTATAAATCATCCTGGAGACAAGCGACATATTCCTGAAGATGTGAATGCTGATTATGTCAGATTGACACTCTTTCCATTTTCTCTTCTAAGGGAAGCAAAGAGGTCACTATTTGCTGAACCACACCAATCCATCACTACATGGGAAGAATGTGCTCTAAGGTTTCTCATTTGATATTTTTCTTCTACGAAAACAGCATGATTAAGGAGCGAGATATTGAGTTTCAGACAAAAAGATAGAGAAAATCTCTACCAAACTTGGTAGATAATGTTTTGGTGCATACATTTTATAGAAGGCCTTGAGTCTAATACAAAGATTCTCTTGGATTCGGCAGCAGGGGATCAAGCTTTAAAGAAAACATATGAAGAATTGTATACCTTGCTAAATCGAATTGCACAAGGAAATCCTGATTGGCATGCAGACTTAAGAAATTCTCCTAAGAAGGTTACAGGGGTTATGGAGGTTGATCAGTTCACTGCATTACAAGAAAAGATTGCAGCAATGCAGAACCATATGACTAGTCAGCTTAACAACTTAAAGTTGGGTACAACACAACCAGCAACCACAGCAAATATAGTTTCATAGGTATATTCATGGTGTGAAGTTTGTGAAAGCAGTAAGCATAAAACAGATGCATGTTTTGTTAATCCAGATTCATTCAAATATGTGGGGAATGCAAATCGTCAAGGCCAAAAAAATTTTGGTAATACGTGTAATTCAAATTAGAGAAACCACCATAATTTCTCATACGGTGGAAATCAGGCGCAAAATTCAAATCAGTATAAGGGACCAATGCAACCAAATCCATAGCTGATTTCAAATAATCAGGCGACTTCTGTGAATAGTAATATAAAGGAGATTTTTAAGCAGTTGATGGCTTAATAAGCATAGTTTGCAGTGGACATGAAGGCTCAACAGGCACAGTTTGCAACTGAGTTGAAGATTCAATAATTACTGAGAAGAAATCTAAAGTTGCAGTTAGGTCAAATCGCGAGATCATAGAATACAAGGCCACAAGGACATTGTCTAACGACACTGAGGATAATCCTAAATAAGTAAATACAGTTACAATAAGGAGCGGGCTGCAAACAAAGGAGATGGTTTAGGAGCAGGATAATCCTATGGTCACTAAGTATAGTTTCCAAGAGAATGTTGAAGTAAAAGAAAAAGAAAAAGAGGCAAGTGAAGATATTCATGTAGAGAGGAAGACTATCCCCTTACCATTTCCTCAAAGAGCAAGAAAGCATCAAGAGGAAGCCAGTTTTAAGAAGTTTCTAGATCTTCTGAAATAAGTTCAAGTAAACATTCCTCTTGTTAACGTTCTATGAAATGTGCTAAAATATGTAAAATACTTAAAGGATATTGTTTCCAATAATAATTGGTTGACTGAATATGCTACAGTTGCACTTACTTAAGAGTGCACGTTGAAAATTCAAAATAAACTGCCCACAAAATTGAAGGATCCAAGGAGTTTCACATTACAGATTACCCTTGGTTAAAATATTTGTGCACCTGGATTGTTTGACTTGAGGGCTAGCATAAATCTCAAACCCACGTTATGGTACTGGAAGATGAGTCTTAGAAGCCCCAAACCCACGACTATTATGTTGTAGTTGGCAGACAGGTCACTTGCTAGACCAGATGGTATTATTGAAAATGTACTGGTGCAAGTGGGATCTTTTATCTTTCTTATGGATTTTATGATTCTTGTCTTTGAGGTCGATTCAATTGTTCCATTTATTTTTGGACGACCCTTTTAAGTAGGGCAGTCACTCATTGATATGGTAGCTAGAAAAATAACAATGCGAGCACATGTTAAAGTAAAGGTTTTTTATGTGTACAGAGCATTGAAATTGCCAACCATATATAAGGAGTTGTCCTCAATATCAGTTATTGATCTTACTTTAGATTGGCAGTTTTTTTACAAATGATCCATTAGAGCGAGCTTTGATGGAATATGATCTGCATAGGGATTCGGAAGTATTAGAATTGGTCTAGGTTATGAATTATGCTGTAATTGAGACAAATAAAGTGTTGATCGAGCCTTTCAATAGACCAATTGGTCTACCACCTAGGCCTTTAGTTGAAGAAGCTCCTAACTTGGAGCTTAAGGTTCTTCCTCCTTACTTACAATATATTTTTCTTGGTGATCAAGGTACCTTGCCTGTTATTTTATCTACAGGATTATCCAATGTTCAAGCAAAGAAAGTTGTAGTAGTTCTTAAAAGAAGAAGGAAAGTGATTGGCTGGCAGATGTCTGGCGTTTTAGGAATCAATCTAGTATTTTCCATGCACAATATTTACATGGAATAGAGATACAGACCTAGAGTGCATCAACAAAGGAGGTTGAATCCTGTGATGAAGGAGGTGGTCCGAAAAGAGGTGATCAAGTGGTTAGACAGTGGTATTTTCTACCCAATATTTGATAGCAAATGGGTTAGTTCGGTGCACTATATACCAAAAAGGGGAGAAATGACAATAGTAACGAATAATGATAATGAGTTGTTTCCCTCACATATAGTTATCGGATGGAGAATATGTATAGATTATCGGATGTTGAATGAAGCAACTCTTAAAGATCATTACCCAATTTCCTTCGTTGACTAAATTCTGGATAGATTGGCAGGGCAAGAGTATTATTGTTTTTGAGATGGGTAATCTAGCTACAATAAGATAAGCAGAGCACCTGAAGACCAATAAAAGACCACGTTCACTTGTCTATACGGTACGTATGATTTCAGATGCATGCCCTTCAGATTATGCAATGAAACTGCTATATCTCAAAGGTGTATGATGGAAATATTCTCGAACATGGTGGAGGAATTTGTGGAGGTATTCATGGATGATTTATCTATGTATGGGAATTCATTTGAAAAATGTTTGCAAAATCTCGACAAAGTTCTAGCTCGGTGCGAAGAAACAAAATTGGTGTTGAATTGGGAAAATTGCCATTTTATGGTTAAGGAGGGAATTGTATTAGGCCATAAAGTGTCATACAAATGGTTGGAAGTTGACAAAGAAAAGGTTGAAGTAACTGAAAATTTTCCTCATCCAGTTATAGTCAAAGGCGTGCGATGTTTTTTGGGACATGCTGGGTTCTATAGATGATTCATTCAAGATTTCTCAAAGATCGCAAGTACATGTGCAAATTGTTAGACAAAAAAGCCAAGTTTGATTTTGGATCTGATTGCCATAAAGCTTTTGAAAAGTTTAAGAAGAAGTAGACGGAAGCACCTATTTTGATCGCACCACATTGGGAGTAACATTTTGAGCTAATGTGTGATGCTAGTGATATTGTAGTGGGAATAGTGTTGGGTCAGAGAAAATAAAAGGTATTTTGATAAATATACCATGCTAGCAAGGTAATGAATGATGCTACAGAGAAAGAGATGTTGGCTGTGGTATATACATTCGATAAGTTTTGATCTTACTTAATTGGTACCAAGGTCAATATTCATACAGACCATTCTGCCATTAAGTATCTCTTGAACAAAAAGGATGCAAAGCCATGACTAATTAGGTGGATTCTGCGACTTTAAGAATTTGATCTTGAGGTGCGTGATAGAAAGGGAGCAGAAAATCAAGTTGTTCATCACTTGTCACGGCTAGAAAATTGATACCATATTGTGGATGACTTTTAGAGTATCAACGAAGACTTTCCTAATGAGAAGTTTTTTTTATTAGAAGCAGTTGAGTTCCCATGGTATGCTGACATTGTAAACCTGATAGTTTGTTGGGTGTATCCTCCCAAAACTACCTCATGACAAAGGTAGAAATTTCTCTATAATTCTCATGCTTACATTTGGGATGAACAGTACCTTTTCAAGCAGGGTCCAGATGGAGTGATTCGTAGGTGTATCCCAGAGGATGAATTTTTAAAGGTGTTACAAGATTACTACTCATCTCCATATGGTGGACATCATGGTGGTCAGAGGACTACAAGAAAAGTGTTGCAATCGGGTTTTCCTGGCCGACTTTGTTTAGAGATACAGTGGTGTTTGTAAAGAGTTGTGATCGAGCCAAAGTTTTAGTACCTACTATAACCAGGCATCATGAGATGCCCCTGAATAATATTTTAGAAGTAGAAGTCTTTGATGTTTGGGGGATTGATTTCATGGGCCCCTTCCCACCTTCAAAAGGTAATTTGTACATTCTTATTCCAGTTTACTATATCTCTAAATGGGTGGAAGCTATGGTAAGTTTGACTAATGATGTAAGAGTGGTGCTGAAGTTTGTGAAGAACTATTTTCTAGATTTGGTACGCCAAGAACAATAATTAGTGATGGAGGTACGCACTTTATCAATAACTATTTCAAGAATCTTCTTGATAAATATAGTGTTCGGCAAAAGGTGGCCACTACATACCATCCTAAAATGAGTGGACAAGTAGAGGAATCTAATTAGGAGATTAAGCAAATACTTCAGAAGACCGTGAATGGGCATAGAAAAGATTGGGTGGAGAAGCTGGATGATTCACTGTGGGCATATCAAACAACGTACAAAACACCCATTAGGGCATCTCCATATCACTTAGTGTAAGGTAAGGCATGTCATCTTCCTGTAGAGTTGGAACACCAAGCATATTGGGTGGTGAAGAAGCTGAATTTTGAAATGACTGTCGCGGGAGAAAGAAGGTTATTGCAACTGAATGAGGTTGAGGAGTTTAGACTCCAAGCCTATGAAAAATCCAAGTTCTACAAGGAAAATACCAAACGTTGGCATGACAAGCACATTCAAGTTAGGGAATTTCAACCTGGACAACTAGTGTTGTTGTTTAATTCACTACTTAAGTTATTTTTGGGTAAATTATGATTGAAATGGTCTGCAGCTTTTGAGGGGGTCCGCATGACACCCCATGGAGCTGTGGAGTTGTGGAATAAAGAGAAGACAGAGAAGTTCCTTGTGAAAGAATAGCGTATAAAACATTATTGGGCGGATCATCCGGACAAGCACAAGGAATCTATCACTTTAATTGATGAGTGATGATGAGCTGAGTCATGCCACGACATAAACTAAGGCACTATGTGGGAGGAAACCCACACATGTATTGAAATAGGTATTTTAAATTTTTGGCGTGTAAAATCAAAAAGAAAAGAGAAATACAAAAAAAATGGGTCATGCAACGACCAAAACTAAGGCGCTGAGTAGGAGGTAACCTATCTTTACTTACAATTTTTGTTATTTTCGTTTGAGATTGTAGGGAATTTTACAGTGAAGTGAGTATATTACCACATTTGAGGAAATCGATCAGGTTTGCACAATAATGTATAAGTAAGCACTTACTCCGGTAAGAAAAGACTGAGAATTACATAAGGAATCTGAGTTTGAAAACAGCGCAACGCGAAACTGGGTATTTTGACAATTGTCAAATTCTAGTAAGGATACGCAAATTTCACCTCGACGCGAAGAAGTGTAAATTGAGAATTATCAAATTCCAGTGGATTGCCATGATTTCCGGCACGAAGCAAAACTTGGACAAGTCAAATATCAATTTACAGTGAGTGGACGCGAATCTTAGTGCATCGCGGTTGGTGGTTAAATGTCAATTGGCCTTATCCAGTAGGTCTATGGGATCCTACCGCATCGCGAATTGAGTTTAAATCGGGGATAAATATTTCATTAACCTTAAACCGCCCTGACCCTCTGTAAATATAACCTCATAACCCTAAACTAATTTATTTCAATATCAGCGCCGCCCTCTCACTCCCTCTCCTATAAACTTCCCTAATTTTTTACTTTCTCTCATCCTTCTCTCAATTGTTGAGGTATGTTCTTTAGGATTTATTTATTTATTACTTTTCTTGTTACATCTTGTGATGATTAATAGTGTTTTTAGGCATAATCTTATTTTTTCCTCTCATAATAGTTGTAAATATTAGCATTGCCTATGATAACTTTTCCAATTTGTGACGTCTTAGCCTACTTGTCATTATTTTGAATCAATGAGATCAAAATTGAATGATATCTGCATTTGGTATTAGGGGGTAAACATTTTTCATGCTAGTTAAGAGGATGGGGAGTGTAAGGGTATTGTAGCTAGAAGCCAAAGGCTAGACCATTTAGGAAGTTAGGGGGTAATTTTGTTCCACTGTGTATATACCCTTATTATCTGATGTTAGATGATTAAGTAGAATTCTAGAATGCGAGATTCTATAGCAACATAATCTTATTTATAGTCTCGTATTATATGATTAGCTGGAAGCCAAAGACAGGATGTTGTGTGCTGAGGAAATGACCAGGTATGATGTGTCTCAAAGAGTAATATGATGTCTTTGAATATGATATTAAGGCCTACACAAAGGGAACTAAGTCTACACTCGGTTTAGCTAATCCTCGGTTTACCCTTCTTGCATATTTGTTGCATTTTCTTAATTTCAAGCATAATAGAATCACAATCAAGAAAGGGCAAGGCAAAGGAAGGACCTTCTGCCCCTGCGAGGAAGAGAAGTAGACCGTCTGAAGGGCAATTAACTAAAGTGCCTAGGGCCCCTCCACTTCAGCGGGGGAAGGTTCGCAAATTTGGCTTCAAGGCTATACAAAAGGATAGAAAGCAGTAGTATACTAAGCATACTGATTCTAAGTATATTCCAGAGGTCTATATCGATCGAGCTCGCTTGATGTGAGAGTGTCTGTCTATGGTACAGAGAATCGAGGCCCCCAATGTAAATTTTATTTTTCATTAGCCGACTGAGTGCAGCGTGCATCTTGTTACCCTAGCCATTCTAAACATTTGTTGAAGGTTTGAGGGAAGGTGATTCGATCCACAGCTGCTGATGTTAATGAGTTGTTGGGTATCCCAGAGACAAACCCAAATTTTTTACAATGGTTTATTGTTTCTCCTCCTTATGCCCACATCAGGCATTTGTTGTATGGCCAGCGATCTTCAGCCCATTGGATGAGGTATCGTGTTACAGGTTTGCATTCTTCTTTCCCCTATGCTCAAATAAACGAGGATGCAAGAATATGGGGTCATATTATGTATGCCTTCTTGATTCAAAGAAAACATATGATCGAGGTAACTAGGGACAGGGTATGTTTGATTTATGCCCTAATATGTGCTGATATGGAGATTAATATGGGGAGTGTAATTTTTTCTGAGATGAAGAAGGTGTGTACTTAACTGGGTTAAAGCTTTGGATTTGGAGGTTTGGTGACTATATTTTTAAGAAGGCATAGGGTGGATGAAGAGGAGCTTGACAATAAACTTGAGGTAATCACTCATCCTATGGATATAACCACTGCAAGAAGGATATCTAGGGCATCTGGCCCAATTTTAACTATGATAGAGCGATAGACAAAGACTGATGAGGTGTTGGGCAGGCTTTTTGGTCTTATGATGATGATATCGAGGACAGTAGGTAGACTCGCTACACCAGATGAGCTCCATATTGTAGAGCTTGACTATCCACTTGGCCATCCTGCTAGGACCATGTTGAGGATTAGCCCAGATATTGTGGAGCCTATTGATAATGATGTACCCACAGATGAAGAACACAAGTACAGGGATTCCGACATGGAGTCCGATGAAGAAAATCAATCTAATGATGATGGAGCTGACGAAAATCATGATGATGTGGATGTGGCTCCTGGGGACATGTCTGTTATAGTCCCATTTGAGTGATCAAGAAGTACACTGCCACCTTACCATAAGCTTAATTAGAAGTACTGGGACAGTTCTTTATTTTAAGTGTAGGGTGGTGGGTTTGTGTTCTCTTGCATCTTCATTTTTTTTAGTTATTCAACTAAACAATGTTATTTTTCTATTTTACAACATTGGTTTAAAGTACTAGCTATTCGAAACACTGGTCTATAATAGTTAGTAACTTTGATTTTGTGGATTGCAATTTGCCCTCTTTGGCATTTATCGCATATTGCTTCAGCTTAAAGAATTATGTTTTTATTATTTTTTCCCTTATTGGCAAGTTCAGTTTCAAGTAGTTACATTTGTTTTTGCCCTCTTTGGTAATTATGAATAAACAGTCATAGTTAGTTGCCATCTCCTATGATAGATGGATGACGACCTTCTTAAGGGGTGTGGTCGTAAGAAGTAAAGAAATTTAGGATAACCTAATCACTATCTTAGAGGAGTGTGTGAAATGGGCCATCTTTGCAGTAATTGAAACTAATTCTAGTATCAGTAAGCATAAGAGTGGTTTTATTTTAAGTATTGAGGATTCAATCTCGATAAATGAAATTTGATGTGTTGGCTTAATTTTAAAAAAAATAAAGGACATGATTGGGAAACTTTGGCCGATTCCATACATGCACTGTGAGTGTGAGGATTAGTATATATTCTATATTAATATAAATGATTAGAACTTGACTGGTGTGTCTACAAAGCGAAATAAAGGTTGTTGGGTACAGGAAGTGATGTAGGCATTTCTTTGATAGCCTTGTTTCTAACTTTAATAGCCCTCCCTGGGTGCATAGCCTTAGTCAGCCCCGTTAAGCCTTTAGCCTTTTTCTTTGGTAGCTTGTTATGAAACCTTATCCTTTCTTTACTGAATCGTAATTTGATTAAAATAAGCTCCTGAGTGTTTTTAATATAAGACTAAGAGAAGATTATGAGCAAAAATAAGGAAAGAAGGTAATCATTTGATGCCCCCAAAGCAGTTGTTATTGATGTTTGATGATGCTGGGTTAATTGGGAGTTAGTAATTAGAAATGTTACAATGAACCTGTTTTAGCCCTAGTCTATTTGGATAATCTGTACCTTAATGAAGGCCTTTTCACTTAATTTTAGGGTGGCTATAATAGGGGTGCGTAATTTGAATATGGAAGGAATGACTAATACTCCCAACCTAGTTTGAGAGAATAAGTTAATTGAAAAAGGTGTTGACAAATGAAAGTATGGGGAGAAATAGAAGGATAAATTGGTGTTGTAAAACTGAGTGAATTGATAGTTTTTGTATTTAAACGCTTAGGACAACAGTCACTATTTATGTAAATAGTACCTACCTGTCCCTAAGCCTTCAATACAACCCTAAAAAGACCTAGTTGATCCTCCACCCAAACATCTGACTATTTGCGGAGTAGAACATTAAGGGCAAGCTTATGGTTCGTTCACTAGCATGTACAAATTATTTGTTGAGATCGAGTGATTTGATGTTGATACTCCCCTATTTTTGCATAGATATCATTGTGAGTTAATATGGGAAAAATTTCTTGAGTGAGGATATAGGTGGATAAAAGTCAAATTACTTATTGTGTTTCTTTCATTGAGTTTACCAACATATTAGAAATACATTTTTGAGATAGAAAAAATTGTACTAAATTGTCTCATGTGTTAAAAACGATTTTGACAAGATAATCTAAGAATTCGTTATTGCAAAGAGTAAGTGCCCATGGCCACATAACTTTGAGATTGTAATAAAAAGAGGAAGTAATTATGTTGTTGAATTCATGTGTTAGAGGATAAACAAGGTTTTCAGTGTGGGGTGGTGATCTTGGGCATATTTATATGCTCAAAGCACCAATATGCACCCAGATTTGGACTTAGTTCAAGAACTCTTGTGTGAATTCTAAAGTATAATTCAGGTTTTAATCCGTTTTGTGCCTAATGGATACGATTAGTACTTTTAGGTTCAAATCATGAAGAATTTTTCATAATTGGATACAACGAGGATATGAAAGTGGTGAAGGAATGCAAAGGACTGATGGTCAAATTTCAGAGAAGGTTCGTGAAAGTACCGCGTCATGGAGAAGTTTTGTTTATCAGTTTGGCGACCTGAAGGTTTAGCATGTCACGGAGGATGATTATTTCACAATTGTCCCAATCTAGTGGCTCACCGCGATAGTGGCACATCGCGGTGAGGGTGCATTTTACAATTGTCAGGGAATACTTGAGCTCGGCGATTTACTAGATTTTAATGGAAAATAGAAATCAAAGTTATTGTGCAACGCGCCAGGTGGACAAATCGGGAATATTTTAAGTGTTTTTTCCCAACTATTAAAGGAAAAATCCAAGATAATGTGGGGGAGTTTGTCAAGCGGAGTAGCGGCAGAAAAATAGAAATCTCTCTCTTTTAGGGTTCTTAAACATTATTTTGAATTTCTTTATTCGAAGGATTGATTTGGGTATGATTTGTTACTTATTTTGGATGATTAATTCAAACATGCGTAGCTAAACACCCTATTTCTGAGGTTGAGGCTAAGAACATGAGTACTCTTTAATATTCTTATTCATAGTTTCTTTTTGGATTATCATATGGGTTGTTCTTAATTTCTTGAGCTTACTATTTTAATGATTGTCCACAATTAGAATAAATTTATATTTCTATGTGAATCCGGAAAGAGAATCATAGGATAGAACGAAGAAATTAGGGAGCAGGGTTCTTATTCTTTTATAAAATAAGGGATTTGAATTAGCATCTAGGATAGGGATATACCTAGAAGCCTTGCTTGGTTTACTTGCAAGAAGACAACTTCATGAATCTATAAGATTTGTTGTAACTCTGCAGAAGTTGTAGTTACAACATTTAATAGATAGAAGATTTGAGGTAGGGAGACCAAGATCGTGGCATAACATTGCGAACCATCAACCCGATAACCAATTAGACTGTGAAAAGAATACAGAATTGTATGATTGATCAAAATACCTCAACCCTGGAATCATCCTCATTACTGATTACAACCGTTGCTTACTTTGCTTTAGTCATCATTAATTATTTCGTGTTTAGTAATTTACATTCTATTTACAAAATCATCTTAATCTTGATAAAATCAAACACTTAATACTCAATTTTCTCGAACTAAATCTTGAATAAATTTCTAGTTTATTAATCCTCGAGGGAACGATATCTGACTATCCAAGTCATTATATTACTTGCAAAATCACATACACTTGCGTGTGCGTAGAGATGCAACACTCAACTGGAGCCATTCTCGCCTTGATCCGACATTGTGGCAAGAAGTTTGGGAAAATTTCTTAATGGGTCTGTCAACTTCCAATGACAACGACTCAGGTAACCAGTCATAACGAGTTATTACGTGTGGTAATTTCCTCAATTGTGAATGAACCTAGATTTCAGATATGTGGTGAATATCTAGCCTACGACTAAGTACTAGTGATAATGAGTCTTTAGGTGGACCCATTACTATAATAGAAAGAAATCCAGAAATTGATTATCAAGCCATGACTTCTCCTAATGACCCATTATGAGAACCAACCAGTCATTAGAAGGGGAGTCATTGTCATGATAGAGAGGTCTTAAAACTCTAGACTATAAGTCATGACTCAGACCACAACTTGTGACCAGTCGTAATTAATCACTGCTTGAGTCGTGAGGACTGGAACTAGAAATTTCTGTACGATTTAAAAAAAATGATTTTTGGTAAATCCCCATCCTCTTAATCCCAAACCCATGTTGTTTGGTCATCCAAACATCAGTTATTAAGGGATTAACTTACCCTAACACCTCATAAATTCTAAAATAGTTACCTTACTTAACAAGAAACGATTATCTTCTTCTCCAAGAAAAGCTTGGGTTTCTCAAGAATAAGTCCAAGAAATTCACCTTCAGGTATGTGTAATTTCATCAATGGGCTCCTTTTACTAATTGATCCCCAACTCCTTAATTCTCAAGTAATATTTCCTTTTCACTTGTAGTGGGTTTGTGGAAAATTTGAGATTCCCCATTCTCATTAGTTTATGGGTCTAACCAAACCCTGAGTATGTGCTTTCCATGATATTAGTGTTTTCCCAAGTTCAAAATTCATGAAATTATCTACTATAACAAGTTGTTGAGTTTCGAATTTAAATTGTAAAATTTTTTTACCATATTTATTTAATGCTTTCATGTCTAGTTGCATTCATTAGAGCTAGTGGATTATGAACCCCCAATACCTAGATAGTCATACATATAGTAGTTTTTCTATTAGGAGTTATTCATATAACATTTATGTTGCTATATTAAGAATATTGTCATGTTGAGCATATATCAGGTTTCTGATCATGTAAAGAAATTATTATTTATCAGTGTTAGTTCAATTGGGAGTAGTGCTTAGTACAGAGCGAATGCAAGGATGACGGCTCACTTGCTGGCTGAGGACTGAGACCTTTATAAGAAGTCCCTAAGTTCCAGAACTATGTCGCCACCATAGGTTATAAGGGTCCATCCATTAGTAGATGACTGACCTAGTACTTTGGGATTTAGTTTAGTATATCCATGCCACCTTGTGATGGCATCCTCGGCAAGGTACTACACCCTTCCAATAGGTTACAAGTTGAACCTCTACTTTGCTCGGATTGGGGTATGTCGGTTGCAGTTAGCTCCCACTATCTCCAGTGCAGTTTCAATATATGTTCACTTCAGATTTGCAAGACCAAGTGTTCTGTATTTGGATAATAATTTAACCAGTTATTCAGTTTATCCAGCACATGTTTAAACTTGGTTTTGCATTCTGTTTACCTGCTCATGGATTCATGTTAATGTTAAGTTTATATATATATATATATTATTTAGACTCCCATCTCACATACTCGGTGCATTCAAAGTATTGATCACATACTTCTTTAACATTTTTTCACAATATAGATTTGGATGCTCAGTTCCCAAACCGTCCCTAGCATATTTCTATACCACTCAGCTACAGTCTTAGTGAGTCCTTATCGGTCGAGGGTTAGTTATCAGTTATTTATTTTTTATACTTTATTTATTTCAGTTATTCAAAGTTAGGTTGGAGCTTATCCCAACAATTCACCATGATTTAGAGGCTTTCATTCAATTAGACATATTCTTAGTTTCAATGAATATTTCAATTTATATTAGTATTGATTCTATTACTATTTATTATCAGTTCATTTAAATTAAATTTTTCCCAGTATTTGGTTACTTTCCTTCAGTAAATCATATAGATAATGCTAGCCATGGGTAGGATGGGGTCACTTGTGAACTTAGGAATCGTGTTACGACTAGGGGTAGTATCGAGTCGTGACAAGCTCTGTATTAAAACACAATGTCTAAAGTATCCTAGGGTATCTAAAAAACACATTAAGTAGAGTCTTGTTAATAGGTGTGAAATGCTCCATACATATGGAGAGAGGATATGAATGCACTAGGAAAGTCACATTTCTTTCATTATTCATGTCATGTAATGGAGTGTAATCGCTATTAAACTTCTTCTAACTCATCCTCTACCATTTTCAGAAAATGCCTCCTAGATGGGAAAACAGAAAGATGAATGGGAACCATCTATGTCATGACCTAAACCAGGGCCAGGACATGACGGGTATATCAAGTTCACCAGGGATCGAAGGCCACACCTTTTCACCTAACTGAACAACACAATATCCCCAATGCCATATGAATTCCGAATATAAAACAAGATTTCGCCAGATGTGTGTGTGATCGATACCAGTAATCGGCCCAAAAAACTGACCAACATCACCCAACTCCACAGTAATCCAACAAAGCGTTCCAATAAAAGAACCAAAAACTAGTCTTGGCCGGGATATGTCCTCGACTCTGATAGATGACAATGATAATATAGATGATAATGGAAAAAAACTATCAATTCAAATCCAAGAATGAAAACTTATTAAATACCTAAGCCTTCTCGAGAGTAAAAGCATACCACTTCACCATAACTTACCGACAAACCGAGTTGATCCACCTAACTCTGCGTAGGAAAAGTAGACTTGCCGTAAGACCTTACATCATGTGGGAATACAACTTTCAGAGATGGATAGTGGTGTGAACACTAGAATGAAATTCGAGGATATGGGATAAAATAATGTCAAGTCCAGTCATTTCAATACCATATGAATCACATCACATATTAAGTAATACGTCGAGATAGGGAACAAGGCTTAGCATGCACTTTAAAACTTTAGCCTAGATAGTGTAGCTCAACCATCATAACATACGAAGGCACCTACGGGTTAAATGGGCCCATCTCTCCCCCAGCTGGTAGGGTCCCATTATGTGTGTCCATATAAACCAAAGGGTATACATATGCACTATGGGGGACTCAAACTTCCCGGCATATAAGGGTGACACAAGAACCAAATCATGTAATATAATGTATGGGAATTAAACCTCCCTATCACATGATAATAATAATAAGGGGACTCTAACCTCCTAGACATATAGACCCCCATATCGGGAACCACGGTTTCTAGTATCGGTCCATGGGTACCTCCACTTTCAGGACTTAGGTACACAACCCACATTAAAGCCCAACTAAAACATTTAACATCCATTCCCATTTATTGAACCATGGTAAATATTTAGGCATACATTGTTAGTACCATCATACCAACTACACTTGCAAGGTAACATCAACATGCCAAAAAAATTTTCATCACTTGGGGGAATTCACAACCCCCTTGATTCAATTTCAAAATCAATTCCACAATATAGGGTTGAGGTCAGGTTATAACGACTTTAAAAGTAACAAGTTTTGAGAAATCATAATCCCTTAGTTTATTCACCATACATATGACCCCATAAGTTCAAAACCATAATTAAAGCATGAGTAATCATATGTAAGTCATAGGAAACATTCTTCAATCAATAAATATTCAAAACCCTCAACCCTTTTTTCAAAACTAATATCAATATCTCATAAACAACACTTTAAATAATATGATTTTACAAAATTAGCAATTAGGGAAAAGTGGCATGCTTGAAATACCAAATTTTATGGAAAGAATTAAACCCTTTGAGCCCTTGGATGAACTACTTCTTAGAATCTCTAAGTATGGTTGCTTGAGTGACTTGAAAGAGCTTTAGAAGCTTTTGAGTACGTTATGAAACAGAAATAATGTAACGCCTCGAGTCTGTACCCCAGACGCTACACGATTCTTACGACCCCAAAGGATCACAAACTAACCCATGAATGATATCTGTTGTGAGCAACGAATAATATACTATAATAAATGCAGAAAATAGACTAAAATGATGTAAGGTTCAAAATTTATAAATACTGATAAAGTGGATCAATTGAAATAACAATCTGTAAAACTGAACACTGTCTGAAAACTAGTCTGAAAAACCTCTAGATAAGCTGTCTGAAAGTGAGTTGATGGGACAAGCCCCCAACTAACCCCACATACTAAAATATTAAAACTACTAAAAATCTGAAATAAAAAATATCCTCAAATGATGTGGAATCACTGCTAATCTACTGCTGCTGGCTGAATCTAAATTTATCTATGCGCGGTCGGGAACCTGAGCGTCCGAACCTATGATATAAAACATAATAGCATAAAGAAAGAGTATACGTCAGTATGTGGAATGTACTAGTATGCTAGATGGGGTACGACTGAATGCAAGGGTTTATATGCATAAATAATAACTAACTGTATGATATAGAGTAACTAAACATGAGAGTACATGGATAACTGATACTACTGTAAATACTGAGTGTGCAGTAATATGCATATAAATAAATACTATGACTAAGCTTGCCTAAAGCTAAGTCCTGAATTCTGATACTGAGTAATTGGTATCTAAAGTTACTGATAACTAATTTACTGATACTAGTTGATAGTATGTAACAGTTATGATTCTGTAGAATTGAATTGAGTTATATTCTGAAGACTGAGACTAAAACTATGAGAGGTAGTCATCTAACCAAAAATCCCCAAATAAAATAAGATAACTGAGTTGGGGTCCAATCTATAACCCTAATTGGAAGGGTGTCAATACCGTGCCAGAGTTAAGGACAAGCTGAGAGTTACCCTCATCTGGTTGGTACTCTAATGATAATGGTGGAACCCTCAACTGACAGGTTTAAAAACCTCATCAACCCTCAACTGGTAGGTTTGATGTCTCAACTTACGCTGGCTACATAATTCTAGAATGCAAGGATTGCGTATAGAGATCACACGCTCTACTGGCAGGTGATCCCCCATCCTTGGGTTCACTCGGTGTTGAATCCTACTCCTAACTGAAAGACACTAAATTGAGCATACTGAAATGGATTAGACTCAGACTGAGTTTACTGAGTTTTCTTGAGTTTGGTAAACTAACTGAGTTCTACAAAGTTCTGTAACTGGCTGAGAGTACTACTTATCATGACATGACTTAGGTTCTGTTACAGGCACTTGCTATAGTCACATAGCTAAATTGTTGAGTATTAAATACACCCAGGACTCGATAGCATGAAAAGTAAAGCATATCATAATCTTGAATAACATGACATTGTTCACTTGTTCATAATTCATCCATTAAGAATTTTTATCAAATACTTGTAAGGCATCTACTTATTCATGAAGGGGGAACACACGCTATCAGGTCACAATTTCACTAATTTATTCACATAGGCATTTTATAAAACACGTGGGGAGCATACTTAGGTTATACAATAATCAACACACATAGTTATCATAGCTACATCAATCAACTTGTAAATTGAAAGGTTCATCAAAAGGATCATGTAATTTAACACATATAATGATTAATTTCATGAAAGCTTGGAATTTAATCATCGACAAAAATCCAACAATAACATGAACATGAATTCAATTCAATTCAAGCATGGAAGTTCATAACTCAGCAATCTTGTAGTTTGAAAACGAATTCATGGACTCTATGGGTGGAAGGGACCCATAGATGAACACGTAACATACCTTGAAATGTTAATTCTTGAAAGTTCTTAGAGAAATTCTTGAGCTTTGTTCTTGAATTTTGAAACTAGGGTTTCTTGCTTTTGAGAGAGAATGATGTACTTTGGGGAAAATTGAGTGAATAATGATATATTTTTGTCATTTAGTTATTAATTTTGTGTTTAAGGCTGATTTGGGTCATGGGAAAAATGTAAGTTGCCCTTGGGATTTAAAGTCCTTCAATTGGAATACCGATTAAGGCCTCACTGCGATACGGTGAATGGGTCATTGCTATATCTACCGTGACGTGGTAAAATCACGGTGACTCTCTGGATTGTGATAATTGTTGTTTAGGGGTTCACCACGACACATTGAAATCACGGTGACCCTCAAGAAATTGACAAATGATAAAATAGAATTTACCATAATGTGATATAGTGCTCATTGTGATACTTACCGTGACATGGCCTAATCGCGGTAAGCCACTATTCTTACATAAACTTCCCTAACTCTTCACCCGGGTATCGGATTTGGGAAAATTTTATATCATTGGAAAACTGACTGAATTTCCTACATATTGTCATGCTCTAACTGAAAAATATTAAGTATTTCATAAATTTTTTGTCAGATAACTCACGTACTTAAAGCTAAGTTAAGCTTTAGCAATATGGGGTATTATAATATCTCCTTCTTGGGAACATTCATCCTCGAATGAGACTGATTAAGATGAGAAACACTAATAGACTGAGATAACACATTCAACATACATAACTGAGACATGAATACATGATTGGACTAGTGACAATTGAGTTCTTATACTGAACATGCATATCTGATTCATGGAATACATGACTGAAGCTACTGGCAAGCTGAATTTTCATACTAAACATGCATATCTGATGCATGAGTACATGTCTGAGTTTATAGAAAAGAGGTGAGGATACTTGGTTTGCATATATGCTTCTATTTCCCAAGTAGCTTCCACAACAGACTAATTCTGCCAAAGAACTTTGACTAAGGAAACTTCTTTGTCCCTCAGTCTGCGAATCTGATGATTGAGGATCTAGACTGGAACCTCTTTCAAAGAAAGATCATTCTAAATATTTATGTCCTCTAAAGGAACTATAAATGCTTGGTAACCAATGCATTTATTTAGCAAGGAGACGTAGAATACTAGATATACTAAATTTAGCTATGAAAGAAACTCAAGCTCATAAGATACCTTTTTGAAATGGATGAGAACTCCACAAACACCAATATATCGGGGACTGAGCTTTCCCTTTTTGCCGAACCCCACTCCTTTCATGGGAGAGATTTTTAAGTACATAAAATCACCTATCTCAAACTCAAGATCATTTCTCCTTACATCTACATAGGATTTCTGTCAGCTTTGGGTAGCCCTAAGTCTTTCTTTGATTAATTGAACCTTCTTTAAGGTATCGAATACTAAGTTAGGCCCTACAACTATAACCTTACCTACCTCAAACCAACTGATTAGAGATCTACATCTCCTACCATAGAGGGCATTAAATAGAGCCATCTGAATATTGATATGATAGTTGTTATTATAAGAAAATTTGATCAAAGGCAAGTGGTCATCCTAACTACCCTTACAATCAGCAACGCATGCTCTCACCATATCTTCTAGAGTTTGAATGGTCCTTTCTTCTTGACCATCTGTCTGAGGGTGAAAGGTTGTACTGAGATGAACTTAGGTACCGATACCCTTTTTAAATGCTTTCCAGAAATAAGAGGTAAATTGGGTACCTCTATCTGAGATGATAGATACTAAGACTCTATGTGACCTGACCAACTCTCTCATATAAAGTTTGGTGTAGTCCTCGGCTGAATATGAGGTATGAACTGGCAAGAAATAAGCTAATTTGGTCATCTTATCTATGATAACCCATATGAAATTATGTTGATGACAAATACCATGCAAACCCATCACAAAGTCTATGTGGGAATACTGAACACCTGCATGGACCCACTAGGCTTTTGGATCTCAATCTTAACTTGCTAACATATAGAGAACTTAGCTACAAACTCTTTAATATCCCTCTTCATCCCACTCCAGCAATAGATCTCTGCTAAATAATGGTATATCTTAGTGGCCCCTGGTTGAATAGAGTAACGTGCACCTTATGCTTCTGCAAGAATTTATTGCCCCAAGTCATCTACACCCAGCACACATAGACGACCCTGGTAATGTAATACACCATCTCTCCTAGGGAGAAAACTTTTATTTTCTAATCTCGAACTAACTCTTTCAGCTTAACAAGACTGGGATCTCTATCCTGTTTTTTCTTTACCTCATAAACTAGAGAGGATTCAAAATTATTCTAAACCCCCATATTGCCTTCTGCTAAATCAACTAAGTGGACACCTAGTCGGGAAAGATGATGAACTTCCTGAGATAACTTCTTTTTACGAGCCTCAACTTAACCAACACTACCCATAGACAGTCTATTGAGAGCATCAGCCAATACATTGGCTTTGCTTGGATGATACAGAACACTCATGTCATAAACCTTTAATAACTCTGACCACCTTCTCTAACACAAATTCAAATCTTTCTAAGAAAAGACATACCGTAGGCTCTTATGATATGTAAACACATTAACATGCACCCCTGTAATGCCCCGAGTCTGCACCCTAGATGCTACATAGTGCTTACGATCCTGAGGGACCAAAAACTAACCCAAGAGTTGGTACCTGCTGTGAGCACTGAATAATAATACCAAAATTAATTACGAAATAACATGCTAAAATGACATAAGTTTCAAAACATCTAAAATACTGATAATGAATAATAATATCTGAATCTGAAATACTATCTAAAAATCTAGTCTGAAAAAGCCTCTAACTGAATTGTCTGAAATGGAATTGATGGGAAAATCCCCCTACTAACTCCATCTACTAAAAAAACTACTAATCTGGAATACTAAAATAAAAGCATATCCTCGATAGTGAGGACTCAGTGCTAAATCTGCTACTGCTGGCTAAATCTAACTAAGCGCGGTCAGGAACCTGACTATCCGAACTTATGATATGAAATATCATAGTGCAAGAAATGGGTATACGGTCGGTACGTGTGAATGTACTAGTATGATAGATGAGGTAAGGCTGAATGCATGGTTTCGTATGCATGAACAATAACAAACTGAATGATATGCAAGAGTTGGATTAGCATACATGAAGGATCTATAACTACTAAACATATTGTGCATACTATAACTAAATATATTGGAACTAAATTTGATAACTGATAATTGAATATACTGATAATCTGGGATCACTGATAATCTGAATTACTGATAACTAAGTGAATGTATCTGACAGTCCTACAACTGTAGAACTGAACTGAGTTCTATTCTGAAGACTGAGACCAAAACTAAAACTATGGGAGGTAATGATCTAACTGACATACCCCAAACCTGAACTGATAACTGAGTTGGGGTCCAATCTTTAACCCCAATTGGAAGGGTGTCTGTACCGTGCCATGGGTAAAGACGAGTTGAAGTATAACCCTCTACTGGTAGGTTCCCTAAACTAGAACGATGGTACCCTTATTTGACAGGTAGAGCACCTCATTAACCCTCAATTGGAAGGTTTGATGTCTCAACCTATGCTAGTTACGTACTTCTAGAATACAAGATTACATCTAAGGATCACACCCTCTGCTGGTAGGTGAGCCCCCATCCTTGGGTTCACTCGATGTTAAATCCTACTCCCAACTGAAAGACACTAAACTGTTATACTGGACTGATACTGAGATTGCTGAGTTTTCTTAGTTTTATAATTGACTGAATATCTACTAAGTTCTGTAACGGACTGAGAGTACTACTCATCATGACATGACTGATACTATTCAGTAAATGACACTGGCTCTAGGTGAACAGCTAAATTTCGGGTATTAACTATCCCCAGGACTTGATAGCATGAAAAGTAAAGCAAAACATAATCTTGAATAACATAACAATGATCACTTGGTCATAATTCATTCATAGAGACATTCCATCAAACACCTGTAATGCATTAACTTGTACATGAATGGGGAATACATGTTAGCATGCTATAATGGCACTATTTCATTTTCATTGATAATTTATCAAATACATAAGAAGCATACTTGGTTCATTGAATCAAAAACACTTAGGGTTAACATGGTTATAACAATCAACTTGCAAATTGAAGGGTTTATCATTATATCATGTAATTCAACAAATACTAGAATCAATTCTTATAAATTGTAATCTAAATCATAGATTAAAACTCAAACAACATCATGAACATGAATTGAATCTAATTGAAACATGGAAATCATAAATCATAAATCTTGTATATTGAAAAGGGATTCTTGAGCTCCATGGAAGGTAAGGATCCATGGATGAACATCTAACATACCTTAAAAGAAGAGTTCTTAAAGGTTTTTAGGGAAATTCTTGGGATTGACCTTGATTCTTGAGAGCTAGGGTTTGATTTCTTAAGAGAGAATTATCTTTTAATTTTTGAGGAAAGGTAAATAATGAAGGGTTTTACACATTTTTAGAGCTAAAATCCCACATCTGGGCAAAATAAAATCATGGGAAAAGACTGTTTTAACCATGGACACAACTTTAATTTTTCGTGAAATTTTCCCTATTTGAACACTTGGAGCGACACGCCACTATCGCCCTGGGCCACTAAAAAATGATGACTGGGAAATTACATGGAATCACGTTGCCACTTTGTTTGAAAACTAAAAGTGCACCGCGACGCGGTGGGATCGCATTGGTACACTGGAAATTGACAATTATGAACCGGATATATGGCATGATGCACCAATATCATGGAGCAACACTGGAAATTTAAAATTGCTATTTTAACATACTCCGTGATGCGCTACTGGCCTGAATCATGATGTTTAATGACTGAAAATTAAAATCGCCATAACGTCTTACCCGGTTGTCGAATTTAGGCGAATTTTATATCATTGGAAAGCTAATCAAATCTCCTACGCAATGGCAGGCTCAAATCAGAAAATTACTGAGTATCTCAAATATTTTATCTAGGATAACCCATGTACTTAGAGTTAATCTAGGCTAGGGAAATACGGGGTGTTACAACCCCATATAAATAGTACCTCTAAATTATTAAGGAAAACGCTACAGCTTCTAACTCAAGATTATGGGTAGGGTAATTCTTCTCTTGGGTTTAATTTGTATAGAGGCGTAGGCGATGACCTTAACTCTCTACATGAGGACATAACCCAAACCTACTCTAGATGCATCACAGTACACAACACACCCATCTAAACCATCTGGCAGAGTCAAAATTGGGTTGAGGTGGGTCGAGTCTTCAACTCCTGAAAATTCTTCTCATAGGAATTTGACCACGGAAACTTGACTTTCTTCTAAGTTAATATGGACATGGGGGATGCAATAGACGAAAACCCTTTAAAAAACCAACGGTAATAGCCAGCTAAACCCAAGAAACTCCTGATATCTGATGGAGAAATGGGTCTAAGCCAGTTGCTCAATGCTTTGGTCTTTTGAGGATCAACCCTAATACCATTGCCAGAAATAATATAAACAAGGAATGCTACAGAATTTCTCTAAAATTCACACTTACTGAATTTGGAAAATAACTGATGAGTTCTGAGAGTCTAAAATATAATTTGAGGTGTTCTACGTGATCATTGTCACTATGGGAATAGACAAGAATGTCATCTATGAAGACTATAAAAAACATATCCAAGTACTGCTTCAAGACTCAAGTCCATAAAGGTTGTTGGGGCATTGGTAATACCAAAAGACTTGACTAGAAACTCAAAGTGACCATACCGAGTTCGAAAGCTATTTTTAGAATGTCACATTCTCTGACTTTGAGTTGATGATAGCCTAATCTTAGGCCTAACTTAGAAAAGTATCTAGCACCCTGAAGTAGGTCAAAAAAGTCATTGATTCTAGGAAGTGGGTACTTATTCTTAACTGTAACTTTGTTCAACTAATGGTAGTCTGTAACCATTCTGAGATAACCATGTTTCTTACTCACGAATAAGACTGGTGAGCCCTATGGGGAATTACTGGGTCTGATGGACCCTTTTACTAAAAGATCTTTATAGTTTTTTTAACTCTCCCAGTTCTGCTGGTGCCATTCTATAAGGTAAAATAGATATAGTCTGAGTATCTGGAAAAAGGTTTATTTCGAAGTATATTTCCATAATGGGAGGAACTTTAGAAAGATTTTCGAGAAACATATCTAAGAATTTATTTACTACTAGAACTGACTCAAGACTAGGATTTTTTGAGTTAGAGTCTTTGACTCACACATGATGATAGATACATCCCTTGGATATCATTTTTCTCGCTCTAAGGTATAAAATCAACCAAGCCTTAAGTGCTATAGTACTACCCCTCCATTCAAGGATTGGTTCATTTGGGAACTAAAAATGAACTATTCTATTTCTACAATCAACTGAGGCATAACATGAATGGAGCTAATTTATGCAGAGAATAACATCAAAATATGTCATCTCTAATTCTATTAAGTTTGCTAAGTGACTTTCTGAGATATCATAGTCGGACAATTCGTATATACCCGTCGGGCATTGATAGGCTGACCCACTAGGGTAGAGACTGAAAATGGTTCTGTTAAGATTTCTGGTTTGACTTTAAAGTCGACTGCTAGGTAGGAAGTTACAAAAGATAAAGAAGCTCCTGGATCTAACAAGGCATAAACATGTAAATGAAAGATCTGTAATGTACCATTGACCATATCAAGGAATTTTCCTGATCTTCGCTAGACTGAAGTGCATAGAGCCTGTTTAGACATTTCCCACTGGTGGCACTAGAAGTGGAACCCTACTAATTTGAGCAACTGGACTGAGCTGAAGGAAGGTTATACTGACCCTGTGAACCTAACGGAGGATAATCTTTGACTCTGTGGCCTGGCTTGCCACATCCAAAACAAACATCACTGCCAACTCGGCAGACACACTGATTGTTCTGTCCACAAGTCTAAGAAAAAGGATTTTTTCAAGCACTTCTAATACTATCCTGAGACTTAGAGCCTGGCACCCTATCTTTGCTACCATTTTTGAACTTAGGGACTGGAGCACTGGCTGAGGACGGAGCTGGAATCAAATACTTTAGACAAAACTAGAACGGTTACCGCCCTTTAACTTAGGCTAACTTAAATTGGAGTTACCTATTCTAGCTCTCTTATTCTTCCTCTCTCTCTCTCTGATCTTAACTTCTTCTATCTACTAAGCATGAACAATGAGTGTGGACATGTCCATATCCTTGATCAACATCATTATTCTATACTCCTTAACCATACTATCTGACACCCCAAATATGAACTTGCTCATTCTGGACCTACTGTCTGCTACTATATGGGGAGGATACCTGGCTAACTGAATAAACTTGAGGGGATACTTTTTTATGTTCATACTACCTTGCCTAAGGTTAATAAAATCTAACACTTTAGCCTTTCTCATCTCTAAGGCAAAGAATATCTCTAAGAAGGTAGTAGCGAACACTTCCCACTCTATATGCTCTGCATCTGTGCCCCTGTCTACCTTCCACTTCTTAAACGATGTATAAGCTATATCTTGTAGCTGATAAGAGGCAAATCAACACCCTTACTAGAAGTCACTCCCATGATGTCTATGACTTTCTAAACCTGATCGAGAAAATCGTATAGGTCCTTTTCTGACTTAGATCCTTATAATATGGGAGGATTCAATTGGGTGAAGTCTCAAATCCTAGATGTAGCAGTATTGGCCACTGGGTTGGCCGGAACTACAGTTCGCTGTTTATTTTGACCTGCTATAGAATTGGCTAAAGTAGTGAATACAGCTCTGAATTCTGCATGGGAAACATGTTTGTCCAGGGGATCTGCCTAAACGGGCTGAGGTGTTGATTGGTTTTTGGTTCTTCTTTTGTTAGTCATTTTATGAGGCATGTTCTGTAAACAACAGGGAAAATCAGATTAGAAAGATATTTTAACTTGATCTCATGCTCACTCATATGACATGAATACTGAAAAAAAAGGAAACTGTTCCTTAAACATCTCATAGCCTCATGTCCATAAGTGTGGCACGCTACACACCCATGCATAAGACTCTACGAGATGTGTGTTTCAGGCTTACTAGGACATTGTTGAACATTAGTCTTTGATACCTAGTTTGTAAAGCCCTGAGTCTGTACCCCAGATGCTACACAGTGCTTACAACCCCGAAGGACCACGATCTAACCCATGACTGATTTCTGCTGTGAGCACTGAATAATATACTATAATAAATGCATAAAATAGAATAAAATACCGTAAGGTTCAAAATCTATAAATACTGATAAAGTGTATCAATTGAAATGACAATCTGTAAAACTGAACACTGTCTAAAAACTAGTCTGAAAAGCCTCTAGCTGAGCTGTCTAAAAGTGGAGTTGATGGGACAAGCCCCCAACTAACCCCACATACGAAAATACTAAAACTACTAAAAACTGAAATAAAAGAATATCCTCGAATGATGAGGACTCACTGCTAATCAACTGTTGCTGGAAGAATATGAATCTATCTATGCATGGTTGGGAATGTGAGCGTCCGAACCTATGATATAAGACATCATAGTTCAAAAAAAGTGTATGCATCAGTACATGGAATGTACAGTATGCTATATGGGGTAAGGCTGAATGTAAAGATTCATATACATGAACAATAACTTACTGCATGATATAGAGTAACTGAACATGAGAGTACATGGATAACTGATACTACTGTAAATACTGAGGGTAAACTAATGTGCATATAAATAAATACTATGACTAAGTTTGTCTGAAGCTAAGTCCTAAATTCTAATACTGAGTAATTGGTATCTAAAGTTACTGATAACTGATTCACTGGTACTGGTTGACTGTATCTGATAGTTCTGATTCTGTAGAACTAAACTGAGTTCTATTCTGGGATCCAATTTGTAACCCTAATTGAACGGGTGTCAATACCATGAAAAGTAAAGCATAGCTGATAGGCCCAAATTGCACTTTTCTTACAAGGGAGTAAATGGTAGTTGTCAAATATATAACCCAACTAGGTTGGGGTTGAATCCCACAGGGAATAAGGTATCAATCAAGTCTATTTGTGATGAAAATGACTGATAGATAATGGTTTTCTTTAATTGGTGGTTTTATCAATCAAACAATGATTAAAGTTTCTACTTGCTTCAGAACTCAAAGCTAAAATTTCAATGCTTCAAATCAATGATAGAGAGAAACTGGGGTTGTGATCACTATGATTATTAACCCCTCATTGAATAATAGTTGTAGTACTGGATTCTCGTGACTTATGGGAAATACCAAATTATCTGTATTGACAGTCCATCTAAGTGTTTCTCAACCTACCTAGATGTTATGCTCCCTAATACTCTCTTACTTAGAAAAACCTTCAATTCACACTGGTTTTATCTCAAGTTGATTAATCTTGTTACAGCATTAATCATTAGATGGAAAATTAACCTTTCCAAATCCTCATTGTTAATTCACTGCCTTTTGTTTATTTCTCAGTTTGAGCAAGTAAATATAAGGCTAGATCTATTGTTTGCAACCAATAGAAAATAATCGTTACAAAGGAATTATCAAGATGTTCCCACAATCACTTAAATCCTAACCAACTATTAAATCCTTGAAGGAATAATCATAGATCCCACAACCCTAGTGATGGGTTTTAGTTCCACATGAGAAACAAAGAGAAAGAAACAATTGTTTTCCTCATTTAGAGAAATTAAAGTTACAAAAGATGAAGTCTGAAGTTGATTCTCTTCCAAGTTCAAGAAAAAGTTCCCAAAACCTAATCACAGAGTTGAAAATTGAATTCTAAGTTAAGAGGTCCAAAAAGAGGTGACTTTACCTTTTGAATAAGTTCTAGATGTTGAATGAAACCCTAAAAGTTGCTATTTATATTTGTAACTTAAAGGAAATTTGAAACTAAAAAATCTGATTTTTGCTCCTTTAGATGACGACATTTGTGACGACTTATCACAAATTTGACGACATGTATGAAGACATGTGTGATGACTTATCTGGACTCTGACGACTTATTAGAAAATGTCGTCAACTCCTTTTCAAATTCTATGTTTGCTGCCTTCGGTTGATGACAAGTCCTGATGGCTTATCAAGAAGTTGATGACTTATCAGAAAATATCATCAGAAATGCTTCACCTTTCTTGTTCTCTGCCTATATGTGATGAAATGTTCAGATAGCTTATCACAAATCTGATATCTTATCAGACCAAGTCGCCGGATAAAATCTTCCGAACTTAATTTCTTGCATCTTTCACCAAAAATCATCCTTCTCAACGTAGCTTTCCTATATGTTCATATATCTTGACTTTCCTACAAAATCACATGAAATACCATCAAAAACAATGCTAGTTACTTAATAACTTACAATTATTCCAATATAAAAATCTTAAATGCGATAACAGAAGGCCAGCACATCAACACCCTCAACTTAAAATAATTTCTTGTCCTCAAGAAAATACATAACACCATACTAAGATGCTTAACTAAGAGAAACATAAGATACCTATGACAGTTGATTGTCAATTTTAGCTCAACATATATTACCCTCTCCATGTTCAATCACTCTAAATCCAGTTGTGTATATCAGTGAAGATCAATAATATGACATAAAGGAATCAAGATATGGCATCAAATTATAAACAATAACCATGCATATGTATAAGTTATATTACCCAAACAAGTAAGCATCTAGCAATGCAACCGATGTGCCCTTACAAAAAAGAAATCCCTCTTCACTCATATATGAAATCAAGCTAGTAAATGCAGGGATGATCAAGAGATACTCACTCTCAGAAACAAGTTCTAGTCAATGTATGCCAAATACCATAAGCTTGCCCTTATTTTCATCACCGAGGATTTCAGACAGTTAAGCTAGGATTACTATAGGACTTTTCTTCTGCTTGTAATGTAGTCTTGGGGATGGTATGATATGCAAGGATACTTAAAGTGACTAAGACACCTTGGAACTACACTATTTTTGGGGTCTCACTCATCAACCAACTTATTTCTCCTTTTTTATATTAAAGCTAATTCAGGATGGATGCGGTCCTTTAGTATTTCATTTTCTCTTTTTCACAATTTTTCTTTTCTTATTCTTTTTCTACCACACACCCAGCCTTGCATTTTTTTAACCCTTCTTCATACTCACTTTACATCACACACCACTATGATAGCCACCCTCAACTTAGGTGATTTGCCTAAGTCAAAGTGCACAATGCCCAAGGAGGACCAGGGCAAAAATAGGTTCATTGTGATACAAGTGGAAATCTGATAGGTATAATAATAAAAAAATATAGGCATTCAGGCTTAGAATTAGGGTCAAGGGATATTATTCAAACATGGAAGGTCATTTAGGCTAAAAGTGGACTAACATCAAAAATGTCCTATGATCCTTTCCTAACCACTCTCCTACAATGGCAAAACCAATCGGGCAAGTTCTGGATTTGACACACAATGAGAAGTAGGTAGTATCTCACAAACACATGACACAAAGGTACATCATAATCTACTACCTATCCGGTTCATTCAATTGTTAGCAATGATTATCATGCCCCTAATACCAATTCCATAAAAAGATTCATAGTAGTCACATATAGATGCACATCACACAGTTACAAAATAGATAATTAGAGAGGTATTTACCATTCCCAAAAATCAACAAAATATGTCAATTGCCCCAGATACTTATTTTTCTCCCAATCAACAACAACAACACATCAAAAAATAAAACACAGTACCCCTAATCATACCGGCTCTACTAGGAACAAGACTCCAGGGAAAAGAGGCACGGCAACAAAAACCCCAAGAGCATATGAACACCCACAAGCAGTCTCACCCTCAACTTAAAATCATGTACTATCCTAAATGTATCAAACTAAAACAAGAGAGTTAGAAACATACCTGTGGTACCATAGGTGCAGAGATCTGATGTCAATCATATAATACAAATACAAACAACAAAATGCCTTAGGTAGCCTCCCAAGCAGTTCCTGATTTAATGTCGCGGCACGACTAGGCTATCTTGACTACTCAGAATTCCTTAAGATACCTTGAAAGTGCTCCATCCCTTGCTGGTGCATCTTTTCCATCTTCATAGAATACATCAACGATCGAGAAGACACTCATCTCGCTTTGTTTTTTCATGTATTGATGAACTTCAAAACTAACTTCTTTCCAGTTGAGCCTAAACTTTAACTTATTCAGCTCCATGTCAACTAACACTCTCCCAGTTGCTAAGAACAGTCTGCCCAAAATTATGGGCACTTTAAAGTCTACTTTGCAATCAAGGATCACAAATTTAGCAGGAATATAAAATTAGCCACCTTTATAAGTACATCATGTAGCATACCGATCGGCCTTTTCACAGACCTGTCTGCCATAACTAGTCTCATGTTGGTAGGTGTGGGGTCTCCTAAACCTAACTTTTTATAAAAATCTAGCGGCATCAGATTAAATCTTATATCTATGCATCTTGATAGATCATATGACTCGTGAATGGGCCCATATGCACCATTTATACTTTTCAAATTTTGAGGAATCAAATCCCAATATTTATTGGTCCAACCAACTTATCATGAGAACAAAACAAATTAAAAGGTCATGAAGAATTTTCTAATTTTTCAATATATGTTTAATACTCACTATGCACATCTTTGGGATATCGCAATCATTCATGTCAATTTATGAACTTTTATACTAGTAAACTCCAAGTTTACCATGACATGTACCTTTTTACTTTAGTAAATTTCAGATTTACTATTAATGAATAAATTTTAGATTTACTACTTTAGATGTAAATTTTAAAATAACTCTTCTTAGTTATTCAACCTCTTTCGGAGGTGAGTTGTGATACCATCATAATCAAGTGCACGTTTGCATTAATAAGCTTCTCATTTCCCAAGAATGGAATATGATCGTTTCTTAAGCCTATCAAATTCTGATTGCTTATAACCCCATTCATGATATTGCTACTTCAGGAGAAAATCGAGGCATACATATAATGTCCAGAATTTTACTCTAACATATCTTAGAGAGTTTATCGTATATTGCTACAATATTCACTTCAAGAATGAAGCAATTTGTCATCTTTCAGACTTATCATATATTGCTACAACATCTCTTCTTGGAATGGAGCATATTCAATGAAACAAATTTCATGACTTTTCATCAAAAATACATTATTGTGGCTTAGCTATAATAATATAATCAATATGGTGCATTAAGAATCAAACTCAACGTCTTATCCATATAAAGGCATCTTTGGCTATAAATCAATGGGACTTTGGAAAGTCATCACTTAATTCTGTTCAAATCTTATTCTCAAAGGCTAAAATTATGCAACATGCCCGTGTATGTAACTTTGTTTATACCTAATATAGCAATTTATGCCTTATACTGTCATAACAATTTATGTAAAGAAAAAAAAATGTGGCCAGCTAAGACAAAAGAAACCAACACATAGAACAATTGGTAGCAAATCATATACATATAGGGTGTGTTTGGTATGAAGGAAAATGTTTTCCTAGAAAAAGTTTTCCTGGAAAACAAGTTAATTTCTTACTTGTTTTCTTATGTTTGATTGGTGGATGGAAAATATTTTCTAGTATTTGGTTGGTGAATGAAAAAATAGTTTTCAAAAAATATATTTTAGTGTTTAGCTAAAGCATAAAAATACATTTTAGAATTCTTTTTTAAAAATTAAATTTAAAAAAGTTAATCCTTTTTGGGGAAGAGGGTTGTAGACATGTGGGTGGGGGTGTCAGAATAGGTAGTAGGGGTGGGGTAAGAAAAAGTTTTGAATTTATTTTGTTAAAAGAAAAATAAAAAAATTAGCGGGGGAGGGGGGTGGGGTTTTCGTAGGAGCTTGGGGTCAGGGTAGGGGAGTGAGGGAAAGGGCGAAGAAAATAATTAAAAAAAATTAAAAATTTAATTTCTTTTTTAGGTTTTGGGGGGATGGGAGAGGGGGATGGTAAGGGGGAGGAAGAGTAGGGGTGAAGGGTAAGAGAAAAGTTAAAAAATTTTAATAAAATGTAGATATTGTTTTTAGAAGGGGCTGCTGGGGGAAGAGGTGAGGTGGGGATAGGGGTGGATTAAGAAAAAATTTTAAAATGCTTTTTAAAATAATTAAATTTTGGGGGTAGGGGTGGGGGTGGGGGTAGTGGTAGGAGTGGGGTGGGGGTAAGGATAGGGGTGAGGTGGGGTAGGGGTGATAGGGTATTGTGGGCGGGGTGGGTGACGGGATAGATTAATTTGAGAATTGTATGAACATTTCAACTTTAAAGCAAGATAAAGAGAGTTTTGAAAAATGTTTTCCTTACTTTTTGAAGTGAAGTCATTTTCGTTAAATTTAAGAAAAATAAGTTAGTTTGAAAATATTTTTCAAAATATATAAGTAATTCAAACATGAAAATGTTATATATTTTTTTCTAAAAATTAATTTTAAAACAAGCAACAGTGATCGTACATATGAAGGTTATATATTCCTTATACAAACTCATTATTCATTAGCCATTAAATACAATTTTCAGTTTAGTAAAGTGTGTCATCACATATATATCTTACTCATACCAAAGATTCAAGCTTATCGTCTAATTGAAATAAAGATCTCAATTACTTAGAGATTTTGTGTTGATAACGTGTTACGAAATATAAAGTAAGAATAATAAAAATAAATAGAGAGAGAAGAGATGAGGCTTATTTAATTTTTTTCTTTTAGGTATTAAAAATTATATAATTGAACATACAATAAACCAAATCCCTCTATTTATAAAAAAAAATATTCCTAATTTCTTTCCAAAAATTAAATATTTTACATTTTAATAGATATCAATTAAATCTCAAGATTTATTTATAATCCTTCTACACATTCACTATAGAATACTCCTAACAACCCTCAATAATTAAAAGTAACACAAGTCAAAGAAAGGGTGAAGAGAAAGGAAGTCCCTTTCGGCAAAGAAAATGAAGGGCATCTTTTTTTATGCTTTTCGATTTTCAAGCTGGCAACGTGTATGATTGATTATGGACCTACAAAAGGTAATAATTAGTAAAAGAATGAAAGACAAATTTGGCCTCTGTTGGTTGTTTATATGATCGGTTAATGGACACTTCAGGATCTGATCGGGACATCTGGAAATGTCATGGAAGCTGAATGAAAGACTTTTTATTTTAGCAAATACATACTTGGGTTATTTAACTTGGATGTGCACAGTTATATTTATATATACCATCAATTTGATTTGACTTTTGTTTAGTTAAATAAAATAAAATCAATTATAATTAGATATTTTTTAATGCCAAAGCAAAGAAAATCAAATTACTAATTGATGCTTTTGAGGGGTTTAATTTGTGGGTAGAAATTTTTTTTGACGTGTTCAAATGCCAAAATGGTACACCCATCTTTACTTGACAAATATACTTTAACATTTGTTGTTTACCGAACCTAATCAGGGGACAGGGCGGCTCAACTGTTCGAGAAAAAGGCGACCGCCTAGGCACCAAAAATTTGAGCGCCTAATTTTGTTAGTAATGATAAATTATAAAATTTATAAAATATATTAAATATTATTTATAGAAAAAATAATTTTTATATAAAAAAATTTAGATGAAGTTTGATATATCTAGTCTAAAATACTATGTATCAAGAAATTAATACATTGACTTTATTATTAATTAAAAAAATTATTAGAAGAAATCGATTGTATAATTTTAAAAATATACATTATAAAAATAATTATTTTTTCTTAAAAACGTAATATTTTCGTTCAATTTTGACCTTAGGCCACAAATTCGCTTGAGTCACCCGTCAGCGGACTTCAATATGTGATACAAGTTCAGACTAGATACATCAGATTTATGCTCCTTCATATGTCACAATACCATTTTAATTTAGGGGAAAGGACAGAAATAATAGTTCAAATTAAAGTATTTTTTTGAAAATGGTCATGGAATTTAAATTTCATTTTCTAGTTATTTTAATTTATTGACTGATTCTATACCGTTTTTACACAAATTTTATACAGGTTTTATACAAATCTTATACATAAATATTCTATACGGAAATTATACAGTTTTGATACATAATTTATATAATAATTGTACATTTACACTTTAAATTAAACTATTTCCTTGAAAATAGTCATGGAATTTAAATTCCACTTTCTAGCTATTTTAACTTACTGATTGGTTCTATATCGTTTTTAAACAACTTTTATACGGGTTTTATACAAATCTTATACATAAATATTCTATACAAAAATTATATAGTTTTGATACATAATTTATATAATAACTGTACATTATTTTTACACATTTTATACAAAAATTATATAATTTATATACACTTTCTATATATTCTACATATACATATTTGATAGAACTATACAATTTCTATACATATATCTTATATAGATTCATATTCTATTTAATAATTATATCATTTTTATATAATTTAATTATTATTTCCAAAGAATAAAAAAATAGAATATTTGATCAATTTAAAAATTTATAGTAAAAAATAAAATAAAATATTTTTAAAAGGGCCGAATTGCCCAAGTTGAATATTGTATTAGTATTATATATAGACTGTATCAGTATCGTATATGAACTGTATATGGACTACGTGGATCAAAATGAACCAAATTGGAAAAGATTAGAAATGGTCATAAAATGGCATTTGTTTAGTCGACTGGATATTATTTGTCCAAATGTCAAACTTGAGTTATAATTGGGCTATAATTTTTTAAAAGGGTCATAAGTGTCCTTTTCCCTTTAATTTAAGCCTTATTTGTTTGCATTTAATGGGGGTGTAAATTTGAATGACCTAAATCTTAAATTATTAAGTGCATTTAGTTTTGTTAAGATTTTAATTCTTAGGAAGTATTAATAGGTCTTAATCATTCAGATCTGAATCAAGTCTTGATATTATTAAGAAGTGTTCTTGTGTTTTGTTAAGATTTTAATTCTTAGAAGTATGAATAGGTCTTAATCATTCAGATCTGAATCAAGTCTTGATATTATTAAGAAGTGTTCTTGTGTTGGATAATCTGTACCACCACTCTATCTACAACCATTTGGCACCACCACTAACCATCTCTTCCATCACCATCATTATCAACCATCTCTACTATCACAACAATCATTGACAAGCAACATCATTACCAATCATTATTATAAGACGCTATCATATCTATCATCTCCATTATTATAATTATCGTCGTCGCCATCGCCACTGCCAACACTATTACCACCATCAGCCACTACCAGTCAATACCTATCACAACTAGCATCATCGCTAACTAACACATTATTAGTTTCCACACAATCTTCAACCACTATCATTGTCATTGTTGTACCTACCTCCACCACATCTATTAATATCTCCTCCATCCCATTTTATATGTCGTTATTTTCTTTTTAGTCTATCCCTAAAAGAATGTCACATTTCCTTAATTATTTGATAATTATTTAATGACATCATTCTCATTTTATCCTTAGTGGGTCTTACTTATTAAGAAAAGATAACTAATAAATAAACATTAAGAGAGACAATTTTGTAAACTTCACAAAGTCATAACTTATTTCTTAAACTCCTTGTCCGATCAAATGATCCCACATAAAATGAAACGAAGGTAGTAACTATTAACGCTGCAATCTATCTCTAATAACAACCAGCTCCACCATCAGAGCTAACATCTTCTCCAAGTACCACCAACATATCGTCAGCTATCATGCATATATTTTTCAGCCACCACGATCAACACCTCCAACTACTAAAATCAACCAACTTCACACAACTGTCACTATCACTATCAATCGTCACCATCATAACAATCGCTATAGTATCAACTATCTCTATTTTCACAACTACTGCCGCCAACATTACTAATTACTAACATCAATCATTACTAAAAACATTTGTATTATCACTAACAAATATAAATATTTCTTTTTTTATCAAAAAATAATTTTATTGTATTAAATTAAATACTTTTCTAATAAATAATTAATTCTTAATTTGGATATTATTTTTATTATATTTATAAATAAATAAATTTTATGCATTAAGTTGTTGAAAAACAAACGGCGATCTTAATTATTCAGTTTTCAGATCTACAGATAATATCTTAATAATTCAAATATATATTTAAACGTTTGAATTTTTATAAAAATAAATGCAACCTTAATATACTTAAAATGTTAGAAGAAAAATATTAACTCGAAACTCAGAACTGATAACCAGCAATATTTTGACTTATTTTATTTGAGAATGCAATAATCTAACAAGATCATCTAACAGAAACAAACTTTAAACAAGAAAGTACTAAATCTTAAAATTTCGCAAAAGCCATGATATCCTGGTCACGTACAAGGTTGTCCAGGTACATTTCCTCCAAATCCATTTGCACAACGATGCTAGTTTCACATGGTGTATCATACAACCAAAAAACTTGGCTATGTCTTGAACCAAAGTGCATTAAACTTGGTTTTCCCCAACCAAAATCAGTTTTCTGTATGGGAAACCTGCACAGACTCGAGCATGTAAAATTCACGACCTCTTTGTCACCTCCCCACTCTAATCCAGCATATCCATCATTGTACAAGTTAACAACCAAAGAAACTATCTCGTCAGGAGTAGCTTTGGCACAGTAACTCGTAGTCTCTTGAACTGACTCTCTTATAAGTTTTACAATGTGATGCAGTGATTCAACTTTGGTTTCATCATCATGTTCGAATTTTATAGGAATTTCAATAATGAGATTCCCAAAAGAGCTTGCAATCTCAGGATAAGCTACAACCTTACCCCGCAAGTTAAGAGGAAACGACATTACAGACCGTTTCAGATAGGGACTTCTTGCTGCACGGATTAGAGACCTCCACAAAAGTGATGTAATCATCTCAACTCGCGAAGGTTTGAAACTCAAAACATTGCTTGAATCAAATTCCTCTCTAAGCCTTGATATTGAAACTTCATCAAAAATAAATTTCTTCGCGATCAGCTTCGATTGTGTACGTTTTCCTTCACAAACAGGAGGCTCAAGAATAGCGGTTAAATCTTTTCTAGGGAAAAGAGTGCCCAAATTGAAGCTCATGAAGTTGATCTCCTTTGAAGGAATACAAAATTTGCACACTTTTGCCCATTCGTAAACTAATGTGAAGGCGGCAAATCCATCCATAGCAGGGTGTGCAGAGCTAATAGCTAGAGCTAGGCCACCACATTCGAATATTGTGACTTGGACAACCATAGGCGGTGTGACGAATAAATTCGTGTCGTCCACATCCATAATGCCATGAGGCCAAAATGGCAATGCTAGATCAAGGTCATTGTTTGCTTGCTGAAGGAAATCATCAAGCTTACAATTGACCGTTGCTTTTATATAAGTTACCCCTTGATCGAGACAAAGAATTGATGATTCATCTTCTGTGAATCGACCAGCTAAAGGGTAAACATGACTTAAGATTCTAGATAAGGATTCTTCGAGCTCTTCATGTTTTGGGTTGTTATTGCAGTGAGGATAGAAAAGAACAAGAGGCAAGTGCGCTAAGTCAGCCACTTGATCGAAAAAAGATAACTTGTAAATTCTAAGATGGTCTGGGGTTGGTGTTGATGGTTTTATGAGGCTTTTGGACAAGATTTTAACATGTATATTCATGTTTGATAAACTCTATTTGTGGTAAGGGAAACACAAATTATTGAACACTTTAATACAAAGTGAGAACCTTAGCTTACACTTTTCCTTTATATCGGAAAAAATATGCTGCCCTCCACTTAAAATATAATGACATGTTAAAATTTTATAGTTTTAAATTAAAGATACTGCTAAAAAAAATTTTGATCTTAAAATCTTAAACATCTTTTTTTTTAAACTGTCCGAGTACTTTTTCACTTGGAGCAACTCCATTTGTCAATAAATTGCGCAAAAAAGGAAATACTTCAATGAAGTTAAAATATTGAAAGTGCCAACGTCTAAACATTTAGTTTTACCTACTAAAATGTTTATTTGTTAGTATTGCAATAAGATATATAAGTTGTTTATACGACTATCTACTCTCTCCGTTTTAAAACGAATGACCTATTTAATCTTGCCATGAAATTTTAAAAAATATTTAAAATTTTCGAATTTTGTGGTCTTATTAATATTATGTCAAATGTATGTAAACATCCTTTAATCTTGCGACATTAGATTGCAAGAAAATTATCATTGTTTTTAAAACAGATTAAGATGGAAAGTAAATCATTCTTTTCGAAACGAAGAGAGTAATTTAGTATGATATTCAGTAGTTTAAATATAAATTCGAAATATCGTATCCAATGCCCAAATAAAAACATTGAACATTTATTGTATACTCCATCTATTTCATTTTAGTTGGTCCTTATTGACTTAACATTCTTCTTAAAAAATATTTAATAGAGATTTATTTTACTAATGTAACTCAACTAATTACTCAATGAAAATATAAATTTAAATATATATACTTTACAGAGTAATTTAATAATAGGATAAGTATTAAAAAATACAATAAACTTCTCTTAATTTTAAAATTTGGACAAATTAAAAAAATATTTTTAGGGAGTACAATTTATATCAAATATCATTTCATAATCATGGTAACAGGCCCTCTTTTACCTACAAAATTTCTACCACCTACCATCTATGATTAAGTCATTAAATATTCAAAAAAGCAAGTGAACGACAGCATGGAGGAAGGCATGCCTGCAAGAGGCAAGTGCGCTATGTCAGCCACTTGATCGAAAAAAGATACTTGTAAATTCTAAGATGGTCTGGGTTGGTGTTGATGGTTTTATGAGGCTTTTGGACAAGATTTTAACATGTATATTCATGTTTGATAAACTCTATTTGTGGTAAGGGAAACACAAATGATTGAACACTTTAATACAAGTGAGAACCTTATGCTTACACTTTTCTTTTATATCGGAAAAAATATGCTGCCCTCCACTTAAAATATAATGACATGTTTTGGCTTAGATACAAAGTTTAAAATAATTAAATAATATTTTAAAATTTTAAATTAAAGATACATCAAATGTACGAATAAAAAATTTTATCCTATAATCTTAAACATCTCTTCTTTTTTTAAAACCGCCCGAGTACTTTTTCACTTGGAGCAATTCCATTTGTTAATACATTCGCAAAAAAGAAAATATTTCAATGAAGTTAGAATATTGAAAGTGTCAACGTGTAAACATTTAGTTTTACCTACTAAAATGTTTATTTGTTAGTATTGCAATAAGAAATATAAGTTATCTTTCTCCGTTTTAAAAAGAAGATCTATTTTATCTTGACATGAAATTTAAAAAAATACTTAAAATTTTCGAATTTTGTGATCTTATTAATGTTATGTCAAATGTATGAAAACATCCTTTAATCTTGCGACATTAAATTGCAAGAAAATTATGATTTTGTTTAAAACAGATTAAGATAGAAAGTAAATCATTCTTTTCGAAAAGAAGAGAGTAATTTAGTATGATATTTAGTAGTTTATTTATAAATTCGACATATCATTTTTAATGCCCAAATTAGATCATTTGAACATTTTTTGTATACTCCATCTATTTCATTTTAGTTGATTCTTATTTACTTGACATTCTTCTTAAAAAATATTTAATAGAGATTTATTTTATTAATATAACTCAATTAATTACTCAATGAAAATATATATTTAAATATATATACTTTATAGAGTAATTTAATAATAGGATAAGTATTAAAAAATACAATAGACTTCTCTTAATTTTAAAATTTAGACAAATTAAATAAATATTTTTAGGGAGTACGATTTATATCAACTATCATTTCATATTCATGGTACCAGGCCCTCTTTTAGCAACAAAATTTCTACCACCTACCATCTATGATTAAGTCATTAAATATTCAAAAAAGCAAGTGAACGACAGCATGTAGGAAGGCACGCCTGCAAGAGGCAAGTGCGCTATGTCAGCCACTTGATCGAAAAAAGATACTTAACTTGTAAATTCTAAGATGGTCTGGGGTTGGTGTTGATGGTTTTATGAGGCTTTTGGACAAGCTTTTAACATGTATATTCATGTTTGATAAACTCTATTTGTGGTAAGGGAAACAAAAATGATTGAACACTTTAATACAAGTGAGAACCCTTATGCTTACACTTTTCCTTTATATCGGAAAAAATATGCTGCCCTTCACTTAAAATATAATGACATGTTTTGGCTTAGATACAAAGTTTAAAAAAATTAAATAATATTTTAAAATTTTATAATTTTAAATTAAAGATACATCAAATATAATAAGAAAAATTTAATTCTATAATCTTAAACATCTTTTTTTTTTTTTTTTAAACGGCCCGAGTATTTTTTTCACCTGGAGCAACTCCATTTATTAATAAATTTCGCAAAAAAAGAAAATATTTCAATGAACTTAAAATATTGAAAGTGTCAACGTCTAAACATATAGTCTTACCTGCTAAAATGTTTATTTGTTAGTATTGCAATAATATATATAAGTTATTTATACGACTATCTACTCTCTCCGTTTTAAAAAGTATGACCTATTTTATTTTGACATGAAATCTAAAAAAATACTGAAAATTTTCAAATTTTCTGGTTTATTAATATTATGTCAAATGTATGAAAACATTCTTTAATCTTGCGACATTAAATTACAAGAAAATTATAATTCTTTTTAAAATAGATTAAGATAGAAAGTAAATTATTTTTTTTAAATTGAAGAGAGTAATTTAGTATGATATTCAGTAGTATATTTATAAATTCGAAATATTGTATCCAATGCCGAAATTAAAACATTGAACATTTTTGTATACTCCGTCTATTTCATTTAAGATGATTCTTATTGACTTGATATTCTTCTTAAAAAATATTTAATAGACGTTTATTTTACTAATGTAACTCAATTAATTACTCAAAGAAAATATAAATTTAAATATATATACTTACAGAGTAATTTAATAAAAGGATAAGTATTAAAAAATATAATAAACTTCTTTTAATTTTAAAATTTGAACAAATTAAACAAATATTTTTAGGGAGTACAATTTATATCAGATATCATTTCATATTCATCGTACCAAGCCCTCTTTTTCCTACAAAATTTCTACCACCTACCATCTATGATTAAGTCGTTAAATATTCAAAAAAAAAAGGAAAGCAAGTGAACGACAGCATGGAGAATGCACGCCTGCATCCTCCCCCTTATCTAAAGGTGTCAAACGGGCCGGGCTGACCCGGCCCGACCCGGCCCGTAACACCAAACCGGACCGGTTTGACCCGGCCCGAAAAGCCCTAGGGCTTTAGGGTACCGGGTCCTGGTCCGGTTTTTTAAAAAAATTGGGCCCGGTTAACCCGGCCTGGACCAACCCGGTCCAGGCCCGCCGGTTAACCGGCCCGGCCCGGCCCGGTAACCCAAAAAAATTAAAAAAAATAAATAAATCTGTTGGGCCAAACTAGCCGTTGGCCCAACGGTAATATTACTGTTTTTGGGTCCAAACGGCTAGTTTGGGCCCATTTGATTAAAAAAAAAAATATAAAATATTTTTTAATCCTCAAAATAAATCTATAAATACCCTACAACTTCAAATCATTTCTCACACAATTTTTCAATCTCTCAAATCTCATTCTCTCTCAAATCTCAATTCTCAATTCTCAAATATTCAATATATTTAATTTCTTAAAGTGTTCACTTTAATTTTTTAATTTTTCGTTTACAAAGTAAGAGCGGAAGTTTCTAAAGTCGCAATCTTCGGATACTTCCAAAATTTAGTATTGTCGTTCCATCTCTTACGTTTAATTTTTATTTATTGTATTAATTGTTTAATATTTAATTTTGTTATATTTGTGTATTTTGAATATTTTTAGTTTAATTTAATTTATATTATGGATAAATTAAAAAACCTCGCTGCTAAAGGTGTTCAAATTTTTTGTCCCGGAAGCGGTAGTGGTAGTAAAAAGCGAATTATTAGCGGTAGAGGTAGTTCAAGTAATAGATATACCCGTGTGCCTTCGCCTCCGGTACCGCTTGGTACACCTTTTGAGGAAGAAATAGGTGTAGGTGCTCACGATATGGATTATGTAGAATTTCAAGAAAATTACGGTATAGAAGAAGAAAATGAAGTAGATGCAGTTAATGTAGACGAAGATGATGAAAATATTGCTGAAACACCCGCAGTAGGAGATGCTAACGTTAGATCTGAATCAGTTAATCTCCCTTCCCGTCCTCCCAGTGCCCCAAAACCCCGTAAAAGAACTAGTATTGCATGGCAATTTTTTGAACGTATATCAGATATTGAGGTGCAGTGCAATATTTGTCAACAAATATATAAGCATAGAAGTGGCGGTAATCAAGGGGGTACGGGTACGTTAATGAGACATATAGCTGAAGATCACAAAAGAGAGTTAAATATTGCAAAAGGTGGTGGGGATGTTGGTGGGTCAACGCAAACTAGAATGGACCCAACAACCGGTCAAGTAGCGAAAAAGTATAATAAATTGAGGGACCGGGAAGAAATAGCTAAAATGGTAGCTGTGGGTTGTTTGCCTTTTACTTTTCCTTCTTCTGATGCTTTTATCCGTTATATACAAGCAATTTATAATCCTATGTTTAATGGTATTCCTAGAACTACTTGTCGGTCTGATATTTTTAAACTCCATTCACAATATTGTTTTTATTTATCAACATTCTTAAAAAATATTCAATGTAGATTGTCCCTAACTTCTGATCTTGGTCGTGCTGTTAATAAAAATGATTATTTAACCGTTACTTGTCATTGGATGGATAGTAATTTCATAATGCAAAAACGTATTCTTGCTTTTTTATATGATGAAGATCGCAAACATACTGGACAATTTATTGCTGATTCTATTATTAAAATTGCCGGATATTATGGTATAGAAAATAAAATTTTATGTATTGCTTTTGATAATGCTTCTAACAACAAGAATGTTATAACAAAAATAAAATCTACGTTATCTCCACCCTTTCCTAAAATTTTCCATATTAAGTGTGCATGTCATATCTATAATTTAATTGTAAAAGATGGTCTTGACTTTTTTGAGGTTTATATTGAAAAAATTCGTCTTGCCGTAGGTTTCATTCAAGGAAATAATCGTAGAGCGAGAATTAAAGAATTTAAAGTTAAATGTCAAGAAAATGGACTTACACCGATTTTAATGCCTGAGGAAATTGATATTAGATGGAATTCTACGTATGAATTTTTAAAAACTTGTTATAAATATAGAATTCCTATTACACTAACTTTTAACCAACACTGTGGTTCTTTTGCTGATTCTGCTGATTGCATGTTACATAATTCTGATTGGGTTATAATTAATGATCTTGTTAAGTTTTTAGAAAAATTTTATGTAGCTACGGTTGAATTTTCCGGTGCATACTATCCTACTGTTTGTAATATTTTGGCATATATAGCCGATATTTCTGGTTTGCTCCAACAATATAAAAATAAAGAAGGTTATAAAGAAGCTGTTGGCGCTATGTTTACGAAATTTAAAAAATATTTCTTCCCGATTCCCCCTATTTACTTGGTTGGTGCTATTTTAAATCCTTGCATGAAATTTAATCATATGTGTCACTTTAGTACTCTTATTTATGCTAACTTAGAAATAAATACTAACCGTGAGTCTGAACAAGAGCAGCCTGATTTGTGGACGGCTACGGCTGATGCAAAAGATTATATAGAAAAATTATATAATCACTATGCTGATTTATTTGATTCAGCCGTACCTACAAATATCAGTCCAACTGTCGCTCCTCATCCTCCCGAGGAGCCATCATCTTCTAAAAGGTCGGCACATAGTGGTTTTCCTGATTCGTTTTATGATTTAACTTGTTGGAACAATGTGGATGAGAGAGCTTACACATCAACTTATCGGGAAGAGCTGAAATATTATCTGCGGACGCCACCAGAGGATCGCAGACGACGGATCAACTCGCTGGATTGGTGGAGAAATAATGAATCACAATATCCTGTACTTTCAAGATTAGCCAGAGATATCTTGAATGTTCCAATGTCAACCGTTGCATCAGAGAGCGCCTTCAGTCAGGGACGACAGCAGCTTGGAGACAACCGACACTCATTGGGAAGCAACGCAATGAATGTTTTAGTTTGCCTTAGAGATTGGATTAGAGCAGAAAGAAGAAACCAAGGAATGGAACCAGAGCCAAGCGACGACCTCAAACTTGAAGAAATAATGACTTCACGGGAGAACTCAACAGAATCAAGTCCAATGCATGGGTTTGCCCCCGTTGACTTCGACTATCCTATGCAAATTCCAATTAATATTAACATGAATGAGTTGGAAAAAATGATGCATAGTTTATAGATTTTTCATTCATGTAAATTATAAATTTTGGATCATTTTGCAATCAATAAAATTCCACAAATTCATTCACTCCTTAGTCGTTGTTTTTTATTTTTTTTTATTTATCAATTTAAAGTTTTAATATCTTATATAGAAGTGTATATTTAATGTATACACGTGTATATATCTTCTATAGAAGTGTATATTTAATGTATACACGTGTATATATCTTCTATAGAAGTGTATATTTAATGTATACATGTGTATATATCTTCTATAGAAGTGTATATTTAATGTATACATTATATATATCTTCTATAGAAGTGTATATTTAATGTATACATGTGTATATATCTTTTATAGAAGTGTATATTTAATGTATACACGTGTATATATCTTCTATAGAAGTGTATATTTAATGTATACATGTGTATATATCTTTTATAGAAGTGTATATTTAATGTATACACGTGTATATATCTTCTATAGAAGTGTATATTTAATGTATACATTGTATATATCTTCTATAGAAGTGTATATTTAATGTATAGATTGTGTATATAGCGTATATATAGTGTATATTTGACCGGTTTTTATCCGGGTTTGACCGGGTTTGACCGGGTTTGACCGGGTTTGACCGGGTTTTAGCGGGTTTGACCGGATTTGGTTAAGTGGGCCGGTTCCGGGTGGGTTTTATTTTTTTTACTGTGCGGCCCGGCCCGGCCCGGTTAAGGCCAAAACCGGCCCGTCACCGGCCCGTAACCCGGTTAGAGAGAGGGGGCCGGTTCCGGGTTGACCCGGACCGGCCCGTTAGACAGACATAGCCTTATCCTTTGTCAGAATAATTTATTTTACACCCTAAATTACACGAATAATTATATATTTCTTAACAAATTTCAAATGAATTAATTTTAATTTCAAAGACTAAAATGATAAAAAAATAAAAAAATGCTTGAATTTATTTTAAAAGAACCCACTTTATTATATATATATAAAAATTAAAAAATAACCTGCCCACCTACCCTTCTATCCCCACCCCATCCTAAACCCCTCCCCCTCCCCCTCCCCCCTTCCCTTCTTTCCACACCCCGTCCTAAACCCCTCCCCCTCTCACTACCTCAATTATCATATTCCTTTTTATTGTTTTAAATCAAAATCTCAATATGACAATCTCTATAGGATTATGGTTGGTGTTCAAAACTTAATTCTATAATATTATGGATTGCAGTAAAATTATAAAAAGGACTTTCCCTCTTTCAACTTAGCCAAATTCAAGTCCTTTGTCTGGCCTAAAGCATCATGCCCATTTATAGCATTGAACATTAAGCAACTTTTGAATTCCTTACGATTATTTCCTTTGAGATGATGATGCATCAAACATCATAACAAAAATAATATTTTTTGTGCTAGTCTTAAATGGGTCTTCGTTCTTGACCTGCAAGATTTTTTTTCACTGTTTAATTTGTTGAATTCTTTTGTGAGTGTGTAATTTGTGTTGCTAGTTGACTTTGATCAGTCAATTATGAATTTTGTTATGATGGGGTGTATGAATTTAGTTTGGGGTGTGTGGATTTGGGTGAATTTAGCTAAAACGTTATTGATACTGTTTGTTTGATTTCCTCGTTTGTAGTATTTAAATTTTTGCTAACGTTGGAGGTTGAAGAAAAAAAAGAACGGGAAGGGGGTGTGGGTTGCCAGGGGCCGGGGGTGGAAGTTTTGTGAAGGCGGAGGGGGGGGGGGGGGGGCATGAAGAAGAAAGGAATAGGGCAGGGTTTGGGGGGAGGGTTTTTTCGTTTTTCTTTTATGATGTGATTAATAAATTAATGAGGTTATTGTTTTTTTTTTTTAATAAATTTTGATGTTTTGAAGATGGTATTTAATCACTTAAAAAATATTTAGGGGGTTAAATAATCACCTGTGTAGTTTAGGGTATAAAGTAAGTTATGCATACAAATTCGCGGAAGAAGGAGGGGGAGGGGGAAATAATGTATTTTCTCTTAGATTTAAGATTTATTTAAACTAGACATCCTCTCAACTATAGTCAGATTAAAAATATTTTTTCTATCATTATCAAATTAGCAAAGATTATGGAAAATTGCTGGGAATATTCTTCTTATTATAAGAGAGATTTCATGTTTATGGTAATCATTCAACAAGACAGTGCAACAACCTATAAAATAGAAGATTAAATTGTTTACCGTTTCTGTCACATTTTTTCGGTCGATTTCTAGAAAAAAAATATTTTTTTTGTTTTCATAAATATTTAATAACAATTATAATATTTTATTCATATTGAGTTTAAATTATTTGGAAAAAAGTCCACAAATATATACTCATCTATTTAAAAATTTATTTATTCTATGAGAAATTTTGAAACACTACAAAATTTTTTCATATTGCTTAAATTGTGTGTCCAATCAAACTATATCACATAAATTGAAATAGATGAATTACATGATATACAAACAAAAAGGGTTGCAAGAGAAGCAAAATTATTTGATGAGCATAATTGTTTACAGGGAGTAAGAGTTTATTTAAATTGACTTATTTTATATATTTTTAAATCAAAATAATCTTTAAACACTTTTGTAGTATTTGGGTGCACTAAAAAAAAGTGAATTTAAACACTTTTTTAAGATAAAAGGTAAAATAAGTCAAAAGTCATATGATATAATATCTATAACTTATGATTTTTGCATTATAAGTCAACTATAAGCTAGCTCATCCAAACACCCAATTAAGTGATACTCTCTCCGTCCAATTTTTATAACGACTCATCCTGTCGTTACTATAATCGCCACATTCAAAGAGCGGGAATTATTAAAGCTCCTTTAAAAATCTTTAAAAGATCCTTTAAAGGCTTAGATTAAATGAATTCGGAGAAGGAAAGATCTCGAGGGACAGGCTGATGTCACCCCACTATAGTGGAAAATTTTCTACCATAGCGGTGTTGCACTAGTTTCATGCTGGCTACTATACTGGGGTCCTAAACCAAACAGTCCCTCAGAAATTTGTAAAACCTTTTTCTTTTCAAGCTTTAAATAGGAAGTTGACTCCTTCTAAAAAACCTCTTAGGTTTACCTCAAGACCCTAGAACAAAGAGAATGAAGAAGTACACTTACAAAGGGAAAATCATAAAGTTTTTGAATGGGTTTCTATAACGGCCTGAAATTTAGGTCCCGGGACGTCACACGATGCTTAGGGGTGCAAGTGACCCCAAGCTAACCCTCCTACTGGCATAACTCATAAACAACTGGATAGAATGCTTAAATCTATATAAAGTTAGCAAACATATAGAACTTCTCTGAACTTGATCAATATAAACATGAATTTTACAAGATTGCAACTCTACTTTTACAAATGAAACTGAAACTGAATACATCAACTTCTACTGACTGTCTATGAAGCCTCTACTGGTATTGACTTCAGATAGATGGGTCATGACTCCCAACTACCCAATCTCAATACGACTAAAGTAAGAAAGATACAACACTTCTCAAACTGTATAAATGACTCATGTCCTCGAATCAAAAGGAATGATCACCTGCTGATTGGAAGCTGCGAACTGACTGAATGCGGTATCTGCGCTATAACTTGTACCTACATTATAAGGCACTGTAGCATATAGAAATATATGGGGGTCAGTACTTTAAGGAATGTATTGAGTATGTGGGTGTGAAATGCAACATTATAAATAATATCATAAATGATTATGAAAATCATGCATGCTGACGATAACAACTTTCTTCGCTTGAATTAACTGAAATATATTCCTTGTAAATCATCAATAGTAATACAAGTATTATAAATCTCATAAATCATTATACTTAACTCAAACTCTTTAAATCATGACTTAGAGTGACTCGGTAACTCATGAAACTTGAACTCTTATGGACTTGGGAGTTTCTTATGACCGACATAACGTCACCATGTGAGCCGCATGGAGTCCAACATTTTGTCCTCCTAAGGAGAGAACCCCACATTGGTGGGGATGTCATACTCTTGCCAAGGAGTACAATATCAATTTCTCAATCACAATTCCATACTCGACCTCTGGCCCACAATCAGCAATATCAATCCTACAGTGGCACGTAGTTTTGAAAAAATACCACATTTCCTGCTTGGTGCTAAATACTCCTCCCAGACTCAGTTCAGAACGCATTAGAAAATCCACCTTAATCAATATCAATTCGTGGGTCCATTATAAAAATCAAAACATAAATATATATCTCATCGGTAAATCATATACAATTGTGGATTCCTAACTCGACTCAAAATCAAACAATCTTTCTCAACATCAAGATGTATCAATTCATTTAGTCATAGCAACATCAATAACTTTGAGGAAATATCAAGACTCATTATAACAACTCAATCTTATGAATCAATATACTCAATAATCCAATTTGTCATAAGGAAGCTTAAAGCTTGACACATGTCTTGAAAGCACTTGAAATACCAACTCATGGTAGAACATGAAATTCACAATATTAAATATCAAGTCATAATTTGGAAGTTGTAAAATAATCATGTATCAAAAACGTCAAGAAAACATCATAGAACTCATTCTTGACTCTCAACCTCAAATATCAATATATATATATATATATATATATATATATATATATATATATATATTCAGTAATAAAAATTCTCATAGAAAATCTTAAATCATGACTCTTATCTCAAATCATTCGGAAATCATCAACTAATAATAATAATATTCAACTCATGGCATAAGTTCTCAATTTAAGAAATAAAATGATGAAATAGTCATGTGTAGCGATCTTGAATAGCTCAAATATCATAAATCATTAGTAAAGTAATTTGGGTGTAAACCCACTTTGCAAAATCATGGATTCCAATAGTAGAAATTAAATATTTGGGAACAAGAACGAAAGAAGTATTCTTGTTCAAACCCCACATACCTTGATTATGGATTTAAATGAAGAAACTTGTTATAGACTCCTTTTCCACTTCTTAAGTTAGGGTTCTTGATGCTTGCTTGAGTATTTTGAATCTTGAACCATTTTATAAAATCTATGGTTGGATTCTTGATGTTCTTGGGAAATTTGGATTGGATTTTTGAGAGAGAAACCCTAGTATTCTTGATAAAATGGAAGAAGAATGAAGTTTTCTTCTTTACTTGGATATACATATAGAGGGTCAAAATGGGTGGAAAAGACCAAAATACCCTTTTAAAAATGCCCCTTAATTGCTGAAAAAAATAGCTGACGACATCCGTGATATGTCATCAGACCCGTGATAGACCGTCATGAAATTTCGTCACAAAAGGGTCAAATTTTTTTTTTCTGCCTAAGGCTAAAGACGTCGTCAGAAATGTCATCAGAAAGTCACGATGTCATCCGAAATGGTGTCAGGAACGTGACAGCCCGTCAGAACCGTCGTCACCGTTTTCCATCTTTACCATGTTGGAGTAAAATGGGCATAACTCTTTGCTACAATATCGGATTTTGGATAAATTGGTATCGTTGGAAAGCTAATTGAATTATCTATCTTTTGATTGGTTATGAGCTCAAAAATTCCAAGTATAATGAGATATATACTTGTTTGAAGTTGACTATACCAATATCCTTCCCAAGAACTCAATCGGTAAGGAATGCTTTCATTCGCCCAATCGTTAGGACATCTTTAAGGCCTTAATACACACCATCCTTGATTATAAAACAACCAAAGCACTATAATTTCTTTCTCAGGAGCTTGATTCATGGTTGTACTATTGGTTAGAGTTTCAAAGAATTACAAAATGGCTCTAACTTCCTCACTGGGTGTCCGATTCGGGTGAATCTTATGTCGATGGAAAGCTTATCCAATTCTCCACATGATCGAGAGTAGTATTTAGGGAAATACAACATGATATAAATAACAATCAATTTGGAAGTCATCCATATTCACTCAAAAGATGGATTTAGGCTTAAGAAACGATTGGGGTATTACAATATCTCCCCCTTGGAAACATTCGTCCTCAAATATTGCTTTTTGGCCAAGAATATAGAAAAAACTGAGGACATATAGCTGAAACAACTTGCAAATCTAAATCTATATCTTTCTAAACTTTGAAGTACTTCGTTGAATGTATAAACTCATGATGAGAATAGCTATACAGCTGGATCCGAGACTGGAAAAAAAATAGATAGAGGACAACTGTAATTCTCGACTGAATCTGAGCTGATTTGCCTTCTTCCTATATTAAAGAGCAGGCTCATACTGAGAGTTTAGAATTCACTTGATGTGATAAGGGTGTAATCGTACTCATAGACAGTGAAGAGATAATTTCTGCAGGCATAGGTCATGAGAAACAAGGATAAGACTACACAATGGGTATTACATTGTCTGTACTAGAATACTTGGAAAACAAAGATTGTTCAATGAATGCTCACATACTGAATCACAATTATATATCTGAATCTGAAACTGATGCCTAATACACATATTGAACTGAATTCATAGATTTTGGGCGCGAGCAACTACTTATCGAATTGCTCATACCTATGAAATTTCGAGTGGTAAGTCCAGACTAGTTCGAAAAAAATGGAAGACCATAGAAATCTATCTGCCAAATTTTAAAAACTGGGTTGCTAGCTATGCAAACTGAATCGTACTAGATACTCATACTTAAGTAGAGGATTTCTTCAACACCCTTCCAAGGAATTCTAATGGTCTGAAGGAGCAAAGAACTTTAGGCAAGATCTAAACAAGACATCTAAATCGGAGATCATAAAATTACCATAATCCCATAACTTGAAACCTAAACCTATGAATCATAAGTCAGGATAAAAGTACTAAGCTTCAAGCAAGGCAACTCCGTACTCTCAACTCAACCACATTTCTAAAACACTCTTTCGACTATACTATACCCTTCTGATACTATATTTGATCGATTCGACTTACAATCCTCACATGACACCGATACTTCCATCTAATCATATCCCCTTGAATCAAACCCCTTCATCGTTTTTATGCATAACATAGAACCACAAGATTTGCCACATAACCCTATTATGAATCATGAGCTCCCACATATCTACATTCTTACAACCTCTCACTTCAAGAGTAATTCTCATTACCACTTCGACAACTCCAATCCACCTAGCACTAGCCATTTACTAATGTGCAAGGCACCCATCTGCATGCACACAAAAACGACATTCAAGCCTATCTTCATAACCACATGTGCATTCCTAATCAAACACTTATAAAGCCTCTTCTTCATACCCTACACACCTCCTATCAAGAAAATTTCCATGCACTAACCTCAAGCACACCTGACATACTCCTTGTTAATCGAGCCCTACACAAATGCTTCACTTTAATATTCCTTCCAACTCATAGAATTACAACTCATGGAATTACACAAAATGAACACACCATAATCTTCCCAATCATAACACATTAAACTTCAACTAACCATAACATGTATCAAATACTTAGCCTCAATCTTACATCACATTACCGCCAAGCCAAAGTAGGCATGGCATCCTCTATCGTTGATAAGGAAATATCTCTTCTCTCCTAACTAAATAACTATTCACTACCACTATCTTGGGTAAGGAAAGATAAATAAAAGATTAGAGCATGAGGATCTGACATATGAATAGATACTATGAATAACTTAACACTCAACTGAGGCTAGAGGAATAGAGGATTTAACATCATAAACCCATCAAAGAAAATGGCCAGGGGACATGCATGATATGAATCTGAATTCCTTTCTTGCTGATCATTAAAAGTCGAGCTTGAACATTGAAACTGAACATATCACAAAGCTTGAGTACATAAGTCATGCGTTGCATGACCTAAATTGGGAATTCGTAACTATGAATTGTGATTCCAACTGGTGAAAGGTATGAGACTCCGCATTTCGGTAACTAAGTGAGGACAGGATTTTTTTATGGCATGCCTGGACATGAATCATGATCATGGAATCAAAACCCAAAGCATAAATAAATACAGGAATGACTGAAAATATTAAAATAAAAATGGGTCGAGCAGTATCCCTTCTCACAGCTGTTCCACAACTTATTGGCATACCAACTAGAACCTGACAAACTAACCTAGTCACTTGTTTTACTATCTCCCCCTTAGACTAAAGCCATCACACTTCTTGACTCAATTATTAGGAACATCGTTCATTGCCTAACTAGTCTTCCTCCACCTAGCAACTCCACGACACTTACTAATTATGCCACATACAATGACCCTAGAAAAAAATAAAGCAATCTCACAGAACCTTGGGCAAGATTTCTCACCAAGAACACAAAATAAAACTTAATTACAAGTTGATCAAACTCAAGCTCTCCCATACACTGTCTAAGCCCATTAGATCACTTCCCTGTAACTAGCACCATTAACTAAAAAATCATCACATCCACCTCCATAGGTACCATTCATCCAAGATTAATGCCTATTGCTCAACATAACTTACAACTCCATCTCACACACACCATTCTTACTTGGAAACTATAAAACAAAACGTCAATAAATATTAGTCTACTTAAACCCCCTAATAACAATAATTGGTCATAAGCATATGGCCTCTCTCATTTATAATCCATCACACGCCCTTCTTCTACCCATTATTACTATCTATCCTTCATACACAACTTAACTTAGTTCATAACTCTATAAGCCTCAACTTAGCTTTCCTTTGCAATCCCAGGAGCATCTAAGTTAGCAACACTCATTCACTAAGTATCACCATCTATAACTTATACTTATCTTGTGCAACACACCATCAACAACTCTTTTCATACCTTTAGAAAACCATTATTTACCTTCACCAATAACTCTTTCTCTTTCTTCCATGAGCTGACACACAAGAACAATATCACTAACTCGATCATATGTAAAAGGCTCAGCTATACATACTTTCAATAAATCATACTTTCCACCTTTTCTTGCCACAACACATCTAAAGCATTTCTAACCAGCACGAGAAAACAAGAATCATAATGGGTCGTTAGTGAATCAAAATAGGCCTCACCCGGCTTCACTAGTCTTTGATTTACATTTTGAGAAAGAATTTGTGATGGATAACAAAGCAATTATGCTAGTGAATCAAAAGAGCCCCGCATGACTTTACTAGACTTTCAGTTCCAACATCATGAAGATAACAAGGTTACAAGAGATAAAAACTCGCTATACAATATTTGATAATATAAGAATACACATCTTACTCTGTCTTAACTGAAAGAATCATAAGGGAGAGGGCATAACATTGAACTTAGGAAACTTATAACACGTTGGTAAGCTCTTCTAAGGCCACTTTATAAGACTTCTAAAATTTCTCTCTTGTAAGTCTGAAAGCATTATCAGAGGGAGAAAATTGCAACTCGCTGATCATGTTACCTCAGGAATAGTACATAGATAAGGAAGTATAGATTATCAATATGGATTCTGAGAAGGAAATTTGGAAGCGCAACTAACTTGGTCTTATTGCACAATTTATAAGAAAAGCATGATAAGGCACTAATAGGGTACTTTCTAGCTCATTTACAACATCATAACTATCTATGGGGACTGTTTAAGAAAGTACTATCTACAAAGAATTGAGTTTGACTGTCTCTAATACCTTGAAAATAAGGCGGGGATACCCCGAATAGGGTAAGATAAGAATCTGTATAGGTTTCTCAATGAACCTTTCTATAGCACGATCTAAGACTTGAAAGAATGGAGACTTTTCCTAAATGTCTTGTAGCCTCTCAAAAAAAAGTACAGATGTCTCTGTACCGTTCTGCAAGACTCTACTAGACACAGCTTCATAGACACCCTAGGGCACTTGAACTCTGTTCTCTGATACCAAGTTTGTAACACCTCAAAATTTGGGTCCCAAGATGTCACATGATGCTTAGGGGCGCAAGTGACCCTAAGCTATCCCTCCTACTAGCATAACTCAAAAACAACTAGATAAAATGCTTAAATATATATAAAGTAAGCAAAAATATAGAACTTCTCTGAACTTGATCAATATAAACATGAACTTTACAAGATTACAACTCTACTTTTACAAATAAAACTGAAACTGAATACATCAACTTCTACTGACTGTCTATGAAGCCTCTACTAGTACTGACTTCAGATAGATGGGTCGTCATGACTCCCAACTACCCAATCTTAATTCGACTAAAGTAAAAAAAATACAACACTTTTCGAACTGTATAACTGAATCATGCCCTCGAATCAAAAGGACTCATCACCTGCTGACTGAAAGCTGCGAACAGACTAAATGCGGTATCTGCGCTATAACTTGTACCTACATTATAAGGAACTGTAGCATATAGAAATATATGGGGGCCAGTACTTTAAGGAATGTACTGAGTATGCGGGGGTGCAATGCAACACTATAAATAATATCATAAATGATTATGAAAACCATGCATGCTGACGATAACAACTTTCTTCGCTTGAATTAACTGAAATATATTCCTTGTAAATCATCAATAGTAATACAAGAATTATAAATATCATAAATCATTATACTTAACTCAAACTCTTTAAATCATGACTTAGAGTGACTCGGTAACTCATGAAACTTGAACTCTTATGGATTTGGGAATTTCTTATAACCGACATAACTACACCATGTGATCCGCATAGAGTCACACGTTTTGCCCTCCTAAGGAGAGAACCCCACATTGGCGAGGATATCGTACTCTTACCAAGACGTATAATATCAATTTCTCAATCACAATCCCACACTCGGCCTCTGTTCCACAATCATCAATATCAATTCTACGGTGGCACGTAGTTTTGGGAAAATACCACATTTCCCTCTCGGTGCTAAATACTCCTCCCATACTTAGCTCAGAACGCATTAGGGAATCCACCTTAATCAATATCAATTTGTGGGTCCATTATAAAGACTAAAACATAAATATATATCTCAACAGTAAATCATATACAACTGTGGTTTCCTAACTCGACTCAAAATCAAACAATCTTTCTCAACATCAAGATGTATCAATTCATTTAGTCATTGTAACATCAATAACTTTGAGGAAATATCAAGACTCATTATACCAACTCAATCTTATGAATCAATATACTCAATAATGCAATTTGTCATAAGGAATCTTAAAGCTTGACACATGTCTTGAAAGCACTTGAAATACCAACTCATGGTAGAATGAAATTCACAATATTAAATATCATCATAATTTGGATGTTGTAAAATAATCATGTAGCAAAAACTTCAAGAAAACATCATAGAACTCATTCTTGACTCTCAAGCTCAAACATCAATATATATATATATATATATATATATATATATATATATATATATATTCAATAATAAAAATTCTCATAGAAAATCTTAAATCATGACTCTTATCTCAAATCATTCAAAAATCATCAACACATAATAATAACATTCAACTCATGGCATAAGTTCTCAATTTAAGAAATAAAATTATGAAATAGTCATGTGTAGCGATCTTGAATAGCTCAAATATCATAAATCAATAATAAAGTAATTTGGGTGTAAACCCACTTTGCAAAATCATGGATTTCAATAGTAGAAATTAAATATTTGGGAACAAGAACGAAAGAAGTGTTCTTGTTCAAACCCCACATACCTTGATTATGGATTTGAATGAAGAAACTTTTTATAGACTCCTTTTTCACTTATTGAGTTAGGGTTCTTGATGCTTTTGACTTGGGTACCTTGAATCTTGAACCAATTTATAAAATCTATGGTTGGATTCTTGATGTTCTTGGGAAATTTGGATTGGATTTTTGAGAGAGAAACCCTAGTATTCTTGATGAAATGGAAGAAGAATGAAGTTTTATTCTTTACTTGGATATATATAGTGGGTCGAAATGGGTGGAAAAGACCAAAATACCCTTTTAAAAATGACCCTACATGCTAAAAAAATGGCTAACGACATCCATGATAGGCCGTCAGACTCGTGGTAGGCCATCAGACCCGTGATAGGCCGTCACGAAATGTTATCACAAAAGGGTCAATTTTTTTATTTTCTGCCTAAGGTTGACGACATCATCAGAAATGTCATCAGAAAGTGACGACGATGTCAGAAATGGAGTCAGAAACGTGACAGCCCGTCAGAACCATCGTCACCGTTTTCCAGCTTGACCATGTTGGAGTAAAATGGGCATAACTCCTTGCTACGATATCAGATTTTGGTGAAATTGGTATTGTTGGAAAGATAATTGAATTAAATATCTTTTGATAGGTTATGAGCTCAAAAATTCCAAGAATAATGAGAGATATACTCATTTGAAGTTGACTATACCAATATCCTTCCCAAGAACTCAATCGGTAAGGAATGTTTTCATTCGCCCAATTGTTAGGACATCTTTAAGGCATTAATACACACCATACTTGATTAGATAACAAACAAAGAACTATAATTTATTTCTCAATATCTTGATTCATGGTTACACTATTGGTTAGTGTTTCGGGGAATTACAAAATAGCTCTAACTTTCTCACCGGGTGTCCGATTCGGGTGAATCTTATGTCGATGGAAAGATTATCCAATTCTCCACATGATCGAAAGTAGTATTTAGGGAAATACCACATGAGATAAATAACAAACGATTTGAAAGTCATCCATATTCACTCAAAAGATGGATTTAGGCTTAAGAAGCGATCGGGGCATTACAGTTTCACACTAGAAGTTGATAACACGGGTCAAGGAATGCGAGTTCATGCTTTCATAATAACTGCATGGCGTCCAGGTTGGCAATATTTATTTCAAATACTAGACCTTCGTTCGAAAATATGTTCATAATGTAGATTGATGAGAGATTTCATTCTTAAGCGTCACAATCCAACTAACCGAATCTCCAGGACACCTACTTTAATCCGCCTAGATAGGAGAACCCTTACCACCCATTTCAAAATACAAGCTGAAGTTATACACTATTTTGATTAAAGACTTCCAAATGTGATAAAAATATAACCTTTCTCAAATTACAAATGATAGTAAAAATATCTTTTTTTTAGGATTTGATCTAGACATATACAAGATCCTCTAATATAAAGACATGAAGATATCATTAAAGTTGTCCCAAATTTTTAAAAAGACACTTAAAATTTGCAGAGGTACTATTACCCCAGTCAAAAGGTTTAAAATAATATAATTATATTATTTTTGGATTATCCTATCACGATCCAGACTGACACCCTAACTATGATGGGCATCCCCTACCAATAAGGCCTGAGATGACCCCTTAACATTTTATCATAAGCATAGACATAAATAAAGTGGGGAATTAGGCCCATAATATATGAAGTGCAATAACAAAAATGATTCAAAACCCATGTCTTAAAACGTGAAATAAAATATTTGACTAACTGATTATACAAAGCCTTTAACTAAATGAGTGAATATCCTATGCCGGACAATGGCCCCGACAAATACCATAAAATAAAAATAAACCATGTCTAACCGAAAGAAATAAATATAGCCCTCCGAAAGATGGATGGTCACCACTTGCTAGGTATCATTTTGTGTGAAATCCTAATGTTGAATCAGATCGTGGGTATGAGCTTTGAAACCTATATTATGAAAGGATGTAACATTCGAGGATGGTCAGTAAGATGAAACTGGAATGCAACATAGGGAAAGGGAACCAAAGCAGTTTATAATATAGTTTATAGAACTCATATCATAAGCTCATAATAAAGATGATAAGAAGTACGTGACTTAAATCATGGAATAAAAGTAATCACTTGAAAATCATTAATTCTGAACTATGCAGGTTACAGCAATATTAAGTAACTCATGGGCTATATGGATCCAGTTAGTACCTAACTAATGGGGCTCCATTTCATGTTAGTCGTATGAACTAAAGTTATCTTCATTAAGCCATCATATAATTAACATAACTGCATAACTCTATGGGAAGTAAGTATACAACAATCATCTATTTTTCTGGACAATCCCTCCCCACATCTAAAAACGAAGTTTCAGGTATTGATCACAAGGATTGTACCTTTTCGGTGAAACTACGTACTTCTCTTTAAGCCAAATTAAATACCCATTTTTATCGCATTTATCACACAGTCTTTCATTAAGGCACTCATATTTTAGTATCGTCATAACAGGAATTGAAAATACCCCTTAAATTTTAATAAAAACGTTAAAAAATATCGTAAGGTTTGATACTTCCATCAGTTCAAAGGAACAAGGGGCTTATTAATGCATCATTGTAATTCGAAGAAATTTTAAAAGACTTAAAGATTACAATTTCACCATTTATAACATTTAACCTTTTGAATTCATGTAAGAAAGTACATCATTTTCAAATAGTTGTTTCAAGTATCAATCCTCCTCTTGTGATTAGAAGACAATTTATAAAAAAGAGGAATAAATATCAATCTTAAAATTCTCAACCTTAGTTTCAAATCATCAATATAATATATATAAATATTAAATAAATTAATACTTTATAAAAATAATTGATGTAGGGAGTGTTCAACGTGCCTGTGACGCCCTGAGAGTACATCCTAGATGCCACACGGTGTTTACAGCCTCGAAGGACCAAAAGCTAATTCATGAGCTGGTACCCGCTGTGACCATTGAATAAAATAATAAAGACATGTGCCAAACTTAACTGAAAATGCCATAAGGTTTTGACAACTGAAAATTAATACTGAATCATAGTTTTATAATGTCTGAAACATACTGTCAATACTGATAAAATAACTGATAAAAATGACTGAAAACTGATTATCAGTGTTACTAGTTTGAAAGCCTCTAAATTAACTGACTGTGGAGTTGATGGGACAAGCCCCAAACTAAATTTGACTGACTAAATAAATGAACTAATGGCATAACTGAATATGAGGTAACTCATTCTTGAAGGATGATGACTCGCCCCTACTGCTGTTGTTGATGCACTGGAAGGTCTAAGTACGGTTAAGAGCCTGAATGTCCAAACCCATGATACAAGATATCACAGCACAAGAAACGAGTATGCGATTAGTACTTTGAATATACTGGTACAATAGATATGGTAGAATAAAATGCATGGGTTCATATGCATAAAGTGGTAACTGACTGAATGTATAGCATGAGATACTGAGTAAGAATGTATGAAAACTAAAAAGACTAAGAATGCATGACCAAGCATAAAATAAATTTTGAAATGATCTGTAAACTGAAATACTGGAATACTAGTAACTGGATATATGATATTTGAATGCTATAGTCAAGTAAACCTGAAACTGAATACTATACTGAATACTAGACTGAGACTGTGGGAGCTATCATCTAACTGACATGCCCTAAATGAGCAAAATAGGGTCCAACCTGCAACCCTAGTTGGTAGGGTATCAGTGTCGTGCCACAGGTTCTTATAATGGCTATGTGGATCCACTAATTAAAGTCCCAAAGGACCAGGATATCAAGCCTAAACTGACGGGTGACTCCTAAGAGGTAGTCAAGCCTAAACTTACGAGTGACTCCTTATATCCTACGGCAGCTATGTAGTTCTAGAATACAGGAAATGATACTAATGACTTAGCCTAACTGATGGGGAAGGCATCATCCCTGTATTCACTCGGTTCTAAATCCTACTCACAACTAAAAGATACTGAATACTGGACTGAACTAAGTTCAACTATTTATGGTCACTGACTGAACTGAAAATTCTCATAATTATCCTGAACTATTCTGTAGATACTGTACACTAGGTAAGCAGCTAGATTTTGAGTATTCAAAACCCCCAGGACTCCATAGCAATAACAACAAGATCGTACAAATACCTTAAGGACACGATAAGTAGTCATTATTCAAAACTTATTTGTTTGGGCATTTCATCAAACACTTGTATTTCATGGTTTAAACATGGGAATAATTTTAAACATATAATAATATCACAATTTTGATACTAAATCGTAATTTAAGGTACAAACCAATAGGTAAGCATCATCTAAACAAGTAGGGTTTAACTTCAGTAGCAAATTATGTGTAAACATAATATAAAAATCAAAATTCATGGAAACTCATGGTTAAAATTCATGATAACATGTAAAAATCATATCTTTAAACTTGAAATTGGGTTTTTGGACTCCATGGGTGAAAAGGGCCCATGGATAAACATTTACCATACATCTAAGGATTAAATCTTGAAGAATATCACAAGCTTGAATGTTCTTGGCTTGGAAGACACCAATTCTTGATCTTTCTTGGATGAAAAGAAGGTTTATCTTGATGAAGAATAAGAGAGTTTGGGTTTCTTGTTGAATAAAATTGGGGAACGTGGGCAAATTATGCCCTTTCAGAAGTTTAATCCCATTTTTTCACGCTTTGGGGATGTGGGAAAAGAACAGAATGCCCCAGGGAAATTAAAATTCATAACTGGAACCCGAATTTGACCATCACCATGACACGCCAATCCTGCCACCACTATAGCCACCGCAACACGCCACAATCGCGGTGACTTGTTGTTTTGGAAATCCAAAGGTGGTCCAAACCTCTTTCAAAAAATCCAAAACTTACCTGAGCCATGCTACATACATACCTAAACATGAATTAACTTAAAATTTTACGTCTTGAGGTTGGGAAGGTCACTTTAAAAATCCTCAAAGTTGAGAGGCCAAAAATAAGACTAAGTCCCCAACACTTAGCCAAATTTTCAGGTTCTAAGCCTCTTATACTTGCACTATGAGCTGGACTAAACTTACAAAAGTATGGGGTATTATAATATCTCCCCCTCGGGAACATTCATCCTCGAATAAGACTGATTAAACTGAGAATACCGAGGGACTAAGATTACATACTGAACATGCATAACTAAAACATGATTACCTTACTAAAATGATTCATGAATGCATAAAATGACATGACTGATTACATAGTTGGAAATAAGAATGGAATAAAGTTAATCAAAGGAAAACATTTACCTTAAGCTGAGTCTGAATTCATAGAGAAAAGATGAAGGCACTTGGTTTGCATATCTTCTTATCTTCCCAAGTGGATCCCTCAATGGACTAGTTCCTTCAAAGAACTTTGACTAGGGAAACTTCTTTGTTCCTTAGTCTACGAGTTTGACGTTCAAGGATTTCGCTCTTCATAAGAGAGACTGCCCTGAACATCTATGCTTTCTAAGGGCACAATAACAACTGGGTTCCCAATACACTTTTTCAGTAAAGAAACATGGAACACTGGGGGTACATAAGCCAAGTCTGCAAGTTCATAAGCTACCCTTCCAAAGCGGCTCAAGATCCTGTAAGGGCCAACATACCAGGGAATGAGCTTTCCTTTTTTTCAAACCTCTTCACTCCCTTTATGGGAGATTTTCAAATATACAAAATCATCAATCTCAAAGTTGAAATCTTTTCTTCTCACATCTGCATAAGATTTCTGTTAGCTTTGGGCTGTGTTAAGCCTCTATCTGATCAACTGAACTTTTCTCCAAAGAATTATATACTAACTCAGGCCCTAACAAAGCAGTCTCACGTACCTCAAACCAACAAATTGGAAATCTACATCTCCTTCCATATAGAGCCTCAAACAGAAACATCTGAATACTAGAATAATAGCTATTATTGTAGGCGAACTCAATCAATGGCAAGTGATCATCCCAACTACCCTTAAAATCGATAACATATGTTCTCAATATGTCTTCTAAGGTTTGAATAGTCCTTTCTACCTGACTATTTGTCTAAGGGTGAAAGGCTATACTGAGGTGAACTTGGGTACCAAGACCCTTCTGGAAGGCTTTCCAAAAGTAAAAGGTAAATTGAGTATCTCTATAAGAAATAATGGACAACGAAACTCCGTGCAACCTAACTAACTTTCTGATATAGAGCTTGGCATAGTACTCGGTTGAATAAAAAGTATGGACTGGTAAGAAATAGGCTGATATTTTAATCCTATTTTCAATGACCCAAATCGAATTATGTTGACGACGAGTACGGGGCAAACCCATCACAAAGTCCATGTTCACCTCTTCCCACTTCTAAGTGGGAATTCTGAACTCCTGCATAGTGCCACTAGGATTTTGGTGCTCAACCTCAACCTGTTGACAAATAGAGCACTTAGCTACAAACTCTACAATATCTTCCTTTATGCTAATCCACCAATACATTTCTCGCAAATTGCGATACATCTTAGTGGCCCCTGGATGAATGGAGTAACACATACCATGCCCTTCTACGAGAATCCATTGATTTAAATCATCTACACATGGCATACAGAGTCTACCCTGGCAACGCAATACACTATCTCCCCCTTTGGAGAAAACCTCTACTTTCTGATCTTGGACTGATTCTTTCAACTTGACCAAGCTAGGATCTTTATCTTGATTTTCTTTCACTTCAACAACCAATGATGATTCTAAACTACTCTGAACCCATAGACTCTATTCCGCTAAATTAACTAACCAAATATCTAATCTAGCAAGCCGATGAACCTCCTGAGCTAACGTCTTCTTATCATTCTCAACATGGGCAACACTACCCATGGATAATCTACTAAGGGCATCTGCCACTATATTGGCCTTTCCCAGATGGTACAAAACCCTCATATCATAATCTTTCAATAATTCTAACCACCTACACTGATGAAGACTTAAATCCTTCTGTGAAAATACATAATGCAAGATTTTATGATCTGTGAACACATCAACATGTACCCCATAAAGATAATGCCTACAAATCTTCAAAGCGAATACAATAGCTGCTAACTCAAGGTCATGGGTGGGATAATTATTCTCATGGAGCTTAAGTTGTATAGAGGAATAGGCTATGACCTTACCTTTTTGCATTAGAACAAAACCTAAACTAACTCTGGAGGCATCATAGTACACAAAATAATCCTTTAAACCATCTGGCAATGTCAGAATTGGGACTACGAGTAGTCGAGCCTTTAACTCTTGGAAACTCTTCTCACAGGAATCTGACCACTAAAAATTTGACTTTCTTCTGAGTCAATCTAGACATAGGGGATGAAATAGATTAAAACTTCTCAACAATACGGTGGTAATAGCCAGCCAAACCCAAGAAACTCCTAATATCTGATAGAGAGATAGGTATGGGCGAGTTTCTTACAACTTCAGTCTTTTGAGGATCAAATCTAATGCCATTACCAAAAATAATATGACCAGGGAAGACTACTAATCTTAGCTAGAATTTTCATTTACTGAATTTGGTGAACAATTAATAGGCTGTAAGAGTCTGTAATACACTTCTGAGGTGGTCTACATGATCATTTTCACTACAGGAATTAACAAGGATGTCATCAATAAAGACTTTGATGAATATTTCCAAGTACTATTTGAACACTCTGTTTATCAAGTCCATTAAAGCTGCTAGGGAATTTGTAAGACCGAAAGACATGACTAGAAATTCAAAGTGACCATATCGAGTTCTGAAAACTATTTTTACAATGTCACATTCTCTGACTCTAAGTTGATGATATCCAGATCAGAGGTTTATCTTAGAGAGGTAATTGGCACCATGAAGTTGGCAAACAAGTCATTGATTCTGGGAAATAGATAATTATTCTTGATTGTGACTTTGTTCAACTGATGTTAATCGATTCCCATTCTAAGAGAATCATCTTTCTTTTGCACAAAAAAGACTGGAGCGCCACATGGGGAACACTGGGCCTAATAAATCCCTTATCTAAAAGATCTTTCAACTATTCTTTAAATTCTTTACAGTTTTGCTAGAGCCATTTGGTATGGCGGAATAGAGATAGGCTGAGTATCTGATGTGTGAGTTAATACTAACACATTTGAGGCTTTTAACTAAGAATAATTGTAAAGTCTTAAGTAACTTTTGTCATTTTTGATTATTTTATGTTTGATTTTGCAGTAGAAGCTAATATATTAGATAACCAACAAGAATAGAAGCAAAGAAGTTTAAAGCTAAAGAAATTCAAAGAGAACTGTGGCTGATGACATTTTTGATAGGTCATCAGCCCTGTGATAAACTATCAGGTTCATCGTCAGCCTCAGACAGAGAATGGACCTGAGTTGAGAATTGTGATGACATTTTGTGATAAGCCGTCAAAGAGCTGATAGGTCATCAGATTTGTCATTAGCCTGAGGCAGAACATGAGGGCTAAGGTAGAGACTTAACGACATTTATCATAAGTCATCAATGAGTTGATAGGATGTCACTGTTTGTCGCCAGCCTAAGGCAGCAAGTATCAAAAGCAAAGAGGAAGCTGGCGACATTTGTGATAAGTCGTCAGCATCTTGATAGGTTATCAAGAATGGCATCACCTAATTTGAGAAACTTCTGAACTGTCTTATTTCGTTTCCTTATTTAGGCTGAACTATTTAAAGTCCTATTTTTGGGTTTTTTGCAGAGTTCCAAACATTGAGTTAGAGACATGTATTTTGATATTTTCTCTCTCTAATTTCTTGGCTTGAAAAAATAATTACTTTAAAGAGATTTTATTCATTATTTTGGGATTTCTATTGTTTTCTAATTTGCAATTCACTAGTCATTATTCATCTTGTGGTAAGTTTATCTTTCAAAGTATGAATTCAACTAGTTGTTTCGATTATTACATCATGCGTGGCTAAATTCCTTTAACTTGAATTATGGGATCTAGGGTTAAATCTTGATAAGATGCTAAGTGTTCAAGATTCAAAAGGTAGTAGGAATTCTTGATAATTCTGAGGTTTTAATTATTGTCTGTTGGTTGTAAACAATAGATAACACCTACTTTGATTTGCTTGTGAATGAAATCAAATATAGTGGGAAGTGAATTATTAAAAGGGACTTGGAAGCAATCAAAACTTCCATTTAATAATTGACGTTGTAACAAGGTTGATTAACCTGAGGTAAAATCTGATCATGAACATAGATTCCCTAAGTCCGAGAGGATTAGGTAATTAAATACTTATGTTGGTTGAGAGACATTTAGGCATAACTTCAATAAAGATAACTTGTTATCCTATGTACTGTGAGAATCTTGAACTAATATTAGTATCTATCAAGTACCAATACCCCTAGTGAACATTATTCTGGTTTTTCATAAACCCTTGATTACGAACACTTAAGTTAAAGTGACCAACAATTACTTGTTAAACTTAAAACCTCCATTTCAGGAAACCTCTAACTACCAGTTGATTAAATCACAAATGACTTAAGTTCACACCATATTCCATGTGGGATTCGACCCCAACCTAGTTGGGTTTTATATTGACAACGATCTCTTACATTTTCATTAGAGAGTATAGTTCGAGCGTTATAAAAAATGGCACCGTTGCCAAGGAATACGGTTGTAAATTAAAGTTGGGTGCGCTAATTGACTTTTAGTCAAGTTTCCTAGTTTTACATTTATTTGTTGTTTTTGTTTATTGCAGGATCTTTGTAGTTTATGCCAAGAACAAGAAGTTTTGGTAAACCATTATTACCACTTAATTCAGAACCATAATGAATTGGAAGAATGAAATAACAACAAGAGGCTGACAAATTGGCAGCCTTAGCTAGAGCTCAGGTGAATGTGCCAAAATATTGGTCAATTAGCACAACATGAAAATCCTTAGGATGAAGATTTGGTAGATGAGGAGTTTCTAAATCTTGGTAACCCAAGGCGTGTAGAGCAAGTGGCTGCACCAGTACGACATAATTTTAATAGGAACCGTCCATTTCGAGAAAGGCAAGAGTACCAGTCAGTCTAGTATGACCTTAATGATGATGATGATGGAATGGATAGAGCAGGTGCAACAGGTTCAATCATTCCTCTACCATTGGAACCTGGGGCTAAATTCAACATTACGAGTACTTTGATTTAACTTCTCAATTTGAAGGGGTTGTTTGGTGGCCTTCTTGTGGATGACCCAAACTTGCATCTGGTGAATTTTGTTACCATCTGTAAATCTTTTGATAACCCAGGAGTGGGCCAGAATGCTATCCGGTTGGGATTATTTCCATTGTCTCTGTCTTTAGAGGCAACTTTGTAGCTAAATGAGCTGACATCCGATTCTATAACTAACTGGAGATAGTTGAAAAGAGCTTTCCTAGAAAGGTTCTTTCTGCCTTCCAGGAGGGTATAGTTGAGGGATGAGATCAGAAACTTTAGGCAGCTTCTAGCTGAAGCCTTGCATGAAACCTAGGAAAGATTTAAGAAGAAGTTGACATAGTGTCCAAACCATAATATGACGAACGTACACTTAATGGAGACTTCGTACAGGGCTCTTAACTCTGTGACAAAGACAATTATAGATAATGTTGATGGTGGTTCGTTTATTGATCTTACATTCCTAAAGGCTTCAGAGATACTAGAAAGAATGACCAAACAGAGCCGGGAATGGCATACCAGACATTTGTGGTAGCTAGCCCCAATGTGTTTGGGGGTATTACTGCAGAACAAAGCAGAAGATATAAGGAGTGTGACCAATACATGACTCACCTTAAAATATAGATGGACTTACTAACCAAGCACTTGCTATCAGGTAAGACTGAGAAGGTAAAAGCTATGGGATTTCAAGACAGAGTTGATGCTGATGCAGCAGAAGAGGTAAACTATGTTAATAATCTTGGGATTTTTGAGGCAATGGCCAAGGGAATCAAGGTCGGAATTATTATGATAAGCCTGATTATAAAGATAGGGAGCAGGGAAATTGGAGGAACAATAATGATATTGAATGGGATCTATTTACCTCCTACAAATCGTGAGGCTGCTACAACAAGTTCTGAAAAGATGTTCATGGAGGACATGATGGCTAAGTTATTGAAGGGAGTGAAAGCTACCAAATCTGGTTGACTACCATGAAGAATGATCTATCATCTATTAGTCAGTTGGTAAACTCACACTCCACCGTAATCAAATAATTAGAGCAGCAGATAATCCAACTCTCCACAGTATTCAACCGTAGATAGAGCGGAATGTTACCAAGTGAGAGGGTCAAAATACATAAAATGATAGATCATGTATGGATATTACCACTAGAAGTGGTAAGAAATTACATGGCCTTTCTGTGGGCAAACATATAGTTGATGAGGTAGTTGATGATGAACCGGAACAAGGAGGTCCAGTGAAGTCTGAGAATCTGGATAATTCTGATGATGCTCCGAAAAAAGAGAAACAAAAGAAAAATGAGGTAGTGTTGAAATCTATCCCAAGACCACCACCTCCCTTTTCTCAGCGGTTGAAGAAAAAAATTGATAATGAAAAATTCAGTAACTTCATGGAAATGCTCAAGTAATTAACAATAAATGTGCCTTTGGTTGAGGAACTTGAGCAAATTCCAGGATACGCAAAATTTATGAAAGTCATTGTCACAAAGAAATGGAAGATTAGCCCTAAGTCGGAGGACAATCTTCTTCATTGTGGAACTATCTCTACATGGTCTTTAGTGCAGAAAAAGGCAGACCCAAGAGCGTTTACCATCCCGTGCTCTATTGGGTCCCTAAATTTCACAAAAGTTCTATGCGATTTGGGAGATAGTATAAACCTAATTCCACTTACAGTGTATAATAAACTGGGTTTGGGGGATCGTACCCCAACAAACATATGATTGGTGATGGCAGATAGGTCTGTAAATTGAGAAGTGGGCATATACATGATGTATTGGTAAAGGTGGCCGACTTTATTCTGCCTGCTTTTTTGTAGTCCTAGACTTTGAGGTGGATTTAAAAGTGCCCATCATCTTGGGTAGACCATTCCTTGCAACCGGGAGAGTGATCATAGATATGGAGCTGAATGAGCTGAAGTTCAGGCTAAATGATAAAAAAGCACGATTCCAAATACACTCATTTATGACACAATGAAAAGAGATGAGTGTTTTGTCAATCGTGGACATATTCTATGAATATGGTAAAGAGGTATCAACAGGTTGTATTGGCAAAGTTTTAGTAGTTAAGATAACCGAGTCATGCCGCGACATTAAATCAGGTACTATTTGGAGGAAACCAAAAATTTTTATGTTCCAGTAAATTATTTATTTTTGTAGTTAGGTTCTAGTGCAAAGAAGGTGGAATCGATGTATTCAACCAAGTACTACTGACGATATTTTTTTGACGGGCTTTCACAATTGTGATAAGCTGTCAGATTTGTCGTCAGAGACATCGACTTTGAGGTAGGGTCTGTTAAGGCTGACGACATTTTTGATAAGCTATCACATTTGTGACGGCTTATCAAAAATGTCATCACAAACAAAAAACCTAAAATTAGCTGAAAGTTTGGGACCAGGTAAAAAGATCTGGCTCGGCCCAAGACACTGTCTTTCCACGTTCCAACTTATTTCCTCTATTTTATGTAAAGTTTTATTTTCTCTCCATACAAAGTTTATTTTCTTCCTTTTCTTAAAAGTGTTTCCAACTAAAACAAAATAAAGATTCCTTGTGTGTGTGGGTTTGCAATCAAAATCAAGAATATTTCTTTACTTTCTCTTGCTCGTGTAATCAAAGTGAAGGTACCCACCAGGTTGTGAAATGGAACCTAAAGGAAAGAACTCAAAATCTATAAAGAAAGTGACCAAGGGAAGTGTACCTCAGAGACTCTTCAACGAAGAATGTGATTATAAAGAGGAAGAGCCTCTGCTCAGGCAACAAAAGAAGAAGAAAAGCCCTAAAAATCCTTCATCACCTCCACTAGTTGAAGTGGAGGAGAGTAAAGAGAGTGACATTGAGTAAACAACATCTGAACATACAGCTTCTGAGCAGACTACCTCTGAGCAACAAGATTATGAACATGCTAAATCTAAAGAGCATGATTCAGCTCATCCAGATTTTGAGAAGCATGATCTGGGCAACCTAAATCTGGGGGACCATCAACCGAGTCCTCTTATATCAAGCCACAAGATGAGAAAGAATCTTTGATTAGGGGAACAATGGTTAAATACAAAAATCCTGAAGTCCGAGACGACACTAGGTGGCAGATTCCCAGAGCTCAGAAAATTTTCTTTGATGGCCTTCGAAGAACTAACTGAAGGGCTGTTAAGAGGCCAATATTCGAAGAGAAGAGTATCATCATTAAAGGGTTGAGAATATACCCCGAGGTAGAGCAGAAATTTCGTGACTACAATTTGGGATGGACGACAAAAGGAGGAAAGTCATTTTTCCCTACACTAGTTAAGAAGTTCTATGCAAACTACCAAGTTTACTTAGAAAACATGTGTAGAGAATGGGAGAAAGCAGTTGACCAACCTTTGTTGGATAAAGTCTCGGTACGGGGTGTAATGGTGGATGTTTCTGAAGAAATGATCAACAGGTTCCTTCATGGCCCAAAATTCACTTCTCAGGCTACTTCACCTACTTTTTATTCCTAGTTGAAGCATTGGAAAATCAAAGGTCTTGGTTAGCCATGCTCATAACTGATGGAGAACCGAAATAGCTGACCAACCCAAGCGAAAGAATCTTCAAGGCCTCTCTGAATTCAGAGGCAATATTTTGGTAGGGTATTATACGTACCTGGTTAATACCCACAGATGGAAATAATATCCTTGGGGATGATAGAGCAATACTAGTCAAAAGTTTTATGGCTAACCACAAATTAAAATTTGGAGAGATCATCGCCGAAGAGATAAAAATTTAGGTCTCAAGGTCCGATACAACATATCCCTTCCCTTTTTTGATTACAAGGTTGTGCAGGGAAACTAGTGTACCCAAGATTATAGGGTTAGAAAAAAATCCTTGCCAAAAAGACCCACAATTCTATCCGAAATGAGGAAAATTAGACGAGGCTAATGCTTGATAGGGGTGCAGAGATTCCAGATGATCCCCCAGTTACAGGTAGCAGCTCAGTGCCTAATGTAGAAGTACAGGATTCTGAGGTTGCACCACCAACATCTTTAGCACGAGTAGATCCAATGTATGGAACTGAGACAAACCCTTCATCTGCGGTGCCTACAACAAAATTTGCCTTTAACCCTATGAATTTCAGAAGAGTAGCAAAGCAGTTCAAGTGGTGCGAGGCTTAACTTAAAATCTTTTCCAAGCAATTTGCGGTGGCAGTGGACAAGAGGGATAAGGTTGGACTCGAGCCCTACAAGGCTTTGCTGGGTCGAATTAATGAATTGGAGAACCACTTCAACGCACAATCAAAAGAGAGGTCACTATAGAGATGACATTATTCAGATCAAACCTAGACAAAGTAAAGGTGGAAGTTAGGAAGCTACAACACCACCACTTTATGGCATCAGCAGATTCGACAACTGAGAAGTCTGAGTGAGAAATCCTGATGCTTGATCTCACAGAGGACCCAATGAAGAAAAAAAAAGAAAGGTGAGAATAAAGGCAAAGGTAAGAGAGAAAGGCCCGACAGTGATGAAGAAAGAAAAAATAGAAAAGGGCAAGAAAGAAGTCTGAAAAAGAGAAGATGAAGAAGGCCAGAATTGAGTCCTTAGTGGAAAATAAAAGATGGGAGGCATCCATTCAAGCAAGAGCCACATGGGCCTCTACTAGTAGGCTTTCAGTGACTGATAGACCAGTTGCACCAGAATAGAGCAAGGCTCCTGATGGAGATAAGGCAGCTAAGAATGCAGTAGTAGGGTCAGCAACCCATGACCCCTGGGATTGATCTATTCTAGGTACACTCTAATCCTAAGTTTAGATTTTCTTTGATTTTAAGTTGAGGGTGTAGGGAAAATTGTTGTTGTAAAATTTTGTAGCCGACTAGGAGAAATACATGTACTTGAGGCATTTGAATTGTTTTGTGATTTTTGTACACCTCTTCAAGTGGTCTACTTCTTTAACTGTGTGATTTGCATTTAAGTGTGACCACTGTGCATCTTTGTATGACATTAGTTATAGTAACATAATAATCATTGCTAAATAACTGCATGAACATAATGAATAGTAGATTGTGATATACTTATGTTCCAAGTGTGTGTGAGATATTACTTCGTTCCCTCTTTATGCTGAAGCTAGAACTTGCCCGGTTTGTCTTACCCAGGTTAAAGGATAGGGGTTAGGAAAGGATCATAGGCTGTTTTGATATGAGCTCACTTTAGCCTAAATGACCTTCCCTATGTGCATAATATCCCTTGATCCCTGTTTTGAGCCTGATTAGCCTGTTTCTTTTTATGACACCTGTCACCTTCCTATTTAGATTATAATGAACTTGTTTTGGACCTGGTCCTCCTTAGACACTGTGCACCTTGACTTAAGAAAATGGTCTAAGTTGAGGGTGGCTATCATAGGGTTGCGTGATAAAGAATGAGTATAAATAAAGGTAGCATAAAAGAAAAGAATAAAAAAAAGCTGGGTGCAAAAAAAAATTATGAAAAAGAATAAGTGATTGTGGAAAAGATCGCACCCAGCCTAAATAAATGTGACCAATAAAAGAGAAGAGTGGAAAAGGCTAATAAGTGAAACCCCAAAAAGCTAGTGTAGTATCAAGGAGGCTTAGTTACTTTAAATGACATTGAGAATCATACCAAGCCCTAACCTATATCACAAGCCTAAGAGAAGACCTATAGTGATCCTAGCTGATCTATTTGAACATCTGGGTAATAAAAATAAGGGCAAGCCTATGGTACTTGGCATAAATTGGTTGGAACTTCATTTTTAGAGTGAGTGTTTTGATTGTGCCTATGGTTACGTATAGGATTACTGATATAAGATAAGAGGGATTTATTTACTGTGAGGGTACACCAGATATGTTTCTAGTTGCTAACTTGTTTGGAGAGTGTAATAATGGTATATTCATGGTTAATGTAGCTGAATTGATGTCGTATATTGATTTCTATGAGTTGTATTAGTGTTCTTCATTGTTCTTGAATTGACTGACCTTGGAGAGGGTGAAAGTGTTTTGAGATATGGATGATTGACTGCCAAATATACTTTGTATTCTCTTAGTTGTGTTGAGTTGCTTGAGGACAAGCAATTGTTTTAAGTTGAGGGTGTTGATGTGTGAGCTAATGCTAACACATTTGAGGCTTTTAACTAAGAATAATTGCAAAGTCCTAAGCAACATTTGTCTTTTTTGATTGTTTTATGTTTGATTTTGCAGTAGAAGCTAATATGTTAGAGAATCAACAAGAATGGAAGCAAAAAAGTTAAAAGCTAAAGAAATTCAAAGAGAAGTGTGGCTAACAACATTTGTGATAGGTCATCTACCCTGTGATAGGCTATCAGGTTCATCGTCAGCCTCAGATAGTGAATGGACTTTAGTTAAGAATTATGATGACATTTTGTGGGAAGCCGTCACGGAGCTGATGGATTGTCAGATTTGTCTTTAGCCTAAGGCAGAACATGAGGGATGAGGTAGAGACTTGATGACATTTGTGATAAGTCATCAAGGAGTTGATAGGATGTCACCATTTGTCGTCAGCCTAAAGCAGCAAGTATCAAAAGCAAAGAGGAAGCTGATGATATTTGTGCTAAGTCATCAGGCTCATGATAGGTTATCAAGAATGGTGTTACCTAATCTGAGAAACTTCTGAACTATATTATTTTGTTTTCTTATTTAGGCTAAACTATTTAAAGTCTTGTTTTAGGGTTTTCTGCAGATTTTCGAAACATTGAGTTTAGAGACATGTATTTTGATATTTTCTCTCTCCAATTTTTTGGCTTGAAAAAATAATTACTTTAAAGAGATTTTAGTCATTGTTTTGGGATTTCTATTGTGATCTAATCTGCGATTCACTAGTCATTATTCATCTTGTTGTAAGTTTATCTTTCAAAGCATGAATTCATCTAGTTGTTTTGATTATTACATCATACGTGGCTAAATTCCTTTAACCTGAATTATGGGATCTAGGGTTAAATCTTGATAAGATGCTAAGTGTTCAAGATTTAAAAAGTAGTAGGACTTCTTGATAATTCTGAGGTTTTAATTATTGTCTTTTGGTTGCAAACAATAGATAACACCTTCTTTGATTTGCTTGATAAAGAAATAAAATATAGTGGGAAGTGAATTATTAACACGGACTTGGAAGCAACAAAAACTTCCTTTTAAGAATTGATGCTGTAACAAGTTTGATTAACCTGAGGTAAAATCTGATCATGAACATAAATTCCTTAAGTCCAAGAGGATTAGGTAATTAAATGCTTAAGTTGGTCGAGATACTATTAAGCATAACTTTGATAAAGATAACTTGTTGTCCTATCTACTATGAGAATCTTGAACTACTATTAGCATCTGTCAAGTACCAAAACCCCTAGTGAACATAATTCTGGTTTTTTCATAAACTCTTGATTACGAACACTTAAGTTAAAGTGACCAACAATTACTTGCTAAACTTAAAACCCCCATTTCAGGAAACCTCTAACTACCAGTTGATTAAATTGCAAACGACTTTAGTTAACACCATATTCCCTGTGGGATTCGACCCCAACCTAGTTGGTTTTTAAATTGACAACAATCACTTACATTCTCATTAGAGAGGTGTAGTTTGGGTGTTATAAGTATATTGAAGAAGGTCTATTCCAATGTTAATTTCCCTTTCAGGAGAAGCTTCGGGAAGGTTTTCAAGGAACACACCAGGAAATTCCCTTACTATAGACACCGACTCAAGATTAGGAGCTTCTGAACTAAAGTCTTTGAATCACACAAGATGGTAAACACACCCCTTTGATATTATTTTCCTCGCTCTAAGGTATGAAACAATATGACCACTAAGAACTGTAGTACTACTCCTCTATTCAATAACTGGTTCATTTAGAAACTAAAAAAGAATGATTTTGTTTCTACAATCAACTGAAGCATTGCATGAATGGAGCCAATCCATGTTGAGAATGATGTCAAAATCCATTATCTCTAGTTCCATAAGGTCTGCTGATTTAACTTTCTAAGACACTGTAATGGTGCAGTTCCTATATACCCGCCGGGCTATGATAGTCTTACCCGCTAGGGTAGATACTGAGAAAGAACCTGTCAAGGTTTTAGGACTGACTCTAATGTTGACATCTATATATGTGGTTATAAAAGAAAGAGAAGCTCTAATATCTAGCAAAACATAAACATGTAAATGAAAGACCTGTAACATACCAGTAACCACATCAGGAGAACTTTCCTAATCCTGTCGAGATTGAAGTACATAAATCCTGTTCGGATGCTGATCGTTGGTAGCACTGAATGTAGAGACCTGCCGAGTCAGACAACCTGCTGGTGCTGATAACAAATGAGACTAACTGTGATGGCGCACATCCCTACCATTCTGAGCTACCACTCAACACTCCCAAATTTTATGGCCTAGCTTACCACACCTAAAACATACATTACTACTAGCTCTACATTCTTCTTAATGGTTTCTACCATATTTCTGGCAAAGGGGATTCGTAAGAGCACTATTTATGCTTCCCTGGGACTTAGAGCCTGACACCCTATCCCGATTATCATTTCTGAACTTGGGCACTGGTGCACTAGTTGAATATGGAACTCGGACTGAAGATTTCTGACAAAATTGAGAACGGTTACCACCCTATTACCTTGGCTATTTAAAATTAAAGCTATCTATTCTAGCCCTTTTATTCTCCTTTTCTCTCTCCTTAGTCTTCTCCTCTTCAATCTATTGAACATGGTCTATCAACCTAGACAAGTCTATCTCCTTAATCAACATTATGGTCCTAAACTCTTTGACCACACTATCAGATACCCCAGACATAAATTTACTCATCCTAGACCTGTTATCAGCCACCACGTGAGGAGCATACCTAGCTAGTTGAGTAAACTTAAGAGAATACTCCTTCACAATCATGTTGCCCTATTTGAAATTAATGAACTCTAACACTTTATCTTCCCTCATCTCAAAAGAGAAGAATCTATATAAGAAGGTGTAAGACCCAAAAAAAATTCTTAGCTTAATTCAGTCCTTTAAGCTTGTTAAGGGGTCCCAGACTTAGAAAATTCTAGCTACGTATTAAGACTTGGTATTATTTTAGCCTTCAAAAGTTGGCAATCTTATTTCATGACCCTTACATCTATTAAATGTTGTTGTTTAAGTTAATTTATGATCAGGAATGTCAATACGTGTTCCCAGACAAGTTTTAGATTTTTCGAACTTCATTTGAAGCACCTTTGGAATCCTAAACCAGTGAATCAATGCGATCTTGATGCGCTACATCAACTATTGCATTGATAAATGTTTTCCCCAGCTCCCAGTGTCTAATTCTAGTGAACCAAAGTGGACCCGATGTGGTGCATTGGCAATCACGTCGATGCCAATGACGCGGTGCATCAGCTTGTGCATCGATAGTTCAATTTATAGTCATTAAAAAGCCACATCCTCAGGTTTAATTAAGTCTTTTTCCCACGGAATTTATCCTTCATAACACAAAATTTATCCTTCTTTTAGCAAGTTATATTCAGTCTTTCACAAATTGCTCAAGAACAAAAATCGTAGGTATATTAAATTCAAATTCAAGGCTCAAGATTCCACCATTAATTTTGTATAATTCACCAACTAAGGTATGTGAAGTGTTGATCCAAGGGTTCTTTCAACCCTTGGAGTCCAAGAAACTTTTTTAAAGTTCATGTAAAGTAATTTCATGATTTCCATGATTTGAATTAAAATGTATTCATGATTTATTACAAGATTCGTGTAGAGTTAATTGATATGTGTGCTTTATCATGTGAATTCATGTTGAAGCTCTTGGAATTGTATAACTAGAATTGAATCAGGATGCCTACATGTTGTTTTAGTATTATGTGCATATATTGTTCCCTACAAGTGTTTGATAAATTGTCCATGTGAATTGAATAGTAAAGTTACATCATGTTAGCATGTATGAAAGTGTTTTCTTGAAGTCCCAAATGAATGAGTATTTAGTTACCATGTATCAAGATTTTGCCATGTCTTTTATGATAATGCTATCAAGTCCTGGCGGTATTTAATACCTGATAATTTAGCTACTCGTCTAGAGCCATGGTCAGTCACAGAGTAGAATCAGTCATGTCTCGATCAGTAGAATTCAGTCGGTACAAAACTTAGGAAAACTTTGTAAACTCAGAATCAGTCCAGCTAAGTTCAGTAAAATCAGTTCAGCTTAGTTATACTGTACAATTGGTAATAGTTTAGTCTAGCCTAGTATAGTTTAGAATTCAGTCCAGTGTTTATTCAGTTGGGAGTAGGATTCAGCACCGAGTGAACCTAAGGATGGGGACTTACCTACCAGTAGAGGGTGAAATCCTTAGAAGCTGTCCTTGTATTTCAGAACTATGTAGCAATTGTAGGTTGATACATCAACCTGCCAGTTGAGTGTTGATGAGGTGATCTACCTGCCAGTTGAGGGTACCGCCATTCTTGTTCAGAGTACCTGCTAGATGAGGGTGACTTAGCACTTTTCCTTACCAATAGGTTTATACATCAACCTACCAGTTGAGGGTTTATGAGGTGATCTACCTTCCAGTTGAGGGTACCATCATTCTCATTTAGAAGGGTGACTCAGCATTTGTCCGTACTCATGGTACAGTATTGACATCTTTCTAACTGCGGTTACAGGTTGGACCCTAAATCAGTTAGAGAAGGGGCGTGTTGGTTAGATGATTACTTCCTACAGTCTTTATCTTAGATTTAGTCTCAGTACGGAAATCACGTTAGTTCCGCAGGTTCAAAACTGTCAGACACAGTCACTCAGCTTAGTACGAGATTCAGTATAGATGCATAGAATCAAGGCAGTCAGAAATAGTCATTTAGTTACCAATAATTCAGTATCAGTATACTCAGATATTAGTTAATCAGTATTCATATCCAGTATTCAGTGTTATTACAATCTCAATACAGTTTCCTTATTCATGCATGTACTCTCATTCAGTCATACTCATGATATTCAACTAGTATTTTTCATGCATATGAACCCATGCATTTCATCCTACCCCACTGAGAATACCAATACATTCAAAGTACTGACACATACCTTTATTTGCACTATGATGTCTTATATCGTAGATTCAGATGTATGGGCTCATGAGTACCTTTAGAAGTTCAGATTCTCAGCATACAGAGTTAGTGGTGAGTCCTCATAATTTAAGGATGTGATTATTTATTTCAGAATTTTAGTTTATTTTTAGTAGTCAAGAGTTATTTGGGGACTTTTCCCATCAACTCCACAGTTTAGAAAGATTATAAGCTTTTCTTACTAGAGTATTTTTAGACAGTTGTTCAGTTTTCAGTATTGATCTTTAGTTTTTGTATTGTGATACCATATCCAGTATTTTTTATAGTATTGAACCATATGGCATGTTTTCCGCCTAATTTCTGCATATTTAAGTATTATTGTCATTCAGCTATTACAGCAGGTACAAGTCATGGGTTAACTTGTCATCTTTTGGGATTATGAGCATCGTGTAGTATCTGGGCTACAAACTCAGGGCGTTATAGAAGGCTGTAGCAAACTCCTCCTATTCTATAGGCCCTGCATCAGTGCCCCTATCCTCTTTCTACTACTTAAACTAGGTGTGAGCTACATTATTTAACTAGTAAGTTGCCAATTCAACACTTTCGCTAGAAGTCACACCCATAATATCTGTTGCTTTCTAAATTATGTCAAGGAATTCCTGCGGATCTTCATCAAACTTGGATCCCAAAAATGTAAGAGAATTCATTCAGGTGAACTTGTGAATCCTAGCTGCAATAGTTTTTGACATTGGGTTGGCTGGGATAACAGCTGGCTAATTGTTCTAAGCTACTATAGAGTGAGCCATAGTAGTGAATGCTTCCCTGAACTCGGCATGCTAAATGTGCTAATTTAGGGGATTATCCTGAACGGGCAGAGGTGCTGGCTGGTTTCCATTTCTTTTTTGAGGCATGTTCTATAAACGAAAGAAAGATTGAATAAGACAGAGAGTTTAACTTAAGGTCATTCTCATTCACATACTATGAATACTGAAATAAGGGATCTTTTCTTAAAACATATCGTAGCCTCTTGTCCATAAGTGTGGCGCATTTCACACCCATGCACGAGACTCGACTCAATGCGACTTTCAGACTCCCTAAAACAATATAAAACCTTAGGCTCTGATACCATATTTGTGATTGTTCGAGAGTACACCCTGGATTCCATATGATACTTACAGCTCCATAGGATCACAAGCTAACTGTAACACCCTAATTTTTTGAAGCAGAACACTACACAGTGCTCATGACCTCAAAGGACCACAAGCTAACCCATGACTGATATCTGTACCTGTATACTACATAATATAACATGATAATGCGGAAACATAAACTGAAAGGCCATAAGGTTTAATACTGAACAAACATGTGATAACACAATTATTGTGCATGTCCCCTAGCCATAAAGCTATAAGGTTCAATACTGAACTTTGTTTTAATCACCTTTAAAATCCTAAGCCAGTGAATTAATGCGATCTTGATGTGTTACATCGACTATCGCATTGATAAATATTTTCCCCAGCTCCCATCATCCAATTCCAGTGAATCGATGAAGACTAGATGCGGTGCATTGCATATCGCATCAATGTCAATGATGCGGTGCATCGGCCTATGTGTCGATAGTTTAGTTTACAGTCATTAAAAGGCCACGTCCTCAGGGTTAATTAATTTTTTTTCCTACACCCTTCAACCCCCATAACACAAAATTTAGCCTTTTCTTAGTAAGTTATATTCAATCTTTCACAAATTGCTCAAGAACAAAAACCCTAGGTGAATTAAATTCATATTCAAGGCTTAAGATTCCACCATTAATTTTCCTGATTTCATCAACTAAGGTATGTGAAGTGTTCATCTAGGGGTTCCTTCCACCCTTGGAGTCCAAGAAACTCTTTTAAAGTTCATGTAAAGTGATTTCACGATTGTCGTGATTAGAATTAAATTGTATCTATGATTTATTACAAGATTCATTTAGAGTTAATTGATATGTGGGCTTTATCATGTGAATTCATGTTGAAACTCTTGGAAATGAGTAATTGGAATTCAATCATGATTGCTACATATTGTTTTAGTATTATGTGCATATATTGTGCCCCACAAGTGTTTGATAAATTATCCATATGAGTTGAATAGTGAAATTACATCATGTTAGCATGTATGCAAGCATTTGCTTAAATGACCTAATGAATGAATGATGACTGAGTAGTTAGTTACCATGTCTCAAGATTTTTCCATGTCTTTTAAGCTTATTCTATCGAGTCCTAAGGGTATTTAATGCCCGTCAATTTAGCTTCTTGTCTAGAGCCATGGTCAGTCATAGAGTAAAATCAGTCATGTCTCGATCAATAGAATTCAATTAGTTACAAAACTTAGGAAAACTTAGTGAACTCAGAATCAGTCCAGCTCAGTTCAGTAAAATTAATTCAGCTCTGTTATATAGTACGATCAGTAATAGTTTAGTCTAGCCTAGTACAGTTTAGAATTCAGTTAAGTGTCTATTCAGTTGGGAGTAGGATTCAACATCAAGTGAACCCAAGGATGGGGACTCACCTACCAGTAGAGGGTGAAATCCTTAGAAATAGTCCTTACATTCTAGAACTACGTGGCCAACGTAGGTTAAGACATAAACCTTCCAGTTAAGGGTAGATGAGGTGATCTGCCTGTCAGTTGAGAGTATTACCATTCTCGTTCAGAGTACCTGCCAGATAAGGGTGACTCAGTACTTGTCCTTACCCGTGGCACGATATTGATACCCTTCCAAATGGGGTAACAGGTTGGACCCCAAATCAGTTAGAAAAGGGATATGTCATTTAGATGATTACTTCCCATGTCTCAGTTTTAGATTCAGTCTCAGTATGGACCTCAATTCAGTTCCACAAGTTCAGGGCTCTCAGACACAGTCACTCAGCTCAGTACGAGATTCAGTATAGATCCACAAAATTAGTGTTTTCAGATATAATTATTCAGTTACTAGTAATTTAGTATTAGTATACTCAGAAATCAGTTGATCAGTATTCAGATTTAGTATTTAGTGTTATTACGATCTCAGTACAGTTTCAATATTCATGCATGTACTCTCATTTAGTTATACTCATGATATTCAGTTAGTATTGTTCGTGCATATGAACCCATGCATTTCATCCTACCTCAATGAGCATACAGTACATTCTAAGTACTGACACATATCTTTCTTTTGCTCTATGATGTCTTATATCATAGGTTCTGACACACAGGCTCCCAATCACCCTTAGCAGTTCAGATTCTCAGCATACAGAGTTAGTGGTGAGTCCTCATAGTTTGAGGACGTGATTATTTATTTCAGCATTTCAGTTTATTTTTAGTAGTCAGAGTTAGTAAGGGACTTGTCCCATCAACTCCACAGTTCAGACAGTTTAGTGGCTTTTCAGACAAGAGTATTTTCAGACAGTTGTTCAGTTTTTAGTATTGATGTTCAGTTTAGTATTGTGATACCATATCCAGTATTATTTATAGTATTGACCCATATGGCATGTTTTCTGCCTAATTTCCTTATATTTTAGTATTAGTGTCATTCAGTTATTATAGCAGGTACTAGTCATAGGTTAGCTTATGGTTCTTCGGGATTATGAGCACCGTGTAGCATCCGAGGTATAGACTTGGGGCATTACAAACTTGCTATCAAAGCCTAAGGTTCAACAGAGTGCTAGAAAGTCTGAAAGCCACATCTAGTATAGTCTTGTGCATGGGTGTGTTACACGCCACACTTATGGACAAGAGGCTACGAGATGTTTTAGGAAAAGTTTCTTTTATTTCAGTATTCATGATGTGTGAGTGAGCATAAGTTACAGTTAAACTCTCAGTCTAATCCTTTCTTTTGCATTTACAAAAATCTGCCTCAAAAGAGGACTAAGTAACGAGGAACAGAAGACTAGCTAGAACCCTAGCCCATATATCCAGATCCACTGGATGAACACTCTCCCATGCTGAGTTCAGAGCAGCATTCACCACTCTAGCGCATTTTGTGGTAGCCCAAAATGAATTCTCATCTACTATTCTGGCCAACCCAGTGGCCAATACTTCCGCTGCCAACATGTGGGACTTCACCCGAATGAACCTCCATTGTTTACAGGGTTTAAGTTAGATGAGGACCCTCAAGAATTTCTTAATCAGGTGAAGAAGGTTATTAGTGTTATGGGGGTGACTTATTTTGGAAGTACTGAGTTGGCCACATATCAGTTGCAGGATATGGAACACTCATGGTTTAAGTAGTGGAAAGTAGAAAGGGCCACAAATACAGGATCGATAGAGTGGGAAGAGTTTGCCACTTCTTTTCTGGATAGGTTCTTCCCAATGAAGTTGAGGGAAGCAAAGGTTTTGGAATTTATCAATCAGAAGTAGGGTGATATGATAGTGAAAAATTATTCTCTTAAGTTTACTCAATTAGATAGATATGCTCCTCATGTGGTGGCAGATAGCAGATCCTGAATGAGTAAGTTTGTGTCAGGGGTGTCTAGAAGCATGGTCAAGAAGTGTAGGACTGGAATGCTTATTAAGGAGATGGATATTTCCAGGCTCATGGTCCATCCCCAGTAGATAGATAATTCCAAGAATAAAAAGAAGGAAAGGGAGAGAAAAAAAGTGAGAACAGGTTGTTTCAACTTCGGTCATTCCAAGTCAGAGGGTGGGAATCATTCTCAGTTCTGCCAAAAATCTTTAGTCCCACCTTCTTCCTCATCTAGTGCTCCTATAACAAAATTCAAAGATGGAAACAGGGATTTGGAATCAGTCCCTAAACCCCAGAGCAGTGTTAGCAGTGCCCGAACCAATTCCTTTGTCAGAAGTGTGGCAAAAACCACTAGGGTATCTGAAGAGAAGTCAGCGATGTGTGTTTCTGGTGTGGAAGACCAGGCCACAGAGTTAGAGATTGTCCCTAGTCAGGTTCTCAGGGTTAGTATAACTGTCCCCCAGCTCAGCCCGGTTGGCCGAGTCAGTAGGGTACCACTTCCAATGCCACTAGTGGGGAATGCCCAAATAGACCCTATGCTTTTCAGTCCTGATAGGATCAGGAGATTTCTCCTGATGTTGTAACTGGTACTCCTTATATAACTATCGATTTCAGAGTTAGTCCCAAAATCCTAGTAGAGCCTTTCTCAGTCTCTACCTAGTGGGTAAATCTATCATAGCCCGATGGGTATACAGGAACTGTCCGTTATGGTATCTTAGATAGTTATTCTAGCAGACTTAGTCAAATTAGAGATGATTGATTTTGATGTTATTCTCAGTATAGATTATCTTTATTCCTACTATGCCTCAGTCGACAACAGAAATAGAATTGTCCAATTCTAGTTTCTGAATGAACCCATCCTAGAGTGGAGGGGTAGTACTTCAACACTTAGGGGTCAACTTATTTCTTACCTTTAGGCAAGGTAAATTATATCTAAGGGATGTTTCTACCATCTTGCTCGAGTCTAGGACTCTAGTTTAGCAACTCCTACTCTTGAATCAGTATCAGAAGTATGTGAATTCCTAGATGTGTTTCTCGAAGATCTTCCTGAGATTCCTCCCAAAAGGGAAATTGACTTCCGAATTGACCTTCTTTTAGATACTCAGCCTATATCTATCCCACTATATAAAATGGCAGATACAAAGCTCAGAGAATTAAAAGAACAATTGAAGGATCTCCTAGATAAAGGATTTGTCAGATCCAGTATGTCCCTATGGGGCGCACTAGTTTTATTCATGCGTAAGAAAGATAGTGCTTTCAGAATGTGTATTGACTACCGCCAGTTAAATAAAATCACAGTCAAGAACATGTATCCACTTCCCAGAATTGATGACTTGTTTGACCAACTTCAGGGTGCCAGTTACTTCTGTATGATAGACCTCAGATCAGGCTATCACCAGCTTAGATTCAGGGAGTGTAACATCCCGAAAATAGATTTAAGAACTTGGTATGGTCACTTCGAATTCTTAGTGATATCCTTTGGTCATACCAATGCCCCAACAGCTTTCATGGACTTGATGAACCATGTGTTCAAGTAGTACTTAGATATGTTCATCATATTCTTCATAGATGACATTTTTGTCTACTCTCGCGGTGAACATGACCATGCAGACCATCTCAAAATAGTATTACAGACTCTTAAAAATCATCAATTATATACTAAATTCAAAAAGTGCAAATTTTTTCTAAGGTCAGTAGCTTTCCTCAACCATATAGTTTTAGTAAAGGCATTAGGGTTGATCCTCAAAAGACTGAACTAGTAAGAAATTGGCCCAGACCCATCTCTCCTTCAGATATCAGGAGTTTCTTAGGCTTAGCTAGTAATTATTGATGGTTTATTGAGGTATTTTCATCTATTGCATCCTTTATGTCCAGAGTGACTCAGAAGAAAGTTAATTTCCAGTGGACAGATTTTTGTGAAAAGAGTTTTCACGTCTAGGGTTTAGTAACTCGTCATATCCTAGGTCCTCGTCGTCAGGATTTGTTGCTCGCCCAGGGTTATCAATATTCTGTTGATGTACTTGGGTAGCGGCCAACGCAGCTAGTCTAGCCTGCTCCTGTTGAGCAACCCTTCTTTCAATGTCACGTTGCGCCTCCATCCTGCCAATAGAACCTGAATAGAACCAAAACAATAGCTAAAAGTAAAATCTAAGAACTTTTGACTAAAGGGTCTAGTAACTATCACAAACTTAGTTGACAACCGTATTCCCCGGCAACGGCACCAAAATTTGATAACGCTCAAACTACAGCTCTCGTAAGAGTGTAAGCGGTCGTCGTCAAATATAGAACCCAACTGGGTTGGGTGTCGAATCCCACAGGGAATACTCGGTCACTAAGTATGCAATGATTAGTAGACTTTTGGTGAATGTTCTGCGGAAAAAGGGGGGATTTTATGCGTGAAGTAAAATTATCAAAATAGCAAAGTAAAAATGGAATGTTTAGTAAGATTTTAATCAATGAGAATTGTAAGTTAGGGTTATGTCCACCTTATGAGTTCTACGTATCTATTGGCTATGAGTTATGCGGAATTCAGACATGCATGCGCTTATAGAGTTTCGTATTCTATGGTAAATCCTAGTGTCTTTCGACTATCAAGGATTATCTCACTTTAACTCTTTTGAGCTTAAAGCGTATAACTAATGGTACGAATTCTCCAAGAGGTTAATCCAGTTACGGAACTAACTTTTAAACAGGGGTTGGTAGCCCTATTTCCTTGTCACTCTCTCTTTTCCAGACATGTAACTTTTCTTTCGAACAAGTTAATGCTATACTGGCGTATTCTATATGTTTGCAACCACAAGAATTCAATTAAGATGAAGAGAGTAATGATATAAGCAGTATACGTATCAAGAATTCACAAACTCATAGCAATAGATAGTATCTCATAAGGCTTCCATAACCCTAACAGAGAAGTTTAGCTACTCATAATTGTGAAGGAAAACCACGAGGATATCATCATCATACCGAAGTAATAATAATATCACGATAAGTAAGTAATGGCGTCACTTGTGGCGTGAATTCCTTGCTAGTAGCGTTTCTCTTGTCGTGAAAATTAAAAATCGAATAGATGAATAATAATGTCAACAATGTATTAATGAATGGACTAGAAGGAATCGTAAGTAATAAGAAAGAATGGGGAGGAATGCATTGAATGCTGAAAAATTCAGCAAATAAGGGTTTTTATAACACCCTTGTCCTAGTCCTACTGAAATAGGGTTTTTATCCTTGTCCTAATGAAATAGGGTTTTTATCCTTGTCCTAATCCTACTAAGTTACTGCTGATCCCCAAGTCTTTAGAAATACTGTTTTTGCCCGGGATAAGTTCTCCATGCATCACTTTCGGTCCACAAGCTTCCAGAAGCTGCCTTCCTTCTTACGTGAAGTTTCCTTTGGCGTTCAATAGTCCACAAAATTCTGAAATCTTCATCATTTATACCTGAAAACTTGCTAATCACGTTGGTTAGCTCACTTACAGGAGAAAGGACTAAAAGTGCAGGAATTATATATTTTGTCCTCAAAACTTAGCTAAAATATGGGTAAATTAAGGTGCTTTAGGCGTGTAAATACGCCTAACATCAACACCCCACACTTAAAGGTTTGTTCGTCCTCGAACAAAATATCATGTCCATATAAACATCTACTTAGGGTTTCACAGTAACAACACAAAATATTCATCAAGACAGGCACGACAATTATTAACAAAGAGTAGTTTTCTGATCACTACTAGAAATAATTTAACCTCTAACATAGACTCGTGATGATGGTTAATTCGTATCCACAAGTTAAGGCACAAAGAATCATAAAGAGCTACCCAAAACTTATCAACCATGTGTGTCTCACATAAGATGTTACCCATAATCACTCACAAGTATTGCATTTTTTGAAACATGGGTATAAGATTTTCCTTGCTCTCACTCTCACAAAGAATTCATATGTTGCAACTGATGACCATAGGCTTGACCTTACTATACTGCTCTACTAATATCAGAATGCTAAGTTTAGGATCAAATAGGTCTTTTTACAGGTTGTAATGTAGGCTAAGGGACGGGTAGGACTATTTTGGCCAGAAATAGTGACTATGTTCCTAAGCGCCTTAATACATCACATTATGCCATTAACACTTTCTTTTAAACAACTTCTCTACTTTCCTTTTATCTACCACCCTTTTTCACCTATTTTGCCATTCAAACATAACTATCTTTTTATTTAATAAAAAGCACAATTTATCTTTTTGTTTTTCTATTTCTTTTTTTTTATAACATACCTCTATGATAGCCAATCTTTTTCATAACAAATTCAAGTACCAATACACTCTAAGGCATCACTCTTACCCAATTTCCTCTTATTTTGTCACATGTCTTTACCATTTAAAGCACTTAGGAATTTGGATCAAATTATGGTCTTGAAAAAAAATGGATTAGGCTTACATATGAGGCTATCAAAGAAAATGGCTAAAGGCTCAAAGGGGGTTAACAAGGATAATGTCCACGGGTAGGTAAAAAGAAGGTAAACAAGTACAGGTTGCCAAAGAAATGCCTAAATCATCTCCTAAACTTACACTCTTTATTTCGCTTTACATACACACCAGGCAAGTTCTAGCATCAGCCACAAACATAATATACTATAATCTCACACACACAAGGCACATGGTCAACTTTATTGGGAGTATTATAGACCCTTGACCCAACAAATGAAAGAATTAAACTACACACTTATCACATAGTGAGTCACACTTAGAGACTAAACCTCTCAATAGTAATGATTTTAGCACAACTCTTGTCATAATATCATGCTGCCTATCAGAACAATTTCATGCACTTCATGCAAAATCTAAAAAAAAAACTTAAGGGAATTTTTTTTTCCAAAAATTTAACTACTACTAAAAACCAAACAAATGAACATAAATAAATGTAGGTAGGCAAAGAAATACAGCATACAAATACCAGCACCCCACACTTAGACGGGACACACTGTCCTCAGTGGAAAATAAATAAGAAGAACCTGGTTAGTCGGACTCCTCTTCTATGTCTGGGGTCATACCCCCTGTGTCGGAATCATCATCAGAGTCGTCATCCTTAAAAGTTCCTCAAAATGTACCCCACTTGATTCCAAGAGTGTGTCGAGGTATTTGCAGCACGGAGGATTCAGCTTGCTCTGTTCTTCCTCTTTTCTTACCTTTCTGTGAGGTGGGTGCTTTTTGTTTTCCTTGTCGTCCTTTTGAGACCATTATACCTGAGATCCTAATAGAGTCATGTTAGATTCATCTCGGAAGATTCAATCGAAAAACAAAACAATAGTGGCACCACCCCACACTTAATTTATTGGTACAAACTAATTAAGTGAGTGATGTCAATTACTCAGACTTCATCGACTTATGTATAGGCGATATGTTCATACTATATGTTCAGCACAGTCATACTTTCATGTCATCTTAACGATCCTATGCAACTCTATTTCATGTAATCTTGATTATACTTTCATGTTTGGATTAATGCACCTCTTGAACAAGACTACTATGTAGAGATCCTATCAAGTTATGACATAGAAATAATCACAACATCTCATACTTGTATTCAATCATGATTTTAATCTCGATGGACGAGTCATTCAAGCATTTTGAGCATTCAATTTTGATGTTTATGCAATTACTTCACCATGTCGATTTCGCAAAAGTATGATAGTGTATCAAAATCAAATACAAGTTGGAACTAAGTCAAGAACACCCACACGTATTCTTTCACTCAACTAGATGTATTATAACAAACCAAGCACATGTAAATCACCAACACCAATTCAAGATCTAACAAACCATTATAAGCGTAAGATTGTAACAACTTCGGAATATAAACGAGGAACTTACTTGGTGTTGAACTCAGAAGATGATCTTGCAAGGTTAGATGAGTAAAAATAAAAGTTTTGAGAGATTTGGGAAGGATAGGCGGTGCCTAATGCTTGGCCTAGTTGGGCATAGGAGGCGCCTATGCCATGGCATTGTAGATTCAGAGAGCAAAGGCAATGACATAGGCGGCGCCTTTAGTTTTGCCTAGTTGAGCAGAAGGCAATAGCATAGGTGTAACAGCCCAGCCCACCGGCGCATGCGAAATTGTCCGCTTTGGATCCTCGGCCCCTCACGATTTTAAAATGCGTCACATACATGGAAGGTATCTATGCACCTATAAGGCACACTTCGTTCCCCTTCACTACCGATGTGGGATTTGCCTAAGTGAATGCAGGCGTTACGTATCACCGTCCCTACACTCACCCCCGTAGGGACTCAGCATCCTCGCTGAGGTTTGCCCCACCACCGGCACCGGTGCTGGCTCTGATACCAACTGTAACAGCCCAGCCCACCGGCACATGCGAAATTGTCCGCTTTGGAGCCTCGGCCCCTCACGGTTTTAAAACGTGTCACATACGTGGAAGGTATCCATGCACCTATAAGGCATACTTCGTTCCCCTTCACTACCGATGTGGGATTTGCCTAAGTGAATGCAGGCGTTACGTATCGTCGTCCCTACAGTATGTTGTCATACCCCAAATCTCATTGGAGCGGACTGGCACCCGTAGCCGAGGAGGCCCGGGAGAACCCGTTCATAACCTATACATTCACATTTACATTACTTATGAAAATTAGAAATTTGGGCAGCACTTCATTGTAAATAGAAGAAAACAGTACCTGTATCAGCCCAGCAGACACGCATAAATATATATATAAACAGTAATTGGCCGTCAGAGCCATCACGTCTATCAACCAAATACTCCTATGGTTGTACAATATGTCTACAAAAGCCTCTACATAGATACACAACTGAGTTAGAGTCGGGACAAACTCCCGCCCACAAAAGACTTTTATACAAATACTAAAAATACATAAAGAAACGACTTGGGATGCCCCAAAACAACTGGAGCTCACCACTAACAACAGAATGTCCTGGCTCTTACTGCGGAGGTGTACGACCTGAAGTACCTGTTCCTGCAGGCATGAATACGGGTCCCCCGTGAGGGACGTCAGTACGGAAATATGTACTGAGTATGTAAGGCAGTAAGTATCAAGATGAGATACAAAAGATCAACAGAACCCAGATACCAGTGAATAAACAGTATGAGTAGACCACACTTAAAAGAGCTGATGGGATACCTGCACATTACTTTCATATCATTACTTCTCGTAATCCTTATCAATACATAACATATGTCATACAATGGCCAACTGATCAGTGGTACTAATACAATACATCAGGGACCACCCCTGGAATAGCATATATACATAAACTTTATAATACAATGGCCAACTGATCAGTGGTACTAATAAAATACATCATATCATCAATTTAAAATACAGACATTCCATTTCTTAATTCAATTAATCTTTGAGATTGGTTACTTTGTGGTCACACCTTATGGAACTTGAAACCATGATACCTCAATAGGAAAAACATGTAAATAGGTAATCAATATCATGAAAATGAAGTAGAGAATCATGGATACCTCATTAAACCATTTCGGAGTCAACAATAGTATATGGACATTTTTTTGACTAGCCGGACATCTTAAAAGTGAAAAACAAGTTCAATTGGTAGTGTCGAGGATCATATGATGTTATTATGTGTCATGTGTCGTAGGACAATGTTGGAAGCTTACTTGAGAGTTCCATGGGTCATTATTTATGCCAAAGAATAGATAGAGTATGTCTTACATACCTTGATATAACCACTTCAATACAAGTCCAACTTGACTTCCCGTACTCGTCGAACACTTATCTACAATAAGTCATTTGTGGCAAACTAGTATTAGCAACCAAACCTTACCATTTAGGTATTAACTTCACCAAATAATGTCTAGGAAGTAATCCTTTAACTCATCAATAAGAGTGCTACATACATCCTCTTATACTCTTATTACATTCACATATCATGCATTTTCATGAAATATCCCTCAACATCACTCTTAGCCTTTATTTCCCTTCTTAATCACCATCCAATACCAACATGATCACTAGGCATACATAACCACTAATATAATGATATATCACCACAATTCATCCACCATAATCCAATACAACAACTTCCATTATTTACTACTAACAATTTATACAAAACAATTCATAACTATGTTTCTAGTTATCTTCCAACTTCAAGACAATACTCATAATCCTTTATCAATACTTATTCATGGATAAGAATCCAGAATAAACAATATTCATACCTTAACAATGAACTCTTGTATTTATAATCCTCCTTACATAACCATGGGGTGCTTCTCGAAGCTTTCGAGATGGTGAACACAACTACGGAACCAATTCGAATTTTCTACGGTTGAATCACAAAATATTTGAAGTTGAAATTAGGCTAAGGTTTCACCTTCTCTTAATAATTGGATGGTATATGATATATATGAGGCTAAGTATAGGTTTATAAAGACCCATTTTCGTCCAAGAGGTAATAGAAAATGACCATTTTGCCCTAAAAATTTAAATAAATCCGAATCTGTCCCCAGTGGACAGTTTTGACAGGCGGAAGTAAATCGATCATAACTCTTTGCTCCGGTATCGGATTCGGGTGAAACCAATTGTATTGGAAATATAATTCAAATAGATTTCATTTTCATATAAAGTATACCACCCAGTTCTTCCTGTACAAGGATTTATGGTCGTTTAAAGTTGACCCAAAAATCTGTCCCACAATTCTGTTTTTTTTTTGATAGGCTGTAGTAAAACGGGTATAGCTCCTTACTCAGACATTGGATTTAGATGAAACCAATTTCATCGGAAAGAAGACTCTCGGATCTTTTCGTCGATATATAGCAAATCACACAGTTCTTTTTGTACAAGGAGTTATGATCATCTAAAGTTGATCCAAAAAAATAATTGCCTAGCTACAGTAATTTTCCTGCAGATTTACTGTTCACAGGCTTTCCGGCCACCGTTTTGAAATTTCGAATGTGCTCGCTTATATGAAATACTCCTCTGTTTTGGGCAAACTTTATATCGTTGGAAAGCTTATTCCAATACCTACACATACAATTATTGACGGGATACTTCCGAACACCATAAACTTAATTTAACCCATACGCAAGCCTTTAGGACTCCATATAATCGCGATAAGTGTACGAAAAAATTTTCGGGGTGTTACAATAGGCGGCGCCTAATGCTTTGCCTAGTTGAGCAGAAGGCAATAGCATAGGCCTTGCCTTGTCCGTTGCCTAGATTTGTATAGGCAATGCCTAACCAAAAGCCTTTTGTTCCTTCATTACTCACTTACCACCTTTACCATTGCTCACTTTCATATCAAAATTTGAGACCAAGCTCCTCCTTTATACGTCTTGCACCTACACTTACTCAAAAACAACAAAAATGATTAGAACGATGGGTTGCCTCCCACCAAGTGCCTTAGTTTTGGTCGTGGCTCGACAAAATCCTAGGAAAACAAAAACAACAAAAACAATTAAAGATGATGGGTTGACTCCCATCTAGCGCTTGATTTATTGTCGTGGCATGACATAGCTATCTCGATTACTTAGACTTCATCGAGATGTATGGTGCATCATTTTCTGAATGGATCCAGACGACGCTGATACTTACTTGTGGGCATGCAATCTTCTTCGAGATGACGCTTGTGCATCCATATCCCAGGAGGGATACCAATTATATCATTAATAGTCCATCCCATAGCTCTCTTGTACCTCTTCAGAGCAGAGATGAGAGCCTCTACGTGCTGTTCACTTAAATCATCTGCAACACTCACCGAAAGTGTATTACCACTTCCCAAGAACGCATACCTGGGGAGCTCTTTTGATTCTAGCCCTGGTGGCTCTTCAATGGAAGTCTTCACTGTTGGTGACGGTCGATTCTTAAGATCAAGGTCCAGCTTCTTAGGGACATGAGAATAGGACCTTATTCCTGTTAGAGCACAAACGGTTTCTTCATGTTCTTCAGCATCCTCACGCTCAACATTCATAAGCACAGCCGCCAATGGGTCAACAATAAGCTGCTTCTCTACGGATAATTCTTTCTCATCCTCATCATAAACATCATCTATAGAGAACACATTCATATCACTGGGCTGCTTTATGGCTTTGCACACATCAAAATGGACCACTTCATCATTCAACCGAAATAAAAGCTCATTAGCTCTTAAGTCAATAAGCACACTTCCAGTTGCAAGGAAAGGGCGTCCCAAGATTATGGGAACTTCAAAATCCACCTCACAATCCAAAATAACAAAGTCTGCAGGAAAGATGAAGGTGAAAACCTTCACCAACACATCATTTAAGATACCAACAGGTCATTTTACCAACCTATCTGCCATCACGAGCCACATATTGGTGGGTGTCGGATCGCCCAACCCCAACTTCCTGTAGATGGATAGTGGCATCAAATTGATGCTAGCACCCAAATCGCACAATGTCTTAGCAAAATCCAATGATCCAATCGTGCAAGGAATAGTGAAAGCACCCGGATCTGCCTTCTTCTGTACTAAAGACCTCGTGGCAATCGCACTGCAATGATGCACATCATCTGCCAGCTCATAACTTACTGCCTGCTTCTTTGTCAACAGGTCCTTCATGAATTTAGCATACCCAGGCATCTGCTCTAGCGCCTCCACCAAAGGAACATTAATAGTAAGCTGCTTCAACATCGTCATGAATTTACTGAACCTTATATCATCCGCCTTCTTCTTCAGTCACTGCGGAAAAGGTGGTGGTGGAAGGGGAGTCATTTTCTCCACCACTTTCTTTTTATCTTGCTTCCGATTATCAGCCTTTTCAGGTGTGTCATTAGCCTTTTTCTTCAATCTCTGAGAAAAAGGTGGGGGTGAAAGAGGAATAGTTTTCTCATGAACGCGCTCCTTCTGATTTTCAGCTTCTACAGAATCATCACAATCTACGTCAATAACAATCTCCTCTATATCATCAACCACCTGCTTGCCTTTAGACGGATTGTCTAACACCTTACCGCTCCTGGTAGTAATAGCCCTGCGTGATCCATCATTCCTTGGATTTTGCACAGCGTCACTAGGTAAAGTGCCAGCTTTTCTTTGGTTGATTATCGCTAATAGTTGAATCAATTGTTGCTCCAGCTGTTTTATTACAGTAGAATGCGAGTCAACCAATTACTTTATTGAGGACAAATCATTTATTACCTCAGTTACTCCCGTGCTGGTTGCCTCCACTCCTTTCAACAGCTTAGCCATCATATCTTCCATGGACATATTTACAGAACCAGATGCAGTGGCGTCATGTCTTCCAGGAGGAACATACAAACCACTCCTGTCAGTCTTGTTCTTCCAACTACCTTGATCACGGTCCTTGTTTACCGATTTATCATAATAGTTCTGACCTTGGTTTCCTTGGGCATTGCCTGGGAAACCCCCCTGATTATTCAAGTAGTTAGCTTCTTTTTCAGAATCGGATTCACCTCTTGCCTGTGACACAACAACTTTGACTTTTTTGGTCTTACCTGATAATAAGTGCTTGGTAAGAAGATCCATCTGTGTTTTATGTGCGCCATATCTTGATCGTGTTCCTCCTCTCTTCGTCTTTGTTTTGCAGTCATGCCAATAGATATAGTAGAGCTTGCTACCTCAGACTCCCTGGTATGCCAAGCTCTACTCTGCTTTGTCATACGATCTAGCATACCACTTGCCTCATTAAAAGTAAGGTCCATGAATGAACCACCCGCAGCATTATCAACCACTGGTTTTGTTACTGAATTCAAGGATTTGTATAGTATCTCCATCAAGTGAACATTGGCCATATGATGGTTTGGGCACCTCATAAGCTTCTTCTTGAATCTCTCCCATGTTTCGTGGAGGTCTTCATTTGGAAGCTGATGAAAATTACTGATTTTATCTCTCAATTGTGCTCTCTTGGATGGCAGAAAGAATCTTTCTAGGAAAGCGTCTTTCAATTACCTCCAATTAGTGATAGAATTAGGAGTCATCCCATTCAACCATAGAGTTGCCTCACCAGATAGAGACAATGGAAATAAGCACAGTTGAATTGTATTCTATCCAACACCTGAATTGTCGAATGATTTGCATATAGAGATAAAATTGACCAGATGCATATTCGGATCATCTCCTGCAAGTCCACCAAATAATCCCTTGAGTTGCAATAACTGAATCATGGTGCTAGTGATATTGAACTTGGCTCCGGGTGCCAAGGGCGGAGGAATAATAGCTCCTGTGGCACCAGCTCCGTCCAGGTCATCATCATCATCATCGAAAGTCATTTGCATAGCACGGTGTTCAGGCCTAAATCTGGCTTGACGATCTCTTCTGTTTGTAGGTGTCACCACCTCAGCATCACATCTAGGGTTTAGTAACTCGTCATCTCCTAGGTCCTCGTCGTCAGGATTTGTTGCTCGCCCAGGGTTGTTAATATTCTGTTGATGTACTTGGGTAGCGGCCAACGCAGCTAGTCTAGCCTGCTCCTGTTGAGCAGCCCTTCTTTCAATGTCACGTTGCACCTCTATCCTGCCAATAGAACCTGAATAGAACAAAAACAACAGCTAATAGTAAAATCTGAGAACTTTTGACTAAAGGGTCTAGTAACTATCACAAACTTAGTTGAAAACCGTATTCCCCGGAAACGGTGCCAAAATTTGATAACGCTCAAACTACAGCTCTCGTAAGAGTGTAAGAGGTCGTCGTCAAATATAGAACCCAACTGGGTTGGTTGTCGAATCCCACAGGGAATACTCGGTCACTAAGTATGCAATGATTAGTAGACTTTTGGTGAAAGTTCTGCGGAAAAGGGGGGGATTTTATGCGTGAAGTAAAATTATCAAAATAGCAAAGTAAAAACGGAATGTTTAGTAGTTAGGGTTATGTCCACCTTATGAGTTCTACGTATCTATTGGCTATGAGTTATGCAGAATTCAGACATGCATGTGCTTATAGAGTTTCGTATTCTATGGTAAATCCTAGCGTCTTTCGACCATCAAGATTTATCTCACTTTAACTCTTTCGAGCTTAAAGCGTATAACTAATGGTACGAATTCTCCAAGAGGTTAATCCAGTTATGGCACGAACTTTTAAACAGGGGTTGGTAGCCCTATTTCCTTGTCACTCTCTCTTTTCCAGACATGTAACTTTTCTTTCGAACAAGTTAATGCTATACTGGCGTATTCTATATGTTTGCAACCACAAGAATTCAATTAAGATGAAGAGAGTAATGATATAAGCAGCATACGTATCAAGAATTCACAAACTCATAGCAATAGATAGTATCTCATAAGGCTTCCATAACCCTAACAGAGAAGTTTAGCTACTCATAATTGTGAAGGAAAACCACGAGGATATCATCATCATACCGAAGTAATAATAATATCACGATAAGTAAGTATTGGCGTCACTTATGGCGTGAATTCCTTGCTAGTAGCGTTTCTCTTGTCGTGAAAATTAAAAATCGAATAGATGAATAATAATGTCAACAATGTATTAACGAATGGACTAGAAGGAATCGTAAGTAATAAGAAAGAATGGGGAGGAATGCATTGAATGCTGAAAAATTCAGCAAATAAGGGTTTTTATAACACCCTTGTCCTAGTCCTACTGAAATAGGGTTTTTATCCTTGTCCTACTAAAATAGGGTTTTTATCCTTGTCCTAATCCTACTAAGTTACTGCTGATCCCTAAGTCTTTAGAAATACTATTTTTGCCCGGGACAAGTTCTCCATGCATCACTTTCGGTCCACAAGCTTCCAGAAGCTGCCTTCCTTCTTACGTGAAGTTTCCTTTGGCGTTCAACAGTCCACAAAATGCTGAAATCTTCATCATTTATACCTGAAAACTTGCTAATCACGTTGGTTAGCTCACTTACAGGAGCTATGTATCCCAGCGTAGATGACTTGAGGCAGTGAATCCTTTCAGAAGCGCATGGTGAATGCTACTCTATTAATCCAGGGTCCACTAAGATGTATCGTGATTTATAGGATATCTATTGGTGGAGTGGGATAAATAGAATATTGCAGAGTTTGTGGCTAAGTGCTCAATATGTCAGAAGGTTAAGATTGAGCATCAAAAACCTAGTAGGTCCATGCAGGAGTTCAGCATTCCTACATGGAAATGGGAAGAAGTGAACATAGACTTTGTGATGGGCTTTCCTCACACTCGTCGTCAATATAATTCAGTTTGGGTCATGGTAGATAGGATGACCAAATCAGTTTATTTCCTACTAGTCTATACCTCTTACTCAACTGAGGATTATGCCAAACTCTATATGAGGGAGTTGGTCAGATGGATGGTATTCCATTGTGCATTATCTCAAATAGAGGTACCCAGTTCACCTCTCATTTCTAGAAAGCATTCCAAATGGGTCTTAGTACCCGAATTTACCTCAGTACAACTTTTCACCCTCGTACTGATGGCCATGCAGAAAGGACCATTCAGACTTTAGAGGATATGCTATGAGCGTGTGCAATAGACTTTAACAGTAGTTGGGATGACCACTTGCCTTTGATTGAGTTTATAGACAATAAAAACTATCTTTCCAGTATTCAGATAGCTCCATTTGAGGCACTTTATAGGAGGAGGTGTAGATATCCCATTGGTTGGTTTCAAGTGGGTTAGGCTACTGTGGTAGGGCCTAACTTGGTATTTGATACCTTAGAAAAATTCTAGTTGATCTAGGAAATGCTTAAGATAACTCAGAGCTGACAGAAATTGTATGCAGATGTACACAGAAAGGATCTCAAGTTTGAGATTGGTGACTATATGTACTTGAAAATCTTTCTTATAAAAGGAGTAAGTGGTTTGGCAAGAAGGGGAAATTCAATCCCCGATATATCGGTCCTTACCGAATTCTCAGCCGTTTTGATAAGGTAGCTTACAGGCTTGAGTTGCCCTTAGATCTATCTTTAGTCTATCCAGTATTTATGTCTCCTTGCTAAAGAAATGCATAGGTGACCCATTACCCGTAGTACCCATAGAGGGTATAGATGTTCAGAACAGCCTCTCTTATGAAGAGATTCTAGTCAAACTCATTGATTATCAAATTTGCAGACTAAGAAACGAAGAAGTCTCTCTAGTCAAAGTTCTTTGGCGGAATCAGTCCGTTGAGAGAGCTACTTGGGAAGCAAAAGCAGATATGCAAACCAAGTACCCTCACCTTTTCTCCGCAAACTCAGATTCAGCTCAAGGAAATAGTTTTCCTTAAGCTTATTTAGTTCATGCTCAAATTTTCCAATACGAACTTGATATTAGTTACCGTTGCATACTCAGTCATATGTTCATAAGCCAGTTCATTCATGTATTCATGCATCAGATATGCATATTCAGTATGAAATTCAATTTGTCAGTAATGTCTTTCAGATAATCATGTTTCAAATGTTTATGTTCAGTAAGTAAGTTCAGTCTACCAGTATTCTTAGCTTAGTTAGTCTCATTTGAGGAAGAATGTTCCCAAGGGGGAGATAATGTAAGACTCCGCAAAATTATTAGCTTAATTCAGTCCTTTAAGATTGTAAAGGGGTCCCAGATCTAGAAAATTCTAGCTAGGTATTCAGACTTAGTGTTATTTCAACCTTCAAAAGTTGGCAGTCTTATTTCGCGACCCTCACGTCCATTAAATTTTGATGTTTGAGTTAATTCATGATCAAGAATGTCAATAGGTGTTCTCGGACAAGTTTTGGATTTTTCGGACTTCATTTGAAGCACCTTTGGAATCCTAAACCAGTGAATCCATGCGATCTTGATGCGCTGTATCGACTATCGCATTGATAAATATTTTCTGCAGATCCCAGCGTCTAATTCCAGTGAACCGACGTGGACTCGATGTGGTGCATTGGTTATCGCGTTGATGCCAATGACGCGGCGCATCAGCTTGTGCATCGATAGTTCAATTTATAGTCATTAAAAAGCCACATCCTCAGGGTTAATTAAGTCTTTTTACCACGGCCTTCAACCCTCATAACGCAAAATTTATCCCTCTTATAGAAAGTTATATTCAGTCTTTCACAAATTGCTCAAGAACAAAAGCCGTAGGTGAATTAAATTCAAATTCAAGGCTCAATATTCCACCATTAATTTTCTATAATTCACCAACTAAGGTATGTGAAGTGTTGATCCAAGGGTTCCTTCCACCCTTGGAGTCCAAGAAACTCTTTCAAAGTTCATGCAAAGTAATTTCATGATTTCCATGATTTGAATTAAAATGTATTCATGATTTATTGCAAGATTCATGTAGAGTTAATTGATATGTGTGCTTTATCATGTGAATTCATGTTGAAGCGCTTGGAATTGTGTAACTAGAATTGAATTAGGATGCCTACATGTTGTTTTAGTAATATCTGCATATATTGTTCCCCACAAGTGTTTGATAAATTGTCCATGTGAATTGAATAGTGAAGTTACATGATGTTAGCATGTATGAAAGTGTTTGCTAGAATTCCCAAATGAATGAATGATGACTGAGTAGTTAGTTACCATGTATCAAGATTTTGCCATATCTTTTAAGCTAATGTTATCAAGTCCTGGCGGTATTTAATACCCGATAATTTAGCTGCTCATCTAGAGCCATGGTTAGTCACAGAGTAGAATCAGTTATGTCTCGATCAGTAGAATTCAATTGGTACAAAACTTAGGAAAACTTAGTAGATTCAGAATCAGTCCAGCTCAGTTTAATAAAATTAGTTCAGCTTAGTTATACAGTACAATCAGTAATAGTTCAGTATAGCCTAGTATAGTTTAGAATTCAGTCTAGTAGTTATTTAGTTGGGAGAGGATTCAGCACCAAGTGAACCTAAGGATGGGGACTTACCTACCAGTAGAGGGTGAAATCCTTAGAAGCAGTCCTTGCATTCCAGGACTATGTAGCCAGTGTAGGTTGATACATCAACCTGCCAGTTAAGGGTTGATGAGGTGATCTTCCTTCCAGTTGAGGGTACCATTATTGTCATTGAGAGTACCTGCTAGATGAGGGTGACACAACACTTGTCCTTACCAGTAGGTTTATGCATCAACATGCTAGTTGAGGGTTGATGAGGTGATCTACCTGCCAGTTGAGGGTACCATCATTCTCATTCAGAGTACCTTCCAGATAAGGGTGACTCTGCACTTGTTCTTACCTGTGGTACAGTATTGATACCCTTCTAACTAGGGTTAAAGGTTGAACCCCAAATCAATTAGAGAAGGGGCATGTTGGTTAGATGATTACTTCCTACAGTCTCTGTCTCAGATTTAGTCTCAGTATGGAACTCAGTTCAATTTCAAAGGTTCAGGACTATCAGACACAGTCACTCAACTAAGTATGAGATTTAGTATAGATCCACAGAATCAAGGCAGTCAGAAACAGTCATTTAGTTACCAATAATTCAGTATCAGTATACTCAGATATCAGTTAATCAGTATTCAGATCTAGTATTCAGTGTTATTATGATCTCAATACAGTTTCCTTATTCATGCATGTACTCTCATTCAGTCATATTCATGATATTCAGTTCGTATTGTTCATGCATTTCATCCTACCTCACTAAGAATACCACTACATTAAAAGTACTAACACATACCTTTCTTTGCACTATGATGTCTTATAGATTCAGATGTATGGGCTCTTGATCACCCTTAGCAGTTTAGATTCTCAGCATACAGAGTTAATGGTAAGTCCTCATAATTTAAGGACGTGATTATTTATTTCAGCATTTTAGTTTATTTTCAGTAGTCATAGTTAGTTGGGGACTTGTCCCATCAACTCTACAGTTCAGAAAGTTTATAAGCTTTTCTAACTAGAGTATTTTTAGACAATTGTTCAGTTTTCAGTATTGATGTTCAGTTTTGTATTGTGATACCATATCCAATATTTTTTTATAGTATTGAACCTTATGGCATGTTTTCCGCCTAATTTCTACATATTTCAGTATTATTGTCATTCAGCTATTACAGTAGGTACAAGTCATAGGTTAACTTGTCATCTTTTGGGATTATGAGCATCGTGTAGCATCTGGGCTACAAACTTAGGGCATTACAGAAGGTTGTATCAAACTCCTCCTATTCTATAGGCCCTGCATTGGTGCCCCTATCCTCTTTCTACTACTTAAACCAGGTGTGAGCTACATTATTTAACTGGTAAGTTGCCAATTCAACACTTTGCTAGAATTCACACCCATAATATCTGTTACTTTCTAAATTTTATCAAGGAATTCCTGCGGATCTTCATCAGACTTGGATCTAAAAAATGTAGGAGAATTCATTCGGGTGAACTTCCGAATCCTGGCTGCAATAGTATTTGTCACTGGGTTGGCTGGGATAGCAGCTGGCTGACTGTTTTAAGCTACTACAGAGTGAGCCATAGTAGTGAATGCTGCCCTAAAATCGGCATGCTAAATGTGCTAATTCAGGGGATCATCTTGAACGGGCGGAGGTGATGGCTGGTTTCTATTTCTTCTTCCGTTTGTCTTTTTTGGAGGCATGTTTTGTAAATGAAAGGAAGATTGAATAAGATAGAGAGTTTAACTTAAGATCATGCTCATTCGCATAACATGAATACTGAAATAAGGGATTTTTTCTTAAAACATATCGTAGCCTCTTATCCATAAGTGTGGCGCGCTTCACACTCATCCACAAGACTCGACTCAATGCGACTTTCAGACTCCCTCGGACAGTATAAAACCTTAGGCTCTAATACCATATTTGTGATTCCTCGAGAGTACACCCTGGATGCCATACGATGCTTACAGCTCCATAGGACCACAAGATAACTGTAACACCCTAATTTTCTGAACCAGAACACTACACAGTGCTCATGACAAGGATTGACTGTATCTGACAGCTCTAAATCTATATTATTGAGATAAATTGGCTGTATCTGACAGTCTTGATTTCCTTAACTGAAATTTGGGATGTATTTATCTAACTGACATGCCCAATTCTAAGCTAACTGGGGTCCAACCTATAACCCCAGCTGAAAGGGTTTCAGTACCATGCCACTGGTAAAGAAAACTACTGCGGAGTCAGTCCTAATCTAGAGGGTGATCCCTGGGATCAGTCCTATATATTTAAATACGCTAACGGGTGATCTCTGAGTATGTCAGTCCTATCTAATGGGTGACATCTCATACCTATGCTGGCTATGCAGTTCTGTAACTTAGGGATTGCTTCTAGGGATCTGAATCCTGTCTAGCAGGTAAGTCCCCATCTTTAGGCTTGCTCGGTGCTGAATCCTACTCCCATCTGAAAGACACTGAACTGAACTGATTGGCTGAACTGAACTAAGCTAATTAACTAAACTGAACTGATACTAGTGGTATTGTCTAGCGGAGCTAAACTAAATTTACTGAGCTCCGTTGACTGACAGAATGTACTGAGTTCTGAGGATCGACTAAGAATATTGAAGTTACTGAGATTGACTAGGAATACTGAGGTTACTGAGATTACTAAGCTACTGAAATTACTGAGATTTTCTGAGTCATATGACTTACTGAGTTCTATGGAATATAGCTTTACTGAGGAGATCATGAAAATATAACATAGCTCAAGGCCAACAGCTAAATGTTCGGGTATAAGTACCCCCAGGACTCGATGAGAAGAAACTGACATAGCATGGCTTACTTGAACACATGACCAACAACAAAATTCATAATTCATATATTGAAGCACTTCATCAAACATGTGATATGCTTAAGCTTTTACATACATGGGTATTTCATGATATCATACTAGTTGGGCATTGTTCCTTTATCTTGGAATTTAATCATACACATAATAGGCATAGAATATGTAAACAATATTATACAACAATCAAACATCATGATTCATCTCTAATTTCATCATCCAAGGGTTTTAATACTAGGTTTACATGAATATACATCATTACTAATCGATTACATATGCAATTTATCACCAAACATGGATTAGAATGCAATTAGCCATTATCAATATGAACAAGAGCAATCCAATCATGAAATTCATAAAGAAAATCCATAACTTGAATTTAGAAAAGAGATTCTTGGACTTCATGGACGAAAGGAGTCCATGAATGAACACTATGCATACCTTAGCTTTTGAATCTATGAAGATTGATGGAGAGATTCTTGAAATTTGACAGTGAATTCCCTTGGAGTTGAACCTTCTATGATTACCCTAGGGATTGTTCTTGAGAGTAATTGAGTATAAGCTGGTGAATTGTAGCCTAATATCGTGTTATGAGGCTTATATATAGGTTGGAAAATTGACCCTTTTAATGCTGGGACACGTATTTAAATTTCTAAGAAAATTTCCCGATTTTCATCTTTGGCAGGATGCGCCACTATCGCGCCAAGTGACTGGAGAGTGACAAATGGGAAATTGCACGGTGGCGCGATGCAGAGCTATCACGTTGCCACCTTGTCTATGACCTGGAAGTTTGGCGCGATGCACTAATAATGTGAAGCAACACTGGAAATTGACAATTGCTATTTGAGCTATCTCCGCGATGTGCTAAGGCTCAGGTGATACACTGTCTCACTAAAAAGGGTCTAACTCTTCACTCGAGTGTCGGATTTGGGTGAATTTGGTATCGATGGAAAGCTTATTCGATTCCCCAAATGATAAAAAGTGAAAATATTTAAAATACCACATGTACAAAAGTGATTAATCTTTCAAAGAAAGCTTCTAACATTCTTAGGGGAACTTTTCAAGCTAGGAAAAGTATGGGGTATTACAATATCTCCCCCTGGGCTAGTACCAACTGTGAGTACTAAATAAAATAACAAAGACATATGCAAAACTTAACTGAAAATGCCATAAGGTTTTAACAACTAAAAATCAGTACTGAATCATGGTTTTCTAATGTTTGAAATATATTTTCAATACTGATAAAACAATTGATACAAATGACTGAAAACTGACTATCTATCTGTACTATCCTGAAAGTCGCTAAATTGACTGACTCTGGAGTTGATGGCACAAGCCCCTAACTAACTCTGACTAACTAAAAAAATAAAATACTAGCATAACTGAATATGATATAAGTCGTCCTATAAGAATGACGATTCACCCCTGCTACCGCTAATGCACTGGAAGGTCTAAGTACGGTTAGGAGCCTGAGCATTTCAACCTATGATATAAGACATCACAGTGCAAGAAATGAGTATGCGATCAGTAATTTGAATGTATTGGTACATTAGATGAGGTTGGATAAAATACATGAGTTCATATGCATGAAGTGATAACTTACTAAATTTATAGCATGAGATACTGAGTAAGAATGCATGAAAATTGAAAAGACTAACAATGTATGAACAAGTATAAATTTTTTTTGAAATAATCTATAAACTAAGATACTAGTAACTGGATATTTGATATTTGAATGCTATGGTAAAGCAAACCTGAAATTGAATACTACACTGAATACTGGATTGAGACTGTGGGAGCTATCATCTAACCGACTTGTCCCAAAAAAGTTAAATAGGGTCCAACCTGTAACCCCAGTTAGTAGGGAGTCATTACCGTGCCACAGGTACTAAACAATGGATGTATGAATCCACTAACTGATGTCCCAAAGGGCCAGGGTGTAAAGCTTAAACTAACAGGTGACCCCTGAGAGGTAGTCAAGCCTAAACTGATGGGTGACTCCTCATATCCTTCATTGGCAACGTAGTTTTGGAATACATGAACTGCTATTAATGAATCTATGTAAATGACGGGAATCCGTCATCCCTGCATTCACTCGGTGCTAAATCCTACTCCCAACTGAAAAACACTAAATACAGGACTGAACTAAGTTTAGCTGTTTATGGTGGCTGACTGAACTGAAAATGCTTATAACTATCCTAAACCATTCTGTAGGTACTGTAGACTAGGTAAGCAGCAAAATTTAGAGTATTCAAAACCCCCCAGGACTCGGTATCAATATCAAAAAAATCGTACTAACACCTAATGGACATGATAAGTAGTCATTATTCAAAACTCATTCCTTTGGGCATTTCATCAAACACTTGCAATTCATGGTTTAAACATGGGAATAATTTTAAACATATAGCAATATCACGATTTAGATACTAAATCATAATTTAAGCTACAAGCCAACGAGTAAGCATCATCCAAACATGTAGAATTTAACTTCTACAACAAATTGTGTGTAAACATAATATAAAAATCAAAATTCATGAGAATTCATGGTTAAAATTCATAATAACATGTAAAAATCATATCTTTAAACTTAAAATTGGGTTTTTGGACTCCATGGGTGAAAAGGGCCCATGTATGAACATCTAACATACCTCTAAGGATTAAATCTTGAAGAATATCACAAGCTTGAATGTTCTTGGCTGTGAAGACACCAATTCTTGATCTTTCTTGGATGGAAAGAAGGTTTAGCTTGATGAATAATAAGAGAGTTTAGGGCGGTAGGAAAAGACCAGACTACCCCTAGGAAATTAAAATTCATAACTGGAACCCAAATTTGACCACCACCATGACGCTCTAAGGTTACCACCGCGGTGCACCACACTCGCGGTGACTTGATATTTTGAAAATCCAAACGTGGTCCAAACCTCATCTGAAAAATCTAAAACTTACCCGAGACATGCTACTTACACTCCTAAACATAAATTAACTTAAAATTTTATGTCTCGAGGTTATGAAGGTCACTTTAAAAATCATCAAAGTTGAGAGGCTGAAAATAAGACTAAGTCCCCATCACTTAGCCAATTTTTCAAGTTCTAAGCCTCTTATACCTGCACTATGAGATAGACTGAACTTAGAAAAGTACAGGGTATTACAGTGCCATTTGATGAAGAACAAGAAAAGAAAACCTTGCAGGAGATTCTTAAACTGTGAAATTGGTCATAACTCTTGATATTTTAAAACACTAGCTTGAAATCGATATGAAGACTCACTTGACTTTGATCCGTCCCACATACCTTTAATGATGAGTTTGTTAAGAAAACATTGAGAAGGAAGCTTAATCTTTAATCCTTCTATAAGCTTTAGAATTTAGGAGTTTTGGGATTGGGGAGATAAAAGGAATTAGGTACTTGGTAATGAATATAATAGTTTGGGATGTCTTTCAGGTTTTAAAATAGGCTAGGGAAGTTACATGGGGTGAAAGGACTAGTTTGCCCCTGATTTAATAAGAGTACAATAAAGATTTTTAATCTAGGAAGGGTGTGCATCACACAGCCCAAAGACATTCCCCGCAAGGCCTAGTACACGAAACCTAGCAGTGCCTCACATGATTTATCGAATAGGTTTAACAATTTATCACTATAAAATCTATAACTTCTTACTCCAAGTTCAGATTGACGAGCAATTGGTAGCGTTGAAAAAAAGTGTTATGACCCAATTGATGAGTCATGATGGCACCTACTAAACCCTACCAGTAGGTAAGCGAAATCGTAATCCTTAGCTGAATATAATGGGTTAACTTGGTGGAAATTGCCCAAGGAGGCGAGAATAGACAATTGCAACTTAAATAAGAAAGCAATAGAAACAGTCACAAAAGATAGTCATAATGTAGAAAACCATCCCTCCACCTCGTAGAGACAGTACAAGATCTACTGTAAATACAATCTAAGTTCTAAAATAGTTAGAATAAATCTATCTCAAAAAAGGCTAAATATAGAAATCTAAAAGGAAATTGGGCGAATTCGACTCCAAGAGCTCACCCTATCTATGGAATGCAACACGACATGATTCTAGAATCAACGACAGAAACAAGTACTCGAATATGCCCCAAAAAGGTACAGAGTATAGTAAGAGTACCAAAATCATGGGTACTTAGTAGGCATCATCACCCGACTAAGCTAAATCATTATATAAATATGATGAAATTCTAACTCACATCACTAAGTCAAGGCAATAAGGTAAACCTGAATTTGCTCCAACATCACTATACATAAATAAAAGAGAAAAACAAAATAGTAATATAACATAAGTAATAATATACATGCAACCATGGTAAAAAAATTAGCCCCCATAAGACAATAAGTGAGGAAATGTGAATAACCCAACGCAAGCCACTATAAGCCTGAAGAGTACACAAAAGATAGTAGAACCCACCACCATCATTTACCAACTCTCATGATATAACTAGAATCCTTCTATGTTATACCACACTATAGATATTTTCCATTTTTGGACTCAAACCAATTTCTCTAACATCAATATCACACCCTAATATCGGGTAATCATATATAAATTATATCATAAAGAATAGCGAGACTCAAATCGGTAAAGATATTTAATAAATATCATAACCAAATTTAAACCGGGTATATAATCATTATCATAATCATCTTTCAAACTCAAACCGGGTATATATGTATCATCAATGTCATTGTCAATATCCAGACTCAAACCGATAATCATATATCATCATATTATAGTGAGGTCGTGAACTTAAATCAATAAATTTATCATCAATATTATAATTAATATCTGGACTCGAACCTGTATATATTTATGATATCATAAGCAATAGAAAAATTAGTAGCGTAATCAATAATGCTCAACTCTCAATGGTCAATCCATAATAATCATCAAGTACCAAAGTTTCTCAACATTAACTCCATAAGAAATTTCAAGGAACACAATAAGCGTATAAAATATTTTTAATATTTAACACCAATCTTGGCCTAAGGTGGGTCAAGGGCTCACTTATAAATTTATGAAATTTTATTATAAGGCATATTCTACCCTGGACTATACTAAAATATCTAAATCCACTCTTAGATGTTAACTAAGCCAGAATAAACCCTAATATAGAGACTTTACCTAAAGCATGAGAAACTAAGTCAATAATGCATAAATTATGATTTTCGAATAGCCTAAACTGTTTGCAATGACCCAGGAGTACACCCTGGATGCCACATGATGCTTACAATCATAAGTGACCACAATCTAACCCATGAGATGGTACCTACTGTGAGCACTGAATAGTATATAGGTAATGAACTTATGCAAAAACAATAGAAAATTCCATAAGGTTTTAAATACAAAAAACATCCCTAAAATCATACGCCTGGAAATAAATGTCTAAAAACAACCATTTGAAAACTAGAAAAATAATGAAAAAACCGACTAAACTATCTGAAAGTATCTGAAAGCCTCTAAATTGACTAAATAAGAGTTGAAGGGACAAGCCCCAACTAACTCCAACTATCTAACTTAAGTAAAATACTAAAATAAACATAACCATTCCTCAAAATATGAGGACTCACCACTGCTACTGCTGCTGATGTGCTGGAATATCTAAGTCCAGTCAGGAACTTGAGCATCCAAATCTATGATATGAGACATCATAGTTCTAGAAACAAGTAAGTGGTCAGTACTTTGGATGTACTAGTATGCTAAATGAGGTTAGGCTGATATGAATGGACTCATGTTTATGAATAATAACTGACTCAATGAATAGCATGGGATAACTTATGCATAGTATGCGTGAAGGTTTTCAAATTTGAGAATGCATGACCAAGCATATAACATGATACTGGGATAGTCTGTAAACTAAAATACTTAAATCTTAGTGCTGATTTAACTGATAAACTGTATGCTATGGTCAAGCAAATATTTTAGGTTCTAAGCCTCTTGTACATACATTATGGGCTGAATTAAGCTAAGACTAACACGAGGTTTTATAATATCTCTCCTTGAGAACATTTGTCCTCAAATGAGACTAATTAAGCTGAGAATACCAAGGAAACTAAATTCACTAACTGAATATGCATAGCTAAAAACATGATTACATAACTATTCTGAGACATAATACATGACTGGACTAATTTGTGAATTGATGTAACGACAGGAAGAAGATTCTATAGCTAGAACTGAGAAAATAAAAGAGATAATCTAAGTCAAATTATTACCTTGACTTGAGGCTGAGTTTACAGAGAAAAGATGAGGGTTCTTGGTGTGCATATCTGCTTCCCCTTCCCAAATAGATCCCTCAATGGACTGATTCTTCCAAAGAAATTTGACCAAGGAAAATTCTTTGTTCCTCAGTCTACAGGTATGCCGAACAAGGATTTTAACAGGGATTTATTTGTAAGAAAGGTTATCCTGAATGCCCGTACTTTCTAAAGGGACTATTATAACTGGATTGGCAATATACTTGTTTAACAAAGAAACATGGAATTCTGGGTGCACTGATGCCAAATATGCGGGCAACTCAAGCTCATGGCTACCTTCCAATAACATCTCAAGATCCTGTAAGGGCCAACATATCGGGGATTGAGCTTCCCCTTATTGCCAAACCTCTTCACTCCCTTCATAGGAGAGATTTTTAAATAAACCAAGTCACCAACCTCAAACTTAAGATCTCTTCTCCTCATATCTGCATAGGATTTCTGTCATCTTTGGGCTATCCTAAGCCTTTCTCTGATTACTTGAACTTTCCCTAATACATTAAATACTAAATTCGGCCCTATCAATATGGTCTCACCTACCTCAAACAAACCAATAGGAGATCTATATCTCCTCTCAAAAAAAGCCTCAAATGAAGCCACCTAAATACTAGAATGATAACTGTTATTATAACCAAACTCAATCAATGGCAAGTGATCATGCCAACTGCCCTTAAAGTCGATAACACAAGCTCTTGACATATCCTCTAAGATCTGAATAGTCCTTTTTACCTAACCATCTGTGTCATGCCTGAAATCCTGCAGCCTTCATGGACCTAATGAATAGGGTGTTTTACCAGTTTCTAGATCTGTTTGTCATAGTTTTCATTGATAACACTTTGGTTTATTCTAAGAATGGGGAAGATCACGCCAGTCACCTCTAAATTATTCTTCAGACCATCAAAGATCATAGATTGTATGCAAAATTTTCCAAGTTTAAATTCTAGTTTAATACTATTACTTTCTTGGGACATATTGTATCTAGTGATGGAATTAAGGTTGATCCCCAAAATATTAAGGCAGTGAGGAAATAATCAAGACCCATGAATCCAACCGATATTCAGAGATTCTTGGGTTTGGTGGGGGTATCATAGAAGGTTTGTGGAAAGTTTTTCTTCCATAGCTACTTCACTTACTAGGTTGACACAGAAAAAGGTAAAATTTGTGTGGTCCGACTCTTGTGAGAATAGTTTGGAAAAGTTGAAAGATAAGTTGACTACTGCACCTATTTTGACCCTTCTTGAGGGTACATATGGTTTTTTTGTATACTGTGATGCATCCCGAGTGGGACTTGGGTATGTACTTATGCAGCATGGTAAGGTGGTAGCTTATGTATCTAGGCAATTGAAGGTGCACGAGAAAAACTACCCTACCCATGAATTGAAGTTAGAGGATGTGGTGTTCACACTAAAAATATGGAGGCATTATCTGTATGGGGTACACGTTGATATATTTACTGACGAAAAAAGTTTGTAGTATATTTTCTCACAAAAAGAATTAAATCTCAAGCAGGGGTGCTGGTTGGAACTTTTGAAGAATTATGACATGAGATTGCACTATTATTCGGTCAAGGCAAATGTGATGGTCGAAGCCCTCAGCAGATTATCTATGGGCAGTCTTTCTCATATTGAGAAAGGGAAAAAAGAGATGGTGAAAGATATTCACTGGCTTGCAAATCTAGGGGTGCGACTCCTGGATTTCGAAGATGGAGGAGTAGTTGTGCATGAGATAGAAAAATTCTCCTTATGTGCTGAAGTGAAGGAGAAGCAGGCGTAGGACCCCATTTTGATGTAAATCAAGAAAAATGTGGGCCAACAGAAAGTGATGTCATTTGAAATTGGTGGTGATGGGATTTTGAGATATCAGTGTAGGTTATGTGTGCCAGATGTGGATGGATTGCAGAAAATAATCCTTGATGAAGCTCACACTTCAAGGTATTTTATTCACCCAGGCTCTAATAAAATGTACCATGATCTTAAAACTATATATTGGTGGAATAATATGAAACGTGATGTGGTTGATTTTGTTTCCAAGTGTTTGCATTGCCAACATGTTAAATTAGAACATCTGAGGCTAGGTGGTACTTCCCAAGAGATAGCCTTGCCTATGTGGAAGTGGGAGATGATCAATATGTACTTCATAATGGGACTTCCGAGGTCCCGAAACCAGTATGACTCTATTTAGGTGATTGTGTATTGGCTAACCAAGTCAGCTCACTTTTTGCCTGTGAGGACTAACTATTCGGGAGATGATTACTCCAATATGTACATTGAGAAAATAGTTCATTTGCATGGGGCACCTGTATCCATTATATCCGATCGAGATATGCAATTCTCTTCGCAGTTTTGGAGATCTTTTTAGAGGGGTTTAGGTATCCGGGTGAATCTGAGCACTACATTCCACCCTCAGACGGATGGGCAAGCTGAGCGCACTATTCAGACCTTGAGAACATGTTGAGGGATTGTGTAATTGACTTCAAAGGTAGTTGGGCCGATTATTTTCCATTAATAGAGTTTGCCTACAATAATAGCTACCATGTCAGCATTAATAGAGACACAATTGGGTGGTGTGAAGTACGTGAAACATAGTTTTTTGGGACTGATCTTGTTCATCAGGCAATGGAGAAGGTGAAAATCATTAAAGAACGACTCAAGATAGCCCAGAGTCGCCATAAATCCTATACCGATGTTAGAAGAAGAGAGCTGGAATTTAAGGTTGGTGATTAGGTGTTTCTAAAAGTCTCCCTATGAAGGGAGTCATGAGATTCGAGAAGAAAGGAAAGTGAGTCCTCGTTATATAGGACTATATCAAATTGTGAGAAGAATAGATGGGGTCACTTATAAGTTAGAGTTGCCCACAAATCTGGCTTCTGTTCATCCCGTATTTCATGTGTCTATGTTAAAGAAGTGTATTGGAGACCATTCCCTAGTGTTGCCTGTAGAGGAAATCAAAGTGGCGGATTTCTTGTCATATAAAGAAGAGCCTATAGCAATATTGGATCGCCAAGATCGAAAGTTGAGGAGTATGGAGATAACTTCGGTCAAGGTATTGTGGAAAAATCAGAAAGTTAAAGAAGCTACTTGGGAATCGGAGAATGTCATGCATGCAAGATACCTAAATATTTTTTATCCGGTGAATGACGAAATAAAAGGTACAATCCTTTTCTTATTCTTTTTATCTCATATTCACTAGGATAAATCCTGCTTACATGTGTCCCGCGTCATCATTCGGGGATGAATGATCCCAAGGGGGGGATAATGTAACGCCCCATAGTTTTCTCGACCTGATGTCACTTCATGGTATGCTTGGAGGATCGATCTTCTAAAAATTTTTCTAAGTGTCAAGAGGACTTAGTCACATTTTGAGCTCCTAACCTTTGAATATTTTATTTTTGACTTTTCCAATCCCGAAAAGCTGATTTTTAAGTTGTTTCATTATCGGGAAAGTTATTAGTACATCTCGGGTAAGTTTTAGAATTTTTGAGCATCGTTAGAGGGGTGTTTGGATTTTGAAATCAATGGCCCGATGCAAAGTCAGCGCGCCGCATTGATGATAACGTCGATGAAACAGTGGACCGACACGATCTCAATGTGTCGCATCGGCTAACGCGTCGGTGCTCAGTTCGCAAATTATTTTAAATAACCGGCCTTAGGGAGTGCAAATCAGTTTTTTTCCCTCGACATAACTGTGCTATAATACGAAATTAAGGTGTTATTAGGGAAAAATATATATTATAAATCTACTTCTCTCTCTTTAATCAAGACCCTAGGTTTTCCCCATAGATCAAGAGTTCATCTTTGAAGTCAAGAATTTCAAGAAAACTTGAGCAAGATTTGGTTTCCACTCTTTCTCTTAAGTGATCTAAGGTACGTGGGGTTCTCCTAAAAATACATGGGCTGGTTGAAAACACGTTAAATATGGTTTAAAGTTTAGACATCATGAATGTACAAAGGGGTTTTAGAATTTACATTAAAATTTTGCATTATGAATTCTTTAATGATAATAGTGTTTTGGTCTTGAGGCCTTTTCCCCAAATTGATTTGTAAACTATATATATATATATATACACACACACACACACACACACATATGTGGTTAAAGTTGATAATTGAATTGAGAGCATGATTATTTACGCTCCCTCTCATGATGCAACACCTCTTGATTTTAGAATGTTATTTAGAAGCATGTGTCAATGTTCTTGACTATTGTTGAATGATTTAAGATTTGATTTAAATTGATAAGAGGGTGGTTTTGCATGTTGATAAATGTTGAATATATATATATAATGAAAGAATTGCATGGTTTACCATAAATACATGACCATCACATATTTGTTGAGATGATTGAAAAGAATGATCTTTGCATAATTTGATAAATGTATTGAAGAATAAATCTTCTTGAATTGTTTAGAGTATGGTGGTCTAAACTTTATGTTTGAAATAGAAAACTATGATATGATTTTTTATGGCTCAGAAACATGACTTGCAAGTCTTGGTATAACGATACCAAATTCAGATAATGTCATAGCAGATTTAAGATAGATAAAAGATACAGATTTTTGCTTAGAATTTTCAGAATTTGATTTCAGAAAGATGCATGTTTAGAACATACTAAAAATGGGCTTAAGAGATCTTAGGTGGTTCCCCGAAGAAGGCATGAGCCATACAACTCATTGCCTGAAATCATATTTTGCTGATACGGGTTTATTATTATTGTACGCTGGTGACAGCCCTGTGGCATACCAGATTCAGATACTCCAACCCATGCAGCAAACTTGGGTGGGGGGCTTGGCCGCCGAGTTAAAGACGGATCCCATATAGCCTATGGGATAGTAGATATGTAGGGTAGACCACCTAGCTCAGAAGTAATACAAAGTATAGAGTTACATTGACAAGACTGTGCTAAGATCTTTTGAGATGGCCCATGGGAATGATATTTTCATGACTTGCTTTCACCTATACTTTATATGTATAAATTCACTATTTTGGATTACTCTGCATACCAGTACAATTGTATTGACCCCCTATAATTCAGGGTCTGAGGCTCAGTCTAGAGGTCCTGCTAAGCCGTAGACTTATTCAGACAGGATTGAAGTGTACAGTTGGTGAGCCTTCTTTATTCCGTGAGGACTAGTCCTTTTCAGACATTTGCTATTTATTTTGGTATCGGTCCACTAGGGACCTTGTCCCAGTTTCAGATAGTTTATTAATTTCATATGTAGTAGAGATTTTGCAGACTGAATCAGATGTTGCCTAGATGTTGATTTTTTTCTTACTTCCGTACTGTTAAACAGAACTTAGATTATGACCATGTTTCCGTATTATTTTGTATTTTCACGTTTTATCCTTGTATATGAATGGTGTATGTGATTACAAGTTAGAAGGGCTCTCGGGCCTTCATGGTTCGGGATGTCCGTTATGGTCAGGGCCCCGGTTCGGGTCATGACATTTTCATCTCCATAACTCACTATTTTCAATCTTTTTTACATACAAAAACTACATACACAGATGCCACACACACAATTACACATACCCCCCCCCCCCCCAATTTTCATGGATTGACAGTGAAAAATATCACCGTGAATGACCAGAAAATCGTTGAATTGGTGAAGAATGAATTTGAAAAAAGCATTTCAACATCGATTGAATTTCAACCAACCAAAAATTTCAATTTCTTTCTCCTTACGGGGCCGGTGTTCATCCACCCATTTTCGATCATTTATGTGTTATTCTTTTATTTTTTATCATGCTATTGAATTTCAAATAGCAAAAAAAATATTTTTTTAGAGATAAGTGAAAGAAATGTTTCAATGGTGAAAAAGAATTTAGAGATAAGTGATGAAGAAGAAGAAGAAGAAGAAGAAGATACCTTTTTTTTTTACTTTTGTGTGCTCGATAATGAAGAAAGGGTGTTTGGAAGGGAAGAGGGGGGGGAGGAGGATCGGGTAGGCAGCTGCAGGGAGATATAATGATTTTGAGAAAAACAAAATAGATTTGCTCAATAACGGAGAAAGTGGTGTTTGAAAGGGAAAAGGAGGGGGGAGGGATAGGGTAGGCAGCTGCAGGGGGCTGGAGATATTAATGAGTTTTTTTAAAAAAAAAAAATTAATTGTATTAGAAAATTATTTTTATAATTATTTTAAGTTAAAATGTCACGTGTCGTTATTTAATTTGTCACTTTGTCACATCATTAGCGTTTGTATTATATGCATTTTATAATTTTTGCCACATCAACAGACTGTGCTTAATTGAAACATTTTATGAAGGAGTAAAGGATTCAATAGGAACATGACCTAATTGAGGTGCATATATGCGAAAAAAATGAAATAGTTGAGGGCCTGTATATATTCTTCCTAGGCAGAAATATCTATCCAGTCATTCGTAAAGTTAAAAGGTCTTTTTATTCATTATGGACAACTTAAATGAGTCAATATCTATGTTTTTGGCTTTTTTTCATAATTGACAACAAAATTAGGTATTTGTTTTCATCTAAAATTATTTGGCATATTTATTTTTTATATAAGTTTTAAGGAGAAATTAATAAGAGGTTTAAATTGACTAATATAATTTTATTAGTTTTGATTAGATGAATTTTCTTCAATGAATATGAATATAGTTGAAAAAAATGGTAAATTGTTTTTCAAACTTTTTAAATATGTCCATTATTTTGAGATATTTTTTTTTAGTAATCATGTTAAGTAATTTGAGAAGGGGAGAGAATTTATGTGGTCATGTGAAACATTTGTCTCGCTTTTTCTGCAGAGCCATGCATTAATATGAATTCTTGACACCTAATTTCATATGTGGCTAATATATATCCACAGAAGAAATGGTGGGCTTATATGTTTATGTTTGCATGAGTTTCTTGTTTTGATGCAAAGGTGACAAAAGGAAATGGTGTAAATGCATTAATCCTGTTTGAGGACTACATACATAAACTTTATACGTACACAATGTTGATGCACTTGGTACAATATGGTTGAGAAAGGGGCGGAATTTGAAGTCTGAAACCCAATAAATTTTGTTCACTTGTTATTTGTGATGAAAAAATTTATTAAATATGTACGATTATTATTATCACTTGAAGTCAACATTCTAAAAATAAAAATAAAAGTAAATATCACTGCAATTAACTTTGCTAGGAAAATAAAAGATACAAAATTCAAATGCCAAAAATAACACAAAATTCAAATGCCAAAAATAACGTTAAGTCCCCACAACAAGCGCGCAAGATATTATACAACCGTAACAAAGGTCACCAAACTTGTGATGATAAAGCACAAACATTTGAATGTAGTGACTTTATTTTGTCAATAAAATTTTAGAGAAAAAAGTTCAGCATAAATTCATTAAGCCCAGAAAATTACAGAAAATACAACAACAATAACACAACTCCAGTGAAGTTTCACGAGTGAAGTTTAATGAGGATAAAGTATTCGAAGATCTTATTCCTACCTTAAGAAGGTAGAAAGACTGTCTTTGATAGACCTTAGTTCAAAGAACAATAAAAAGAGGCAATACCAACAAGCAAAAATAACAAATACTACATCCATTCTATATTAATTGATCATCTTACTAAAATAATTGTTCAATATTAGTTGTCTGTCTTACTTAATCAAGAAAGCATTAATTAATATTTTTTTTCTCATATTATTCTTGCAATTAATTCTTTTTAAAGGATTCACACTTGTTTGTAAAGTTCTCAAGAAATTTTTTAAGTGGTGAATTACTAAAATTACCTTCTTAATTATGATTTCTTAACATGCATGTAAAGAAAAAAGAAACCAACTAATATAAGACAAAGAAAATATATAATAAGATAACTGAGACTAAAGAAAAAACAAATATAAAGAGAAATAAAAAAATAATGACATACAAGAATAAAACTAATACAAAAATAAAGGAAAAACAATATACCTGACTATCTACTAACCATCTACTCTAAATCTTAACTTTCACACCCTTCTAACAAGGACCATGTCTTTGGTGAGCAAAAGTTGCACATCCTACCTCATCCAATACTATTTTTTGGCCTACCTTTACCGTTACTCAATCCACTACGACCAACTTCTCATACTCTCTCTGTCCAATTATACATGTCCACTCTAATAAAAATAGATGTCTAATAATATTTATCCAGTTTAAAAAATAATGAATAATTTATCACTTTCTATCCATTTTATCCCTGCTATTAAATACTATTCATCACTCAATACATTTTTCATTACATTAAATGTATATATCCAAAGGGTGATACAATATAATTACCCCTATATTTATTATTTCTTAATATATGTGTCAAGTCATTAGTGAACAAGTATTATTGAATGGAGAAAGTAACAGCAGCACACAAGAAAGCAGCCTTCAACATCGATCAATAAAATAACCTTCAACATTGATCAACAACACTTATTACCAGCGAACCCGATCGACCCAGCTCCGGCCCATCTTCAACGACTGACCAACCAAATTGGAGCCTGCGAAAACCCATTTGTTTTTTTTCTCCTCTTCTAATTTCAAATCGTGGGAACCTTCCAGAAGCAGTGCCAAGGTGGCATCCCAACGAGAAATTTATTTCTCTTGGCTGGATCTGTATGAATTAGTACAAAGATGTGTCAATTTCATTGGTTTTTAGGGGATTTCCACTTTTCCCATTTCTATTGGTTGAAACCAATTTGAAATTCTTCAAAGAATCCAAAATTTGTAGAAGGTTGAGGAAAAATTTTGTTACTAACCCAAAAGAGTCCGAAAATATCCCTAAATTTTTTCCCAAAAACTACCCCCGAAGTGATATTATCCCACATCGACAAAGGCAATCCATTTTCCCCAATTGGTTTTCTATATAAAGCTCTTTGTAGAGATAAGAAAACCAAGTCTTAAAGGGATAAAAAATACCTTCAAGCAAAAGGTTGAATTTTTACAGTCAATTTTTCTTTCTTTTTCGTTTAATCGAAGGTTTAAAGGTTGATCCCAGTGGTGGCAGATTCAGATGAAGTTTGAGGTGTTGGGTTCATAGTAGATAAAAAAAGTGTGAATAGAAAAATAGAGAGTAAAAGAGTGGAGGGAAGCAGACACAAAAAATTGAAAGTGTACTCCCGAATTGGCAAGTTTACTCTTTCTCCCACATTGGTGGAAGAAGTGAACTTGAGGATGTTTATATTGAAAAACACTAACTCCACATGAATAGTGAGGCAAGAACTAGATGATGCCTCGCGTCGTCGTCGTCGTCGCTCGCTCGCTCGGCTCGTCTTTGGATTTGAATTTGGAAAATGATCGATCGATGATATCTATCTTTTTGGACAAATTTTATTTGACAGAAATAAATAAATTCAATTTGAAAATAGTATTTTGAAACTCCATTTATAAATGCATGCATGTAGCGTACTGCTTCACTGGTTTGAATGAACTGGTGCCACTGTTTCATGAACTGGTGTACATTTTCGAACTGATGTTTCTACAGAAGGTTGCACTGCTTCATGAATTGATGCACTATTTTCGAAAAAATACTACAAAAAGTTGCAATTGTTCAACGAAAATACACTCTGATTCACGAAGTGATATACCTGTTCAGAACAGATGCACTGTTTAGGATAAACAGATATGCATTTTTCAGGAAAACGTCACACCTTTAAATTAAACCAATGCCATCTTTTTGAAGAGGCGTGTTATGGCTATAAAAACCTGCTTTCTTCCACAGGTTTTGAGAATAAAATTTTCTGATTTAAAAAAACATTCTTCTTGTCATCAAAATACTCTGTGTGATCATAAAAACCGTTGAGTGCGTCCGTAGAATCCGACCATTTGAGGTACCACTATAGTTGTATTGTTGGCCATTTTATCCTGGGAGGAAAAATTCCACAACCTCGAATACAGTGAGGGGAATTATTTTCTTAAGAAACTCCGTGAATTCGTACGACTTGGCCTATTCAATTTTTGTTTCATCTTTTTTTTCTGGAAAAAAAAATACACCTCTTGGAAAGATCATTTTGATCTTGTGTTGAGGGTATTTGATACTTCATTGTGTTCTTGTCTATACTTGAACTAGAGTTGAAGTTGTTGTTGTAATATACAGATTCTGCATACCCAACTATATTGTGGGAAATAACAATCTTAAGAAAATAAAACTATTACAGAATCTGTATAGCTTGTTTTTGGAGATTAAAGTTTTTACTTTCTACTCCGCCTGAACTTAACTAGTGATTTGAAGTCATAAAAACTTCATCACAAGTTAAAGATCATTCGGTTGACAATTGGAAGTTATAAAAACTTCATTTTTAACTAGAAACAAGAAGAAAAATTTAAAGTTGCTTAGTTTTTATAAGTAGTATTTTGAAAATACTAAGTATTTTTTTGTCTTGTGGTGACAGAAAAATGGCAACTGAAAGTCAAATGATGGATGTGACAACGTTTGTGGGGGCAACTAATATTGCCACATCAAGTCACACAAATGCTCCGCCAACAATGGAACAGGCGGAGAAGCTCAAAAAATTTTTGGGCATTGACTTTAAGCGGCGGCAGCAAAAGATGTTCTTTTACCTCACCACTTTATGTCTACAATGGTTCACTAGCGAAGACACTCCTGAGGTGCTCCAGGGAACCTCAGACAAAGACCGCTTTGTTATTGTAGAAACTTGGAAACATTTTGACTTCCTTTGATGGAATTATATTCTGAGTGGTCTCCAAGATGACCTCTACAATGTTTATAGTGGAACCAAGACATCAAAGGAACTGTGGGGGCACTATAACAAAAATATAAGACGGAGGATGTGAGAATTAAGAAATTCCTTGTTGCACGGTTCCTGGACTTCAAAATGATAAATAGTAAATCTGTTGTCTCTCAAGTACAGGAGTTGCAAGTCATTATATATGATCTCCTAGCAGAAGGTATATCTTTGAAAAATACCTTAGTTGAACAAATTAAAAATGTTCTTAATACTCACATAAACTATTTTGTAGGTTTAATTGTGAATGATGCTTTCCAAGTAGCAGCGATAGTTGAGAAGCTACCACCTTTGTGGAAGGACTTCAAAAACTACTTAAAGCATAAACGTAAGGAGATGACTGTCGAAGATCTTATTGTCTGGCTACGTATTGAAGAGAACAATAAAGTTGTCGAGAGGTCAAAAGGGAATTCTACAATTAATGGAGCACATATTGTAGAAGATGACCAAAACAATTCGAAGAAAAAAAAGAAAGTTGAACATGGAAGCAATCAACTCAAGAAAAAGTTCAAGGGAAAATGCTTTAATTGTGGAAAAATTGGCCACAAGTCCATAGATTGTCGAGCCCCGAAGAGAGGCAAAAAATAGGATCAAGCAAATATAATTGAATCTAACAAAGAATACGATGATTTGTGTGCTATGTTCTCAGAATACAACTTGGTGGGGAATCCTCGTGAATGGTGGATGGATTCTGGTATCACCCGCCATATATGTGCCAACAAGGAGTTGTTTTCATTATTTTCTCTGGCTCAAGCAAAAGAAATGATCTACATAGCTAACTCTGCTACTGCTAAGGTAGAGGGAACCGGAAAAATTTACTTAAAGATGACTTTTGGCAAGGTCTTGATACTAAAAAATGTGTTATATATTCCATAGTTACGTAGGAACTTAATTTTTGTTTCACTCCTAGATAAGAATGGATTCAAATATGTAATCATTTCTGGAAAAATTGTAATTAAAAAAGGAGAAATGTATGTAGGGAAGGGTTATCTGACCGAAGGCCTTTATAAGATGAATGTAATGACTGTTTAAATAAATAAAAGTTCAAATTCTTCTTATTTGCTTGAGTCTTATGATTTATGGCATGAACGTTTAGGCCATGTTAATTACAAAACATTACAAAAACTGATTAACTTGGAAGTTTTGCCAAACTTTGAGTGTAATAAATCAAAGTGTCAAACGTGTGTGGAATCGAAGTATGCAAAGCATCCTTATAAGTCCGATGAAAGGAATTCCAATATCTTAGACTTAATACATACTGACATTTGTGATATGAAGTCAACACCATCACGTGGTGGGAAAAAATATTTCATAACTTTTATTGACGATTGCACTAGATATTGTTATGTCTACTTGCTAAATAGTAAGGATGAAGCAATAGATGTGTTTAGGCAATATAAAACTGAAGTTGAAAATCAGTTAGACAAAAAGATCAAAATGATAAGAAGTGATAGGGGCGGAGAATATGAATCTCCCTTTGTGCAAATATGTGTAGAGAATGGAATAATCCATCAAACTACGGCCCCATATTCACCTCAATCTAATGGAATTGCGGAAAGAAAAAAACAAACTTTGAAGGAAATAATGAATGTCTTACTTATAAGTTTTGGTTTAACGCAAAACTTATGGGGGGAGGCTATCCTTACGGCCAATCGTATACTCATGAGAGTTCCCCATAGTAAGACACAATCAATTCCTTACGAAAAATAGAAAGAAAGGAAACCCAACTTAAAATATTTCAAAGTGTGGGGGTGTCTAGAGAAGGTTCAAGTTCCTATACCTAAAAGGGTTAAGATAGGACCTAAAATGGTGGACTACGTGTTCATAGGATGTACAAAAAGTAGTAAAGCATGTCAATTTTGGGTTCATAAATTTGAACATCTGGCTATTAATAAAAATACGGTAACTGAATCAGACAATGCTGAATTCTTTGAAAACATTTACCCGTATAAAATTAGACATGAACAGTCTAGTGGAGGATCTAAATGACCTCGAGATGAACCAAGTGAGAATGTACATCATGAAGAAAATCCAAGATATAGTACACATCAAAGAATGTCAACTTCATTTGGATCGGATTTTGAAACATTTCTCTTAGAAAATTAGCCACAAATATTTAAAGAAGCGATGTCATCGTCAGACTCATCCTTTTGGAAAGAGGCAGTCAATAGTGAGATAGATTCAATCTTAAGCAACCATACATGAGAATTGGTTGACCTTCCTTCCGAAAATAAACTTTTAGGTTCTAAATGGATCTTCAAAAGAAAAATGAAGGTGGATGGTACTATTGATAAATACAAGGCAAGACTTGTAGTAAAAGGCTTCAAACAGAAGGAAGGCCTTGATTACTTTGATACATACTCACCAGTAACAAGGATAACCTTGATTCTAATGTTAATTGCCTTGGCAGTGGTATATGATCTTCAAATCCATCAAATGGATGTGAAAACTGCATTCCTAAATGGAGATTTGGAGGAAGAAATATACATGGAACAACCTGAGGGTTTTGTGGTTACAAGAAAAGAAAATAAGGTGTATAAACTTGTTAAGTCACTTTATGGACTAAAACAAGCACCTAAGCAATTGCATGCAAAGTTTGACCAAATCATGTTGGCAAACAGATTTAAGATAAATGAATGTGACAAATGCGTATATAATAAAGACATACCAAATCACCAAGTCATTGTTTGTTTATATGTGGATGATATGTTGATCATCATCAAAGACATTTATGACATAAATGCAACCAAACGAATACTCGAAAGCAAGTTTGATATGAAATACCTTGGAGTTGCTGATGTGATCTTAGGTATAAGAATCCATCAAACTCCACAAGGGTTAGCATTGTCACAGTCTCATTATATCAAAATAGTACTTGACAAGTTCAAGTATATGGAATTCGGTATTGCCAAGACTCTATCGGATGTGAACTTTGCACTTCGAAAGAATGAAGGTGAAAGTGACTCATAATTGGAGCATGCAAGAGTATTGGGATGTTTAATGTATATAATGAACTATACACGACCAGACATAGCATTTACAATTAGTAAATTGATTCGGTACATGAGTAATCCCAACAAAACTCATTGGATGATAATGAAAAGAGTTTTGGGGTATCTTAAATACACTCAAAACTATGCTTTGCATTACAATAAATATCCTGCGGTACTTGAAGGATATAGTGATGCAAATTGGATCACCGGATCAAACCAAGTAAAATCCACAAGTGAATGTGTATTTACTATTAGTGGAGGAGCAGTTTCTTGGAAATCATCCAAACAGACTTGTATCGCTCGCTCTACAATGGAATCTAAATTTATTGCATTAGATAAAGCTGGTGAAGAAGTAGAATGGCTCCAGAATTTCTTGGAAGATATTTCGTATTGGCCTAAGCCAGTGGTACCAGTATGTATACACTGTGATAGTCAAGCGACAATAGGTAGGGCAGGGAACATAATGTACAACGGTAAATCTCATCGCATACGATGAAGACATAATACAGTTAGGGAACTTCTCTCTAGTATAATTATCACTATTGACTATGAAAAGTCAAAGAATAATGTGTCGAATCTACTTACAAAAGGTCTATCTATAGAAGGAGTGGAAAGAACATCCAACAAAATGGGTTTAAGGCCTAGGACGAGTCAGCATGGCGGTAACTCTACCTAGCAGACTGAAGATCCTAAGAGCTAGGTTCAAGGAGATCAAACAAAGTTGTGTCTAACAGGTTCAACATTTTCAATTACCCAACCCATTCTCCTGATGTAGACAATGTATAGTAAACTAGGATAAGACTTAAGGTGAAAAGTCTTTTAGTGATTATCTCAATTTGGTAGATTTGACCAAACAGTTTAATCTACAGGATTGAACATTTAAAAATCACCTATGTGAGGGCGAAGTGGAAGCCACTTCAAAGAGAATGTTAGTAAAGGCATATTCTCTAATCTCTCATTAAATCGGGACGTGTTCATGGCTGAAAAGAACAAAACCATGAAAACCATAAATGGTAAAAGGATGGTTGTATGACATGTGTTGTCTAGGTGTACATTAAAGCTCGACGGTTCAAAGATAGCAAATCTACCAATTGACCGAGTACATCCGATGCATGTTCACTATGGAAAGTTCAAAGGTAAATCTACTTATCCAGATGCAATCAGTCTTTGCTTGATGATCACATACTTGTCCATAAAAATTTTACGAAAAATATCTATTATCCATTCATATGGGGGATTGTTGTGTTCATAGTAGATGAAAGAAGTGTGAATGGAAAAATAAAGAATAAAAGAGTGGAGGGAAGGAGACACAAAAATAGAAAGTGTACTCCCAAATTGGCAAGTTTACTCTTTCTCCCACATTGGTGGAAGAAGAGAACTTGAGGGTGTTTATATTGAGAAACACTAACTCCACATGGATAGTGAGGCAAGAACTAGATGATGCCTCACGTCGTCATCGTCGTCGCTCGCTCGGCTCGGCTTCAGATTTGGATTTGAATTTGTCAAATGATCGCTCGATGAGATCTATCTTTTTGCACAAATTTTATTTAACAAAAATAAATAAATTCAATTCAAAAATAGTATTTTAGAACTCCATTTATAAATGCATGCATGCAGCGCACTGCTTCACTGGTTTGAATAAACTGGTGCCACGGTTTCATGAACTGGTATACATTTTTGAACTAATGTTGTTGCAGAAGGTTGTACTGCTTCATGAATTGATGCACTATTTTCGAACATATGCTACAGAAAGTTGCAATTGTTCAATGAAAATACACTTTGATTCACGAAGTGACATACCTGTTCGGAACAGATGCACTGTTTAGGATAAACAGATATGCATTTTTCAGGAAAAAGTCACACCTCTAAATTGAACCAGTGCCACCTTTTCGAAGAGGCATGTTATGGCTATAAAAACCTACTTTCTACCACAGGTTTTGAGAATGAAATTTTCTGAGTTAAAAAATCATTCTTCTTGTCATCAAAATACTCTTATGATCATAAAAACCATTGAGTGCGTTCGTAGAATCCGATCATTTGAGGTAGCACTATAGTTGGATTATTGGCCATCTTATCTTGGGAGGAAAAATTTCACAACCTCGGGTACAGTGAGGGGAATTATTTCCTTAAGAAAACTCCGTGAATTCAAACGGCTTGGCCTATTCAATTTAAGTTTTATCTTTATTTTTTGAAAAAAATACACCTCTTGGAAATATTATTTTGATCTTGTGTTGAGGGTACTTGATACTTCATTGTGTTCTTGTCTATACTTGAACTAAAGTTGAAGTTGTTGTAATACACAGATTCTGCATACCTGACTATATTGTGGGAAATAACACAAGGTCCCATTTTTCTGCCCAAAAGCTGGTCAGTATTTGATTCCTTTTTATTATTTTATCATCAGCGTCGTGATAGTGATAGTATGTAGTAATTATGATTATTGTCTTGCTCTGCTGGGAATTGTTTGCTATTAGAGGCTTTCATAAGTCATAGGACCTTGGTGAATGTATTGATGATTCTTGTTTGCATACTTTTTTTTTGAAATCGTCTGACAACTGTGAAGTCCCGCTGTTGAATATTAGTTTTCATACCCTGTTTTTGATTTTTCTTTCATTGATCAAATTTGTTAGGTTTAACGTTCCTTAACGTAGTGCTTATCTTAATAATGATCCAGTTTAGATTTTGAGTTTCTGCTAGAACTTAATTTTCGCTTGATAAAACTTGAATTTTATGTCAGTTTCATTGAGTCTTTATCTTGAAGTGGATAAGTTGTTTATTGTAGCCTCTTGTGGAATTGTTAGCACTTAATTAGAGAAAGACTGAAAGTGGTTTAGAATAGCATGTGTTTGGTTTTCATGGTCTGCGAATTCGCTTGCTGCATGAGTAATTCGATTCCAAGAATTTGTAAAAAGCTTCCATAGTGGAAACGAAGTCAGATCTTCAAACTATCTATGTTAGATCTAGAATTAATAGAACGTTTTGTCGTCCATCTTTCTTGTTTATTTTTCTTTTATTTATTTGTTGGTTACATGCCTTGTTTGTTGTTGGTGCCCCTCTCTTTTTCTTTCCCCCTTTCTAAAACCCATAACATGGGCAATGACGCACCAAGATTAATGTGGTAAGGAGGAAATGAGCTTTACTCTTAATAACCTCGAAAACTAAAAGTTACATCTTTGGCTTGAGCTCATCTAGTTCGTTGATTGCATAATTGGGCCATACAAGTTGTATTTTCTTAGTAGGTTGCTTTGTTCTACTAAGATGATTTGGCTTGCATGATATTGCCTATGTCCTGCTTAAGTTGAAATGTTTCTCTGGAATTGAAAATTGTGATTAGCTATTCCAAATACTTTCTCTTTTATGGACTTTTGTAAATGGAAGCCCCCTCGAGGACCTTTGATCTGCTGGATTACTAATTTTTAAAGAGAGGGTGAAATATTCAATCATTTAAGTGGTGTTTTCTTTCCTTCTATGTTGTTTGAGTTTCTATCCAAGTGTTTTTCTTTGATACTTCCCGATTGAACTTTCTTTTGGCTAAAATTTCCTACTCTGGACCCGTTAGTATTTTGTTTAAATGTTAATAGTAATTTGCCATTTCATTCGACCCATTTGCTTAAGGCATGACAAAATGATTAATCTGTTAAATGAAAAGCTTTGCCTAAAAATTTGTCTCATGATATGTTAGCACATGGTCTAAAATCATTTTATTTTAGAAAGAATTATGCCTACAAGCAAATATTTTTATTATTTTTATTCAAATTTTCTTTTTTTTGGTGATATAACATCTTGAATTTCTTGAATTGTTTCCTTTATTTTGTTCAACTATGATTGTAATGCTTCTGCATTCATTTTTCTGTATTCGGTTTAACATCAATAATAATTTTTGTGTATTTACTTTCTTACATTTTGCTTAGCACCAATAGTAATTTTTGCGCATTTATCCTCCTACTTTTTTTAACATTAGTAGTAAATTCCTTCAATTTGTTCTAATCTTTATCTACATTTCACATATATTAATTCCTTTTTCTTTTCTTTGCATGTGGACACATTTGAGTCCTAAATGGACTCTTCCCATTTTTGCATTATCAATATGGGCTATTGAGACCCATTAATCCCGAGTCAATTTTGAAGTCCCAAAAAGACAATCACATGGCATACGGATACGATAAATTGGAAGAAGAAAAAATGGATCCAAAATCCATTGTTGTAGTAGTTAAGAGACTCGAAAAGTCTCGTCATCTTTTTATCTCTTTACTTGTTTTTATTCATTCAATTATTTATTTATTTATTTATTTATTCATTTTGGGCCTCGAAGCTAAAGTTGTAAACTAATACAGGTGGAGCAAACTTTGGGCCAAAAGGTTCAAAAATATAGTTTAGGACAGGTTATGGGTCGAAAGCCCAACTAGATTAGGAAAGGGTTTATCGATTTGGGCTCAATGTCCTAAGTCCTTTACTTTCTCCCTTCCCTTTTTATGTGCTTATTTTCTTTTTCATTTGCTTAGACTTGGTTAAATCCCTACTAAGTCGTCCAAATTTATTTTACACAAGTCTTTTTTCCTAAAATTAATCACTTTTTCAACAATCAGTCTTTTTCAAAGTTAGTCAAAAGATGTTTTCAAATAGTTCAGATAATCGCAAGTTAGCGGATATTTTAGGTGCTTTAAAAACCTTTCTAAAATGTTAATAGGAACTGCTTACCTAGACTTTCAAAACTTAAATGATTTTTCTGTTTTGGATCGTTTAAAGTAATTTATAAAGTTTATTTTAATTTCTTTTCAAAAATTAAGTGGCGACTTTCAATTAGTTGAAATTTTCGTAGAACACTGAGTATATGTGTAATACGTTGTATATTATTATGGGATAGTAAAATCGTGGAAAATATATAGTATAAGAGCTTTCAAAATGAAGAAACGATGAGAGAGAGGGAGTACTGAGTAGGATTTACAAATCTGATAAAGCTACACTCACAAATTTCTCCTCAAACATTTTTCAACTATTGAAACATTTCAACTATCGAAACATTTCCACTTTGGTATCAGAGCGAGAAGGTTTTGGGAATATTACCTAATCAACCTGCTCTAAAAACTCTGTATGAAACAACATAGATCTTTCCAAGACATAAGGAGTAGCTATTTTTTCTTATATTACGAATATAAAAAAATTCGCGGTATAAAAAGTAGAAAAATTCATTTAGAAGAAAGTTTAGAAAGATTAAAAACAGCTTGTAGACAAAATCAAAGACTTAATAGATCTAGACGAGCTTTTGAACTAGCAAGTACTATACATTGGGAAATACAAGGGTGCGAAAGTGACCTCGAACATAGTGCTAGAATAGTAGAGTGGATCAGAATACGAATTAAAAACCGAGCCTATCAACTAGGATAGTAGATGCCAATAAGATACATTCATTATATTAGAGAAGTACAACGTCAATATTATAGGGAAGTAATTTACAAACGAGAAATCACTAAAATACGAAATCAATTTATAAAAAGACTAGAAAAACTAGATAAAGAAATAAAAAGGTTAGAAGCAGATATTAAAAAATATAGAAAAACAGAAAATTACGAAATAGTTGCTATAGGAATAAATCGGTACAAAAACTTTTTAATTAATGAACGATTTAATTTAATAGAAACTATAGGAGAATTAGACGTAGATTTAACCTGGTCAAATAGTAGATTAAAATACCAAACGAAACTAAGTAAGACGTACCTTAACCTAAATCACTTAGGATAAAACATAGCTTCGTTTAAGCGTTTAGACTACTTAGATCTTAGATTTCACCCAGAAAAGAAATATAGAGTTTTAAGAGACAACTCCACTATAAGGTGTAACTTTAACCAAGGAGAACATATCTTACATTTCGAAGATAAACAATATAATACAATAATAGACCTTTTAATAAACTCTAGTGAGAAAACGCAAGAAAAAGATAACAGTATAATAAAGACTCTAGAATAGATAGAGGTTACTCAAAATAAACATAAGAAAACCTTAGAAAAAATAGAACAGAATTTAGATTACTTAAAATCACAAGAACTAGAAATAGACATTAAAAATCCAGTATCTAAACCATAAATTTAATTTAGAACAAATACCTACAAAAATAGAAATCGAAAAACTAATAAAGACATTTATAGAAAAACCTAAAGAGTTAGAATTAAAAACAACCCAATTAATATCTACGCTAGTACAACAGGTCGACACTGTAACTAGGGAAATTAAAGATCTACAAGAAATAGTAAAAAGATTAGAAGAAATCTCTCTTTCATGAGTGAAGAAGATATAAATTACCTAAAGGCACTAGAAAAATCACGAGTTCATCATAGTGAACCAGAGGGATTATCTAGATATATACCTTCAAGTGTAACAGATAAAACTTTGCTAAAACAAAATAATACCATAATAGAACTATTAATAGATTTGCATAGAAAAATAGATTGTTTAATTAAAAACAAAGAAATAGCTACAACTCCAAAGGAACCAGAATTACCCGAATTACATAAAAAGATAGATATTTTAATAAAAGATAAAGAGACTAAAGAAAAACAAAATCCTATTTCAGAAATAGACAAACTTGTAAATCAGTTAAAGTAAATTGAAATAACTCCTCAAAACGAACGTAAGAAAATATTAAGAAAGCCAAAAAATGGACTTTTTATCAAATCGACGCAGAACCATCGAAGGACAAGGAGAAGATAGACAAAGAGTCAGTTTCTCAGAAAACAGGATAGGAAATAATAATATATTATCCAGAATATGTAGAAGACAATCTAATAGAGAACAAAATCAAGAGCTTAATGAAATAATAGATGTAGATAAAGACTTACAGATCTTTCAACAACATCAGTTAAAATTACTAAATCCTAAGACGTTATATAACGCAGGATATTTTTCTTCAGACAATCAATTATATAGACATTATAGAGAAGAACAAATATCAGCCTTAGGAGAAGATTCTAAAATATTAGACTTAGTAAATACTAATTCATTAAAACACATAAAGAATAGTAAAATGATTTTAATGCATATGGGATTAATTGTTATAGTAATAAAAGGATTAACAAGAAAAAACTTAGGAGCAAAAGTATTAATAACAATTTATGATGATAGATGGTCAGATATTAAAAAATCCATAATAGGATTAACAGAAGTAGATATGACTAATAATGGTGGCATTTTTTATATTAGTCCAGACTTCCTAATGAATCTAAAAGAATTCGAAAGAAATATTAAAATAGGAATCCAAACTAAAGGATACGAGGAAATGAATAGTGGAAATAATTTACTAATGTGCATAGGTTTTATAGGTAAGTTAACTCTAAGTAGTAACACAAAATTTAAATTAAAAATAGACGATGTAGTTGAGATAATGGGAAACAAAGGAATAAGTCTTATTAAACCAATAAAAATAGACCAAGAAATATATGCAGGTTTAGAATGGAATCTAAATAAATTTACAAAACCAAAAACGTTTACACCAGACTCTCACTTACTATATACTACAAGTAAGGGAGAAACCTCAGTAAGATTTACAGACTATAATTATATAACAAAAAGAAATCTAGACGATGATGAGACAGAAAGTAATATAGAAACAGAAAACGAATTTATGAATATAGAAGTCTTACAAGAAGGATATGAAGTAGATATAGCTATAGAAAAGGCAGAAAAATTGGCATAATTAAGTGGCTAATATTGGTCTTTCAAGTGTTTTTACTAAGTGTTCTGGTACTATTGCTTTATTAATTAAGCAGCTAGTACATCCTGGATCTATTAGGGCTAATGTTTCTATTTCGATATTTTGTATTTTAATTTTTACTAAGACTTTAATGGTAGAAAATTCTTTATCTTCATTACATATTAAAGTTGTATCACTATTCATAAGTTCTGCCTCTAATTTTTCTAAATGTATTGTTTCTACCGTTTCTTGTGTATCTGTTTCTTCCTTAGTCTTTCCTTTTTCTAGAGTAGTTAATCTTTGTTCTAAATCATTTAATCGAGTCTCGAGAGTAGATACTCTTAAGTTTAAGATCTGATTATGTGTATATTTCTGTCCATTACCTGTTTGTGATTCAACTTTTATTTTTAAAGTATTTTCTATACAATTTATACATGCTTCTAGGTAACATTTCTTGCATTTTGCTCTATTTTCCTTACTTGGATACCAGCTACATATACTACATCTATTACTGTCTAAACCTTTATTTCTTTGGAAATCATGTTCACATTCTTGACTAACATTCATTAAATTATTTATTGTTAGGTTTTTTAAATCTAAATCGTCTATTTCTTGGCCTAATTCATTAACTAAATTATCTTCTTCTGATTCAGAAGAGTCGGATTTTGAGTTATCTTTATCAGTTATATCAATACTTATTATAGAATAGATATTTTCCGTGTCTGACATATATTCATCGACATTTAATAATGTTTCTTGGAAATCTTCTATTAATTGTGAATTTCTTGTTCTATTATTATTTCTTTTTGGGCATACATTAGCTAAATGATCTATGCTGCCACACGTATAACATTCTAATTTATTTTTATAATTTCTATCATTTCTATATTTTCTTACATGTCTATCTCTGTTTAGCCATGGTTTTTTAGCTTTTGATTTCCTTAGAAAGTATTGTTTTCTGCTATATGGTTTCTGATTATTTCTTTTCTTATATTTCCTATGTTGTTTTTGATCATAATTCTGGGTTGTGTATATAACTGGTTTACAGAAATTCATTTCATTTTTCTTTAATTGTTTCTATATTTGTATGTTTGTACATTTTTCAGTTAAGATATCCATTATGTGTTGAGTTCTATGTCCTATTGTCCATTTAAAATTTGAGTTTGCTGCCACTCCATCTCTTTTATACCATCTATCTTCTATTTCTCTTCCTAAGGCTCCGGGTAATTTATTAAATAGTTTTTTACCTAAATCTTCATTGAAGGTATTTCCACTAACAATACAGTAGTAGAAATAATCTTGTAAAAAACTTTTTTATGTATACCCAGTGTGAGATACTGAGTTGTTCTAACTTAATTAAGGCTTCCTTTTGTAAAGCTATTAATCCACTATTTGGATCTTTTCCGGTTAGTAACATATGCATTTTGTTTGTAAAATTATAGGGATTTGGACCCATACTTAATAATATTTGAAAGTCATGTGGACAGTTTGTCTTAAAACTCTCCCATGTAGCTTTGGCAGATTCTCCTAAAAAGGTTTCTAAATATTTGTACATTGTTTCTGTGTCCGTTTCTGTATAATGTCTTAAGTAATCAGCCGCAACAATTCCTTTCCATAAATCTATTACGGTATCCCACATTTGAGGGTCATGTGCTGCTATATTTAGAATTTTACCTTTGCTACCTCCTTCTTGTAATTTAATTGGTTCTTCTATAGGCATTCTTTTTCCTGCTGGTTTTATGTATTCTCCTTTAATTTCTGTATCTTGGTTTACCCTTATTGCTGCTCGTCTAGGTACATTGCCGGTACTATAATCTATTGGTTGTGCGTTTTGATTCGTCCATTGAAAAGGGCTAGCACTTGAAGAGCTAGCTGGTTCAAGTTCAGCTAATTCTTTGTAACTAATGGTAGAACTTATTTTTATTGGTTTAATAAGGCTTATTCCTTTGTTTCCCATTATCTCAACTACATCGTCTATTTTTAATTTAAATTTTGTGTTACTACTTAGAGTTAACTTACCTATAAAACCTATGCACATTAGTAAATTATTTCCACTATTCATTTCCTCGTATCCTTTAGTTTGGATTCCTATTTTAATATTTCTTTCGAATTCTTTTAGATTCATTAGGAAGTCTGGACTAATATAAAAAATGCCACCATTATTAGTCATATCTACTTCTGTTAATCCTATTATTGAGATTGTATCTTCTTCAATCTTATTATAGAAAGATTCATTACTTCTATATCCTAAATTATCCCTTCGTTTTAGACAATTTTTGAAATGTTCTATACATTCGTTTATTTTCATGTTGTCTTTTTGGCATCCTTTACATTTAAAGGTTATGTTCCTATATTCTTCTGCCAATTTTTCTGCCTTTTCTATAGCTATATCTACTTCATATCCTTCTTGTAAGACTTCTATATTCATAAATTCGTTTTCTGTTTCTATATTACTTTCTATCTCATCATCGTCTAGATTTCTTTTTGTTGTATAATTATAGTCTGTAAATCTTACTGAGGTTTCTCCCTTACTTGTAGTATATAGTAAGTGAGAGTCTGGTGTAAACGTTTTTGGTTTTGTAAATTTATTTAGATTCCATTCTAAACCTGCATATATTTCTGGGTCTACTCCTTACTTCATTACTTCAATCTATGTTTAATAGCTACTCCTTATGTCTTGAAAAGATCTATGTTGTTTCATACAGAGTTTTTAGAGCAGGTTGATTAGGTAATATTCCCAAAACCTTCTAATGCATCAAGTGTCCAAGTTGTGCAGGCGATTGAATCAAAACTCATTCCTGAGTCACCATCCTCATACGGGTCCTGTGCATCTTGGAAATTAAAATTGTTGTCTTCATTATCTTCATCTGAATTATTGTCTTGCTCTGGAGTGACTTCTCCTGAATTATTGAGCTGTTCTGGAACAACTCTGTCTGAATTACTGGGTTGTGCTATAAATTGTTCATTTACATATTTGTCTTGAGTCTGGCTACTGAAAAATTTATCTAACGTCTGTTTAATTATGGTTTCTATTGTCTGATTTTTTCTCTTAGCTATTAGAGTCTTTCTAAGCTTATTTTCTGATTTTGTTAGTTTAGTTTTTGATGAAGAACATCCTTCATCTTCACTTTTTGGCAAAGTGACAGCCATCAACGGATTTGGTTTGTCTTTACCGGCTACCGTTTGAGCTGGACTAGCTGTACCCACATCCGGTACAGTGGATTTCTTAGCATTTAGAGGGAAATGCACACCCTTCTCATCCATTTTTTGAGGAGATGGAGAACTCTGTTCTGGCATAGTCTGTGTCTGAGCATTCGTCTTATTTGTAGAGTGCTGCTGTCTGAGTCTGGCTTCTAGTATCTGAATCTGTTTAATTAATCGATTGTTCTCCATGATAAGGGACTCCTTTTGAGTATTCAATGATTTGAAGTTTTCCGTCATGGAAGAGCAATGGTCACAAAAAATTACTTTCCCAGTATCTTTCTGTATATTATATTGTGGAATCTGATCTGGGTTTTGTCTAAGGGAAGGAGAAATATAGTAATTTGGTCCTAGGTATCCTCTGGCATGGTTTGTGGCTTCAGTAAAATCATTAAAACCTTTAAACAGAGGAGTTTTAATGCCTTGTATGGAGTCTAAAACTTCTAACCATGTTTGAAAAATTCCATTGGTTTTACCATGTATTACTACGTAATATTTAAAACGGGGTTTATTCTTTTCTGAAATATACTGGCACAAAGCATTCATAGAAGCCATGAAATGATTACGGCTTTGTTTATTATAAGAAATCCATAAATTGTCTACTAAACATTTCTGGGTTCTATCTAAAACGTAGTCTGGTCTAACTCTGAATGACATATTGCTTTCTGGGAATGCAACTAAGTTAAATGGTCCGAATTGAATTCGTTCCAGTGTCTCTAAAGCGTCTAAGGGTCTGAAATGTAGATTACCTAACATTGTCTGTTGGTACGCATCTGAAGAAGAGGCCACTCCCTTTCCTTTGTCAGCGGGAGGTTGTCTTGTTGGTCTCATTCTGAAAGCAAATAAGTAACATTAAGCTTATTTGTTTATTCCTAGCTGTAGTCTACTTAGTTGATCTGCCAATGCATTTTTTTTCCCTTTAATATGTTCAAATACTATGTTTTTGTAAACAGATATGGTGTCTGTAAAATTTAACCATCTTCGTCTGCTACTATTCTTATCATTAATTTTTTGATGAAATTTGACTATTGCTTCACAATCTGTTCTTACCAATATTTCGTCCTTATTTAGTATATATAGTTTGAAACTATTTAGGCCGTATATAATTGCAAGTACCTCTAAATCTATGGCGCTCATATTTCCTTTTTCTTTATAAGCACCGCTTTGGTATCCGCATATTTTCTCTTCATTTTTACTACTATATTTATTGGCTCTTGATTTTAAGATAGCTCCCCATCCTAGGTCACTACCATCTGTCTGAATGATTAAATAATCAGACTCTAAGGGAATTTTTAGGTCTGGTATATTTTTGATTTTTTCTTTAATGTTTTGAACTAATTTAATATCTTCTATATTAAAATTCTTTTGTCCTTTACTACCAGTTTTAGTATATAATGGTCCAGCTATTTTTCTTAAATCTTTAATAAAATTTCTTGCGTAATTTACTAATCCTAAAAATTTTTGTAAATCCTTTGTTGTTTCTAGTTTGTCTGGCATATCTAGAACCTTTTTTGCTATATGGGGTTGTAGTTTTATTTTACCATTACTAAGGGTTATTCCTAAAAAATTAATATAGGTTTTACATAACTCCATCTTCTTCTTGCTTACTATTATGCCATGTTTAATAAATGATCTAAATACCATTTGTAAATGTCCTAAATGTTCTTGCATAGTTTGGCTAAATACTAAAATATCATCTACATATACAAGTATGAAATGCTTATATTCTCCGAAAATATTATTCATTTTTCGTTGGAAAATGGGCGGAGCAGTCTTTAATCCGAAAGGCATGACTAACCATTCAAAATGTCCTCCTGGACATGTGAATGCAGTCCATTCGATGCTTTCTGGATGCATCTTGACCTGCCAATATCCGGATTTACAATCAAATTTACTGTAAATTCGTTTATTTTGTATTCTATTTATTAGTTCATTTTTGTCGGGTAGTTTGTACGCATCTGTCTTGGTATTATCATTTAGTCTTTTGTAATTAATTACCATTCTAGTTTTTCCTCTTACCTGTTCACTATGATTTCTTACCATAAAGGCTGCTGATCTATGTCTAGATGTAGATCTTCTTATGACTCCTAATTTTAAAAGTTCCTTAATCTGTATATCAAATTCATTAGTGTCTTCATTATTTGCTCTATAGGAGCTGTCTTGATAGTGTATTCAGGATTAATTATATCTAGTTTACACATTAATTCATTGGCATCCCAATGAGCTAATGGTCTTTCCCCTATTATTTCCATTTCATCTAGTATAGATATTATATTATCCAAATCTTTTGGACTATTTATTATTCCTATTTTATCTATTCCTTTCCTGAAGTTGTAGAACTGGGTTTCTATACTTATTAGTGTATATTCTTTTTCTATATTCTCGAGGCATTCTTGCCCCTCTGCATTTAGTAACATATAGTTTTTAATTTCTTCCATGTTTTCTCTTGGCAGGTTGCCGCATGAGTTATTTTTACAGTCTTCACAACAAGGTTCTGGAAGAAATTTTCTTTTATTAATATTTAGGGTTCTATGTATCGTAGGCAAGATTTTTGTTTGTACAGGTGTATAAGTTAGATCCTTAAATAGCATTATTCTGTCTCTTGTTAGTAAGCATCCTCCTTTATCTTGTATACAAAATTTTAATCCTATAACAAAGTCTGATCCTATATTCAAATCCCTAGCTAATATTCGGTTTACTTTATAGACTGGGTTATAAAATTGATTGCAAGTATTTAAGAAACTTATCTGTGCATTCTCTATATAATAACGATTAATATTTTGAGAGTCATCCATTTGAGTGGCTAATATTGGTCTTTCAAGTGTTTTTACTAAGTGTTCTGGTACTATTGCTTTATTAATTAAGCAGCTAGTACATCCTGGATCTATTAGGGCTAATGTTTCTATTTCGATATTTTGTATTTTAATTTTTACTAAGACTTTAATGGTAGAAAATTCTTTATCTTCATTACATATTAAAGTTGTATCACTATTCATAAGTTCTGCCTCTAATTTTTCTAAATGTACTGTTTCTACCGTTTCTTGTGTATCTGTTTCTTCCTTAGTCTTTCCTTTTTCTAGAGTAGTTAATCTTTGTTCTAAATCATTTAATCGAGTCTCGAGAGTAGATACTCTTAAGTTTAAGATCTGATTATGTGTATATTTCTGTCCATTACCTGTTTGTGATTCAACTTTTATTTTTAAAGTATTTTCTATACAATTTATACATGCTTCTAGGTAACATTTCTTGCATTTTGCTCTATTTTCCTTACTTGGATACCAGCTACATATACTACATCTATTACTGTCTAAACCTTTATTTCTTTGGAAATCATGTTCACATTCTTGACTAACATTCATTAAATTATTTATTGTTAGGTTTTTTAAATCTAAATCGTCTATTTCTTGGCCTAATTCATTAACTAAATTATCTTCTTCTGATTCAGAAGAGTCGGATTTTGAGTTATCTTTATCAGTTATATCAATACTTATTATAGAATAGATACTTTCCGTGTCTGACATATATTCATCGAAATTTAATAATGTTTCTTGGAAATCTTCTATTAATTGCGAATTTCTTGTTCTATTATTATTTCTTTTTGGGCATACATTAGCTAAATGATCTATGCTGCCACACCTATAACATTCTAATTTATTTTTATACTTTCTATCATTTCTATATTTTCTTACATGTCTATCTCTGTTTAGCCATGGTTTTTTAGCTTTTGATTTCCTTAGAAAGTATTGTTTTCTGCTATATGGTTTCTGATTATTTCTTTTCTTATATTTCCTATGTTGTTTTTGATCATAATTCTGGGTTGTGTATATAACTAATTTACAGAAATTCATTTCATTTTTCTTTAATTGTTTCTGCATTTGAATGTTTGTACATTTTTCAGTTAAGATATCCATTATGTGTTGAGTTCTATGTCCTATTATCCATTTAAAATTTGGGTTTGCTGCCACTCCATCTCTTTTATACCATCTATCTTCTATTTCTCTTCCTAAGGCTCCGGGTAATTTATTAAATAGTTTTTTACCTAAATCTTCATTGAAGGTATTTCCACTAACAGTACAGTAGTAGAAATAATCTTGTAAAAACTTTTTTATGTATACCCAGTGTGAGATACTGAGTTGTTCTAACTTAATTAAGGCTTCCTTTTGTAAAGCTATTAATCCACTATTTGGATCTTTTCCGGTTAGTAACATATGCATTTTGTTTGTAAAATTATAGGGATTTGGACCCATACTTAATAATATTTGAAAGTCATGTGGACAGTTTGTCTTAAAACTCTCCCATGTAGCTTTGGCAGATTCTCCTAAAAAGGTTTCTAAATATTTGTACATTGTTTCTGTGTCCGTTTCTGTATAATGTCTTAAGTAATCAGCCGCAACAATTCCTTTCCATAAATCTATTACGGTATCCCACATTTGAGGGTCATGTGCTGCTATATTTAGAATTTTACCTTTGCTACCTCCTTCTTGTAATTTAATTGGTTCTTCTATAGGCATTCTTTTTCCTGCTGGTTTTATGTATTCTCCTTTAATTTCTGTATCTTGGTTTACCCTTATTGCTGGTCTTCTAGGTACATTGCCGGTACTATAATCTATTGGTTGTGCGTTTTGATTCGTCCATTGAAAAGGGCTAGCACTTGAAGAGCTAGCTGGTTCAAGTTCAGCTAATTCTTTGTAACTAATGGTAGAACTTAATATTGAGATTGTATCTTCTTCAATCTTATTATAGAAAGATTCATTACTTCTATATCCTAAATTATCCCTTCGTTTTAGACAATTTTTGAACTGTTCTATACATTCGTTTATTTTCATGTTGTCTTTTTGGCATCCTTTACATTTAAAGGTTATGTTCCTATATTCTTCTGCCAATTTTTCTGCCTTTTCTATAGCTATATCTACTTCATATCCTTCTTGTAAGACTTCTATATTCATAAATTCGTTTTCTGTTTCTATATTACTTTCTGTCTCATCATCGTCTAGATTTCTTTTTGTTGTATAATTATAGTCTGTAAATATTACTGAGGTTTCTCCCTTACTTGTAGTATATAGTAAGTGAGAGTCTGGTGTAAATGTTTTTGGTTTTGTAAATTTATTTAGATTCCATTCTAAACCTGCATATATTTCTGGGTCTATTTTTATTGGTTTAATAAGGCTTATTCCTTTGTTTCCCATTATCTCAACTACATCGTCTATTTTTAATTTAAATTTTGTGTTACTACTTAGAGCTAACTTACCTATAAAACCTATGCACAATAGTTGAAAAATGTTTGAGGAGAAATTTGTGAGTGTAGCTTTATCAGATTTGTAAATCCTACTCAGTACTCGCTCTCTCTCATCGTTTCTTTATTTTGAAAGCTCTTATACTATATATTTTCCCCAGATTTTTACTCTTTTTATATATATATATATATATATATATATATATCTTACCCTGTTCATCTCTTCCTCCTAATCTATGTTCTTAACATCATACTTCTTTAACCACACCCCGGAATATTGTTACCTGTCAACTAACACTCGTCCTATGTCTATTCTGCAGACTTGGCGGACTATCAAGGCCAGAATTCCTAGGAATTTATAGGTTAATCCATCGTTGCTATCAAGAAATTAAGAGGCTAACCATATACTAAGGGTAAGAATTTTAAAAAGAAATTTTAATTTACATGATATGATATGCAGATATATTTTAAAACATGGATAATGAAAATTGTAACAATATTATGTTTGTGGGGAAAATACATAAGTAAGAACTTACATGAAGTAACTAGAGGAGAGGTTTCCCTTTCGGGAACCCCCTAAAGAGCTGATAGAAACCTTGAAGCTTTTATTAAAAACAAGTTAATTGTTATGAAGTTTATACAAGGATAGCAAGGTTGGACCAAGTTTTTTGGAGAAGGGGTTTATACATTTGAGTTGGGTTGGAGTTGGGTGTTTTCTACTCTTCTGAATCAGAAGAAGCCAAAGCTACATGGGAGAATCTCTAATAAAGCGATTGTGGGTTCGTGTCCCTCTGGGCGTGCCTAAGTGGAAATGTTTCGATAGTTGAAAAATGTTTGAGGAGAAATTTGTGAGTGTAGCTTTATCAGATTTGTAAATCCTACTCAGTACTCCTTCTCTCTCATCGTTTCTTCATTTTGAAAGCTCTTATACTATATATTTTTCCCAGATTTTTACTCTTTTTTTTTTATATATATATATATATCTTACCCTGTTCATCTCTTCCTCCTAATCTATGTTCTTAACATCATACTTCTTTAACCACACCCCGGAATATTGTTACCTGGCAACTAACACTCGTCCTATGTCTATTCTGCAGACTTGGCGGACTATCAAGGCCAGAATTCCTAGGAATTTATAGGTTAATCCATCGTTGCTATCAAGAAATTAAGAGGCTAACCATATACTAAGGGTAAGAATTTTAAAAAGAAATTTTAATTTACATGATATGATATGCAGATATATTTTAAAACATGGATAATGAAAATTGTAACAATACTATGTTTGTGGGGAAAATACATAAGTAAGAACTTACATGAAGTAACTAGAGGAGAGGTTTCCCTTTCGGGAACCCCCTAAAGAGCTGATAGAAACCTTGAAGCTTTTATTAAAAACAAGTTAATTGTTATGAAGTTTATACAAGGATAGCAAGGTTGGACCAAGTTTTTTGGAGAAGGGGTTTATACATTTGAGTTGGGTTGGAGTTGGGTGTTTTCTACTCTGCTTGGCTTCTGAAATTGCTTGCCTTTTATAGACAATTATTTCAGAAAGGAGTGGTCTAAAAATATACTACGTGGCCATCACAGTGTGGGACGACACTTCTTGATAAGGATAAGAAAGAAAGTTTCAATAATGCAAGTCGGGTGCGCATTGGGCCCCATCGTCACATGCATTGTTCGACTTCTTTCAAACTTATCCAGACGCGTGCTTCATCAATTTTTCTTTCTTTTCAGAAAGTAGTGATAAAGGAAGCACTCACAAGACATAAAGTGGGCATCCCCACTTGACATATATATTTACAAGACATAAAGTGGGCATCCCCACTTTGTCATATACCTATAGTACAATGTTTGTCTTCAAGTGTCCAAGTTGTGCAGGGCGATTGAATCAAAACTCATTCCTGAGTCATCATCCTCATACGGGTCCTGTGCATCTTGGAAATTAAAATTGTTGTCTTCATTATCTTCGTCTGAATTATTGTCTTGCTCTGGAGTGACTTCTCCTGAATTATTGAGCTGTTCTGGAACAACTCTGTCTGAATTACTGGGTTGTGCTATAGATTGTTCATTTACATATTTGTCTTGAGTCTGGCTACTGAAAAATTTATCTAACGTCTGTTTAATTATGGTTTCTATTGTCTGATTTTTTCTCTTAGCTATTAGAGTCTTTCTAAGCTTATTTTCTGATTTTGTTAGTTTAGTTTTTGATGAAGAACATCCTTCATCTTCACTTTTTGGCAAAGTGACAGCCATCAACGGATTTGGTTTGTCTTTACCGGCTACCGTTTGAGCCGGACTAGCTGTACCCACATCCGGTACAGTGGATTTCTTAGCATTTAGAGGGAAATGCACACCCTTCTCATCCATTTTTTGAGGAGATGGAGAACTCTGTTCTGGCATAGTCTGTGTCTGAGCATTCGTCTTATTTGTAGAGTGCTGCTGTCTGAGTCTGGCTTCTAGTATCTGAATCTGTTTAATTAATCGATTGTTCTCCATGATAAGGGACTCCTTTTGAGTATTCAATGATTTGAAGTTTTCCGTCATGGAAGAGCAATGGTCACAAAAAATTACTTTCCCAGTATCTTTCTGTATATTATATTGTGGAATTTGATCTGGGTTTTGTCTAAGGGAAGGAGAAATATAGTAATTTGGTCCTAGGTATCCTCTGGCATGGTTTGTGGCTTCAGTAAAATCATTAAAATCTTTAAACAGAGGAGTTTTAATGCCTTGTATGGAGTCTAAAACTTCTAACCATGTTTGAAAAATTCCATTGGTTTTACCATGTATTACTACATAATATTTAAAACGGGGTTTATTCTTTTCTGAAATATACTGGCACAAAGCATTCATAGAAGCCATGAAATGATTACGGCTTTGTTTATTATAAGAAATCCATAAATTGTCTACTAAACATTTCTGGGTTCTATCTAAAACGTAGTCTGGTCTAACTCTATGACATATTGCTTTCTGGGAATGCAACTAAGTTAAATGGTCCGAATTGAATTCGTTCCAGTGTCTCTAAAGCGTCTAAGGGTCTGAAATGTAGATTACCTAACATTGTCTGTTGGTACGCATCTGAAGAAGAGGCCACTCCCTTTCCTTTGTCAGCGGGAGGTTGTCTTGTTGGTCTCATTCTGAAAGCAAATAAGTAACATTAAGCTTATTTGTTTATTCCTAGCTGTAGTCTACTTAGTTGATCTGCCAATGCATTTTTTTTCCCTTTAATATGTTCAAATACTATGTTTTTGTAAACAGATATGGTGTCTGTAAAATTTAACCATCTTCGTCTGCTACTATTCTTATCATTAATTTTTTGATGAAATTTGACTATTGCTTCACAATCTGTTCTTACCAATATTTCGTCCTTATTTAGTATATATAGTTTGAAACTATTTAGGCCGTATATAATTGCAAGTACCTCTAAATCTATGGCGCTCATATTTCCTTTTTCTTTATAAGCACCGCTTTGGTATCCGCATATTTTCTCTTCATTTTTACTACTATATTTATTGGCTCTTGATTTTAAGATAGCTCCCCATCCTAGGTCACTACCATCTGTCTGAATGATTAAATAATCAGACTCTAAGGGAATTTTTAGGTCTGGTATATTTTTGATTTTTTCTTTAATGTTTTGAACTAATTTAATATCTTCTATATTAAAATTCTTTTGTCCTTTACTACCATTTTTAGTATATAATGGTCCAGCTATTTTTCTTAAATCTTTAATAAAATTTCTTGCGTAATTTACTAATCCTAAAAATTTTTGTAAATCCTTTGTTGTTTCTAGTTTGTCTGGCATATCTAGAACCTTTTTTGCTATATGGGGTTGTAGTTTTATTTTACCATTACCAAGGGTTATTCCTAAAAAATTAATATAGGTTTTACATAACTCCATCTTCTTCTTGCTTACTATTATGCCATGTTTAATAAATGATCTAAATACCATTTGTAAATGTCCTAAATGTTCTTGCATAGTTTGGCTAAATACTAAAATATCATCTACATATACAAGTATGAAATGCTTATATTCTCCAAAAATATTATTCATTTTTCGTTGGAAAATGGGCGGAGCAGTCTTTAATCCGAAAGGCATGACTAACCATTCAAAATGTCCTCCTGGACATGTGAATGCAGTCCATTCGATGCTTTCTGGATGCATCTTGACCTGCCAATATCCGGATTTACAATCAAATTTACTGTAAATTCGTTTATTTTGTATTCTATTTATTAGTTCATTTTTGTCGGGTAGTTTGTACGCATCTGTCTTGGTATTATCATTTAGTCTTTTGTAATTAATTACCATTCTAGTTTTTCCTCTTACCTGTTCACTATGATTTCTTACCATAAAGGCTGCTGATCTATGTCTAGATGTAGATCTTCTTATGACTCCTAATTTTAAAAGTTCCTTAATCTGTATATCAAATTCATTAGTGTCTTCATTATTTGCTCTATAGGAGCTGTCTTGATAGTGTATTCAGGATTAATTATATCTAGTTTACACATTAATTCATTGGCATCCCAATGAGCTAATGGTCTTTCCCCTATTATTTCCATTTCATCTAGTATAGATATTATATTATCCAAATCTTTTGGACTATTTATTATTCCTATTTTATCTATTCCTTTCCTGAAGTTGTAGAACTGGGTTTCTATACTTATTAGTGTATATTCTTTTTCTATATTCTCGAGGCATTCTTGCCCCTCTGCATTTAGTAACATATAGTTTTTAATTTCTTCCATGTTTTCTCTTGGCAGGTTGCCGCATGAGTTATTTTTACAGTCTTCACAACAAGGTTCTGGAAGAAATTTTCTTTTATTAATATTTAGGGTTCTATGTATCGTAGGCAAGATTTTTGTTTGTACAGGTGTATAAGTTAGATCCTTAAATAGCATTATTCCGTCTCTTGTTAGTAAGCATCCTCCTTTATCTTGTATACAAAATTTTAATCCTATAACAAAGTCTGATCCTATATTCAAATCCCTAGCTAATATTCGGTTTACTTTATAGACTGGGTTATAAAATTGATTGCAAGTATTTAAGAAACTTATCTGTGCATTCTCTATATAATAACGATTAATATTTTGAGAGTCATCCATTTGAGTGGCTAATATTGGTCTTTCAAGTGTTTTTACTAAGTGTTCTGGTACTATTGCTTTATTAATTAAGCAGCTAGTACATCCTGGATCTATTAGGGCTAATGTTTCTATTTCGATATTTTGTATTTTAATTTTTACTAAGACTTTAATGGTAGAAAATTCTTTATCTTCATTACATATTAAAGTTGTATCACAATTCATAAGTTCTGCCTCTAATTTTTCTAAATGTACTGTTTCTACCGTTTCTTGTGTATCTGTTTCTTCCTTAGTCTTTCCTTTTTCTAGAGTAGTTAATCTTTGTTCTAAATCATTTAATCGAGTCTCGAGAGTAGATACTCTTAAGTTTAAGATCTGATTATGTGTATATTTCTGTCCATTACCTGTTTGTGATTCAACTTTTATTTTTAAAGTATTTTCTATACAATTTATACATGCTTCTAGGTAACATTTCTTGCATTTTGCTCTATTTTCCTTACTTGGATACCAGCTACATATACTACATCTATTACTGTCTAAACCTTTATTTCTTTGGAAATCATGTTCACATTCTTGACTAACATTCATTAAATTATTTATTGTTAGGTTTTTTAAATCTAAATCGTCTATTTCTTGGCCTAATTCATTAACTAAATTATCTTCTTCTAATTCAGAAGAGTCGGATTTTGAGTTATCTTTATCAGTTATATCAATACTTATTATAGAATAGATACTTTCCGTGTCTGACATATATTCATCGACATTTAATAATGTTTCTTGGAAATCTTCTATTAATTGCGAATTTCTTGTTCTATTATTATTTCTTTTTGGGCATACATTAGCTAAATGATCTATGCTGCCACACGTATAACATTGTAATTTATTTTTATAATTTCTATCATTTCTATATTTTCTTACATGTCTATCTCTGTTTAGCCATGGTTTTTTAGCTTTTGATTTCCTTAGAAAGTATTGTTTTCTGCTATATGGTTTCTGATTATTTCTTTTCTTATATTTCCTATGTTGTTTTTGATCATAATTCTGGGTTGTGTATATAACTAATTTACAGAAATTCATTTCATTTTTCTTTAATTGTTTCTGCATTTGTATGTTTGTACATTTTTCAGTTAAGATATCCATTATGTGTTGAGTTCTATGTCCTATTATCCATTTAAAATTTGGGTTTGCTGCCACTCCATCTCTTTTATACCATCTATCTTCTATTTCTCTTCCTAAGGCTCCGGGTAATTTATTAAATAGTTTTTTACCTAAATCTTCATTGAAGGTATTTCCACTAACAGTACAGTAGTAGAAATAATCTTGTAAAAACTTTTTTATGTATACCCAGTGTGAGATACTGAGTTGTTCTAACTTAATTAAGGCTTCCTTTTGTAAAGCTATTAATCCACTATTTGGATCTTTTCCGGTTAGTAACATATGCATTTTGTTTGTAAAATTATAGGGATTTGGACCCATACTTAATAATATTTGAAAGTCATGTGGACAGTTTGTCTTAAAACTCTCCCATGTAGCTTTGGCAGATTCTCCTAAAAAGGTTTCTAAATATTTGTACATTGTTTCTGTGTCCGTTTCTGTATAATGTCTTAAGTAATCAGCCGCAACAATTCCTTTCCATAAATCTATTACGGTATCCCACATTTGAGGGTCATGTGCTGCTATATTTAGAATTTTACCTTTGCTACCTCCTTCTTGTAATTTAATTGGTTCTTCTATAGGCATTCTTTTTCCTGCTGGTTTTATGTATTCTCCTTTAATTTCTGTATCTTGGTTTACCCTTATTGCTGGTCTTCTAGGTACATTGCCGGTACTATAATCTATTGGTTGTGCGTTTTGATTCGTCTGTTGAAAAGGGATAGCACTTGAAGAGCTAGCTGGTTCAAGTTCAGCTAATTCTTTGTAACTAATGGTAGAACTTAATATTGAGATTGTATCTTCTTCAATCTTATTATAGAAAGATTCATTACTTCTATATCCTAAATTATCCCTTCGTTTTAGACAATTTTTGAACTGTTCTATACATTCGTTTATTTTCATGTTGTCTTTTTGGCATCCTTTACATTTAAAGGTTATGTTCCTATATTCTTCTGCCAATTTTTCTGCCTTTTCTATAGCTATATCTACTTCATATCCTTCTTGTAAGACTTCTATATTCATAAATTCGTTTTCTGTTTCTATATTACTTTCTGTCTCATCATCGTCTAGATTTCTTTTTGTTGTATAATTATAGTCTGTAAATCTTACTGAGGTTTCTCCCTTACTTGTAGTATATAGTAAGTGAGAGTCTGGTGTAAACGTTTTTGGTTTTGTAAATTTATTTAGATTCCATTCTAAATCTGCATATATTTCTGGGTCTATTTTTATTGGTTTAATAAGACTTATTCCTTTGTTTCCCATTATCTCAACTACATCGTCTATTTTTAATTTAAATTTTGTGTTACTACTTAGAGTTAACTTACCTATAAAACCTATGCACATTAGTAAATTATTTCCACTATTCATATCCTCGTATCCTTTAGTTTGGATTCCTATTTTAATATTTCTTTCGAATTCTTTTAGATTCATTTGGAAGTCTGGACTAATATAAAAAATGCCACCATTATTAGTCATATCTACTTCTGTTACTCCTATTATGGATTTTTTAATATCTGACCATCTATCATCATAAATTGTTATTAATACTTTTGCTCCTAAGTTTTTTCTTGTTAATCCTTTTATTCCTATAACAATTAATCCCATATGCATTAAAATCATTTTACTATTCTTTATGTGTTTTAATGAATTAGTATTTACTAAGTCTAATATTTTAGAATCTTCTCCTATGGCTGATATTTGTTCTTCTCTATAATGTCTATATAATTGATTGTCTGAAGAAAAATATCCTGCGTTATATAACGTCTTAGGATTTAGTAATTTTAACTGATGTTGTTGAAAGATATGTAAGTCTTTATCTACATCTATTATTTCATTAAGCTCTTGATTTTGTTCTCTATTAGATTGTCTTCTACATATTCTGGATAATATATTATTATTTCCTATCCTGTTTTCTGAGAAACTGACTCTTTGTCTATCTTCTCCTTGTCCTTCGATGGTTCTGCGTCGATTTGATAAAAAGTCCATTTTTGTGGCTTTCTTAATATTTTCTTACGTTCGTTTTGAGGAGTTATTTCAATTTGCTTTAACTGATTTACAAGTTTGTCTATTTCTGAAATAGGATTTTGTTTTTCTTTAGTCTCTTTATCTTTTATTAAAATATCTATCTTTTTATGTAATTCGGGTAATTCTGGTTCCTTTGGAGTTGTAGCTATTTCTTTGTTTTTAATTAAACAATCTATTTTTCTATGCAAATCTATTAATAGTTCTATTATGGTATTATTTTGTTTTAGCAAAGTTTTATCTGTTACACTTGAAGGTATATATCTACATAATCCCTCTGGTTCACTATGATGAACTCGTGATTTTTTTAGTGCCTTTAGGTAATTTATATCTTCTTCACTCATGAAAGAGAGATTTCTTCTAATCTTTTTACTATTTCTTGTGGATCTTTAATTTCCCTAGTTATAGTGTCGACCTGTTGTACTAGCGTAGATATTAATTGGGTTGTTTTTAATTCAAACTCTTTAGGTTTTTCTATAAATGTCTTTATTAGTTTTTCGATTTCTATTTTTGTAGGTATTTGTTCTAAATTAAATTTATGGTTTAGATACTGGATTTTTCTGTCTATTTCTAGTTCTTGTGATTTTAAGTAATCTAAATTCTGTTCTATTTTTTCTAAGGTTTTCTTATGTTTATTTTGAGTAACCTCTATCTGTTCTAGAGTCTTTATTATACTGTTATCTTTTTCTTGCGTTTTCTCACTAGAGTTTATTAAAAGGTCTATTATTGTATTATATTGTTTATCTTCGGAATGTAAGATATGTTCTCCTTGGTTAAAGTTACACCTTATAATGGAGTTGTCTCTTAATACTCTATATTTCTTTTCTGGGTGAAATCTAAGATCTAAGTAGTCTAAACGCTTTAACGAAGCTATGTTTTATCCTAAGTGATTTAGGTTAAGGTACATCTTACTTAGTTTCGTTTGGTATTTTAATCTACTATTTGACCAGGTTAAATCTACGTCTAATTCTCCTATAGTTTCTATTAAATTAAATCGTTCATTAATTAAAAAGTTTTTGTACCGATTTATTCCTATAGCAACTATTTCGTAATTTTCTGTTTTTCTATATTTTTTAATATCTGCTTCTAACCTTTTTATTTCTTTATCTAGTTTTTCTAGTCTTTTTATAAATTGATTTCGTATTTTAGTGATTTCTCGTTTGTAAATTACTTCCCTATAATATTGACGTTGTACTTCTCTAATATAATGAATGTATCTTATTGGCATCTACTATCCTAGTTGATAGGCTCGGTTTTTAATTCGTATTCTGATCCACTCTACTATTCTAGCACTATGTTCGAGGTCACTTTCGCACCCTTGTATTTCCCAATGTATAGTACTTGCTAGTTCAAAAGCTCGTCTAGATCTATTAATTCTTTGATTTTGTCTACAAGCTGTTTTTAATCTTTCTAAACTTTCTTCTAAATGAATTTTTCTACTTTTTATACCGCGAATTTTTTTATATTCGTAATATAAGAAAAAATAGCTACTCCTTATGTGTTGGAAAGATCTATGTTGTTTCATACAGAGTTTTTAGAGCAGGTTGATTAGGTAATATTCCCAAAACCTTCTCGCTCTGATACCAAAGTGGAAATGTTTCGATAGTTGAAATGTTTCAATAGTTGAAAAATGTATTTTCCTTACTTGGATACCAGCTACATATACTACATCTATTACTGTCTAAACCTTTATTTCTTTGGAAATCATGTTCACATTCTTGACTAACATTCATTAAATTATTTATTGTTAGGTTTTTTAAATCTAAATCGTCTATTTCTTGGCCTAATTCATTAACTAAATTATCTTTTTCTGATTCAGAAGAGTCGGATTTTGAGTTATCTTTATCAGTTATATCAATACTTATTATAGAATAGATACTTTCCGTGTCTGACATATATTCATCAACATTTAATAATGTTTCTTGGAAATCTTCTATTAATTGTGAATTTCTTGTTCTATTATTATTTCTTTTTGGGCTTACATTAGCTAAATGATCTATGCTGCCACACGTATAACATTCTAATTTATTTTTATAATTTCTATCATTTCTATATTTTCTTACATGTCTATCTCTGTTTAGCCATGGTTTTTTAGCTTTTGATTTCCTTAGAAAGTATTGTTTTCTGCTATATGGTTTCTGATTATTTCTTTTCTTATATTTCCTATGTTGTTTTTGATCATAACTTAGGATAGTTATATACACAACCCAGAATTAAATCAACCTATATATATATATATATATATATATATTACGCAGTGATGTATGTAGTGCATAGTTCGAAGCTTACATTTATATATATGTATATCTCTTGTGTAGTGATGTATATTGAATATACTGATATCATGTGATCGAACAAGGTGATGTATATAGTATACTGTTGAAGGTATAATAACGTAAAATAAATTAATCAATATATATTATGGGGTAATAAAATGGTGTATGTATGAAGTAATCAAAAGATAGATAACTGAATCTAATTAATGGATAATCCAATTGAAAATATAAATAAATTATTTTATTATTTTTTATTATCATTTTTTACGATTTATCAATTCAGATATAATATTTTATTATTTTTTTCGTAAAGATACATACTCACAAATATTTTACAAAATACATTATCTATTATTATTATTATTATCATTATCGACAATTTTAAAATAAATATTCATAATCTTTAGATATCTATTTTATTTCTAATTATTATTATCGTCGATTTTAATTACGCGATTTATTCATAACTAATCTAAGAATAATTATATTATTTATTTTTTACTATTATATTATTTATTTTTTCTTTATCATTTAATTATTACTATTATTATTATTATTTATTATTATTATTATTATTATTATTATTATTGAAATAACGATCATTTTGTAAATTTCTGTATTTTCTATTTCAATTGTGCCAATTTATAATAATTTTAGCCTAATTTTATCCGATTTATTATAATTCTAGCCAAATTGTATCTAATTAGACTCAATTTAATTCTTCATCCAATTTTGATCAAAATCTTAATATTTAGATCTTAGTCGTTGATCAAATTAATCCAACGGCTGAGATCACATTTCTATTTGCTTTTCATTTTTAGGCTAATAGAAAATCCTAGCCTTATTCCATTCAACAACAGCCGCATCTCTCTACTTTCTCTCTCTATCTCCCCCTCTCTGTCTAAGGCCCGCCTGCCACTGCATCACCGGCTACCGATCGAAAAAACAACGGCAAAATCAACCCTGACAACCACCATCATCATTTCTCACCTCTCTTAACACTTGAAAACGTTTGAGGTTTGAAACCACTGTTGAAGTTGATTTAGTGATTTACTTGTATATTCTTTTGTTGCGTTCACAACTGCTAGAAGTAGTGCTATAGAGATGGCTCGATCCGCTGATAAACGAAGCATGAGAGAAATTGTGGAAGGCAGTCGGTGTAACCGCGATTCAAATATTTCTGGCTTGCAAGAAAGGGTGTTTCGTACATTTTCAAGCTTAGGTGCCAAAGAATCATTAGGGAAGGTGGTAGATTCATCTGAAATGCTGACCAAAATGTCATTTCCTAATCAGTGCATGGTTCGTCGTAAGTGTCTTAAGAAAGTCTTTTAATCTGGATCTTGCAACAAGTATATGTAACGTATCAAAATATTCTTTTAAGATGTCATATAGGATGTTGTAATGAGATAGTTACATAATATAGGAAGTAACATTAGTTTTTTAGACCTAAAAAGTTAATAGGTAAATAAAGTTTTGACTTTTGACGTATAAGTTTCCATGAATGTGTAGAATTTACTAAAGTGTGGTCACTTGAGAAGTGAATTAGTGAGTCGAAAATGTTTAAGTGTAGGTACTTGAAATGTGGACTTGTGTTTTGAATTTAGTTAAGTGTGGTCACTTGAGAAGTGAATTAAGTGACTTGAAAATGTTATGTGTAGGTACTTGAAATGTGAACTTGTGTTTTGATTTTAGTAAAGTATGGTCACTTGAGAAGTGAGTTAGTGACTTGAAAATGTTCAAGTGTAGGTACTTGAAATGTGGACTTGTGTTTTAAATTTTGTTAAGTGTGATCATTTGATAAGTGAATAAGTGACTTGAAAATGTTTAAGTGTCGGTATTTGAAATGTGGACTTGTTTTTTTAATTTACTTAAGTGTGGTCACTTGAGAAGTGAATTAGTGAGTCGAAAATGTTTAAGTGTAGTTACTTGAAAGATGGACGTGTGTTTTGAATATAGTTAAGTGTAGTCATTTGAGAAGTAAGTTAACAACAACAACAAACCCAGTGTATTCCCACATAGTGAGGTCTGGGGAGGGTAAGATATACGCAGTCCATACCTCTACCTTTAAAGAAGTAGAAAGGTTGTTTCCGATAGACCCCCGGCTCGAGACACGGAATACTACACAAATACATAGCAAAGCATGGAACAAGATGGCATAACATAAATACGACACCCACAAGTAATAGAAAACAGAGAAAAGTAAATAGATTCGTAATAAAGCGTGAAACAAGGTATCATAACAAGAATAATACCCCCACCAAGTAATTCCCTACACTAGTGACCCAAACTGACCCTAGCCTTCTGCCCTAATTCGCGTCATCCAGATCTTCCTATCTAGGGTCATGTCCTCAAAGAGTTGTAATTGCTCCATGTCCCGCCTAATCACCTCTCCCCAATATTTATTCGGCCCACCCCTACCCCGCCTAAAACCATCCAAAGCTAGCCTCTCACACCTACGAACTGGGGCATCCATGCCCCTCATCATCATGTGTCCGAACCATCTCAATCGGACTTTTCGCATCTTATTCTCCATTGGAGTCACACCAACCTTCTCCCTGATAGTCTCATTATGAACTCTATCCCCCTTAGTCAGCCCACACATCCAACGCAACATCCGCATTTCCGCCACCTTTATTTTTTGAATGTGGGAGTTCTTAACTGGCCAACACTCTACTCCATTCAACATAGCCGGACGGACTGCCACCCTATAGAATTTACCTTTAAGCTTGGGCGGCACCTTCTTATCACACAACACCCCCGAAGAGAGCTTCCACTTCATCTATCCTGCCTCAATACGGTGCGAGACATCCTCGTCAATCTCACCGTTATCTTGAATCACGGACCCGAGATACTTGAAACTATCCCTCTTACATACCACCTATAATTCCAACTTTACTACCACCTCATTCTCCAGCCTCACGTCATTAAACTTGCATTCCAAATACTCTGTCTTGCTCCTACTCAACCTGAACCCTTTAGACTCAAAAGTTTGTCTCCACACCTCTAATTTATCATTCACACACCCCCACGCCTCATCAATCAAAACTACATCATCTGCAAAAAGAATACACTAAGGCACCTCTCCTTGAATACGTCGCGTCAACACATCTATCACCAAAGCAAACAAAAAGGGACTAAGAGTAGATCCCTAATGCAATCCTGTCAGGACAGTGAAATGCTCTGAGTCTCCTCCCGTCGTCCTCACCTGAGTTTTAGCTCCATCATGCATGTCCTTAATTGCTCTGATATATGCCACCGAAACTCCAATCACCTCCAAGAATCTCCGAAGCACCTCCTTGGGGACTTTGTCGTATGCCTTCTCCAAGTCGATAAACACCATGTGCAGGTCCTTCTTCCTTTCCCTATACTGTTCCACCAGCCTCCGTACCAGGTGAATTGCCTTCGTCGTCGAGCAGCCAGGCATAAATCCAAACTGTTTCGCTGAAATAGACACTATCTGTCTCAGCCTCACCTCGACCACTCTCTCCCAAATATTCATAGAGTGACTCAATAACTTAATACCCCTATAGTTATTGTAACTCTAAATGTCACCCTTGTTCTTATAAAGAAGGATCATAGTACTCCACCTCCAAGCCTCGGGCATTTTTGCCGTCTTGAAAATTTTGTTAAACAATCCAGTCTACCACCTTAAACCAGCCTTGCCATAAAACTTCTAAAAATCCACCGGTATCTCATCAGGCCTCGTCGCCCTACCCCTTCACATCCTGCGAACAGCCTCTCTAACCTCATTTACCTTAAAATGTCTACAATAACTAAAATCCTGACACTCCTCTGAGTGATCCAGCTCCTCTAACACAATAGCTCTATCCCCTTCGTCATTCAAAAGCCTATGAAAATACGACTGTCATCTATTTTTAATGTGGTCGTCCTCCACCAACACTGTACCGTCCTCCCCCTTAATGCACTTCACCTGGTCGAGGTCACGACCCTTCCTCTCCCTAGCCTTAGCGAGTCTAAACAACTTTTTTCCCCTCCGTTCTCCTGTAAACCCGCATACAAGCTCTTAAAAGCTCCGTCTTAACAGCCGTAACTGCTAACTTAGCCTCCTTCCTAGCTAACTTGTACTCTTTCTTGTTTACCCGCTTCTCTTCTTCGTCCTTACTCTCAACCAACTTAGCATACGCCCCTTTCTTGGTCTCCACTTTCTTCTTAACCTCTTCATTCCACCACCAATCCCCCCGATGATACCCGGCCCGGCCCCTAGAAATACCCAACACCTCACTAGCATTCTCCCTGATGCACCTAGCCACCATATCCCACATACTATCCACATCCCCCTACACTCTCACACCCCCATTACCACCAACTTCTCCCTTATCTCCCACGCGTTCACTGGCGTCAAGCTGCCCCACTTAATTCTAGGTCTACACTCCTCACCCCTTCTCTTCCTATCCTTTTTTATACCCAAATCATTTGAGAAGTGAGTTAGTGACTTGAAAATATTTAAGTGTATGTACTTGAAATGTGAACTTTTCATTTTGAATTTAGTTTAGTTTGGTAACTTGTGAAGTGACTTAGTGACTTGAAAATGTTTAGGTGTAGGTACTTGAAATGTGAACTTTTAATTTTGAATTTAGTTTAGTTTGGTAACTTGTGAAGTGAATTATTGACTTGAAATATTTAAGTGTAGGTACTTGAAATGTGAATTTTTCATTTTGAATTTAGTTTACTTTTGGTAACTTGTGAAGTGACTTAGTGACTTGAAAATGTTTAGGTGTAGGTACTTGAAATGTGAACTTTTCATTTTGAATTTAGTTTAGTTTGGTAACTTGTGAAGTGAATTAATGAGTTGAAATGTTTAAGTGTAGTTATTTGAATTATGAATTAGTGACGTTTGTTTTGAATGTAGGTTCTTGAAATGTGAACTTGTGTTTTGATTTTAGTAAAGTATGGTCACTTGAGAAGTGAATTAGTGACTTGAAAATGTTTAGGTGTAGGTACTTGAAATGTGAACTTTTCATTTTGAATTTAGTTTAGTTTGGTAACTTGGGAAGTGAATTAGTAACTTGAAATGTGAACTTTTCATTTTGAATTTAGTTTAGTTTGGTAACTTGTGAAGTGAATTAGTGACTTGAAATGTTTAAGTGTAGGTACTTGGAATGTGAACTTTTAATTTTGAATTAAGTTTAGTTTGGTAACTTGTGAAGTGAATTAGTGACTTGAAATGTTTAAGTGTAGTTACTTGAATTTTGAATTAATGACTTTTGTTTTGAATTTAGATACTTGAAATGTGAACTTGTGTTTTGATTTTGTCTTTTGTTTGTTTTGTAGTTTGGATTTGGAACCTCCATAAATTTTGTAAATAATTTAATTTTTAATGTTTATATTCTTATGGTGGTTGATTGTATATTAAATGATTGGTGGGCTGTATTGTATAATGGAATGTAGTATGCTGTTATTTTTTTTTACAAAATTACCAGAAAAACTGACCACATGTGGTCGGTTTTCTGAAAAATTTAATAAAAATTGACCACTTATGGTCGGTTTATTATAATTAATTAAAATTAAATCATTAAATAAAGTATTAAATAAAAAATCGACCACATGTGATCGATTTTTAATTAATTAATTATTTAATTTAAATAAAAATCGATCACTTTTCGTCGTTATTTTGAAAATTTATTTTTATTTTAAAATCTTTTTTTAAAAAAAATAATATTGAGTTTTAAATATAAATATATTTTTAAAAAAAATCGACCACACATGGTCAGTTTTAAAAAAGCTACCACGCTTTTTTCAACCACACATTTTGATCAATTTTTGGACCATGTAGTTCAGATACAGTCCATATACCATACTGATACAGTCCATATACAGTATTGATACAATTTTCAACTTGGAACATTCGGCCATTTTAAAAAAAATTTAGTTTTTTTTTTTGCTATAAATTTTTTAACTGAAAATATTTCTTCTTTTTTTATTATTTAAAAATAATAATTAAATATAATTATATAAAAATGGTATAATTGTTATATAGAATATGTATCTATATAATATATATGTATAGAAATTGTATAGTTCTATCAAATATGTATATGTATAAAATATATATAGAAAGTGTATAAAAATTATATAATTATTGTATAAAATATATATAAAAAAAAAATGTACAATTATTGTATAAACAAGTAAATCGGACCGCGCTTCGCGCAATTATAAATGAATTCACATTAGTTAGTTATGAAATCACTTTTTATTCTTGACGTTCAATAATCAAAAAATAAATTATTACAACTATAAAAATACCTTCAAATTAACTTACAATAAATATTTTAAAATAAAATATATAATTCTTAGTCAGAAATATTTCATAAACTTAATTTTTAAAACAAAGTCAACAAATTCAAATCATAACAAAATTTATGAAAATATAAAATATCATCACTACACTATTCAAATATTTCCTCTAATATTCATCATCATCATCATCATCATCATATATATATATATATATATATTTATCTTCTCATTTTACTGCATTCTTTTGTATCTTCTTTTGGGATCTGATCTCCAAAAATCTTGGTCATAGTTCACAATGGACAAGGATTATGAAATTAGAATTAGAAATTTTATAAAATTTATTTTATTTCCTTTCTTAGTTTTCTATCTTCTCTCATTTCATTTTTCTTTTTTTCATTTTAAACATTATTCATTTTTTCATTCTCCTCAAAATCAATCTTTACCTTCTCAATAACCTCTTTAAATTGCCACCTACTATTTTTACTTCATCCTCTATTTATATTCTTTTAATTTATTTATAGATAAGGGTTAAAGAATTAACAAAAATATATATCAATCAAATCATACTTCTACTTAATTATCCATTAAAAGTTGTGCAAAATCTATACATGTCAATTATTTTGAGATGAAAAAAATATATAATAAGAGAACATAAATATTTTAATTTATATATTTGCACTTATAAAGTTTCATGATTTTTTACATTTTAATATTTATTTATAATGAAATTTATCTTTTAAATACCAACAATTGTTACTATTGATGCTTTATGTAACTACTATGCATAATGCATGATATGATAAATATCATAATTTCTTATAATATAATATTTATTTATTAATAATTATTACTATTGATTCTTACCTTTTTAATAGCAATAGGTACTACATTGCTTACTACAATTTCCTTAAAAAAATGTAAGATAAAAGAATTTTTAGGAAAAGATGTTTTTTATGCAATAATTTAAATTCTAATATAAAATGATTCCAAAAATCTGAAAATGAAATGTTTGAGATAAATGATTTTCCTAATTTAAGAATACAAAATAAAAGAATAAAAAAATAAATTTAAAAGTAATAAAATTAAAAAAAATGTATGAAGAGTACTTATTAATAGAACATAAATCTTAATCGCATGAACGTAAATGATGAAGACAAAGTAAAATTTATTCATATTCTTTTATTTATTTTTTTCATATTTTTACCCATTTCCATTATTTCATTTGTCTTAATTTTTTGTCAAAAATTCATAAAATTTTCATTTTTACTCCAAAATTTTGATGCAAAATTTTTTCATCTTCCATATATAACTTATAATTATATTATAGAAAATATCATATAAAGTAGCCGTAGAAAAAGAGAAAAAGAGAATAGGATTCTAATAAATATAAAGTAATAGCCCTATTTTTACTTCAAATTTTATACAAAATTTTCTCCTCTTCCATATACAACTTATAAATTCATCATGGGAAGTACTATATAAAGTAGACCTAGAAAAAGAGAATGCGAGAATAAAATTTTCATAAATATAATGTAGCCCTAGAAAAATAGAAGAGGAAGAGAATAGAATTCTCATAAATATTTTTGTTAACTCTATTGTATACAATTCAATATCAAAAATAGGTTAAAAATACCATTCTATTCTATCAAACTCACCGTCTCTAACCGTACCATCAAACCTTCTATCATGAATCTCTTTGTCATCCTCGTATTCATTGTCTTGATCCAACAAATTCGTTTGGTGGACTCTCGAAAAATAATAGAGAATCTTTTGCATAGCATTTTGTTTTCTATATTTTGGTAGATCCTAATAGGATTGTGTGATTGAAATCAAATTCTTCTGGCTTTAATTTATAGAGGTTAGAGATGAGTGTATTTTTTTTTTTGTTTAATTGCTGTAATTTTTTTTTATGTTACAATGATCAAATTAATGAGTTTTCATGACAAAGAAATCAAAAGTCTGAAATGATAGTAATGACCATCAATATTTACTTTTATGATTTTCCTTCATAAATAAAGAATATCAAAAATTGTAACGGTAATATTAAGTAAATATTAAAAGATAAATGTCCTTTATTAAATAGTTTAATTGTCCATTTAATTAAATGATAGTGAAAAAAATTCAAAAAAACCAGAAAAAAAGATAAATACTTTTTCTGATCATTGAGGCATGCCATACCAGCAGCCTACAATGTCTCCTTTATATATAGAGAGAGAGATTGGTGTATCAGAACTGTATATTTTTTGTATAGAATATTTATATGTATAAGATATGTATAGAAACTGTATAGAACAAGCCAACAAATTAAAATGACTAGAAAGTGAAACTTAAATTCCATGGCCACTTTCGTGGAAACAGTTTAATTCGAAGTGTCGTTTCTGTTCTTTCTCCTATTAAATATCCCAAAATATAAAAGCGGACAAGTTATTTGCAAGAATGTAAATACGATTTTTGTGAAGTAGTAGATAGTATTTGCATAATCTAGTACGTCAAGGATCACCTATTTTTTTTCCCTATGTTCCCAATAATTTTAGGGAATAAGGAGAATCACAATTTAATTAAGTTCCATGGGAAGTTCAATCAACAGTTCATGAACTAAAACTTCTTTAATTATTATAATTAAAACAGTCACAGAATATTAAGAGACATATTAGAACTACCTATATATACAAACACCCTTTCAAATCTCTTAGTGTAGTGCTACTAAATTTGTTCATTTTAAATTAATCTGATTTATTAGAAAAAAAGTAGAAACAAAAATGCCATCTGGTCCAAAGAAAAGGAGAGCTGCTGCCAGAAAGAAGCAAGAAAAGGCCCAAGCAAAACAGACTGATGGTAATTTTTGTTCTATAAAAATATTCCATTCTCATATGCTTTTTTAATTTATAATGCAAGTAATTTATATATACTAAGTAATCTTCACTATTTTTCTACAACATGAAAATCGTTAGTAATGTTCCTATTGATAATATAACTACAACCGCAATAACATAACAAGGGAATAGAAAAGTTGTTTTGACGTACACCCAACTAAAGTAAAATAAAAGTGTCCCAATTGATGTTAATACGAAATTATAAATTGAAAAGTCTATTCTTATATTTTTATATATATACAATTAAGGATCCTAGTTAGACATGAATTAAGTAAACTATCTCTGTCAAATACTATATAGTTAGATTTTGTAATACAATTTTTGAATTAGTTTTTTCAACAAATTCCAGTTTGTGTTTTTCAATTTTTTTCTGATTATGTTTTTGCTCATGCAGAGTTAACAACTGTTTCAGTTGTCAAATTGTCTGTACCAATTGAAGAGTTGGCCAAAGGGGCTGTTTGGCATGAAGAAGCTTCTGTTGACAAGGAATCGGACAAAGCCATGAATACCATAGGAGAAGTCACTGATGAATTTAAGGTTGCATCTGTTGTTGAAGAAAATGAAGTGTCCTTAATGGACGTGAGGACATCTATGGAAAATAATGTAGATGGGCAGCTTGTGTGTGGAAGTGCTGATTGCATTGCGGAATGTGTCGAACCTGGGGAAACTTTGAAAATAAATGAATCATGTGGAGGTGTGCTCAATGATAGGGAGGAAGCAGAACTGTTGTTTGGGAAATCTGGAAAAAGTACTGAGGAGGTTCATGATCGTGATCTGTTGTCTGATTGCCTGGTGCCTGAGGAGATTATTGCAAGGTGCAATAATCTAATTTTTGATGTAGTGGCAGCAAATGAGGCGGCTACTGTTTTCCAGGAAATTGAAGAAGCCAAGCTTCACGGAGGAGGTGTTTCTGACGAGTGTAAGGATGTATCTGTGATTGGAAATGCTGTTGAAGGAAATGTGGAGTCATTGTTAGAAGTTACTACTGTTGAGGACAAAGAAATGTCTAGAGATGAAACTGTTGTGGCTCAGAGCGGTCATGAACTTTTATCTGTTGGTGCGCCTGAGGAGAAGGTTGGCACTGATCCAGTGGTCTCTGTGCCCTTGATCTCCGATGACAGTATAAAGGAAGGAGAAAACACTTCAAAGTTAAATGAAATCTTATCGGAAGTGCTGCCTGAAGAAAAGAAAGATACTGAACTGGTCGCCTTTGCTGTGTCCAGTGTTAGTCAGGAAATTGAGAAGGCCTCCTTGTTCTCTGATCAATCTGATGAGGTGTCTCTGGTCGCCTTTGCTGTGTCCAGTGTTAGTCAGGAAATTGAGAAGACCTCCTTGTTCTCTGATCAATCTGATGAGGTGTCTGAAGAAACGAAAGGCTCTACTCTAACTGTCTTAGGTGTGTCCAGTGCTAGTAAGGTTACAGAAAACACCTCCATTTTCTGTGATCAATCTACTGAATCTGTTGAGGAAATGAAATATGTTGCACAGCTAGTCTCTTATAAAGACAGAGGATTACTTCTTCCGAGTATGGGATTGCCGGCTCCAGAGTTGTATTCTAATGTGCATGTACCATCTGCTGAAATTGCTGGCTGCTCTTCTGGTGTGTCACCAATTGTCTCGGGAGAAATGCAGGATGTGCCTGCAGGAACAGAGTCTCCAGCTACTCAGAATCAAGTTTACTTTGCTTGTCCTGGGGTACATATCCCGGTTGGCTGTTTTTCCTTTTCCCTTTTTTGTGTATCTTATTTGGTTGGGGCTTCTTGCTATATTTCATGTAATGTATGTTGGAGGCTAGTACTTTTAAACTGATATTCGTTTAACTTTGCAGCACTGTAACTCTGATTGCTGTTTTGCCAAGTTACCAAGAAGCCAACTGGAAGTTGAAAATGTGATGTCTAGTGTGTTGGAGCTGAAGAGCGCAATTCACAGCCTTAAAGAAGATCTGATGAAGGCACTGGAGAAACTGGACGCTATTTCATATTGAGCCAGCTCTTGATAATGCTGTTTTTTTTTGTGTTCTAGTTGAAGGTTGTCTGTCTTCGCTTAGAAAAGGTGTTGACTGATTTTGTTTCTATCCTGCTGTTAGACATTTTCCAGTAGTGCAATGTGATTCCTGATTCTCTGGCTATCATTTTTAGATCCTTCTCTGTTTCTGTGTCTTGCTTAAGCATAGTTGTTTTACTCCTTACACCACTCTCCGTTCAAAGATAAAATTATGAAAGTGGGATATAGCAGAACCTATCATAAGTAATGTGATTACGCCTTTATCTCTGTTGCCTGATTAAGTGTTTACTAAGACGAGTATTAGTATCACAAATTAAATTGATCTTGTTGGAATATTGTTAAGAGTATTCATAATCATTACCTTGATAGTGTGTCTGCACGGTTCTTGCTTTACTCATGACTCCAATGAATTTCAACTAATAGAAAGTCAAATCTGGAGGTATTCAATCTGTATTATCGAAAAGGAAAAATATTTAGGCAGTGTTTGGACATAGAATTTTGAAGGTTTAGTTGTAGTTGGACATGTTTTTCACTTGACTAAAGGGTACCTATTGATTAAAAAATACGGTTTAGGAGAGGCAAATAGTTCCATGTCCAAACAGCTCCTCTGTTTGTCTCTTGGTGACATCTGAGAAGTGTAAAAATTGAGATTATTAGTGGCGAGCTGAGTGTGTAAAAGCGCTACTCGACAGTCGCTGAATTCAACCAATTTCCTTCCCCTTTGACATAGAAAAGCAATAGGAAAGCTCATGTACTTTTGCACTGCAATCTGGGAATTCTTATCAATGTCCAGAAATCTGTAGGATGTTAGGTTGATAAACTTGTGATGACCAAGTGTGAAGAACCAGAGTCAAAAATAAATGTTGCTATCCGGTTGCTTTCTTTCCACTTGATGGTTTCCTTTCCCTTGTAAGCATTCTTGGTGCAATTGCCATTGACATGAGCTCTTGAATCAGAAGCTTGCAGGCATAAGGAATATACACCTAGACATTTCAGAAAAAGTTTTAGTATTATGATCTTCAACAATTTGGATATTGTAGTGCACAACAAAGGCAGAAAGAGGAGCATTGTACCTGAACATTGTCAGTTTTATTTCTACAAGATCTGCACTCGAATGACATCTTTTTCAGATTAGCAATAGCTATTAAACCACATTGTTGGCATACGTGAACTCTGTAAGCATCGCTTTGATCAAACAGCCTCTCTTTAAGGAAGTGTGCAGCTCCATGAGCTATCATACAGTCACGTTCCATCTCCCCAAATCGTAGTCCTCCATCGCGAGATCTCCCTTCAGCAGGCTGCCTAGTGAGAATCTGCACAGGACCACGGCCACGAGAATGAATCTTATCATCCACCATGTGCTTCAGTCTCTGGTAGTAAGTTGGCCCCAAGAATATCATTGCTGTCAATATACGGCCTGTATGACCATTATACATTCTCTCAAAACCACGCATCTGATAACCACACTTGTGTAGAGCTTTGCTGATACTATCCACCTGAAAATATTGAATGGTTAATTTATTGCTCAAAGAGCCAAAAACTTTTAAGTGATTGGCATATCCGAAGGCAACTTACAGTAACATCAGTGAAAGGGGTGGCGTCTCCTTCTTTTCCCATATGAGCAGCAACCTTCCCCATGATACACTCAACTAGCTGACCTATTGTCATACGAGAAGGGATGGCATGTGGATTAACAATGATATCGGGGGTGATACCTTCAGCGGACCATGGCATGTCTTCTTGTGTATAAGTCATTCCTATGGTTCCTTTTTGTCCATGCCTGCTACTGAATTTGTCTCCAATCTGGGGAATTCTTACAGATCTCATCCTTATTTTGATAAATCTCAATCCATCTGCATTTGTTGTCAAAAGAACCTATTGAAAGCAAGGAAACAACTCATCAACAATACAGTTAACAAATGTAAAATGGCCAACAAGAAATGTGACTATTGAAGCACAAATAACTAGCAGGAACCTGATCCACAATTCCAGTTTCACTATGTCGTAGACTAGTACTATGGTCTTTGCGGGTGTATCTTGCTGGTTGTCCTTGAGCATCATCTTGAGAAATGGGTGTGGTCTTTCCAATTATGACATCATCACCGGAAACTCTTGTTCCCTGGCAAAAACTTTGATAGATTAAATTTCAAGCACGTATCGGTGAAGCAGAATGATGAATTTGTGTGTGCTAGTAATACTAACAGGAGGTGCAAATCCGTCATCATCTAATTTATCATAGTTTCCGTGTCGCATTCCCTGCAAGAAATTACAACCATAATCCAACATTATACAACAACACACCCAAAATGTAGTCTCAGAAAATTGCGGTCTGGGGAGGATTGAGTATACGCAGACCTAACCCCTAAGAGTTATAGAGGTTGTTCCCTATAGACCCCTTTTTAGTATTTCCAATAGACCCTCGGCTCAAGAAAAAACAGTCCAAGGAATTCCCCGAAAAAGAAGTAACGGAAGTACAAGAAACAAAGACAATGACAAAAATAGCAGAACGGAAACTACAACATTACACAAGTAGAAAATAGATTCACTCTTATAAAAACCATATCCTATTGTCTTTATTGTGTCTTTATTGTTTTCTTTCTTTCTTTATTTGTCCGAATTAAAGTCTTTAGAAAGAGGGACGGGATGGGGAGGAAGAGAGTGGCCAAAAGAATGAACAAACCATTGTATTTTCTCTATCAGGACGCCCAAAATCCTCTTTAACAAGCGTTCCCATTTTTTTCTCTTCATCCCTGTCGAGGGAAAATGGAGACGGAAGCTAAATCAGAGAACAAAACAGCATATAATATGAAGTAAAAAGAGAGACTGACATACCTATATGAACGAAAAAATAGAGAGCGGAAGAAGCCGCGGTCAACTGAAGACTGATTCATGATGACAGAATCTTCTTGGTTATAGCCAGAGTAGCAGGTAATGGCAACAATAGCATTCTTTGCAAATCCAATAGTAAAATATTACAATCACTATAAAACAAGAATGTTAAGAATTAAGGCAAGCAATAAGCAGGTGCTTAATTACAATGCCAGCTGGAAGCTGCCTGAAATGCAAATGCTCCATAGCCCGTGTAGTAACGAGAGGCTTCTGTGGATAATACAGTACATAGGCCAATGTGTCCTGTTATTTAGATGAGCAATAATCAAGGATGTGAATACTTTAATACTGGAAAGTTTCTGAAGAACAACGGAAAGCTCGCAGCATACATAACACAGCCTACCATCCGAAATTGGTAATTGGTGACATAAATCCCCATTGCTTGCTTTCCCATAGCGGATTGATATGTGTTACGAGGGGACTGCATCATGTCAAAATAGTAGACGATAAAGCAGAAACCAAAGGAAGGGTTAAGAAAGGAAAACAGATAGTATTAACAGACTTGACCAAGTATCAAATAACATACCATAAATATAGTAACTTATTTTTATTAGATGTTCCAGTAGGGACAAATAAACATATTAATTCACCTGGTTATGATCTGGAAATGGTATGATTGAAGCGCACACCCCCAATATCAAAGATGGATGGATTTCACAGTGTGTGTAGGTATCAGAATAAGCGTCATCAGGGTGCAGCCTTGCATTTGTAAGATCCTAAAATGTTAAACAGGAAAATCGTTTAATTGAAATTCTGTCTAAGGCCACTAAGTACTAACTCTACTTCTTCTTGAAATAGAAGCACCTGAAACTCAAGAAATGAATGATTACGCTTCGAAAAAAGAAGAGCAGCAGAACATGTTTTTGGTAAGTACTAGGAAATACAGTGTAAAGCAATAGCTGTAGCTCATGACTTCTTACGTTTATGGTCATTGCAATCATTGTAGTCTCTTCTTCCTCGGTATCAACATACTCAATAAATCCTTTTGCCACAAGATCATGCCAGCCCGAATCTTCAGATGACTCCTGAGATTAGCACAAGCAAGATCAATTGGGACTGAAGGATTATAGAATGATTCATTCTTGCTAAATGGTGTATACCCTCATCTGCAGTGTGACAATATCCTTCTTCTTTATTATCAATTTCTTTTTCTCCACGATGAATAATGGCCTACTACAACGTCCATAATCTGTGTATAGACGCAGTTCTTTTAAATTTATATTACGGACAACTCCAACTTCAGTATTAACATCAACCTAAAAGAGAACAAATGTCAAAATTCTCTTAACTCAAATAACACAATCAGTCAAGAGCATGTTGACATCAGAAAGAGAAGAAAATAATGTGGTAGCGTAACCTGTCTCCTCAGCTGTCTCAATGTCCTAACCAACAGATCTGGATTACGATGTATGCCAACCCAACAACCATTTACAAAAATCTTGGTAGATTGGGGAATAACCGCGGGAGATATTTCCTAAAGTAAAAGAATGTCATGAACTTGTCACAAAATTTAGAACTTTGAGATCCATGAGCATCTTCCAGGAATTGCACACCTCAAAATTCTCTGTACTCCACTCCTCTAAAAACTCCAAAATTGGATTTGCTGCTGATCCTACTGTTATGTACACCATTAAAGCAAGGTTCTTTACGAGTCCACATGCCTAACATATCAGCAGCAGAACAAATGTTGATAATATTTATTAAATCGTGGAAACTTAATTGATAATGAGTGCCATGTATTATGTTACTTGTCCTTCAGGAGTTTCTGCTGGACACATCATTCCCCAATGAGAGTTATGAAGCTGTCTAGGTTTTGCCAATTTACCTGGTTTCCAAGGTGTAAGATATTGATGACAAAGAAACTACCGAAAGGAACAAATGAAAGTCGATTCTAAGAGCAAGAGAAAATTACCCTCCCGTCCTATTGGTGAGTTCAATCTACGCAAGTGAGAAAGAGTAGATGCAAATGTCAAACGATTCAAAACCTGTGTAAGCATATGCATACAAAAGGGAATGAAAAAAGAGAAGAAGATGAAAACGAAAACGAAAAAAATGGTGCGTATATATATACAAGTAATATCAGCTCACCTGTGAAACTCCTGCCCTGGTACCAGCAGCATTTGCTTGTCCCCAGTTCCCGGTAGCAAGAGAATACTTAAGTCCACTTGTAATTGTTTTTGCTTTAATCGCAAATTGCAAATTGACATCCTTTCCACCATCAACACACTGGCTCGCCCACAAAAGTAGATTGCTTATTTTGCAGAAGCAGCAAATAGATAGAGCACCAAAAAGGAGCCAAGATAGTAACCTTTTGAACGTAGGATCTCACATCCCTTGTTAGCTTCCTAAATAGCTGCATAAATATCGGCATTTATTAGTAAGAACTTCTCTTCGGCTACCAAAACATTACACAACAAACTGCAGACCATTCTAAATAAGCCACCAAGTAAAGGTCCAGCAAGATCCAGTCTTTTATTTGCATAATGATCCCTATCATCTTCAGGCCTTCGTCCCAGTACACAGAGTAAGAGACGATGAATGATGTAGCTGGAATAAAAAAAAGAATTCAACTCTCGGTTATTGATTCTTTAACAATGTTCGTACATGCCAAATTCAGGATCATAGTCTCACCCAAAATAGTAGGCCTTCTTAGTTTCACAATACTCTCTAGTACCAACATGCGGAAGCATTTCCCTTTGGAGAATCTCTTTGGCATACCTGCAATACAGATGGACAGTTCTTCTAAGAATTTGAGAAACACAAAAGCTTCAGCACTGAATAGCAAGAATTTCCCAACTTGATTCTCTTTTCTCTTGTGAAACCAACAGTAGATCCTCTTTTGCCAATATAGTCAAGTGCCACCTACCAAAATTCATATGATAAATAGTTAAGTTAGAATAGGTTTTATCTTTTTTTGACAGGATACTATCACGACAACTTGACAAAACTAGAACAACACCTGCTGATTTTGAATCACAAAAGCTTCTTCCAAGGAAGGGCGAAGTAATTCCATCATTTGTGTGTCATTAAAGTCATAACAAATATGTGCCAAAATATCCTTGTCAGCGACAAATCCTAATGCCCTGAAGACAATTATAATTGGAATTTCAGCCCGTATGTATGGAAGAGTGGCACGAATATATTGCCCAGAGGCTCCCTGTCACAAAGCAGAGAAACGTTTCTTAAGACTAAAGCAAATTGAAGTATGGCAACAAGCACATAACTATTCTTGAAATGAGTTAATGTTGTTAAACCTTGGAATTAGACCTAGAAAGCATCCTAACAAACATGCCGCTAGGCGCTTTGTTTTGGCCCTCGGCTATAGACCGAACTTCTGCCACATAAGAATACTTGTTTGGCTGTCTTTTCTTGAATACATATACATGATTACTGCTCATTTTCTCCTGTGCAATCAGAACTTTCTCACTCCCGTTGACAATGAAGTATCCACCTTGATCATACGGACACTCTCCCAACTCAGTTAAATCTTTCTCTGATAGGTTATACAAGCTGCAATAGCTTGATCGAAGCATTATAGGAACCTGAAATTAAAACGCATTAACAGACCGCAAATAAAAGACTAATTCTATCTGTAGATGTATCCACATTTTTCTACCTTTCCAATGAAAACTTTGGTAAATTCCTGATTTTCCGTGACTTCTTCGTAGTCATGACCTTTCTTTATTACTTCCTTCTTCACATCAACATATAAGGGAGACGAGTATGTTAAGTTCCTTAACCGTGCAGCCTTTGGAAACAAAGTATTAGTCTCTCCATCAGACTCTGTCATCATAGGTCTACTCAGGTATATCTGAGTAAACTTGATCTTATATATTGTCTGCAGAATTAGAACCAATTACAGTTTAGTTCATTTTAAAGTCAAATGCTAATACAAGGCGTTCTGCTAAATTAGCAAATGAACATTGTAAGGAAACAGCAAGGGGAAGAGTTTAGAAACTTATAGTCAAAGGTATAAGGTAAGTTAGGTAGTTGAATGCTGTCTTGCTTGTCCTTCCATACTAGTAGTCGTAGTATTATGCAGTAGTTTGTTGTTATTCGAACATAGAAAAGTATATATTGGCACAGTGAAACAATCATTTATTCATTTACTCCCCTCATTTCATCCTTCCTATTCTAGATGTTTCGTTCTAGCTAAGTTAATTAAACATTCTCATAAAATAATGGAAGCAAAGTATCTATATAGGCAATACCAACTAGTTGTCACTAATGCTAATCAGTATCGGAACACTTGCATCAGACCCCGTACTTGACACGAACATTTCATGTGTTCGTTGAGATTGTATTATAGTGCAATGATAAGTGTAAGGTTTAAAGACTATTCAGAATGAAATGAGCCAAAATGGAGCTAAAAGTTCACATAGTTAACCACAACTAACTTGAGATTGAAGTGCTGCTGTTGTCGTATCCCCAAAAATAAATGCAACCTAAATGTCAAATACCAATATTCACATTGTATTTCAGTTGTTTATAACAAATACAATCAATTTGATGAAGCTATTATTCTATAATTTGTTTACAGGGGTGCAACTAAACCTGAATTAAGCATAGTCGTAACATACAAACCGCAAATTAAACAACAATAACATACCAAGTATAGTCCCACAAAGTGGGGTCTAGGGAGAGCAGTGCGTAAGCAAACCTTACCTTTACTTCAAAGGTAGAGAGATTGTTTTCAATAGACTCTCGGCTCAAGAAAAAAAGGCCAAAGCAGTACAGAAAGAGAATAAACGAAAGTGAAAGCACCACACACTATACTGAATAGTAACTACAGCAAAATAATGTGATAACTGAAGTACAAGAAACATCAGATAGTATCAAAAATCGAAGGACAAGAAACTACAGGAGCAATACTACGACCACTAGTATAGGTGGATAACAAGAAAATACACTACTACCTACTAACCTCCTAAACTAATCCGTGTCCTCCACAACTTTCTATCTGGATCATGTTCTCGGTAAACCACAAATTAAACACCATTAAGAAAAGGGCGAAAGAGTATGAACAGAACCTTAATGAAATCAAACTGACCTAAACAATAACTACAGAAAAATAATACAATAATCAAAGTACAACAAACATCAAACTAAAATCGAAGGGCAACAAACTACAGAAGCAATACTATGACTACTAGCAGTATGAGTGGATAGTAACTCAAACCACTACTATCCACTAACCTCCTTCCCTAATCCGTATCCTCCCTAACCTCCTATCTAAGTTCATGTCCTTTTTAAACTACAAATTAAACACCATAAAGACAAGAACAAAAGAATATGAAAGAACAAAACCTCAACGAAATCAGATTGCCGAGCAGGATTATGCTGTGATTCAGGACGAATCTCAATATCAGCAGTTTCATCAACAATTTCTTGCATTGTATTCTGTATGAATTCATCAAATGAATCCAATTGTTGCCTAACAAGTCCCTTCTCTTCGAAATATGCACTAATAACTGCCCATGCATCGTCCTGTGTTATCTCATGTGACTCGTCTTCTTCGTCCATCATCTCTCTTTCTTCGTCCACATTCTCATGATCTCCATATTCTCTTTCTCCATACATCGTAAATAGTTACAACATAAACCAAAAATACTACGTACTTTTTTATGAAATTTCTATTAGTATAACAATATTAAATTTTCTTCTAATTATTCGTTTTCTCTTCGATTAATTCTTGTAATACTTGACTATATAAGATGACAGTAGGATTTTTACGTGGAAGTTAGTTTCAGGTAATATATTCCATTGTTATTTCTCTGTGACAAAATGTACAGGTGAGTTTTTCAGAATTTAGGTTTTCAACTTTTTTAGGAGGAGAAGAAGAAAATCAGTTAGTTATAAGGTCAATGCTATAGTTATGGAGGATTCATAGCCGAAAAATAGTACTGTTACTCGTGAAAATGTATAATGAAAAAAGTTATTCCAACAAATCAGAGACGAACCCAGGATTTAAACTTGATGGGTGCACCTCTATATTTAAATATAGTAATTAATAGTGTCAAAGTTTGACATACAGTTCTTTGAAAACTTGTTAATTATAGTATTTTATAAGAAAAATCTTAATATTATTGAATATCATTAATTAGATTTAATATGATAAAAGTGTGTTATTCACTGTATTTAAATTCAACGCACTTTCATATTTTGAACAATAATAGAAAGTTTTTGAAAAATATAAAATTCGAGAGATTTGTTTGCTAGATGGTTGCAACGGGTAATGTTCGATTTAAGCCTATCTCGAACTTTAAATTGCTAATTTTTTAAATAACAAATAACTCAATGATCAAAAGATTAAAGAAAATAAATATTATACTGTATAAGTTAGGGAGAATATCTACCTTTTAAAGTTGGAGAGAAGCTTGTATTTTGAAACAAAACAAAAAATAGGTCAATAATATCCGCAATACATAAAAGAAAAAAGAAAAGGTGTAAAATAAATCACTACTAAGTAGGAATTCTTTTTTAATCAACATATAAATATATATATATGCACAATAATGGTGCAAACAGTGTAATTTGGAAAATGGAAAAAGGAACAAATAAGAAAACGTTGTTGTTGGGGTTCGAACCTAAGCAATCAGGTAAAAAGAGCAACTTTCAAGTGACAAGCTCAACCATCTCACCAGCCAAATCAATTGCTTTAGTAAGTACACGACATATATTTAATATAACACCCTGATATATATATAGATATACTAACTATATATACAGAGTTTTTCTCGAGGCTAGCGGGTGCACGTGCACCCCCTACACTCAATGTAGGTCCACCTCTGCAACAAATGGAATATACATACTCATGCCTGGTGAATTCAAAGGGTGTTAAGAAGGGCCGGACCGGTTCAGGAAAAATCCAACTAGGTCCATTCTAGGTTCGGGTTAGTTATGGATTGGGGGATTGGTTTCAATCTGGTTGGGTTAATTTGGGTTATTTGGGCTCGTGGCGGTCCTGGGATTTATCGGACCGGGATGGTTAGGTTTATTAACAGAAAAAACTACATAGAGTAGCATATCTAAGTGTTAGATTACAAAAAATAGCAACACTTATATTAAATTACATTTTGTAGCATTTGTAGCAATATTTTAATGTGGGCCTCTACTTTTGCCGCCTAAGAAGTTACCATGCCACATATTCCCCCCTTCCACGCTTTTCTTCTTTCCCTTTTCTTTTTTTAAAATATTTTTTCCCTTCTTTTACTTCATTAACAATCACTCACGTCTTCAATTATTTTTCCATTTGCACGATTTTTAGCACGATCTGATAAGGTTATCTTCCTCTATTTCAGGTAACTATTTAATTCAGTTATTGCATGTTAGCATTTTTTTCTTCTTTTTTTTCTACTGTAATACATCTCAAAATCTGATTTTAAGATTTTTATGCTTGAATAGCTGAAAAAACAGTAAAAGATGCTACTGATTATACATCATCTTTTAGTATTGGGTTAACTCAAGAAGATTTAGTTAAGGTTAAAGTTGTTTCAAATCCTTTACAGTCGAATAAATCTAAGAAATCGAAGGAGATTAGGTCGAAGTTTCGCAACGACTCTATGAAGATGACGAAAATTTTGAAAAAAAGACGGTTGAACAAAAATCCTTCTCCAAAGGAACAAAAAATTAAGAAATACGAGAAGAAAAGGAAAGATAAAGAATTTGAAAAGGTAAGAAAGGTTGATGATGATGTTCAGAACTCGTCTGCTGCTGAATCGGAAGAAAATAGTGAGGAAGAGGTATTTTTTTGTTGTAAATATATTTTTTATTAGACGGAATACATATACAGGCCCCTGAACTATTTCACTTTTCCCGTATAGGCACCTCAATTAAGTCAAGTACATATTGAACCCTTTACTCCTTCACAAATGGTTTCAATTGAGTCTAATTTGCTGACGTGGTAAAAAATATGAACTGCGTGTAATACACACGTTGATGTGTCAAAGTGGCGAATTAAATAACGACATGTGGCATTTTAATTCAAAATAATTATAAAAATAATTTTTTAATAAAATTAAAGCTAAATTAAAAATAAATAAACTAATTAACCCCTCCCTCCAGCCCTTCTCTTCCAAACACCCCTACCCCTTCAACGATTGAACACCCCCCGGCCTCCTTCCCCACCCCCAGCAACCTTCTCTTCCAAACAACCCCCCTTCGTCGATTGACCTCTTCCCCCCAAACCCATTTTGCGGATTGAACAAGAAAGTAAAAAAAAATTGTATCTTATTAAGGAAAACTGATGGTTATTTTATTATTTTTTTGATTTCTTCAATGTGTTTTTTAAAGAAGTCATTAATGGAGAAGAAGATACCGAGAAGTCATTAATTATGGTTTCTCACTCAATTTATATATGAATGATTTTTAAAGAAGCCATTAATGGTGAAGAAGATATGGAGAAGAAGATGATGCCTATTTTCTTTTTTTTATTATTTATTTATAATGTATTTTTTTAAGTGGTTGGGGGTTTTATGTTTAATTTTGTTGATTAATTATGCTTTGTCACTCAACTTATATGTGAATGATTTTTGAAGAAGCCATTGATGGAGAGAAGATATGGAGAAGAAGATGATGGTTATTTTCTTCTTTTTAAAAAAAAAAATTTATGTATTTTTTTTAATTGTTTGGAATTGCTTATGTTTAATTTTTTTAATTAAAAATAATTTTTCACTCTCCTTTAGGAGAGTGCATTATACATGTCACATCATGTCAGCGCCACGTCAGCAATTGAACTCAATTGACACATTTTGTGAAGGAGTCAAGGGTCCAATAAGTAGATGGTTTAATTGAGGTGCTTATGCGGAAAAAGCGAAATAATTAAGGGGTCTGTATATGTATTTAGTCTTTTTATTATTGCATGTTAAGTTTTGTTTTTGTTCTAAGTAAAGATGTTATCAAAGTTGGGAGTAAATGTATTTTTTCAAGTAGTTAATATGTATTTTTATGTTATGATGATAGTTATTTTTAGGGATGGTAGAAAGCTAATTTGTGAAGATGATAGTATAATTGTGAAAATATATTGTTGCTGATGCATATGTATTTTTTTGCTGATGATATGTATTTTTGCTGATGGTATATTGTTGTTGATGATATGTATTTTTATGTTATGATGCATATGTATTTTTTTGCTGATTTGATTTTTTTTTACATTTTAAGAAGTTGTTTGGCTATATGTATTTTTAGTATATTTGATATGTATTTTTTCAGTATTGATTGTAATTTTTGTCTAATCAAAATACATATACATGTTATATGTATTTTTTTGCAGATTTGGATTTTTTTTTTTACATTTTAAGAAGTTATAGATTTAATTTGTATAGGTGATGCATGATGAAATATTCATTGTTAGAAAACTTTCAAGATTTGCACCACATATGTGCTCGTACAGTGACAATGATATTTATAGAATCATACGCGCCATATTAAATAAGGAACAATTTAAAAAGTTTTGCGACAATAACATTTTTGATTATTTTATGAAGAATAAATAATGTGTAGTGCAAGCACAGTTGTGCAGATGCATTATGACGATTGAGGTTAAGGGTAGTTCTTCTTCTGGGATTGTGATTTGTGCTAATGACACCTCTCTTAATTTTACTCCTAAAAAATTTCCTATCATTACAGGATTGAATTGTGTGTCTACTAGGTCTGACTTTATTTTTTACGAGGGTGTACCAAATAGAATTATTGAGAAGTATTTCAATGGTGCAGAAATTATACAGAAAAGATAACTATTTCTAGCATTCACGGAGAAAGTCTGGGGGGAGAACAATGATGAGGATGCTGAGAAGTTTGTAATTCTGTATTTTCTGCATTCTTTTGTGTTATCTAATGTTGAAACTGTGGTTATACCCCATCTTCATTTTGATTTGATAGACAATGGACGATATAAGGATTTTCCATGAGGTACTTTATCTTTTGAGGATCTAGCGAGAAGTTTGAACAACCGGTTGAAAGCTGGTGGTAATTTTATTTAATTCAGGGAATGCCACTGGCTATTCAAGTGTGGTTTTACGAATATTGTTCAAATATCCCACCAAAGACTGCGTCGAAGGTTGATAATCAGATTCTCCGATTATTAAATTGGAAGACAAATACACCTAGACCACGTTTTGAGTTTTTGATAGATGTTATGTTCAATGACAATGACAAGGTTTGTTTTTTAATAAATAGATATGTATTAATATGCAATATATAGTCTACATATATACTTTTTCATTTACTATTGTTTAACAGATTCTTAACATATTGTATCTATATTCATAAGTTGTATTTAAAAATATAGAGCCAACTCAAACGAAATTGACAAATTTTCAAATACCACAGAAGGATGTAATTGAAGATGAATGTTCATTTGACTCTGATGATGACTTTCAGGATCCACCACCAAAATAGATAAATGAACATTCGAAAAAGAAACGAAAGGTTGATTCATCAACCAAAACAGTGAAGAGATCGTTAAGGAAAAAGCCAGTCAATATTGTTGACGAGCATACCCAAAAGATGACACCAACTCCTCGTGCTGCAAAGGCTGCTGGAATGAAGACACTAGTTTTCAAGCCAATTCAAATACAATAAGAAACTTCTTCAAAAACGAAGAAAGTAAAGCAAACAGCTAGGGTTATTTTTCTTCCAGTACAGTCAAAGTCAGTGAGTCCTGTAGAGGAAGAAGCCGTGTCAAAGCCAGAGAGTCATGTAGAGAAAGAAGCCTTCATTTCTAAAGAAATTTTTGATGTATTCCGCGATGAGGTAAGTTTTATGTGAAATACCTGTTTTATATTTAAAAAATTATGTGTAATGATTTTGTATGAAAACAGATTTGTGAAGAGTTTAAAGGAATTCTTAGTTTAGTGAAAAAAAAGTTCAAGCTGATGCTCAAAGCAATTGAACAGAGCAAGGTAAATTTTTTTATTATTACATATGCAGAGTATTCAAAAAATACATATGCAGTGTATTCAAAAATACATATACAGTGCATTCAAAAATACATATGCAGTATATGCAAAAATTCATATGAAGTGTATTCAAAAAATATATATGCTATTTTTTTAAAAAATAGATATGTATTTGTGCGTATTCTGTTATAATAACATGAATTTTTAGGTTGATTGCAAATATTATAATCTGTAATATAGTTTGTTTTTAGTTTTGTATATTAGTATATATTTTGAGAATGATGTTTTATAGCAATATGTATTTTTAGTGGGTTGGTATATACATATTCAGTGAACTCAAGTATTAATAATTTTTTAAACTTATATTTGCAGCAACAATATGAAGAGAAAGATCCTGAACCCCAACATATGGATTATGCTGGTACCGAAACATCACCATAACATTTCAGTCCGAATGTTGATCAGAATTTGAGTGAAAATCAAGATGGTACAAAGGTAAATAATAACTAACATATGTTTTTTCATTTGAGTGCACATATGTAATTATGTATTTTTAGCAGTTATATGTAATTTTATATATAGACCTGTATAAACATATACAACTGAATTTTAGTTTGATGTTGTTTTAATTTTTTTTACTTGTTTGTAAGGGGTGCACTGATTAGCATCCAGAAAAAACAAACGTTGAAATTGATTCTCAATATTTAATCCCTGATGAGCTTCTCCAAAGGATAAATTTGAATTATATACATTCTGAGAAGATTGTTCATCAAGATGGTCGAGTATGTATAATGAATTGAACTTTGAGTTTATGTGATTCAACAATCCTAACAATCTAGAGGACAATTATATATTTTCTTTCATTTCTGTTGTAGATCAGCGATGAGAAAATGGATGAAACAAATTTTTCTGATTCACAGTTTACAATTCCAGATGAGTTGTTACCAAATCTAAATGCCTACCGGAGAGAAAGCATTACAACACATCCATCGACAACCTGTGAAGAAGAACCTACTGATGAACATTTGAATAATAAAAAGTTCGAGTCTGTTGTTGAAGATCATTGTCAAGTATGCATGATGAACATATTTTTGAGGTTATGTGGGTTAATTTTTGATAGAACAAACTAAACTTTTTTTCATTTTATAAAGACAAACAAAGAGAATGTTGGATTGAGCTCAAAATCATGGATGCACGTAGAGGTTGATCTTGGTACGGAGGAGCAAATTATGAAACCTCCTAAAATACAAGAAGTAACCACTGATGAATAAAGGGATGATCCAGTTTGACCTGATTCACAAAACACTATCCCTGATGAGCTGCTTCCTAGTTTGAATGCCTGTAGCAGTAAAAGCATCATTGTTGATACCCTTGCTAATCATGAACTTCAAACTCCTGTTCAAAATATAAGGATTAGGCGACCATCTAAATTCAAGGAGTCACCATACACGATGAAATTTGATTCAGCTGCCGGTAAGTACACTTAAGTTATATATATAGTTTTAAATGTAATATTTTATGCAAATATGTTTTTATTAATTACATTTTTTTTGTATTCTGTAACTATATTGGGAGCTCAGCAGGGAACATACGTATATTCCCTTAGAAACATCTATTTGTTTATCACCCGATTGATGGTATAGTGGATACGATGATTGTTAAGAAGTTCATGGATTGGATTTCTGTCGACCTTCTAAAAGTTCATGCTAAAAGGTATTTCTATTGAACTATTTTAACTTATTTATTTTAATTCCATTGTGACTTCATGATTTAACATGTACGTATAAAAAAATAGGAAGGGAAATGTGGATCATTACAAAAAGGGTAAATCAGCCATTTCAATGATGCATTTCAGAGTTGAGACTGTTGAAGATAAAAATTGATTCTACATAATGGGGTTCCCTGGTCAGTCATGAAAAGACTCGGTTAGTATATTATTTTGATAATTTTTCCTTTACAGTTGTAACACTACTTAAAATACATATTGTGTTACCTACAAATACATATGCAGGTAACTTTGAATGTTCTAAGATTTGTGGTGTTTTACTACAGCAAATTGATGTTTGCTTCTACCACTTGAGGAAGAAGTAGAAGTATGACCATAATAGATCTTACAAATTAAGCACAGTAGACTACAACTTTATGAATATAATTAAGGTCATTCATGATGTTTATTTTATCGATGATCCAAACCTTGCGGCGGGAGGACAGGAGGCCCATCTTAATGAATACATCAATGGGTTCCGTATGCATGTTGTTGTGCTTGACATACAGTGGAAGACATTTATATTCCAGTTAGTATAAAAAAAAAACATCATTGGGTACTTGCAGTTTTGTCTTTCTCAGAGAGGTGCATATTCTTATGTGATTCATATGAATCATCAAGTCATTATCCGGTTCTTCTCGCTGAGATCAAGAAATTAGCTGAGATAATCCCTTTGTGTCTCCAAGCTTGTGATTTCTACGATAAAAAGAAATTGATCTTTAAAACTATCCAAGATACAAAGACAAAACTCCTCAGATATGTTTGATGTTTTATTTGAAGAGAATGTGCCTCAACAACCAAGTGGAAGCTTGTAAGTATTTTAATATACATATACCAAAATTGTAAGTTTGTACAAAATATATTTTACTTATTAATCAATTTCTTTTTTATTTTTGTAGGGATTGTGGTGTCTATATGGTTACATATGCAGAGTGCCTTTCTTATGGTCACAAAATTCTTTCTACTGATTTCGACCTCAACGCACTCCGTACAAGATATGCTGCACTTTTGTGAAACTATGGCATCTGAAAACAAGAAGCAAATGCTCATAGTGATGTTGAAGCACCCTTGAGGCCTGGAAGGCAAAGTACAATAACTAGTGTCACTGAAGTTTTTGTATATGATAGTTGATGAATTTATTAATTTGGATAGTTGAGAAACTGATTTATGGATGTAGGTTCTGATTGTACAAACTAATTTTTATGTTTTGAAGTGGTTCTAATTGTAGGTTATAATAGTACTTATTTTTTAACTCAATGAAATTAATTCAGTTCTGGTGTGTGCCTAATTTTGATAAGAATTAAAGATTAATTTGAGTATTTTATGCAGTTTCTACTATTTACTGTGAGTTTTAGTTAAAAAAATACATATGTAGTGTTCATTTTTTGCTTAAAAATACACATGCATTGTACATCAAATGTATTTAGCCTAAAAATACATATGTAGTGTTAACATTAAACATTTTAAAAATACATCTGGAGCATACGAAATATGTATTTTAATATTTATTCATTTATTATAAAAAATAAATGAGTATTTGAATTAAAGATTAATTTGAGTATTTTATGCAGTACTACTTTATATTGTGAGTTTTAGTTAAAAAATGCATATGCAGTGTTCATGTTTTACTTAAAAATACATATGAATTGTACATCAAATGTATTTAGCATAAAAATAAATATGAAGTGTTAACATTAAGCATTTCAAAAATACATCTGGAACATACCTAATATGTATTTTAGTATGTGTTTATTTATTATCAAAATAAATGAGTATTTGAATTAAAGATTAATTTGATTATTTTATGCAGTTCTACTTTATATTGTGAGATTTAGTTACAAAAATACATATATGCAGTGTTCATTTTTTGCTGAAAAATACATACGCATTATACATTTTTGTATAATGCATAAAAATACATATGCAGTGTTAAGATTAAGCATTTCAAAAATACATCTGGAGAATACCTAATATGTATTTTATTATTTGTTCATTTATTATCAAAATAAATGAGTATTTGAATTAAAGAGTAATTTGAATATTTTATGCTGTGCTACAAAAATACCTATAAAACATAAAACATATGCATATGCATTATTACAGCATTACAAAAATAAATATGGAACATAGCTAATATGCATATGTATTTAGGTTTAAAATACATATGTAGTGTCAAGATTTTGCAATTCAAAAGTACATATGCAATGTTAAGATTTTTGCAACATATAAATGTGCAGTATTCAAATTTAGTTGTGTTCAGTTATCAAATGATGAATAACTGTATTAACGTAAAAAAATAGTTCATTATTGTTAAAAATGAAAAAGAAAGTTTTAAGAAATAATACGGAAGAACAAATGTATCATTTGCGATATTTCTTACAAGAACGCCTATTATGACCATTAGCCTCACAACCACCGCATGAGTTGATGCTCTTCTTTCCAAATATATCCCAGCTCGATTTTTCAGGATCCTTCTTTTCAGGTCTTCCTGGAGGTCGTTTGAACTTCGGAGGAAGTACTATTTCATCAAGTACGCTAACTGAAATTATCCAGTCATCTTGGTGTGGTAAAGGATAGATTGGAACATTATATGTCTTCAACACAATTTTTAACTTAAACTAATTAGAACAATATGACCCTTTTTAAAAAATTTTGCTGTCCAATACCGCACAAGCATGTGCACATGGTATTTCATCGAGTTGAAAGGCATTACATGAGCACATTCTTTCCTTGAGGCAAACGATGAAGTACTTTTATTTGCCGTGTACCGTATATACATATTCTGTGAAAAGTACAACCTGATATCAAAAGAAATATGTAAATGCACTGCTACAAAAAAGATGCAAACCAAATACGAGTACAACATATGTTTTCAGAATTATAAATTCTAACCACACCAGCATAAGTATTTTGGTAGACAACTATGCATTTAAATAAATATATATTTAATACAGACAAATTAAAAAAAATATTTATTTAAAAATGTAGATGGTCTTTACTATATTGATAGACATTAATGCATATGTAGTGTTCAGATTTTGCAATAAAAATACATATATAGTGTGTAAGTACATATGCAATGTTAAGAATTTTCAGTACCAAAAATACATGTGCAGAATAGATAAAATATTTTTTAGTGTTCTTTTTGTTTATTTTTATATGTTTCCATTGATTTAGAACTAAATGGAAGTTATTATATTACTTATGTTTTCAGAATTATAAATTCAACAAATCTAAAAGATCATACCGTCATACAAGTACACAATGCTTCGTTTTCTTTGAGTATGTTATTAAACTTTTCAATGAGTGTTGTGAAGGTATATAAAGCCTTCTTCCTATTTTTGCAATTCCATTTTGCAAACAACAATCGAATTTCCTCAAGAAAATCATAAATTGGCAGTTCTCTAGCTGATACAAGTACTCTATTTATTGACTCCGCAATGTTCGAAGTCATAGTCCATCCTCGATGAACTGTTGCATAGGACGTAGCCTATTTTTCGTAACCAACCAATTCTAAATATTTCTTCACCCTAATATCAACTACCTCAACCTTTTTCATTAACATGTGGAATTCTATCTTTGAATATGCTTTGGCTATTGTATAAAAGATCTCCAATAATGCATCGTGTGACTTTCTGTAAAGTTTTTTCACATTCTCCCATAGATGCCACATGCATGCATAATGAAGAACATCTTGGTACATATCACCAACTTTCTTTATGATGCTTGAATTTCGATCAAATACAACACACAAGTTTTGTCTTTCCCCATATGTTTTCTTTAGATTCCCAAAGAACCAAGTCCAAGATGCATCATTTTCACAATCAAGCACACTATATGCCAAAGGGAATATATGACCTGTAATTATAAATACATTTTGGACATTCAGATATAAATACATATAATAATTGCATATGTATTTTTTTAAATTACAGATCCAAAAAACTATATATTTTATAAAAAAAATAGCATCAATTACATATACAAACATGTAAATGCACATCACATTCATACATTATCAAGTAAACATGTTTCATCCATGAAACTTTGCAAATATATATATTTTTAAACAGAAATGAATATATCAACTAGACATTTGTATGTTCAATTGATACGCAGAAAATACATATAAATATGCAACCAGTTCTACAACGTAAAAATAAAATAGATATAAAATTATACTAACCTGCTCCATCCATCGTACATGCAGTTACAAATATCCCGGTATACATTTCTCTCAGATAACTACCATCAACAACTACGACAAGTCTACAATGATCGAATCCTTTAATGAATGCACGGAGAGCTATAAATATAGACAAGAACTCATTCTCATCCGTCTTCTTCATTCTAATATATGACTCGGGATATGTATTGTTTAAAACATATAAGTAGGATGGTAATTTTTCGTAGGATGCAGATGGCTTACCCCTTAACTCTTCTAATGCTCTTTCTTTGGCCTTCCAACATAAAGTGTATGTCAAATCCCTACCGAACTCTTCCTTCATGTCATTTTTTATTTTGATCGCACTATAATTTCTTTTGTGGTTCTTGATTTTTTGTTTAACCATACCACCTATCAACATACTAGTATCATGCACTTTTGGATAAACCCTGTCCTTCACCGGGAAGGTATGTTGAGGTATGAATTCTCTTATTTTAAACATTCCAGAATCTCCCATACCTGATGCACGCATTAAAAAATCGCATTTTCTTGATTTGCAAAGCAATGTATAACTGCATTCAATATTTTTAATACTATCAAAATATATATCCAAACTCATTTTAAACATGATCAAAATGATATAGAACGTACGTACCATTTCTTACTTGACCTTTCACTTCGCGTTTGAAATTTCTCCTTAATTATATAGTCCTTCATGACTGATTTTAAAATATTTTTCGTCAAGTAAACCTGGTCTGTCTCAATATGCTTGTGATGTGGGTTTGAGACAATCACCTCAACCGTATCTATCTTAAAAGTATCTTTAGAAACCACCAAAGCTCCTTCGTTATTTGCACTTAATACTGCTTGCACGTTGTTACAGACGGCTCTTCTTTCAGCAACACACACGGATGAACTTGCAAAGCTGCTCCTTACAACTTTCTCCAAAATGCTTACATATAAAGAAAGACAATTCATGTCTTGTATCTTTTTTTTCTGCAACATAAAAACCTTTAAACCCATATCATTATGTATTTGTATTTGCCCTGTATTACCAGTAATTTGATATTTTACTAGAATACATTTGTTGGTTAAGTCCACATTTAAGTGAGATGCCAAAATATCATGTAGCTCAATGAATGATGATGTTGTGCTCAACAATATAACATCAGTGACGTAATCTTCGTAGTTTTTTTTTCATACGTCCACCTACCAGAGTGCTTCACAAGAACTGGTATGCTTCTCATTTCTAATTGATTTAACTAAAAATACACAAATATACATATTTTATCAGATGTCAATTATTACAACATACACTTTTCAGCTTAAATTGCAAATAAAGTTACACAGCCAACATCTACAATAAAAAAATATATCTACACAATATTTGTTTAAAGTAAAATACAAACACATCAAAAGTTTTCAGCGATAATAAATTTTCACAAAATTTATGTTGTAGGTTACCTACAATCAAATTCAAAACTTTCAGAATCAAATACAAGCAAACCATATATAAAAGTAATTTTCAATTATAAAGTTGTACTCTTAAATTTCACCAAGCAAAAATTCAAAAAAAAACAAAAACAAAATTTCATCAGCTCAAACAAACTGAATTCTATCAGTTTGTTGTTCAATCACTTCATATGACCCAACAACAATACTAAAAAATACATTTAGAAAACTTTTGTTACACAAAACTTAGAACAAAATTAAAAATTTCCAGGTAAATACAATGACATGGTATTTGATCAACGCCAAATACAACCAAATACAGAAACTACTGAATCGAACACAAGTACAACAGATATAAAAGATCTTATCATATATACAATTATACTGTCAATTTTCGATACCTAAAATAATAGTTGAATTCCGAAGTTTTAATACAAGAAACAACAAGTTAGCTGAAATTTGCAACATATTGTTGAATTTATGAATTTATTTGTTCTATCTGTTGAATTTACTGCTGCATTGCTAGTAACACGAAATTCATTTACAGATTTTTTAAAAACAAATTAACGACGACAATAAAAAATAGAACGGAGTATCAGTAATCGTAGGAAAAAAATTTGAATCGAAAAACAATAATGATTAAGTACCTTCAACAACAGTAATGGTTGAATTTGCAACTGATTGCTGAATTCAAACAAATTAAACTGAAGATACTACAATTGAATTTGATTCAACGAAATTAACGCTTTGTTTTGAAATTGATGTTGAATTTGAAGAAACTTCAATTGAATTTGATCCAACAATAGAAATTTCAGTCAAAATTGATGTTAAATTTGAAGAAATTTCAGACGAATTTGCTATTTTTTTTTGGATGAACACGTTAATGGAAATAACTGCAATTTGAATTTTGTTTACTGTTGTTAATATATAACAGAAATTACGTGATTTAAGGGTTTTTAATGGAAAAGGAATTTATACATTTAATTAATGGGTAATTATATCATATTTAGCTCAACCACTTTCAGTTAATTAAGGGCAATAAAATTAGTTGTATATGTATTTTTATAGCAACAGTTTTTAAAAATACAAAATACAAGTTGCTACACTAAGTAATTATGAAAGTGTTGCTATGAAACTAATAATTAGGGTCTTGAGTATGCTATTTGTGAATTTTTCCCTTATTAATATTAAAATAATTTCTTAACTTAATTAAATTTTAGTTTTTTTACGTATTTAATATTTTTATATAATATATTTTATTATATAGAAGAGTCATAACTAGGACGACCAAGAGCAAATTTATCAATTAACAAAAAATCTAACTTAAACTTATTATACATCATAGAAAGAGTGGGAAATTTCAAAAAAAAAAAAATCCATGTTTCAGAAAATTCTAATGACCATGCTTTGAAAAATTTAAAAAATTCAAGTGATATCTTAAAGAAGTGGGGCCCATTATTTTTCTTTAAAGGGTTATGGAGAAGTTCTTTTCTTAAAATTTTCTTTATCTAATAGCTTCAGAATTCATGATCATACAATTTCTTTCTTTTTTTCTTATTTATTTGAAGAGAAAATACATAAAGACCCCCTAATGTTGGCCGACTTTTTAAAAAAGACACCTAAACTTTACTTTCGACCTATTATCCCACGAATCTTACTTAAATCGTTGCAAATACACCATTTTAACCCTTTACGTGTATACACGCGTCTGTTGTGCGTGAAAATTTCAAAATTGACTTTTATTGACCAATTAAAAGCTGTTATGTGTAAATAATTTGATATATAATTTATTTTCTTTTAAAAAAAATAATATTTATTTACTTTTAAAATTATCCCATACCCCCTCCCTCGTACAACACCCCCACCCATCATTGTCTTCTTCCCCATTGACACCTTCTCCATCACCATAACTCAACAACAACATTAATTACAACAACAACAACAACATCAATTAGAGCAACAACAACATCATCATCACCATAATTCTCTTTCTCCTCAATCCTCTCAATCATCACCATAACTCTACTCACCATAACTCTACCATCACTATGTTTACTTTCTTCAATTTCAAATTCTTATTTTATTTTTTTTTTACATTTTGAACAAATTTATAAAACTCAATATATATCCTCTTAGAAGAACTATAAGGATCCATTTTAATGGATTTTTGATCTCATCATTACACAATCAACAAACACATAAATCAATACAAATTAGGAAGCAATACAAAATTAACATAAATAGGAAATTAAAACCAAAGAAAAATGGAGAAATCACCAACTGGATGGGGGTGGGGGTGGAGGAAAGCTGCTGGACGAGAATGGAGAAGGATATGTTGGACGGGGTGGGGGTGGGGGTGGGGTGGGGTGATAATTAAATTAAAAAGGAAAATTTTATTGAAAAATATAAATAAAATATGAAATTAAATTATTTAACACATGGCAGCATCTGATTGGTGCGTGTATTCACTTTCTTTCCTGTGACTGGAATTCAGCAAAAAATGATGCATTTACAACGAATTAAGAAAGAATCGTGGGGTAATAAGTCGGAAGTAAAATTTAAGTGTTTTTTTAAAAAATTCGGACAAGATCAGGGGGGTCTTTATGTATTTTCTCTTATTTAAATAATATACTTGAATCAAAGGAAAAGAATAATTTTAAATTTAAAGAGAAATCATATTTGAAGTTTGTTTCATTTAAATATTTTCTTAATTTTAATATTCAGATAAACTTTCTCTCCTCTTATCCAAACCACGTCATAAACATTGTGAAGTTTTTTCATGTATCTTGAATTCGACGTCTAATCAAAGTTATAAAAATTGAAATATTGAAAGACATAGTTTATAAGTAGATGTGAAAATACTCACATATGTTTCATAAATAATAAAAATGTAAAATTAAATTTGGCCACACATTTGATCACATAAAATAGTTATTACTATATTATAGTAAAATAAAAATAATACTCATAATTATTGAATAGACGTCTATCTATTATACACAATAAACGAATTCCTCCATTATTTTAAAACTTCACTTTGATACATATCATTATAAAGATTTACAATACATATAAATTATGGAAACATAATTACTTACTAATCATCTGTTAAAATTATTTTAAACAACTTATTTAAAATGTAATATTAACTATCTCATGTTAAATTACTACAATATATATTATGTTAACTTTTGTTAATTCTTTAGATTCTTCTTATTTGAGGTAGTAAATTTAGATAGACAAATCATTTTAAAAGAAATTTCTTCCTTACTATATTAAATTATTCTCCTATTTTTGACATATATAAGACAAGACATAAAAACAATCTTTTAATATTATGATTCATTAAAACTTTATCCATATCCTTATTTCCGTTTGTTAAAAACACATGAAACAAATTTAAATATATTTAAAATCAGTTTATGTATGGATTAGTATTCTTTATTGCTTCGTATGATTCTATAAAAAAAAATGATAATAAATAGATATTTACAACTTTAATTTATTCTCTTGTATAATTTTTAAATAAAGTAGAATATTAAAATTAGTTGTTTAATGTAAGAGAATGTGTTTGATTTGATATTAAAATAAGCACTAGAGTGTAGAGTGTATGATATTTTATTATATTTATTCAAAAATATTAATAATTATTTTTTTAGAAAAATTAATTAAATAACTATAAATATATTTAAAATTATAATATTGGGCTTGTAAATGGGCCCTTCATTATCTAGTAAATTTTCTACTATATAGAAGAGCTAGTCTAGGACTACCAAGGGCAGAAGCTCTAAATATAATCCTTATTGAGGGCAAAGTCATAGTTATGTCCGGTAGATATTTAGCTATCTTTCTCCAAAATATTCTAAAACAACTATTCACTTCATGCCAAATTATGTATCGCAATTTCTTTTTGATCTGCCCCAAAAAGAATATTATCTTTTCTTATTTGGTAAGTTTTTAAAAACACAATTACAATTTTATCTTTAGTGGTCTCACTTGAATTTAAATACTATTACTTTTTTTTTATTTATTCTTTCAATTAAAAGTAATTCACTTGATTTTAAATATTATTACTCTTTTTTTTAAGAAGGGTAATTTTGTTACTTTAATAAAGTAAATACTTATTTCTTAAATACCGTATCAGGTCAAATGACGACACAAAGTTTAAAACGGAGGGAGTACATATTTCTAATAAGAACAGTCTTCAGATGTCCTTCAACTCTCAAGAATACTTGCAACACTGCTTTCATTGTCATCGGCGGCAACACAAAACAATCGAAAATAATAGTACCAGTGAAGAGATCCATTTTGACAAAGTTACGGAAGGTTGTCATGCGTTGGTGGCTCCGCCATATGGATGATTCAATGTTGCAGCTCTTCCATTATTGGTTAATTGCATGAAGTAACTATTCTAATCCGTTGGTTATGGTCTGAAAGTTGTTGCTTTCTCAGTTTCATAATAATGAATTGTTGAAATTTGACATACACATTAAAAAAAAAAAAATATTAAAAACATAAATTTAACATAACTTTTCATTTTTACCCAAAAAAAAAAAGATGACCTTGGTAATATCTTTTCAAAAGTTAATTAATTGTCAAATCATAAGGATAAATTTTAAAAAAAATTAATGATTCACTTATTTTGAAACATCAATAAATATCCCAACAATTCACTTATTCCAACTGGGAGGGAGTATGACTAGGAAGTGAGGATGTGCATTAGGAGGTTAGGTTTTTATATTTTCTTTTTACTATTTTGGCTTTTTTTAAAAAAATGATTTATTAATATTGCAATTAGAAAAAAAAAAAAAAAAAACACGGTCCGTTCTTTTAATCTTTTCTTAACCCAGTTCAGAGTGAAAAATTATAGGATATTTAGAGTCCAAAAAATTTATGCAATCCTACTAATCATCATAATTAGGACTATGATCTTCCATAATTTTTTATTTTTCTGGATGTATGATAAATGGAGTAGGTTATTTTAAGAATTTGTTCTCCATTTTGTCCTTTTTCTTCTTTTGTATTTAATTGTTTGTATTAAAGATAAAAATTTCAAATATTAACACATTACTAAATTATCTTACAATCTTACAATAATAAAAATAAAATAAAATTGAATTTTAAAAAGTTAGAAATTTATTTGTACAATTTTGAAAGTTTATTACGTAATAAATATGCAATAAATCAATAAAGTTAGATTTAATAATATATAAATATAGATTTAATACATACATGTAAACATGCCCTTTTCTATTACAAAGGCTAATAAAATATAAAACAAAATTAAATAGCTACAATTCCAGTAAGGCGTTAAACTCCAAAAATTTTAGGTTAAACCTTTCGTTTTAACTATACATAGAAGATATAGTGTATTATATATATATATATATATATATATATATATATATATATATATATATATATATATATATAAACTATTTAAAATATTTTTTCTTTTAGAATTGTAAACAAAACTTACCTCCTATAAATAGGTTACGTTCAGACATTTAGATTCTGCCCAATTATCTCCTAGGAGCAAATTATGAAAAATATGATTTTACTAAAGTAGTCTCTGAAATTAATTTGTGTTCATGAAAATTTCTTTTAAATTTGTACGGCTTCCTTTAGTTTTTAATTAGTTCTTATGACTTCCTAATCCTAATAAATTTTTACAATATTATTTGTACATACAACTACTCCAAGGAGTATTTTGTGAAAATAACAAAAACTGGGCTTGAAATTGAATTGTGAACTTATGATTTTAAGTCATATAAACTATATCACATCAAAAGCAATAATTAAGAATAATTAAGAAATCAAAAAGATTTATCAATTCAAAAAAATGATACACTTAAAATAACCAAGGATGCATTTATCACCGTACTTTAAATAAATAGATCTTGTCCCTCTTCGAATTCTTCTCTGTCTTTCATCTCCGAATTCTCTGTCTTCTTTTGAACTATTCTTCTTCTTTTTCTTGCTATCTCATATATTGATTTCATCGTCGTTTGAAAGTTTGTTGCTGACTTTTGGCTTCTTATCGATCAAAACTTTCTCTAAAGAAAGAAAGAGATTTTTTTTTGATGCCGGATTCTTCTTGATTGATTTATTTTCTCTTAGGAGCAATAGCATAGCATAGAAATTTCAGCCTAGACTATATATCAAAAGAGTAGCAAACCTTTCAAAAAAATAAGCATATTAGCCATAATATAATTCAATAGAGAACTTAAAAACAAATAATTAAAAGAATAATTTTTTTAAAAAAATTGCATACCTTTTTATCTTGGACAATCAATGCAACAAAGAATAAAATGTGTGACTAATCGCGATATGGTCATTATACAACTTGAACTTTCAACCTGCAATGCTTATAATTAATGAGTTCATCATATGTACGCAATCAACATTATGAAAAATCATAACTTAAAATCTGGAAGATTCATAGTCAAAAATAAAGAAGCTATTACGAAAGAAATCCTACAGAGTAGCATGAGGAGCAAAAGTGTTATCATGTTTAAGTAGTTGAAGAAAGATGGAAGAATAAGAGTCTTTGAAAAAATTTGTTCTTCAAGAAGATGTGTGTGATGGTTTAGGTAGTTTTATAGGGATAAGATTAGCTGCATATTCAAATTTTAAAAATATAAACTCATTCAAATATTGATGTGTGAGCGTAAATAGTGTATGTGTGAGTTAGTTGGAGGGGTTGCGTTGGGGTAGGGAAATGTGGTATTGGACGTGCATGAGTTAGTTTTATTTAGTTTATTAGTCTTTTTTTTAGAATAATATTTTATTGTAGTATTCTTTTATTTTCTTTATAGATAAAAAGATGTAAAGTCAAAATATCTTTTCAGAATAAATGTACATTTATTTTTCAAATTAAATTTAACCAATTTATATTATTATTCAAATACTTTTTTTAATCAAATTATTTTTAAAATTAAAAATACTTTTATGTAAGAAGTTAAAATAACTTATATAACTTATAGTTTTTGAAATATTTTTAAGAATATAAACTAAAAACAAATGCTCACGAATTCATCTAAAAATGTATATGTAAATTGGGGGAAGTTTATATTTTTAACCAGATGTAACAAAATCTAATAACATGACAATTTTAATGCTAAAATTTTAATGAATTTTTATGTAATTATTATTCTTTCTCAAAATAACTAAGGAAATATTTAACTATTATTTTTATATTAAATTTGATTTTATTTTTTAAATTATTGTACAAATCAAATTTTAAATCAACGTTTGTACTTAATAATTAAGATATAAATTAAATTCAAATATTTTAATTCAATTAAAATTTATTTTTAAGTTTAATAAATGATATAAAAAATCCAATAACTTCTAAATAATAAAAAAAGGTTTTATAAATTCCTTAAATAATGACATCATGTTTTTCTTATATTGTAACTTCCCATTTTTTTTTTTGAAATATAAAATATTAAAGTAATTCTAATTTTAAATTCAAAAGAAATAACTAATTTTACCTAACCTAACTAATTTGTCCTAAAAATTAACACATGGCAGTTTCTTATACTGCCACTTGACGACAATCTATGCAAAAATTTCTTGCTATTTAGTATATATAGATTGTGTGGAATATCATGAGCTAATTTGTATAACTTTTGTCCCTTTTTAAGTATTTCCACTCAATGGCTTGCTCCAAATTGTGTAGGGTTCACATCTGAGGACCAGTCTATGTCTGTTGAGGTGATTTGGAAAGTATTTCAAGCAACAGAAGAAGATTTCCTCTCTGTTGCGACTAGACAATGGCCAACGAAACCACAGATTGCTGCTGTTGGATCGTGCTTTCTTGTCAGAGTTATCTGCAGTGGAACCTTATATATAGCCAACCTTGGTGACTCGAGGGCAGTCTTAGGGAGACTTGTCAGGTCAACTGGGGAGGTTCTTATTGAATCTGTAAGAAAGGAGATGCAATCTTTGCATCCAGATTATTCTCAAATCGTAGTCTTAAAGCACAATGTCTGGCGTGTCAAGGGGCTTATACAGGTACCTTCTATTCCATCTTTCTAAGTAGGTTCTGTTTTATGTTTTCTCAGGGCAAAGTATTTGTTTGATCTTATTAATGAGTGTTCTTTCAAGAACAATATACACATTATGTTTATTAATAATTGAGATATTTGTAAGTTCTAGATTTCTTCATACTGCACTCTCCCCACCCCCACCCCCAATCATTTTTCTACTATATAGAATTTCAAAATGAAGGTTTCCGACGTCCTTGTATTTTCCTTTTCTTGGGAGATATAGGAAATTGTCATTCAACTAGCCTATATTATATATGGTTTTTGTTCATTAAGTTTTGAGTTATGGAGCATTTCTTTGCTTTGACATATAGAATTGAACTTTTTTCAAAGAGTCGACATAAAGCTAACAAGTTTAAATGTTGAGGTTTTAATGGCAAGTTATTCTTTCTGGAAGGAAATTCTTTATAAACAAGAATATCTGAAGAAACCGAAATCAGAGATTCTTGGTATTTACTTGAATACTTTAACTTGAGAAATGAATGGATAGATTGAAACCGTTAAAGGAGTATTTTTCGGACGAAACGCTCCCTTTTCACCATTTTATGGTTCGTGGTGGAAAGGGTACCCTTTTCTGTGATAAAGGTGATAGACATGATAATTTTTTGGTAATAGCAATTGAGGCGTCGACGTTTTTCAACTTCTCCTAGACAATTCTTTATATTCCCGTATGAGTGCAATGATGAGTTGAATGACGATCAAGAGTGAAAATATCATTTTAGCAATTTCGTAATTTAACAACATAATCCAGCTTTAACTAGTTTAACCCTGAATTTCTGTTATTTATATTCATCGTTTGAGGTAAAAGTATGAAGAATACATAGACTTTCATCGTTGAGCCCGTGCAACGCACGGACGTACCTATCTAGTATTTTATTATATAGAAAGGTGAGTTAGAGTACGATCAATGACAACATTATAATTGTTTTTCAAACCATTTTCATTAGCTTTCAAAATTCAAGGAGTTTTTCAAATAATACATCAAGTATACTTTGAAGCAGACATGCTCGAGTTTACGAATAAAAATTTCAAACCCGGGTCATTGTCCTTCAATGGAGTTTTTTTTTTGAAATTATATTTATATTACTATATTTATATTATATATTATATTTTTATTTTATATTTATATATTTTATTTATTATAAAGAAAAGCCATAACTAGGACGACCAAGAGCAAATTTGTCACTTAACAAAAAGTCTAGCTTAAACTTATTGTACATCATGTAAAGATTGAGAAATTTCAAAAAAAATAAAAAAATCCATGTTCCAGAAAATTCTAATGACCATGCATTGAAAAATTTTAAAAAATCAAGTGACATTTTTAAAAAGTGGGGCCCATTGTTTTTCTCTAAAAGGTTATCGAGAAATTATTTTCTTAAAATTTCTTTATCTAATAGCTTCAGAATTCATGATCACACTCTTTCTTTCTTTTTTTATTATTTATTTAAATAATATACTTGAATCTAATGGATAGAATAATTTTAAATTTAAAAAGAAATTATATTTGAAGTTTTTTTCATTTAAATATTTTTTTAATTTTAATATTCAGATAAACTTTCTCTCCTCTTATCCAAAACCACGGCATAAACATTGTGAGGTTTTTTCATGTATCTTGAATTCGATATCTAATCAAAGTTATAAAAATTAAAATAATGGAAGACATAATTTATAAGTGGATGTGTAAATACTCACATATGTTTCACAAATGATAAAAAAGTAAAATTAAATTTGGCCACACATTTAATCACATAAAGTAGTTATTACTATATTATAGTAAAATAAATAAAAAAATAGTTATAATTATTGAATAGGCGTGTATCTATCATACACAATAAGCGAATCCATCCATAATTTCAAAACTTCATCTGATACATACCATTAACAAGATTTACAATACATATAAATTATGGAAACATAACTACTTACTAATCATCTGTTAAAATTATTTTAAACAACTTATTTAAAATATAATATTAACTACCTCATGTTAAATTACTACAATATATATCGTGTTAACTTTTGTTAATTTTTTAGATTCTTCTTATTTGGGGTAGTAAATTTAGATAGACAAACTATTTTAAAAGAAATTTCTTGCTTACTATGTTAAATAATCTCCTATTTTTAACGTATATAAGACATGACATAAAAGCAATCTTTTAACATTATGATTAATTAAAACTTTCATCCATGTCCTTATTTCCGTTTGTTAAACACATATGAAATGAATTTAAATTCATTTAAAATCAATTTAGGTATGGATTAGTATTCTTTATTGCTTCATATGATTCTATAAAAAAATGTTAATAAATAGATATTTATAATTTTAATTTATTTTCTTGTATAGTTTTTAAATAAAGTAGAACATTAAAATTAGTTGTTTAATATAACAAAATGTGTTTGATCTGATATTAAAATAAGCGCTAGAGTGTAGAGTGTATGATATTTTATTATATTTAATTTATTTAAAAATAGTAATAGTTATTTTTTGAAAAAAATTAATTAAATAACTATAAATATATTTAAAATTATAATATTGGGCCTGTAAACGTGCCCTTCATTATCTAGTTATTTATATAGAAATGCGAGTTAGGGAATAACCAAGGGCATTAATTTAATTTCATAGTTTGGTGGTACAATCATAGTCATCTCAAATAAAAAGTTTTATTGGTCATTTCTTCCTTTCTAGCTTATATGTTCTCTATTTGTGCACCATCATATGGCTAATAACAATTTTTTTAAATGTCAACTTATTCAACTGTATGATGTATAAAGTACTATAAATAAATTTAAATTTATACAAAGATAAATTTAAATTTATACAATTTAAAGGACTTTCGGGTTAATATATTTTAAATTTGGGTAGAATAAGATGATAATATGAATTTATTTGAACTCAATAATTTTGATTCAAATTAAATTGTGAATAGAGTAAACTAAGTACAATGTAATAGAAGTCGTAACTTGGACTAGTAATATGTTGAAATCCTAAATTCTGCCACTGCTGTTAGTTTCGCCGACCTTTTAGGACCACTGTGAATGAATGCAAAGGTGTCTCTAGTGACTAATAAACTTGCTGCAAATAAAACTATTTTGGTTTTCTAACTGCTTTAATATGCTATTTTTTTGTGATTATTAGTGTGAAAAGATGTTTTGCCCTTTATTCTTTGTGCTTCATGATTAGGGGTGTGCAAAAATCGAATCGATCAATAAATCAAATCAATAAAAATATTATTGGTCTATTATTATTAGGTTATTGGATTATCGATTTTTAATGGTTTTATAAAAAAAAATTATTGGGTTATTGATTCGATTCCAGTTTTTCTTATTTGGTTATTAGATAAATCAATAAACCAATAAGAATATAGTAAATTAATATATATATATATATATATATATATATATATATTAAAAAATTATTTCAATTATACAAACTCTTAATTTCTCCTAAGATTCTTGTAAATTAAAACAAATCATGTAGGATTTTGGTTGCAACTAAGATTGGTTTCTTTTTATGTTAGTTGCTATTTTTATTTTATTTTATGAGTATTTTATTATTGATCAAACCTAAAATCGAACCGTTAAGGACTAAAAACCAATAAAAAATATCTTATTCATTTGATTATAAGTTTAGCATATTTAGAAACCGAAAATTGATAAATCAAACGATAATACATAAAATTAAACCGACCAATGCACACCCTTGTTTATGACCATGGTTTCAAGGGAAAAACAAAGTTCATTATAAAATTATTCTTGGTTCAACACTTGTAAAGCTGAGTGTTGGACAATAAAATTCTCGAGGCTGAAAAATAAATAATCGAGACAAGAAAATATTGCAACAATCATTTTATTAATTTCAATGCGAGTGTTACAATCTCTATGAATCCTCTAATTCGTATTTTCAAATATAAATTCAAGGGTTTCGAGCTTGATCTTGAATTTGAACTTGATTTCTTGATTTGAGGGACTTGATCTTGACTTGTGCTTGAATTCAAAGGATTTTGAGCTTGTTCTTGAATATTGCGGTCTTGATCTTGAATCTTGATGAACTTGATTTGAATGCTTGAGCTTTTTAGAGAAATTGTGGAGTTTGATCTACGAGCTTTTTCTTGCTACTTGTTAGAGTTCTGGGGGTCCTTTTTTTTGAATTATGTGTCCTCTATTTATAGTTGTAGAGAAAGAGTCATGATGAATATTAACTTCCTTTGATCAATCAGATTTAAGTGATGTGACGCCTTTTATGGACTTTTATTTCATAGGCTTGCTGCATCAATTTGACATGTGGCACGGTCCAATTGGCTTCTTCACTTGACTTGGCATGCCACATCATTTGACACGTGACGCTTATTTGGACCACTAGAATATGACAAAATTTTTGGCTTAGTAAAGTGGGCTCATCATTTGTAGCTCAAATTAATGGACTAACCCAATAAATATTGGGTCTTATTTAAATCCAGACCTATTTGAACTTAAATAATTAATTTAATTATATTAATTCATAATATTTATTCGGAACTAATATATTTTGAATTTAATATAATTCGAATTTTATACGGATTTAAATTTAATAAAATTGCATCGCCCATAAATGCCCCCTACTTCAAGACTTGTCAAGACATTTAATATTTTGGAGACTGGCCTTGAAGTATGATTATTTAAACATGTTTCCTTCGTGCTTCAACGATTTTCCATACATAAGAACACCTCATTCAAAAACTTTAAAGTCAAACCATATTGACATTGTCTCTCAAAGCACTCTTATTTTTTTTTTCGCGAATCTCTATACTTAAGACCCGTTGGTGAGTCATGATACCCAATTTCAAACAGTTTTGGAAGACTTTTTCATTGCCTTACTTAACCAGGAACAAAAAATCTTCCAATTTAAACTCAGATTGGAGAAGGAAGCAACCTCCAATTTAACTTTGTGTGGGAGAAGGAAACAACCTCCAATTTATCTTGAAGTAGGAAGGATTAAATCACAAGCTGCTTGATTTTTATAAAACTAGATACAAATATCTATAACATATCCAAAATTTATAACTTAATACACTCAAGATCTTTTCAGGTGTTATCCCAAAATCAACATTGAGTTTTGATGCATCAACAATTTCAGATTTATGCAACATCACCAAAAAAATTATATCTCAATGTGAGAGTATCAAAATTATGATCCACTTGATCCTACAGATGTAGGAAACATTCATGTAAAACATATACAAAATTTGGATTTTATCATTTTTTGGATTGTTCCAGATGATTTTTCGAAGTCAATGCTATCTGACAGAAGATTCCAGATTTGCATTGTTTTCCCAAATAATTTATATCTTGATGTGGGACCATCACCACCAAAGGGCAATTTGATTGCCTAAAATTAGATTTTGAGGTTTTTATTCTCATCAAGGTATCTTGTCTCAATCCAAGTTGGTGATATACAATTTTCAAGATCACAATGCTCTGACAGGTAATATCCTTTTTATTTGTGTTTTCACTTTCTTCTTGTTTCCTCCTTTTTTTTTGCAGGGTTGAAACAAATATGCAATATACAACCATTGGCCGGCTTAAGGTGTACTACGCCTCTGTCACCTTAAGACCGAAAGACTTACGCGTAATTGGCCGGATTAAGGTGGTAAGAGTTTAACTTCGCCTCTGTCACCTTAAGACCGAAAGACTTTGCTTGAAGATGGCATGGTTTTCTTTAAGTATGGGCCCTTTCACCGATGAATTTATGTGATGATCTTCTCTAAGTATAGGCGCTTTCATCGATTCACTTATGCAATGGTCTTCTTTAAGTATGGGCCCTTTCACTTGATGTACTTATGCAATGGTATTCTTTAAGTATGGGCCCTTTCCAATGGTTAGCTTAAGGTGCAAAGGGATAAATTTTTGTCCACCCTAAAGCATGAGAATTTTGATATCCTTTTAAGGATAAACCCGCGAGAGGCCGACTTAAGGTGCAAACGGACAAATTTTGTCCACCTTAAGGCATGGAAATTTTTATATCCTTTTAGGATAAACACGTAAGAGGCCAGCTTAAGGTGCAAAGGGAAAAATTTCGTCCACCTTAAGGCATGGAAATTTTTATATCCTTTTAAGGATAAACACGTAAGAGGCCAGTTTAAGGTGCAAAGGGATAAATTTTGTCCACCTTAAGGCATGAAAATTTTGAGATCATTTTAAGGATAAACCCGCGAGAGGCTAGCTTAAGGAGCAAAGGGACAAATTTTGTCCTCCTTAAGGCATGAAACTTTTGAGACCCTTTTAAGGATAAACCCGCGAGAGGCCAGTTTAAGGTGCAAAGGGACAAATTTTGTCCACCTTAAGGCATGGAACTTTTGATATACTTTTAAGGATAAACCCATGAGAGGCCAACTTAAGGTGCAAAGGGACAAATCTTATCCACCTTAAGGAATAGAAATTTCGATATCCTTTAAGGATAAACCTATAAGAGGTCAGCTTAAGGTACAAAGGGACAAATCTTATCTGCCTTGAGACATGAAAATTTCAATATTCTTTACGGATAAACTCGTTAGAGGCCCATTTAAGGTGAAAATGAACAAATCTTGTCCACCTTAAGGCTTGTAAATTTTGAGATCCTTTTAGTTGTAGGCTTGGAAAACTTTGGCATTTCAATTCCCATTGAAGGAACTCTCTTTTTTTTCGACGGGTTGCCCCCATTGAGTCACAAATATTTAGAGTAAGTCCAAAATTTAATTAGAATAGTTTCATACTTGGTATCCATATGGTAGATATTGTATGAACATATTTTTTTTGACACTTGTGCAACTGAACTCAGAATGAAATTCCAAGCGCCTACGTACCACAGTAAAGAGGATCACGTCACAACGTAGTTCTGAGTGAGTATTTTTTTATTGTGCCCTAACTTTTGCATAGGCGTCCTCTTTCAAGATTTTCAACTTATCGTACTTTCATTTTGTTTTGGAGCCATACAAAGTTTATACTTTTACGGGCCAGGAGTGGACATGCAGTTTATACTCGTGACTTAATGAGTGTACATGCAGTTTATACTCGTGCCTTAAGGAGTGTTATCTTCCTTTAAGGATAGTACTTCTTCAAGAACTTAGCGTTAATGGGGCCAATCCTCACGCCATCTGCATCAACAAGCTTATAAGCACCGTTTGAATATGTCTCTTGTACGACATATGGTCATCCTACTTTGAGGTGAATTTGCCCCCAGACTTATGAGAAGTGATAATGGGCCTTCTTACTGCAAGGACCTGATCTCTAACTTGGAAGCACCTTAAGCGAACCTTTATGTTGAAAGAACGAGATAACCAGGCTTGATAACATTCAAGATTTTGTTGAGCCTCCAGCCTCTTCTCGTCAAGATCTTCTAACTCTACAAGATGTAACTTAGAATTTTCTTCATCAGTGAGACCTTCTAGAATGGCCAGTCTCAAAGAAGGTATTTGACGCTCAAGTGACAGAACTACTTCAACTCCGAAAGCAAGTGAGTATGGGGAATTGCTTGCATCGATGTACAATAAGTTGTCCTATACGCCCACAAAGCTTCTTCCATCCACTCATGCCAGTCTCGTTTGGATTTGGAGATGAATTTCTTTAACAAGTTGCATAAAGTCTTATTAAATGCTTCGTCTAGACCATTGGCGGCAGCATGGTACATAGAAGATTTGCGTTGCTTGAAACCAAAGAGGTCATAGATTTTTTTCATTAGCTTGTTATCAAATGACTTTTCATTGTCAGTTATTATGTACTAAGGGATTCCAAAGTGGTAGACAATATTCACTCGAATGAATTTCGCAATATTTTCTTTCTTTACTTCCTTGAGAGCAACAACTTTGGCCCATTTTGAGAAGTAATCTATCACGGCCAAGATGTATAAGTATCCACAAGAATACTTTGGTAGTGGACCAACAACATCCCAAGCATTGAATGGCCAAGACGCTACAGTTGGATGTAGCACCTCTGGAGGTTGATGTATGAAATTTGCATGGAATTGGCAAGCTTTGCATCTTCTCGCATAGTCCAAGAAATCTTTCACCATCGTTTGCCAATAATATCCCATTTTGTTAATGTGAAAATGGAGCTTCGGTCCAGACTGATGTGATCCACAAACTCTCAAGTACGCTTCTTAAAAAGCTTGAATGGCTTCTTTCTCTCCCAAACACTGTAAAAGTACTCATACAGATGATCTTCTGTATAGTGTGTCTTTGTAGTAAAGTAGCCGAGGTGCATGACGATAAATGTCAGTCTTTTTCCTTGGATCTTCTGGAGTTATCCCATAACATATGTAATAAATGATAGGTTGTCGCCAATCTTCTTTTACAGGTTCATACACGGCAACGAGGTATTCAACCTTGTTTTCTACATCATCATCTGACGATGGTATTACCCATTCTTAGCGGATAGTAACTCTCATCTGATTCAGAAGAGTTAAGGTTGAGGCCAAAGAAGCTAAGGCATCAACTTGCTTATTTTCTCTCCTTGGCACATGTTGGAGGGTTACTTCTCTAAGCTACCCCATCAATTTCTGTGCATAATCATGATATGGTCGTAGCTCAGGCTTTCTGACTTCATAGCTTCCCAAAGCTACTTGATCACTAATTGGGAGTCACCAAAGACTTGTAATTATAGTTTTTTTTATGTAAACTGCCATCTCAAGTGCAAGTATTAAAGCTTGATATTCAGCAACATTATTAGAGCAATGATTTATTAGGGTAAAAAAGTATGGGATGACCTCTTCTTGTGGAGTAACGAACATTACACAGGCACCAACTCTATCTCGATGTGTGACATCATCAAAGTACATATTCCATGGGGATCTAACTTCAATAACCATTGCATCTCATTAGGGAGTTCATCGCTCATCTCCCAGTCATCAGGTATTGGGTGATCTGCCAAGAAGTCAACCAATGTTTGTCCCTTTACAGCCTTTTAGGAAACATACACAATCTCAAACTGTTGAAATTAAAGGTACTATCTTGCAAGTCGGTCACTAAGGATTGGTTTCGATATTACAAACTTGATGGGATTTGCCCCAGAGAAAAGCCGGACAATATAATCCTAAAAGTAGTGCTTTATCTTTTGAATCGAGAAGGCTAATGTCAAGCATAACTTTTCAATTGGAGAATACTTTAGCTCATTCGGCGTCATCATTCTGCTCAAATAGTAAAGAGAGTTTTCCTTGCCTTCACTATTTTCTTGAGCCAATAGTGCTCTAACTGACCTCTCTTGTGCCACGATATAGAGTATCAATGGTTTCCCAGGTATGGGTGCCGCAAGAATTAGTGTCTTCATTAAGTATGATTTGATACTATCAAAGGCATTACTACAAGCTTGGTCCCAGGGAGTGTCTTTCTTCATGAGATGACTAAATGGTTGACATTTTTTGGTCAGGTTTGAGATGAACCTCCTTAAATATGCTAGCCTTCCTTGAAGGCTTTTTAGCTCATGAATATTTTGAGGCTCGGGCATCTTCAAAATCACATCGACCTTTTCTTGATCAATTTTAATTCCTCGGTATCATACAATGAAACCAGAAAAATTTCCAGAGGTAACTCCAAAGGCACACTTTAATGGATTCATCCTAAGTTGATATCTTCGAAGTAACTCGAATACCATTCTTAGGTCTTTTAAGTGGTCGTCTCTCTTTCTTGATTTCACCACTAGATTATCCACATAACATTCAATATTTTTATGGAGTACGCCTTCAAATATGTTCTGCATATCTCTTTGATAAGTGGCACCAACGTTCTTTAAACCAAAAGGCATCACTTTGTAGCAATAAATACCTTTGGGCGTACAAAATGTAGTGAGTTCTTCATCCTTTAGCGCCATATGGATTTAATTGTAGACGGATGAACCATCCATGAAGGACATTACCTTATAACCAGTGGTGGAATCAATCATCAACTCTAGTATAGGGATTAAAAAGTCATCCTTAGGGCAGGCGTTGTTGAGATCCCAAAAGTCAACACAAACTCGAATTTGGCCATTCTTCTTCCATACTGGAGCAATACTTGAAATCTATATGGGATATTTGACTTTACGAATAAAACCCACTTCAATGAGTTTGTTAACTTCATTTTCAATCAAAGGAACCAACTCTAGCCTAAAGCGTCTTTGGGGTTGCTTAACAGGATGAGCACTATTCTTGACCGCCAACTGATGGACTGCTACTTTTGGATCTAAGCCAGGCATTTCCATATAGCTCCAGGAGTATACATCCATATATTCTTTGAGTATGTCCATATAAGCGACTTCCTCCTCTACTTCTAGAAATGCACTAGGTAAGTTGGTCTTGGTTCTTCATCGGTTCCAAGATTAACTTCTTTCAAGAAATCTATTGTGGCATTTACTCCTTCTTCAAGTTGTTATGGAGTATCTCCAGTATCTTCCTCCTCTTGAGGATCATCGTCATTGATGGATATATGATAACACCAAAAGACATCTTTTATCTTTTTATCATCCTTTATTTAAGATGAGATATCTTTCTTATTATGGATCATAACATGATATGAGAAGCCAACACTCTCTTCATCTTCTTTGCTTCACTTGGTATAAAACACAGTATGCGCCTTTGATTTTAGCACCTCATTGCATGAAACTACCAGTTCCATCCGCCGCTTCATTCTAGAAGGAATAAAACTTTGGAAATCCTTTTGTATTTTAAGTGAAGACTGCATCATCGTTCTTTGACGACTCCTCTTACATTTGTTTCTTTTCTTCTTATTTAGAGGTCCCAATCTTTTGAACACAGAAGTTCTTACAGTTTATTCTCCAAGTCGATCAAAGACAAAAGGCCTTTTGTTAGATGCAGTAGACTCTTCTTCTACAATGATATAGTTACTAACTGCCCTTCTTATGGAGATGAGAATTAGAGGTAGCTGTGTATATCCTAGGCCTTCACGTGCCTGCCTGATTGTACCTTCCGATGGAAGTTTTCCCAACCTTGATATCTCATTAGGATTGTATCCAAACTTTACAAATATTTTATATGCATTTGGGTCAAAGCCTTCTTTCGTACGCTTCGTAGGGGTGTCATATCTTGTGGCAGATTTTGAGCCACAGACTCTTCAAGAAGTCTTGAGGATGTATTTATTACATCGATTTTCCTGATAGGTAAAGTTAGCCCCTTTAGCACATTATCTTGGGAATTCGATGGGTGATCTTTTTCTTTCCTTACCTTTGGTACGTAATGAAGAATAAAAGTTGCCTTTTTTCATAAAAGCGATACCTTCTATATTTGAAGTGGAGAGAGAGGCTTCTTGGTGGTGACTTTTTCAACAATCACTGCGACCTTCTTAGATGCAAGAGCATAATACTTGGTCTTGGTGATATCTTCAACACTTTTCTCATCCACAACATGCTTTTTAAAGTAGAATTTTGCATCGGCAAAATGTGACTCAGCTTCAGTGAATGGCTTGTCATCAACAACTATCTTTATTTCCACTCCGCCTTCGAGGTACTTCAAGCATTGATAGTAAGAGGATGGGATAATTTCGTTCCCATGCACCCAAGGCCTACCAAGCAATATATTGTATGAAGTTTTGGCATCGATCACATGCATCAATGGGTTTGATTGAAAATAATCCATATGAATCCCCAACTTGATACATCCCATGCCCCTCTGTCCCCCTTGATTGAATCGTTGGATCATTATACGGCTTTCGTCCAGTTCGCTAGTAGCGATGCTAAGTTCTTTCATCATGCAGATAGGCAGAATGTCAACTCTAGACCCCTCATCTATCAAGATTCTATTGATCTTCTTTCCTAGAATTTGACCCATCATGTATAAGGGACGGTTATGTAGGGCCTCACCAAGCAGAAGATCGTTATTTGTGAATGTGATTTTTATATCACATACATGTGCCTCTTTGCCATGAGTTTCAACAAGATTTTTGAAAGGTGAAGGAACCTCCATTGGTAGATTCTCACCCTTTGCCCCCTCTTTAGTGGTATTAAAATAAGACGCCTCAAGGTTGACTTGGACAGTTTTTACACGAAACCAACTCGGTAAGAATTCCTCTAAAGTCACAAGACACCGAGGTTTTTGGTGGTGAAGCTCAGTCACCTTGGCTTCTTTAAGAATCAACCAACTTCTATTTCCTTGGTTTCTTTACCATTCTCTTTCTGGTTAGCTACTTTAATGACTCCTTTTGCAGACTCATCCTCCTGCGTCTGCGCCTCATCACCAGAGTCCAACCTTCATCATTGCCTTCATCAACTGAAGACCTGTCAGACTCTAATATTTTCTCATTATACTCTTCGATACATATTTGGACTGGGTCAAGAGAGCCAAAATTAATATAGATTGGATGAGAACTGGCCGTCTCATCGTCGAAGAAGATCTTATTTTCTTTTGCCAGTTGCATGACTTTACCTTTAAAGACAAAGCACTTTTCTAGAGGATAACTTATGAGCTTATGATATTTGCAATAATCAGGGTCATTGATACTTCCAACTTCATTGGGACACTTCATCTCTGGGAGTTCAATGAGTTTATGCTTAAGGAGTTCATAAAAAATCTCAGAAATATCTGAATCAAGGAAGAGGTATTCCTTTTCTTGCATCTCCTTTAAAGTTTTTTGATTCGGACGTGCTCCAGAAGTTATCTTCACACTTTGCTTCTTGCTTACATTTGTGGTGACCTTAAAAGGAGACACATCAACATTCATGGACTCCTTGTTTTCATTTTTGTGAATAAACTTGCCCCATCTTTTGGGTTCCTGCTTTTCCTTTCCCCTTCGAGGGTTCTGAATAAGTGCTCCTTCCTTTCCAACAGAAGACATGCTCAACTCCATATAGTGAGCACTATCATGCTCATTGTAAGCCTATCTTTACAGTTTAGACTCGCATTTCTCCATCGATTAATGAAGTCGATGACTGGATCATCCTTTTTTGCTAAGTGTGAGCTCTATCATGCTCATTGTAAGCCTTGTGCTATAAAACCAATTTAGGAACTCGTGTTCCAATTGCTCCCAACTCTAGATAGAGTTAGGCTCGAGGTTTGTATACCAATCAAAGGCATTTCCCTTTAGGGAACGAACAAACTGTTTGACAAGATAGTCACCGTAAGTTCCAGCATTATTACATGTCTCGACAAAGTGTTTACATGTTGTTTTGGGTTAACTTTGCCCTCAAATTATTGAAATTTGGGGGGTTGATAGCTAGCAGACATTTTGAGGCTATCTATTCTTGCAGTGTAAGGCTTGGCATATGCAAGGGAAGACTTGGTTACAACAGCATACTTGTCTTTGAGGGTTCCTTCAATAAATTCCCTCAATTGCCTAATCGGGATCATTCCCTCAGCAGAAACTTGTACCTCTTTAGTCGATGGTGTTTGTTTCATAGTATTTTTTATCTCATGAACCTTTGGAGCTTTTCCAGATGCATGTCTAGATTATTCGTCTATCACGCCTTCCACCCTATCCACTATCTTATCAATCCTAGCTTCTTGATTCTGAACATAGTTGGTCAGGCCTTCAATTGCCTTTGTTAGATTCGCAAGTTGTTCCTCCATGGATGAGGCATCAGTTACAATTGCTTGCATAATTACCAGAGACATTGGAGAGTAACATGCATTATCACATAAGTTGATCCTTGAAGTGATCAGTTTCTGTGGTGCAAGTGGAGATAACACATTTGTTGAACGACCATCGTTCTTTGCGCCAGAGTATTTGGAATCGAAATGGTCAAGTAGAGCTAGAGTCTTCTTAAACGATTCTACCACACTGCTTCCTTCTTTCGAAGCACTTTTATTAGACTTCGTTCCTTTTGGGGTTGAAGATCCAAAATTGGAGCTGGAGCGCACGACACTGGATGTGTTTGTTGTCCTAGCAAGCCTGCCTTGCTTCTTGTGACAACTCCTAGGCTTCCGAAAGTAACACCAAGGATGCTTTCTACTTCAGCAGCGAACTTTGAATTTGCAGCCTTGGAAGCAGTTTATTGAGAATTGACCTTCTTAGAAGTCATTTTGTTTTTCTTAATCTTTGAAGTATGGAAAGTTGAGATAAGAGGTAGAGATTGTCCCACTGGGCGTGCCAAAATTTGTTGGACAGTAAAATTCTTGCGGCCAAAAAATAAATAATCGAGACAAGAAAATATTGCAACAATCATTTTATTAATTTCAATGCGAGTGTTACAATCTTTATGAATCCTCTTATTCGCCTTTTCAAATAGAAATTCAAGGGCTTCGAGCTTGATCTTGAATTTGAACTTGATTTCTTGATTTGAGGGACTTAATCTTGACTTGTGCTTGAATTCAAGGGCTTTTAAGCTTGTTCTTGAATATTGCGGTCTTGATCTCGAATCTTGATGAACTTGATTTGAATGCTTGAGTTTTTTAGAGAAATTGCGGAGTTTGATCGACGAGCTTTCTCTTGCTACTTGTTAGAGTTCTGGGGGTCCCTTTTTCTGAATTATGAGGCCCCTATTTATAGTTGTAGGAAAGGAAGAGTCATGATGAATATGGACTTCCTTTGACCAATCAGATTTACGTGATATGACGCCTTTTATGGGCTTTGATTTCATGGGTCTACTGCATCAGTTTGACATGTGGCACGGTCCTATTGACTCCTTCACTTGACTTGGCATGCCACGTCATTTGCCATGTGACGCTTATTTGGGCCTCTAGAATATGACAATATTTTTGGCTTAGTAAAGTGGGTTCATCATTTGTAGCCCAAATTAATGAACTAACCCAATAAATATTGAGCCTTATTTAAATCTATACTTATTTGGACTTAAATAATTAATTCAATTATATTAATCCGTAATATTTATTCAAGATTAATATATTTTGAATTTAATATAATCTGAATTTTATACGGATTTAAATTCAATAAAATTACATTGCCCAAATATTACAAAGTAAAATTAGAGTACTATTAAGGATATTGTTAGCAAGAGAAACAAGAAGCACCAGTGGTCTAGCGGTAGAATATTACCTTGCCACGGTACAGACCTGGGTTTGACACCCAGCTGGTGCAATTGAGAGCAGTGATGTTTGCTTGCACAAATTGTGAATTATGGGTCATTACACTCATCTGATTACAGATGACAAAAAGTGCATCTAAGCTCTCATGTTTTTTTGGGTTGCTCCACTAACGAGCAAGATAATTTTTTTTAAACATTAGCTACAATAATTATGACATGATGGTTTCTACTTCACATAATTTTTTCCTTTTTCTTAAAACAAAAAATTACCTAGTCTAACATACTTGATTTCTATTAAGAAGTCATTTGAATGATGAAGAAATGTAATAGAACATCGGCAGTCTGCACCACGAATAACAAGAAAGAGCTATCAAATCAATAAAGATTTTCAGAAGCCAACATATTTATAGCTTTACAGGAACTAAAATTTAAGCAAGATTGTCTAAAATATTTCATAAAGAAGTGGAGGAAAATTAAATTCAATCGCACCAGCAACTTGAAAAAACTTAAATCTAAATGTGAAAATGAAGATTAGTGATTAAGAACGGATATACATCTCGTTACAAAAATGGTGTATATATGTACATGGTACTTTTTTTTTTGTTAGTAAACTGAATAAAAAAAATCTAACACTGATATTTTTTTAATCTTACAAATGTCACGCGATTTTAAAAAAATATTTCGCTCATTTTTTTTTTAACTCTTTCAGACTTGTCCCAACTAAAAAAAAAAAAATCAATTTCTCTTTTATTTAGACTTGACCCAAACCCAATAATGACTGATTAGAAGGATGATTTTTTTTTTTTTTCATTTGGATCAAGTTTGAAGGCGTAAAAATTGAAGGATAAACAAAGTAAATTTCAACAGTTTACTATCAAATTACTCTCTCTTTTTATTTTTGTAATAATTACATAAAAGATATAATACCTTAGTTAACGTCATGATACATTAGTTTATGATACATTAATAAATCTTTAATTATGATTAAAAACGGAAAGAAACGGTAATTAAGTCTACAGTTGAGCAATTAATGCGCTTAGTTAAAAAAATTGTTATTTAAATTGCCTAATATACGTCATTTAATAATTTATGATAACAAATATCATAAGTTTTCCTACTATGTAAGAACTTATGATATATTGTATTGTGATAACAAATATCTCATTTAATAACATTGAGTTCAAGATACACTACAATTCATGATACTACATTTATTTGTGGTTACTAATACATTATTATATTTTTTGCTTAATACTTTATATGTATAAAAATTATCTGCTACATTGTATTAAAAGTTAAATATCTTATGATACATTACTTTATATGCAAATACAATAATATTATATCTACTATTGTTTTGTTAATTTAAATTTTTGATACACTAAATTACTTTGATTGAGATACATCACTATAATTAAGTTTGCATTATACTTGACTTATTATAATTAGATATAAAATTACAATTAGCTTATATGATACATTACTGAAGAGTAAAATATCTTTTGATGCATAATTATAATGACCTGTATGGTCATTTTACTGTATTTTCATATAATTTTAGTACTATCTAAATTTATCGTGTATTATTTAATTTAATTTGGCATTTAGTAGAAATATAATTTAGTACCCTTCTAGAATATTTTCGATATTTGTAAAATTCTTTAAGTGATGATATATTTATATCATAAACTTTTATGATTTATTAATATTTTAAGCGAAGATAATAAATTTAAAAATATTAAAATATTATTATTATATAATAGAGATTTTAATAAAAAATAATTTTCTATTAATTACGATATATTCAAAATATTATAATGATTTTACCATGAATTTATACAATACTCAATATATACACAATGTAAAAAATTACTTAATGTGGCCACCGCCACCACACGTTTAAATGGGGGAAAAGGTGGACCACTTTTTGGATGCTGCCTAACATTACTTATATATGTATATTAGTATTGACTTTTTTTAAAGTGGAAAAAGGAAATGTGAAATTTAATTATATATATATATATGGCCCACACGTGTAAGTGGGGGAAAAGGTGGACCACTTTTTGGATGCTGCCTAACATTACTTATATATGTATATTACTATTGACTTTTTTAAAGTGGAAAAAGGAAATGTGAAATTTCATTATATATATATATATATATATATATATATATATATATATATATATATATATATATATATATATATATATATATATGTGCACGTATGTATGTGTTTATCTTTATTTGGGAGCCTTCTCTGTTTTTTTTTTTTTCCTCTTTCTTCTTTAGAATAGTGATTAGAGTTCTTAGTTAATCTTACAAAGTTGCATATAGGTTAAGAGTAGGGGTGTCAAACGGGCCGGTCTGACCCAGCCCGACCAGCTAAATCGGTCCTGTTTGACCCGACCGGGTAAGCCCTAGGGCTTTAGGGTTCTGGGTCCCGGGCCATTTTTTTTTTTTAAATGATCCCGTTTAACCCGGCTCGGACCACGCCCGTCGGTTAACCGGCCCGGCCCGACAAAAAAGAAAAAAAAGAAATTTTTATTTTTTGGGCCAAACTAGCCGTTGGCCCAACGGCTATATTACCGTTTTTGGGTCCAAACGGCTAGTTTGGGCCCATTTAATTAAAAAAAAAATTTAAAAATATTTTTTAATCCCCAAAATAAATCTATAAATACCCTACAACTTCAAATCATTTTTCACACAATTTTTCGCTCTCTCAAATCTCATTCTCTCTCAAATCTCAATTCTCAATTCTCAAATATTCAATATATTTAATTTCTTAAAGTGTTCACTTTAATTTTTTAATTTTTCGTTTACAAAGTACGAGCGGAAGTTTCTAAAGTCGCAATCTTCGGATACTTCTAAAATTTGGTATTGTCATTCCATCTCTTACGTTTAATTTTTATTTATTATATTAATTGTTTAATATTTAATTTTATTATATTTGTGTATTTTGAATATTTTTAGTTTAATTTAATTTATATTATGGATAAATTAAAAAACCTCGCTGCTAAAGGTGTTAAAATTTTTTGTCCCGAAAGCGGTAGTGGTAGTAAAAAGCGAATTATTAGCGGTAGAGGTAGTTCAAGTAATGGATATACCCCTGTGACTTCGCCTCCGGTACCGCTTGGTACACCTTTTGAGGAAGAAATAAGTGTAGGTACTCACGATATGGATTATGTAGAAGCTCAGGAAAATTACAGTATAGAAGAAGAAAATGAAGTAGATGCAGTTAATTTAGACGAAGATGATGAAAATATTGCTGAAACACCCGTAGTAGAAGATGCTAACGTTAGATCTGAATCAGTTAATCTCCCTTCCCGTCCTCCCAGTGCCCCAAAATCTCGTAAAAGAACTAGTATTGCATTGCAATTTTTTGAACGTATATCAGATATTGAGGTGCAATGCAATATTTGTCAACAAATATATAAGCATAGAAGTGGAAGTAAGTAAGGGGGTACGGGTACGTTAATGAGACATATAACTGAAGATCACAAAATAGAGTTAAATATTGCAAAAGGTGGTGGGAATGTTGGTGGGTCAACGCAAACTAGAATGGACCCAACAACCGGTCAAGTAGAGAAAAAGTATAATAAATTGAGGGACAGGGAAGAAATAGCTAAAATGGTAGCTGTGGGTTGTTTGCCTTTTAGTTTTCCTTCTTCTGATGCTTTTATTCGTTATATACAATCAATTTATAATCCTATGATTAATGGTATTCCTAGAACTACTTGTCGGTCTGATATTTTTAGACTCCATTCACAATATTATTTTTATTTATCAACATTCTTAAAAAATATTCAATGTAGATTGTCCCTAACTTCTGATCTTGGTCGTGCTGTAAATAAAAATGATTATTTAACCGTTACTTGTCATTGGATGGATAGTAATCTCGTGATGCAAAAACGTATTCTTGCTTTTTTATATGATGAAGATCGTAAACATACTGGACAATTTATTGCTGATTCTATTGTTAAAATTGCCGGGTATTATGGTATAGAAAATAAAATTTTATGTATTGCTTTTGATAATGCTTCTAACAACAAGACTGCTATAACAAAAATAAAATCTACGCTATCTCCGCCCTTCCCTGAAATTTTTCATATTAAGTGTGCATGTCATATATATAATTTAATTGTAAAAGATGGTCTTGACTTTTTTGAGCTTTATATTGAAAAAATTCATCTTGCCGTTGATTTTATTCAAGGAAATAATCATAGATCGAGAATTAAAGAATTTAAAGTTAAATGTCAAGAAAATGGACTTACATTGATTTTAATGCCTGAGGAAGTTGATACTAGATGGAATTCTACGTATGAATTTTTAAAAACTTCTTATAAATATAGAATTCCTATTACACTAGCTTTTAACCAACATTGCGGTTCATTTGCTGATTCTGCTGATTGCATGCTACATAATTCTGATTGGGTTGTAATTAATGATCTTGTTAAGTTTTTAGAAAAATTTTATGTAGCTACAATTGAATTTTTCGGTGCTTACTATCCTACTGTTTGTAATATTTTGGCATATATAGCCGATATTTCTGATTTGCTCCAACAATATAAAAATAAAGAAGGTTATAAAGAAGCTGTTGGCGCTATGTTTACGAAATTTAAAAAATATTTTTTTCGGATTTCCCCTATTTACTTGGTTGGTGCTATGCTAAATTCGTGCATGAAATATAATCATATGTGTCACTTTAGTACTCTTATTTATGCTAACTTAGAAATAAATACTAACCATGAGTCTGAACAAGTGCAACCTGATTTGTGGACGGCTACGGCTGATGCAAAAGATTATATAGAAAAATTATATAATCACTATGCTGATTTATTTGATTCAGCCGTACCTACAAATATCAGTCCAACTGTCGCTCCTCATCCTCCCGAGGAGCCATCATCTTCTAAAAGGCCGGCACATAGTTGTTTTTCTGATTTGTTTTATGATTTAACTTGTTGGAACAGTGTGGATGAGAGAGCTTACACATCAACTTATCGGGAAGAGCAGAAATATTATCTGCGGACGACACCAGAGGATCGCAGACGACGGATCAACACGCTGGATTGGTGGAGGAATAATGAATCACAATATCCTGTACTTTCTAGATTAGCCAGAGATATCTTGAATGTTCCAATGTCAACCGTTGCATCAGAGAGCGCCTTCAGTCAGGGACGATAGCAGCTTGGAGACAATCGACACTCATTGGGAAGCAACACAATGAATGTTTTAGTTTGCCTTAGAGATAAGATTAGAGTTGAAAGAAGAAACCAAGGAATGGAACCGGAGACGAGCGACGACCTCAAACTTGAAGAAATTATGACTTCACGGGAGAACTCAGCAGAATCAAGTCCAATGCATGGTTTTGCCCCCGTTGACTTCGACTATCCTATGCAAGTTCCCATTAATATTAACATGAATGAGTTGGAAAAAATGATGCATAATTTATAGATTTTTCATTCATGTAAATTATAAATTTTGGATCATTTTGCAATCAATAAAATTCCACAAATTCATTCACTCCTTAGTCGTTGTTTTTTATTTTTTTTTATTTAACGATTTAAAATTTTAAATTGAATTTCTAGTTTTATACTTTAAATTAAAAACTTACTTGTAATATATTATTAATTTACTACCAAATATTATTAATTTATTATATTAAGTAGCATATGTTTTGTATATTTGTGTATATATATCTTCTATAGAAGTGTATATTTAATGTATACATGTGTATATGTTTTATAAATTAGTATATAAGTATATCTATACATATTGTAATGTATATATAATGTAGTATATTTTATAAGTAGTAGTATATATACATTGAATGGTGCGTATACACGTGCATATATCTTCTATAGAAGTGTATATTTAATGTATACATCTGTATATGTTTTATAAATTAGTATATAAGTATATCTATACATATTGTAATGTATATATAATGTAGTATATTTTATAAGTAGTAGTATATATACATTGAATGGTGCGTATACACGTGTATATATCTTCTATATAAGTGTATATTTAATGTATACATGTGTATATGTTTTATAAATTAGTATATAAGTATATCTATACATATTGTAATGTATATATAATGTAGTATATTGCATTTAAAGTATTACATATACATAGAATAGAGTGTATATATGTGAATGGATCTTCTATAGACGTGTATGCTTAACGTATACATGTATATATATTTTATTTAAAGTAGTACATATATATTGAATGGTGCATATATATGTGTATATATCTTCTAAAGTAGTATATATTTAACGTATACATGTGTATATGCTTTATAAATTAGTGTATATATATATTGTAGTGTATATATATATATTATACTATTATAGCATATATTTTATTTAAAGTAGTACGTATAGTCATATATAATTATATATTGAATGGTACGTATATATGTGTAATTGTTTATACTTTATATATATTTTTTAAAATATATATTGTATATTGGAGTGTATATAGTGTATATTGGAGTGTATATAGTGTATATTTGATTTTTTATTTATTTTTTAAACAGGTTTGACCTGTTTTTAACCGGGTTTGACCGGATTTGACCGGGTTTTAGTGGGTTTGACCGGATTGGGTTAAGTGAGCCAGTTTCGGGTGGGTTTTAATTTTTTTACTGTGCGGTCCGGCCCGGCCCGATTAACGCCAAACCCGGCCCAAAACCCGGGTAGATTGAGAGGGCCGGTTCCGGGTTGACCCGGCCCGGCCCGTTAGACACCTTTAGTTAAGAGGTGTTGTGAAAAATAATTTCTTTAATGTTATTCAAATTTGGGTTGTAGCGAGATATTTTTCGAAGACTTCGGGGCAAATATTCTAGCTTTGGCGTCCAAGTAGGCTAGGTTTACCCTACTTTTAGATTGAGCTTATATACCGAATTGTGAACTATTATGCTAGCTTTGAATAAATACTTGTAGATGCATCTTTTTTTATTTATATAAACTATTTTATTTATCCAAATTTGGACCCCGTTCTAGTAAATATTAAAATATTATCTTTTAACATAATATAGCATCTATTACTATAGAACGTGAAACTAAAATGCAAAAATCTTGAATTTATCTCTTTTTAATTAAAATTGGCGTATGATTATTTAGACGTTGACATTGTTATGATATGGTATGAATTTTAATATTATAGTTAGGTATGGTCACTATAAGTTCCGGTTCGAGTCCGACATTTGACTATTATGGTTATTATGAGTTTCGGTTTGAGTCCGGCATCTGATTATGGTTGTGATTCCTCTGAGTTTCAATTCAAGTCGAACATCTGATTATGAATTCTGTATATGTGGCATATCGTTATTACCCACTATGTTCGGTTCGAATCCGGCACGTGTCCTCTCGTTACTACCCATTGGTATCGGTTCGAGTCTGGTGCATGATAACGCTCAATCTACAGCTCTCGTAGGAGTGTAAAGCGGTCGGTGTCAAATATATAACCCAACTGGGTTGGGTATCGATCCCACAGGGAATAGCTTGGTCAACAAGTAAGCAAAGATTACTAGACTTTTAGTGCAAGTCTCGTAAAAAGGGGTGACTCTTGTCGTGCAAGTAATGTAACTAAAATATAAAAGTAAAAATGGAAAATAGCAAAGTAAAAAGAGAGAATATTTAGTAAGATGTAAACAATGAGAATTGAGGAGTTGGGGTTATGTCCACCTTATGAGTTGTATGTCTCTATTGGCTATGAGTGTGCAGAATTCAAACATGCATGTGCTTATAGAGAATTGTATTCGATGGTAAATCCAAGCGTCTTTCGACCTCAACAAGGACTATTTCACTTTAACTCTTTCGAGCTTAAAGCGTATCTAATGGTACAAATTCTCCAAGAGGTTAATCCAGTTACGGCACTAACTTTTTAATAGGGGATGGGACCCTATTACCTTGACATTATCTCTTTTCCAGACATATAACTTTTCTTTCGAACAAGTTAATGCTATACTGGCGTATTCTATGCATTTGCAACCACAAAGAATTTAGATTAAGATGAAGATAATAATGATATAAGCAGCATACGTGTCACGAACTCACAAACTCATAGCAATAGATAGTATCTCATATGACTTCCATAACCCCAACAGAGAAGTTTAGTTACCCATGAGTGCGAAGGGAATCACAATTGACATTGTTATTATACCACAATAAAGATTTCGTTTAGCAAAGTGTGGTAGGCGTTAGGCGTGAATTCCTTGCAAAGTAACGTTTCTCTTGTTGCGGAAATTAAGAATTGAATAGATGAATAGAAGAAGAATAAAAAGTAGAATTAATGGAGGAATTAGAGTTGTAGAGTAGAAAGATGATTTAGAACTAGAATGAGAATTGTAAAAATCTCTAGCAAGATAGGGTATTTACAATACCCATATCCTATTCCTACTAAGCTAATGAATTACTTAACCCAATCCTACTAGGTTAATGTATCATTATCCTAATCCTAATAAGTTACTGCTAGTCCCCAAAGTCTTCAGAAATGTTGTTTTTGCCCGAGACAGGTTTTTCATACGTCACTTTTGGTCCTTGGCGTCCAAGCTTTGCTTTTCTCCTTTCGTGAATCTTTCTTTGGCGTCAAGTTATCCATAAAATGCTAAATTCTGCATTATTTATACCTGAAAACTTGCTAATCATGTTCGTTAGCTCACTTACAGGAAAAAGGACTAAAAGTGCATGAAATATATAATTTGTTCTCAAAACTTGGCTAAAATATGGGCAAAATCTAGTGCTATAGGCGTGTAAATTCGCCTATCATCAACACCCCACACTTGAAGCTTTGTTCGTCCTCGAACAAAATATCATGTCCATCTAAACATCAACTTAGGGTTTCACAGCAGCAACACGAAATATTCATCAAGACAAGCACAATAATTATCAACAAAGAGTAGTTTTTCGATCATTAGTAGAAACAGTTTAACCTCTAGCATAGACTCGTGATGGTGGTCAACTCGTATTCAAAAGTTAAGGCACAAAGAATCCTACACGACTACCCAAAACTTATCAATCATGTGTGTCTCACAATATATTACCCATACTCACTCACAAGTATAGCATATTTTTCAAACATGAGTATAGAAATATCCTTGCTCTCACGCTCACAAAGAATTCATATGCAGCAACTGATGACCATAGGCTTGCCCTTAGTGTAATGCTCCACTAAATGTCAGAATACTAAGCTTAGGATCAAATAGGTCTTTTGATGGTTGTAATGTAGGCTAAGGGACGGGTAGGACTATTTTGGCCAGAAATAGTCACTATGTTTCTAAGCGCTTTAATACATCACATTGTATCATTAACACTTTTTTCTTTCAAACAACCTTTCTACGTTCTTTTATTCTACCACCTTTTTTCTCCTCTTTTGTTTTTCCATTTTGAACATAACTAACTTTTTAGTTTTTCTTTCCTTTTTCTTTTCATAACATACCTCTTATGATAGCACTCTTTTTTTTTCATAACACATTCAAGCACCAATACATTCTAAAGCATCATACTCACCCAATTTCCTCTTACTTTGTCACATGACTTTTACCCTTTAAAGCACTTGGGAATTTGGATCAAATTATGGTCTTGAAAAAAATTAGATTAGGCTTACATATGAGGTTTGTCAAATAAAATAGGCTAAAGGCTCAAAAGGGTTTAACTAGGATAATGTCCATGGGTAGGTAAAAAGTAGGTAAATAATCATAGGTTGCCAAAGAAATGCCTAAATCATCTCCTAAACTTGCACTCTTTATTTTCGCTTTACATACATACCAGGCAAGTTCTAGCATCAGCCACAAGCATGGAATATACTATATACTCACACACACAAGGCACATGGTTGACTTTATTGGAAGTAGTATAGACTCTTGACCCAACAGATGAAGGAATTACACCACACAATATCACATAGTGAGTCACAATTAGAGCCTAAACGTCTCAATAGTCATGATTTTAGCACAAACTCTTGTCATAATCTCATGCTGCCTATTCGAATAATTTCATGCGAAGCTAAGTTAAAAAAATTGCTACTAAAAAAACTTAACTACTAAAAAAACGACGACTACTAAAAAAACGATTACTAAAAACTAAGCAAACAAACATAAATGCAAATGCGGATAAAGAAGTATAGCATGCAAATACCACCACACCACACTTAGACGGGACACTGCCCTCAGTGGAAAATAAATACCCCCTTCGTCGGAATCATCATAGGAGTCGTTGTTATCAGAATTCTCCTCCACGTCAGAGTCTAGCATTCGTCGATCATCATCGGTCGGTACATCGTCACCAAGAGGTTCCTCAAAGTATGTACCTACTCCACACATCTCCATTGCATGCACATTCATTGGATAGTCATGATCTAGCTGTTGGAGCTCTGCAGCAGTTGGAACACGACCTCCGCTCATCATTGTAAACTGAGTCATGCTATAAAGATGGCGAAAGAAACTCTCATCCTGAGCATGTCTCTCTGCCGTAGTAAGGTTGACACCATGTGTTGATTCAACATCTTTGACCTTTGTGAGGTCAACCTTATTTGGATTGTGTGGGAGTTTATGATCAGCTGGTTCCTCTTCGATGCCTTCCTTCCTCAGGATTGCAGTCAACAGATTGTCGAAGCTGAAATGGGACCGCTTGTGTAGCCTAGCCTTCCGCATTGTGGAGCGAATGATTGCCCCAATGTTGATAGGGACATTCATCATCAATGCATATACTAAGCACACTCTATCTTTTGTTATCTTGGTGTACTGCATCCCTGGAATGAGACAAGAGTAGACTATGTGCAACCATATCCTTGCTTCCCTATTCAAAGGAGCATATGAGAAGGTGTTGTGGCGACCGGTGTCTTTATGTCTGCTCCATCGTGCCATGGATCTTGTGCCACAAAGTGTGTGTCGGATTGCTCTATATGGAGGTCTACTGTACAGCTCTTTGAATGGTGATGGATCGACTGAAGGCAAGCCAAGAAAGGAGTTGAAGAAATCTGCATTGAGTTGTAAAACTTGGCCCCAAATCTTAACCTCGCTGCCTATGGTTTTCGGTGACCAGTTGGCATAAAATTCTCTTATCAAATCGAGATTGCATTCTCCCATGTCTTGGAATATGAAATCAAGATGTAATGCCATGATCTTTGCCAACATGCGCGGCTCCTTCTTCGCTAGGCTTTCCTTGTTTATCAAGTCCACATGAACATATTTTCTTTCCCTGTTGTTCCTATACCATTCCTTGGCTTCCTCCTAAAGAACCCATTTTATTCCAAACATGCGGCGTGGTAATTGCATCGAGGATGATTCTTCTTGCTCTTTGCGACCTCTTTTCTTGCCTTTTTGGGAAGTGGTAGCTGATAACGCTCAATCTACAGCTTTCGTGGGAGTGTAAAGCGGTCGTTAGCAAATATAGAACCCAACCTGGGTTGGGTGTCGATCCCACAGGGAATATCTTGGCCAACAAGTAAGTAAAATTACTAGACTTTTAGTGCAAGTCTCGTAAAAAAGGGGGATTGTAATGTGTAACCAAAACAATAAAGTAAAAGCTGAAAATAGCAAAGTAAAAAGAGGAAGAATGTTACGTAAGTTGTAAACAATGAGAATTGAGACGTTGGGGTTATGTCCACCTTCTGAGGTATACGTCTCTATTGGCTATGAGTGTGTAGAGTCTTGACATGCAATTGCTTATAGAGAATTGTAGTCGGTGGTAAATCCAAGCATTTCTCGACCTAAACAAGGACTATTTCACTTTAACTCTCTCGAGATTAAAGCGTGTCTAACGGTACGAATTCTCCAAGAGGTTAGTCCAGTTACGACACTAGCTTTTTAATAGGAAAGGGTGTCCTACTACCTTGACATTATCTCTTTTCCAGACAAATAACCTTTCTCTCGAACAAGTTAAATGTTAGACTGGCGTATTCTTGCGTTTTCAACCGCAAAGAATGTAGATTAAGATGAAGAGAATAATGATATAAACAATATACGTGTCTCGAACTCACAAACTCACAGCAATAGATAGTATCTCATTCGTCTTCCATAACCCCAACAGAGAAGTTTAGTTACCCATGAATACGAAGGAGATCACGATTTGCATTGTTATTGTTGAGTAATGGCGTGTGGATTAGGTGATAGGCGTGTGGATTAGGTGATTCCTTAGCAAGTAACGATTCTCTTGTTGTGGAATTTAATTGTTGAGTAATGGAAAGATTAGAAGAGTGAATAGAAAGATGGATTGTTAAGAGAGGAATGTATTGAAAGATAGAAGAATGAATAAAAATCTCTAACATGATAGGGTATTTATAATACCCATATCCTACTCCTACTAAGCTAATAAAATAAATAACCAAATCCTAATAGGCTAATGGAATACTTAACCCAAATGTACTAGGTTAAGGTAACATTATCATAATCCAAATAAACTAATGAAATACATAGCCTAATTGTATTAGGTTAATGTATCTTTGTAAAAATCCAGCTTTGTGTCTGTAAGTCCCCAAAGTCTTCAGAATTGCTGTTTTAGCCCAGGACAGATTTTCCATGCAGCAGATTTGGTCCTTTAGGCGTCCAGCTTCCTTCTCCTTCGTTCATGAGCTTTCTTTTGCATCAAGTAAGCCATAAAATGCTGTATTTTGCATCATTTATTCCTGAAACTTTACTAATCATGTTCGTTAGCTCATTTATAGGAAAAAGGACTAAAAGTGCATGAAATATATAGTTTGTTCTCAAAACTAGGCTAAAATATGGGCAAAATATATTGATATAGGCGTGTAAATTCGCCTATCATCAACACCCCACACTTGAAGCTTTGTTCGTCCTCGAACAAAATATCATGTCCTTCTAAGCTTCGACTTAAGGTTTCACAGTAACAACACAAAACATTCGTCAAGACAAGCACAACGGTTATCAACAAAGAGTACTTCCCAATTATAAGTAGAAACAGTTTAAGCTCTAGCATAGACTCGTGATGGTGGTCAACTCGCATGCAAACGTTAAGGTAGAAGGAATCATATATAAATACCCAAAACTCATCAACCATGTGTGTCTCACAATATATTACCCATAATCACTCACAAGTATAGCATATTTTTCAAACATGGGTATCAACAATATCCTTGCTCTCGCTCTCACAAAGAATTCATATGTAGCAACTGATGACCATAGGCTTACCCTTAATGTAGTACTCCACTAAATGTCGGAATGTTAGGATTAGGATCAAGTAGGTCTTTTGATGGTTGTAATGTAGGCTAAGGGACGGGTAGGACTATTTTGGCCAAGAATAGTGACTAGGTTCCTAAGCGCTTTAATACATCACATTGTATCATTGACACTTTTTTCTTTCAACCTTTCTTCTTTCTTTTGTTCTACCACCCTTGTTCTCCTCTTTTCAATTTTAAGCACAACTCACTTTTCAGCTTTCTTTTCCTTTTTCTTTTCACAACATACCTCCTATGATAGCACTTTTTTCCTTTTTCATAACACATTCAAGAACCATTCCAATTTATAGCATTATATTCACCCAATTTCCTCTTATGTTGTCACATGACTTTTTCACTTTAAAGCACTTAGGAATTTGGATCAAATTACTGTCTTGAAAGAAATGGATTAGGCTTACGCACAAGGTTGTCAAAGAAATAGGCTAAAGGCTCAAAAAGGTTTAACTAGGATGATGTACATGGGTAGGTAAAACTGAAGGTAAACATGTATAGGTTGCCAAAGAAATGCCTAAATCATATCCTAAACTTACACTCCTTATTTTCGCTTTGCATACATACCAGGCAAGTTCTAGCATCAGCCACATACATAGAAGATACTATTAATCTCACACACACAAGGCACATGGTCGACTTTATTGGAAGTAATATAGACTCTCGACCCAACAAGTGAAGGAATTGAATCACACAATATCACATAATGAGTCACAACTAGAGCCTAAACGTCTCAATAGTCACAATTGTAGCACATACTCTTGTTTCAATCTCATGCTGCCTATCAAAATAATTTCATGTGAAGCTAGAAAAATTTGACTCCTAAAAAAAACTAAAAAAAACATCAAAACAAAAAAAAAACTCAAAAAAACAAACAGTCAAAAAAACAAGTAAGCAAACCAACATACAAACATAGGTGCAAACAGAGAAGTATAGCATGCGATTCTGCCACCCCATACTTAAACGGGACACTGCCCTCAGTGGAAAATAAATGCGAAGAACCTGGTTAGTCGGACCCTTCATCAATGTCGGGGGTCATACCCCCTTCGTCTGAATCATCATAAGAGTCATCGTCAGAGTTCTCTTCCTCGTCAGAATCAGGTAAACGCCTATCATCATCAGTCGGCACATCATCGTCTAGAGGTTCCTTAAAATATACGCCCACTCCACACATCTCCCATGCATGCATGTTCATTAGGTAGTCGTGGTCCAGCTGTTGGAGCTCTTCAGCAGTTTGAATATGTCCACCACTCATCATAGTGAATCGTGTCATGCCATAGAGATGACGGAAGAAACTCTCATCACGAGTATGTCTCTCCACAGTAGTAAGGTTGACTCCATGAGTTGTTTCAGCATCTTTGACCTTGGTGAGGTCAACCTTCTTTGGGTTATGTGGGAGTTTGTGGTCAGCTGGTTCCTCTTCTATATCCTCCTTCCGCAACATTGCTGTCAACAAATTGTCGAATGTGAAATAGGACCTTTTGTGGAGTCTGGCCTTCCTCATGGTAGATCGAATGATTTCCCCAAAGTTGATAGGGACATTCGTCATCAAAGCATAGACCAAACACACTCTATCTCTCGATATCTTGGTGTATTGAGTCCCAGGAATAAGACATGAGTTGACAATACGTATCCAGATTCTTGCTTCCCTATTTAGTGGAGCATAGGGGAAGGTGTTGTGTCGACCTGTTTCTTTATGTCTGCCCCACCTTGCCATTGATCTACTTCCACAAAGCGTGTGTCGTATCGCTCTATATGGAGGCCTGCTGTACAGTTCTTTGAATGGTGCTGTGTCGACCGAAGGTAAGCCAAGAAAAGAGTTGATCCAATCCGCAGTGAGCTGTAACACTTGGCCCCGAATTTTGACTTCATTTCCTGTTGTGTTCGGCGACCAGTTGGCATAAAACTCTCTTGTCAAGTCAAGATTGCACTCTCCCATGTCGCGGAAGATGAAATCCAGCTTTGAAGCCATTATTTTTGCCAACATTCGCGGCTCCTTCTTTGCTAAGGTCTCCTTGTTGATCAAGTCGATGTGCATATATTTTCTTTCTTTGTTGCTGCCGTACCATGCTTTGGCTTCTTCCTCAAGAACCCATTTTATTTCGAATATTCTGTGTGGTAGGTGTGCTGAGGATAATTCTCCTTGGTCTTTTCGACTTCTCTTCTTGCCCTTTTGGGACGTGGTAGCCTTCTGCTTGCCTTGCCTTGCTTTAGGTGCCATTGTACCTGAGACTAGAAATAATGTAAGTTCACAATCTCACTTGATACAATCTATATGCAAGCACTAGGGGTACCACCCCACACTTAATTTTGTTACGCAAATCAGTGAGGTGAGCGTAGTCGATTTACTCAGATTTCGTCGACATACGTTTTAGGATTGTATTCTGACAGGAAAATCAGCATTGCATCACTTATTTGCTGCCATTGGACTACTTTCATGGTGGATATAGCAACACTACGACATAGGGGTTACCACATGGAATCGTTATTCTTACAACAAGCACAACCTCCTAAATCGATAGGCACTATAATCTTATCCCGATGGCCGGGATGGTCTAACATGTAAGCATCCCAACAACAATCTTAAGTAATATTCATAGCCATATTAATTCAGCAATTATCATACCAATGCTATTGAAACCAAATTCAAGTCGGAAACAAGCCAAGAATTCCCTACGTATATGTTTACTCACATGATTTTGCAACAACAATCCAAACACATGAACATCACCAACAATCTTATATGATTTTGCAATTCATAATAAACATAGCAACGTAGTACTTATGAGAAATAAATGAAGAATAAGCGAGTACTTACTTGTTTGAATCTTGTGGAGATGGTGTTGTGAATTGGAAGAGCAAAAGAAGAAACTTTTGAGAGGATTTGGAAGGTTATGCGGCGCCCTTAGGTTTTTTTCTAATGTGGTTGTGTTATAAAACTAAGTCCCCTTTATATAGGAAGAGTATGGGTCGGTTTATGACCCATTTACAATCGGATTTGGAGACAAAATCACCACATATGCGGCGCATAATACTCGGCATATCAATGACATATGCGGTGCATTGTCTATGGCATAATAGGACATATGCGCCGCATAGTTTATGGCATATGAGATATTGAGACCAAATGCCATAGCATAGGCGGCGCATAGTCAAAAGCATACCTAGGAATAGGCGGCGCATAGTGTATAGCACACTAGATTCCGAGACCTTAGGCTATAGGATAGGTCGTGCATCGTTCGTGGCCTAGTTTTACCAAGGCCTAGCCTTCCTCGAAGCCTAGTTTGTCGAGGGAAAAGGCTCAATCCATAGCCTTATGCATCACCGTTCCTAACTTACCAACTTTACCATACAATGCGTCCAAATCGTCAATTGAAATCGATCTCCTCGTTGAATACTTCTTGCACCTATATTTGCTCAAAACAAATGAAAACGATTAGTACGATGGGTTGCCTCCCACCAAGCGCCTTAGTTTTGGTCGTGGCACGACTCTTATTTTTGGATTTTCTTTTATCAAAAAAATAAAATAAAATACTAAAACGACGAAACGATAAAATAATAAAACGATAAAACAATAAAATGATGTGTTGCCTCCCATCTAACGCCTTATTTATTGTCGTGGCTCGACGTAGTAATCTCGAGTACTTAGACTTCATCGAGATAAGTGATGGCCATGTCATTCATCGAGTCAAGAGGACCAATATATGGCTTAACACGTTGGCCATTCACTTTGAAGATAACACCCTCCTTGTCTTCCAATTCGACTACTCCAGACGAGTAGACTTGGATGACTTTAAATGGACCAGACCATTTCGATTTTAACTTACCTGGGAAGAGCTTAAATCTGGAGTTGAAGAGTAGTACCATGTCACCCTTTTGGAAATTTCGTCGAACAATCCGCTGATCATGATACTTCTTCATCCGCTCCTTGTATAAATCCGATTGTTCATATGCATGGAGACGGAATTCATCTAGTTCGTTCAGCTGCTCCAAACTCAGATTCTTCACATCTTCCCAATTCAAGTTCAATCGCTTCAATGCCCACAATGCCTTGTATTCAAGTTCAATGGGTAGATGACAAGCCTTTCCATAAACTAGTTGATAAGGAGACATGCCAATGGGTGTCTTGAATGCTGTCCTATACGCCCATAGTGCATCATCTAGCTTTCGAGACCAATCCTTCCGATTCGCATTAACCGTCTTTGCAAGGATTTGCTTGATTTCACGATTGGAAACCTCTACTTGTACACTAGTTTGGGGATGATACGGCGTAGCTACCTTATGTTGCTTAACACCATACTTGGCCAATACAGATTTGAATAGCTTGTTGCAAAAGTGAGATCCTCCATCACTTATGATAGTACGAGGTACTCCAAAGCGAGAGAAGATATTCTTCTTTAAGAATGCTACAACACGCTTTCCTTCGTTGTCGGCCAATGCTACAGCTTCAACCCATTTTGACACATAATCCACAGCAACCAAGATGTACTTTATTCCAAACGAATTCACGAATGGTCCCATGAAATCAATACCCCACACATCAAAGAGTTCTACCTCAAGAATTTCGGACATGGGCATTTCATGGTGTTTTGAAATAGCACCTTGCCGTTGGCATTGGTCACACCTCCTCACATAGTCATATGCATCTCTGAATATCGAAGGCCAATAATATCCACTTTGCAATACTTTTCTTGCCGTTCGATTGCCTGCATGATGTCCTCCAACTTGCGAAGTGTGGCATGCTTCCAATATAGTAGGCACTTTTTCATGAGATATACATCGTCGAATGATACCATCAGCGCATTTTTGAAACACATCAGGCTCATCCCAATAGTAGTGCTGAACATCATGCATAAACTTCCTCCTTTGGTGGTAAGATAAATTGGCGGGTAGCACATTACTCACCACGAAATTTGCAAAGTCGGCATACCATGGTAATTTTTCCACTGTTGTTGCTAATAAATCCTCTTCAGGGAATGCATCATCAATCTGAATTTCAGGTTGCGCCACTTGCTCACTCTCAAGTCTAGATAGGTGATCAGCCACTTGGTTCTCGCAACCTCTTCTATCTTTGACTTCGAAATCAAACTCTTGCAGCAGCAACACCCATCGAATCAGCCTTGGTTTTGCATCCTTCTTTGTCATTAGATACCTAAGAGCTGCATGGTCTGTATGAACGATCACCTTAGTACCCAATAGATAGGCGCGAAACTTCTCAAACGCATACACAACCGCTAGGAGCTCTTGTTCAGTAACAGTGTAGTTCCTTTGGGCTTCATTTAGGACCTTAGTTCCTTTGGGCTTCATTTAGGACCTTACTCGCATAGTAGATAGGATGAAATAGTTTCTCCTTTCTCTGTCCAAGAACAGTACCAACGGCTACACCACTAGCATCACACATGACTTCGAACGGGAGCGTCCAATCTGGTGCTACCATGATAGGGGATTCAATGAGTTTTCCTTTAAGGCATTCGAATGCCTTTAAGCAATCGTCATTAAAGTCAAACTTCGCATCTTTCTCCAATAGTTTGCACAATGGACTAGAAATTTTGGAGAAGTCTTTGACGAATCTACGATAAAACCCAACATGGCCAAGAAAACTACGAACTCCCTTCACCGAAATTAGAGATGGTAGCTTCTCGATTACCTCTATTTTTGCGCGATCAACCTCTATTCCTCTTTCGGAAATCTTGTGCCCAAGAACGATTCCTTCTTTTACCATAAAGTGGCATTTCTCCCAATTCAGCACAAGGTTGAACTCTACACATCTTTGCAATGCCATGCTCAAGTTTGCCAAACATGCTTCAAAAGACTCACCAACAACTGAAAAGTCATCCATAAATACCTCCAAAGTGTCTTCAACCATATCAGAGAAAATAGACATCATACAACGTTGAAAGGTGGCTGGTGCATTACACAACCCAAATGGCATGCGTTTGAAGGCAAACGTACCATATGGGCATGTAAACATTGTCTTCTCTTGGTCTTCGGGTGCAATACAAATCTGATTATAACCTGAAAAACCATCCAAGAAGCAAAACCATCCTTTCTCCGCTAATCGATCTAGCATTTGGTCCATAAATGGCATGGGGAAGTGATCCTTGAGCGTCCAAGAATTCAGCTTGCGGTAGTCCATGCATACTCTCCATCTAGTAACGGGCCTGAGTGGAATAAGCTCATTCTTTGCATTCGCGACCACCGTCATACCTCCTTTCTTGGGAACACATTGCACAGGACTCACCCATGTACTATCAGAGATAGGATATACAACTCCTGCGTCTAACCACTTGATAATCTCCTTCTTCACCACTTCTTGCATTGGTGGGTTTAATCGCCTTTGATTTTTAATGGTGGGTGTGCACTTTTCTTGAAGCTGAATTTTATGTGTGCAAATCCCAGGTGGAATACCAATAATATCCGCAATGGTCCATCCAATAGCTCTAATATACTTGCGTAAGATTGCAATAAGAGCTGCAACTTGTTGCTCACCCAAATCGGCTGCCACTATGACTGGAAGAGTGTTTCTGCTTCCTAAGAATGCGTACTTCAAATGTCTTGGCAGCTTCTTCAATTTTAACGTGGGTGGTTCTTCAATAAATGGCTTAGCTGGTGGTGTGGGTCGATTTTTGAGATCAAGATCCAGCTTCTTGGGAGTATAGCGATATGTCCCTAATCCCGATAGAGCACAAATATCATCATCAGAAATTTCAGCATCATCATTCTCTCCTTTCATGAGCAAAACCTCCAAAGGATCATCAAGAATTTGCTTTTCTGCAAGTAACTCTTTCTCATCATCAAAGACAACATCAGCCACAGAAAATACACTTAGATCTTTGGGTTGCTTCATTGATTTGCAAATATCAAAGCGAACCACTTCGTCATTTATTCGGAATGAAAGCTCATTAGCTCTCAAATCTATGAGCACACTTCCCGTAGCAAGGAAAGGGCGTCCCAAGATTATGGGAACCTCTGAATCTGATTCACAATCCAAGATGACAAAGTCTACTGGAAAGATAAATGAAGAAACCTTTACCAAGACATCGCATAGAATACCAACCGGTCGTTTTACCGACCTATCCGCCATAACAAGCCTCATATTAGTTGGTGTAAGATCTCCTAACCCCAACTTCTTGTAGATCGATAATGGAATCAAGTTGATGCTGGCTCCTAAGTCACACAATGCTTTGGCAAAGTTCAAAGATCCGACGGTGCAAGGAATAGTGAAAGCTCTGGGGTCGGCCTTCTTTAGAACTATCGATCGGGTAGCAATTGCACTACAATGATGCACATCATCCTTCAGCTCATAACTTGCTGCCCTCTTTTTAGTCAAAAGATCTTTCATAAACTTCGCATACCCAGGCATTTGTTCAAGTGACTCTACCAATGGAACATTAATGGTCAGTTGCTTCAACATAGTCATAAATTTGCTGAACTTAGTGTCATCGGCCACCTTCTTCAATCTTTGAGGAAAGGGTGGTGGTGGGTATGGAAGTGTTCTCTCCACGGCTTTCTTCTTCTCTTGCTTCCGTTTTTCCACTTTTTCAGGCTGCACGTCACTAGGTGAAACGTCCTTGACGTTGGGAGTAGTTGCTGCGACTTCTTCTCCTTTTGTAACGTCAGTAAGTATAGCATCCATGTCCGCAATTTCGTCAACCACTTGCTTTCCTTTTGCTGAAGTTTCCAGTACCTTACCACTTCTGGTAGTGATGGCCATGCATGACCGATTTCTTTGGGTTTTGCACAGTATCGCTTGGTAAGGTGCCAGCCTTTCTTTGATTAAATGCTGCTGAAAGTTGGCTCAATTGCTGCTCTATTTGCTTGATAGAAGTGGAATGAGAATCAACTAGTTACTTCATGGAGGACAAATCATCAATCACCTCCTTAACTCCCGTGCTCGTTGCTTCCACTCCTTTCAATAACTTAGCCATCATGTCTTCCATACTCCCAGAATTAGATGTGGTGGTATCACGTCTACCAGGGGGAACGTACAAACAACTCTTTTCATTATTTTTCTTCCAACTACCTTGGTCTTTGCTTCCAGATTTATCAAAATAGTTCCGACCTTGGTTTCCTTGGGCATTCCCACGAAAACCCCCCTGATTGTTCAAGTAGTTGGCCTCCTCTTCCGAATCAGATTCATCTTTTCCTTTTAGCGCTACAGCTTTCACTTTTTTGGTCTTCCCTAGTGCTTTGTCAGAAGATCCAATTGTGTTTTCATGTGCGCTATGTCTTTCTCACGTTCTTCTTCTCTTCTTCTTTGGTCTGCAGACATGCCAATAGATAGAGTGAGGTTTGCTACCTCAGAATCCCTGGTATGCCAAGCTCTACTTTGCTTTGTCATGCGATCTAGCATATTGCTTGCTTGACCAAAGGTGAGGTCCATGAAAGAACCTCCAGCTGCGTTGTCCACCACTGGTTTAGTTACTGAATTCAAGGCTCTATACAAGATCTCCATGAGGTGAACATTAGTCATGTGATGGTTTGGGCATCTCGCTAGCTTTGTCTTGAACCTCTCCCATGTTTCATGAAGAGCTTCAGAGGGAAGCTGACGAAAGTTGGTGATTTCATCTCTCAATTGTGCTCTTTTGGATGGAGGAAAGAATCTTTCTAGGAAAGCGTCTCTCAATTGCCTCCAATTTGTAATTGAATAAGGAGTCAGCCCATTCAACCATAGTGTTGCCTCCCCAGACAGAGACAATTGAAATAGACGTAATCGAATAACATTTTGACCAACACCAGGATTGTCAAAGGACTTGCATGTAGAAATAAAGTTGATGAGATGCATATTCGGATCATCGCCTGCTAGTCCACCAAATAATCCCTTGAGCTGCAATAACTGAATCATGGTGCTTGTGATGTTGAACTTGGCTCCGGGCGCTAATGGTGGTGGAATTATAGCTCCAGTGGCTCCGACACCATCAAGATCATCATCATCATCGTCGAAAGCTGGCTGCAAAGGTTGGCGATCATATCTATACCGAGCTTGTCGACCTCTTCTGTTGGCAGGTGTTGAAGTTCCAGCGACATGCCTTGGGTTTATCAACTCGTCATCACCTAAATCTTCATCGTCAGGATTTGTTGCTCGCCCAGGATTATCAATGTTTTGTTGTTGGACTTGAGCAGCGGCAAGAGCAGCTAATCTTGCTTGCTCGTGTTGAGCATCCATCCTGTCGATTTCAGCTTGTGCTTCCATTCTTCTAATTCGTTGTGGTTCCGGATTGATTGGTAATAACGGTTGACCAGAACTTCTAGTATGGGGCATGCACTAAAGTAAAAACCTGCAAGAAACAAAAACAAAAACTAAAAGTAAAAGTACGAGAATCTTTGACCAAAGGGTCTAGTAATTATCACGAACTTGATTGACACTCGTATTCCCCGGCAACGACGCCAATTTTTGATAATGCTCAATCTACAGCTCTCGTAGGAGTGTAAAGCGGTCGTTAGCAAATATAGAACCCCACCTGGGTTGGGTGTCGATCCCACAGGGAATAGCTTGGTCAACAAGTAAGTAAAATTACTAGACTTTTAGTGCAAGTCTCGTAAAAAGGGGGGATTGTAATGTGTAACCAAAACAATAAAGTAAAAGCTGAAAATAGCAAAGTAAAAAGAGGAAGAATGTTACGTAAGTTGTAAACAATGAGAATTGAGACGCTGGGGTTATGTCCACCTTCTGAGGTATACGTCTCTATTGGCTATGAGTGTGTAGAGTCTTGACATGCAATTGCTTATAGAGAATTGTAGTCGGTGGTAAATACAAGCGTCTCTCGACCTAAACAAGGACTATTTCACTTTAACTCTCTCGAGATTAAAGCGTGTCTAACGGTACGAATTCTCCAAGAGGTTAGTCCAGTTACGGCACTAGCTTTTTAATAGGAAAGGGTGTCCTACTACCTTGACATTATCTCTTTTCCAGACATATAACCTTTCTCTCGAACAAGTTAAATGTTAGACTGGCGTATTCTTGCGTTTTCAACCGCAAAGAATGTAGATTAAGATGAAGAGAATAATGATATAAGCAATATACGTGTCTTGAACTCACAAACTCACAACAATAGATCGTATCTCATTCAGCTTCCATAACCCCAACAGAGAAGTTTAGTTACCCATGAATGCAAAGGAGATCACGATTTGCATTGTTATTGTTGAGTAATGGCGTGTGGATTAGGTGATAGGCGTGTGGATTAGGTGATTCCTTAGCAAGTAACGATTCTCTTGTTGTGGAATTTAATTGTTGAGTAATGGAAAGATTAGAAGAGTGAATAGAAAGATGGATTGTTAAGAGAGGAATGTATTGAAAGATAGAAGAATGAATAAAAATCTCTAACATGATAGGGTATTTATAATACCCATATCCTACTCCTACTAAGCTAATAAAATAAATAACCAAATCCTAATAGGCTAATGGAATACTTAACCCAAATGTACTAGGTTAAGGTAACATTATCATAATCCAAATAAACTAATGAAATACATAGCCTAATTGTATTAGGTTAATGTATCTTTGTAAAAATCCAGCTTTGTGTCTGTAAGTCCCCAAAGTCTTCAGAATTGTTGTTTTAGCCCGGGACAGATTTTCCATGCAGCAGATTTGGTCCTTTAGGCGTCCAGCTTCCTTCTCCTTCGTTCATGAGCTTTCTTTTGCGTCAAGTAAGCCATAAAATGCTGTATTTTGCATCATTTATTCCTGAAACTTTACTAATCATGTTCGTTAGCTCATTTATAGGAAAAAGGACTAAAAGTGCATGAAATATATAGTTTGTTCTCAAAACTAGGCTAAAATATGGGAAAAATATATTGATATAGGCGTGTAAATTCGCCTATCATCAGTAGCCTTATCTTTGACTTGTCTTGCTTTGGGTGCCATTGTACCTGAGACTTAAAATAATGTTCATGTTAGCATCATATCAATGGATACAATCTGTACACAAGCAGTAGGGGTACCACCCCACACTTAGTTTGTTGGATAAATTAGTGAAGTGAAAGTGGTCAATTACTCAGACTTCATCGACATACGCTTTAGGTGCTATATTCCAACAATAAAATTAGAGCAGTCACACTTCTTGTAATCTTGGCAATACATTCATGTTGGATATATCAAGACTACTACATAGGGGTTGAATCAAGGTATAGTATCTAACAATAATTATAACCTCCTATGTCGGTAGGCAACCATAATTTCTATTCTGATGAACAAGTCATTCCAACATGCAAGTATGCAAGTGACAAGATTATGCAATTTTAATGACTATAACAATTCCACAAAAGTATGACAATGCATCCAAATCAAATTCAAGTTGGGAACAAGTTAAGATCATCCTTACGTATATGTTCACTCACTTAGATGTATCACAACAATTCAATCTCATTCAAATCATCAATACTACTTTCAAGATTCAACAATTCATAATAGGCGTAGTAACGTAGTACTTACGAAATATAAATGAAGAACAAAGTAGTACTTACTTGATTGATGCCTTTGGATGATGTTCTTGTGAAGAAAAAGAGCAAAAGAAAATTTTTTGAGAGGATTTGGAGACTATAGGCGGCGCATAAGCTAGGTTTCCAATGTGTTTTTGGTTCAAGACTAAGTCTCATATTTATAGGAAAAGGTTGGGTCGGTTTTTGACCCATTTAAAATTGGATTTGGAGACAAGAAGTGACCATAGGCGGCGCCTTTAGCTTTGCCTATGCTTGGCATAGGCGGCGCCTTTTGCAAAGCATTTTTTAGCATAGGCGGCGCCTATGCCATGGCATTCCTAGGCATAGGCGGCGCCTTTCACTTAGCATATGAGATTCAGAGACAAATGGCATTAGCATAGGCGGCGCTTATGCTATGGCATACTTGAGCATGGGTGGCGCCTATGCTATGGCACACTAGATTCCGAGACCTTAGGCCATAGTATAGGCCTTGCCTTGTTCGTGGCCTAGTTTTACCTAGGCCTAGCCTTGTTCGATGCCTATGTTTTTATGAGCAATGCTCAATCCATAGCCTTTTGCATCTTCATGCCTAAATTACCACCTTTAACATGCAATACGTCCAAATCAAAATTTGAAACCGATCTCCTTGTTGTATACCTCTTGCACCTACATTTGCTCAAAACCAGTAAAAACGATTAGAACGATGGGTTGCCTCCCATCAAGCGCCTTAGTTTTGGTCATGGCACGACTCCCATTTTTGGATTTTTATTTATTAAAAGCAAACACGTAATAGAATGAAAGAAAAATGAAAAATGAAAAACGATAAACGATAAATGATAAACGATGGGTTGCCTCCTATCTAGCGCCTGATTTATTGTCGCGGCAAGACATAGTTATGTTGAGTACTTAGACTTCGTCGAGATAAGTGATGGCCATATAATTTATCGAATCAAGAGGACCGATATAGGGTTTTACTCGTTGGCCATTCACTTTGAAGACAACACCATTATTGTCTTCCAACTCAACTACTCCAGATGAGTAGACTTGGTTAACTTTGTATGGACCAGACCACTTGGACTTTAACTTACCTGGGAATAGCTTCAATCTAGAGTTGAAGAGAAGTACCAAATCATCCTTTTGAAAGTTTAGTCGAACAATCCGCTGATCATGATACTTTTTCATCCGCTCCTTGTATAGGTATGATCTTTCATAAGCATGGAGACGGAATTCGTCCATCTCGTTCAGCTGCTCCAATCTCAGACTCATTGCATCATCCCAATTCAAATTCAATCGCTTCAAAGCCCATAATGCCTTATGCTCAAGCTCAATGGGTAAGTGACAAGCCTTCCCATAAACTAGTTGGTATGGGGACCTGCCAATTGGTGTTTTAAATGCAGTCCTATATGCCCATAGTGCATCGTCCAGCTTCCGAGACCAATCTTTCCTATTAGAATTTACCGTTTTAGCAAAGATTTGCTTGAACTCTCGGCTGGAAACCTCTACCTGTCCACTAGTTTGTGGGTGATAAGGCGTGGCTACCTTATGTTGCTTGATACCATATTTGGCCAACATAGATTTAAATAGCTTGTTGCAAAAATGAGATCCTCCATCGCTTATAATAGTACATGGTACTCCAAAGCAAGAGAAGATATTCCTCTTCAAGAATGCTACAACACGCTTCCCTCGTTGTCGGCCAATGCTACTGCTTCAACCTATTTTAAAACATAGTCTACAGCAACGAGGATGTACTTCATTCCAAACGAATTTACGAATGGACCCATGAAATCAATACCCCAGACGTCAAAGAGCTCTACTTCAAGAATTTTCGACATGGGCATCTTATGGTGTTTCGAAATAACACCTTGTCTTTGGCATTGGTCGCATCTTCTAACAAAGTCGTCGGCATCTCTAAATATCGACGGCCAATAATATCCACTTTGCAATACCTTTCTTACTGTCCGATTACCTGCGTGATGTCCCCCAACTTGGGAAGTGTAGCATGCTTCCAATATAGTAGGCACTTCTACATGGGATATACATCGTCGTATAATACCATCCGCGCATCGTCGAAACAAATATGGCTCATCCTAAAAGTAGTGTTGTACATCATGCATAAACTTCCTCTTTTGATGGTAAGATAAGTTTGTAGGTATCACATTACTCACCACAAAATTCGCAAAGTCGGCATACCATGGTAACCTTTCCATTATTGTGGCTAAGATCTCCTCATCAGGGAATACATCATCAATCTCGATTTCAGGTTGCGCCATATGTTCGTTCTTGAGTCTAGATAGATGATCAGCCACTTGGTTCTCGCAACCTCTTCTATCTTTAAACTGGAAATCAAATTCTTGCAACAGCAAGACCCATCAAATTAGTCTTGGTTTTGCATCCTTCTTTGTCATTAGATACCTTAGAGTTGCATGGTCTGTATGAACAATCACTTTGGTCCCCAACAAATAAGCACAGAACTTCTCAAATGAATACACAACCGCAAGGAGATCTTGTTCTGTGACAGTATAGTTTTTTTGGGCTTCGTTCAGGACCTTACTCTCATAGTAGATAGGATGGAATAGCTTCTCCTTTCTCTGGCCAAGTACAGCACCAACGGCTATCCCACTAGCATCACACATGACTTCGAACGGGAGAGACCAATCTGGTGCTACCATGATAGAAGCTTCAATTAGTTTTCCTTTGAGGCATTCTAATGCCTTCAAACAATCTTCATTGAAGTTAAAATTTGCATCTTTCTCCAAGAGTTTGCACAATAGACTAGCAATTTTGGAGAAGTCTTTGATGAACCGTCGATAGAAACCTGCATGACCAAGAAAACTACGAACTCCCTTTACTGAAATTGGGGGTGGTAGCTTCTCAATAACGTCAATTTTTGCTCAATCAACCTCAATTCCTATTTCAGATATTTTATGCCCAAGAACGATTCCTTCTTTGACCATAAAGTGGCACTTCTCCCAATTCAGCACTAGGTTGAATTCTATACATCTTTGCAAGCCATACTTAGGTTTGCCAAGCATGCTTCAAACGTCTCGCCAACTACTGAAAAGTCATCCATGAATACCTCCAAAGTATCTTTGACCATATTAGAGAAAATGGACATCATACAACGTTGAAAGGTGGCTGGTGCGTTACATAGCCCGAATGGCATACGTTTGAAGGCAAACGTACCATATGGGCATGTGAACGTTGTATTCTCTTGGTCTTCGGGGGTAATACAAATCTAATTATAGCTTGAATACCCGTCTAAGAAACAAAACCATCCTTTCCCTGCTAATCGATCAAGCATTTGGTCTATGAATGGCATTGGAAAGTGATCTTTGAGCGTCCATGAATTCAGCTTTCGGTAGTCCATGCATACTCTCCATCCGGTGACGGGTCTAAGTGGAATAAGCTCATTCTTTTCATTTGCGACCACCGTCATGCCTCCTTTCTTGGGTACACATTGTACCGGGCTTACCCATGTACTATCATAGATTGGATACACAACTCCTGCGTCTAACCACTTGATAATCTCTTTCTTCACCACTTCTTGCATAGGTGTATTGAGATGCCTTTGATGCTCAATGGTGGGTGTGCAATTTTCTTTAAGCTGAATCTTGTGTGTACAAATCCCAGGTGGAATACCAATAATATCTGTGATGGTCCAACCAATAGCTCTTATATACTTTCGTAGAATAGAAATGAGAGCTGCAACTTGTTGCTCACCCAAATCTGCTTCCATAATAACTGGAAGTGTGCTTTCGCTTCCTAAGAATACATACTTTAAATGACTAGACAGCTCCTTCAGTTCTAACGTGGGTGGCTCTTCAATAGATGGCTTAGCTGGTGGTGTGGGTCGATTTTTGAGATCGAGGTCCAGCTTCTTGGGAGCATGGCGATATGTCCCTAATCCTGATAGAGCACAAATAGTTTTGTCACAATTTTCAGCATCCTTACTCTCTCCATTCATGAGCACAATCGCCAATGGGTCATCAATAATTTGCTCTTCTTCAAGTAATTCTTTCTTATCATCAAAGTAAACATCATCCACCGAGAATACGTTCAGCTCTTTAGGTTGCTTCATTGATTTGCAGACATCAAAGAGAACTACTTCGTCATTTATTCAGAACAAAAGCTCATTAGCTCTCAAATCAATGATCACACTTCCTGTAGCAAGGAAAAGGCGCCCCAAGATTATGGGAACTTCTGAGTCTGCCTCACAATCCAAAATAACAAAGTCTGCCGGAAAGATGAATGAAGAAACCTTTACCAATACATCACATAGAATACCAACAGGTCATTTTACCGACCTATCTGCCATTACGAGCCTCATATTGGTTGGAGTAGGATCACCCAACCCCAAATTTTTATAGATAGATAATGGCATCAAATTGATGCTGGCTCCTAAATCGCGTAACGCCTTAGCAAAATTCAAAGATCCAACGGTGCAAGGAATAGTGAAAGCACTAGGGTCAGCCTTCTTCTGGACTAGTGATCGGGTAGCGATTGTGCTGCAGTGATGAACATTATCTTTCAACTTATAGCTTGCTGCGCGCTTCTTTGTCAAAATATCCTTCATAAATTTCGCATACCCCGGCATTTGTTCAAGTGCTTCCACCAATGGAACATTAATGGTCAGCTGCTTTAACATAGTCATGAATTTGCTGAACTTTGTATCATCCTCCACCTTCTTCAATCTTTGCGGAAAAGGTGGTGGTGGATAGGAAAGTGTTCTCTCCACGGCTTTCTTCTCCTCTTGCTTATGTTTTTCAACCTTTTCAGGCTGCAACATGCTCGGTGTGACGTCATGGACGTCGTGGGTGGCTTCCGCGAATTCCTCTCCTTTTGCGTTATCATTAATGTCCGCTACTTCGTCAACCACTTGCTTGCCTTTTGCTGAAGTTTCCAGTACCTTACCACTTCGAGTAGTAACAGTCATGCATGTCCCATCATTCCTTCGGTTTTGCACAGTGTCGCTAGGTAAAGTGCCAGCCTTTCTTTGATTGAGTGCTGCTGAAAGTTGGCTCAATTGCTGCTCTATTTACTTGATTGAAGTGGAATGAGAATCAACTAATTTCTTGATAGAGGACAAATCATTTATTACCTCCGTTACTCCCGCGCTCATTGCTTCCACTCCTTTCAATAGTTTAGCCATCATGTCTTCCATACTTCCAGAACTAGATGTAGTGGCGTCACGTCTTCCTGGGGTAACGTATAAACCACTCTTTTCATTCTTGTTCTTCCAACTACCTTGGTCTTTGTTTCCCGATTTATCATAATAGTTCTGACCTTGGTTTCCTTAGGTATTCCCTCGGAAACCCCCCTGATTGTTCAAGTAGTTGGCCTCTTCTTCTGAATCAGATTCGTCTCTTTCTTTTGATGCAATAGCTTTGACTTTTTTGGTCTTCCCTGATAATAAATGCTTTGTAAGAAGATCCACTTGTGTTTTCATGTGCGCCATATCTTGATCACGTTCTTCTTCTCTTCTTCTTTGATCTGCAGTCATGCCAATAGATAAAGTGGGGCTTGCTACCTCAGAATCCCTGGTATGCCAAGCTCTACATTGCTTCGTCATATGATCTAGCATATTGCTTGCTTGAACAAAGGTGAGGTCCATAAAAGATCCTCTAGCCGCATTATCCACCACTGGTTTAGTTATTGAATTCAAGGCTCTGTATAGTATCTCCATTAGGTGAAAATTAGTCATGTGATGGTTTGGGCACCTCATTAGCTTTGTCTTAATTGTGCTCTTTTGGATGGCGGAAAGAATCTTTCTAGGAAAGCGTCTCTCAATTGCCTCTAATTTATAATAGAATCAGGAGTCAGCCCATTCAACCATAGAGTTGCCTCCCCAGACAGAGACAATGGAAATAAGCGTAATTGAATTGCATTTTGACCAACACCAGGATTGTCAAACGACTTGCATGTAGAAATAAAGTTGATAAGATGCATATTCGGATCATCGCCTGCTAATCCAGCAAATAATCCCTTGAGTTGCAATAACTGAATCATGGTGCTTGTGATGTTGAACTTAGCTACGGACGCCAATTGTGGAGGAATAATGGCTTCTGTGGCTCCGGCTCCATCAATATTATCATCATTATCGTCAAAATCTGGTTGCATAGCTCGGCGTTCAGGCCTAAACCTAGCTTGATGATCTCTTCTGTTGGCAGGTGTTGCAATCTCAGCAGCATGCCTAGGATTTAGTAACTCGTCATCACCTAGGTCCTCGTCGTCAGGATTTATTGCTCACCCAGGGTTATCAATATTTTGTTGATGCACTTGAGCAGCGGCAAGAGCAGCTAATCTCACCTATTCCTGTTGAGCAGCCATTCTTTTAATTTCGTATTGTGTCTCCATTCTGCCAATACATTGTGGTTCAGGATTGATAGGTAATAAAGGTTGACCAAAACTTTGAGTATGGGGCATGCACTGAATAAAAACCTGCAGAAAATAAAAATAAAAACTAAAAGTAAAAGTACGAGAATCTTTAACCAAAGGGTCTAGTAATTATTACAAACTTAATTGACACTTGTATTCCCCGATAACAGCGCCAATTTTTGATAACGCTCAATCTACAGCTCTCGTAGGAGTGTAAAGCGGTCGTTGTCAAATATATAACCCAACTGGGTTAGGTATCGATCCCACGGGGAATAGCTTGGTCAACAAGTAAGCAAAGATTACTAGGCTTTTAGTGCAAGTCTCGTAAAAAGGGGGGAGTCTTGTCGTGCAAGTAATGTAACTAAAATATAAAAGTAAAAATGGAAAATAGCAAAGTAAAAAGAGAGAATATTTAGTAAGATGTAAACAATGAGAATTAGGAGTTGGGTTTATGTCCACTTTATGAATTGTACGTCTCTATTGGCTATGAATGTGCGGAATTCAGACATGCATGTGCTTATAGAGAATTGTATTCGATGGTAAATCCAAGCGTCTTTCGACCTCAACAAGGACTATTTTACTTTAACTCTTTCGAGCTTAAAGCGTATCTAACGGTACAAATTCTCCAAGAGGTTAATCCAGTTACGACACTAACATTTTAACAGTGGATGAGACCCTATTACCTTGACATTATCTCTTTTCCAGACATATAACTTTTATTTCGAACAAGTTAATACTATACTAGCGTATTCTATGCATTTGCAACCATAAAGAATTTAGATTAAGATGAAGAGAATAATGATATAAGCAGCATACGTGTCACGAACTCACAAACTCATAGCAATAGAGAGTATCTCATATGGCTTTCATAACCCCAACAGAGAAGTTTAGTTACCCATGAGTGCGAAGGGAATCACAATTAACATTGTTATTATACCACAATAAAGATTTCGTGTAGCAAAGTGTGGTAGGCGTTAGGCGTGAGTTCCTTGCAAAGTAACGTTTCTCTTGTTGCGGAAATTAAGAATTGAATAGATGAATAGAATAAGAATAAAAAGTAGAATTAATGGAAGAATTAGAGTTGTAGAGTAGAAAGATGATTTAGAACTAGAATGAGAATTGTAAAAATCTCTAGCAAGATAGGGTATTTATAATACCCATATCCTATTCCTACTAAGCTAATGAATTACTTAACCCAATCCTACTAGGTTAATGTATCATTATCCTAATCCTAATAAGTTACTACTAGTCCATAAAGTCTTTAAAAATACAGATTTTGCCCGGGACAGGTTTTCCATGCGTCACTTTTTGTCCTTGGCATCCAAACTTTGCTTCTGTCCTTTCGTGAAGCTTTCTTTGGCATCAAGTTATCCATAAAATGCTGAATTCTGCATCATTTATACCTGAAAACTTGCTAATCATGTTCGTTAGCTCACTTATAGGAAAAAGGACTAAAAGTGCATGAAATATATAATTTGTTCTCAAAACTTGGCTAAAATATGGGCAAAATCTAGTGCTATAGGCGTGTAAATTCGCCTATCATTAGTTCACATCTGGATGATTATCATGATTGCTTGAGATCAGTTCGATTACAGATTATTTATGTTTATTTTCATTACTTGTGTGTCCCACTGGCTTATGGAGGTACGGTTGGGTTAATTGTCTTCCTCAGTGTGCCTAGCTGGCTTATAGGGGCCCAACTAGGTTATGTTTGACTTGTCTGTTATTTATTTTATATACCGCTTGCATTTATTCCTTTATCTCATTGGCGTAACTTGGAAGTTGTTTGCCTTTTCTGTCCCTTTACTGTTGACTCAAATTACGTCCTTCCATTGTAGTTATACCTTTTCTGTATTAAGCTCAGTCGGCCGATGATGTCTACTGAGTACCCGTTATTTTTGGTACTCATACTACACTTTTGCATCTTTTTCCTGATGCAGATCCAGGCACTAGCAGTCGGCATTGATGTGGTTCCTACCTTTCAGTGCCTGTTTAGAGCTGGGCGAGCTTATTGTCGTCTGAGGTTGATTCTCCTCTATCTACTCTAGTTAGTCTTTTTCACTCAAGACTACTTGTGTACATTTTAGATTTTTGTCTAGTACTCTGGGTACTTGTTAGTAGTGGCTCTAGTACTGACCTTATCAGGTCTTGGGAGGGATTTATTTGTATAATTGGTCCTTTTTCCTCCTCTCGTTTTGATATAATACATATGCTCTCTTCTTAGTTTTCACTTATTATTATGGTTGTTATTATCATATGCGATCTTTTATTTTGTCTCTGCCTTTTAGTCCATTACCTATCATTTCGGGCAATGATTTGGCTTGCCTACTTGTGGGATAAGGTAGGCACCATCACGACTTAAGAAATTGGGGCGTGATAAGTTGGTATCAGAGCTTAGGTCACATTGGTATTATTAGTACTGGAGCTGATATTTAGTAGAGTCCCGCGGATCGGTATAGAGACGTCTGTATCCTATCCTTGGGAGGCTATAAAGCATTTTTAGAAAAAAAAAATCTCATTCTCTTTATCCATTTTATGCGTTGAGTCTGGGTTAGTTGTAATCTTTTTATTGGTTCACTCTTTACGCAGATGGCTAGGACACGAGGTTTGAAAGCAGAGGGTCGGGACTGCGGGCTCGCTTTTAGAGTTCTATCTTGGGGTCGAGGTCGACCCAGATATCATGGGCAGGGTAAAGCAGCAACCCCTATTCCAGGTCAGGTCAGGGATCCGACACCTGATCCTGTTATAGCTCCGGGGATTGAGATAGCTTCAGGTATTTCGCCACATCAGCAGGTGGGCTAGGTTGCATCCCAGGCTCCACCCGACTTTGTATCTTCTTTAGTTATTTGGAATACATTAGCTCAGTTATTGGGGTTAGTTGGCAGTCCACCAGTTATGAGAGCTCAGCCAGCAGCGTAGGGTGGTGTTGATTTAGGGGTACAGCCTGCGGCAGTGGCGCCTAGGGTAGAGGTTCCGCCAGCAACAGTAGTCCCACAATCGGCAGTAGCCTAACCACTTATATCTACAAAGGAGCAGAAGATGTTGGATTGATTTTCGAGATTGAATCCACCTAGGTTTGTCGGGACCCCAGGAGAGAATGCTTATGAGTTCCTATCTAGTTGCGAGGAGCGATTGCAAAATTTAGGGATGGTTGAGGCGCGAGGAGTAGACTTTGTTTCTTATTTTTTTGACACAACAGCGAGGAGGTGGTGGAGAGTTTATCTTGATTCTAGGCCAGCTGGATCTCCACCAGTGACTTGGACTCAGTTCTTCGAGGCTTTCTTGGGGAAGTATATGCCTCGTAGCATGCATGAGAATCTCTGGGATGAATTTACCAGATTGAGGCAGGGTTCCATGACTGTGGCAGAGTATGAGGCAAGGTTTCATGAGTTATCCTGACACGCCACTATGATTCTGGATACAGAGTACGAGCGGATTCAATGCTTTGTTAGGGGATTGAGATTGTCACTCCGTAGGGCTACTCAGAGTTTGGTAACTTCAGGGAAGTCTTTTTTAGAGATAGCCGAGCATGTTTATTCCATAGAGGAGATGGATCATGAGGCCCAAAGGAGCAGCGATAAGAGACCACGCTACCAGGGTAGTTATAGTGGTTCACAGTCCTCAGGCTGAGGATTTCACGGTTGGTACCCTCATTAGTAGCCTTCTCAGTATCAGGGTCAGCCTAGTCGGCCAATTTAGGCATCGCTTTAGATATCCGATAGGGGTCAGCCCATCTATTGTAGTTCCAGTGGTCAAAGTAGCAATCAGCTGCAGAGGGCTGTTCCATCAAGGTCATCGAGTAGGGGTGGTCATTCTGGATTTGCTGGACCTTCTAGTCAAAGCATGGTACCCGGGGCATGTTATGACTGCAGAGTTATTGGTCACTTTGCCCGTGAGTGTCCTCGACGTAAGATGATTGAGCCTCTAGTTCTCGCTGTGCATTCGATTAGATCAGTGTCGCTGTTAGGTAGGGGTGGTGTATAGGGTCGTGAAGGTGGTTCCCAGGTTTCTAGAGGTGGTCCACAGAGAGGTAGGGCAGGCGGTCGGGCAGGTACCCAGTCTAGCAGTGGACAGGGTAATTTGTATGCTGTTCCAGGTAGATCAGGGGCTGAGGCTTTGGATATTGTGATCACAGGTACAATTTTCATGTTCCATCAGCCAACTTCTGCTTTGTTTGATCCCGGTTCCACCTTTTCATATGTTTCTACTTATTTTGCATCGCAAATAGGTTTATGTTCGGAGTCTTTATCTGTGCCTTTACGTATGGCTACCCCAGTGGGTGACTCTTTAGTAGTGGATCAGGTACATAGATCTTGTTTGATAACTATTCGGGAGTTTGATACTCATATTGACCTTATTATCCTAGATATGATAGATTTTGACGTGATTCTAGGCATGAATTGGTTGTCTCCTTACCATGTAGTCTTGGATTGTTTTGCTAAGACCGTTATTTTAGCTTTGCCTGGAATACCCCCAGTTGTATGGCAGGGTTCTGTTAGCCGCGCACCGATGGAGATTATTTCATACATTCGGACTAGGAGACTAATATCGAGGGGTCGTAAGTCTTTTCTTGCATATATCTGGGATGTTAGTATTGAGAGTTCCCTGCTTGACTCTGTCCCTATTGTGAGCGAGTTTTCTGATATATTTTCAATCGACCTACCTGGCCTTCCTTTCGAGAGTGATGTAGAGTTTATTATTGACCCCGAGCCTGGCACCCAACCTATTTTTATGGTTTTGTATCATATGGCTCCTTCTGAGTTGAAGGAGATGAATAGTTAGCTTCAGGATTTTCTGGGTAAGGGATTTATAAGACCGAGTGTATCTTCTTGGGGTGCTCCAGTTTTGCTTGTGAAGAAGAAAATGGCTTCTTGCGATATGTATCGACTACAGGAAGTTGAATAAGGTTACTGTGAAGAATAAGTATCCTATGCCTCGCATCGATGATTTGTTTGATTAGCTTCAGGGTGCGATGGTGTTTTCTAAGATTTATTTGAGGTTCAGTTTCCATCAGTTGAGAGTTAAGGCTGCAGATATCCCTAAGACAACCTTCAGGACTCGCATGTTCAGGCCATATCTGGACTCCTTCATGATAGTATTTATTGATGACATTTTGGTATATTCAAGGAGTAATGAGGAGCACGAGCAGCATTTGAGGACTATACTTCGCACTTTGAGAGACCACAGGCTTTATGCCAAGTTCTCAAAATGTGAGTTTTGGCTTGAGTCTGTAGCTTTCTTGGGGCACGTAGTGTCCAAGAACGGTATTATAGTGGACCCAACCAAGATTGAGGCTATTCGTAGTTGGGCTAGGCTTACGTCACCTTCTGAGGTTAGCAACTTTATTGGGTTGGCAGGTTACTACAGGCGGTTCATTGAGGGCTTTCTTCTATTGCAACCCCTATGACTAGATTGACCAGGAAGGAGGTTCTGTTTCAGTGGTTTGCAAGTTGTGAGGTGAGCTTTATGAAGCTCAAGGATTTACTTACTTCAGCTCCTATTTTGACTCTTCCTGTTGAGGATGAGGATTTTACTGTCTATTGCGATGCATCTGGTATTGGTTTGGGGTGTGTTCTGATACAGCGTGGCCGTGTTATTGCATATGCATCGAGGCAGTTAAAGGTGCATGAACGCAACTACCCCATCCATTACTTAGAGTTGGCAGAGATAGTATTTGCGTTTAGGATTTGAAGGCATTATTTGTATGGGGTCCACTATGAGATATTTACTGATCACCGCAGTCTTCAATATATTATGACCCAGAAAGAGCCTAGTTCGAGTCAGCACAGGTGGATTGAGTTGCTGAAAAACTATGATATCTCTATTCTCTACCATCCGGGCAAGACTGGCTTGGTGGAGTGGTATGCGCTGCAGGGACATTCTGGTAGTTAAGGTTCAGTGGCGTCACCGTCCAGTTGAGGAGGCTACTTGGGAGATCGAGCGTGATATGCGCGCCCAGTATCCTTATCTGTTTGAGGCTTCAAGTAGTTATTCATCATTTACTTTTACGGATGAAAGTCCTTTTAGTAGTGGATGCTGTAATGACCTGTACGGTTATTTTATTGTATTTTCATATAATTTTAGTACTATCTAAATTTATCGTGGATTATTCAATTTAATTTGACATTTGGTAGAAATATAATTTAGTACCCTTCTAGAATATTTTCAATATTTATAAAATTCTTTAAGTGATGATATATTTATATCATATAATAGACTTTTATAATTTATCAATATTTTAAGCGAAGATAATAAATTTAGAAATGTTAAAATATTATTATTATATAATAGAGGTTTTGTTAAAAATAATTTTTTATTAATTATGATATATTCAAATTATTATAATTATTTTATCATGAATTTATACAATACTCAAATATATACGCGATGTAAAAAAATTACTTGATGTGGACGCCACCACACATGTAAATGGGGGAAAAGGTGGACCACTTTTTGGATGCTGCCTAACATTACTTATATATGTATATTAGTATTGACTTTTTTTAAAGTGGAAAAAGAAAATGTGAAATTTCATTTTATATTTTTTTTTATATATATATATATATATATATATATATATATATATATATATATATATGCACGTATGTATGTGTTTATCTTTATTTGGGAACCTTCTTTATTTTTTTTCTTTCTTCTTTAGAAAAGTGATTAGAGTTCTTAGTTAATCTTACAAAGTTGCATATAAGTTAAGAGGTGTTGTGAAAAATAATTTCTTTGATATTATTCAAATTCGGGTTCTAGCGGGATATTATTCGAAGGCTTCGGGACAAATATTTTAGCTTTGACGTCCAGGTTGGCTAGGTTTACCCTACTTTTAGATTGAGCTTATATACCGAAATTGTAAACTATTATGCTAGATTTGAATGAATACTTGTAGATGCATATTATTTGATTTATATAAATTGTCTTATTTACTCGAATTTGGGCCCCGTTCTAGTAAATATTGAAATATTATCTTTTAACATAATATAACATCTATTACTATCGAACGTGAAACTAAAATGCAAAAATCTTGAATTTCTCCCTTTTAAATTAAAATTGGCGGATGATTATTTAAATGTTGACATTGTTATGATATGGTATGGATTTTAATATTACAGTTGGTCATGGTTACTATGAGTTCTGGTTTGAGTCCGACATTTGACTATTATTGTTACTATGAGTTCCGATTCAAGTCCGGCATCTGATTATGAGTTCTGTATATGTGGCCTATTATTATTACCTACTATGTCCGATTCGAATTCGGCACGTGTCCTCTCGTTACTACCCATTGGTATCGGTTCGAGTCTGGTGCACATCTAGATGACTATCATGATTGCTTGAGATCGGTTCGGTTATAGATTATTTATGTTTATTTTCATTACTTATGTGTCCTACCGGCTTATGGGGCTACGGTTGGGTTATTTCCTACTACATATCACAGACGTACACATATCTACTAACCCTCGACCCATATCCGCATCCTTCACACTTTTCTATCAAGGGTCATATCCTCCATAAGTTGTAACTGCTTCATGTTATGCCTAATTACCTCCCTCCAATATTTCTTCGTCCTACCTTTACAACACCTAAAACCATCCATAGCCAGTCTCTTACACTTCCTTACAGGATCATCCATACTTCTTCACATCACATGCTCGAACCATCGCAATCTCACTTTCCGCATCTTATCCTCCGTCGAAGTCACTCTCACCTTCTCCCGAACAATCTCATTTCTCATCCTATCCCTCCTGGTAAGTTCATCCATCGCAACATCCTCATTTCCGCCACCTTCAACTTTTGAATGTGAAAGTTGTTTATTGGCCAACACTTCGCTCCATACAACATATCCAGTCGGGCTGTCACTCTGTAGAACTTACTTTTAAACTTAGGAGACACTTTTTTTATGTTAATTAAAATAATAATAAATACAATGTGTATTTTACTAAATTATTTTTATTTTAATACTCTCTTCCTTTAATTTTACTTAGCCTATGTTGACTTGACACTACCTTCAAAAATATTTATTGGAGGTTTATTTTACTAAACTATTCGTTTTAATTATGTTTTGAAAATTTAAATTTGACTACTAATATTTTATGTACTCACTTAATGAAAGGGATGGTATTAGAAGAAAATGATAAATTTCTCTTGATTTCATAAATTAGACTAGTAAATCAAAATAGTAATTTTTAGTAAGAGGGTCAAGTAAATAAAACAGGGAGCAAATGTGCTTTGAAAAATTGACATTAGTACTATAAAGACGGAATCAATATCATTATTATTATTATTATTATTATTATTATTATTATTATTATATATTAGGGAGAATCTTAATTTTTTTATATTTTATATTATATTACTATTATATATAAGGGAGAATATCCAATTTCGGTAGTCCTCATAAGGGCATTTTAGGTATTTCACTTCCTTGGCTAAGTGAATTAAAAGAATATACATGACAATTGATGGTGTTCTTTTGTTAAATATTTTTATTTTTTCTCTTATTCTTTTTGTTAAGGTCATTCTCACTTGTGTATTTGTAATTGGTTTCTTCTTATCACTTAATAAATTTTCTTTTGATTAAAACTCCCCTCATTTTAAATTAGTAATCACTTTTTCTCAAAATAATTATTCAAAAATAACTTTCATATAAAATCAAAGTTAGTAATAATTTCCAACTACACCCTTATAGTAAATATTATTTAATTTTTTTAAAAATGTATACTAAATAGGATAATTTAATCAATAATAAATAATACATTGCTTTTATTATTTTTTTTAGCGAACATGAAAGAAGATAAATCAATAATTAAAATAGGGTGAACATAATATTTTTTTAAAAGGCGCGTAAATAATAAACAAGTAAATGGATCGAATGGAACAATCTATTAATTTAACTTAATTATTATTTAATATTCTTATAGATCACTATTAAGTTGGTTTATGTAAATCTTCTAAATTAAGGTTGTAACCATTTTTATATATACTTGAAGTCATTAAAATATTTTGTTGTATTAGATTGGAAAAAGTAAATTTTTCAAAAACTCTTGTCACATAAAATTATAGGTGAAAATAAAATAATAAATACTAAAACAAATTTATTTCTATGTATAACTGAGAAATTACATACTCACAAACTCATTAAGATATCAATATTTTCTATTTTTGATCATCATTGAATTGCCATTATTAAAATATCATTATGTTATTTTATAAAATATTAAATTACTTTTGACCTTTTAATATATTCTAATTCTTCAATAATACTTTCTTCCACACAAATAAAAATTTATTTAAAATTATTCAATTATGTGATTAAGAACTTTAAGAACTATAAAACTCATCAACAAAATACATTTAATACACCGGTCATTAGATTATGTTAATTATAAAGTAAATGATATAATATAAATTATATTTTTTGAATTTAAATTATTATTTTTATATCATGAGTTTCATAAAACTAGTATAATAATAAAGGAGAATAAAAATAAGGTGATGTGACACCTCTCAATGATCTCTTATTTTGTTTTAAAGTGTCATCTTCATAATTCACACTTTCTTACCTTCATAACTTCTAATCTTAATTAGTATTACTAATATTCATAATTCTCAAACCTTTTCATGTTCGTAACCCCAATTATTTAGTTTTACATTAAAATAGCTAATGCAATCCGTTTCGTGCTTTAGAGAGAAATAAAAAAAAGTATTTGCTTCATGTTTGTGTCATATGATTCAAAGCTTTGGTGCTCTGTATTGCACCATAACTTCGTTGGATTATCTTCTTTTATATGCTATGTGTAGTTTTTTATTAGATTTTTAGAATCTTGTATTTCGTCCTTTTTCTAATCCCATTACTTTTTATTGCAGTCGATTGATGATGAAGATTAACACATCATTGGTAGTTTACCTAGAATATGTTATCATAGAAGTTTCTTATTATGCAATGGGTCAAGGTTAGGTTAAGCAATTTTCATTTCTTTTTAGGGTTAATTTGCTTAAGAAGACGACTTTATATATTTTTATAAAATGCCTACGAGTTTTTTTTTGTTTTTTATCCGATGTTCGGTGTCCACATTGGAGCCTCGACTAATCCGGATTGCGTGTTGCAGGGCCCATTAAGGTGACAACGTTCCCAACAGAGTTTTCTCCACACCTAGGGTCGAACCCTCAACCTCTGGTTGAGGGTGGAGCAGCCTCATCCACTGCACCACAACCCATGTTATCTACTTTTTCATAAAAACAACGTAATTGACGTATAGAACACCATGCAATAATTAATTTTTTGAGAATTAGACAACAGAAAAGGATTTTATTTAAGGTATAATTCAAATTGAAATGTTTCATTTAGGTATTTTCTACATTTTACTATAAAATTATAATTTTAATTCTTAAACAATTCTTATAACATTCGTCAAAACCGGATTGACTATCAAACAGTATAACTATCACTAATTGATTTTTTTTTTTTTAAAAAATTATTTGTATATATGAGATAGTTCTTCTTTCCTCTTTAACTCATAATTATAACATTTTTTAGAGATTGCATTTGCTTAGTAACTGCTTGTAGAATATAAAATTAGTTTGTAGTTTTCAAAATACATTTTAATTTATAATAAAGTTGTTTATTAATATGTAAAGTTGAAGTACTTAAGTTTTTAAAATTTTCATATATTATTACTTTTGTCTATAAAAATGAATTTTGTAAAATTGTTTGTCTCTCTCTATTCATGTTCTTCTAGAAGAGGGAATTTTAATTCTTTTATGGATCATAATTCATCATTTATAAAGGAAACAATTCTTGTTGCTAATATCAGAAGTTTTTCATTTATTTTAAACATGTAGAATTCAGCACCATATATATAAAGGAGAAACAAGACATCTCTATGGCCTCTAATTGTATTTATTTTTCTATCTTTTTTGACATTTCTCGCTTTATTTCACAATATAATAATAACATAATAATCTATTTTAAAGTATTTTCAATTTTTCTGTTTGACCATTAAATTATGATCATTTAAAACTCTACATCAGTTATAAATTGATTCTGATCACAATATAACTATCACACATACTAATAATAATATAAGGCTTAATTAGTAACCGAAATAATAAGCTTTGCTTTTTATTTTGCCTCTTCAAATCTGCATCATTTATAGATGAAAAAATTACACACTATAGATAAAGCAATTCCTTAATTACATTGTATGGTTAAGGTTTTAAAAAATTATCCTACATAGCTATTTGTAGTTATATTTTTTTTTTATGGGTTTCTATATACAAATATAATATGCAATGTATATAGCAAATAATATCCTCTCTCTCATGTAATTAATTTTTAATCTCTCTCTTATTTAATTGGCTAGTTTTGCGGCATTAACTTATGCACGCTTCTTGAACATATCTCAAAGAAAATTTTCCTCTCAAATCAGTCGATTTTTTGTCTTCCCCTAAACATCCATTGTGGGTTTGCATTGAAGATTTTTTGGAGTAATTTATCATCCCTAAATGTCCATGGGGATATGCTTTGGCGATATTATGGTAATCTTTAATTTTTTTTGGGTATATAGATTTATTTTCTTTTGATTTTTTTAGATATTCTCTAAATGAGTCACTAATTTTCTTTAAATTTCATCTATTTTCATAGAACAGACGTATAATTTGAAAATAAAATTGTGTATTAGTGTCAATTTCATAGAATAAATCTTGATAAATTATTTTTATAATTGGTATTTGATCCAATTTTAGTGAATTTGATAATTGCATATAGGTGATTTAATTGTATTCAGTTGTATAATTTTTTATATGTAGGTATGCATTGTATATATTTTTTTATTTATATAATTTTATATGCGTATGAATGTATTGGATGTATGTTTTTGATGTACATATGTAGATTTTTGTACAACTATATATGTATACAAGTTGTTTTGTTAGGTACATATATACCTCTGTATATGCAGATGTATGTTTTGGTTCATATATAAATTATGCATATGTGTATACATATGTTCTATTTTTGTGTATATATACATGTGTATATCTGTATATATGTAAATACGTGCATATAAGTATAATTATTTCTATATGCATATAGTGATTTTTATACATTGTGTATTACATATTAGAATGAGTATCAGCGCATTAGGATCCTAATATACAAATGTTCAATCATTTAATTGTATATGTATGATATTATACGTTTATACAATAAATCATTGATAACACATGCATACGTTTATCCAATACATATTTGATATGCATATGTATATGTTATAGAAATGTGTTTGTCTCATATATATATATGTTTATTCATTTAATTATATATATATATATATATATAATATTATACGTTTATACAATATATTATTGATATGAATATGTATATATTATATATTATACATAATTATAAAAAAGAGTTAATTAGGGAAGGATAATCATCAACAATTTTTGTTACATAAAAGGAAAATATTAGAAGTTAGAGATAATAATGAACATTAATTACTCTCCATTTTTTTTATAATTAATATATTAATTATATTGTGTAAATGAGTCCTAAATAATTTGCTTACTAACTAATGTCTATAGAATGTAACTAGTAAACCTTAGACCATGAAGTAAATTAGGAGGAGTCTAAGGTGTCTATACGTGAACTTTTGTCTTTATAGATTACACTAGTTGCATAAGGCCCGTTCTAAACTCTGACCCAATTTCATAATAAAGAATATAAAATTTAATTTTAGAAAAAATATAACTTAAGTCATATTTTTCTATTGCATAATTAATTTAAGGGAAAAGTCATCGTTTTCACCCCAAACTATACACTAAAAGTTTAGGTCACACCTAAACTATCGTAGTGACCTATTACACACCTAAACTATAAAAAAGTAGAACTATTACCTCCCCGCGACACCCATACCCAAATTTAATGAGTGGAGTGTACTCCACTCGCCCTGTGATGATGCCACGTGTTTAATTTAATTTTTTTATTTAATTAATAAATAAACCTTGTGATTAAAAATAAATAACCAAAAAAATTCAACAATTCAACAACTCCTTCTTTGCTTCACTTTTCCTTCAAAACCAAGCAAATTCAACAAGAAAATTTTGATGGCAGTAAATATTCAACAATTCACCAATTAAAATATGCAATTGTTGAATTGTTCACTTATTCTTTGCTTCACTTTCCCTTTAAATCCACTTTCTTCTTCACTTTCTTCTCTTCATCAACAACCCCTCCTTCGTTTACTCACTTAATTGAACAATGCAAATATTGTATCAAAGCCAAACTCGTTATCATCAGAGCTTTTTCACCTTCAGCAGACCCAAAATGCAAGCGTTTAGATGATGATAATAAATTTTTTGAGTTAATGGAGGTGAAAGAGGTGGTTTCTTGGAACACGTTGGTAACTGGGTATTCTCAAATTGGATGATTTGACGATACTTTGGAACTGTTTGAGAGGATGAGGAAAGATAAGATTGAATTAAATGTTGTAACATGGAGTGTTGTGATTTTGGGGTATGCACAGAGGGATTTAGGTTAGGAAAACTCATTGCTATTTATTTTTGTATTTGTAACTGCAATTTTTTTAACAGTTGTGCGAATTTGTGGTGGATTTTGGAACTTTGGATGTTAACAATGGTGATTTTGTGATTTTGATGACAATTTTAGTGATGGATGTTGAATTTTATGGCGGTTGTTTGTGATTTTGTGATATTAATGGTTGTATTGTGATTCTGATAATGAAATCTATGGTGGATTCTTAAAATTATTGTGGTGTAGATTTGAGTTTGATGATGATGGTGTCAATGGTGGTGTTTTAATGGTGATTTTGGTGAAGAAGAAGTAGTTGAAAAAGGCGGGACCCATATATTAAAATAAATAAATAAAATTTTTTAATTTTATTGATATTTTTTCAATTGAAAAAATAAAAAAATTTAATTTTATTAACATTTAGTTACCAATTCTTCAAACAAATGATCTTCAATTTTGATTTTGAAAGACAAATTTGGGAATTAGGGTTCTTAGTTTTGAACCCCCAATTGGGTTAAATAGGAATTAGGTTCAATAGATCCGTTGGAAATTAAAAGTGCTGTATTTTTAATGTTTTTAGCCATTTTTTTTTTGTTATTCAAAAGACTGGACGCGCCTAAAAAGTGTGTAAGAAACAGGCCTTAGAATGGGTATCGCGGGGAGGTAATAGTTCCACTTTTTTATAGTTTAGGTGTGTAATAGGTCACTACGATAGTTTAGGTGTAACCTAGACTTTTAGTGTATAGTATGGGGTGAAAACGATGACTTTTTCCTTAATTTAATTAGTAATACGTTGATTATGTCTTTTCTGGTAAGTCATTATGATTATTCAGGTATTTTCGTTATGTTTGAATAACTTTTAAATGACTTTGTTTATGAGAAAGAAAGTATGAAGGATAATTAGCAAATATGAATAGACATATAATTCAATTTGAAATAAAGAAATGGTGTGTTTAACATGTTTTAAATTATTTTCATGTTTGATAGATTTTTGAAGAATAAAATATATTTACTAGGCAAATAAGTCTTTTTAAAAATGACCTCCAAGAAGTAGAAAAATTATATTCTATATTTCACATTCATTGAGTCCCTCGCTCTTTAATATACCTTGCCTTCACACCACTAGTAGCTCTCATTCATGCCACCCCATACCCTACCTCTTATAGTACTTATCTAAATTATATATAAATAATTTTTAAATAATATTTTTCTTGCATACCGAATATAAGAAAATAAGTAAGAAACATACTAAATTTTTTAAAAATATTATTAAAATAATATTTTTCATTAAAAAAAATATTTGTACCAAATACACCAAAAAGAGAATAAGTATTATTAAAAAATAATAAATACTCTGATTGAAAATGAGACTGTGACTTCAAAGTTGCACAAATTTTATTAATATGTAAAAAAAAAAAAGCACTGTATTTGTTTTATTTTATTATATATATATATATTTTATTTGATACTCCTATTAATAAGAAGCTATTTAATAGGAGTTTATTTATTTATCTCAATACTTATGATTTCAAAGTATATGATTGACAATTATTATGTTGTATAGTTACTTAATGATAAGAGTAATACTGAAAAAAAAAATAATAAACCTCGCTTTATTTGCTAAAATAATAACTAAAAAGAAGCTTTTATTTTAGTACAAGGGTAAAGTAAAATGAAAAAGAGAGAGAACAAGGTAATCTCTCAATTTATTTTTACTTATTTCTTTGACTTGACAAATAACTTAAGAATTTAATATATTAAGAGTAAAACATATGAAATTATCCTTATTAATTATTCTTAAAAATTTAAATTTGAATATTAATTATTTATGTAATTACGTGATAACAAGAATAATAATAATTTAAAAAAATTATAAAGCTTTCACAATTAACTAAAATAAATATTTAAGAAAAATAATTAATTTTTAATATAAGAAATAAGTAAAATAGAACAAGTAATCTAATGAGGAACAAGAAGGGATTTATAAATAAAAAAATAATATATATAGTTCAATTATAAATATCCAAAGAAAAATATTATAAAATTATAAATGAGGACAAATATAACCATGTATGAAAAAAATAAACATGTATGGCTGTCTAATTGCATCAAAACAAAGGTGTGGGAACTACCAAACCGAGATATTCTTCCTCATATATATAGTTATAAAATAAATATAAAATAAATAAAAATAAAATGCACTTTTCAAGTCCTTTTTTATTGGTTGATATCAGTCCTAAACATCTGGTAAGATGGTGTTGCACATTTTTCTCCTTTCGTTGTCTTTCTTAATTTGGTAGCGTCACTCTGTGTTTTTAATTTTCAAGCTTATGTAATTAATGTTTTGTTTGTGTTTGATAGTGCAGAGAATTATCAACATTTTTCTGTTATTGATTTTCATGAGCCTAAAAATCTCCCTCTCCCTCTGTATACAAAGGATCATTGGAGGCTATTGACGTAGCATGCCTCAATAATCAGTAAACATATTTGTCTTTTTTCTGATTCTTTTGAGTTTTTTTTTTCTTAATTTTTAACTCATTATCATCTATTTTTTAATTAATAAATTCATTAATTATCTTTTGTCATTAGTACCATTACAAAAATCTTCATTTCCGCATTTTCCCCTACTCATGACTTTTCTTTATTACACCTTTTTGGAGGAATTAATCTCCAGACAAACATAAAAATGATTTAAAAGATAAAATTTTACTCATCGGAGTTTGCTATCGTGCGTCATTGTGCTTTATCTTCGTCAAAAATGGGCGGTGCAAGCTAAAACAGGAATGGAGTAGGAGGAGGGATACATCCATCGGGTAAAATTTTACTCATCGAAGTTTGCTATCATGCACCATTCGTACTTTATCTTCATCAGGAATGGGTGGTGCAGGCTAAAACGGGAATGGAGGAGGAGGAGGGATACATTCATCGGGTGTGGCGAAGGCGTTGTACTCGACGGAGAGGGTTTCGGTATCGTGGGATATAGAAAACAATCAAGTACCTAGAGAATCCGACCTCACGCAATAGCGCAAAATATGAGTTCTGCACTTGTGGATATGAATTACTGTGGACCTGTTTCGATTTTCACTTACGGTGATACGACTAAGATCTCTGCTTCTATTCAACAAACACTTAATAGTACTGAATTTTGATTGATTTGATGTCTTTGAGTCGATCTATGCTTAAAAGTTGATTTTTGTGTTACTGAACGGGATCTGTTGAGCTCTTTTAGAGCGAAGGTTGTAACTATTTTAGTGTCCGATTTCTTTCTCCTTGTTGGCTGTTGTTTTTCAAACCCAAATTCTCATTGTTTGTTTTACAATAGATTTCAGATTTCAATTTGTCAAAAGTTATGGAGATAACTAATGATGGAGAAGCCTCTGCAACACGAGTTGTTGAAACCTATGGTTATGTATCTCCCGAGTAAACAACATAACCAACAATAAGCAATACCACGAACTGAAACTTCTCTTTGATCTTCTTTGTTTCTCTTGCTGTGTAAGTATTTTTTTTTTTTTTGTGTATCCAGAGATCTTTTCGGTCAAGATGCTAATATATACTAGCTAGACTTATGTGACGAACTTGATGTATATGTAATATGTCTACCACTTCATACCACAACACGATTACTCGATAAGGTCACATCCTTCCTTGCCAATGTATGTTATTGTCGTTCCTATATTGTATATCTGAGCTAAATGGCATGTCTATTGACGTACTAATATCTGTGTGATTGTTCTCCAGTTAGTTGCTCATTTTGTTGAAGTAAACCGCATAAAATCCACTTCTATTATCAACCATCCTGAGATCATCCACTGACAAAATTGCACAGATCAGAACTTGATTTGACCGAGGATTTTGAGTTTGTACTTCAGGGGAAAAAATTACGGAATACAAATTTTGATTCCGGGGTTTCTGGCTGTTAGGTTCATGGTTGTAACAAGGACCTGAGATCCTCAAAAGACTATCACAAGAGACACAAAGTATGTAATGAGCACTCAAAAAATGTTGTAGTCATCATTAATAGGATTGATCAAAGGTTTTATCAGCAGTGTAAAAGGTATGGTCTAACTCATTACTGTTCCTTTTGTCATGTAATAAAAGTCTTAGTTGCATTCTTTATTTCCGACTAGCAAATGGAAGTAGAATTGAATTCCTGTGTGTTAAATGAACATAAAAAATTATTGATGTATGGCATTTGATCTGCAAAAAACAGCTATTACATTGAAGTCATTTGTTTGACTAAGCATACAAAACTAAACCAAAGGGAAGATCATGTGGATGTATTATCTAAATGAATATGAAGTTTTAGCATACACGCACTTAACTTATTTTGACACTACTTTAAAATGTAATCAAATATCAATTCTTACTCTACGTCTTTCTCTATCTTCTCAGGAAGATATCCTATTCCCAATCATGAGACCATAATGAAAGAATTTATCGAATGACATAAACAATTGTCCATGTATTTGTAAGAGTTAATACGTAAAAATGACCCTAAACTTGACACCAAATTATAAGTTTGACCTTAAACTTTGACAGTCCACAAATATGACCTTTAACTATTCAAAACTGTACAAATATGACCTCCAATCCTATGTGGCAAAACGCAAAACTGGGCACGTCCAGCTTAAAATCTAAGGGCATAATACATAAATATGACCTTAAACTTTATCAGTGCACAAATATGACCTTTAACTATTCAAAACTTCAAATATGACCTTTAACTAATTAAAACTGCACGAATATGACCTTTAAATGACTCTTCACTATTATTTTTTTATTATGTTCGGCTCAAAGATGAAAATGACATTTAATTTCTTTTGTCATTATGAAAAAATAGCAATATTGAAGATTTATTAATTAGACAGGTCAGCCTCATGATGTTAGGCGTATTTATACGCCTAAAGCACCTTAATTTACCCATATTTTAGCTAAGTTTTGAGGACAAAATATATATTTCCTGCACTTTTAGTCCTTTTTCCTGTAAGTGAGCTAACCAACGTGATTAGCAAGTTTTCAGGTATAAATGATGAAGATTTCAGAATTTTATGGACTGGTTGCCGCCAAAGGAAACTTCACGTGAGTAGGAAGGTAGCGTTTGGACGCATATGGACTGAAAGTGATGCATGGAAAAGTTGTCCCGGGCAAAAACAGCATTTCCAAAGACTTGGGGATCAACAGTAACTTAGTAGGATTAGGATAAGGATGCAGTAACCTAGTAGGATTAGGATATGTATGCAGTAGCTTAGTAGGAATAGGATATGGGTGTTATAAAAACCCTATTTTGCTGAACTTTTCAGCAACCATCCATCCATCCATCCATCCCATCAACCAATTTCCGCCACCCTCATCCCTATTCCTCCCTATTCGATCTTTCCCTTTTTCTACACACAATCGTTGTTGACATTATTTTTCATCTATTCGACTTTTAATTTTTACGATAAGAGAAACACTATTTTCAAGGAATTCACGCCACAAGTGCTACCAAAACATACTTCACGTGAGATTCTTAATTTGGTATGATGATAATTTCTATTGTGTTTTCCGTTGCACTCATGAGTAGCTAAACTTCTCTGTTAGGGTTATGGAAGCCTTATGAGATACTATTTATTGCTATGAGTTTGTGAATTCGTGATATATATGCTGCTTATATCATTACTCTCTTTATCTTAATTTAAATTCTTGTGGTTGCAAACATATAGAATACGCCAGTATAGCATTAACTTGTTCGAAAGAAAAGCTACATGTCTGGAAAAGAGAGAATGACAAGGAAATAGGGCACCAACCCCTATTTAAAAGTTAGTGCCGTAACTGGATTAACCTTTTGGAGAATTACTACCATTAGATACGCTTTAAGCTCGAAAGACTTAAAGTGAAATAATCCTGGATGGTCGAAAGACGCCTGGATTTACCAAAGAATACAAATCTCTATAAGCGCATGCATGTTTGAATTCCGCATAACTCATAGCTAATAGATACGTGAACTCATAAGGTGGACATAACCCTAACTTACAATTCTCATTGATTAAAACCTACTAAACATTTTGATTTTTCTTTGCTACTTTGATACTCTTAATTCACACTGCAATTAAATCCCCCCCTTTTGTAGAATTTTCGACCAAAAGTCTGCTAATAGTTGCTTACTTAGTGACCAAGTATTCCCTGTGGGATTCGACACCCAACCCAGTTGGGTTCTATATTTGACAACGACCGCTTACACTCTTACAGAGCTGTAGTTTGAGCGTTATCAAATTTTGACACCGTTGCCGGGGAATACGGTTGTCAACTAAGTTTATGATAGTTACTAGATCCTTTGATCAAAGATTCTCGTACTTTACTTTTAGTTGTTGTTTTTGTTTTATTCAGGTTCTGTTCAGTGCATGCCAAATACTCGAAGTTATGGTCAACTATTATTACCCATAAATCCGGAACCGTAACTTATTGGCAAAATGGAGGCGCAACGTGACATTGAAAGAAGGGCTGCTCAACAGGAGAAGGCTAGACTAGCTGCTATGGCCGCTTCCCAAGTACATCAATAGAATATTGATAACCATGGGCGAGCAACAAATCCTGACGATAAGGACCTAGGTGATGACGAGCTACTAAACCCTAGGCATGATGATGAGGTGGCGACACCTACAAATAGAAGAAATCGTCAAGCCAGATTTAGGCCAGAACGTCGCTCTATGCAAATACCTTTCGATGATGATGATGACGACCTGGACGGAGCTGGTTCCACAAGAGCTATTATTCCTCCGCCCTTGGCACCCGGATCAAAGTGTAATATCACTAGCACCATGATTCAGCTTTTGCAACTCAAGGGATTATTTTGTGGACTAGCAGGCGATGATCCGAATATGCATCTGATTAATTTTATCTCTACATGCAAGTCATTCGACAATCCTGGCGTTGGACAGAATGCAATTCGGCTGCGCTTATTTCCATTGTCTCTATCTGGGGAGGCAACTCGATGGTTGAATGGGCTGACTCCTGATTCTATTACTAATTGGAGGCAATTGAAAGATGCTTTCCTAGAAAGATTCTTTCCGCCATCCAAGAGAGCACAGTCGAGAGATGAAATCAGCAATTTTTGATAGCTTCCAACTGAAGCTCTCCACGAAACATGGGAGAGGTTCAAGACGAAGCTTATACGGTGCCCAAACCATCTTATGACCAATGTCCACTTAATGAAGATAGTACATAGATCCTTGAATTTGGTAACTAAGCCAGTAGTGGATAATGCGGCTGGAGGATCATTTATGAACCTCACCTTTATTCAGGCAAGTGATATGCTAGACCGTATGACAAAGCAAAGTAGAGCTTGGCATACCAGGGATTCTAAGGTAGCAAGCTCTACTATATCTATTGGCATGACTGCAGAACAAAGGCGAAGAGAGGAGGAACGCGATCAAGATATGGCGCACATAAAAACACAGATGGATCTTCTTACCAAGCATTTATTATTAGGGAAGACCAAAAAATTCCAAGCTGTTACGTCAAAAGGAAGAGAGGAATCCGATTCTAAGGAAGAAGACAACTACTTGAAAAATCAAGGGGGTTTCCGAGGCAATGCCCAAGGAAACCAAGGTCTGAACTATTATGATAAATCTGGAAACAAGAACCGTGATCAAGGTAGTTGGAAGGATAAGACTGACTGGATTGGTTTGTATGTTCCTCCTGGAAGACGTGACGTCGCTGCATCGGGTTCTGGAAATATGTCCATGGAAGCTATGATGGGTAAGCTGTTGAAAGGAGTGGAGGCAACCAGCACGGGAGTAACTGAGGTAATAAACGATTTGTCCTCAATGAAGCAATTGGTTGACTCGCATTCCACTTCAATAAAACAACTGTAGCAACAATTGAGTCAATTATCTACGACATTCAACCAAAGAAAGGCTAGAACGCTACCCAGTGATATGGTGCAAAATCCAAGGAACGACGAATAATGTATGGCTATTACTACCAGGAGTGGTAAGGTGTTGGAAAATCCAGCCAAAGATATGTAAGTGGCCGATGATATATTAGATAATGTCGAACCAGAAGACGCTGAAGAAGCTGAGGAAGGCATTAATGACATCACCCCGAAACATCTACATACAGAAAAGATCGCCAATCTGAAGCAAGAGGAAAAGAAAGTCGTGGAGAAAACTATTCCCCTTCCACCACCACCTTTTCCTCAAAGATTAAAGAAGAAAGCTGATGATACCAAGTTCAATAAATTTATGACTATGTTGAAGTAGCTGACCATTAATGTTTCATTGGTAGAGGCGCTAGAGCAAATGCCTGGGTACGCAAAATTTATGAAGGAACTTTTAACAAAGAAGCGGGCAGTAAGCTATGAGCCAGAAGATAATATTCACCATTGCAGTGCAATCGCTACAAGATCGCTAGTTCAGAAAAAGGCCGACCCTGGTGCCTTCACTATTCCTTGCACTGTCGGATCTTTGAATTTTGCCAAGGCATTGTGCGATCTGGGTGCTAGCATCAATTTGATGCAACTATCCATCTACAGGAAGTTGGGGTTAGGCGATCCGACACCAACCAATATGCGGCTCGTGATAGCAGATAGGTCGGTAAAACGACCTGTTGGTATCTTAAATGATGTGTTGGTGAAGGTGTCCACCTTCATTTTTCCTGCAGACTTTGTGATTTTGGATTGTGAGGTAGATTCAGAAATTCCCATAATCTTGGGACGACCCTTCCTCGCAACTGGAAGTGTGCTTTTTGACATGAGAGATAATGAGCTTTTATTTCAAATGAATGATGAAGAGATTCATTTTGATTTGTGCAAATCGATGAAGCAGCCAAGAGATATGGATGTGTTCTCTATAGCTGATGTTCATTATAAAGATAAGAAAGCATTATCTATAGAGAAACAACTTACTGTTGAGCCATTGTCTGGTGTGCTGCTGAATGTTGAGCATGAGAATGATGAAGGTTATGAAGAAACTATGTGTGCTCTAACAGAAATAGGGTCCTATTCTCATACTTCTAAGTAGCCGGACCTTGATCTTAAGAATCAACCATCACCAATAGCGAAAACTTCCATTGAAGATCCACCAGTGCTAAAATCAAAAGAGCTCCCCAATTATCTAAGTTATGCATTCTTGGGAAGTGGAAATACACTTTCGGTGAGTGTTGCGGATGATTTAAGCGAACAACACGTAGAGGCTCTCATCTCTGCTCTAAAGAGGTACAAGAGAGCTATGGGTTGGTCTATTGATGATATAATTGGCATCGAAGAAGATTGCATGCCTACAAGTAAGCCTCATTATCGTCTGAATCCATTCAAAAAAACGATCCACCATCCATCTCGATGAAGTCTAAGTAATCGAGATAGCTATGTCATCCACAACAATAAATCAAGTTCTTGGTGGGAGGCAACCCATTATTTTTATTTAATCATTTTGTTTTTCTAGAATTTTGTCGAGCCATGACCAAAACTAAGGTGCTTGATGGGAGGCAACCCATCGTTCTAATTATTTTTATTGTTTTTGAGTAAGTGTAGGTGCAAGAAGTGTAAAGGAGGAGATTGGTTTCAAATTTTAATTTGGAAGCGGTTCATGTTGAAGGTGGTAAGTTGGGAATGAATAAGAAAAGGCTATGGGTTAGGTATTGCCTATGAAAATCTAGTCAATGAACAAGGCAAGGCCTATGTAAATCTAGGCCACGAACAAGGCATGGCCTATGCTATGGCCTAAGCTCTCAAAATCTAGAATGCCATAGCATAGGCGCCGCCTATGCCCAATAATGATATAGCATAGGCGCCGCCTATGCCAAAGACTTTGGTCTCAGATTCTACAATGCCATGGCATAGGCGCCTACTATGCCCAACAATGCCATAGCATAGGCGCCTCCTATGCTCAACAAGGCTTTGCAAAAGGCGCCGCCTATACCAAGCATAGGCAAAGCATTAGGCACCGCTATGTTCACTTTTGGTCTCCAAATCCGATTCCAAATAGGTCAAAAACCGACCCAAGCTTGTCCTATAAATAGAACCTTAGTCTTAAAACAAAAACACATTGCAAATCCAACCTAAAACGCCGCCTACCTCTCCAAATCCTCTCCAAAATTTTATTTTTGCTCTTTTTACTTTGAAAGAACATCTCCTAAGGTCATCAACCAAGTAAGTAATTCTTTTATCTTCTTTTATATTCCGTAAGTATTACAATACTACGCCTATAATAAGTTGTTAAATCTTGAAGTAGTCTTGGTGATTTGAATATGTTTGATTTGTTATACAATTAAGTGAGTGAAAGAATACGTAAGGATACTCTTTTCTTGTTTCCAACTTGTATTTGATTTTGATGCACTGTCATACTTCTGCGGAATTGTATAATCTTGTAAATAGAAAGCTTACATATTGAAATAACTTGTTCATAGAGATGAGAAATATGGTTGACTACAAACATACGATGCTGTGATGATTTCTAATGCCATAACTTGATTCAATCTATATGTAGTAGTCTTGCTCAAAAGGTACATCAATCCAAATATGAAAGTATTGCCAAGATTTCATGAAATAGAATCAAAAAGGATAGTTAAGATGACACGAGAAGTATGACTGCACTGATTATACTATTGGAACATAACACCTAAACGTATATCGATGAAGTATGAGTAGTCGATATCGTTCACTTCAATAATTTGTGCCAACAAATTAAGTGTGGGGTGGTGCCACTGTTGCTTGTTTGTTGATTGTATCCACCGAGATGAAGCTAACATGACTATTATTTTAATCCCAGGTAAAATGGCACCAAAAGCAAGACAAGGAAAAGAAAAAGCAACCATTTCACAAAAAGGCCAGAAAAGGGGATGAAAAGAGCATGGTGAATCATCCTCACTGCAAATACCTCGCTGCATGTTAGGAATTAAATGGGTCGTAGAGGAGGAAGATAAGGAGTGGTACAGGAACAATAAACAGAAAAAATATGTTCATGTGGAGTTGATACACAAGGAGAGCCTAGCAAAGAAAGAACCCCGCATGTTGGCTCAGATAATGGCGTTACATCTTGATTTCATATTCCGAGATATGGGAGAGTGCAATCTCGATTTAACATGAGAATTATATGCCAACTGGTCACCTAAAACTATAGGGAGTGAAGTAAAGATTCGGGGCTAAGCCCTACAACTAAATGCAGAGTTCTTCAACTCTTTTCTGGGTTTGCCATCTGTTGATCTATCACCACTCAAAGAGCTGTATAATAGACCTTCATACAGGGCAATCAGACACACACTGTGTGGAACAATATCTATGGCACGATGGAGTATACACAAGGACACCGGTAGGCACAAGACCTTCTCATATGCTTCCTTGAATAGAGAAGCACAGATATGGCTGCGGATATCCAACTCTTGCTTGATTCCAGGGACTCAGTATACAAAGATAACACGATATAGAGTGTGTTTGGTGTACGCAATGATAAAGAATATCCCTTTCAACATTGGGGCAATTAGTTGATCTACAATTCGTAAAGCTAGGTTGCATAAGAGGTCCCACTTCAGCTTTGGCAATCTGTTGACTACAATATTGAGGAAGGAGGACGTCGAAGAGGAACCTTTTGATCATAAGATTCCACACAACCCGAAGAAGGTTGACCTTACAAAGTTTAAAGATGTTGAATCCACGCATGGCGTCAACCTTACCACTGTAGAAAGACATGCTCGCGACAAAAGCTTTTTCTACCATTTATATGGCATGAGGAGGTTTACATGATTAGCGGGGGTCGTGTTCCAACTGCTGCAGAGCTCCAACAGCTGGATTATAACTACCCAATGAATGAGCATACGAGGGTGATATGTGGAGTAGGTGTACATTTTGAGGAACCTCTTGATGACGATGTGCCAACCGATGATGATCGCCGAATGCCAGACTCCGACGTAGAGGAGGACGACTCTGATGATGATTCCGACGCAGTAGGTCTGACCCCAGACATAGAGGAGGAGTCCTACTAATCCAGGTTCTTCTTATTTATTTTCCACTGAGGACAATGTGTCCCGTCTAAGTGTGGGGTGCTGGTATTTGTATGCCATACTTCTTTATCTGCATTTGCTTATTTATATTTGTTTGTTTTATTTCTTTTAGTAGTTAAATTTTTATTTTTTTTTGTTTTGTTAAAAACTTTCCATAAAATTTTTCTGATAGGCAGCATGGTATTATGACAAGAGTCTGTGATAAAATCATTACCATTGAGACATTTAGGCTCTAAACGTGACTCATTATGTGATAAGTGTGTGGTTAATTCCTTCAACTGTTTGGTCAAGAGTCTATACTACTCCCAATAAAGTTGACCATATGCCTTGTGTGTGTGAGATGATAGTATATTCTGTGTTTGTGGATGATGCTAGAACTTGCCTGATGTGTATGTAAAGTGAAATAAAGAGTGCAAGTTTAGGAGATGATTTAGGCATTTCTTTGGCAACCTATGATTGTTTACCTTCGTTTTACCTACCCATGGACATTATCCTAGTCAACCCCTTTTGAGCCTTTAAGCCATTTTCTTTGACAGCCTCATATGTAGCCTAATCCATTTTTTTCAAGACCATAATTTGATACAAATTCCTAAGCACTTTAAATGCAAAGTCATGTGACCAAATAAGAGGAAATTGGGTGAGAGTTATGCCTTAAAGTGAATTGGTACTTGAATTCGTTATGAAAAAGAATGGCTATTATAGAGGTGTGTTATAAAAAAAAAGAGAGAAAAATGAAAAGAAAAATAAAAAGTTAATTCTATTAAAAATTGAATAACAAAAGAGGCGAGAAGGGGTGGTAGATTAAAAGAAAGTAGAAAGGTTGTTTGAAAGAAAGTGTTAATAGCATAATGTGATGTATTAAAGCGCTTAGGGAACTTAATCACTATTTCTGGCCAAAATAGTCCTACCCGTCCCTTAGCCCACATTACAACCTGTAAAGACCTATTTGATCCTCAGCTTAGCATTCTAATATTAGTAGAGCACTACACTAAAGGCAAGCCTATGGTCATCAGTTGCAACATATGAATTCTTTGTGAGAGCGAGAGCAAGGAGAATCTGATACCCATGTTTCGAAAAAATGCAAAACTTGTGAGTAATTATGGGTGATATCTTGTGTGAGACACACATGGTTGATGAGTTTTGGGTAGTTGTGTATGATTCTTTTTGCCTTAACTTTTGGATACGAATTAACCATCATCACGATTCTAAGTTAGAGGTTGAATTATTTCTAGTAATGATCAGAAAACTACTCTTTGTTAATAATTGTCATGCCTATCTTGATGAATATTTTGTGCTGTTACTGTGAAACCCTAAGTAGATGTTTATATGGAAATGATATTTTGTTCGAGGACGAACAAAGCTTTAAGTGTGAGTTGTTAAAGTTAGGCGTATTTACACGCCTAAAGCACCTTAATTTACCCATATTTTAGCTAAGTTTTGAGGACAAAATATATATTTCCTGCACTTTTAGTCCTTTTTCCTGTAAGTGAGCTAACCAACGTGATTAGCAAGTTTTCAGGTATAAATGATGAAGATTTCAGCATTTTATGGACTGGTTGCTGCCAAAGAAAACTTCACGTGAGAAGGAAGGTAGCGTTTGGATGCATATGGACTGAAAGTGATGCATGGAAAAGTTGTCTCGGGCAAAAACAGCATTTCCAAAGACTTGGGGATCAACAGTAACTTAGTAGGATTAGGATAAGGATGCAGTAACCTAGTAGGATTAGGATAAGTATGCAGTAGCTTAGTAGGAATAGGATATGGGTGTTATAAAAACCCTATTTTGCTGAACTTTTCAGCAACCATCTATCCATCCATCTATCCCATCAACCAATTTCCGCCACCCTCATCCCTATTCCTCCCTATTCGATCTTTTCCTTTTTCTACACATATTCGTTGTTGACATTATTTTTCATCTATTCGACTTTTATTTTTTACGACAAGAGAAACGCTATTTGCAAGGAATTCACGCCACAAGTGCTACCAAAACATACTTCACGTGAGATTCTTAATTTGGTATGATGATAATGTCTATTGTGTTTTCTGTTGCACTCATGAGTAGCTAAACTTCTCTGTTAGGGTTATGGAATCCTTATGAGATACTATTTATTGCTATGAGTTTGTGAATTCGTGATACGTATGCTGCTTATATCATTACTCTCTTCATCTTAATTTAAATTCTTGTGGTTGCAAACATATAGAATACGCCAGTATAGCATTAACTTGTTCGAAAGAAAAGCTACATGTCTGGAAAAGAGAGAATGACAAGGAAATAGGGCACCAACCCCTGTTTAAAAGTTAGTGCCGTAACTGAATTAACCTTTTGGAGAATTACTACCATTAGATACGCTTTAAGCTTGAAAGAGTTAAAGTGAAATAATCCTTGATGGTCGAAAGACGCCTGGATTTACCAAAGAATATGAATCTCTATAAGCGCATGCATGTCTGAATTCCGCATAACTCATAGCCAATAGATACGTAGAACTCATAAGGTGGACATAACCCTAACTTACAATTCTCATTGATTAAAACCTACTAAACATTTTGATTTTTCTTTGCTACTTTGATACTCTTAATTCACACTACAATTTAATCCCCCCCATTTGTAGAATTTTCGACCAAAAGTCTGTTAATAGTTGCTTACTTAGTGACCAAGTATTCCATGTGGGATTCGACACCCAACCCAGTTGGGTTCTATATTTGACAACGACCGCTTACACTCTTACGAGAGCTGTAGTTTGAGTATTATCACCTCATACAAAAAAATCGAGCGGATATGTATATATATATTATAAAGCAGAGGATGAATTTAAGTTATATAATATATCTAAATATTATTTATTTAAATATTTAATTAAAGATGAAACTATACTAATAATAAAATAAATATAGTTTTAATAAAACATTATTAAATTAATGTTATTAAGGATAGTAGTTGTAGTATATTAAATTAACGTTATCAAATTAACATAATTAAAATGTTATTAAATTAACGTTATTAAATTAACAAGGGGCGGACCTACGTGGTTTCCATGGGGTTCACCCGAACCCCCCTGGTAAAAAAATTACGTTGTATATATATAAGATAGAAAATGTATATTTATGTACGTATATTAATGTTGAACCACATGAAACAAGAAAATTAGATAGCCCAGTGGTGTTATTTGCTCTTCTTGGGCGCTTCCTTTAGCCTACTATGCGGGTTCGATCCCTACTAGTGGCTATTTGTTTTAATTAAAAAAGCTAGGTGCTGCTGCTATACAAATAAATAAAATAATAATAATAATAATAATAATAATAATAATTTTTTAAATTAAAAAAAAGTTAGGTGCTTCTACTATAAAAATAAATAAAATAATAATAATAATAATAATAATAACAATAATAATAATAATAATAATAATAATAATAATAATAAAAATAATGTTGTTTTAATACAAAAAGCAAAACTTTGACAGTGCACAAATATGACCTTTTAACTATTCAAAACTGTACAAATATGACCTCTCTCCAAGTCAGCCCTTTTAATGACGTGGCACCGTATGATTGGATTACCTTTCCACGTAGGCACGAGTGAGGCTCACGAATGGAGTTGCGAAATCGGATGTCATATTTGTTCAGGTTTTAAATTGTTAAAGGTCCTATTTGTGCACTATCAAAGTTTAAGGTCAAAGTTATAATTTAGTGTCAAGTTTAGGGTCATTTTTATGTATTAACTCTATTTGTAAACATTGAAATTTTGTGGACTCTTCAAATAGAGTTCAATTTTGCTTAGAGTTCTTGGAGGCTAATTTATCCTAAATCTAGCTTGATATCTACAACCGAAACCCTAAATTATGCTTATATGGGCAAATATCCCTTTAAAGAGGCATTGCCAGTATCCCACAAATTCACGGGATATTCACAAATAGATCAAAGATCTGAAAAGTCCCAATAAATTTATGAGATATTCATAAAGATCAAAACTCTCTCTTCTTGATAATCAAATACATCAAGAAGACAAACTCTCCTTTCATGGAGATCAAATTCAAATGTTCCTACGTCGAGAAATATGCCACTAACGACCCTCGAATTATGGAGAAATTCATATCCAAATCTTAATACATTCGAGAAATATGTTACTGACGGCCCTCGAATTACGAAAAAAATCAAGATAGAAGAATCAAGGGAGGAACAGATTTGTACCCCCATCATTTATCAATAAATTTGTTGTTTTTTCATATTTTTATTTGTGGTTGAAGTTTAGTTTCCGTGAATTAAATTATGTTGGAAACAAATTGACACACCCAGTGGGACCAAATCTTCCCTTCATCTCTTCTCTCATAAATCAAATATGCAAATCTGTAGCCCAGTGGGACCCATATTTTAGGCTAAGTTTTGAGGATAAAATATATAATTCCTGCACTTTTAGTCCTTTTTCCTGTAAGTGAGCTAACCAACGTGATTAGCATGTTTTCAGGTATAAATGATGAAGGTTTCAGCACTTTGTGAATCTTTGGGCAGCAAAGGAAACTTCACGTGAGAAGGAAGGCAGCTTTTGGAAGCTTGAGGACTAAATGTGATGCATGGAAAACCTGTCCCGGGCAAAATCGGTATTTCTTAATACTTGGGGATCAGCAGTAACTTAGTAGGACTAGAACAAGGATGCAGTAACTTAGTAGGACTAGGACAAGGATGCTATGAAAACCTTATTTGCTGAATTTTTCAGCATGGATTCTATCGATTGTTATTAGTCATTCGATACTCTTTCATTCAACTTGTAGGATTATTCAGTTTAGAGATTCTGTAAGTTACCAACAGAGAAACATGCTACACAGAAACTACACGGCCAAGAGGAAAAATGTCAACCTTGTTGTGACGCCACACTTCTTTTCATCTTGAGATTGTTATAGTTTTGGTATGATGATGATGTCTTCGTTGATTTTCGTTACCCTCATGAGTAGCTAAACTTCTCTGTTAGGGTTATGAAAGCCTTATGATATACTATCTATTGCTATGAGTTTGTGAATTCTTGATACGTATGCTACTTATATCATTACTCTCTTCATCTTAATTAAATTCTTGTGGTTGCAAACATATAGAATACGCCAGTATAGCATTAACTTGTTCGAGAGAAAAGTTATATGTTTGGAAAAAAGAGTGTGACAATGAAATAGGGCTACCAACCCCTATTTACACGTTAGTGCTGTAGCTGGATTAACCTCTTGGAGAGTTTGTACGGTTAGTTATACACTTTAAGGTCGAAAGAGTTAAAGTGAAATAATCTTGGATGGTTGAGAGACACTAGGATTTACCATTCGAATACGAATCTCTATAAGTGCATGTATGTCTGAATTCCGTATTACTCATAGTTAATAGATACGTAGAACTCATAAGGTGGACATAACCCTAACTTATTATTCTCTGTTATTAAATCCTACTACACAAATCGTTTCATTCGTTACTTTGTTTACATTAATTCACGCCATAATTCAATTGCCCTCTTTTCGTAGAATTTTCGACCAACAGTCTAATAATAGTTGCAACACTTAGTGACCAAGTATTCCCTGTGGGATTCGACACCCAACCCAGTTGGGTTCTATATTTGACAACGACCGCTTACACTCTTACGAGAGCTGTAGTTTGGGCATTATCAAATTTTGGCACCGTTGCCGGGGCATACGATTGTCAACTAAGTTTGTGATAGTTACTAGACCCTTTGGTCAAAGATTCTTGTATTTTACTTTTAGTTGTTGTTTTTGTTTTATTCAGGTTCTGTTCAGTGCATGCCAAATACTCGAAGTTATGGTCAACTATTATTACCCATAAATCCGGAACCGTAACTTATTGGCAAAATGGAGGCACAAAGAGACATTGAAAGAAGGGCTGCCCAGCAGGAGCAGGCTAGATTAGCTGCATTGGCAGCTGCCCAAGTGCATCAATAGAATATTGATAATCCAGGGCGAGCAACAAATCCTGATGATGAGGACCTGGGTGATAATGAGTTACTAAACCCAAGGCATGCTAATGAGGTGGGGACACCTGGGAACAGAAGAGATCGTCAAGCTAGATTTAGGCCTAAAAGCCGAGCTGTGCAGATTTTTTTTGATGATGATGATGACAATCTGGATGGAGTTGGTGCCACAGAGGCTATTATTCCTCCACCCTTGGCTCCCAAAGCCAAGTTCAATATCACTAACACCATGATTCAGCTTTTTCAACTCAAGGGGTTATTTGGTGGACTTGCAGGCGATGGCCCGAATATGCATCTGATTAATTTTATCTCTACATGCAAGTCATTCGACAATCCAGGCGTTGGACAGAATGCAATTCGGCTGATGTTGTTTCCATTGTCTCTATCTGGGGAGGCAACTTTATGGTTGAATGGGCTAACTCCTGATTCTATTACTAATTGGAGGCAATTGAAAAATGCTTTCCTAGAAAGATTCTTTCTGCCATCCAAGAGAGCACAGTTGAGAGATGAGATCAGCAATTTTCGACAGCTTCCAACTGAAGCTCTCCACGAAACATGGGAGAGGTTCAAGAAGAAGCTTATGCGGTGCCCATATCATCATATGACCAATGTCCACTTGATGGAGATATTATATAGGTCTTTGAATTCGGTGACTAAGCTAGTGGTTGATAATGCTGCAGGAGGGTCATTCATGGACATTACTTTTATTCAGGCAAGTGATATGCTAGATCGAATGACAAAGCAGAGTAGAGCTTGGCATACCAGGGATTCTGAGATAGCAATCTCTACTGTATCTATTGTCATGACAGCAGAACAGCGGCGAAGATAAGAAAAACGCAACCAAGATATGGAACTCATGAAAATGCAGATGGATTTTCTTACCAAGAACTTATTATGAGGGAAGACCGAGAAAGTAAAGGCCATTATAGCACATGGAAGAGATAAAGCCGATTCTGAGGAAGAAGCTAACTACTTGAATAATCAGGGGGGTTTTGAGGCAATGCCCAAGGAAACCAAGGTCGGAACTATTATGATAAATCTGGGTACAAAGACCGTTTTCAAGGTGGTTGGAAGAACAAGACTGACATGAGTGGTTTGTATGTTCCTCCTAGGAATCGTGAGGCCGCGACATCTGGCTCGGTAAAGATGTCCATGGAAGATTGAAAGGAGTGGAGGCAAGCAACATGGGAGTAACCGAGATTAAGAATGATCTGTCTTCAATAAATCAATTGGTTGACTCGCATTCTACTGCAATAAAATAGCTGGAGCAACAATTGAGTCAACTATCAGCAACATTCAACCAAAGAAAGGTTGGAACGCTACCTAGCGACACAGTGCAAAATCTGAGGAATGATGGATCGTGTATGGCTATTACTACCCAAAGCGGTAAAGTGTTAAAAACTCCATCCAAAATCAAGCAGGTAGTTGATGATATGGCAGATAATATTATTGATGCAGAATTAGAAGAGGTCAAAGAAGCTAAAGAGTGTGTTCGAGACGTCACCCCTAGACGTTTGCAGCCTGAAAAGATTGATAATAGGAAGAAAGATACAAAGGAAGCAGTGGAGAAAACTATTCCTCTTCCCCCACTGCTTTTTCCTCAAAGACTGAAGAAGAAAGCTGATGATACCAGGTTTAATAAATTTATGACTATGTTGAAGCAGCTGACCATTAATGTTCCTTTGGTTGAGGCGCTAGAGCAGATGCTCGGATACGCCAAATTCATGAAGGACTTTTTGACAAAGAAGCGGGCAGCAAGCTATGAGTTGACAGATAATGTTCATCATTGCAGTGCAATCGCTACCAGATCACTAGTTCAGAAGAAGGCCGACCCTGGTGATTTCACTATTCCTTGCACGGTTGGATATTTGGATTTCGCTAAGGCATTGTGCGATCTAGGAGCTAGCATCAATTTGATGCCATTATCCATTTACAGAAAATTGGGGTTGGGCGATCCTACAGCAACCAATATGCAGCTCGTCATGGCAAATAGGTCGGTAAAATGACTTATCGGTATCTTATATGATGTATTGGTGAAGGTTTCTTCATTTATCTTTCCTACAGACTTTGTTATTCTGGATTGTGAGGTGGACTTTGAAGTTCTCATAATCTTGGGGCATCCCTTCCTTGCAACAGGAAGTGTGCTTATTGATTTAAGAGCTAATGAGCTTTTATTCTGAATGAATGACGAAGTGATCTGTTTTGATGTATGCAAATCAATGAAGCATCCCAAAGAGATGAATGTGTTCTCTGTAGCTGATGTTTATTATGATGATGAGAAAGAATTATCTGTAGAGATGCAGCTTATTGTTGATCCATTGGCTGTTGTGCTTATGAATGTTGAGCGTGAGGATTCTGAAGATTATGAAGAAACTATTTATGCACTAACAGGAATAGGGTCGTATTCCCATGCTCCCAAGAAGCTGGACCTTGATCTCAAAAATCGACCTACACCACCAGCTAAACTATCCATTGAAGAGCCGCCAATATTAGAATTGAAGGAGCTGCCCAGTCATCTAAAGTATGCGTTCTTAGGAAGTAGAAACACACTCCCGGTTATTGTGGCGGCTGACTTGGGTGAGCAGCAAGTTGCAACTCTCATCTCCGTTCTGAGGAGATATAAGAGAGCTATTGGTTGGACTATCACTGATATTATTGGTATCTCGCCTGAGATATGTATGCACAAGATTCAGCTTGAATAAAATTTCATACCCACTATTGAGCATCAAAGACGTTTGAATCCACCTATGCAAGAGGTGGTGAAGAAAGGAATTATTAAGTGGTTAGATGCAGGGGTAGTGTATCTAATCTCCGATAGTAAATGGGTGAGTCCGGTACAATGTGTGCCCAAGAAAGGGGGCATGACGGTAGTTGAGAATGAAAAGAATGATCTAATTCCACTTAGACCTGTCACAGGGTGGAGAGTGTGAATGGAGTAGCTAAATTCGTGGACGCTTAAGGATCACTTTCCAATGCCATTCATAGACCAAATGCTTGATCGATTGGCAGGGAAAGGATGGTTTTGTTTCTTAGATGGTTATTCTGGCTATAATCAGATTTATATTGCTCCCGAAGATCAAGAAAAGACAACGTTTACATGCCCATATGGTACGTTTGCTTTCAAACGTATGCCATTTGGGCTATGTAATACACCCGCCACTTTTCATCGTTGTATGATGTCCATTTTTTTTGATATGGTTGAAGACACCTTGGAGGTGTTCATGGACGATTTTTCAGTTTTAGGTGAGTCGTTTGAAGCATGCTTGGCGAATCTAAGTATGGCATTGCAGAGATATGTTGAATTCAACTTGGTACTACACTAGGAGAAGCGCCAATTTATGGTCAAAGAAGGTATTATTCTTGGGCATAAAATTTTTGAAAAAGGAATTGAGATCGATCGAGCAAAGATTGAAGTTATTGAGAAACTACCACCTCCAATTTCTGTAAAGGGAGTTCATAGTTTCCTCGGTCATGCAGGTTTTTATCGAAGGTTTATTAAAGACTTCTCCAAGATTGCTAGTCCGTTATGCAAACTTTTGGAGAAGGATGCAAAGTTCGACTTCGGTGAAGATTTCTTGAAGGCATTCGAATGGCTCAAAGGGAAGCTAATTGAAGCTCCTATCATTGTAGCGCCTGATTGGTCTCTACCATTTGAAGTTATGTGTGATGCAAGCGGGGTAGCTTTCGGTGCTGTACTTGGTCAGAGAAGAGAAAATTCATTTCATCCAATCTACTATGCGATCAAGGCCTTGAACGGAGCTTAGAAGAACTATACTGTCACGGAACAAGAGCTCCTAGCGGTTGTTTATGCTTTTGAAAAGTTCAGTGCTTACTTGTTGGGAACCAAAGTGGTAGTTCATACAGATCATACAGCTCTGAGATATTTAATAGCGAAGAAGGATGCAAAGCCAAGGCTAATTCGATGGGTGTTATTGCTTCAAGAATTTGATTTCGAGGTAAAAGATAGAAAAGGTTGCGAAAACCAAGTAGCTGATCATCTATCTAGACTTGAGAATAAGCACATAGCGCAGCCTGATCTTGAGATTGATGATGCATTCCCCGATGAAGATATCCTATCCATGATGATGGAAGCGTTACCATGGTATGCAGACTATGCGAACTACGTGGTAAGTAATATGATGCCTGAGAATATATCTTTTCATCAAAAGAGAAAGTTCTTGCATGATGTGAAACACTACTTCTGGGATGAACCATATTTGTTTCGATGATGTGCGGATGGTGTTATTAGACGATGCATACTAGATGTAGAGGTGCCTAGCATATTGGAAGCAAGTCATGCTTCCCAAGTTGGGGGTTATCACGCAGGTCATCGGATAGCAAGGAAGGTATTGCAAAGCGGCTATTATTGGCCTTCGATATTTAAGGATACCTACGATTTTGTGAGAAGATGTGACCAATATCAGAGACAAGGCGCGATTTCGAAGAACTGTGAGATGCCTATGTCAAAAATTCTTGAAGTAGAGCTCTTTGATGTATGGGGTATTGATTTCATGGGCCCATTTGTGAGTTCGTTTGGAATGAAATATATCCTGGTTGCTGTGGACTATGTATCCAAATGCGTCGAAGCAGTAGCACTGGCTGATAATTAAGGTAAGCGTGTTGTAGCATTCTTAAAGAGGAATATCTTCTCTTATTTTGGGGTACCACGTACCATCATAAGCGATGGAGGATCACACTTTTTCAACAAGCTGTTCAGAACCGTGTTGGTGAAATATGGGGTCAAGCAACACAAAGTAGCTACACCTTACCACCCACAAACTAGTAGGCAGGTAGAGGTCTTTAATCGGGATATCAAGCTAATCCTTGCTAAGACTATAAATGCTAGTAGGAAAGATTGGTCTCGAAAGCTGGACGATGCCTTATGGGCCTATAGGACTGCGTTCAAGACACCAATTGGCATGTATCCTTATCAACTAGTTTATGGGAAGGATTGTCACTTGCTAATTGAACTCGAACATAAAGCATGGTGGGCGTTGAAGCGGCTTAATTTGAATTGGGATGATGCTATTAAGTTGAGACTGGAGCAGCTGAATGAGATGGATGAATTTCATTTGCATGCGTATGAAAGGGTGGACCTCTACAAAGAACGGATGAAAAAGTACCATGATCGTCGGATTATCCAACGAAACTTTCAGAAGGGTGATATGGTACTTCTTTTTAACTCTAGACTAAAGCTATTTCTAGGTAAGCTAAAGTCTAAATGGTCTGGCCCGTTCAGAATTAGCCAAGTCTACTCGTCTGGAGTAATAGAGTTAGAAGGCATTGATGGTTGTGTCCTTAAGGTGAATGGAAAATGAGTGAAGCCATATATCGGTCCTCTTGACTCGATAAAATGCCTGGACGCCATCTATCTCGACGAAGTCTAAGTAATCAAGGTAACTATGTCGTGCTGCGACAATAAATCAAGCGCTAGATGGGAGGAAACCCATCATTTTTAATTGTTTTGTTTTACTGAGAGTTTATTTTTGTTAAATAAAAATCCAAAAAGAAGAGTCGAGCCACTACCAAAACTAAGGCGCTTAGTGGGAGGCAACCCATCGTTCTAATCATTTTTTTTGTTTTTTAGTAAGTGTAGGTGTAAGATGTATAAAGGAGGAGATCAAGCCCAAATTTTGATTTGGAATTGTGTCATGTTGAAGGTGGTAAGTTTGGAATGAACGAAAAAAGGCTATTGGTTAGGCAATGCCTATGCAAATCTGGGCAACGAACAAGGCAAGGCCTATATAAATCTAGGAAACGAACAAGGCAAGGCGTATGCTATGGCCTAAGCTCTCTGAATCTACAATGCCATAGCATAGGCACCGCCTATGCCCAACAATGCCATAGCATAGGCGCCGCCTATGCCATTGCCTTTGCTCTCTGAATTTACAACGCCATAGCATAGGCTCCGCCTATGCCCAACAATGCCATAGCATAGGCGCCGCCTATGTCCAACTAGTCTTTGCAAAAGGCGGCGTCTATGCTTCCTTATCAGATTTTAAATGGTTCAAACCCGAACCAAGCCTTGTCATATAAATAGAACCTTAGTCTTAGAACAAAATTTCATTGTTTACTCAACCTAAGTGCCGCCTACCTCTCCAAAATCTCTCAAAAGTTTTCTTTTTGCTATTCTAACATTGCAACATCATCTTACAATGGCCATCACCAAGTAAGTACTTCTTCTATTTTCCATAGTTATTACAATACTACATCTATAATGATTTGTTAAATCTTGAAGTAGTGTTGGTGATTTGAATGTGATTGGTTTGTTATGATACATCTAGTTGAGTGAAAGATTACATATGGGTGTTCTAGACTTTGTTCCAATTTGTATTTGATTGTTATACACTGTCATCTTGTTGCGGAATCGAAATGGTAAAGTTAAGCACATAATCGTGTAAGTCGAACGTTGGAATGCTTTGAATGACTCTTTCATCGAGATAAAAAGCATGATTGAATACAAGTATGATATGTTGCTATTATTTCTATGCCATAAACTTGATTCAATCTCTACGTAGTCGTCTTGTTCCAAAAGTGCATTAATCCAAACCATAAAGTATGGTCAAGATTACATGACATAGAGTTGAAAAGGATAGTTAAAGACAACATGAAAGTATGACTGTGCTAAAACGTATTGTTGGAACATATCACCTATACGTATGTCGATAAAGTCTGAGTAATCGATATCATTCACTTAATTAGTATGTACCAACAAATTAAGTGTGGTGTGGTTCCACTATTGTTGTGTGTCGATCAAATCCTCCAATATAAGCTAATATTATTTTATTTTAATCTCAGGTATAATGGCACCAAAAAGTCGACCAGGAAAGAAAAAAGCGACCACCTCACAGAAAGGTCAAAAAAGGGGACGAAAAGAGCAAGCTGAATCCTCCTCGCTGCAAATACCTCGCTCGCATATTCGGGATAAAATGGGTCCTATAGGAGGAAGAAAAGGAGTAGTACAAGAACAACAAGGTGAAAAAATATGTTCACGTGGAGTTGATACAAAAGGAGAGCCTAGCAAAGAAAGAACCTCGCATTTTGGCTAAAATAATGGGGTTACATCTTGATTTCATTTTCCGAGATATAGGAGAGTGCAATCTTGATCTAAAGTGAGAATTCTATGCCAATTGGTCCCCAAAGACTACAGGGAGTGAAGTAAAGATTTGGGGCCAAGTCTTGCAACTTAATGCGGAGTTCTTCAACTCTTTTCTGGGTTTGCCATCAGTAGAATCATCACCGCTCAAGGAGCTTTATAACAGACCTTCGTACAGGACAATCAGACACACACTGTGTGGAACAAAATCAATGGTACATTGGAGTCGACACAAGGACACCGCTCGGCACAATACCTTCCCGTATGCTTCCTTGAATAGAGAAGCTCGGATATGGTTGCGGATAGTCAACTCTTGCCTGATTCTAGGGACACAGTACACAAAAATCACACGTGATAGAGTATGCTTGGTGTACGCTTTGATGATGAATATCCCCATCAACATTGGGGCAATTATTCAATCTTTAATGCGTAAGGCTAGGCTGCACAAGAGGTCCCACTTCAGCTTTGGCAATCTGTTGACTGCGATATTGAGGAAGGAAGACATCAAAGAGGAACCTGCAGATCATAAGCTTCCACACAACTTGAAGAAGGTTGATCTAACAAAGGTTAAAGATGCTGAATCTATGCATAGTGTCAACCTGACCACTGCAGAAAGACATGCTAGCGACGAAAGCTTCTTCCTCCATTTATATGGCATGATGATGTTTATCATGATGAGAGGGGGTCGTGTTCCAACTGCTGCAGAGCTCCAACAGTTGGATTATGATTACCCGATGAATGAGCACGCAAGGGATATGCGTGGAGTAGGTGTATATTTCGAGGAACCTCTTGATGATGACGTGCCAACCGATGATGATCGCCGAATTCCAGACTCAGACGTGGAGGAGAAATCTGATGACGACGACTCTGAAGATGATTCTGATGCAGGGGGTATAACCCCAGACATAGAGGAGGAGTCCGACTAATCAGTTTTTTCTTATTTATTTTCCACTGAGGGCAGTGTGTCCCGTCTAAGTGTGGGGTGCTGGTATTTGTATGCTATACTTCTTTGTCTACATTTACATTTATTAATGTTTATTTGTTTGGTTTAGTCGTACAATTTTTTTTACATAAAATTGTTCTGATAGGCGGCATGGTATTATGACAAGAGTTTGTGCTAAAATTATTACTATTGAGACATTTAGGCTCCAAGTGTGACTCACTGTGTGATAATTATGTAGTTTAATTCCTTCATATGTTAGGTCAAGAGTCTATACTGCTCCCAATAAAGTTGACCATGTGCCTTGTGTATGTGAGATGATAGTATATTCTGTGTTGGTGGCTGATGCTAGAACTTGCCTGGTGTGTATGTAGAGCGAAATAGAGAGTGTAAGTTTAGGAGATGATTTAGGCATTTCTTTGGCAACCTGTACTTGTTTACCTTCTTTTTACCTACCCGTGGACATTATTATAGTTAACCCCCTTTGAGCCTTTAACTATTTTCTTTGACAATCCTCATATGTAGCCTAATCCATTTTTTTCAAGACCATAATTTGATCCAAATTCCTAAGCGCTGTAAATTATAAAGTCATGTGACAAAATAAGAGGAAATTGGGTGAGAGTGATGTGTTAGAGTGTATTGGTACTTGAATTTGTGATGAAAAAGAGTGGCTATCATAGAGGTGTGTTATAAAAAAAAGAGAGAAAAAGAAATAAAAAAATAAAAAAAATAAAAAGTTAGTTTTGTTTATAATTGAATAACAAAATAAGTAAAAAGGGGTGGTAGATGAAAGGAAAGTAGAGGGGTTGTTTAAAAGAGAGTGTCAATGGCATAATGTGATGTATTAAAGCGCTTAGGGAACTTAGTCACTATTTCTGGCCAAAATAGTCCTACCTGTCCTTTAGCCTACATTACAACCTATAAAGACCTAGTTTATCCTAAGCTTAGCATTCTGATAATTAGTGGATCATTACACTAAGGGCAAGCCTATGGTCATCAGTTGCAACATGTGAATTCTTTGTGAGAGTGAGAGGAAGGAGAATCTTATACCCATGTTTCGAAAAATGCAATATTTGTGAGTGATTATTGGTAAAATCTTATGTGATACACACATGGTTGATGATTTTTGGGTAGTTTTGTATGATTCTGTATGCCTTAACTTGTGGATACGAATTAACCATCATCACGAGTCTATGTTGGAGATTGAATTGGTTCTGGTAGTGATCAGAAAACTACTCTTTGTTAATAATTGTTGTGCCTGTCTTGTTAAACATTTTTGTGTTGCTGCTGTGATATTCTAGATAGATGTGTATGGACGTGATAGTTTGTTTGAGGAAGAACAAAGCTTTAAGTGTGGGGTGTTGATGTTGGGCGTATTTACATGCCTAAACACCATAATTTACCCATATTTTAGGCTAAGTTTTGAGGATAAAATATATAATTCCTGCACTTTTAGTCCTTTTTCCTCTAAGTGAGCTAACCAACGTGATTAGCATATTTTCAGGTATAAATGATGAAGGTTTCAGCACTTTGTGAATCTTTTGGTAGCAAAGGAAACTTCAAGTAAGAAGGAAGACAACTTTTGGAAGCTTGAGGACTAAATGTGATGCATGGAAAACCTGTCCCGGGAAAAATTAGTATTTCTTAATACTTGGGGATCAGCAGTAACTTAGTAGGACTAGAACAAGGATGCAGTAACTTAGTAGGACTAGGACAAGGATGCTATAAAAACCTTATTTGCTGAATTTTTCAGCATGGATTCTATCGATTGTCATTAGTCATTCGATACTCTTTCATTCGACTTGTAGGATTATTTAGTTTACAGATTCTGTAAGTTACCAACAGAGAAACACGCTACACAGAAACTACACGGCCAAGAGGCAAAATGTCAACCTTGTTGTGATGCCACACTCTTCTTCATCGTGAGATTGTTATAGTTTTGGTATGATGATGATGTCTTCGTTGATTTCCGTTACCCTCATGAGTAGCTAAACTTCTCTGTTAGGGTTATGGAAGACTTATGATATACTATCTATTGCTATGAGTTTGTGAATTCTTGATACGTATGCTACTTATATCATTACACTCTTCATCTTAATTAAATTCTTGTGGTTTCAAACATACAGAATACGCCAGTATAGCATTAACTTGTTCGAGAGAAAAGTTATATGTTTGGAAAAGAGAGTGTGACAAGGAAATAGGGCTGCCAACCCCTATTTACACGTTAGTGCCGTAGCTGGATTAACCTCTTGGAGAGTTTGTACCATTAGTTATACACTTTAAGGTCGAAAGAGTTAAAGTGAAATAATCTTGGATGGTCTAGAGACACTAGGATTTACCATTCGAATACGAATCTCTATAAGTGCATGCATGTCTGAATTCCAAATTACTCATAGTGAATAGATACGTAGAACTCATAAGGTGGACATAACCCTAACTTATTATTCTCTGTTATTAAATCCTACTACACAAATCGTTTCATTCGTTACTTTGTTTACATTAATTCACGCCATAATTCAATTCCCCCCTTTTCGTAGAATTTTCGACCAACAGTCTAATAATAGTTGCAACACTTAGTGACCAAGTATTCCTTGTGGGATTCGACACCCAACCCAGTTGGGTTCTATATTTGACAGCGACTGCTTATACTCTTATGAGAGTTGTAGATTGAGCGTTATCAGAGATCAAATTCAAATGTTCCTACGTTCGAGAAATACACCACTAACGGTTCTCGAATTACGGAGAAATTCATATCCAAATCTTCATATATTCGAGAAATATGCTACTGACGGTCCTCGAATTATGGAGAAAATAAAGAGAGAAGAATCAAGGTAAGAACAGATTTATACCCCCATCGTTTATCAATAAAATAGTTGTTTCATCATATTTTTATTTGTGGTAGAAGTTTATTTTTCGTAAATTAAATTATATTGGAAACAAATTAGCACGCCCAGTGGGACCAAATCTTCCCTTCATCTCTTCTCTCATAAATCAAATATGTAAATCTGTATATGGAAGCGGTACTTTAAGACTCGTCTTTGAGTTTCGTCAAGTATACACTCCGACAAGTCTTGAAGCCGGGGTCATTTGTAAATATCGAAATTTTGTGGACTCTATAAAAAGAGTTCAATTTTGCTTAGAGTTCTTGGGCGCTAATTTATCCTAAATCTAGCTTGATAGCTACTCAACCTAAATCCTAAATTATGCCTATATAAAAAGGGCAAACATCCCTTCAAAGTGACATCGCCAGTATCCCACAAATTCACGGGATATTAACAAATAGATCAAAAATCTGAAAAGTCCCAATAAATTTATGGAATATTCATAAAGATCAAAACTCTCTCTTTTTGTTAATCAAACACATCAAGAAGACAAAACCTCTTTTCGTGGAGATTAAATTCAAATGTTCCTACGTTCGAGAAATACGCCACTAACGGCCCTCGAATTACGGAGAAATTCATATTCAAATCTACATACATTCGAGAAGTATGCTACTGACGGTCCTCGAATTATGGAGAAAATTAAGAGATAAGAATCCCCATCGTTTATCAATAAAATACTTGTTTCTTCATATTTATATTTGTGGTTGAATCTTATTTTTCAAGAATTAAATTATATTGGAAACAAATTAGTGATGATAGGCAAATTTACACGCCTATAGCACTAGATTTTGCCCATATTTTAGCCAATTTTTGAGAACAAATTATATATTTCATGCACTTTTAGTCCTTTTTCCTGTAAGTGAGCTAACGAACATGATTAGAAAGTTTTCAGGTATAAATGATGCAGAATTCAGCATTTTATGGATAACTTGACGCCAAAGAAAGCTTCACGAAAGAAGGAGAGCAAAGCTTGGACGCCAAGGACCAAAAGTGGCGCATGGAAAATCTATCCCGGGCAAAACAGCAATTCTAAAGACTTTGGGGACCAACAGTAATTTATTAGGATTAGGATAATGACACATTAACCTAGTAGGATTAGGTTAAGTAATTCATTAGCTTAGTAGGAATAGGATATGGGTATTATAAATTCCCTATCTTGCTATAGATTTTATACATTCATACACTCTTCTACAATTCTTCTTCTATTCTAGTTTACAACTCTTCTAATCCTTCCATTAATTCTACTTTTTATTCTTCTTCTATTCATCTATTCAATTCTTAATTTCCGCAACAAGAGAAACATTACTTTGCAAAGAAGTCACGCCTAACGCCTACCACACTTTGCTACACGAAATCTTTACTGTGGTATAATAACAATGTCTATTGTGATTTTCTTCGCACTCATGGGTAACTAAACTTCTCTGTTGGGGTTATGGAAGCCATATGAGATACTATCTATTGCTATGATTTTGTGAGTTCGTGACACGTATGCTGCTTATATCATTATTCTTTTCATCTTAATCTAAATTCTTTGTGGTTCCAAACGCATACAATACGCTAGTATAGCATTAACTTGTTCGAAAGAAAAGTTATATGTCTGGAAAAGAGATAATGTCAAGGTAATAAGGTCCCATCCCCTATTAAAAAGTTAGTGCCGTAACTAGATTAACCTCTTGGAGAATTTGTACCGTTAGATATGCTTTAAGCTCGAAAGAGTTAAAGTGAAATAGTCCTTGTTAGGTCGAAAGACGCTTGGATTTACCATCGAATACAATTCTCTATAAGCACATGCATGTCTGAATTCCACACACTCATAGCCAATAGAGACGTACAACTCATAAGGTGGACATAACCCCAACTCCTCAATTCTCATTGTTTTACATCTTACTAAAACATTCTTTCTTTTTACTTTTCTATTTTACGGTTTTACTTTTATATTTTGGTTACATTACCTGCATGACAAGACTCCCCCCTTTTTTACGAGACTTGCACTAAAAGTCTAGTAATCTTCGCTTACTTTTTGACCAAGCTATTCCCTGTGGGATCGATACCCAACCCAGTTGGGTTAATTATTTGACAACGACCGTTTTACACTCCTATGAGAGCTGTAGATTGAGCGTTATCAAAAATTGGCGCCGTTGCCGGGGAATACGAGTGTCAATTAAGTTCGTGATAATTACTAGTCCCTTTGGTCAAAGATTCTCGTACTTTTACTTTCAGTTTTTGTTTTTGTTTTCTGCAGGTTTTTATTCAGTGCATTCCCCATACTCGAAGTTCTGGTCAACCGTTATTACCTATCAATCCTGAACCACAACGTATTGGCATAATGAAGGCACAACACGAAATCGAAAGAATGGCTGCTCAACAGGAACAGGCGAGACTAGCTGCCCTTGCCACCGCTCAAGTGCATCAATAAAATATTGATAACCCTGGGAGAGCAATAAATCCTGACGACGAGTACCTAGGTGATGACGAGTTACTAAACCCTAGGCATGCTGCTGAGATCGCAACACCTGCCAACAGAAGAGATCGTCAAGCTAGGTTGAGGCCTAAACGCCGAGATATGCAACCAGCTTTCGACGATGATGATGATGATCTTGATGGAGCCGGAGCCAAATGAGCCATTATTCCTCCACCATTGGCACCCGGATCCAAGTTCAACTTCACAAGCACCATGATTCAATTATTACAACTCAAGGGATTATTTGGTGGACTAGGAGGCAATGATCCGAATATGCATCTCATCAACTTTATTTCTACATGAAAGTCATTTGAAAATCCTGGTGTTGGTCAGAATGCAATTCGATTATGCTTATTTCCATTGTCTCTATTTGGGGAGGCAACTCTATGGTTAAATGGGCTGACTCCTGATTCTATTACAAATTAGAGGCAATTGAGAGACACTTTCCTAGAAAGATTCTTTCCGCCATCCAAAAGAGCACAATTAAGAGACGAAATCAGCAACTTTCGTCAGCTTCCAACTGAAGCCCTTCATGAAACATGGGAGAGGTTCAAGACAAAGCTAACGAGATGCCCAAACCATCACATGACTAATGTTCACCTAATGGAGATATTATACAGAGCCTTGAATTTAATAACTAAACCAGTGGTGGATAATGCGTCTGGAGGATCTTTTATGGACCTCACCTTTGGTCAAGCAAGCAATATGCTAGATCGTATGATGAAGCAAAGTAGAGCTTGGCATACCAGGAATTCTGAGGTAGCAAGCCCCACTTTATCTATTGGCATGACTGCAGACCAAAGGAGAAGAGAAGAAGAACGTGATCAAGATATTGCGCATATGAAAACACAAGTGGATCTTCTTACAAAGTATTTATTATCAGGGAAGACCAAAAAAGTCAAAGCTATTGTGTCAAAAGAAAGAGACGAATTTGATTCGGAAGAAGAGGCCAACTACTTGAACAATCAGGGGGGTTTCCGAGGGAATACCCAAGGAAACCAAGGTCGGAACTATTATGATAAATCTGGAAACAAGGACCAAGGTATTTGGAAGAACAAGAATGAAAACAGTGGTTTGTATGTTCCCCCAGGAAGACATGACTCCACCACATCTAGTTCTGGAAGTATGGAAGACATGATGGCTAAACTATTGAAAGGAATGGAAGTAACGAGCGCGGGAGTAATGGAGGTAATAAATGATTTGTCCTCTATGAAGAAATTAGTTGATTCTTATTCCACTTCAATCAAGCAAATAGAGCAGCAATTAAGCCAACTTTCAGCAGCACTCAATCAAAGAAAGGCTGGTACTTTACCTAGCGACACTGTGCAAAACCCAAGGAATGATGGGTCATGCATGGCTGTTACTACCCGAAGTGGTAAGGTGATGGAAACTTCATCAAAAGGAAAGCAAGTGGTTGATGAAGTAGCGGACATTGATGATAACGCAAAAGGAGAGAAATCCGCAAAAGCCACCCACGACATCCATGACGTCACACCGAGCATGTTGCAGCCTGAAAAGGCCGAAAAATGGAAGCAAGAGGAGAAGAAAGCCTTGGAGAAAACAATTCCTTATCCACCACCACCTTTTCCTCAAAGATTGAAGACGGTGGCAGATGATACAAAGTTCAGCAAATTCATGACTATGTTAAAGCAGCTGACCATTAATGTTCCATTTGTGGAAGCACTTGAACAAATGCCTGGGTATGCAAAATTTATGAAGGATCTTTTGACAAAGAAGCGGGCAGCAAGCTACGAGCTGAAAGATAATGTTCATCACTGTAGCGCAATTGCTACCCGATCACTAGTTCAGAAGAAGGCTGACCTCGGTGCTTTCACTATTCCTTGCACCATTGGATCTTTGAATTTTGCCAAGGAATTATGCGATCTAGGAGCCAGCATCAATTTGATGCCATTATCTATTTACAAAAAGTTGGGGTTGGGTGATCCTACTCCAACCAATATGAGGCTCGTAATGGCGGATAGGTTGGTAAAATGACCTGTTGGTAATCTATGTGATGTATTGGTGAAGGTTTCTTTATTTATTTTTCCGGCAGACTTCGTTATTTTAGATTGTGAGGCAGACTCAAAAGTTCCCATAATCTTGGGGCACCCTTTCCTTGCTACGGGAAGTGTGCTCATTGATTTGAGAGCTAATGAGCTTTCGTTCCAAATAAATGACAACGTAGTTCTCTTTGATGTATGCAAATCAATGAAGCAACCCAAAGAGATGAACATATTCTTAGTGGCTGATGTTTATTTTGATGATGAGAAAGAATTACTTGAAGAAGAGCAAATTATTGACGACCCATTGGCGATTGTGCTCATGAATGGAGAGAGTAAGGATGCTGAAAATTATGACGAAACTATTTGTGCTCTATCAGGATTAGGGACATATCTCCATGCTCCCAAGAAGCTGGACCTCGATCTCAAAAATCAACCCACACCACCAGCTAAGCCATCTATTGAAGATCCACCCACGTTAGAACTGAAGGAGCTGCCTAGTCATCTAAAGTATGCATTCTTAGGAAGCGGAAGCACACTTCCAGTTATTGTGGCAGCAGATTTGGCTGAGCAACAAGTTGCAGCTCTCATTACTATTCTACAAAAGTATATAAGAGCTATTCGTTGGACCATCGCAGATATTATTGGTATTCCACCTGGGATTTGCACACACAAGATTCAGCTTGAAGAAAATTGCACACCCACCATTGAGCATCAAAGACGTCTCAATCCACCTATGTAAGAAGTGGTGAAGAAAGAAATAATCAAGTGGTTAGATGCAGGATTTGTGTATCCAATCTCTGATAGTACATGGGTAAGACCGGTACAATGTGTACCCAATAAAGGAGGCATGACGGTGGTCGCGAATGAAAAGAATAACCTTATTCCACTTAGACCTATCACCGGATGGAGAGTATGCATGCACTACCAAGAGCTGAATTCATGGACGCTCAAAGATCACTTTCCAATGCCATTTATGGACCAAATGCTAGATCGATTAGCAGGGAAAGGATGGTTTTGTTTCTTAGATGGTTATTCAGGCTATAATCAGATTTGTATTGCCCCCGAAGAACAAGAGAAGACAACGTTCACATGTCCATATGGCACGTTTGCCTTCAAACGTATGCCATTCAGGCTATGTAACGCACCAGCCACCTTTCAGCGTTGTATGATGTCCATTTTTTCTGATATGGTTGAAGACACTTTGGAGGTATTTATGGATGATTTTTCAGTTATTGGTGAGTCTTTTGAAGTGTTCTTGGAAAACCTAAGTATGGCGTTGCAAAGATGTGTAGAATTCAACCAAGTGCTAAATTGGGAAAAGTGCCACTTCATGGTAAAAATAGGAATCGTTCTTGGGCATAAAATCTCTGAAAGAGGTATTGAGGTTGATCGAGCGAAAATTGAAGTCATTGAGAAGCTAATGCCTCCAATTTTAGTAAAGGAAGTTCGTAGTTTCGTCGGTCATATAGGTTTCTATCGGCGGTTTATCAAAGACTTCTCCAAAATTGCTAGTCCATTGTGCAAACTCTTGGAGAAAGATGCAAAGTTTGACTTCAATGAAGATTGTTTGAAGGCATTCGAATGCCTCAAAAGAAAACTATTTGAAGCACCTATCATGGTAGCACCAGATTGGTCTCTACCGTTCGAAGTCATGTGTGATGCTAGTGGGGTAGCCATTGGCGCTGTACTTGGCCAGAGAAAGGAGAAATTATTTCATCCCATCTACTATGCTAGCAAGGTCCTAAACGAATCCCAAAAGAAGTATACTATCATATAACAAGAGCTCCTTGTGATTGTGTATGCGTTTGAGAAGTTCCGTGCTTATTTGTTGGGGACCAAAGTGATCGTTCATACAGACCATGCTGCTCTAAGGTATCTAATGACAAAGAAGGATGCAAAACCAAGACTAATTCGATGGGTTTTGCTGCTGCAAGAATTTGATTTCGAGGTTAAAGATAGAAGAGGTTGCGAGAACCAAGTGGCTGATCATCTATCTAGACTTGAGAATGAGCATGTAGCGCAGCCTGAAATCGAGATTGATGATGCATTGCCTGATGAGGAGATCTTAGCGACGATAATGGAAGAGTTACCATGGTATGCCGACTTTGTAAATTTTGTGGTGAGTAATGTGATACCTGCAAACTTATCTTACCATCAAAAAAGGAAGTTTATGCATGATGTAAAACACTACTTTTGGGATGAGCCATATTTGTTTCGACGATGTGCGGATGGTGTTATCCGGCGATGCATATCCCATGTAGAAGTGCCTAATATATTGGAAACATGTCACACTTCCCAAGTTGGGGGACATCACGCAGGTAATCAGACATCAAGAAAGGTATTGCAAAGTGGATATTATTGGCCTTTGATATTTAAAGATGCCTACGACTTTGTTAGGAGATGCGACCAATGCCAGCGACAAGGTGCTATTTCGAAACACCATGAGATGCCCATATCAAAAATTCTTGAAGTAGAGCTCTTTGATGTATGGGGTATTGATTTCATGGGTCCATTCGTTAATTCGTTTGGAATGAAGTACATCCTAGTTGCTGTAGATTATGTCTCAAAATGGATTGAAGCGGTAGCATTGGCCGACAATGGTGGAAAGCGTGTTGTAGCATTCTTGAAGAGGAATATCTTCTCTCGCTTTGGAGTACCACGTACTATTATAAGCGATGGAGGATCTCACTTTTACAAAAAGCTATTCAAATCCGTGTTGGCAAAATATGGTGTCAAGCAACATAAGGTAGCCATGCCTTATCACCTACAAACTAGTGGACAGGTAGAGGTTTCCAATCGAGAGATCAAGCAAATCCTTGCGAAGACGGTAAATGCTAATAGGAAAGATTGGTCTCGGAAGTTGGACGATGCACTATAGGCATATAGGACTGTATTTAAAACACCAATTGGCATGTCCCCGTACCAACTAGTTTATGGGAAGGCTTGTCACTTACCCATTGAGCTTGAGCATAAGGCATTGTGGGCTTTGAAGTGATTGAATTTGAATTGGGATGATGCAATGAATCTGAGATTGGAGCAACTGAATGAGATAGATGAATTCCGTCTACATGCTTATGAAAGATCGGACCTATACAAGGAGCGGATGAAAAAGTATTATGATCAGCGGATTGTTCGACGAAACTTTCAAAAGGATGATATGGTACTTCTCTTCAATTCCAGACTGAAGTTATTCCCAGGTAAGTTAAAATCCAAGTGGTCTAATCCATACAAAGTTAACCAAGTCTACTTATCTAGAGTAGTTGAGTTGGAAGACAATAATGGTGTTGTCTTCAAGGTGAATGGCCAACGAGTTAAACCTTATATCGGTCATCTTGATTCGATAAATTATATGGCCATCACTTATCTCGACGAAGTCTAAGTACTCGAGGTAACCATGTCGTGCCGCGATAATAAATCAAGAGCTAGATGGGAGGCAACCCATCGTATATCGTTTTTCGTTTTTCTTTCGTTCTATTATGTGCTTTGCTTTTAATAAATAAAAATCCAAAAATAAGAGTCGTACCACGACCAAAACTAAGGGGCTTGATAGGAGGCAACCCATCATTCTAATTGTTTTTATTGGTTTTGAGCAAATGTAGGTGCAAGAGGTATAAAATGAGGAGATCGGTTTCAAATTTTGATTTGGACGTGTTGCATGTTAAAGGTGGTAAGTTAGGAATGAAGAAGCAAAAGGATATGGATTGGGCATTGCTTATGAAAATATAGGCAACGAACAAGGCTAGGCCTAGGTAAAACTAGGCCACAAACAAGGCAAGGCCTATACTATGGCCCAAGGTCTCGGAATCTAGTGTGCCATAGCATAGGCACCGCCCATGCCCAAGTATGCCATAGCATAGGCGCCACCTATGCTAATGCCTTTTGTCTCTGAATCTCATATGCTAAGTGAAAGGCGCCGCCTATGCCTAGGAATTCCATGGCATAGGCGCCGCCTATGCTAAACAATGCTTTGCAAAAGGCTTTGCCTATGCCAAGCATAGGCAAAGCTAAAGGCACCGCCTATGGTCACTTCTTGTCTCCAAATCCAATTTTAAATGGGTCAAAACCCGACCCAACCTTCTCCTATAAATATGAGACTTGGTCTTGAACCAAAAACACATTGGAAACCTATCTTAAGCGCCGCCTATAGTCTCCAAATCCTCTCAAAAATTTTCCTTTTTCTCTTTTTCTTCACAAGAACATCATCCAAAGGCATCAATCAAGTAAGTACTACTTTGTTATTCATTTATATTCCGTAAGGACTACGTTACTACGCCTATTATGAATTGTTGAATCTTGAAAGTAGTATTGATGATTTGAATGAGATTGAATTGTTGTGATACATCTAAGTGAGTGAACATATACGTAAGGATGATCTTAACTTGTTCCCAACTTGAATTTGATTTTGATGCATTGTCATACTTTTTCGGAATTGATATGGTCACTAAAATTTCATAATCTTGTCACTTGAATACTTACATATTGGAATGACTTGTTCATTGAAATAAGACTTATAGTTGCCTACCGACATAGGAGGTTGTGATTATTGATAGATACTATACCTTGATTCAATCCCTATGTAGTAGTCTTGATATATCAAACATGAAAGTATTGCACAGATTACAAGAAGTATGACTGCACCGATATTATTGTTGGAATATAGCACCTAAAACGTAAGTTGATGAAGCCTGAGTAATCGACCACTTTCACTTCACTAGTTTGTGCCAACAAACTAAGTGTGGGGTGGTTCCCCTACTGATGTTTATTGATTGTATCCATTGAGATGATGCTAACATGAACATTGTTTTAAGTCTCAGGTACAATGGCACCCAAAGCAATACAAGGCAAAGATAAGGCGACCACTTCACAAAAAGACAAGAAAAGAGGACGAAAAGAGCAAGGAGAATCATCCTCGATACAATTACCACGCCCCATGTTTGGCATAAAATGGGTTCTTGAGGAGGAAGAAAAGGAATGGTATAGGAACAACAAGGAAAGAAAAGATGTTCATGTGGACTTGATAAACAAGGAAAGCCTAGCGAAGAAGGAGCCATGCATGTTAGCTAAGATCATGGCATTACATCTTGATTTCATCTTCCGAGACATGGGAGAATGCTATCTTGATTTGACAAGAGAATTTTATGCCAACTGGTCGCCAAAAACCACAAAAAGCGAGGTCAAGATTCGGGGCCAAGTTTTACAACTCAATGCGAATTTCTTCAACTCCTTTCTTGGCTTGCCTTCAGTCGATCCATCACCATTCAAAGAGTTGTACAGTAGACCTCCATATAGATCAATCAGACACACACTTTGTGGCACAAGATCCATGGCACGATGGAGCAGACATAAAGACACCGGTCGCCACAACACCTTCCCATATGCTCCTTTGAATAGGGAAGCAAGGATGTGGTTGTGTATAGTCAACTCTTGCCTCATTCCAGGGACGCAATACATAAAAATTACAAGAGATAGAGTGTGCTTGGTATATGCATTGATGACGAATGTCCCTATCAACATTGGGGAAATCATTCGATCGACAATGCGGAAGGCTAGGCTACACAAGAGGTCCCATTTCAGCTTCGGCAATCTGTTGACTACAATCTTGAGGAAGGAAGACATCGAAGAGGAACCGCCTGATCATAAACTCCCACATAATCCGAAGAAGGTTGACCTCACAAAGGTCAAAGATGCTGAATCAACACATGGCGTCAACCTTACTACAACAGAGAGACATGCTCGGGATAAGAGTTTCTTTTGCCATCTTTATGGCATGACTCGGTTTACAATGATGAGCGGCGGTCGTGTTCCAACTACTGCAGAGCTCCAACAGCAGGATCATGACTATCCAATGAATGTGCATGCAAGGGAGATGTGTAGAGTAGGTATATATTTTGAGAAACCTCTTGATGATGATGTGCCAACTGATGATGATCGACGAATGGTAGACTCCGACGTGGAGGAGAATTCTGATTAGAACGACTCCTATGATAATTCCGACGAAGGGGGTATGACCCCCGACATAGAGGAGGAGTCCGACTGACCAGGTTCTTCGTATTTATTTTTCACTGAGGACAGTGTGTCCCGTCTAAGTATGGGATGGTGGTATTTGCATGCTATACTCCTTTATCTGCATTTGCATTTATGTTTGTTTGCTTTGCTTAGTTTTTTCGTTTTTACTTTTATATTTTGGTTACATTACTTGCACAACAAGACTCCCCTCTTTTTTACGAGACTTGCACTAAAAGTCTAGTAATCTTCGCTTACTTATTGACCAATATTCCCTGTGGGATCGATACCCAACCCAGTTGGGTTATATATTTGACAACGACCGCTTTGCACTCCTACGAGAGCTGTAGATTGAGCGTTATCAAAAACAGCAATTCTGAAGACTTTGGGGACTAGCAATAATTTATTAGGATTAGGATAATGACACATTAACCTAGTAGGATTAGGTTAAGTAATTAATTAGCTTAGTACGAATAGGATATGGGTATTATAAATACCCTATCTTGCTAGATATTTTTATTCATTCATACACTCTTCTACAATTCTTCTACAATTCTAGTTTACAACTTTTCTAATCCTTCCATTAATTCTACTTTTTATTCTTCTTCTATTCATCTATTCAATTCTTAATTTCCGCAACAAGAGAAATGTTACTTTGGAAAGAAGTCATGCCTGGTGCCTACCACACTTTGCTACACGAAATCTTTATTGTGGTATAATAAAAATGTCTATTGTGATTTCCTTCGCACTTATGGGTAACTAAACTTCTCTGTTGGGGTTATGGAAGCCATATGAGATACTATCTGTTGCTATGATTTTGTGAGTTCGTGACACGTATGCTGCTTATATCATTATTCTCTTCATATTAATCTAAATTCTTTGTGGTTGCAAACGCATAGAATATGCCAGTATAGCATTAACTTGTTCAAAAGAAAAGTTATATGTCTGGAAAAGAGATAATGTCAAGGTAATAGAGTCTCATCCCCTATTAAAAAGTTAGTGCCATAACAATGGTATTTGCATGCTATACTCCTTTATCCGCATTTGCATTTATGTTTGTTTGCTTTGCTTAGTTTTTTCGTTTTTCATTTTTTTAGTAGTTAAATTTTTTTTTACTTAACTTCGCATGAAATTATTCTAATAGGCAGCATGAGACTATGACAAGTGTTTGTGCTAAAATCATGACTATTGAGACATTTATGCTCTAATTGTGACTCACTATGTGATATTGTGTGGTTTAATTCCTTCATCTGTTGGGTCAAGAGTCTATACTACTTCCAATAAATTCGACCATGTGCCTTGTGTGTGTGAGGATATAGTATATTCTATGCTTGTGGCTGATGCTAGAACTTGCCTGGTATGTATGTAAAGCGAAAATAAAGAGTGCAAGTCTAGGAGATGATTTAGGCATTTCTTTGGCAACCTATGATTATTTACCTTCTTTTTACCTGCCCATGGACATTATCCAAGTTAACCCTTTTTGAGCCTTTAAGCCTATTTTCTTTGACAACCTCATATGTATGCCTAATCCATTTTTTCAAGACCATAATTTGATCCAAATTCCTAAGTGTTTTAAAGTGTAAAGTTATGTGACAAAATAAGAGGAAATTGGGTGAGTATGATGCTTTAGAATGTATTGGTGCTTGAATGTGTTATGAAAAAGAAAGGGCTATCATAAGAGGTATGTTATGAAAAGAAAAAGGAAAGGAAAACTAAAAAATTAGTTATGTTCAAAATTGAAAAACAAAAGAGCAGAAAAAGGGTGGTAGATAAAAGAAAGTAGAAAGGTTGTTTAAAAGAAAAAGTGTTAATGATATAATGTGATGTACTAAAGCGTTTAGGAATATAGTCACTATTTCTGGCCAAAATAGTCCAACCCGTCCCATAGCCTACATTACAACCATCAAAAGACCTATTTTATCCTCAGCTTAGCATTCTGACATTTAGTGGAGCATTACACTAAGGGCAAGCCTATGGTCATCAGTTGCTGCATATGAATTCTTTGTGAGAGTGAGAGCAAGGATATGTTTATACCCTTGTTTGAAAAATATGCTATACTTGTGAGTGATTATGGGTAATATATTGTGAGACACACATGGTTGATGAGTTTTGGGTAGTCGTGTATGATTCTTTGTGCCTTAAATTTTGAATAGGAGTTGACCACCATCACGAGTCTATGCTAGAGGTTAAATCGTTTCTACTAATGATTAGAAAACTACTCTTTGTTGATAATTGTTGTGCTTGTCTTGACGAATATTTTATGTTGTTACTGTGAAACCCTAAGTTGATGTTTAGATGGACATGATATGTTGTTCGAGGACGAACAAAGCTTCAAGTGTGGGGTGTTGATGATAGGCGAATTTACATGCCTATAGCACTAGATTTTGCCCATATTTTAGCCAAGTTTTGAGAACAAATTATATATTTCATGCACTTTTAGTCCCTTTTCCTGTAAGTGAGCTAACGAACATGATTAGCAAGTTTTCAGGTATAAATGATGCAGAATTCAGCATTTTATGGATAACTTGATGCCAAAGAAAGCTTCACGAAAGGAGGGGAGCAAAGTTTGGACGCCAAGGACCAAAAGTGGCGCATGGAAAATCTGTCCCGGGCAAAAACAACAATTCTGAAGACTTTGGGGACTAGAAGTAATTTATTAGGATTAGGATAATGACACATTAACCTAGTAGGATTGGGTTAAGTAATTCATTAGCTTAGTAGGAATAGGATATGGGTATTATAAATACCCTATCTTGTTAGAGATTTTTATTCATTCATACACTCTTCTACTATTCTAGTTTACAACTCTTCTAATCCTTCCATTAATTCTACTTTTTATTCTTCTTCTATTCATCTATTAAATTCTTAATTCCCGCAACAAGAGAAACGTTACTTTGCAAAGAAGTCACGCCTGGTGCCTACCACACTTTGCTACACGAAATCTTTATTGTGGTATAATAACAATGTCTATTGTGATTTCCTTCGCACTCATGGGTAACTAAACTTCTCTGTTGGGGTTATGGAAGCCATATGAGATACTATCTATTGCTATGAGTTTGTGAGTTCGTGACACGTATGCTGCTTATATCATTATTCTCTTCATCTTAATCTAAATTCTTTGTGGTTGCAAACCCATAGAATAACGCCAGTATAGCATTAACTTGTTCGAAAGAAAAGTTATATGTCTGGAAAAGAGATAATGTCAAGGTAATAGGGCACCAACCCCTATTAAAAAGTTAGTGCCGTAACTGGATTAACCTCTTGGAGAATTTGTACCATTAGATACGCTTTAAGCTCGAAAGAGTAAAAGTGAAATAGTCCTTGTTAGGTCGAAAGACGCCAGGATTTACCATAGAATACAATTCTCTATAAGCACATACATGTCTGAATTCCGCATAACTCATAGCCAATAGAGACATACAACTCATAAGGTGGACATAACCCCAAGTCTCAATTCTCATTGGTTAACATCTTACCAAACACTCTTTCTTTTTACTTTGCTATTTTTTGTTTTTACTTTAATATTTTGTTTACATTATTTGCACGTTAAAATCCCCCCTTTTTTACGAGACTTGCACCAAAATTCTAATAATCGTTGCTTACTTGTTGACTGGCTATTCCCTGTGGGATCGATACCCAACCCAGTTGGGTTATATATTTGACAACGACCGCTTTACACTCTTACGAGGGCTGTAGATTGAGCGTTATCAATTAGCACGCTCAGTGGGACCAAATCTGCCCTTATCTATTCTCTCATAAATCAAATATGCAAATCTGTAGCCGCAAGATCGTAAAGATGGAAGCAGTACTTCAAGACTCGTCTTTGAGTTTCATCATGTCTACACTCCGACAAGCCTTGAAGTAGGGGTCATTTGTAAACATCGAAATTTTGTGGACTCTACAAAAAGAGTTCAATTTTGCTTAGAGTTCTTGGGGGCTAATTTATCCTAAATCTAGCTTGATAGCTACTCAGCCTAAATCCTAAATTATGCCTATATAAAGGGGCCAAATATCCCTTCAAAGTGACATCGCCAGTATCCCACAAATTCACGGGATATTCACAAATAGATCAAAGATCTGAAAAGTCCCAATAAATTTATGCAATATTCATAAAGATCAAAACTCTCTCTTTTTGTTAATCAAACACATCAAGAAGACAAACCCTCCTTTCATGGAGATTAAATTCAAATGTTCCTACGTTCGAGAAATACACCACTAACGGTCCTCAAATTACGGAGAAATTCATATCCAAATCTTCATACATTTGAGAAATATGACACTGAAGGTCCTCGAATTACGGAGAAAATCAAGAGAGAAGAATTAAGGGAGGAACAGATTTGTACCCCATCGTTTATTAATAAAACTTTGTTTCTTCATATTTTTATTTGTGGTTGAAATTTATTTTGCATGAACTAAATTATGTTGGAAACAATATTCTCTCCAGGATCAAGTTTGATCAACTTCTTCTGCAACTCTACATAAAACTTTCATAATCAATTCCCGAAATTTGTTTAGAGTTTTCATTTGTAGTATCTTACTGTGAACATAAATGCAATGTATTAAAGCTTTGGCTTTTTTCTTTTGCTAAGAGGAAATGTCTGTGGTAGAGAAGTTACTCAACAGTTCCCATTTTAGATAAATCATCCAGTTACATGTATGTGTTGTATCCATCTCTTCAAAGAGTAATAAAATTAAATTTTTTTAGCTAACCTGCAAGTAGATACAGTATCCTATTTTTAACCTTTCCTCATATTCTGATATTTTTTTCTTTTAAATATTCAAAGTGATTTTTTTGGGTAAGATAAAACTTAGAACCATTTTTCAATTTGTGCGTGTTATTCTTGGGGAAGGCCATTCTGATCTTCTCCATAGCATTCCAATTATATCGGATGTCGTCGAAGGGACAAAGTAAACGATATCATGAAGGGCATTCCCTTTACTTATAACACAAAAACAGAGGCGAACCCTCTAAACTGAGATCAAACAACAAAGTGTATGGACGGTATATTTCTTCTTTTCCGACTTTAATCTGTAAATTACTTGGTTAAAATTTGAATACTTAAATGAATTTTCTTAGTAACGGATTTTCATGCTACTGCAACAATAGAGCTTAAATAACTTTTTTTAAGAAATATTTATATATATATATATATATATATATATATATATATATATATATATATATATATATATATATATAAATATTTGACCTGAAAAAAGGTGATTAAAAATTATTTTTTATAAAGGTAAAGCAATATATCTTATTTTGTCATTGCAGATTTGGTTGTTATTCTTTTTGTTAAATATATTCATATATTCAATTAAGATGCACAAAATACGGTGAATTTAATTCTTAACAACTGGCTTAACAAATGCTTTTAAACACTATAGTTATAAAACTCTAAAAGAATTTACTTAACTTCTCAAATGATAAATAAATTATAATATAGTTTTTAAATAGGTTCAATAATATTTTTAAATAACTGTACGAAGCGCGAATAATTTTACTAGTTGTAAATAAGATGTCAATATTTAACGAGGCACAAAAGAAGAGAAGCATAACAGGAAGGGCATTTGAATGGGCCAACACTAGTTTAATGTTTTTATGTTTTTTCTTAAATCATGTAACGACCCATTTTGTTGTTATTAAATTATCCATAATAAATTCATGAAAATTCATTCCTTAATATTAACTTGGGTTCAAAATAGCTAATATTTTATTTGTTATGTCACGTCGAACTTTTTGGAAAAGATTTTAGCCTTCGAATGTGTCTAGATAGACTCAAGCTCGAAGTATTAAATTTTTCATGATTTATAATATCAATACCTCAGTTTTAAAATTCTTTTAGGATGAATTAAGGTAATACAATATCCCTAATGCATAGTTAAGTTTATAACTTTCTTTCCGATACAGTTTCGATATGGGTTTCTATTAGGGCTAACTTTAAATGACCATATCTCCTATATTATAGGGATTTATGGGTCCAACTACCTACCAAATCAAAGATCTCTGAGTCCTCTTTCCAACTCAATAAACTGTTCCTCAATCCGAATTCAGAGTAAAAGGTTATGACTGTTTTAGTGAGCACTATCCTAGCTGAAACGGGATTTCGCTGTAGCAAAGATTCTAATGGTATTTAAATCAACTTCAGTCGTATTTTAGGTCTAAAAACCTCAAATTTCATTTTCCAACCCTAGAAAGGTGATTTCCCAAAGCTTAATGTGAAATTCCTTCATTAATGTAAGTTTTTCCATTATTCTCTTCGTCTTTTAATTCTTTAACATCTTAGAATCCTTAAAAAGACCTTTAATAGTGGAATTCTTTTGGGAATACTCATGGGTGTTTTTAATATGGCTTAGAGATGATTCTAAACTATAAATTAAATATTCCTCACATGAATTTTATAAATTAGATTATGAATTTTGATGGTTAGGAACCTTGAATTCTGTAAAGATGAGATCTTTAGCATAAAAACTCGATTAATGGATATGGGTTAAGCTTGAAAAAGCTAATTAATGATTAATTGAACTTGGGGGATGATATAGACCTTAAATTAAGGGTAGAATTAGTGGGTTTGAGTCTTCAAGATATTTGTTTGAAGAGTAATTATTTAATTACTCTTGTAATTGCTTGATTTTTAGATAAATGATTATTCCAAGGCATGAAGGAAAAGAGCATCTTTATTGCAGCTTGTTTCTTCCAAAAGCTTGGCGTTCAGGTAGGCTAGGTTTAATGAGTAGAAGATTGTGTTATTTTATATTTTCATAATTTACAATTGATGGGAGAAATCACGTCTAGGCTTGTGGACATGGAGTTGGGTGGATAAAGACACAAGAATTTAACTTTAATCTCAAAAACTAAATTATTGATTAATTATGTGATATTTGTGATATTATGTGCTATGTGCTGTAGTGAGATTGTTGTAAATGAAGGATATGGACATGATAGTTCTTAGTTGTTCTGGTGATAAACCTAGCTGAATTATAATGAAATTAAGTTGTATATGTTGGACAATAATATGGTGAGGAGAACCATGCTAGGATTAAGTACTAATGAGCATAGTAATATCTAAAGGATAGATGACTTGAATTAGTGTGATGATTGTATTATATGAAAAAATGTAGTGACATTTTAATAATTAATGAGTAAGTAATATTCAATAGTGACTTGCATGCTTAAGTGTTAAATTGTGATTTATTTTATAATATTCTTATTTCGGTATTGATAAAAGAACTTTATCTATTGGATGCCCATGAGAGGTTAAATTGGTGATAATGATGGTTTATTGAATTGTTCCTATGAATGACTTGTTTGATAATGATAACTCCTTAAAGTAATGTTTTGAATTTGATTGGTATTCGAACATGCTTGAAATTTATGATGTTTAGATTGTTGAAACATGTATAAATGATTATTAAAAGTTTACTTGTTGGAATTGTCTTATGACTTTAAGTGTACTTGTAAACTTGGTACATTGTATTGTATGTTGTGAGGTAGTGTAAATTTGATATTGATATTACTTATTTCTGGTGGATTGGGTACCACACTAGTACGGATATATATATGGTGGATCGAGTACCACGCTGGTATAGATATGTATATATTAGATATGGTACCACACTGGTACGAGTATGTATATGTTGGAACGGGTACCATGCCGGTACAGATATGTATTGTTGGATCGGGTACTATGCTGGTACGGATATGTATATATTAGATCGGGTACCACACCGATACAGATGTGTATATGTTGGATCGAGTACCACGTCGTTATGGATATGTATATGTTGGATCGGGTGCCACGCCGGTACGGATGTGTATATGTTAGATTGGGTACCACGACGGTACAGATGTGTATATGTTGGATCGGATACCATGCCGGTACGGATATATATATGTTGGATCAGGTAAAACTCCAGAGCAGATATATATATGTTAGATAGGTTACCACGCTAGTACAAATATGTATATGGTGGATCGGATACCACGCCGATACGGTACATGAACATAGATTGTTCCCAGCAGGTCATGACTATTTGGAAAAAAATAAGTCCCATAACATGTGTACATATTTGTGTTGAGTCTGTGGATGTTTACTGTATGGTTGATACTCTTGATGGTTATGTGGCTTGTTTGTGAGCACTATTTGATCTGTTATTGCTGTATTATTGATTCATTGGGTATTTGATTATGTGATATGTATTTGAAACAGTGAAACTTTGTACTTACTTATATATTGGTTGACTTGCTTCATTTATAATGTTTTAATTGTAGCTAACCAGAATGACTAGTTATCTTTCTTTAATATTATAATAGAGCATTTGGTTGTTAGCCCGAGAGTTTAGTGTGGGTTGTCTATGATTATGGGGTTTTTCCTGTGAATATGTGTAATAAAAAAGATGAGGTGAATAAAGAGAAATAATGATGTATTAGGTTGGATTGTGGTTGATGATGTGAATTGATGAGGCCAGAGTATATTAGTAGCGAATATATTGATGGAGTTAGAAAAGTAGTTGGATTATCTAACTTATATAGGTAAAGTAATAATATTATTACAACCTTGGTTGAATTATATTCCATTCAAGATATCATGATTTATTTTTCTTAATTCTATTTTATGATTATATGAACTAACACGGTCGGTTGATGATGCCTACCAGTACATGTGGTTGTACTGACCTACTTTTCTACATTCCTTATTGGGGTGTAGACTGAATGCAGGTTAGTTTGCAGTTACTAGATGGATGACGATATTCAACACTAACCTCTACACTTTCTTCTTGACAGATGTTAGAGTCCTTGTATTATTTATTTCATTGTCAGTTTATGTTGTAATAGGTAGCTCTTGTACATGTCTGGCCAAATTTTGGGATAGTGAAGAACATTTGTAAGAAGTTTTTGAAAAAGTTTATTTATTAGTATTTAATTTACTTTATATTTCCTTAAAAACAAAAGTATTTCTCATATTTTTAGTTGGGTAATAAGGGTTCTCCTAGCTACTTAGAATAGCGTAGGTGCCTGCACGGTCCATTAGTCTTGATCGTGACAGTTGGTATCAAAGCGTTAGGTTTACCGGTCCCACAAGTACAAGAGCATTGCCAAATAAAGATTCGTAGATTGGTGTGTAGGGCCCCACACTCAATCTTCAAAAGGCTATGAGTCATATAGAAGTCATTTCCTTTCTTTCTCTCCATCTTGCCATCCTAATCTTAGACTATTGGATTGAATCCAATTAGTGTCTAGACAATTCTAATTGGTATCTTAACAGATCTCAATTGGAATGTAGTTGATTCCAATTGGTATCTTAGTAATTTTGAATAAAAATCTAGGAGATTTCAAATGCTATCTGTTAATAAGGTCTAAAAGTTATTGTTAATAGATAAAGACTTGTGAAAGTTGTGAACTTATTGATTGATTGTGTTTGATATTTGGCTAAACTTGTGTTTCTAGATTTTTGTCTTTGTTGTTAATTATTTTTATTTGAATTCGAGTGATGAAAATTGATTAAGTTGTTTTTGTTGATAATTGTGATCGGATTATTTGATTTCTTGTTACTGTGAAACTAGCAATTCTATGGTGCTTACTTATTTTTGTTCTATTGTACTGATAAAATTGATGGTATGAGAATTGAGAGGATGATATGAGATGTCAAGAAAAGATGGTGAAAAAGTGACATGAATAAAAGAATGAGGTGATGTGTTTTCACTAATGAGAGGTTTTTGTTAATGATGTTGTGGATGGATCCTTTTGTAGTTCAATTATTTGGGGATCCTTGAGTGGTTCGGTCATTGAGACTGTATTTAAATTTTTTGTGCAGAGCTATTATTAAAATTAATGACCTGTAATCAATTTAGTTTGTTTGGCCTTGCTTATGTGCTAGTGGTGTGGGGACCACTCTTGAGGTGATTAAGATTTAAGTGAAGCCCGTAATAAAAATATTGTTAGGTAGAAATAAGAATGACTCTGTATATCTTAAATTGGTGTTAGTGATATAAGAGTGGTTTGATGTGACCATGAAGTGTTAGTCGTTGAAAAATATTGAGTTAATGATTGTTAGGACATAAGTTGTAGCTGTAGATTTATGAATTAGGAAAAATCTTGAGAAGATCAATTATTATTGACTTGACCTTGTGGCTGAATTATACATTTACATGTCCCACAGAGTTGATTGATATATGACACTTTTAGAGGATAGTAATTTCCATAATAGTGGGAATGCAAAATCAAATGACTTAGTTACACTCATAAAATAACTAATAATGATCCTGCATGAGAGAATAAGTGAATTATTAATGGCATGATTGATATTTCTTGGGTGATACTTGGTGGATATTTGTAACACCCCGTATTTTCCTAGCATAATCTAAATCCCAGTGCATCAGTATTCATATATGAAATATTTGAAACACTCATTTTTTTTAGTTTAGAGCCTGCCATTGCGTAGGAAATTCAATTAGCTTTCCAACAATATAAAATTTGCCTAAATCTGATAACTGGGTAAAACGTTATGGCGATTTTAAGTTTCAGTCGTAAAACCCCATCATTTTAACCTTTAGCGCATTGTGGATCAGTCCAATCTCCCATTTGGGAAAATCTAGTAAGGGTTCGCGATCCTGGCGCATCACGCCATAGGTCAATTTGACATTTGTCGATTTTTAGTGTGACTTCACAATAGTGGCGCATCGTGGAGCAGGCCAATTTTTCGTTTGTCAATTTCCAGTGGGCCTCCGCAATCATGGCGTGTCGCGGATGTTGACACCTAATTTTTGCCCTCCACGACTAAATTTAATCCTGAGTTTCTTCGAATTTTAATAACATTGAAATATTTATTTCATCTGAATAAAAACTTTTCAAAATATTTTTTGTACGCAATTTTATCATTTTTAAGTAGTGATTATATATTATTCTATTTAATTATAGAGATTATATAATTTGATTACTTAAATGTTTGTTCTATGGAATATCAGATTTTAATCAAAGCTTATTTGGAAAATAAATTCAAATGATTAAAGTCTTGATTTAACTATAATTGATTCTCAAAAATAATTTATTTGGAAAAATATGTGTGATTGCTGACTAGAGAACTTCTTAACACATCATAGGCCTAGACAAGATATGCCTTATTTACAAGATGGAAGATCTGTTGATATTTTTTTTAACCCTTAATTTTATTAAATCAAGAAGCCCAGAATTAAATCGGATTTTAATTTTTCTCAAATTGCTATTCAATTTAGTTAGTATATTAATGTTGGCCACAATTAAAATAAAATTGACCACAATTATGATATAATTGACCAATGATATTTAATTTGGCCAAAATTTTAGTTAAATTGACTAAATCCTAATCCATAAAAAAACTGGCCCAATTAATTGCTACAACAACACCAGCCCACTCCAAGAACACCAAGACCGAGCCCAGATAAGATTTCCCCTTTAATTCAACTACAATATTCAATTGACAAACAACAACATCAACATTGAACAAACGACAATACCCACCAGCGTACAAGGCACGCGTACAACTCAAATCCAAAATCAACACTACCAATGACCCATCTCAACAATAGCGAAGACCCAAATTCAATCCGACCCATACCTGTAAACATCAACAACTGCCTCAATGTTCCAATCCAACCTCAACGAGCTTAGGTGGCATACGTCGGTTATGGAAAAAGGTCAAGAAGCTTCCGAAAATTGATGAGTTGGCTCACCCAATGTTCAAATTTTATGAATCTCGGGATAATTTGTACGAATTCGTACGAATTTTTCCAACTCTCATTGGCCTGTGGGAGAATTTTTTGTCTCCTTATTTCTATTGGTTGCGTATTCTAAATTTTAGGGAGATATATTAAAAAATTGGTACAAGATTTGGGGATGAAAACCAAAGCGGGGGGGGGGGGGGGGGGGAGATTGGAATTTTGAATTTCAAATTTCCTATTTTTTGAAATCCCTAATTACCCCCAAAGGCCTTTTTATATATAGCTCAACGTGGTGCAATTTCAGGGAGAAAAATGTCTATAAAGCTAGGTTAAAAAATATTCCCTTTGGGGGTCAGAAAAGAGAGGAGAAACAAAAACTAAAGAAGCTGTCTCAAACAAGGGAGTGGGGAAAATCCGAAAGGTTTGAAACTTTTGAAGAAAGGAAAAAATAGCTTTCATAGTATAAATTCTGCTGTTTAAGAAGAGTCGACGACAATTCGGAGCTTTTGAAGTCACAAATAATTCCTTCGGTGGTAATTGAGATTCTGTCAAAGTTCGAGTCCCATCTTGCTGCACCAAGAGATGTAAATACCCTTTTACTCGTTTAATTTTATCGACATATTTCTTCTTCATCCTTTTTCTTTATAGCAATAATTGTTTGTCTAAATGGTGAAAGTTAGGTGTGTTGTGGAGTTTGTGTAGTCTATTTGAATGATGAAAAATAAAGTCGATTCAGTTTGGTTATAGAGGCTGTCGTATGATTATAATTGTAGTGATGCTGTGTTTGTTCGTTTTAGAGGCCTTAGAGGCCGTACGTTTGATTGTTACCATGTTCTTGTTGCGATGAGTATTTTATGTTATTTGTAAGCTGTTGTAGTTTTGGAAAGGGTTCTTACTGTGTTTTAAGTTACGTTTTTTTATACTGTTAGTACTGCTAGATTACAGACTTTGTGAAGATGATTCTATTGAGTTCAAAACCTATTTATTACTTATGTTAACAATTTTGCTTTGCACTGCTTGGGATTCGTTCTTTGTCCAACCTAAAAATAATAATTATTATTTTGGTTTGTTCTGTTTATACGAGACCTGAGTTATTTTGGTTATGCGTTTTCAAATATTTTGTGATAGTTTTGAATCCGAAAGACGGGGCCTTTATTACGATCGAGTGGTACTT